>OZ057416.1:55007341-56306528 GCA_964056705.1 Troilus luridus | reverse complement strand
CCAAAACAATTAATTCCTCGCTTTTTACGATAAAATACATTTTCTTTGTTCATCGCTCTAGTCTCATTTTAAACTTATTGCAAATTATTTTTTACTTTTTAGTTTTAATTTCCATTAAACCGTGTAACTCTGGTTTTTAAACTATTATGAATTTTCTACTATTTAGTTCGGCTAGTTATAAAACCGTTTTCATAAATTTTTTAAAACTTCGATTAAATTAGGAACATGACATAGCTTCGTATAACGTGACTATGAAAGCAAGACATCAGCAAGCATGAAACTCCTTACATGTCATATTAGCACATAACAGCCAAAAGTAAAGCGAACAATAAATACGTAGTGGATCGTTCAAGCATTACGACGAAGATCTTCGATATTGCTATAAAGAGTAGGAAGTAGACTCGCTAGGCTGTTAGTGATGCAGAAAGGGACATGCACGTGCATTAATTGATTTTTCATGTACTGGGCAACTATCGATTTATTACGACTGATATTTCGTAGTTTCATTTAATGCGATCTCTGTCGGTTTTTTTAATGAAGTTCTGTATAAATTGGATAATAGTTGTTTTTAATTTAAATTTAAAAATTATGTTTTTTTCAAATAATCACCCCAAAAATATTGAGTTGACATTTTTATATTTAGTTTAAAATCAATGTTTTATTTTAGATTTTTTTCTACAACAATTTAATTGCAGATCTTGTATTTTATCATAAACAGTTCCGAATAATTTTGGTAATTATTCCGCAGGTTGTTGCTTCGAATTGAGTCACAACGATTAATTTTTATTCGGTTCCCTTTTAATGTTTTCCAAAAATACAAGTTATCATGCTTTATTTTGGGAAAGAGAATGTAATTATGGGTATCTGTATACTTCGGTAATCATTTCATCAAGAAATAAATATTTCAACTATTATGTTTTGATGATATATGTTAGTTGAAACATTCATATCTCGATGAAATGATTACCGAAGTATACAGATACCCATAATTACATTATCTTTCCCAAAATAAAGCATGATAACTTGTATTTAGGGAAAACATTAAAAGGGAACCGAATAAAAATTAATCGTTGTGACTCAATTCGAAGCAACAACCTGCGGAATAATTACCAAAATTATTTTGAACTGTTTATATTGAAATACAAGAACTGCAATTAAATTTGTATAGAAAAAATCTGAAATAAAACAGTGTCTTCAAACTAAAAATAAAAATGTCAACTCAATATTTTCAGGGTATCGTATAAATTCATTTGTGGTTAATACATGAAATATTTTTTTAGTCAGGTCAAAAATAAATCACTATAACCCATCAAGGGTCTTAGGTTCAGTGGGAGGTAAACACCGTGGTAAAGGACAACGGTTGTGTAGGTGATTTGTACGAGAGCTCAACCACCAGGTTTACCTCAATTAAAGGTACCCACTTTGACTGAGTAAACCCCAGGAGGGTATCAAGATCCCCTGCTGTTAACAGATTATAATTTACTATTCATTATTTATTTAATTTATTGTAATAGTGAATTTTAATCCGAGACTTTCTCCACAGCAACTCAACGCTCTACCACTGAGCTACCCTGATCCCTTAAAAACAAAACTTTGAGTTAAATAAAAAACAATAACTGATCCGATTCGGCAAGGATTCACATTTTATAATAACTGATTTCGAAAGATTTATGTAACTTTTTGTCGAAATAGTTCACAGTTAACATAACACATGCGTTACGTAGAAAGTATATCTAATTGGGAATATATTAATTTGGCGAATAGGCAAGTATATCTTACATTTCTTTAAACTTTTTGTGTAAAAGATAGTTTGTTACATTAATATATAGACCGCAGATTTTAATGTAATGAGTACATATTTATTTTTGACCACTGTAAGCAATTGAATATGCGAAATCCGATAATCCGAATATTGCCAGTCAATTTTTTTGTTTTGGCCTAATTTAACCTCTGAAACTTATTTTGAAAATTAAAAATCTTAAAGTCATTTCCATATAGATATTTCTATATTCCATAATTGTCACATGAGTATTATTTTCAGAGGAATTTGACAATTTCTTATTTATAACTATACTTTTTAAAGAATATTAATTTTTTTTAAAGAAGAAAATATAAAAGTAGTTATTTGATTATTTGTTTATTTTCTTTGACCTCTCCACTACTCTTATTTTTCCGTGGTTAGTTTCCAATATTGTAATTTCAAATTACTAAAATGCGATATCAGATTTATATAAATGATTTTGATAAGTAAAAAGAGATTTAGGTACAAATGTATTTAGGAGATTTTCTTAGTGGTTGGAATAGACTTGATTGTTATATTATATTTGATTGGAGTAAATAAAAATGTCTTTAACTGTTCATAGAATTAGTAGTTAGTTATATTGGATAGATACCTAGACGTCAATATAATAACTTAAACTTTTACCCATATTGATAAAATATTAGTTATCTAAAAAGAAAAAAATTTAAATTATTGACCTCTGAACTTGTTTTCGCTATAATAATATACAGGACTTATTTTTCATATTAGCACATAAATGAAGGATAAAATATAACGGAACAATTATTTATTATGTAAGTATACTTTCTATATTGCTAAAAAAGGAATATGGTCATGACATATACACTATTATGTACTACAGTTTATATTGAAAGGCCGTCTACATTAAAAGTGATTCTCCTTGAACACTTGCCTATTGACCACGCGACAACAATTAGTTTCTAGTTAGATATTATGCATATATATAAATTATGTATACATGTATATTAAAATATTTTATATAGCATACTGTCTCTTCGTATCAATTTGGTACTCCATGTAGGAGAGAACGATCTCAAATGGAGAAACAAAATGGAGGAAAGCAAGACTTGACGTAGATTGTACAGGTAATGGACAGGAAGAAATGGAAAGAAAGACATGAAACAACTTGATTGACGTTTGAGGAATACATATGACGTGAAGAAAACATTATATATATATATTTATAATGTGATTAAATATTAAATATCTTTTATATATAAAAAAAACAACAGCATAACTCAAAAATTGCCATATTTAAGTTAAGCCTTCAGTAGCAATTGTGTAAATTGAAGCCTATAAATTCAGGAAGGACGAATCTAATATTCCTTTTACAACTTTTTTTTTTTAAATAACGACAAATTTTGAGTTGTATCATGGCCAAATTTGATGTTTCATGGCAATAATGACATAAGTTACAATAAAAAAAGTGTCAAGCTATTAAAAATGTTCCAATATACAAATTTTTTTAACTCACATGGAACTTTCAAATACCTCTATTGAAAAAAAAGCTTTTTCGAGATATAACATTGTTCTTTTGACGCAGCGTTTCGTGAGTGTGTATAGTGATTATTATTTATTTGTTTATTAATTCATGGTTAACAGCTATGGATGGGTCAAGTGGGATCTGCAGAACCTCCTGGCTTTACAGAAACATTACAGTCTCTCCCGTACACCGGATCCTTAACCCTGCATGTGTTGTAGTGGTGCCCTAATAATATATTTTTTTTAAACATATTACACATATATTTTCTTATTATTTATCCAAAACCATATTTGGACTTCAGATGCACACCAACCGTTCAGGTTTTCTTCGTCAAGGTGTTCTGTGTGTTCCTTTTCTGGACGGATTGCTTCCATTGATCATTATATGATGTTATTAATATTATTTCAATATATTGCATCATCATTCATTTCGATTTGCGATATATAATTTATGAAAAATTAATGTAGGAACAACGGAAATTGTGAAATTACTTTTTCTGTACAAACAATGGCAGTGTCAACAGCACCCAAGGGAGGGAGGAAAAGTTATGAGCCACTTTTTATTAATGGTCCGATGCCTTGCGGGATGAACAATTCTGAATAATTCTTTCGTAACCGTTTAATAATAAAAGTTTAATTTTGAAAATCGTTCATTGAAAATAGCCTATATTTTAAGATGTAAAGATAGATTAAATCTCATAACTTCAAACTTCTTAAAAGCCTGACTTCTAAAACATCTCAAGGAACAAAATCCATCAAATCAAAACCGAAAAAAGTATTGCATGAGTGGATTCGTATAAAAAAAATGCACGATGTAAGTATTATTCGTACTTGTAACTGGACCGGGTATACTACAGAGAGATGAACCATAACCGCTTCCATGTGAGTCCCTTAGGGGAGGTTTAGTATAGTTATACTAATAATAACTATGTTGGCATTTGGATAATTACCCAAATAAATATGTAATATTATTATATTGTTTTACTTATCAAGACTTATGCCGGATAAATACACCAAATCGGACCTAAGTCAAAGGTATCGTTCATTTTATGATTAATTTAAAATATTAAAAAAACATTTGACGTTGCTGGCAGTCCCCAGCAAAACGGCTTTTTGCACTTCATGATGTCTAATAATTACTTTTATCGTTCGCAGTGGCAATTGTTAATTTTATACTTATGTGTTTGTTATTTTTCCAATTCTAAACTTTTTAAATTATTATAAGTTTAGAAAATATTAATAAAAAGTGGACTTCGTTCAAAAATGATATTTTTTGTAGCTGATGGCTACATGGTAATGGTCCAATAATAGATCTAATAAACCAAAAACATGTTAATAAAACAAAATTAAAAAAACTGCTAATGTTCGTAGGTACGTAAATTTTCTTAAATTCCAAACCTTTATAAAACTAATAAGTTTTTTATCTTAGGTTACCCAAAAATAACATACTAAATTATTATCGATAGAATAGACAGTCAATATTGGCATATGAATGAATTGATCAGGAAACTTGTGTACTCGTAAAGATTCGTAGAATTGCTAAGTTCATCGGTTAATCGATGGAACATTGTATTGCATTAATTGAAATAATTTAAAAATAATAATAACAATAAATATTTAAAACAGCTAAGTTTAACTGAAGCAGTGGCTATACGACCAATGTTATCGCTTCCCGAAACCTTGGGAGAGAAACATAGATAACAACTTATGCAAAGAGGATAGTTTCATCATTATATCATTATTATAAAACACAAATTTTATTTAATATCTTCAGCCTTTGTCTAAAATTAATTTCAACAATTTTCCAGCAACTATAAAATATTTATTTAAAAGTTTCAACTTTTTACTGAGTACAATGACACTGTTTATCGCCAGGCTTAGGCTTGTGTGAGTTAACGTTTTAATAGTTAGCTATATTGTTTTATGTTTTACATATATCAATTTTATCTAAGCGTATAATATATTCACGCTTAAATGTTTAGCTCTGAGTTTCCACCATATCAGATGACAAAACTCTGTGGTTCATTGTGTAATGTTTTACGACTGACGTTGAAGGGCGACAATGAGCTATGTTTTTATATTATTCAATACGAGAAGAAAATACGAAATGAATGTTAAAAATACTGTTGTATTTAATATTTCACTTTTAATCGTAATATCTTAAGATGAGTTTTTTTAAAATTATCTGAAAATGACATTATTACATTTAAAAACAAATTAAAACATGAAAAGATCGATTTCGCAATAATCGACTTTGATTATACTATGATATCGAAATATGACTATCGAGATATACATCAGAAGACATTCCGATATCATTAAAAGAGAAAACTTTAGTAACGTAGTAATAATTATGGCATATTTTCAACTTTTTAATTAAATTTATTGTTACATGTTAGTTTTGCGACAATAAATTATTTTTAAGAAAGACACTACAATATGAAAAACATGATTTTTTGTTAATGGACCTGACTGTAATATTAGTACATTGGCTTAAAAATTAATAGATTTTAAAAGATTGCGTAAAATAATATTTTTTTCTGAGCTTAGATTGGCAAACTTTTTATTTTGACTAAAACCTGTGACTAAAACCAAATTAATATTTGGAAAAAGTATCGAGGAAACAAAATCATATATAAATCTAATGGATTCATTTAAAATCGTCTACCATAACAACATGGCCATAACACAATGGCTATTTTTCAGTTCAGCGTGAACACCATATTATGATAAATAATTATTGATAAACTATACAAGTACAATTAGGCACATATTGTATCTGTGATTTTCTTTTGAAACCTCCACTTAGGAGCATGGATGGAGAAACCAGAAATTAAAGGATGTTTCCTCCTAGCATGTTTCATCTCTCTATAGTCTCCTAATCAGATTCCATGGTAATGTCTGTAAGTAATGTTTGTACCAGTTTAAGTGTCCAGGAAGTGAGTAATGAATTTTTTTTAGAGTTGCATAACAGTACCAGTCAGGAATGGGATGTCCAGTTCTTTGTGTAAAGCTAGAATAGCATATCGGTGAAATCAGCAAATAGATACTACTAATTATAAAAAATAAAATAATAAAAATTAGCTTATGAAACATGGTTTGACTTAATTATTAATAACTACTCATTTGTTTTTCTGAGTTACTTTCCGTGGAACTGTTACACTTGATAGCATTAACTGTAAACTTGTTTTCTCTAGACGAAGTCGCTTAGATCGAATGATGATACCTGATCAAACGACACCGACCAACAATGCTATTTTTTAAATAAACAAACTTGTTTACATACAAGTGATAAAGGGATATAAAACATACTCGAGGTTGCACTTTAAAATGCTATAACAGGTTAGATCATGTAGTAAGTTAAACAGATGATTCACAAGATGAATTTAACACACTGTAGTTTTATGATAGGAGATAAGATGGCTCGATCACATCACTAACTGCAAGGAATTCTATTTGCTCAGATCGTTTTCTCCTTTGAAACAAAAGCGGAAATGGCTTTAGTACAAGAGGATGAATATGGTCCGCGTGGAGGTCAGAAAAAATCTCTTAAATAATGAGAACTAATTATTTTAAAGTCAACGTTTTGGCCCACATTGCAGGTCCTCTTCAGGGATTATAATGGGGTCAATGGTAGACAAAAATAAATAGTTCTTCTATATATAAAGTCAATTAATATTTTTCTAGATGACTATAGTACAGTGTACTATGCTATATTAATAAGATCTCAGAACATGAAAATCAATTATTTACCTAATTAATTTCATTTTAATAAATTTTCATTTCTAAAGGAATATTGCGTCCTATTCGAAGTGGAATTTGATATTTAATCTTTGTGACAACCTTGCACAAATTGGCTCAAACGAGTTTCCCTTAAAAGGCAAGACTAGTTGCAATAATAGTCCTTATGACTCAAGGAAATTTTCTATGTAAGAAGCATTTCACTGCATGAACATCTGTCATAGAACAAACTAATTATTTTTTTTTAGAATGCAATTGAAAAATAAAAAAACAATTAAGTCTCTGAAATACTGAGAAAATTCACAGTCAAATTTAAGCTAGTTTGTTTGTTGTTCAATAAGGTTGCTGAATGATAACCCAGTTTGATGGCTTTGTTTGTTGTTGAATAAGGTTGCTGAATGATAAGCCAGTTTCGTCTGTCGATGTTAGATGTGTTGTAGTTTATATTTATTTAAGTAAATTTTATTTTGGTGTATGTCCTGAATAAGCGAAGATTTGAGACTTAGTTTTTTGGATTCCTCCAATTGAATTCTGATTATTATGATATATCTCATTTTGAAGTTTTGCTCATTTTTATTAATAATTTGTTTTGGTTGTAGTTATATGGCCCGTCAAGGGAGCGGAGTGGCTCAGTGGTAGAGCACTGAGTTACCATGCCGGAAATCCTGGTTCAAATCCCGCTGCAGGCCATGACTTTTATTTAGTCAGTTTGCAGCGGGAGATTTAGTCTGGTTGGAGCGAGGGATCATATAGGATCTAGGACCCTCCTGGTGCCCAACCAGCCTCTATAAAATATTATAAAAATAGAGTACCTAAAATAAGGGGGAAAAATCCGGCGGTTGAGAGTGACCTAGGACAAGTCACCTCCTTGCAGAACAGTTGTCCATGAAACAGTACAGACTCATGACTTTTATTTAGTCAGTTTTCAGCGGGAGATTTAGTCTGGTTGAAGCGGGGGATCATATAGGATCTGGGGATCTTTTATATATTTTAACCACGTACTGAATCCCAGACCCTTCATGGGTTGTAGTGGTACAGGTTTTTTTTTTTGGTTTTTTTTTTATATGGTCCGTCAGTATAGCAGAAATTGTAAGATTATATATTTTTTTTAATACGCTGAAAAGGCGAGGTTCACGCAAGAACACCCAACATACAAAATATACCAAACTATATTTCCAGAAAATTTCTAAATAAATGTTTATTACTGTTATAATTAATTCATCTCTTTTAAGATCTCGTATCCGGTACATTAATCAATGATTCATTGATTATGCTAATTCGATTTATAAACACCTTTTTTTAAAGAAATAATACATGTAATTACATCATGTGTTGTATGCTAGTTCCTAACAGAGTTTAGTAGCGTGAATGCAACTTACTGCAATGGAGAAATAACTTAAGTACCAACACAACTGGAAAATTTCAAAAGACAGCAAAATAATTGTCTCTATTTATAGTACAGTCAGGTGTTTCTTATATAATAAAGATAAACGCCATGTGGATCAACTGAATCAAGAGACGCAGTCTCATAAAAGCTCTGTAACGCACAGAAAAATGTCACTTTCTCCTTCTAGCACAATTAAAATCCTCATCATTGTGGATCTCTCCAGGAACCTCAACGATCTTATACAAGATGTAACAATATTAATATGGTAGAATTATGAGCTGGCTTTTGGATTCAAATTTTCCTTTGAAGTTTCTATACCAATTTGTATCATATATTATACAACAGAAAGAGAAGGAAGCTGTTATAATAGAGTTGACGCAACATTACGTTGGGACACTGTATAGTGCACTACTTCATATCTTAATAGGGAATATAATAAATAATACAAATATGATTTTTCTTTTTTATAGGTATATTTATATATATATATATATATATATATATATATATATATATATATATATATATATATATATATAATGTTTATAATTTAGCTTAATGTTATATTTCTTTATATTCTTTACTTTTCCTTAAAGAAAATAAATTTCCTCTATTAAACATAAAAACATTCTTTGTGTAAATCTTTAAAATATATTTTATTTTCTATTATTGATGATTATAAGTTGTAGTGATAATGAAAATAATAAGGCTTAGCAAACCCGAAGGCTCAGTGCCCATACCACCAATTTTGCTTACAAGCTTCTATCCACGGACCACAACCCCTGGCCACTCTTACCGCAATCCTCCCTCAACGTATCGGTCTACCTCTCAGACGCTTCCTTCTTGGGAATTCGTTCGTTCCTATGCCCAGCAACTTTATAGCCCCATCTTAATCATCGTGACGCTATCACTTGAATAATATTTACCGAATGCATGCTTCACGATTCCTACTTATGTAATCTCCTATATTCCCCAGTGGTGTCATACTTTTTTGGTCCGAATATTCGGTATAACCGTATAATAACTAGAACATTCAGCTTCAGGGGATTCTTGGTGCAACTTGAAATAAGTAATAGTAAATAAAAAAACAAATATTTTGGGTTGAATTAGCATATAATTTAAGGCAAATTAGACGATGCTGCAGTGTTCTAAATTTTTCCTATCTAGTTATAATCGAGAGAGACAGACTAGGTTTCCCATTTTACCCTACGAAGGACGGGATAACCAGGGATGCTTTACTTGAAATCCCGAGACCCCACCCGAGCTGCAAACCCGGGAACCTGGGGATTGGGGTTTGTTATGCTGACCACTACATCCCATGCTAATCACAGTTGATCCCATTAGCATGAAACCATTTAAGTAGAACCCCACTTATTTACCGAGAATAGATATGTTGAAATGAGAACTTCAGTTGCAGGTGAGATAGTCGCAGATGCATTCTAATTATTGATCTATTTTTGAAGTTGATGTGCTATGTGTAGGCGTGCAGTAAGTAAGCAATGGATGTTTATCTCTTCTAGATCAAGCCTGCATGAGTATTCTGAACAATAATAAAAATAATCTCAACTCTGATTTATTAAATAACGTTCAGGAATGGCAATGGATTTGAAAATTGAGAAAAACATTTCGGAATCGATACCTATCATCAAATATTTCGAAATCCATCATGCTTTAGAAGTGACAATCCCTATTCCAGCTAATATTTCTTTAGACGAAATCGGAGGTCCTTTCACAAAATATAATCTAAAACGATTGACTATTTCACAAGACAGTTCTGACATCCTATGATGACACGTTACTTCGGACACGTTGGAAATGAAATATGACATGCCAAGACGACATATGGCTAGATAAAACTACTTGCATGCCAGGTAAACCATTTATCCATGTTATGTATGGTGTTACCTAGGAAAACATAGGTCGACTGTGTGGATAGCATAGCAGGCTTCTTTGCTTAATGTTGCGAGGAGGTGTCCTTAAAATTTTTAAAAGGGATTAAAAAATTCTTGATTATGTCGTCATTCGGAAAAGACGTAAAATAGCGGTCCCGAACCTATTTATTGTCGGGTTAAAGGAAGTTATCCTAAATCACCTGGATAGACAAAATTTATGACTCTCGACCGATTAGCCATTGTACCAAGAAGTGTCATTAAATGAAACTAACAACAAAGATGCCAAAAATATTTTTTCTTTAAATATTCAGACATTTTTTTTCAGACTATCACTGACTGTCACACGCTCTAATGTAAAATGCAAGAACAACCAATCTAAATTTTTTGTCTTTTTATAAGATGCAGCATAAAATATTAAGGGAGCGAAGTGACTCAGTGGTATAGCGCTGG
Organism: Troilus luridus; assembly: GCA_964056705.1. Taxonomy (NCBI): domain Eukaryota; kingdom Metazoa; phylum Arthropoda; class Insecta; order Hemiptera; family Pentatomidae; genus Troilus; species Troilus luridus. The sequence goes on along the minus strand of OZ057416.1, from coordinate 56,295,775 downwards.
TTCAATGGCCTGGGTTCAAATCCCACTCGCTGGCAGACGTTTATCTACTCTGTTAGCGGCCGGAAATGGATCCTATGGGAACGAGGAAACTCCTAGGGCTCACCGAGCCTCTATAAAATGGGTACCCAAAATAAGGGGGAAATCTGGTGGATAAGTGTGATATAGGAACAGTAGTCTCTACCACGTATTAAACCCAAGGCCCTTTATGGATTTCATTGGTACAGTTTATTTTTCTAACATTTGCTAGAATCACTAGACCACACAAATGCATGTTATAAATAACTGAACCTTACAATGCAATTTAATCATGGCATTGGTTCAACGGCGAGGTCTCTCATGAGAATAGTTAGTAACATACTAAACATAGTAGGTCCCATTGCTAGATTAAATTACTAACCGGTCGCCTGTTTCTATCCAGTAATTGCTAGCTCTACTGGTCCCGCTCTATAATAGACCGGTGAGTCCTAATTAATCCTATGGACAAAACACACTCATCAATGCATTGCACAATACCCCCCAGGGTTGATAGAGATATGAGGTTGGAATTATTTCACTATCGGCTACATGAAATTCTAAAGGTTTTGACCGGGTACACAAATGTGACCAAGATAAGAGATATATCGTAAGGAATTTATGTTTGAATAACAGCAGTCGATATATCGGCACGACCCATATGATGAAAATTGTAGGAAACATAATTTTAACCACTTCAGTTACAAAAATGAGATCGAGTAAGGAAGAAGTAGTAGTTGTCAATCAGTTAAGACGTAGAATAAGAAGATACTTAATTTTCTGTATGCGGCAATATAACGTAGTTCCAAATGCACTCATAAACTTTCGTCAAATTATTGAAAGTAATTACCGAATTTCATTGTACTGTGTGTGCGTATAGCGTATCGTACCTCATTTACGATATATCCCTGATAAAATAAAGCCTTAGGGTGAACACGACCAATTACTGAGTACTGACAGTACTGTTTCTAGGGCAACAGTTGTGCAGGCAGGTAACTTGGCCTAGATCATAACTAATCGCAATGATAAAGAGTATCCGATTTATAGAGACTGAGCGTGATCTAGGACATATCACCTCCCTGCACAACCGTTGTCCAATAATCAGTACACTCTCCACCACGTACTGAACCCCACACCCTTCATGGGTTTAGTGGTACAGCCTTTTTTTTTCCCCTACCGTTGCCTGAATATAAAGCAACAGAGCAGAAACACAACCAGATCAGCTATTCATAATATTTTAGTTGTAATTTTTGGATTATTATATTAATTTATCGATAATTGTATTGCAATTTACTTAGCATTGCGTGCCGTGAACTAAGATACCTGTTGGAACAATCCCTTGAGGAACAGATGAACGACCTTGCCCGACTAAGAGACAGAGAGGGGTAGGAATGTGGTCCGATGGGTCCCGCTTCAGCATCTGCCAAACTGTTACAAGCTTCTGCCCAACTATTAACTTTAATAAAAACAATTTTTTAATTAATTGTTTATTTATATTTAAAATGCCACTGTAAGAGAGCGGATTGGCTCAGTGGTAGAGAACTGAGTTGCAATACCGAAGGACCTGGGTTCGAATCGCGCTGCTGGCAAGACTTTCATTTAACCTGTTAGTAGCAAGATGTGGATCCTATGACATCTAGGAGCCTCCTGGGGCTTACCCAGTCTATAAATTGGGTACCCAAAACAAAGAGGGGAATCTACCGGTTGAGCGTGATCTAGGAAAAATCACATCCCTGGCCAACCTTTGTCCAAGTAACAGTACAGTATCTACCATGTACTGAACACCAGACCCTTTCAAGGGTTTCAGCCATACAGTTTGTTTTTGTTTTATCATCTACCATTATGGGTTCATTTCCATGAAATAGAAACGAAGGATTTAACTGCCAATATTTTTTTCCAGCCTGCATTTGGAAGTTTTCAAATCTAACCAAGATATGATTCTTGTCAGTTCAATCCGCGATTCATTATTTTATATTTTTATGGTTTAGTTCGATTCCGCAAAATATGGAGCGGATATAATATTAACCAGATAGAGGAAAAACTATATAAATATATATACATCTACTAGAGAAACACACTAAAAAAACCTGTACCACAAGAAGGGTACAAGACCCCCGTGAAGGGTCTGGGGTTCAGTACATGGTAGAGACTGTACTGTTTCTTAGAGAACGGTTGTCCCAGGAGAGTCCAAGTACCACAAGAGCCATCTCCAGCCGCTAATTGATTAAATAATCGTATGCCAGTGAACGGGATTTGTACCCAGGACCTTTGGAAACTCAGTGATATACCACTCATCCACTCCGCTAGAGAAACTCACTAAGCTCCCAATTTATTATAAAACACTCTTGACTATTATGTGACATATTTGGACTTACGGAGTAGGGTTGTGGGGCTCCACTAAGACGTGAAATCCTCTCGTATCCAATCCTTGCACAATCCTGAATACTTCGTAAAATTCTTAATGATCCTTACTTTGCAAAGAATAAAGACGTCCATAATGACCTGTTTGTAGTTGTAGCTGATTTGCTCCGAGCCCGATACGAATCTTTCCATGACAAATTTTATTCTCACTCACATCACTATTATCATAATAGGAAACGTCGGCACTTAATTAAAATAAGTAACCACTTATTTAGTGTTTTAATTGACTGCACCCCCAACTATTTTCTTCCTTACATCATCCAGTCAACGATCCCTCGCTTCTCACTTATTATCATAATAAGTTACCCCTTCAATTCTTCGATGCGTTTGCAAAGATGGTGTAGAAATAGTACATTATCTACTATGCACCGAAACCAAATACACTTAATCGATTGTAATTGTAGAGGATAATTCATATTCAAGCAAAAAATAAGATAATACTATGGAGCTAGTACTAACAAAAAATAAATATCTAATTTATCTATAATAAAAATATCTAAATAAATATCTAGTAATAACATAAATAAATATCTCATCAATGTTGTTGGATCTAACTTCTTCATATCAACAGCCCAAACGCGTTGAGAAGAAGACAGCTGGGAGATCCATGATCTGATAATGAGGAATTATGCAAGAACTACTCCGGACGTAGAAGTAACGCTTCAGCGTCGCCTGAATATTCAGCGGTTGTTCTAGATCTTCACTCCTTTTGTTTTTTACAATATACGCAGTATCGTAAAGCACTTCGATGGATGAACTGGGATTGAAATAACATACTTTATTTATCTATTTATAAAATTTGATAAGTTACAAATATCTAAAATTTACTGGTTTTTGGAGTACTATGAATGGTAATTGGTTAATAAATATTCGAGACTGCTCCAAGTATAGCTACCGTTTATGGAAGGAGTTGATTTGGCAGAGATAACACTCCAACATCAAGTTAATCCCCAATCAAAGGTATCCACTACAGAGGCTGAATGAGCCCAGGGAGGGTATGATGTCACAGAGAACTTACTATTGCTGTAACCAGCATGAATAATTTACCTGCGACAGAATGATTGCACAGTACTCAGCGCTCTGCAACTTAATTTTCCGCTCATTTTATTTTATGGTTAAATCTTCGACAGATTTGAATATAATAATTTTAACTAGTTGTTTGGTTTCAAAACCGGTTAAATACATTTTCAATTTTTTTCAGGACTGATAAAAAAGATTCATTTTAAAAAATAATCAATTCAGAAAAATGTTTTTATTATTTTCTCTTTTTTTAAAATCTCATTTAATATAAAAAAATATGTTGGATATACTGCGATCAGAAAATATCGATATCTGGTAAGTATATGGTTGATAAAAATAAATAAATAAATAAAATAAACATTTTTAAAAATAAATCACATTAATCAATGTAATTAAACAATATATATACATGAAACAATAATTTCATTTAATGTAACGGTTGCAATCACTATTGATAGGAAATGGAATCTTTTCGTTTTGAAACAAACACATTTAATACATTATTTCTGGCATTAAAAACTCATAAATTTTTTTTTTGAAAAAGTGAATGTATCCGATTTTGAAACCAAACCCCTCCAGTAAAGTAATTCAAAAATTAAAAACCAACACCATACCGTATTTAAAAGACTAAAAAAAAACAAAAAAAAATTAATTACTCAATTAAAATCTGTAGTCAAGGACTGTAGTTTTTATATGCAAACGGTTTTGCATGGAGGTCACGCTCAACCAGCATTCGTCAGGATTCACAATATTGCACATTGTATATCACAAGGCATTTGAATTCCGAACAGAAAAACTGATTGCTTGAGTTATTGGTGAGGGGTGAATCATAGACATCATGAATAAACAATAGGGCTTCTTGACATTTCCTTTATTAATCTATTATTCCTATTTTTCAAAGGGATCAATAGAGTTATACTGAATAAATATAAAGAACTACATTATTAGTATCCCATTTTCTTGTTGCGAATCAAGTGGAAAATAGTAAGTTCTTTTATTGCTATAATAAAGCTTGTGATTGCACTATAATAAACCTGGAACTCTATTAAATTTTGGAGAAGCATAACCAGCTAGAAAAAAGCAAGATATACAGAGAATAATCATAAATTCAAGACGCAATCTCTGCAATCCAAACAGAATAATCATTATTATTCAAATCATATACATAATATGGAAAGGATAATTTTCGATTCACTGAAGATATATTTGATATAATGTTTATAATATATTCTAATCACGCATGCTTCGTGTTTGGAATAATTATCATAAACGCCTCTTAAACAGATATTGGCGAATATTATCGTCAGAATTTTAAAGTTTTTTTTTTTTTGTAACTGCAATCTAAAGAATATGAAGATGGGAACGAAGAAAATTAAAATAACTAGTAAGATAAATTTATACGAGGAGATGAGCAATGTTATAGTTCGAGAAAAACAAATATGAATTGTAAAATTAATCTAATAGCCTCAAAGAGGATGAAAATGGCCCGTAAAAATTCTCTCAAACAAGGAAAAGTATTTATTTCTAAGCAAACGTTCCGACTCATATTGCAGGTCTTTTTCAGAGCTAAATATGCAAAAAAAACATACAAATTTAAAAAATACATAGTAAAGAATAAAAATACATGTATGCACCAAGAGATATGTGTGATGAAAAAAAATGGAGGAACCCCTCCCCTATTTTCCCCTCATATATAAGGTCAACTAATATTATTCAAGATAATAGCCTAATAATAACAAACTAGACATTAGACACACCTTATTATAAAGTGCTAATTGTAAAAAGGAGTGCTCATTGCCAAAGGAATGGTTTTGGTTTTTAGATAATGTCGAAGTTCGGTGGAATATTAGATCACAACTCGTTAAGTCATGGAATCAAATAAAGCTATCGAATTTATTAATATAATAATAACAATTCATAAAAATTCAACAACTTATAAAAAAAATTGTCAATAAGGAGATAAGGTTAAGAAATGACGAAAATACCGTTACATTCTATTTGGGCCAAGAGGTCATCCCATGAGCTCCAAATATATGTTTTGAGTTTGGATAAATACTAACGGCTAGTCCCGGAAGTACACCGATTTTTGAAAATTCGGCATTTACTAAACATTTGTATTTACTTTTTGTTTTCCTTTATTCAAAGATATAGATGACTGCGAATGACATTCTATCTACCTTCATTCGGATGAATACATCTATTTTAAACTTTAAAAAACCTATGCCACAACCCATGAAGGATATTGGGTTCAGTACGTGGTAGAGACTTTACTGTTTCTAGGATAACGGTTGTACTGGGAGGTGATTTTTCCAAGATCTGCTCAAACACCAAGTTTTACACCCAATTAAAGTTAGCCACTTTATAGAGGTTGGGTGAGCTCTAGCAGAGTCTCTTGAACCCACAGGCTCCATTCCCGGCTGTCGACAGATTAAATATTCTCTGCCACAACCGGATTTGAACCTTCGGCGTGACAACTCAGCACTCTACCACTGAACTAGCCAGTTCCCCATCTGTTCAAACTTCTCTCCTGTAAATATCGAGATGTGTGACCTAGTGTCCTACACCATTGAGGTACAGAAATAAACTTATTTATAGGGTACTTTCCAGAAAGTGTTTGTCTTCTATCTTCACAAACAGTTTTATTTTTAACTAACAGTTTCAACGTGACCTGTGTAGACGCATTTTAAACTGATCCTTTTTAGTTGTTTCCTATTATACATCCTCAGACATTCCATATTAACTTCATTCTTATATCCCCTGAACATTGAAGACTAATTTTTATTTTCGATCTTATTTTAAATCATTCCGTATAATTTTTCAAAAAGTATTTTACCGGTTCCAATAATTCTTTTTTATGTTATTTAAAACGGATGCTTTAAAATAATGTTAATATAACATAATTAATTCAATTTATTTACATTTTAATTTTTTCTGTATACCCCTTCAACAAATTTGGAGCCCCTACAACGTTCCTAATATTTTAAATTGTCGTCGTTTTTTGAAAATTTATGAAAACTGGTTAAAAATTTCTTCCGAGAGTTTTTTAAAAATTTATTTATTGAAATGCATAACAGTACTATAAAATTGCAACAAATGAATTGAATAAATGATAGAATAGAATAGAATAGAATAGAAAAGTAACTTTATTCTGGGACAAAGTCCCTTTAGAATAACAGATATGAACAGGAATAAAAACATAATATTTATCTGGCCAGAAGGCTAAATGTTACAAATCATAAAGCGTGAAAACATGACAGAAAACAATTTAAAAAGAAATATATAAACAAAAATACTTGTAAGTAAATAAATAGTACAGATCTTGACAGGATATTAAGCAATTACAGAGAATAGATAAATCCATAGCTTTTGAAATTGAATGCATGAGCTAGCATTCAATAATTTGTTTACATGATGTACAGCTTTTCAAAGAGCAGAATTAAAAGAACTAGATAACACAATGAGTTATTATATACATTGTATTCTAAGCAAATGACTAACCTACCTAGAGACTATCCTTTTGGGAAGCTAATAGATGTTGATACAGCAAGGATTTGAATAATGATAGAGAGGGAGTATGACGGATATTAGGAGGGATTGAGTTCCACATTGTGGTGGAGCGGGCGAGAAAGGAACGTTCGAATGCTTTAGTTCTGTGAACGTATATAGAGATCAGAAAGGCGGGATCTTGTTTTATGGTGTTGCACTGATGATTTGAATTGGAGGAGACTGTAGATATATGAAGGGTGTTGAGAGTGAATGGATTGGTATAAGAATGAACAGAGGAAATATTGTCTTCGGAAGGGAGGGAAGAGCCACTTTAACCCATCATAGAGGTGGGAGACGCGCGATCGCTTCGGAGTACCAAGCACAAATATTAGAGAGCAATTCATTATTCTCTTTAATCTGTCTTCAAGCATTTTAGAGAGGCCTCCATATACCACGCTACAATAGTCAAAGTGGGGGAAGATGAGAGAAGATACGAGAAGCTTACGGGAAGATTGTGTAAGGAGATGACGAGAACGATGGAACAACTTCAGGGAACTAATTGTCCATCGGGATATTTGGGCGATGTGGGATTTCCAGGAAAGGTTTTGGTCGATGGTGATGCCTAGGTTTTTCACCGAGGAGGTAATCGTGATAGGATTATCGTTTAGGAGTAATGTTGGGAGGGTGTGGATGGATGTAAGGAGGGAATTGGAACCTAAAACAATGGCCTGAGTTTTAAATGCGTTCAATTCCAGTTTGTTCAGCTTTGCCCAGGCACAGATCCTATCCAGGTTTTCCTGAATGCTAGCGAACGCAAAAAATAGCTAGGAAGGGGGAAAGGATAGATATATTTCGAAATCGTCAGCATATAGATGATGGGAACAGTGGTGAACAGATTTAGGGAGATCATTGATATAGCAGTTGAAAAGAAGAGGAGAGATACTTGAGCCCTGTGCCACGCCTGAGGAAAGAGTGAGGAAAGAGGAAAGGGGATGATTAGGTATAGAAACTGCTTGAGATCTATCAGAGAGGAAGGATTGGAACCATCGGATGGAACTGTTAGAAAAGGACATTGATTTGAGTTTGCTAAAAAGGATAGAATGGTCCAAGGAATCAAAAGCTTTAGTAAAATCAAGAAGGATAAGCACAGTTAGTTTTTTGTCGTCCATAGCGGTATGTATGTCATTGGTGATTTTGGTAAGTGCTGATTGTGTGGAGAAACCGGGACGGAAACCAGATTGAAGTGGGTCAAGGAGGTTGGACTGTTCGAGGAAATTTGACATTTGTGACTGGACTATTCTTTCTAGAGGCTTGGAAAGGTTGGAGAGGATTGAGATTGGGCGGTAGTCTTTGAGTGAGACAGGGTTAGAGGATTTATTAATAGGATGGACTATGGCTTTTTTCCAGGAGGCTGGGAATACTCCGTTTTGCAGTGAAAAATTGTATATAAAGAGTAGGACAGGTATAATATCGATAAGGCAGGATTTTAGCAGTTTGACAGGAATCCCATCGAAGCCTGTGGAGTTGGAGTGGGATTTCAGAACAGAGGAAATAATGTTGATACGTAATGTGAATTAGAGAAAATACACACTGTTAATACTCAACAAATTCTACTCAGGTCTTTTCAGACGCCTCGGAGGAGTATCAGAAATTGAAGAAGCAGCTAGGTTTGAAAAAAGTGGGTTTGAGTGGGAATAAAGATTGTCATGAAAAGACTGGTATCGGATTCGGGCCAAATCAGCAACAGGTGAGATATTAAGGCCATTATGGACCGTTTTATTGGTAACAAAGTAAGAAGCAATGAGGAATCCACGAAGGATTTTGGATTTTGAGGATTGGATACGAGAGGAATTCGATGGCTTAGTGGAGTTCTACTCATTAGGTACAAAAAGGTCTTAAAATAGTCATGTATAAAAGTCTTTTTAACTAATTGGAGAGTTGTTTTAATAAAAAAAATTATTTTTGGACTGTGACGTCCAAAAAAAAGTTTATAGGTGAGTTAGTGGGTAGGTGAGTAAAGTTTATAGGTAAAAGAATTATAATTAAAACTAAAAATAATTTTTTCATCCCACTAAATTACTTACTTCTACCTTCTCTATTTTACAGTTAATAAATTAAACTGCCGTACCACTTAATTCTACTCAACATTTTGAGAGTTTCTAATAAGTGTTATACGTGTTTCCAAGAAGAATAACTGCCAGGATATACTTTTAACAGTCACCCTAAATAAATTATAATAATTCACATCTAATTGCAGGAGAAATTTCGTCACGATTTAAAAGGTAGCGGTTTAATGTTTCCTGGACGTTTAAAAATAAAACAAATTAATAGTTTGTAAATTATTTTAAGTAATTACATAACGGATTTTTTAAAATCAAAATAATAATACAAATAAGATAAGATTGGACAGCTCATAAAAGATCTAGCAACACTTCTTACGTCAGATAAAAAGATAAACGATAAGAGGTTTTGGTACGTAAAGGTGTAAGCAGTAAACGAGACATACTGATAAATTATTAATCATTAAAACTTAATAATATTCAATAATTTCAGGATAAACCAATGAAATAACATTCATGTAAGCTTGTAAGTAAAAAGAAGCCACCCAAAAAAAAAAAAAAAATGAAGACCTCAAAGAATACACTTGTGACAACGTTTCGTACTAAGTGGCCTACATCTTAGGCCAAAAGATTGGCACAATAAAATAAGTTTCGTTTATTTTGTGTTATATTTGACTGCCCTCCCCTGACCAATTCATTACATTATTATAATAATATAATGCATAACTATATATTTATAAGCATTGCATAAAAAAATTGGTATGAAAAGTAATTTTAACCAAACTAGTATGAGATGGATTTAATTTTTCTTTACAATAAACTACTCATCATTCAAAAAAGAATATGGATTCCATAAAATAGTATATTTTAGATCATTCTGTTTGGTATTTATACTACAAACCTTTCTTATACGGTATCACCTAGCATTATTTTGTTTCTATTGAGAAATTAAATTTTCAGGAATTTTTCGCGTTTAACCATAAAATAAAGTGAGAGGTGTAACCCATTGTGTAAAACGCATAGTTGCTGTGTTGAAGGTTCCAGTTTAAAATCCAGATGTGGAAGGTAAATTATTAAATCTGTTAACATCCACTGTTGAGCCCTGTGATCTGCAGGCCCTCTTGGGGATCATCTAACGTCAATAGTTAGTACCTTTAATTAGGGGAAAATGCTATCGGTTGGATGTGATCTTGACCACATCCCTGCACAACCGTTGACTCTACCATGTACTGAACAAAACCGTTCATGGATTGTAGTTTTCAAAAATGGTAATGATATGCTTCAACATAAAAATTTGTAACGTGCATAGTTACGCGTAAGAACTGTAACACTAAAACTGGGCGCTTCCGGCATTGGTTAATCCCAGACCATTAGAGAAGAAACTGCTAGAGATAGTTACGCTCTCATTGCTACTCTAGGACATCACAGGATATATTTAAAGCAATTAGAAGCAGTTGCCTAACCTGATGAACTGGAGGAGTGGTCCTTATCGCTTAGACCAGGATGCCTTCTTCAACTAAGTATCACAAAATAAACCAATAATTATAAACAAAAAGTAAAATAATAGCGTAATAAAATAAGCGTTTAAGGTTTAGAGTCCACTACAGCTGAAACATAAGGCATGTATGTGCAATACAACACTACAACTCTTGAAAGGTCTTGGGTTCACTATGTGGTAGAGACTGTACAACGGTTGTGCAGGGCAGCGATTAATCCTATATCATGCTCAATCGCCAGATCCCTCCCTATTTTGGCACCCACTTTAAAGAGGCTGGGTGAGCCCAAGGCTGCTACCAGATTAACTGAAATCTACCAGCAGCCGGATTTGAACCCGGGGACTTCGGCTCGGCAGCTCAGCGCTCCCTTATTGAAATTTACAAGATTATTATAATATAACAACAAATAAAATAGAATAAATTGATATTTAATGACATGAGATAACCTGAATATATGTTTTACTGTAGTTTTCGCTACAGTTTTTTTAATTTTATTTTTATAGTCATTTTGGCACTTTTTTTTTGTGTATGCTTATTATTAATTCTTGCCCAATAATTTGGTACATAACCTCATCTGAGTACAATATTCCTTTTCCGGAAATCAAGGAATGCCGACAGCCTTTTTTTTCATACAAAAGAGAGAAAATGAACTTTAAAAATATTAGAAATGTCAGAAAAAATTCTATTATATTTTCTCCGAAGGAACGATAAATTCTCCCTATCCACCCACCCATAAATTCGACCACATTATAAATCCTATGAAAATGTATAATATTATTGCGAGTTTCACTAGTCTATCTTCGAAAGCGCCCTGAAGGTCTGTCCGGGATTTCTAAAACACGTTCTGTTTGTCACTTTCACTCTTTTATATATAAGGATCATTCCTTCATGAATTTTTAATTAGATTAGAACTTTATATTTATATTCTTTATTAAATATGTATATCCTAAAAAAATAAAAAAAATAATTTAACATAAAAGTATAAAAAATAAAATATGAAGCACCAAACTTGTAAAATATATTAGAGCTATTATAACAAACTAATTAAGAGAGATACAAACGGTAATATTATTGTTAATATTTAAATAATCTTATTTGATATGATGGACGCTAGGGATTTTTTGGCATTGTGATTTGGAATCATATTATGTTCACGTTAAGGATATAAACGAATTAATACATGTAACTCGCGAATATTTATTGTAATTAACTAAAATAATAATTGCTTAAATAATTAAAAATAATCCTCCTTTCATAAGTGCTTGGATGCATCACAGAAATATTTTAAAGTGAAAAGCTATGCTCAGTGCTTGCGAAGAACATTACAGTGTGATTTTTTCCCTTGAAAATTTCAACTCACCACCTTTTCCATCAAATGAAAGCAAACAGAATTATGATTAGAAAAGTATGAACTTAAATAAAATTAATGTAAGTATATTTTACATTTATATTCAACGATAAAATATTCAAAAACGTAACTGCTTATGTTACATATAATGTTTGACATATTTAAATACAGAAATGTGATATGATGTATTTAATAGCCGTTATTTTTCTAAGACAATCAATTTTAAACAAAATATGCATTGAAAATTCATCATTGCTCACAAATGTTATTATCTAAAAACAATAAACCATGTTCAACACAAGCCACAATAGGTAAATGCACATTGTAGTGTTCCAATATTTTTTGTAAATGTTGCTAGAAGACGAAGATATAAATAATATTTTAGGAAAAAAAGGAGTAATGGTAAATATTGGTATTATTATATTGCATAATTGAATATAAATGGTTAAAAAAAGAAGATAATTACCTGAGGCAGAGCTTTGTCGTCGATAGCGTTGGCTACGCTGAGCAACGACTCCTTGTCCGCGTACAGCCATACTCCGAAAACAAGTACTCCTGTTCCAGCAACCTGAAAATAAAAGTAAAAATGTTATAAACATGCTTGGACTTTTATAATAACATTACATTCTAGACTTGATTTTATTCGTTATACGACATTAACAAATATTATGTTATGATATATAAAAAAAACAAATAAATCAGGTCAAGTTGTAATCATGATTCGATACATTTAGCAGTAAAATATAAAACGGACATAACCGGAAAAAAATCACCTTTAAACATCAATTTTGTTAAATGCCACATTGTTACTTTCTTTAGACGTAGATAATTTACGAAATTATTTCACTTTAACCAAGCGCAAACCACTTCGTTTTTTTATAAATAACAGACATAAGCCACATAAATATAAAAAAATATTTAAAATAATGCAAATTAAAAAATTAACAAAAATAAACATACAACGTCATTAAAAAAAAAAAGCATGCGATTTGTTTATTTCCGTCATTTTAAGCTCTAACTATTAACACTATCGAAACATGAAACAGTTATGTAGAGTAAAATATTATGAAACTGGTATAATAGGAAAATATAAGTCACATAGGTATATAAAATTAATTAAACTAATCTAAATTTTATATACCTAGTTCTATTTATATATCTATTTAAGTACTATTTATATATAATTTCATAAATAATTACTATTTTTAAGATGTAATTGTGCAATTAAAAACTATATATATATATATATTGAATCTATAATTTACCCTAAAAAACGGCTACGATATGAACTGAAACTTTAGATGTTGATTAAATACTATATATTTATATTACTATTTATATGTTTATACCTATAAATCCTCTCTACAAGTTATTTAAATTCAAAAATGAGAAAATTAATAATTATGTTAAAACAATTGAGGAAGAGCCGAATATATTAGTAAATCGAAAATTACACCCTTAATGTATTAGATGGGATAATCTATCTATAGAAAGTCAATAAGAATAATGGAGAAAGATATGAATGTATACTTCCGACAAGGAAACAATATAAACTCCATTGAGCAATAGGACAGGAGCAGTCGCCCTTCGCCCTAACGAGCTGTCTTGGCCATTTTATATGACAGTTAGCCGAAGTAATTGGGCGAGTCTTCTCTTTTCCTCGTCCATATATACCTTTCTTATTTTTATAATATGATATTATTGTAACGTTCATTGATTATAATGCATCGTTTCTATCCTAACTCTAATTATATATTAAAAAACTGTTCCACTACGACCCATGAAGAGTCTTGGGTTTAGTACGTGGTAGAGACTGACCTGTTTCAAGGACTTGATTTGTCCGAGATCCGAGTTGCCCTTTTTGTAGAAGCTGGGTGAGTTCTAGGAGGAACTCCAGATCCAAAAGGACCCATCCTCTAGCCGACTATAAACAGACTAAAGTAAATAGCTGCCATAGCCTTATTTGGCACGCTCCAAGATCCTTTAGCAATAGTGTTACTTCTGATAGCAATTAAGGCATCGGAGCTATCATCTCTCAAATAACACGATACAAAAATAAAACTGAATATATACTTGACAGTTATTATTATTCAAGTTGTAATATTTTATTATATATTATTTAGAATATTTTATCGCCACATGCAAGTATACCGAAATTAATATTATACCTTTCCGAGAAATTTAACGCGATTTATTTTATTTATTAATGTTAATTCGAATTTCACATAACCCATGTTATCATAATATTTTTTAAAATCAAGTAATTTCAGATAATCTATAAGAAGTGAATTTAATAATTTGTAGTGAGTAAAATTGTATACATCGGGTAAGTTATTTAAAAGTATTTAACAAAAGATGTTACAGGCTAAGTTAAAGTTTAATTAATGTAACGTGGTTTAAGACCTCCCATTGGCAAATTACTCTAAATTACTGCACTTCAATTGCTCCAGATAGATACGACCTTCAGGAAATATCTAGATATTCCTAGAATTACTATTAACAATCCTGTTTAGATAACTTAAGATGAACTTAAAGGAATTCAAATTATATACGATGATATCAATATAACAAAATATATATACCGCAACGACCCCTTTTAGGTTCAAGTAAATGCAAGAAAATGTATTGTTGGTACTATAACGGTTGCACAGGCAAGTAAATTGTCCAATAGCACGTTCAACCACCAGGTTTTTCCTCCGATTAAGGGGTAACCACAGTGGCGGATTAAAGGTCCAGAGCGCCCTAGGCAATAACTTTATCGGCGCCCCTGTACCGGCCATAAATGGCCATCTTAATTTTAACTGATTGTCAGCATCATAGCATCATGCTTGTATTATATTATAGATCAGCATTTAGTTCTTTCTTTCTTTGTCGATATGTTATTTTTTTTATTTATTTAAAAATTCTGAGCTCGCGCGCCCCTTGTAACTACGCGCCCGTGCCTAGTTTGCCTTACGGATAATCCGCCACTGGGTAACCACTTTATAAATGCAGGCTAAATATAGCTAAAGGTCTAAATTATCGAGATATACACACATGGAAGAGCTAACAGTGAATATTAAGTGAACATACGAGTATAATTATAAAATTAAAAATGAAAAAAAATATTGAGGGGTATGACAGTTTCGATATTCTTACAGGGCCTGTGTTAAAGTCGAGAACCTCCCCTATTGCTATAGATCCAAGTGTATAATGAATATTTAACAAAAATATACACGTAGAGAGAAAGATCCACTTTCATTATATACAAATAAATTATATAAATAAGTATATTATAGTTTTTTTTAATAATTCTAATTATCATAGGGACAATTAAAATCTCGTGAATCTTAATCAGATAATTCTCCCATCAGTCTCTTTGTCGAGTTCACACAATGAGTTACTTTTGTGAGTAATACTTTCTCAGCGTTTTCCTGTTGTTTTTTATATTTATATTTATTATCGTGTTTTTATTTAATTTTTTGTTTTGTTTGCAGGTTTTGTCTATTCTAGTTATATATCGCGTAAAGATCTTATAACAAATAGGAGCTGTGATGACTCATAAGCACATTCCATCGATTTACTCAATATTATATGCGCTCAGCCATCTGGTCACATGCTTTCAAAACGTTTCTTTGTGTACGAGGTAAAATATTGACAAAGTGTAATAATATCTTTAGTGATGCTTTTCATGAGAAACTGGGAACAATTTATGGGCCAACAATATGTGGATTGTTTTTCCCCACCGTTACAACAAGGGAATGAAATGTATTATTGCTCAAAATAACAGTTACAAAGTAAATTTTTTTTTTATTATCAAAACTTTACTACTTTTTATATCAATAAAAATCGGAATAGCAAAGTAGCGATTATGTAAGAGTTTTAAAAAAAATTCAGTTGTATGTATACAAACATCTTTTACTCAACAAACAGCTTAGATTTTAAGCAACAAAAGAATTTCTCATTCTTTGGCAAAAAAAGATTTTTTTCCGTTTATAGTAAAGTAAGCTCTGACGGTCCTGGTTTCAAACCCAGCTGTAGTAGATGAGAGACCACCCTAAACAATATTCGTCTTAGAGTACAGCCCTACAATGCATTGAATCTAAATTCAATATTCAATAAAAAATTACAAATAATATAGAGTTGATACCAACATCCTATTATTGTGTGGGGAATTCAAGCATTCTGATCACGTTGAAATATAACCCAACAAAGTTCAACCATATGATTCTCATTTATGTTTCTCAACTTCACAACCCTAAAGCGTTGAGAAGACAGCAGTTAGATCCTAGATCTGATAATGGGAATTATGTAAGAGTCACTTCCTTACTCAATGGTTGGATGTGTACGCAGTTTCAACCGTGGGCTGAATCCAAGACCTACAAGGTGGAATTAGTATTCGGTTTTTTTTATGAAAAGAAATTAATATGATTCATTTAAAATTCGTCAACGATAATATTGGGGTTATGTTTCAGTGTGATAACGAAATATTGAGTGTTTTTAAAATAATATTAGTTGATCTTATATGTTATCGTTCGTTATATTTTATTATATATTTGTGTGTGTCTGTGCGCGTGCGTGTATCAATAAAAAATTAAACTTAGGCGTGGCTGACCATAGGTTTTACACCTCAAATTTAAAACCACCAACAAGCCAAGCACCAATTTATATTATCTAAGACAATGGTGATTAGTGAGCGTCAATTTTAGCATTGTCAGGGATATAATACTCGTTCATAATAGTTTATGAGCGAGAGATTATGAGCTAGACACTGCCATTGGCGGTTTGATCAACGTGCTAATGAGGAAGCTGTTAGTTGGCAACACTGAACTGCTGTCGATCCCAAAGGCCGTGGAAGCTTCCGCCGATGTTAGCAACGAGATAGACAACCTTCGCTCTTTCTCACAACATTAATATTGACATTAATTCTCCATGGTTATGAGCAACCATTCAGAAACAACCTCGCAAAGAAGAGAAGACCTTAATGGATGAGACAAGATCTGGGTTCGATTTCCAGCAAGATCCATATGGAGAAATGAATCTTTACTGAACATTAGTAGCGTTTAAAGTTTGGCTAAATACTTAAAATAGGAATAATTTATAAATATATACTTTATTTGCACTACTTGATGGAAACGACAAGAAACTACTCGTTGTTTCAGGGTGATTCAACTGTTACTAAAAAAACGCTCTAAGCTCCAAATTAAATACAAAAGACTCATTATATGACGATTTTAATACCTATTTGGACTTACGGAGTAGAGCTTTGGGGTTCCACTAAGCCACCAAATTTTTTAACCAATTTTTTGTCTCGTTTATTCCCGGTTTGGCACGAACCCGATATTAATACTTTTATGATAAAATTTATTCCCTCTCATGCCCACTAGTTTCAAACCTAAAAGCGTCTTCAATTACTGATAATCCTTCGAGACGTCTGCAAAGAAAATTGTTTAGTGACCTCCTAAGTTGAATTTGTAATTTGAGTGCTACCAATGTGTAGTTTCTCTGCTTGCCATCATTCATTCTATTTACTTGTTGCATTATAATAATACAGAAGTAAATTTCAAAAAAATTTTTTGGTTTTTATTTATTTGTATGCAAATATCAAAGAAAATTTTGACGATATGACTACCATTTCTGCTGGCTAGACAAGAAAATATATTAATTGAAACTAAGAGATACTAACTGGATGATAAAAGGGATGGCATGATCGATGGTATTGGGAACGGACTATTGCAATGTAATCCAAATCTACATTTGATTCGAGTTTAACGGTTATAACATGAATTGTACTCTGTTTAATCTCGACTGTGTACATTATACAATACAATACACTATGTACAATTCGGTAATGAATTAATCGTAACAATGCAAGCAAATTGATCATGAATCAACCACCATAATGCAATTCAAAAAGAAACAATTCTTCATGATGCCGTAAAAAAATGGAAATTGGAAACGAGTGTTTACCGAATAAAATGAAGTAGAATATGAAAGTTGTTAGGCAATAAGCATGTCAGCATGACTTCCACAAAGATAGGCGGAACAAATAGAAAGGAAAGAGGCAAAAGAGTTTCCCTTTTCAAAAAATAAATAAATAACCTTATGCGAGTCGAAATGTAGCGTCACGATAGAAAATTTATAGTAATTTATTTTTATTAATTGTTATTTTGATGGTGATTATTTTTCAATATTTTTGTTTTGAAGAGAAAAGATTTGTCCTGGCCGGGATTCGAACTTGAGTTGTCTGCATCTTCGGTGCAGTGCTCTAAGCCACTGAGCTTACCAGGGGTCGTATCCAAATCCGTTCTCTTCACTGATTTCACTGACAAATTCGTTCTCTTCACTTTCTGATCCTGACCAGGACAAATCATTTCTCTTCAAACCAAAGTATTGAAAAATAATCACCATCAAAATAAAAATAGATTATAAATAATATATTGACGTTAGTCAACAAGATCCTGACTAAAGTAATGTTCAATTAACATTCTTCCCCGTGTATATCGCAAAAATTGCGAGAACACGGGGATATAGGATAGGAGAAGAGAACGTATTTGTCTGACTTGAATACGACCCTGGTAGCTCAGTGGTTTAGAGCGGTGCACCCGAGACGCAGACGACCCGTGTTCGAATCCCGGCTACAACAAATCTTTTCTCTTCAAAATAAAAATATTCAAAAATTAATAGTTCTATCAGTGAACTTCTTAAATCTGAGGCCTATCCTTCTATAAAAATTATTGAAAAGGAAATATGGAACAACATATTATTACACAATCCAATGGTGATCTGTTACTTCCAAATAATATTTATAACAAAAAATTGCTGGTTCGCAGCCGGCATGTGGCTTTTTTAAAAGGACGTGAAAGTGCTTAGGTATGCCTTCCTTCGTAAGAGTGTCAGGTACTTGTTAAAAGATTCCTATTCTAATTATAACTGGATAGGCAAATAGGAGTCCCACTAAATCGTCCGATTAGCCTTTGCAGCACCTAATGATGAAATATACAGGAACATATAAAACATAACAGAAATAATGACAAAACAATCTTCGTTGTTTCCAGACATATTTTCTGAATTGATGATTTCAGATTAACGGAAAAAATATCCACGTATGTTTGAGAGAAGAGGTGGACAAAAGTAGGTCAACGATTCAGGAAGTAAAGACATATTTAGAAAGAAATAACATAAAAAAAGAAGACAGAGAGATTCAGGAGGAGGAGGATCTTAAGAGTGAAAAAGCTAGGACGAAATGGTTCGAGGACAAGAAGAAGGAGCACAGTGAAGAGATGAAAGCATATTAAAAGGAACGGAAGAGAAAACAACAAGATAGGAAAAAAAAGGCACGTGGTCCCTAGTTAATCGTAAATTAGAATAAAGATACTTGGAGCGCCGATTCACACAACTTCTTTAATCGTTTTGGTTTAGAATCAAGATTGTCATTCAAATCAACACTCACTCCTAACTGTTGCCTAAGCTGACACAATTATATCTCTTTTTTAAGATTTGTAGAACTTATGGGTTGTCCTAAAAAACTTAATGTCCTCTAGAACTATATAAGTTGAACTCTAGAACTTTCTGGCACTCTAGATGACTGTCAGGCACTGAGAGTGTTAGGAAAAAAAACTAGAAAGTAGGTTAAGCTGGGCTGGGCATCTAATCAGAATGGAGAATAAAACGGCACGGAAGCTTGGAGTCCGCATTTGGAAGAGATAGGCTCAGGGAAAGAGAAACGGAAAAGGATGTAACTTAAAATGCCAAGGGTCACGCCGACCTGTAAGCTTTAAGACCATAAAGTTCAACACGCTGTATCTTTGCTAACACCTGCCCGGTTTCGATGATAGTAGGGCATAAATAACATCATTTAACTAATTAAAATCATTTCTTTATCGATTTATTCATTGAAATTTACAAGTGTATTATAACAATACAACATGTAAATGGCAGGTATGATACATAGAGACAGGGATAAAGACAAGTAGAGAAAACACGCAGAGGTAGAAATAAAACAATTTTTTTCTAAGAAGGTCAAGAGGCAATTTTCTTTTAAGAGGCCTCGGAGAATTATCAGGAATTGAAGAAGTAGCTAGGTCTGAAATTATTCATGAAAAGACTGATATCGAGTTCAGGCCAAATCATAGATAGAAGTCATTATGGATGACTTATTCGTAACAAGGTAAGGAGCATCAAGGATTTTGTAATGTAAGGATTGGATACGAGAGGAATTCGATAGCTAAGTAGAGTTATACTCTAGATCTAATCCTCTCTAAAAAGCTCTACTCCATAAGTCCAAATAGGTCTTATATAGTGATGTAAGCATGAGTCTTTTGTAATTAATTGGGAGCTTAGAGCGTTTTTCTAGTGTTGCAGTAGCCTGAAACGGCTTTTCAGTCTAGTATGAGGATTCCAAGTTATGCGTCGTCAAGATGTAATCCTCAGTATCGGATTTGTTCTACATGGGTCAGTGAGATATAATTATACCGGAGGGCAGGATAGTTCATAATCAAAAATAGAAACTAAACAATAAAAAAAAGTATGGTTGACAAGAAACATCTATAAATGCATCTCCTGGAATGCAAAATAAGACATTATAACACCGCCGTAAAGAACGAAAGCCTATCGATGAACTATAGTCTAAAAGAAATAGAAGTCATGGAAAGAAGAGTTCTGAGATAAAATCATGGGTCCAGTTCAGACTGAAGACTGGTGGAAATTGCGGAGTGAACAAAAAATCTTCCAGAAAATGGAAAGAATCTCGGATACTATGTGGAAGATATACCGGGGACATCAATATAGAAAGAACAAACAAAGATTGACAAAGAAGCAAATGCTAGACTAAAAAAAGGGAAAACCGCAATAAATCTTAAGAAAAGAAAATTACAGAATCTTACAAGTCAGAAGTGAATTTGGACGCATAGTGAAAAATCTTCAAGGGTTTCAGAATGAAGAAAGTCCAGAGAAGCCTGGAAGAAGCTAAACAGAGGATCAAAAGTAACGTAAAGTGAACGCATGAAAGAACATCCGAGACGGAGAAAACTCCAGCAGAAGAAAAAAATAAAGTTGTAACGTAATCTCTAGCTTGTAATAAAACTTTTAATCCGAAGTGATCAATAAGAAAAAAAATTAGCATACAATTAAAATACGCATAGCATGTTATTATTCAAAAATACAGCAAGCAAAAACTTTATTTTTGAATACTATTAAAAACTATTAATGTACTTTTGGATGCTATCTGATATAGACAAATCGATAGTGATAACGCGTTTAACCTAAAAACTTCATTAGCAATTCTAGTTTAATTAACTATGATGATCCGCTATAGAAGCGGTGGAAACTTTTCTTTAAATAATTAATGATAGCTGATAGCCTCAATTATATCCCAATTAGTTCATTACGCAATACTTGTCCGAAATTGATAGTTGCACCTTGTCAAACCAAGTTTTTTGTTAACAGCGGCTACAAGTTTATAAGACAATTGACTAAAAAATGTTTGTTAACACATCCGAAATCAAAGCAAAGTTTTTAACCACTATATTAATCCTTAACAGTACAAACAGCGTTATATGGCACATAAGGTCAAGAACAAGAAGAGACAATTATCGAATTAAATTTTAAAGCACCAGTCCAAGGAAAAAAAATGCTTACTATTTACCCTACATCCCAAAGCAGACCTTGAGATACACACCTCACGCGATCCCGCATCATCTATTCATAGGAGAGAATATCCAACGAAATTTATTTTTCATGAGTAGATTAAATTGGGAGTAAGATTAGCTATGGATTCACGCGGCCAATAAAAAAAAAAAAAAATAGCAGGATAAAATTATCTATAATTTTATGTTTTGTTTTATATTCCAAGGCTGTAATATTTTGATGTATATATTATATTATTGTAATTTTTTTTTATTATGGATATACTGTAATTCTATAATATTAATGAAAATTAAAGCGGCTTAGAAACAAAAAAATATGTTTAATCAATCTTGCAGATCTGGCGCGTTTTAAAATATTTTTCTAAATATAACCAATTTCAAAAATTATAAAAAATAGGAAATATTAGTACAAACCTTTTTATTTTTGACAATTTCGTTATTTACACAAATTAAGGTAAATAGTTTTAACAAAGAATTTCGCATTTAATTTATTTTTTTATTCTTCTTTTTTAACTAACTAATAAATAAATGCATGCAGATACTAATTAAATAATACGGAAGTTTTTTGAAGATATGATAAAGTAAATATTTAAACAATAAAAGAACGAAAGATAGAATAAGATTCTATAGATTCTAGAAGTCAAGGAAATTATAAACGTTCTGATTAATCTTTAATACATTTTTGTAAAGTAATTGAATTAACACTTTAATTATTCGGAATAACTAAGACCAAAGCCAATAAAATACCAAAAAATTTCTGGTTATCAGAGGAAAGTCGGAGAAATAAGAAAAACTAAATCCTAATGAGGAACTTTGCAATATGGCCAGTGAATTGTCAGTAAAGAATTTGACTACACCATCGAAACCAGAAGAAACGCCTGATGAATGGATATAAAAATATTGGCTGTGGCAATTTAAGAGAGTAGAAAACTAAATCATTAAATAATTTTCTTTAATGGACAAAGATGCTTGACCATTACTAATTACCAGTTATACAACTGCGCATGGAATAAAACTGCAAAGTTATGCTTGCATATAGATAAAAACTATGCAAAAATCTGAACCGAATAATTAAGCTTTTACTGTATTCCAAATGTTAAATAAATGAGACATGAACATTATATATATTTTTTCTTTACCCAAACAAACCTTATTTTCATGTCCTTATGTGAATATTTATGAATATTCTTATAATGTGGCCCTTTGGTCAGTTATTAAATTTTGAACACGTCTATTATTATAAAGGTCCTGGTCCGAGAATAAAATTATTTTTCTAATCTATTCTATTCTATATGAATATTAAAGGGAAAAAACAATAAAATAAAATACATATACATGCATGATTTGTTTAAAACTCTGACTGATGACTGATAATAAATAGCTAATAAATGTTAACAAATATTATATGGAGTAGGTATAATAAGGAAGTAAATGTCGACAGTTTTTAAATTATATTTTTTCCTGTCACACAGATAATTTTATGACTAGTGATAACTCCTAGTATAAGTGTTTGAAAGCCACGTAACCCAGTGACGACAGGGTAGGGAGTTTAAACCACACCCGAAAAAAAATTTCCTTTAAATTTTACTTAAGAAGAATCAATATTTGTACATTAAATATAAATGAATTATTTATTCTTAAAGGTGTTAATTTATTTTGAACAATAATTGAGTTTACTCCTTCTCAAAATCATTAGGATTATGTAATTTCATCCGATTTAAAATCGATTCTGGTTTGTTATGGGATACAGAAAATACTGAATATATTAATAAGATAAATAAATATGTACTTCAGAAGCAGTTTAAGAAGAAGAAAATTTAAAAAAACGTGAACATGTAAAAAAAATTACACAACCTTCAGATATCTAAATGAATACCACATTGAGAACGTGGGATACTCAGTCAGATCCATATTATTATCATCGGTATCCAGTTAAATAAACTACCTACCAATTCTATAGAGCTTTTTAAAGTTTAACAACTATACACATTGGGCTTCGATGAGAAAAAGATACTGAGAATAGTTTCAGCTTATTTTTTACCAATGCGAACAATTCAGGCTTGTAAAATAAGGTGCTAAATGGTGGAGAAGATATAATAAAAAAAATATATACCACTGCAACTCATGAAGGGTCTAAAGTTCAGTACATGGTAGAGACTATTTCTTGGACAACGGATGTGCAAGGAGCTGATTTGTCCTAGATCACGCTCAACTGCCAGACACCCCCCTTATTTTAGATATCTACTATAGAGGCTAGGTCGGCCTCAGGAGGGTCCCAGATCCAATAGGATCCATCTCCAGCAGCTAAGAGATTACATAAATAATAAATAAAGAAGGTATATGGCGAGTATATAAAAAAGATCTGTACAACACATGAAGCGTCTCGTATCATTTTATGGTAGATACGGTACTGTTTCTAAGACAACGGTTGTGTAGGGAGGTGATTTGTAAGAGATCTCACTCAACCGCCAGGTTTTTCCTTCTATTAAATATGGGTGAGCTGCAGAAGGGTCTTAAGATCCCACCGGGTCCTTCCGTGGCTGAAAAGATTAAATAAATTATACCCCACAGCCAGATTTGAACCCTGAAACTTCGGTAACTTAGTCCTCTACACACTGAGATCCCCGACTTGTTATATCAAAGATTCTTCTGAACAAATTGCCGAAAACTTGTCAACGAATTCCCTGAGATATTATTAATATATATTTTTCTAAATAAAAATTTCTCAAAGTAACATCATCACCCAAAATTTGCTATTCTGTGATAATTTTTTTCACAAATTCATTATAGCCTAATAAACATTACCACGCATAAAGTCCCTCTTTTGTGATAAACTTTCTTATTAACAAAGTCCGCATCAAACGATTAACTTTCCCATCAACCTTAAACTTAGGCTGAGCATAAATCTTCAAACGCAATACGTAACCTCATATATTCTCTTTGCATTGTATTCGTTATATGCCTTTTTTTATAACCTATATAGATTCAGTATAAACATTCTTGGAAATTAAAACAAAAAGCTATGTACTTGATAATAGATACGGATAACAACAAATATTATATATATAAACTTTATTAGGACATATAACTAAAAAATGGATGGCAGCACTCTACTTATGCCAATATACCCAGAAAGCACATTAAGATGATAGACACTCAACGACAAAATCGCCAAAGCATTGTACGGGAAAAAATAAACAATTAACAGAAAGAAGTTTTAATTAACTTAAAATTAGTAAAAACCCCTTATTAAATTCTAAAAAGCAATTATGCATTGATAACTTATACGATTGCACATAACACAAGTACTGGTATATATTTGATCTTTTGAAAAAGAATGACAATATTTCTGTATAACATTTTTTTTCTCTATAACATATAAAATTATTTTTGACAACAATAATTGATTCAAATGCGAAATAATTTGTTGTTTAGGTTCACAGCACGGCAGGTTGCCTTATAATTTGTTCAGGGAAGGAATTAATTCTCGGGGTTTCCGTCCTTCGGAATGGACGTAATATGGTGGGACCCCGAGACTGTGCGGGGTCAGTTACTCGTTTAAGATCCTAAACCTAATTATGTCTGGATAGGCAAATTGTAGAACTACCACTGTAGCATTTTTCGATCAGCAATAACTGCTTAAATTGGCGTTAAATGAATAAACAACATAATGTATATAAAGGAAATAAAGGATCTATAAATATTATAAAAATATTATAAAACAAAGCCCACCGCCGTGTCTGTCTATCTGTTCGCGGTAAACTCAATAACTACGACACGGATTTTCTAGCGGTTTTCACCAGCAGATGGGCTGAATCACGAGGAAGGTTTAGCTATATAATTTTTCAAGGCTTTGTGTAAATTAGTTGGAATATAACGATAATTGTTGAAAGTGTAGAAAAGACTATAGCCGCCTGGAAGGTTTGTCGAAGACACTGCCAAATCCCTTTCAGATACAACGAAACGATGAATGGTGGAATATTCCTCTTTTATAGGCCTACAAAAATGTTCTGAATAGGATACATCTATCTTTTTAATAACAGCTTACCATATTTATTAAATATTCTAAAAGAATGGTTACGTACAATGCAGTATTCTGAAAACTATTTATAAGTATATCCTTAGAATTAATCCTTATCAACTTAAATACTTTAGTTACCTTAAGCATTGCATGCACATTATTATAATATTTTACAACATATAATTTAAATGAGTGTCTTAAGAGTTATCACAAAAAAATTAATATTATTAATATTATTAATAAAGAAATATTTTATTTCGTTTTTATGTTCATAATATCTACATAATAAAATACATTAAAATGTTTCATGTAGTGTATGCATTGTATTGAATTTAAATCTACATGTTCGATGCATCAAACTGATGCGTTCCTACGACAGACAAAACCTATAGGCATAATACTACCGGAGAGCCCGTACCAAGCGGGTCGCTGGTAGTTAATAAAACATTTTTATCCAGCTAAATATACTGAAGAAAGCATGAAAATATGAGCAGTTTTTTAATTTTACTATTTATTCAAATTATTATGTAAAAATTATTCTAAAAAACAATTCATAGCATGAAAGATGCGGTTTAGTTTTAAGACAACCTCAAAATAGATCTGGAGTAACCTAAATATGTGCATCCCAAAAATTCAAGTTTGTAAACAATATGACGCACAACATGATCAATGTTTCAGCAAATAAAGTAATCAGCACATTATGTTATGGCACTCCATAAAACCAAAAATGAAATATTATCTCATTCTAAGAGTACTACTCGAAAAATCCTGAGTATAATTGCAACATGAAAAAGTCACTTCATTAATGAATGCACAATTGTTTAAACAATTATAATATTAAACTGCATCGATTCATTGGTGTATCTTTAGATATATTATTATCTTCGTGTGTATGTCACTGAACTTCTACTAAACGGTTGGACCGATTTTATTGAAACTTTTGTGTTCAAGTGGGTTCGAGAGTGGTTTATATTCACAATTCGATGAGGTAGATAATGTTTTTTTTAATTAATTATTATTTTTTCTAGCTTAAAACAATTATAACTGTCATAAAAATTATTCTTTCTTTAGCATTTATTTAGCACATTTAAGCTTATAGTAAACGAATATACTCACACGTAATTGATGAGTCAAGTTTTGATAACTGTACGCATGTTGGTGCAGGATTTTATTGTGATGTTTTTTTTTTTACATATACTTCCATCAAATCGGTCCAAATAATTACAAACTATTTAATTTTTTTTATAACTTTCGGATTTAAAACCGCCTTACCAATTCTTCGCTGTCATTTAAAAAAATTAAATTAAGTGATTATTAAATTATTTTCTTATTAGTAATCAGTGATTCGTAAGACTAAATAATTTGTTCTTTTATCACATAAAAATAAAATTAGTGGATAAGTAATTAAGTAATTGATCTGTGTGTCAGTCAAGCCTTTCAGATTTTCATATTATTTACCATTTATATATTTTCTAAATATATGTTTTTTTAATTATACGTAATATAAAAATATATTTATATATGAAGAAAGTTTATATTGTACATGTAAAAAAAAAATAGTTAAAGAAGACCACACAGAGAGAATTAACGAGATTTCATGCAGATATATATATATATATATATATATATATATATATATATATATATATATATATATATATATATATAAGAGAACAAAAAAAAATTCATAAATATAAACAAAATTATAGTTACGAAATAGTTTTTTCTATATCTCAAAAACATTTATTTTGAGATACAGACAAAATTTATCTTAAACATAATATCGGTCATTATCAACACTTTTCAGTTTTCATTCTATTTCACCCTTAATAATGATTGAGATAAGAGAAAAAAATCTGTACCACTACAACTCATGATGAGTCTTGGGCCAAGTACACAATAGAGACGGTACCGTTTTTGGGACGTCTGCGCAAGGTGGTATATTGAGATCAACCCCAAACGTCAGATTCTTCTAATTAAGGATACCCCATTCACAGAGGTTGATTGAACACCGGAAAAGTGCCCCAGACTAGTTTTGTTATCTAATATGACTAAGAGCAGTACACAGAACATAGTGACGAAGATTGCTGTGTTTATTATCTCTAACAATGACCATAGTTTTAACCTGAATCATTTGCATGTTGTCAATTTCGGAAAGTAAATTTTACACCAAAATGGAAAAATAATCTTGGATATAAGGATCAGCAACAAGAAATGTACTACATAGTTTTATGACTAAGGAGCGAGATAGCTAAGAGTGTGGAGTAGCTAAGCTGTGGCCGAAAAATTATGTAATCTTTTAACAGCAACGAATGAACCCTGTAAGAACTTCCTGGTGCTCACTCAACCTTTATCAAGTGGGTACTCTTAATTGAGGGGAAAAATGGCAGTTGAGCATGAATTCAGACAAAATTATGCCATTGTCCTAGAAACAGTTCAGTCTCAACCGTGTACTTGAACCCCAGACAAGGGTTGTAGTGGTGCAGTTAAATATGTTCAAATAAAACTTCAAAGGTTTATTAGTTCTATGCTTCTATTGACTTTTGTTCAAAAAACTGTATCATGCTATTAAGCTGCTAATATTTTCAAATATGAAAATGAAAATTTATTTTTTGAATAATGAAATCATTCATCGAATCTGTCAGGGGCCATCGTAGTTCTCAATTAACTATTTTAATTGAATTAGTGAGAATAGAAGGAAAATAAATAAATCCGGGATTGAAAACTTATCACATTAATATACATGCTAATAAAAACCATTAACGAATTCAGAATTCAAAACACCTTTACTGAATGATTTAAAATAAAGTAGATGAACTATTTTAACAGATACATTTAATGACCTCCTTACAATACGAAGAATTTTGTATTTGCCGTAAAATTAATCTAGGAAAATATCACGAATTAAATAATAGTAACTGTACACGAATTTAATTAACTTGACGAATTTACGAATAATAATAGAAATTTTAAAGTTCATAAATTTTAAAAATATTATTCAATATTTAATAACAATAAAAAAATAAGTTAAAAAAAAAAAAATATTACTTATAAAGAATTACTGTTTACGTAAGCATCTAAAATTTATTAATTTTGTTTATAACAAATAAAATAATTTTCTCTATAGATAGATAATTTTTTCACTAATAATTGTGCATTGTAATTGTACAATTAAGAGGCTCCAAGTATATTTGAAATTAAACCAGTTGCAATAACTCGACCCTTTGTATAAAATGATTCAACAGACAAGATCGAAAATGAGTTTTTAATGTGACAAGACTCCATCGAAGTTATGCTACAAGTAGGACCGATGAGCTCTTGACTTCTAGTATTTTTCATAGGTTGTTTACGGGAGATTTTTTTTTTTTAAGAATAAGGCAGGTGAAAGATTAATAACTAATATTTTATTACAATGTTTTCGTAAATCATTTTAAGAGTTGCTTGTGACAACACCCCTAACCACCCCTAACAAATGGTACAATAGAAAATCCCAGGTGGACAGATAATGTACGTCAACACACAGGAAATGAATCAAGGGTGAGTGGAAATGCTTGTAATTACAAATGGCCTAAATTAGAGAACTTATAACTTGAGTGCTTTAATATAATAATTGATAGGGACTTACCAGTATGACGAAGTTGAAGAGGCAGAGTAAGTACTTGCTGAAGCATATACCGCAATCCATGATGCTCTGCTTGTACGATCGGACTCGGTAACTCTTTCCCTGTGCACCTAAAATTAAACGCACACTGTTATCTAATCAGTCAGAACAGCCAACCTAATGGAACTGATAAGAAAAAATTGTCCTCATTCTATTATAATAGTTAAAGGTATAAGTATTCGATATCATAGTGTTTTGATACATCAACAAATTTATATTGATTAATCGAGGCGTTGACGAGGTAAAGGTAGTAAGTCAAGAAAAGTTTGACTAGTAGGTCGTGAAAAAGTAATTTTCTCCCACCGTTCATAAAAACTAAACCGCTCCTAGTTTTCACCTACTCCTCTTTCTAAACTATTGGCATGATTAATTATTTCAGTAATTAATTTTTACTCAATACCATTACCATGTCGACGCCTCAATACATCAATTTAAATATAATTAATTTAAATCTTATAGGTGTTATATAAATGAAACACTTATTTATAAATTTACTACCTTTACCAATGCAACTCATGAAGGGTCTGGGGTTCGGTACACGGTAGAGACTGTAGTGTTTCTTGGACGGTTGTGCAGGGAGGTGATTTGTATCAGATCATCCTCAACCACCAGACTTTCCCCTTATTTTGGGTACCCACTTTATAGAGGCTGCTAACAGAATTAATAAAAGTATGCCAGCGAGCGAGATTTGAGTCCAGGACCTTCGGCACGGCAACTCAGCGCTCTACCACTAAGCCACATCGCTCCACATAAGTGTTTTATAATAACTAGAAAATCGAATTAATCCACAATTTCGTAAGAAGAATAAAGTGGCGGCAGTGCCAAACATAATAATATTTCCAGAATTGTAACGATAAGATAATATGAAGTACCTATGCTGGAAGTTATTGAAGAAAATAGGTTTATAATTATGTCAGTTACCAAGGGAGTGCTTGTATATGATATTAATAATAGAAGAGATTCGTACATACAATTGAATGTAGATTACAAATAAAGGTTAAAATGAAACCGAAATATAATAATTATTAACCCTATAAATATGGAGGACAAAATAATTCCTTAAATAGTGATAAACAATTTATTAGAATTACAATACAATTCGAAATCGACATTTCGACCCACATTGGCCGGACTTGTAATATCAAATTTAGTGTTAATTATATTATATTCTATTGTTATTATATTTATGAGAGGATTGCGTTAAGAGGGATTTGGCGGATTTGGGTTTGGGAGGTGGTCGATCATGGTAAGATTGGTATCATCGTCAACGAGTCTTCGGGTTCGCTAAGCCTTATTATTAATTATATTAATATTTATTATAAAATTATTATTATTGTATTATTTAATCGTAGTTATTATTGAGGTTCATATCATAATCGTGATCTACATCATCAGCCCTTAAGAAGATAAGCGATGTGGATGTGGATGGCGGAAGACCAAGCAATGAGGGACAGAACATCGATTGCTAATAAATACAAGCATTATTTTCTGGAATAATGGATTTAAATTGATTACAGTGGATTTTAAAACGTGAAAAAAAAATTCAGTACTTGGAAATTCCTTAAAACCTCAGAGGATTACACCAGGTCCCCTGAAACCCAGGAGCGCCCCCACACAAAATTCCTCGATTCACCATGCCATCCCACTCAAATTTATTCATCCATTCCATAATTATTTAATTTTATAACTCCTTAAAAGAGAAGTTGATGATCAGTTTAAGTCGCAATTACTGAATCATCTGAAGGAGTCATCATTATCTATATAAGTAAATTTAAATATTGCTATGCTACAAAAAAGGGAGCGGAGTGGCTGAGTGCTAGAGCGCTGAGTTGATGTGCCGAAGACCCTGGGTCAAAATCCCGCTGCTGGCAGATTTTACTAGATCTGTTACAGCCGGAGATAGATTCTATGTGACCTTAGATAGATAGACCTCCTGGGACTCACCAAACCTCAATAAAGTGGGTCCCCTAAATAGTGGGTTTCTGGCGGTTGAGCGTGAGCTAAGACAAATCACACCAACTGTATTGTCTCTATCACGTACTGAACTTATGACCTTTAGGGTTTGTAATGGTAGATATTTTTTTAACGCTACAAGAATAATTCGGAAAACTTTCCCCACGAATAAACATGGCACGAGTTCTTCATCAACTCATATTATCTCTTCTTAATTCTAGAGGATGCCTGAAGAAGACTAACTAACAAATTATTATTTTCTATAATCGATCTTACATGTTTTAAGTCTTAATATCCAAGCTTCCTTATTATTTAACGTATACAGGCAGTTATGAGTCAAGTTATGACGAGAAGGTTACGCAACATTACGGTAGGGAAAGGAACCACAGAACAGAAAATTAGACCCTCATTCTAATAACTAAACGTTGCATCATCTTCCACTAAATATTACAATCAAGAAGATGGTTATGACCAAGTATATAGGTAATAAATAAAGCTATGTGAACAACCCAACTTATAAGCTGAGGCATTAAGACAAATATCGTAAAGGCACCGCACTAGTGTTATCTGCCGGAATTCTAAGAAAGTTCTTTAAACTAAACGATAACATTCGTATTCACAGGAATTACAAATATTACTGTTTTAATTGTATATAATCGTTCTAATCCGGCAGTGACAAGCCCTCTTAGATCGACGAATAAGCGAAAAAAACTGTGGATTGAGGATAATCTCAGCCAAATCATTTTTCTGCACAATCGTTGGCAGGTTGTTGTTTCCAGTTGAGTCACAACAAGTTTTAACTTTTCATTCCTTTCCAGTATGTCGGTTCTTTTATCTTCATACAGTCAGAAACAGTTACTATATACTGTTACGGGCTACTGGGTATAAAATGGACTAAACTATTACTTAATTCAAGAATCTAACATTTATTAACAAATTAGAAAGAATACAATGAGATTATTTAAGACAGTTAAATTATTAAACTAATATCAATTTACAATAACAATATTCTACTAAATGTTATCTAATTTCTAAGATAATATACAGATAATCTAAGATATTGCTAATACTAAATAACTAAACTATTTATATAAATTTGTACAAATACAATAATATTACACTATAGTTTACAATTACAAATTAACACTTACAGTTCGCTAACTAAAGTCCACCGACCGTAAGACTCTCCAAATATGACAAACTGCCACACAGTTTATTACACTTATTACACGGCCACTAATTGTCACTGTTGCTCACAAAGCACTTATTACAGACTGATACTAATACTAACTAACTCACACACTATCACTAGTTAACGACTGCTACTCACTGGCTTATTACTTCACTGCTTATTACTGACTCGTCTTATTACTACTGACCACCGCGGCCGAAAACGCTGTCCTTTTTATATAGGCAAGGTAGGTCGTGGTGGGGCATTACTCGGAAGGACCACCTAGTCCCATCGAGCCCGATCCAGAAGCTTCTACGCCATTCTATAATCCCTTCCGCTTAATCCCATTGTTTGCCTAATCTTCTCAGCCGGTTCTCGTCCCCGCTCTGACCGTAACAATACCATAGTTACAATGCACAGCCAGTGACAAAATTATTTTTATTTTCGAGAATATTACAAAAAAAAAAAAAAGTTAAGATTGTTGGGATTTCACTAGAAGCGAAATTGATACCCTCAACCATGTTCTGGGCTCAATAACCATCATGGGTAGTAGTAATAAAGTTTTTTTTATTTTTATTATTATTGTTGGCGACTTCAACCAGTTCAGTGGAGGTACCAACGGTAACTTAAATTATTACAGCAGTAAATAAAATTTCCCTAGTTGACAACAATAATTTTAAATAATATGATTAATTCTAATAATTTCAATTAACAAAAATTTAATGTTTAACACAACCAAGTTACTTAGCACGAATTCTGCTAGATAAAGCAAGGTGTGGTGCCATGGATTGATAATGCGACGAGGATTTTTCGATCAGAAAAAATTAAACCACATTAAACGGATGATTACACTGTATAATATAATATAATATCTACTTATTTCGTTGGGTTCGAAACCTTTTCTTTCTTCTAAGAAGACAAAAATAAGAGGGGGGTGTCGTGTTTCTCTGAAGCATTTTTTGTCTAGCTTTTGTTAACCGTTTAGCATGTGTAAGAAGGAGATAAAGAGAGAATAAGCTGGCTCCCAAATGCGTGACAATAACCCAACAAGTGGGCCACAAAAAATCTCACCACTAAATCCTAAACAAAGGATCCATACAGTGTTGTTAGGGTACCATGGTAGTTCGGGTTTCTAAACATCGGCAACGTAAGGGAAGATGTTTGCGCAAGTTACTCGAGTTTACAGTTACCCATTAGTTAACAATTCCATCTCACATTAAAACAGCCTGTGTGAAATACCTTCTGTGCTCGTTTCCTGCCTTTCTTTATTAATTTAAGGTGATTTGGCTAATACGATGATGGTACAATGGCAGCCTGAAATTCTGTGTATCCTGGTGAATTTGTTGTTCATCTTTAACCAGTACCTAACACTATAAATGCTCAGCCTCCCTATATTACGTCCCCTCCACAGTATAGCACAGCTAAGGATTTTTTACATTAAAACCCTTAAGGCCAACTACGAACCTGCTGATATTATCGTAACCACTGTACCCACAGGTACCCCTTAATTTCTTACGTAATTTTATTACCAGTCTATAAAAATACTGTAAACCAGAACTATAAGCATTTGAAAAATAAAATAATGTTCCAAGGTTTAAACGAAAGACGTTTTTAAAACCATCTATATTCACATCAGGTTTCGACCCAGCTCAGAAAATATGACCAGAAACATTATTCTCACATCTCTGAAATATTTCATAAATATTTGATGACGATAAAATAAATTCCCAATAGATTTTGATCTATTAGTTTTTGTATTATAGTTTTGTTTTATATTTTTTACTTTCTTTCTAATCAAGATTTATTTACAAACGAACATATATTAATACCGCTACAAGTATAAACTTGTATATATTCCATATTTTAACAAAACAATTTCGTTCATAAAATTCAAAATTAGGGAAGAATCAATTTTGAGATGGAATGAACGGTGGACTGTTTCAAATAAATCTCCTCGTTTGCAGGGGTTCATACCAAAACTGACAGCCAATAACTACAAATTAATAAAATCCACTAACTACAAACTAACTCAGGTTTTAACTGAAGATGGACATATCAAATCATACTTATACAGATTTCACATAACCAACGACAATACTTGCTCAATAGACAAAGAAGAAGACATTTAAACAAGTAATATATGACTGCCAAATGTATGAAGGACAAAGGTCGAAATTAATTATCTCCATAATATTAAGAGGGAAAGTTTAGCCAGATACAATACATTTCGACCCGAATTCACTAAATTTATTTACAGTATTGCTTTCTAAAAGTTTACATCTAATTCCGAGTAATCATACAATGTAAAACAGATAATCATTATATAAATAATGTTATCTTAATTTTGTTAATTTGTAACATTATATAAGTAACAATGTCTTATGGATATAAGTTAGAATTATCACAATTGTTGTTAATCCTTATTGTAAAAATGAAATTAAAAGGCACATTGTATATTCAAGTATGGAATGTGCCAATAAATATAACGGTCCTTTCAAAGGGTTACATTTAAAATGGAGAAAAAAAAGTGTATACTTGTACACCAGCGTCGTTTATTATTAGGTAAATACCTTTTATTCTGTAATAAAATTACCAATACTTTCGTAAGTGTTTTTATTTAACCAGAAAAGTGCTTAAGTTCATAGGTAAATGCGCAGCATGATACAAACAAAATTAACAAATTTATTGTAATTATCTGAATTTAATTTTTAAATTATATTGTTACTCAATTTCATTTTAACTTCTAAGAATGATAATTCTTTATTTAATTGTTAGATATTTATAATTATTACATTATAAATAATTGTAAGCAGTAGTAATTTACTAAGATTTAAGATATTTAAAATATAGAATGTATTTTATAGTATCTTTTAGTCAATTTATTTCTATTAAAAAAAAGTTATACCTTAATATTCTTAATTTATGTGAATTTAGGTAGTTGAGGAGCAAGAATATACTAATATTACTTCCAGCTGATAGAAGTTTACAGGGTTATAATAAAAAGTATAATTTGGACGACAAGGAAAATATGCACGTACTAAAAATCCGCACAAAACACCAATTACGATAAGTACTTTCGATTTTACAAAAAGCTTTTATAAAAATCATTTAGTACGCACATCAGATTGAACTTCTCCAAAAAAGCCATTACTGCGACACGTAATGTCCTGTCACATCGATCTATACGTAGCGAGAAAGAGTTGACCAGTATCGATCATTGAGTCACCTTCTACTAATCGATAGTAGGCCTAGTTCCATGAGGTCAACGACCCCTGTCCAGATCAAATCGGACTGATGTACTTGTTAATCCGGGATTGGTGAGCCAGATGATCAGAGGGACACAGAGTGAAGTATTGTCCACTGCGAGTAAGTGGTCTGCTAATGGAAATACATAAGAGTACTTTATGCATTAGCAGCTGCTCCTGAAACTTAATTTTCCCATCAAACACACTCTTTGTAGGCATTTTATTATTAATTATTAATACCACAAAATGCAATTAAGGATAAATATTTGTATGAACGATTCAGAGAAGCATCAAACTGAATAGGTTTAGTGTTCTTAGTGATGTATAAATAACAGTTTATAAAACTGAAAAAAACAAAAACACGCTTTGATAGAAAACAAAACGAAAAAGTAGAAAATATTTTTCAATAAGTTTAAAGTAAGTGATGAAAAAAAATTCTTCGTAAAAAAACCTGGGTATTAATTGTTGTAAATATATTTTTGACTGATATTGGTAAAAGCAGTCATTATTAAAATATTTTTAAAAATACCCCATACATTTTACGGGAAAAAAATGATTTTTTTTTATCACTCTATTCTTATTTTAAACTTAACAAAAAAAAATTTCTACTTTTTAGTTTTTTCCTATTAAAGCGTGTTTTTAGTTATTTAAAGTGTTGTTTTTTTTCTAATTTTTAGTTCGGTTGGCTATAATCTTTAGTTCGGCCTTCTTGCTTTGAGTTATTAATGAGTGTATAGTTAATCCTGCCAGTAGTCTCAGAAAAAAAAACCTGTATGTCTTCGTACAAGTCTTAGAACTTGGCACAGGATATTACGGTCTATTGAAAAATCGCTAATCTTGGTAAGGAAAATACGACAAACTTATTAAACTGAAGTATTGTCATCGGCCCTTGTGAAGTGTAAAAAGATAATTCAATTTTTTTAAATGTCCGAAAATCAAATTCAAGGATTACGTTACATATAGGCGAAGCTAAGAAATAATATTTTAATTATAAGCATATCTAAAAAGGAAATAATTTAAAACGACACTGAAAATCTTTCAAAAAATGCAACGGCTTCATTTTTTTGTAACTCGCCTACCCCATAAATTAAAATTACATAAATTATCTTACATTTACACTGGCTAACAATATGCAATAACGTCATATAATCGCGATAAACTTTAGAATATTAATAGCTCAGAAGACTCTCATAATATCGGTCTCATTAAGCTCTATTATCTCATCTAATATCATTCGTATGCTTTGGATATAGATACATATTTGATATATATTCATAGATACATATTGTAAATGTGTTCATAGATAAATATTTAATATGTATCCACATCTGCACTGTAGGTAATAGCAGAACAATCAGAAGAATGCACACTCACCACCCTACCCAAATTAATCAGAATTCATCAGACCTCTTAAAATAAAAATAAATAGAGAGATATCTAGTACATTGGTGGCGAAAGCCCTTAAGTATAAAATAATAAAAAATAAATAAATGTTATCTAAAAAGTAGTAAAACTATGATCTACCGCAACAGGCGCAATCAGGAAGTCGTTCTGACCCGTGGAAAAATAGGCCACACTGGACTAACGCAGTGGTGAGTATTAACAAAACTGCTACATCTTCCATGCTAATATTGTATCATCATTACGACCAATCATACTGAAGAATACATCCACCTACATATTCCATAAAAAATTAGTCTTGGATTCAGTACGGGGTAGAGACTGTACCGTTTCTTGGACAATGCTTATGCAGGGAGGTGATTTATCCGTGATGACATTCAGCCATCAGGTTTTTACCTCCTTTTAGATGGTATTTACCCGCATATATCAAGGGCTCCCACTTTATAGAGCCTTGGTGAGCCCCGTGAGGGTCTCCAGATCCCATAGGATCGATCTCAGCTACTAACAGATTAAATAAATTATATGCCACAAATGGATTGGTACGCGGGACCTATGGCATGACAAATCATGAGTTACTCCTCTACTTACATTTACAAATATATAATATAATAGAAAAATAATTTTACTATTGGACCAGGTCCCCTAAGAATAACAGATTTGTAAAAAATTAATTGAATATTTATCTGACCAAGGGGATACATTATAAGAATGCTTCAGTATTTATACAAGTACTTGAATATAAATATTAACTAAAAGGTATGTTTTGGTGAAGAAAAATAAATAAATAAAAGGACATAACACTATAAGCGTGAAAAAGGAGGAAGACATCAGGTGGGAGTGAATAGTAATGAATATATATATATATATATATATATATATATATAAACATACAATACGTTATAGTACAGTAACTACAGGAAGAATGTCATTAGAAACCCTAACAGGACTGTCAGACTGAAATACGATCTTTGTAAAAGCTCCTGTTCAAGTTCGCGGTCAACGATGACCTAGAATTTTTTAGATGTGGTCAGTAGCGTTCCTCAATCACTTCTTGAGTCATTTAATTTTAATATTCAGAATATTAATATTCCAGTACTTTCTTAAAATACGTTTTTAAATTAGTATCATATTTTTATTAATGAATAAAATCAGCAGAAGTCAGTATTAATTTAATGAAGTGGCTTCATTTATTTATACGAAGACAATTTTATCATTTAGTTACTGTAGTAATTGATGAAAAGTAACAATATTTAAATTGTATTATATTTCAGGTTAATAACGAACTACAAGCTATAGTTCAGGCAGTAATTAGTAAACATTTTATGGAAACAGTTGTATTTGTTCTTTACTTTAGAATTATGAGAAATACAATTTGAAGTCATTAATCTTCTTTTTATTAATCTTTTTTTTTAGCAATTATTTAAATCACTCAAGCAGTTACCGTACAAAGGATTTTAACTGTTCAAGGACTTTCCTATCAGAACAACCTATCTAGTATATGGTAAGTTAATTCGTTTTTAAGAATGGTTTAAAAAGGATCGAGGGTATATCTGTGTATAACTGTATTCGGGAGTGCATGTGCACAATGGTTTTAGTAATTAGAATATTATAGGATCCATGGTCCATTTTTGCACTTGATTAGTATCAAGCTGAATCTTCGTGAATATCTTCGTTTCGATAAGACACCCACCAATTTCCTCTGCGAAAATTCTCGATTGTGGTAGCTAACAAAGGTAGCAAGGATAAAATATGTCGATTTGATGATTCTCAAAAATTTATTAACAACTGTTTTTTTTTGTTAAATCTCAAGATAATTATCTAAATTATTTGAAAAAAATTTGTCTACAAAATGTATAATTTGATCAAAGAGTCCCCTCCTTCCAACATTTATCGATAACGAGGTCATAGAAAATTATTACTAACCAGCTGATTTTTTTTTTTCTTCTTATTTTTTTACTTATTTTTTTAGCACAATCGAGAATTTTCGCACAGGAAATTGTTGGGCGTCTCATTGAAACGAAGATTCAGCTTGGTACTAATCAAGTCAAAAATGGACCATGGACTTTGATCAGACTTTTTTCCTCCACAAATAAATTGAAATATCTAAATTAGCAAATAAATACCAAACAAAGTATCGAAATAGTAAAGAGATATAAAACCTTGATTTCACGACAAAAGTTGAAAAAGAGTTGGTTGAAAGATCTCTAGGAAAATCGATGATGTTTGAAAATTTTTTGAATGGAAACAACTTTCAATCTATATATATTTGCTAATGATATTCGGATTGAAATCATTCTAGTATTTGAAACTTTGAAACTCACAGATCCAATAAAAATCGCATGCTTTTTTTTTTTATTTTGAGCTTTCCTTAACAATTAATATTTTCCAAAGTTAAAGAGAAAGATCTGTATCAAAGTGAATCACAGTTTAATCACAGAAACCGTTTTAGTTTATCCGCTCTGAGAACACAAGAGAAGGATTGGTGTGAATATACATCAAGTATTTATTTTTCGAACAATAAAAAACACTGCTGTTTTATAAAACTCGCCTAATCCTTCGATAGGCTTTTTTCAATGCTTTTTCAAGTTAAATTTCGAGAATTTAGTTAACTTTTATCCCAAAATGGAGTCACAATATGAATTTAAAAAAATTTAATAGTCAGCCATATAGACTACCGACAGAGGTGAAAACTCACTTTTGGATTAACTATGTTCTTTTTTAAATTTCTAAATCTATTATAGTCCCAATTATTAACGTTAGTCTGGTTTCCACATAAATAGTCACTCCGTACAATAATTATGTACATTTTCAAGTAGGTTATTTATTAATAAAAACACATGATGGCTCCACAAGCTCAATACAAAATGTGGTACTTGTGTGTTAACGCCACCGCAGTTATTTTTCCCTACTTGTTCGCATGCGCGAGTCGTTACATTTTGTAACCGTTATATTTCTAACACCTGATTTCTTTTATGTTCGTACTTATTTGCTGAGTTTTGTTTGTTTGCTGATTTGTTCTAGACTCATTGTTGTTATTATTTTATTTATTTATTTAATAATTATTAAATTTGTTGTTATTATTTCGCTAATTTGTGTGCTATAAAAATGAGTCTTTGGGATTTGACAAAAACAGAAGCAGAAGTAATTGTATTTTTCCAGGAGCGAAATATTTTACCAATTTTCCACCGAAATCCGATTAACCACTTCCTTCTTTAATAAATTATTTGGATTTTTCATATTTCATTATTTTGATTTTTCATTTATTTATTTTTTATTGTTCGTGATATATTCCATTATTTATTTCTATATTACCCATTATTTTAATTGTTTATGATATATTACATTTGTAAATAAATTATTTTGATTTGTAATTGTAGATGATTATTTAAAACATTTAAAATTCTAACCCCAATAAATAGATTTAAAAACATGCAAGATAAATGTTTTAGAAATATAACAGTTACACAATGTAACCGCTCGCGTATGCGAACAAGTAGGGAAAAATAACTGCGGTTAACACACAAGTACCCAAAATATCAATAATTGAAATGAAATAATAATTAGTAATTAGTTATATTATTAATACCTAGTATTTTTATTTACATAAATGTTAATGAACTTCATTTTCATTTTTAGCATCATTATCATCGTTAACTTCAAAAACACTTAGATCATTTGTACTTCCAATTATTTCATAAAATAAAATATTTAACTAAGACAAAATATAAGAAATAAACATAAGACAAAATATTTTAGGGGAAAAGAAAAGTTCAGCTAGTTATTATTAGTATGCATTTCACAGCTATTAAACGACCTTTTAATTAACTATTATTATTCTTATAAAATTCTAACCTTTAAACTATAGTTGATTAAAACAAATATAACTCATACATAGGTCCATAGTTGTCGCCAGTCTTGAACAATACGTCATAAGCATGTTGGACATGTCAGTGACGCGAACCAACAATTTTTTACCCTAGCAAAAAGTCGCTAAACGTGGCTAGAGAAGTTTTCACATAAAAAAATATTTTCTTACTTAAAACTTGAAAAAGATATAGGGGAAAATAAGACATTAAGAGCTTTTAGTTTGAAAATAAAAACTGTTTGAAGTATCATGTTCATAACAGCTGTGATACTTCGTTCCTAACAATAGAGACAATATGTTATTAACAATATGTATATACGAATATTATGGCACATTTAGTGCTAGATGTAGCAAAGCATGGCAGCTTTCCAGGTCAAATAACTTACATATATCTTTCTTCAGCTTTGGTGAATCTGAACTCTGAGAAAAACAGAATAATATTCTCCAAGCCTCATATCTGGCAAATTATTCTCATCACTATTATTTAATTATAATCTCATAAATGAGAAGTTAGGATTAAAAATCGGGTAAATCCATTTTTTTCTAAAAAATTTCATTTATTTTTAATGCCAGAAATAATGTATTAGATGTGGTTTTTTTTCAAAACCGCCTAGATCCTTCAAAAAACAAAATGATTCCATTTCTATAAAAAATGGTTACATCCAAGCTTTACTTCTAATCCAAAAATTAAAGGATGTAACCATTCATGAAACCAAACGCCTCAAATAATTGTCTCAAAAATTCAATCTCTGTTTAATTTCTGAAGTTTTAGATATAGTAAATTAGAATTTTGGTCGTAATTAAGAAAAAACATTTATATGAAGTAATCATTTAACATTAAATACGGAAGAAAAATCACATTCACCTCAAGTTCTCGATCATTATTGGGATTGTGAGGAATGGACATGCGCCAACCATTACCAGTTGTGATTAGTCCACGCCAGTACGTACAGAAACGTAGTCGTTGTTCATGAAGAAGTTTAGATTGGAGAAGTCAATACTTAGACGTGAAGTTTGATTAGCTTGTATCTGACAGTTTCGTAACCACAATATAAGCACAATACAACAATATGGCCCAGGAGTCTATAAAGATTAACAATATATTGAAAGGGAATTTGTTACGGTAAAGCCCAGTATGTAGTAAGCCGAGTTGCTATTCTGAAGGTAACGCGTTCAGCAATTCGGCGATGGTAGACAAATTATTTAATCTGTGAATGGGATGGACCATGTGGAATCTAGAGACCCTCCTGGGGCTCACCTAGACTCAATTAAGTAGGTACTCTCAATTGAGAGAAAAACCTAGAGCGTCAGGGTGAATCGGACAAATCACCTAACTGCACAACCGTTTTCCAAGAAACACTGCAGTTTCTACTATGTAGTGAACCAGTGGTACAGGTTTTTTAAAAATAAACAGAATATTTTTCATAGTACGTGAAATCCAAAGTATTAAGAATATTTTAACACTTTTTATGTTAAAAGTTTTATCAGGAAAAAACTTCTAATGTCATAGCAACCAAAGCTATAGTTTTTCATAAATAATTTCCCCTAAAATTTATAAAAGAGGACTTATATAAGGACGAGATAGGAAAAATCAAACGGGCAAAGAGTATTGTAAAGCTTCATTAAAGGAAATCAAAGATATTTTTAGAACTTTATAGAATTAAATTTCCTTAATATCTGGTCAAAGGAAAGGGATGAAGAAAGAAAATCCCAGGGAGTATTCAGTTCCAATATTATTAACAATTAAAAATATTTGTTAAGTGAAATTATTTATTTCGTTTTTTATTCGGATTTTATGAAATATTTTATTTAAGGTCTCACGCCTCATTCTGTTACTTGAAACGTATCACCCTCTGTATCCTCTCTAACAGATTAAAAGTTCAAAATAATTAATAATAATACATATATAAAAAAAAAAAAACCTGTACCACTACAACCCATGAACGGGTCTGGGGTTTAGTACATGGTAGAGACTTACTGTTTCATGGACAACGGTTCTGCAAGGAGGTGACTTGCCCTAGGTCACACTCAACCGCCAGATTTTCCCCCCTTGTTTTGGGTACCCTATTTTTATAATATTTTATAGAGCCTGGATGGGCCCCAGGAGGGTCCTAGATCCCATATGATCCATATCCGGCTGCAAACAGACTAAATAAAAGTCATGTCTGCAGCGAGATTTGAACCAGAATTTCCGGCATGGCAACTCAGTGCTCTACAACTGAGCCCCTCCGCTCCTTAATAATACATATTAATGAGTTTAATTTTAATTTTTCAGTTAGCAAACACATAATATAAATCTAATATGAAATATGACTAGCTCAGATCATAATATGCTTACAACAACCTAGCATATTTTTCTTCATATTTCTCCGTAGCAATATTTGCATGTAAACATAAGTTCAAGTGGACCTTAGTTTATGAGCAGTAGCTCAGTATATATGATAAAACGTTCCTGATGTCTAGGCCCCTTGTTCGAGACCGGCTGTTGTGGATAAATAATTTGTTCCGTTAATGAATCCGTGAATCGATACTGTGGAGTTTGGAGACCCACCTGGAACTCGCCGAGGGTTTATGAAGTGGGCACTCTTAATTGAGAGAAACCCCTGACGGGTGAACGTGATCTCAGCCAAATCACCTCCCTGCTCAATCGTTATCTCAGAAAGGGTATAGTACCTACCAAGTACTGAACAAATACTCTTATATAGGCTGTAATGGTAGTTCTGTTATTTTTTACAAAACATTAACATTTATTTTATCTTTCCGCACTACTTTAGCTTATCTTCCAATCAAATTTAATTAGAATACACAATTTTTAATTTGCATCTTCTATAACTGTACTTGCTATATAAAAACAAGGAACGGAGATGTTAAGACGGAACATGTAATGTCTCCATCCAGCTAAAAAACATAAGTATAAAAGTAACCTCAATGTTACCTTCATTTGTTATTGTCTTACTTATATGTATACATAATTTATGATTGTTTGTTCAAACACAGATAATAATAACCATTGTACTAACTAACTATTATTGAATCTACCAATACTAACCCAATAAATAATCTGAATACTCAGCTGAGAAGAAATATTATTATAAAATATATTATAAGATGACAATAATGTTATAAGATGACTATAATAAAGCCAATATTATTAGTAGGTGGCATTTTTTGATGCCTCAAATGTTGTAATGTACGTTATAATCATCAAATATTTCCTATACGTTATTATTTTGGAAAAAAATCTACCGATTTCGCAAATTCACACACCATCAGGGCACAAAAAAACAAACAAAATCGCATTAAAAAAGATAAAGTGCAACACATCTCACACCAACAGCCAGAAAGACTCGTCATATAGAGACAGCAACCTTACTCCGGAACGCTTCACAAACAATTCGTGTTCATTATAGAAGTATGCAAGGACCACATTAGCGAAATTTCAAGTGATATAATTTCCACTTTAAATTTTTACATTCCAACTAATTATGGTTATCACAAGAACATGTGTACAAGCCGCTATGAGTGGTTATTCACTAATGCTGTCACCGAAAACAATTACTTCAGTGATGAAGTACTTCGTGATGGTGTTGGACGACTTCGTGACACGATTTTGAGCGATGGCAACACTCCAATGTCAGCGGTCCTGCCTAAGGCCAAGTTCATCACGAGCATCAATCAATCAAACTTGGTATCAAACGACAGTTAGCCGACAAATATATGTTGTTTCCGGTCTAATGACTGATTTAAACGGAGTAACTAATTCTTAGTTGACGCCCTTCGGAAGGGACGTAAAACAGAGGTTAGTACAGTACAGATGTCAGATACTAGTTAAAGATCTCTATCCTAATAATACCTGGATAGACAAAATATAGAACTCCCACTGTGGCATCGTCCGATCTGCCATAGCCAACACAAAATTAAGT
This sequence comes from Troilus luridus, assembly GCA_964056705.1. Taxonomy (NCBI): domain Eukaryota; kingdom Metazoa; phylum Arthropoda; class Insecta; order Hemiptera; family Pentatomidae; genus Troilus; species Troilus luridus. The sequence continues at coordinate 56,251,066 of OZ057416.1, read as the reverse complement.
TTATAAATAAATAAACATGACAAGTGTATAACCAAGCTAATACCCGTTTATAAAAATCATTATATTATAAGACTATATCTGATAGACTAATTATTAATATTTTTCTATATGATTCGAATGTGTAGTATATACAACGGGTGACTCTGTAGCCTTACCGGCATAAAGTGAAGCTAAATGAATAAACATCACAATAATGTCAAAAAATTATAATGTTAATATTCAAACAGACTTTGAGAAAAACACGCGGAATCAGACAGGACACCTACACTTCTCTGTTTACCGGTGCATTTATAGAATAGATTTGGTCCGGATCCAAATAGAGCACTTCAGATACTGGTGTACAATTTGCCTACATCAACTTCCTAAATATTTAGATAATAAAGACAGATCGATCGGAAACAATGCTTCAAAAAAAAATCTTTCAAAACATGAATATCTAAATTGGGTGACCTCACAGTACCTAAACATGCGATTTAATATATAAATGGATCAGTTCTGTTACATACTAATTTAGTGTTCTCAATTATTCACTTACAGCGAATGAGCTGAACAAATAACGGAACGGGGTTATAGAAAAATGAGAAAAAAGAAAACGCTATTGCAGGGAGGTGATTTGTCCAAGATCACTCTCAACCCTCAATTAAGGATACTCACTTTCCAGATGGTGGGTGAACCGAGGGAAGGATCTGTAGAATCGAAAAGGTTAATCTATGACTGTTAACGGATTGAATAATTTATCTGCCTCAGAAGGATTCACTGCAACTCAGTATTCTTTACACTGAACCATACGGCTCCAATAATTTTTTTATAGAATATGACTAATGTTTAGCCTACAAACATATTCCATGATACCAATGGAGAAAAATAGGTACAAAATAAATAAAAATTGGTCAACATTTAATATAGATAGGAAATTTTATATATTTTTTCTTTTATACTGGACTCATTTCCTTTATAATTTATATTGGGAAAAAGAAAAAAAAAAAAAACATTTTCCAGTCGATTAAATTTTCTTTGATCCTTATTTATCTCTTGAGACGTTTCTCTGACCCAATTACCTACTAATAGATCTTATAAAATAAATATTCCAATTTCATATTTTAATTAAAAGATGATGAAAATTTTTAAAAGAAAATTTAGAAAAAAAAAGAAAAGAAAAAAAAGTTGTTGTTTTGTAGATGTTTGATCTTAAGCATTAATTAATATATTTAATTTTTAAATATTCAAAATTACTTAAAATATATATAGTCTTTCAAGGATCAAAATTTGGTTTTTAATGTAATTTCTTGACCATGGAGGATAAATGATCCCCTAGAGATTTTTTATTTAAATAAAATTTAAAATGATTTTAATTTGGAGGTATCTATACTTAATTTATTACTAGTTATTTTGGACACTTTATTATATCTTTTATAATTGTTGAATTACATAATTTAGTGTAGATGTTATTGTTTTTTCTACAGATATTTTAGAATTGTAACTATGATAAAGTTATGTAAATGATTGGTTACCGATGCAGAAAACAAAATGTGTTAAGATTGAAAATGACACATTGTCGAAACGTCTCAAGAGATAAATAAGTATCAAAGAAAATTTAATCGACTGGAAAATGTTTTTTTTTTCTTCTCTTTCCCAATATAAATTATATAGATAGGGATTGGAAAAATTAATAAAAATAAAGTTATTGATCTATACATTCAGTCATAAATATTAACACCACACTAATATAGTAAGAAACGTATCCCACAGCTGTATTAAATTAACAACATCGATTATTTTAAGATTATTTACATCATATTTAAAGTAATTTCAGAATTTATATATTTAAATTTAGAAAATACAGACAAAAAAGTTAATCCACCTAACTATATTATAGTCTATATACTCATCAATACATTACAATGGAAATATATTCATGAAAAAAATATATCACAGGCCTAAGCTAAAAAAAAAAAACTCAGGACCAGCAACAGCGCACCCATCTCATCTCATTAAAAGCTTTATTTACATAATGAGTTTATTTTCGCGTTCCGGGACTTGGATTTATCATGAATAAAAACCGCCCGAAAAAAAAACCTCATAATTTCATATAACCTACTTCGAAGAAGATTTGGAGTCCATTTTTATTTGAAACAATCAAATAAATAAGGGACTAAGTGATTAAAGGAATGCATTTAAAGTAGTCACACAGAACAGGAAAAAAAATACGAGAAAATCCTGCAAGAGGACCAAGGAATCTTATAGAAGAAAATACTTGTAAAGAAGGAAGAAAAGAAATTGAAACTGAGGTATAGATATTCCTGAGAAGCTGTTTAATCCTAGTACCAATATATATTATTATTGCCATTATTATTTTTATATTTGCACCTGCGCTTGTGATTTTTTCCCATCGATTTGAAGGAATATCAATATTTTTGATAACTGGGTTATGGTTTCTATGCAGGTACATAGGCCATTATGTTATTTTATTTAAAGGTAAAATTAAATAATATTTAAGGGCGAACAAAGACTTACTATACATCTGGAAGTCTTTGGGGTAGTAGTAGTCAATGGTGTAGTCGGAAGATTCGGACACAGAGCCGTGAAAAACGATGAGTTTCTTCTTCATGTTGAGCACAGACTGAACCGGCATGTGTATTAATATAACGCTCATTGCAGCCAGAACGAATAGAGGCCGTTCTACACATTATACATATGTGTATGTCTGTATATACAACATATCCATGTGTATACAAGTTAACTTGCAATGAGTATGCAAGCAAAGTGCTGAAGCTAATTCGTAAATAATTAATGTCCAATAATTCCTATCTCCTCTCCAATAGGTTAGGTAAAAACCTAGTACCCTGCAATCCGTGAAGGGTGTCATGATTATTCCCGAGAAATTTTCTGATTACAATCCAACGGTTGTTCAGGGAATTGAGTTGGCCAAGATCAGGCTCTACCGTATTTCTCTAGTTTTTTCTCATCCTATTTAATAGAGGCTGGTTGAGCCTTGGAGGGGTTCCAGATTCAACAGAATTAACAGTTTAGCTAGACCGTGAGACCTACATCGTAGTAGCACAGCGCCTTACACGCCTTACAACGCTCTCTAAATTAAATTAAAGAAAATAGAAACGCTTTCTGATGTCCTACTAATTTAATTAAAATCCCAGGAAGCGCTAAAACCAAACAGATTGATGAATCCTTATTGTTCCTACTTTTTAAAACTTGATGCCTTATTATTTAAGAAATTTTCGAGTATATAAACAAGGGAATTTCACCTGAAATTGAACACTTTGGCTCAAACCCGGAAGCTATATATCAGTAACACAGCGTCATACACTACGCTACCACTCTTCTTAAATTACATTAACCAAAATAGAAAATACATAATGTGACAATAAGAAAATCATTTTAACAATTCACTTCAACCTGTCACACATCATATATCTTTTAGGCAATTTAAAAAGCACAAACTTGGCGTTGGGAGTTGACGGCCCCATCGCCCGGTCTTAGTACGGCAGTCAGCCACTGGCCCTCCAAGTTGGGGGAAAAGTACTCTGGCATTCACCCATCTACAAAACAGCAGATGTGGTGGTGCAGATCACCACGCATTACAGACCAAGGTCAATAGCAGTACTCACCCTAGGGTCACCTCTCCTACGTAGCCGCCCCGGATGGGGGAGCATGTCAGGATGTTCCGAGGAAGCAGCCCCTCCACCTGACTCGGGGGCAGAGTATGGGATAATAACCCCCTCCCCTTAAACTACCTTTATTCTGAAACCTCAAAGAGATAACGCAGGGCTGGATGGCGGAAACTCCTAGAGGAGGCCAAGACCCCCCCCCCCCCCGGGTTGTAGCCCCATATAGATAGATAGAAAAAGCACAAACTTCTGATTAGAATCATAGAGAAAAAAATAGTATTTTGTCCATCAGATGATATAAAATAATAATTATTAGGGTATTTTTTTAAGAGAAACGGATATGTACTTAGTTACATACTTTGTCATGTTGTTTGTTTATTTATTAACTTAATTGTATGCTGCTAAGGCTGATCAGAGGTTGCTACAGTGGAAGTCCTAAACTTTGCAAATCCAGGTATAATTAGGACAGGTATATTTAATAGAATATACCTCGCAGGTCCGGTGCCCCAATTTTAAGTTCCTTCTGAAGGACGGCATAACCAAGGATTTTTTAACCCTTTAAAAAATTCCTGGTCACTTCCCGGGATTCAAAGCCGTGATCTTGAACACAGTATGTCGTTATGCTACCCACTATACTACCCACAGCTGGCCCCCACACCTGTTCTGCGCCAAACTAATCGTAATACGGTTGAACAGACAACATGCTTGTTATTCTAAAGGGACTTGGTCCCATAATATAGTTTGTTTTCTATTATTTTATTTTCTATTCTAATAGGTTTCATTGGTTTTAAAAATAAAACATTTGATATGTTGTTCCTCAATGTTCCCACTTTCTATTACTTCATGCTTGAAATTTTGAACAAAAATATATAATGACTAAATTAAATGGACAACCGAGAACAATATTCCGCACAGCTCACTCTCACCAAATCGATAGAGAGGATGTTCCCACGTTTCTCCAAATTAGAACTAACAATATAGCCATCGATTACAGGCCGTCCCTAGCTACGTCGTGCCTCGCATGACCTACCCTTAACCGGGGGTGAAGGTCTGCCCGACCTCCAAACACACTGACTCCTTCACCTGACCCACTCGTCGCTCGATTCGTAGGAGGTCGTGCTCAACGCAGAGAGTTGTCGGGGAAGAGGCTTTAAGAAGTTATGTAGATTGTTTATTCATCTAACGGCAAATCGGAGGAAGCTACAGCGGGAGTCCTGAATTTAGCCTATCCAGGTATGATTAGGATTGAGATCTTTAACCAGTACCTTACACCGACAATTTCGGAACTCCCAATTTTCGTTTTTTCCCGAAGGGAGGCATAACTAAGGATTTTTTCTCCCTTTTAATAATATCCTAAAGTCAACTGCCTGGCTGAGAACCCGCTACCTTGGGTACTGAAGGATGTCATGCTAACCATTACACAACACGTGACCCTAGTTATACAGATTATTATACTTTCCTCAAAATAATTGACAAATATAAATAAACCATTCATTTGAAAAAAAACAAATTATCCTTCTGCAATCCATCCACATTTAATGATTGGGATAGACCTCATCCGTTACATCTAAAACACTATACTTGCATTAAATATCAATAATAGTGGTTATGCGTCAACATTTTTAGTATTTTGATAAGCACTCCAAGAAGTTTCCCACAATTCTTCCAGTTTGTAGTGAGTAACATGACTAAAGACAGCGGTTAACTTCGTTGTAAAAAATTATTTTGTGCAAAATAAGTGTAGTTAGTGTCATCATTACTCCCAGACCAAAGCATCTTGAAACATATTAGTCCAGGATCCAAGGTCCATTTTTTCACTTATTAGTATCAAGCTGAATCTTCGTGAACAGCTTCGTTTCGATGAGACGCCCAACAATTTCTTGTGCGAAAATTCTCGATTGTGGTAGCTAAAAGAGGTAGCAAGGATAAAATATGTCGATTTGATGATTATCAAAAATTTATAGCTAACTGGTTTTTTTTTTTTTTTTTGTTAAATCTCAAGATAATTATCTAAATTATTTGAAAAAATATTTGTCCTACAAAATGTACAGTTTGATCAATGAGCCCCCTCCTTCCAATATGTATCGATAACAAAGTAAAAAAAACAACTGGTTAGTAATCATTTTTGATTACCTCGTTATCGATACACGTTGGAAGGAGGGGACTCTTTGATCAAACCATACATTTTGTAGGACAAATATTTTTTCGAATAATTTAGATAATTATCTTGAGATTTAACAAAAAAAAAAACCCAGTAAGTAATTAATTTTTGAGAATCATCAAATCGACATATTATATTCTTGCTACTTCTGTTAGCTACTACAATCGAGAATTTTCGCACAAAAAATTGTTGGGCGGCTCATCGAAACGAAGCTATTCACGAAGATTCAGCTTGATACTAATCAAGTGCAAAAATGGACCATGGATCCTGGACTATATGACCATAATCTCATATCATTGAATAATTACAACCAATAAAGAACAAGCTTTAAGTTAGAAGTTAAAAGGGGTGTTCTTAAAAAATATATACCTAGAAGTAATAATTTATGAATTAAAATTATTTTTTATTATACGTTATTCTTTAAACATTAAATAAAATAAAATAAAATCTTTATTGATTATTTCTATTGATAACCCATAGTTGTGTAGATAAGCAATAGGAAAAGGTCAATTAGCAGAGTGCTAAGTTGCTAAACTGAAGACCCTTCGTGGGTAATAGTAATAGATAAAAAAATTTTTTATTTATAAATTAGTAAAATAATAGTAATGCGCTAAAGACGTGAACATTTTATGTTAATTTTCAAATTAGCCGATATGAGATCAATAAGATTTTTTTTTTAATTCCGGAAGAACTATTAAATCATTTAAAAAAATATTCAATAATAAATAATCCATACGCAGATTTGAACAAAGAAAGAAATATGATAAGACTCTCGTTTCATTGCTAGTCACACTCGTTCTAATCCTGAAACCTTAGGAGCAGATCAGGTTCGCTAGATTGTCATGAAAATAAATAATATCTGGAAAAAAACTTCAATTGCATATCTACTATATTTAAAAAAAAATTGTTCGGCGAGCAATAAATTTATAAAACTGAAATGTTTTGCGGTTAGTGTTAAATGTATGAACCGATTTAGAAAAAGAATTTTGAACTCATATAATGTGATATGTATAGATCAAACTACTCGGAAGAAAATAACCAAAAAAGTGCACTTAAAAAAAAAAAATATTCAGTTCCAAACTGTGTACAAAAATATACAAAATTATGTAATAAAAAAATTAGAATTAAATTTGACTGAAGAAGAACCCCAGAGACGTGTTTTGAAAAAAGGAGAAAAATATAGAATCACATAACAATTGGAGGTCAAGTGATTTGCACAATTGGAACAATACGGGTTCTTCCGCCGCAAGGACAGGGTGTATCCATCTAACACTTCATAAATATTGGTTATTTATAATTAAATATCTATTTTAAGCAAACATAAATCTATAAAAAATTCGTTTTTGTCAGTACCTTGTAGTTCAGTTAATTATCTTAAATCGGGTCTAAGACAAGGAATAAATGGTAACAATAAAAATGGCACATAAATCAAAGCCAAACAGCAACAACAAACTATCAAGAACTTGACATTAACGATGTAAAAAGATGCCAAGATAACGTAAATCGCCATCTCTAATCATCCAGATTGTAAAGTGCAAGCTCAAGAAAAAATAATTATACAGCAGATAATATTAAGTTCTCAATCAGATAAGGTTTCTATGAAGAGCATCATCATAGCAAGATTGACTCCCATAGCAAGATTGACTCCCATGAAGATTACGGGTTGAAATACACACATAATAACATTACAATTATTAGTTCGTTCTCACAAATCTGAAGAAGTGATATCAGATACCATTTTATTTAAAAATTGATTAGTTTTTTATTGAGGCTGGAAGTACACCAGGATTACTAGGTCTCCAAATAGTCAATCAACAACTGATATTATAATAAATATTTTATCTACAACACCCTGCCACTATACTTTATTTTTATATTTATATATATATATTTTTTTTTTTACCCGTACCGCAACAACCCATGAAGGGTCTTGAGTTCAGTAGCTGTTAGAGACTGCATGAGTATTGTTCCTAAGACAAGGGTGTGCAGAGAGGTGATTTAAACAAGATACCCCTCAACCGCAAGGTTTTCCCCCCAATTTAGGGTACCCATTTTATGGAGGCTGGGTGAGCCCCAGGAGGGTCCTAGATCCCATATGATCCATATTCGGCTGCTAACAGTCTACTGAGCCACCCCACTCCCCTAAAAAAACTACCAAAATCGGAGAAAAAAAATAAAAAAATTTTAATTTGATATTCGAATATATCACTTGATTTATGTGAAATGATAAACTGTTGCTCTTAAAAGAATAGTGTAAAATATACAAGATGTAAACAAATTGTATATAAACATTTAATAAAATTTTAAAGTAGATATGGAAGGCCATCTCGACTTCTAATGAGGCGAGAGACCTCTGTAATTATACTTCTAATTAAAACGAGTGGTTTTCCTCCATCCAGTGAGTTCAGAAAGTAATGAAATGGAAAAAAAAGGAAAAAGTATAGCTAAATTTCTCTCATAATACTTATTCTTGTTTTATTTATCATTTATTATTTATCTAAAGACGTTCTACAGAAAACGTATGTACTGATGTATTGCAATTAGATCCCTCAGCTATTTTAATTTCGTTGCTTACATAACTTTATTCATTACGATATTGTTCCTATTTTTAATTTTCTATTTTAATTCATATCTATAGTAAAAATAAACCATGTCAGAATCCACAACTCCTTCATTAGAATTAAATGATATGACATTCTGGAAAATAATTGATTAAAATATGTGGAAAAAGGATAAAATGTTTATATTATCAGAATAAATATACCAGAAAATTTAACTTGAAAATTTTTATCGCTTCCATTATCGCTGTTATCAACAGGAAACGAATCGTAATCAAGTCTTTACATCTTGCTACTGATCAATAAGCAATCATGGCTGTCAGGGCACTGAGTTCAATGGCCACTGGCCATTCAATAACATTTAATGATTAGTTAAAATCAATAAATAAATGCAATAAAAATGTATGTAATTTTAAAGTTGAAACTTAAAAATACATAATAATTGAATTCAGCTGCATTTCATCTGCTTAATAATGAAAGCACATATATAATTTAAAATTTATTATTTACTAATAATAATTGCTTAATGGAAGGTTGAATTTTAGTTTATCCATTAAATTGTATTTGTTCCATTTTCTGTACTAACTTTAACAAAATACAACGACTTAATTATAGGGGTCACCTGTGGTGTAGATGCTAGGAAACAACCTATTATACCCAAGATCGCCGATCGCAGTCCGGCAAGAGGCCTCAGGATTCTTTTAAAAGACAGATCAAAATCCTTTGTTATGCCATCCCACGGAATGGACATAAAATGGGGGTCCCAAGCCTGACGATATCAGGTACTCATTAAAGATCTCTATCCTAGTTAAACTTAGATAAGCTAAATTTAGGAGCTCCTCTGTAGCAGCGTCCTGTTAGCCATAGCAACATTAAGTGATGTTGAATGAATTAACAAAAACGACGTGATTATTTATTTTACCATAAAAGTATCATTTAATATTAGGTGCAATCATCATTGAATGTCAATTATTTATTCGAAACATAGATCCGCTGTCAACCAATACAGGGGGTCCATTGCATGATATGGATCGTACTGTTATCTAGCTAACTGTTGTGCAACGATGTGTTTTACATGAGGGTCGATATCATGCTCAACTACCAGCCTTTTTCTCTTTTTATGAGCACCAACATTATAAAGACCGGATGAGCTCCAAGAAGCTCTTATGGCTCTATAGAGGAATTTCACGGTTGTTAAAAAATAAATAAAATATCTTCCATAGCCGGCGTCGAACCCGCAATACTTAATATTTGTAAATCCCACAGGAAATAACGACTGTTCTTGATATATGATTTCTTTCATTAAAAACTTCAAGTTTTGAATTTTACTTTTATAACAGATGTAAGAATTGTTTTTCTTATAGTCTTATAAGGTCTTATATAATACATATATATTCTAATTCAATGTGCATAGATCACGTGTATAGTTTTCATTGATAGTCCAATAAAAAAACTGCCATGGTTAAATAGTAATGTATTGTTTAAATAAAAGATTAATCCTACCTGGAATAATAACGAAAGTTTCACCCATTGCACGATCTTCCTCATCTTTTACAGAAACCGTTTCAGTTTCATTCTCACTGTCAGGTTTATCCTCTTTTTCACTTCCTTCTTCACCTCCAGCGTTTTCTTCATCTTTACTCTCAGAGACATCTTCCACTTCTTGTTGTTCTTCCGTTTCTTCATTGGTATTTTCAACATCTTCAACATTCTCTCCTCCTTCATCTTTGGTACGTGACCCGCCTTCCACGTCCTCAGAAGTGGCATTGGACTCCTCAGTAGCTTTCCCTTCCATTTCTAACGGACGACTGACCGGGGTCTCTGACCATTCGCGTGATCGGGTGTCAATATTTTTACTATCTTTACAGGGAATCTAAAATAGGGTCATGAATATGGTCACTGTGTCACAGCCGGCACGATAGCTTACAGTCGATTGCTCCTGTTCAGATCAAAGGTATACATCGCTTCCTTTTAAATAATTTATTTGATGATGTATATCAACAACAACATGGAAGGTAATTTTTTATATTCATTTTTAATTTGTCGAAGAAGATAATAAATAAAACGTTAAGGTTTAAAGGAGAGGAAAAAGGGATCGAACTCCGTTGAAGAGGTTAGAGATTCATCTTTATAACGTTAATGCTGTTAAATATTAGGTATTTATTGACAAAAAAAACTACAGCAATGATAGATAGTTTACTGAATGACGATAGCACTTAATAAAAAAAAAAGTTAAAATTAAAATGATCAATGGTCACCAATATTTGAAACTTAAAACCGTATAACGAAGTCCATTTCGATACATTTATATGTACATGGTTGTAAATAGCCCTCTTAATTTGCAAATTTTAATTACATAACACAACTAAAATAATGTGGATTGACTCATAATTAATGCCAATTATACATAATTATATGTCAACCATTCGTGACCCCTTTCATCCAAAACGAAAATAATTTGATGTTGTAATGGCATCATTTTCTTTAGAAAAATAATACAAAATTAACTAAAAAATTACGAGATAAGTTTTATATTACATCATAATGAAATAGTGTTGGACGTTGTTGATGCTCGTACTTTCTCGTACTGAGAGCGTCTTATGCATCTTCATTATCTATAATTACTCCATTAATTAACATTATATGATTACTCTTTACTATATAGTTATCCATTTATAATAAATACTAATTATACATATATTTGTTTATTTATTTGTTATAAGAAAGAAATTTTAATTCGGAAACGCACCCAGCAGATAAATAAATACTTTTTTTTTAAATAAATACAGTATAGATAATTAATAAATCCATTTTTAAAGTTTTTGAAGAAGATATTTAATGACAGTTAAGCTTTGAAATAAACCTAGTAGTATTACACCAAGATGACGGTCCTGAGATCTCTTCATATGAGGCGTTCAGGATCAAAATCGGATAATTCTAAAATTTCAAAAACTGACCTCACATTTTCTAGTTTAGTCAGCTAATTTTGTCTAACACGGCAAAGTGCCATTTTATTTCTCGTGGTCTTAGTCTGGTTCTGCCTGAAGTTACGGGAGCATAAACCATAGCTTGATTAATCTTGCAAAAAGTGCAAAAGTCAATTTTTGAAATTTGGAGGCTACGTTTTTGATCCTAAACCCCGCAAATATAATAAAGCATAAATAAATCTAATATAACTCTGCTACTTGGAGATCGTCTAATCAATCTTATAAAAATTATGTAACATAATAATTGTTGAAAAATATTTTCACTTGCATATAAACATACGTCATATTTTTTACTTACATATCGTCACAGTCATAAAAAAACATAACATTTCAGCAATTTTTTTTCCTTTGAATAATAATATCAGGAACAGGATTCCCACAACAAGGAAAGACAAAAAGGGCCAATGCTAAAATGATTCATCCTGCATTGTTCTATCTGAAAGATGTTTCCTGCTCGCTCATATAAAGGAGCAATCCATTTGCATTTCAAGGGTTCAGTGACTCATCTTTTCACATCATTTAGCAAAATTCGAAGCGCTCTGACTCAGTAAGAAAGGCCAATGATCAGTAGCAGGAAGCGGGAACTACATCAAGGGAAGGACAATTAAACCTTAGATTAGAAATCTCTAGTAAGAACTGATTGACGTACCGCTTTTAACATTAACATAGCCGCTAATATACCTCTAACCATTCTGTAACTAACATAACCGATATAAAAAACTTAGTTCGTGATCACAATCAACGGCCAGGTTTTCCCCTAATTAAGGGTATCCACTGTAGAGGAAGGGTGAGGGCCCGTAAGGTTAGATTCAAAATTGAGTATTTATATTTAAATTCTGTCACTGTGTGGAATAGCCTTAACGCCTTTGTTACATGTTGAACCGGTTTGTTTGAGATGTTAGAAGCTCAAAGTTCAAACGCCTCATGGTGGAATCTTAACAAACAAAATGGATTCCTCGAGGGTTGATTAATAATAAATAATTATCTATATTTCATAACCTATTTGTAAATACTTGTGTTTAACTACACTACTACAACATTTCTTATGGTTAGGACACTGAAACATGTACAGTAACGTAATGTACTTTAAGTACATGTAATGTAATATACGTCCGAGTTCAGCCTCAACTGCCAGAGTTTTACCTCAATTATAGGTACCCACCTTATAGAGACTGTAGACCCCACAGGTTCCATCCTTGGCTGTTAACAAATAAAATAATTTATCTGCACAGCAACTATGCTGTCTACTCACTTAGCTATTTCGCTCCAAATAATAATTAAAAAAAACAACTTATTTTCCACCATAGTAACAGTGGAGTTCTTTTGTTCACCATAATATGGCCTGACTTGACGAAAGTAATATTTATTTTTAATTAAGGCATAGTAAATAAAAATGATTTTGAAACGAGTCAGATTAGAATCCTTAGGATTTCATCACCCAGGAACAGGAGGTTGGTTAGCCCTTTGTAATATAGGGGAAGGGTAATCTCATCTGTAATAAGAACAAGTACTATATTTTTACTATATGGAATCCATTTCCACATATGCATAATTAATGATTATCCAAAGTAAATAATTATACATTGTAATAACAACAAATTAACCTCTTCCTAATATTGATTTGGAATAGGTTAATTAAAATTAAATATTTGAGTAGATTAATTAAAAATGAATTATTCCTAATATTTTAATATTAATAATAAAAAAAATTAAAGGAGTGGATTGGCTCAGTGAGTTGCCATGCCGAAAATCCTGGTTCAAATTCCGCTGCTGGCAAGACTTTTATTTAGTCTATTAGCAGCCGGAGATGGATCATATGGGATGTAGGACCCTTCTGGGGACCACCCAGCCTCTATAAAGTGGGTACCCGAAATAAGGGTGAAAATCTAGCGGTTGAGTGTGATGTTTGACAAGTCACATCTCTGCACAACCGTTGTCTTTGAATCAGTAAAGTCTCTACCATGTACAGAACCCCAAACCCCACTTCTGGGTGGTTACTGTGTTGTTTCCTGCTCTCCTAACGTCTCCTAGGATTTTCTACTCTATGATAGATACTAAAATAAATAGTGTACACGTGTTTGTCTCTCTTGTACCAGTTCTAGTAGACCATTTTCTAGGAGTAATTAAGGTGACCTTACAACTACGGGTAAGAGATAGAGAAAAGCCAGGATTGATAAACTAGTTACTGTACACTGAGCAATTTTTATGACTATAAGATATCTATGAGTATAATTTCTGTTACTAACGAAGTAACGTAGGCATGTGTAATACTGTCAAAGTAGTCACTTGTAATGACCAAAGAATGAGTCTCGAAATTAACAATAGTTGGTTGTGGCTGTTCATCTTTCGTTTACCAATTTTTATCAGTATCTTTTAAAACATGAGAGAAAAAAAAAACTAACTGCATAAGAGAATTCGTCTAAATAATTACAGTGTCCAAATAAATTAAGAAACATCCAAGGAAATCACAAGATATTTCGTTTTCTAATTATGGGACTGGTTATGTGGTTACCAATGCCATTACATGAGTTTTACAAATGTATACGACGTGAGGCTAATTTATTTGAAAATGAAAGCGTTTTCGAATTTTATCTACAAAAGATAATTTTTAAGATCAAGAGCAATTTCTAAAACCGCACAATGGTCCCTTTGAGAAACGGTGATAAGGAATCTATAACACAGATCAACAGACTACACCCACATCAATCTAACGGTTTTGTGACCGCTACACTCTGGAATAACAGTGATCGTATCCAACTGTACCATTGTTTGATGTTCGCTTACGGAAGTGCAATGGAAACTGCATCCAGAGAATCTTTGACTATTATATTGCATTCAGTATACAATATATCCAGTAGATATAACATTATTGGTAATAGGTAATGACTTTACGGTCGGGAATACAGTCAATAAAACATAAACACACTAATGAGTTAATTGCTATTGTGTGTCGATTTTTCGGGTTTAACTTAGAAGCAAGGCGCTCAGAGATGTGAAATCAAGCAATAATTAGTTAATAATCTATTCATAATGATTATATATAAGGATCAGCATTTCAACGTCAATAAAAAATCAAGTCAAGTGAAACTAGCTCACAATGCGTTTATTCTAAAGACAGAATTTAGAAATCTAAACACTTGCAGTGTTCTCTAAATCTGAAATGAGGAAAAAAAATTAAGTGACTAAACTAACCTTAACTTGTACTACTACAACCAGTGAAGGGTTCAGTACATGGTAGATACTGTACTGTTTCATGGACAACCGTTGTGCAGGGAGGTTATTTGTCCTAGATCATGTTCAACCACTAGATTATCCCCCCTTTTAGGGGTACCCATTTTATCAAGCCTGGGTGTGATATTATAGGTAAATAATCCTGTAATGTAAAATAGAACAGTTTCTGTAACGAAATACATTATTATTGAAGAAAAAAACAAGTTAAGTTTCTAAGAATAACTTTAAAACACTCAAGGATATGTTCAAATTGTATGTACAGTTATGATTCCATATTGTAATAATTCATAAATAAAATCTGAAGAAAAAGTGAAAACATCCAAATTGACCACAATTGTGCCTGATTAGTAGAAACTAAGGATTGGAGTGCCCGATGGGTAAAACTATTTGAATTTGGGTCCGATTCCTACAATGGCAGAAGAAGATTATTCTGTACAGTAGGAGCAGACAGGAGGCAATCCTGGAACACGCCCAGTTACTATAAAAGAGGAAATCTGAACGTTTAGTGGTCTCGAAGGAAAATCAGGTGGCAGTGCTTGATAACGGCCAGATCACTTCCTTTTATAACCGTTGATCGAGAAAAAGTACTCCATTACCAAGTCATGAACCCAATTAAACCATGATTCTCGAAGAGTAGAGCCATTAGCTTTCCGCTTTGGTGTCTGTTTTCACCTACTTTTCCTCTTTACAGTGTAGAAATATTATAGTAAGATAGAATATAAAATCAAAACTACCTGGTAAAAGTATAGAAATTGAGTAACGATTTTTAACTGAAAGTAAAACACCATAATTATTATTACTTGTACTATTGTAAATAGTAAGAAGTAAATTTTATTTTTTAAATAGAGAATTAAAATATATTTTGTTTAATCATCCTAGAATGGACTACAATGATAGAGAACAGGAAGTACCATTAACATAAATCTAAATAAGAAATTACGTAACCTTTAAGGGATGTTTAACAACACAATTATTTGAATAAATTACTTACAAATATTGGGAGGCAGTTACCCTAAAAACTATTGTTATAACAAGTTAGCTGTAACATGTTATAAATAACAAAACAAAGTTGGCAGCTCACACGATGGCCTAGGTTTTTCATCATTCGCTCTCTAACTTTATCTAAGCCAAAGTTGACCCTTTGGGGACCATGTCCCTATTGTCATTGATGCACCGCCAACAACACACGCCATATCTGTTATACAAGTAATATGGAGACCGGAATAGATTTATCAAATTAAAATACTAACTCGTTTGTATCCAGGGAACTGGATCATTATAGTTTAAAATACATAAAATAAATAAAAATGATAAATAAAATGTTTTGCTTAAAGGAGTGGTTGTTGCAGTACTGATCATTATTTTAATATTTATTATTATTGTATTTTGTTCACTCAGTTTTGTTTTACTATAAAGAACCACACCAATTTTCATCGGACCAACAATTCACTAGTTTTGGAATCAAAATGCATCTCTGGTTTAATTTATTTTTATTTTTAATTAATTATATACATTACGAATTATATCAATCATACAATAAATAAAAAAATATTCTAATATAAAAACTAATAGAAACAAATAAAAAAGTTCAGTTGAATCATTTCATGCATCATTCCTCTCCATACTTGGCCAATTCGTGAAAGTAAAAAAATTCTATTTTTATTTGAAAAGAAAAGATATGTCCAGGACCAGGACTCGAACCCGGATCCCCCAGATCACTAGTATGGAGCTCTACCAATTGAGCAATCCTGGCTCGCCCCCGGCCATAGACATGTCCTTTCTTTTCTCTGATCCCATGTCCCATATAAAAATATTTAAAAATTAACAAAATCAATAACAAATAAAATAAAATAAATTATAATAATATATAATGACGTAAGTCAACAAGATGCAAATTCAAATAATGTTCAAAGAACATTCTTCCCCTCGTACACATCGCAAATTGCAAGAACGCGGGGACATGGGATCAGTGATAAGAAAGGATATGACCATGACCGGGGAGCGAGCATGATACAGCCAGGATAGCTCAATTGGTAGAGCTCCAGACTAGTGATCTGGGCGACCCGGGTTCATGTCCCGGTCCTGGACATATATTTCTTTTCAAATAAAAATATTTAAAAATTAATATAATCAATAACAAATAAAATAAAATAAATTTTAAAAAACTAATATAAAATATAAATAATAAAAAAGGGGAATTAGAAACTAGCAATATATTAGGGCAGAATAGGTACAACTGGAGAACAATATATTAAAGGGCCAAAATAAGACACAATCCCGCGGTGACCAAGGCCTAGGGACTTCAAAGAAAATTTTTGAGAACGATTTTAGGACCCGAAAAAATAAATAATGGTACACGGCAGAAGATGCAGACAAAAATAAGAGACGCCATATAAAAGGGACGAATCAAATTTTATTGACACCTAATGAGAATGAGCTACTGTCAACTAACGAAGAAAATGGGTAGATAAAATAAAAAAAACGTGGAAAAAATTGGGTTCAGTCTAAACGAGATCTGGAATACGGAGATCTTCTAACGATTGATAACTTCAAGGGGTTCCGGGACAAATAAAGTAGAATAGCCAAGAATATCTGTTCGGAAGAGAGGAAGAGGTTGCAGTGAAAAAGGGTGAAGAAGTACTAAAAGGACTAATCAATAAATCACTTGTTTCTTGCGGTCCAAAGTAGGCAAAATCGAGGAAAGAAGAAGAAGGAACTAATAAAAGATATAGGAGAAATTATGTAAATTTAAAACATTTCTTCTTATATGTGGAATAAAATGGTCCGGGTAGAGGTCAAGAAAATTCTCTTATATAAGGAGAACTTTTTATTGGTAAGCCAACGTTTCGACCCACATTCCAGGTCTTCTTCAGGGCTAAATATACAAGATAAAAATAAATTGAAATAATACATGACACAGAATAACACTACATTTAGTATTTAGACAGAATAATGTTATACGTAGTATATCGTCGCTGTCAAAACAACAGCGCCTATTTACACTTAGGGCGATTTTATAGGAGAGAGAAAAATCCACCCCATATGTTATATTATCTTATGTATATCTATCAATTGCTAATTACAGCACGGCCTGGCGTTCAACCTTGAAAACTGTTTTAACAGTGTGTAATTCAACCTGTAGAACGCGTTACCGTTACTAACTCTTTTCACCAAATGTTGTAGATAGGCAGTATAGCGGCGATATGTATATGTAGTAAAAAGAGATAAAAACTAGAGAACTTCTCCCTATATAAGAGAATTTTCTTGACCTCTACCCGGACCATTTTCTTCCTCACATATACAAGGTCAACTAATATTATTTAACATTTTTTCTTATGGTATATCATAAATAAAGAAACAGTGAACTAAATCAGTGTCTAATTAATAAGCTGATGAATCCACAATAATTCAAAACATTAGATCAAAAATAAAAACATATAAAGTGTCTTTCATATATGCCCACATACGAAATAGAACTAACCGTGAAGATATTTTCGTTTTCCGGAATTCTGTCGATCCGGGAATACCTCGTTCTAATCCTGAAGAATAAGAACACTAAAGAGGTGCTATAGACCATCCTGTTACCAAAGACCGTAACAAAGCAACTCCAAAGTGCGTGAAATTATCAGATTACTGGAGGCAGCCAAGGGTGAAAAGTAATGGTTGATAACGGAGGCAATGGCACTTAACTGTTGGCGCTTCATAACACACGGATACCATTTTTGGAACAAAAAAATAAAACAAACAGTCTTCACTAATAATATTTTTTTTAAATCTATGAATTTTACTTTTACCTTAGAACTACTCTAATTATTTGACAAGAACCCAGATTTATAATATACCGTGACAATGTACTAATTCTATAAACGACGTTCTCACATTGGATTGAAATTTGAAAAGAATTACATATACCAAGAAAAAACTATTAACAAAAAATCAAAGGATAGAGCTGTCATACTCACATCTAAATAAATAATAAAAACAGTGGTGATACTACAAACCATGGAGGGCCTAGTCTTCAGTACTGAACTGTACTCTACCCTAGAAGAGAATGGACTGTTTCTAACCCAACGGTTGTGCAGGGAGGTGACTTGACCAAGTTTACTCTAAACCAACAAATTTTCCCCAATTAAGGGTTTCTTCTTTATAGAAAATGGATGGGGAGTAAGGTTGCCGGATTTGAATCCAGGACCTTCACCACAGCAACTCAGGGCTAGAGTAAAAAATTGCTACCCCTACCCCCCCCCCCCCTCCACACACTTCTTATAAGTCATTCAATGTAATACGAATACATATTACTAAAATACGAACATCGATAAAATGATAAATATAAACTTTTCAGTTTATTATTTCAACACTTCCAGTCAAAAACGTTCAGCATTGTACAATACATGACTAATAAACATATCGAATATAACTTCTGAATCATCAGATCTTTTGAATTGGTATAACTACTGCATATAAATAGATTTTAGATATCCACTTAAGAAGTTCTGATTAGAATCTATATTCAAAGAAGACGTTTGCACCCGAAAAATTCGAATAGATTCATTTAAACAATTATTGATAAAGTATGATAATTCATAAAAATCCTGACTCGAATAATAATATAATTACTCATTCAATTCTAAAGAATTTTCAATTGTCGTGAGAGGAATATTTGGAAGGAAAAGAAACACTAGGCTACACGTAACGTTATACAGACGAAAGACGAAGTAGATATGACGTAGTTTGATATGTTTTGAATCGAATAGTTGATGACGTCGACGCCTGCCGAGGTGGAAATCCGGGGGGTTGGGGAAATTGATGTAGGCGAATGCGAGGGAACGTGATATGTAACGGAAATCTAGATCCATCTACCTCATCAAGGTAATGCTTCGGAGTTTCGATATGTTAGGTTGTAAAGTAAATTGTAAAATCCATCATCTTAGTAACAAATCCTTCTATTCCCAAACAGTTCTTGCAAACTTGCAAAAATTGAACAAACGAAGAATTAGTAAGTGCATACATAATTCGTAAATGTCAACGAAGTTTGAAAATTTTTAAGCTTTATCGAACTTCTTAAATAACAGGATAAGAACAGAAAAAATAGCGGGGAATATGAACTTAGAACTGATACAGCAACACTAAAAAAAATAACAACCAAGTATTTGTCAACGTAAATTTCCTATTACAATTCAATGTTAACATGATATTGTTAAATCAAAAATAAAAAGGTTTAAAGCTAATATTTTTTTTTATCATTTTCATTATCCACGATATTTTTTATCTAAACATTATCTGAGGTATGAAATACACTTAATCCTGTAATATATTAGCCTATTGCCTATTATTACAGTATAGCATTAACTAAGTCAACCACCAGGTTTGGTTGACTTAATTCATACTATATGGAGTATATAAAAGGATTGTTTGAACAACCCATTAGGAAAACCTACTTTATAGAGGCTGGGTGAGCCCCAGGAAAGTCTGGAGATCCCAAAGGGTCCAGCTGTTAACAGATCAAATAATTTATCAGCCACAGCCAGATTTGAACCCAGTAGCCTCAGTACAGCAGCTAAGCGCTCTATACAGCAGTCTGGGCAACCCCACTTCCCAAGGATATTTTCTAGTACCATAAATTATTATTTGTGTAATATAGACCCCAGAGCTTGGACTTAGATGAGATTGGCATAACTTCTCAACATTACAAACTGGCATTTCACCAACCGGGATCGCCAGATCTTTTATTATGTAACCTATTTTGGAACGTGGATAAGCATTACACTTGCTCATCGTAACACTTATATCTCTCAAACACCTAGTTGTTGAATTCAAATGTATATTTCATCGTAGATACATACCGCCAATTCCTTAATATCTCTTATTTTCTATTACTCATTTCAATTTGTAACAAGTCACGCCCATTATTCGCATTACTGATTCCTTTTCAATCTTTTGTTTCTTAAAAACATCATCTGACAATATAAGTTTTATAAATGAAATCCTAACAATAACATAAAAATGACAAAAGTTTAGATTTAAAGAGAGTTAAATATTCGATTATTTTCATTTTATTTCATTTTATATTTATTATTCTTATGGAGATGATAATTAAAAAATTAACTGGCTCAGTAACGAGCCTGTCAGGTTAGCTCAGTTGGTTAGACTACCAAGCTAGAGACGCGGGCAACCCGGGTTCGAATCCGGGCCTTGACAAATCTTTTCTTTTCAAAATAAAAATATTTCAATTATTTTCCTTCCCGGCAGACTATTCTTTGTGCTTTAATTCATTTGTATTCTAAATATTTTTTATGGCTGAATGGTTTCAGAGTAGTTTCAACAAGTAGGGGGTTGAGTTACTATTCAATACATTCAATACATGATCGAGACCGTCTGTAACATTTAAAATGTATATTCTATAGAAAAAAACTAAATCGATCCTATGGAGTTCGGATACCTTATTCGGGCTCAGCCAATCTCTACATACTTTTTTAATCAGAGCATTTTGATATTTCAACCATATTTTTTTTAATATATAGAAGAAATAATTATAATAAACAAAATAATTTTAAACTTGATAAAGATGAATGTTAGTCCAGGATCCATGGTCCATTTTTGGACTTGATTAGTATCAAGCTGAATCTTCGTGAATAGCTTCGTTTCGATGAGACTCCCAACAATTTCCTGTGGGAAAATTCTCGATTGTGGTAGCTAACAGAGATACCAAGGATAAAATATGTCGATTTGATGATTCTCAAAAACTTATAATTAACTGGGGTTTTTTTTTGTTAAATCTCAAGGTAATTATCTAAATTATTTGAAAAAATATTTGTCCTAGAAAATGTATGGTTTTATCAAAGAGTCCCCTCCTTCCAATATGTATTGATAACGAAGTCAAAAAAGAAGAATTAAAAAAAAAACAGCTGGTTAGTAATCATTTTTGATGACTTCGTTATCGATACACGTTGGAAGGAGGGGACTCTTTAATCAAACCATACATTTTGTAGGACAAACATTTTTTCGAATAATTTAGATAATTATCTTGAGATTTAACAAAAAAAAAAACCCAGTAAGTAATTAATTTTTGAGAATCATCAAATCGACATATTTTATCCTTGCTACCTCTTTTAGCTACCACAATCGAGGACTTTTGCACAGGAAAGTGTTGGGCGTCTCATCGAAACGAAGCTATTCACGAAGATTAAGCTTGATACTAATCAAGTGAAAAAATGGAACATGGATCCTGGACTATGTACGATTCCATGAACAATGGTTACTGCAAGGCGATGCCTAAACCACCAATATTATTCTCCACCTCATTCAAGATTAAGTAGGTTAAATAGCCTGGGTAAGGCCAAGGGAGGTCAGGAGCCCATATTCGAAACACAACTGATATAACAGAATAAAAAATACTAGTCAAATTTTTAACCCCCTGAGAGATGGATGTCTAACCCTCCACGAAAGAATCTTATTAAAATCTTTATAACTCAACTCGAAGAATTGAGATGAGGGAATTATTTACAATAGCGCATTTAATTAAGAACTTCTAAAATCTAAATTTAGTAATCAATATCGAGCCTTTTGATAAAACATGGAACTGTAGAGGAAGATCGGATTACGGAATACAAAGATGATCATCTCCACAAATATTCATAATGATGTTCTCTTAAGGAGAAATGAGTAGCTATTAGAATACAACATTAAGGAGCTGTTAAAATTATCATGGGCTTGATTAGAAACATACTAGAATCTAAATCGAGCGTACTATACAAGAAACCAAAAAATAATGTTATTCAGACAGTGAGATGTGTGAGTCATTAAATTAAATCAGGGACTCCCTCTGCTGTAGTTAGTATCCATGGAATTAGGGAAATTTTAAAACCTGGTTTTGTTTATTGGTGTGTACTGCGATAAAGACCACGAGGGATTACCATTCATCCCTCTTCAACCCACAGGAACCCAAAATATTTTAGTGTCATTCTCGTAGTCTTTAAATGGAGTTAAAATATAAGCATAAACTTAGCCAAGGCCTGACAACGAAAATAAAACAACCCCGCTTTCCTCAGTACAATTAATTCCTTCTGGACAAAATCCTATTTGACCTCTTATTCGGGCTGTGTACATATATATTTAATTTGAAAGAGGCCACTAAAATTATACGTCTGCACCAGCAGACTCCCAGAGACCAAACTTGAGACTTGAGAATAACAAGTCAAAACTTATGTGGGGAAAACCCGACTAGGCACAAAGGATAGCTAGGAAAAAAGCGTTTTTTTACATTAAATATACAAGTAGGGAGTGTTGCCAGAAAAGACAGCACCCGTAGCCCTAAGGCCAAAGTGGACCGAAGAAAGGAATAGGACCTTTATTGAAATAATGAAGGACTAGTGGAAGAAGGGGAAGACCAACTTGGATCATCTTGGATGCCCATGGTTTGACAAATGGTCCATAAAGGGTATAATAATAAATAATATATATTATACTTTCTTATCCTGTAAACTTTATTTAAATTATGGCAATGGGAAGGCAGACAAATATTTTGGAGAATGGATTAGCAATATAGGAAAAGGTTAAATGCCTAGTGTAAATGTGCACAGAGAGAATTTCGGAATAGAAAAAAAAAAATCGAAGCTATTCTAACTACAAATTGGCATATTTATCATAAATATATTATAAAGATTCATCGGAAGACGGTAAGTTACCTCTGGACGAATCCAGTTCCAGAATGGCCTTAGTATCGAAAAGACTGGAATATTTCCTTCCTCCAGGAGGGACAACAAACCCAAAATCTGTTTTGGAATAGTCGAGAAAAAAAAATCATTCCAAGAATAATTTTAATAATAAGAGTACAAATGATATAATTGATGACCGGACGCAGCGTGTTCTACAATAATAGGTCGAGCCCCAAAGTGGAAATTACTAGCCCTATCTTCTTGCCTAATAGAGGCCTATCTAAACTATTCTGTTTTCATTGAATAAAATAGAATAACGGAATTGAATAATAATGGAGATGTTTTACCACTTGATGCTTTCAAAATTGATTTTAAAAAGATATTTTGTTGTTATATTATATTGGCGTACTAGATACTGACCTGAAGTATCGCCAAAATACAGTTCTATAATTAAGATAATATATAATAGCTCGTGAAATAACAAAAGGGATGGCGGAATTATAAAATTATTCCCTCCTTACACCGGTGTATTGCGGGTTAGTCTTACAATATTATTGAATATCGATACAAAATAAATATAAATAACCTTAGAAGGAATTTTATTAAAATGAATAATTCACAAGAAAATTATTACTAGAAAACTAATTAATTAAAGGAATAAAATATAATACATCCCACCAAGTATTTTATACGATTAATATTATTCACAAGTAATGAAAAATAACAGTCATTAAATCAAAATCTTCATACTTCAGCACCTATTTACATTTCTTACTACATTTCGATTCATTATAAAAACATTTAAAAATAATCATTATTTAATATAGAACGCTTCCGTCATGGAATCTATGTATATGATAAGATGTAGCTCCGATTAATTCCGATGAATTTATCATTGTTTACATTTAAATAAACCCTTAATGGAATAAAAGGATTTCGTCATTGCTTATCTTGGCTGCAGTTGTATCTTTTTCAATTAAATTACATTAAGAAAGAAATTCTATTTTTACAAAAATATTTATGATGTGGTCTTCATATATATACCAGTTAGATCTACACCATAACTGTACTTTTCAAGTTAATAAAAATAAAGACAATGAATAAACTTTTTGACTTAGGTTATCTGCAGTTGTTCTAAATTTTATGAAATAGAAAATTAACTGCAACGTTTCGAAGTGAATTCTCCCATCTTTTGGTCAAATCTTTCGCTATTTATCATTTTGAATTTTATAAATCGAGTAAATACAACTCTCCTAGCTTCATATATACATAGAGAAAAAACTGCACCACAACTCGTGAAGGGTCTTGGGTTCAACCCATGGAAGGAATTGTACTATTTCCAAGATAACGGCTGTGCAGGAAGGTGACTTGTCCGAGATCACATTCTACATTAAAAGTACTTTAGAGAGCCTGAGTGAGCCCCAGGAAGGTCTACAGATCATAGAGGCTTCATATAAGGCTGTTAACAGATTAAATAATATATCCGTCATAGCCGACATTGAACCCGGGATCTTCAGCATAATACCTCAGCGCTATGACGCTTCTTGTTTATCAGCATCGGAACACGTTACAGATGAACATTTTTTAGACCCCTCTTGAATTGTGGTACAGTTTTTCTTTTTTTTTTTTTTTTTTTGTATACAGCTAACTAATGATTTTAGTGGATCTGAGGCAAAGTAAAAGAAAAATTAAATTTATAGGAAAACTAAGAAATATATTTAGAAGGCTAATGGATGTGAAATGGAATTAGACAACTACAGTTACCTATATATAATTACTATAATTATAGCATATGTCATTGGCCCAATATTTACTCTAATTTTACATGAAATTCGCAGAAAACTGAAACGATTGAAGGAACATAAAACCAACAAAACTAAACATTTTAAGATTATTTCTGCAAACATTTGTAAACATTTACATTTCCAGAAACAAACTCAAGAAATGTAACCATGCAGTACGTATTGTATAATACAAAGCTAACGTGAAGTACAATTCTGTTTGCCTTCCTAGAGCCATACAATGCTCGGAAGCGCAGGAAGCATGGCGGCGTTGTGCAAGTTTCTTTACAGTTAACAGACAATACGACCACTTTCTTTACAGCTTGTTGGACGGATACAATAGTCCTTAACTCGATAAATACTTTTTTGTCGTTTTGCTTTCTAGACAAATGCGCGGATAGGTTTCCCTGGAGACTAGTCTGTAACTCAACTTCCAGTTTATCTCACCCAGGAAATTATTCGAGTTTAAGCTGCTTATATCCCATAAGTTAGCAGTGTACGTGTTGTAGAAACGGTATACCTAATAAGTTCAAATTTATTAATTATATATGAATCGGTAAGTAAATGAAGGCTGTTCAATTCCCTGATGTTTTAACAAATTCCGTTTTCTATTCTTTTTACCCACAGGTAATGTTTATCGATGGCCACGTCAGGATATTTGCCATTAGATATAACAATAAAATACTTTAGCATATTTGACATTTGATGCAGTTAATTTCTGGTTATTTACGTAATGATATAAGCGGTGTTTTTTCCTTTATGAAACTCAATTTCAACTTCTAGCCTGAAGATAGATTGATTGTTTAAAAGTTTGGGGTGGTTAGGATAGCACCACCTTAAATACGGCGTTTAGACAGATTGGAAAACATTTAAAATGTCCAATATTACAAATATGTATTACATATGTGTTCATTACACTTGAATTATATATATGATTTATAAATATTATCTAGTTGAACGATACATATTTAATTAATCAGGGCCTATTTCTTTTAATTTCTTCTTAGGAGAACTCATATTTTTCTTACCTTTAATGGATTAATGAAATATATGAGTATCTCTATTTGATTGGATATAAATATTAAATCGCACTATTCTTTGTATTTTACTCCAAGACACCAATGCTTATATATCATTTTCTATGGTATTATTCTAATAGCACTTCTCAGAGAATAAATAATGAATTTATCATTATTAGTATATGAAGAATTGAACAGTTTTAAATTGCTATATTACAATATGTACTCGTATTGTACGTTAAATATGCGTATAAATATTATTAGATTAAAACATTAAATATATAATAAGTGTTATAAAATGCTAGTTTTGATTCGCATATTAATATATATGTTTGAGTCCGTTATTTATATGGTACAATTCAAATTTATAAAACCCAAGACTAATGCAACATTGTGATAAAACATGGCGTTGTTTTTCAATTCATACTGTTGTTTGGATATTAAACAAAGTAAATGGGTAATTGTTATTTTAAATTATAAATGAAATATTAAAGCATTTCCCTAAATTAAAAACAAATCTTTATATATGTTCAAATATTTTTTATAGTATTAGTGTTAATAATTGTTGCTCTGAAAATAGTTATTCTATTGAAATTATATCGTATCTTAACTATTCCAAAACATAAGCCTTATTAATTTGTGTTTATCGTTTGCCTATCGTGTGGTAAATGTTATATAAATACAGCGTTATTTATATTTTATGACTATATTGTATTACACAGTAAACCTTAAATTGAGAATGAAAAATCGATGTAAATATTCGGTTATCTAAAGATCACTTGTGTAAAAAAACGTCTGTTAGGTGCTAGATATATTTCAACATCATTCGTTATATTATTTTAATCTTATTTAGTTTTATATTATATGTTGATCCCTCGATTTGTTTTTAAGAGTTATCATAGTGACTCTTCTACCCAGAAGTATTTATTTATAGAAGAGCGTATTAAATTGGTGCTACTGGCTGTGGCCAAAATGATTCATAACATGTATCAAGTTTCAGGATGTTTACTCCTCGACTTAGTAATAATAAATATAGACTTAATACGGTGTCGATCGGGCAGGTTAAAAGTCGTCCAATATCAAATTTCAAGTTCTTAATTTTTTTTTTTATAAATAAGATCTCATTTGAAATATTTCGGTTCTAATATCATGACAGCTTAAATGTTTTAATTTTGGACTTGATGCAATTTTGGTGATTTTCGTGTTTGAGGAGAAATAAATGAACATCAATGGCATTTTAGGCAGTTTGAAGCGTTAATTAGATTCTAGATGACAGATTAAATACTTCCAAGCAAATTAAAATGAATAAAGCGGGAAATTAAAAAAAACTCAATTAGAATCTTTAAAGGCTTCAAGGAGTTGAGTTACGGCCCTAAAAGGAGGACCAATTTCTACATCGAGACGCAAGGAAACACAAAAAAGCAACTCGCTGAGGTAAATCAAATTTTCAGCTAAAGCCAGTTAATGAGCTCCTGTACCCCTCGTCTGATCAAACAACCTCTCCTTTGAGAGCCTAAGGGGTTGTGCCTTGTGCGCATGGTTCCCCCGAGCGTATGGATTAAGCAGTACATATTTTTTCCACGTCCGCCATTCAGGGTAGACTCAAGCACTCTCCAGCAAGTTGGAGTGTAGACGACATATCACAACGATCCATATATACAGTCTCAGACTCAGTTCAGAATATCCTTTACTCATTGACTCCGGTATATCTCAATTCAACAGCCAAAAACACAAAAATACAAAGGGAATATTATTGCATCAGTAGTATCAAACAGAATATGAACTGATAGAGAACTTCTTTTTGGTAATCTGTTTAACATAAATTTTTCTCCATAGCGAATCTATTTAAAAGCGTTTCTGGTTATGCCTTGAAAGCACTAGACGATGATGAACAGTGTATCAATCGTAACACAGAATTTATCAAAAATATCAGGATATTTCAGCTAATTTGAACACATCATTATTTGTTTTACTAATAGTTTTAAACTGTTTTTGTATTAAATAAAAAATTAAATAATTCCTCTATTACGTAAAGTTTTAAGTGATCGTGATCACCGTGTAATATCTTCTTTTCTTCCCAATTAATTCCTTTTACGACACTTTTTTTCTATTCCGTGAAAATCGGGGAGCGGGATAGCTGACTATGTAGAGCGTTGATTGTCCAAGATTATCCGGCTATGGCAAATAAACTTTTTGATTCGTAAACAGTTTGGATGAACCTGTCGGATCTGGAGACACTCCTTTTACAAAGAAGATACCGTTAATCAAATTGGGAAACTTAGTACATGATCGAAGGGAGCTTAGTACATGTACATCCTGCACAATCTTTGCCTTAAAATCACTACAGTCTCTACCTTGTATTGAAACAAGAACGTTTATGGGTTGTAATAGTATATTACTTCACTAAGTTTTTCGTAAGATCGAGTAATCTCGTATCGCGATTGGAACGTGATGGTCAGGGTAATGTCGGATCATTTTAATTTTGTGATAGTAAAATTACATTCCCAAGCCTTTGTTTCAAGATAACCTATAGATTACGTATTGTAAGCTACTCCAATATAGTTGTAAATGAAAATTAAATAACTGAGACTTTTTCAGTATAAGTATTTGTACTGTTGTTTCTTCATTACCATTTCATTTTTATTCTTCTTAATATTTTAATGAGTACCGCAGAACGTTCACCAAAGGTTACGATGCATAACTGACTAAGTCGGCTCAGTGTAGAATGCGAATTTGTCTTTGTATTCTACACAAGTATTAAATTACTGACGTATATCTAATAGTGGCAGTAGAAAATAAAAAAGGATATCACCTGAAGAAAGTGAACAGGTTTGCCAACGACGGCTAATGAATGAATTCTACACCAGCCCGCGGCACGTTCCTTGGCAACACTGGCTGACCCTTAGGATGCCGGCACACACCGCCGGTTAAGTACAATTTAAAATGCGTCGAAAGAGCAATTTGGACCCGATGACCTCGTACGCCCAGGTATGCCATCCACGAGCTTTAATTCTTCAAGCACTGAATCGAAAGAAAGATGGCTCGAATGAGATAGAGGTGGCTCCATAAAATAATTAAATGAAAAATAAGATAGCTTAAATGAGAATGAAAAACCAACAGAAAAAAAAATTGTTACTGCTAATGGAGGGGGGTGAGGTCCAAGGAAGGTAAGCGTGTTATTTGTCCTGGGAATCGAACCCACACCCCTTTCGAACTTAATCCTCTGGGCCTCGTGCGCTAAAAGCTCGAATGTCACCCCTTCCAAAACAAACAGTAATAAATTGATAAACAAAAGTAATGAAGGCCGTATTAAGGTTATTTATATATTTAATTCTGAAGGATTAAGTATTTAAGAATATAGTAAAATGAACGAGGGTTGCAAACAATAATTACACAAAATAAGAGTGACTTATTATATTGCGCCTACGTAGCGACCTAAGATTTATGCCATTTTCATGGCTGAAAATAAAAGAAACAAAAAACTATATAAAACATTGCAGCACCAAAGAAGAAGAACAGTTTATATAAACATAATGAATGAAATGATAAGAATGAAAAGAAATATAAAGGATATAATAAGAACGGAAAGAAATCTAGAAGATAATAAAACACTTCTAATGAAGATGATAATTATTTAAATATGTTTTATAAGTCAGTCTTATTGTATATAATTCATTGATTTCACACCCTGCTGACCATTTTACACTATTCTTAGAAATTTATGTATGCCTTAGATTAAGCTAATATTCAACTAATTCTTTTTTACCACGTTTTCTACACATCTTGTAAGGGAGCCGAGAAAAATCATATAATATTTATCAGTTTCTCCAAAACCACTCGCGACTTATTTTTACCCAAACAAAGATGTGTGCAGTTGATACTATCCTGATATTACAGCAATACGAATCTGTATCAATATGTCTTTGAACACGATAAAACCTCCTTTGTGATTCCAGAAGGCTGTAATAGGAGAAACATCCGTTACACCACAGAACTCAATCCGCAGAGGTTTTGTTGGGAAACTGCGGCTAGGGGCTTCGTAAGGTCGTATTTTCTGGAGGACACTTAGGCCTCTGCGGAGATTCGGCATACCTTGATCGAGATTCTAATATTCATACTTTTTTATTTACATACAAAAAATTACATAAGTTGGTGGAACGAAATCTATTATTTTTACGATAATAACTCCTGTATTATTTTATTTATCTTCCTCGATCATGAAGGTTGCGATTTTGATAAAAACCATTAAAAAAAGGAATATTATTTACTATTTGAAAAAGTAATGAGTGGGTAGATAATAACAGTGTGTAATATAGCATTATTTAACATTAGTGTCCAAATTAACTTAATAATAATAATTACCGTTATTAGTTCCAAGACTACATTATTAACAAAATAGTAAATTTATAATTAAATAAATAGCAAATTTGAGAAATTAATATATAAATTCGATCATTATTTACGTCATTTCTCTGGAGGGAAAACTACTTTGACTAATGTCACTTACTCATTTAAAGGCCGGATAAACTTAGCAGCAAACGGATTCCCAACAGCTTTCTAGCTTGTTAAAAAATGAAATTTACCAATAATTTTGACTAGTTTAACTTATTTGAACGATCACTCCTTCATATTAACAAATTGTTAATTTTCGAATTTTTACTGCATTTGTATTCTTTAAGATGAAATTAACATTATTTCATTACTAATGCATCAATAGTAATAAACTCGAAAATGGATATTGGATTTGTTAAATATCAGCAAGCATTTTGATGATTGGCTGGCGTCATCCAGTCGCTTTCTCTTATTCTCTGAAAACATTTGCGACACAGCACCAATCTTGGTATCCGAACCTTAAGATGCCTGTGCAAGTCTATAATCAGGTAATTGGAATATAGGTACATATGGAAGATATAGGTTATGTCCTACTTGTGAATATTATATAAGTAGATACATTGACGGTACACGTGTAAAATCTTGTAAGTTATTACACAGCTTAGGGGGTTACCTGTGGTGTAGCTGTAAGCATAACAGCCTACTATGCCCAAGATCGTATAATTAATTAAATAAAACAATCAATTAAATAATTAATTAATTGATGTAATTCTAGATCCGCACCAGTATCCGCACTCGTGGTTTATATCCAGTCAATAATGCGCCTTTCATCCAATATATTCAGAATTGTATTGATAAAAAATTATATATAAACTGTGTACGAGTAGATCAAACATGCACATGAGTCTCCTCCCGTGTTACTGTTAGCATAACAACCTCCAATGTGGCCTTTGGATTTTTAAAAGGGAGTAAGAGATAGTTGGTTACGCTGTCCCGAAGGGGAGTAAAATGGTGGCCCCAAACCGGTATGTTGTCAGGTACTCGTAAAGGTCCATATGCTAAATATATCACACCATCATAAAGTTATGTTAAAACAATAAGGAATAAACAACTATGTAGTTTCTTAAGATATGTGTACCCTTTATAATTTTATAATCCTTAAATGAATTAATGTGTTTCCCAATATATATATTCATATTCTTGAAATGTATTGTGGAGCGGAAAGCACATACTCAGGCATGCTTGTACATAGCCATCGAGGGGTCAGAAATAACCAGTACGACAGCAGAGCTCCACCGTTCCAACCAACCTCCACCTCCTATTGATGACCTTTGACCGGATGACCACCAATGATGGAAATACTATTCCAGCGTTGACCCTCAACTCCATTCGCTACAAACGATTCAGAGTCGGGCTTCCCATCGCTTTCGATCGGCACGTGAAGGCCTTCCAGTCAGTCATCTTCTGGAGAAATATCTTCCATTTGTTAGTAGGAGTACGTCTAAGGTAAATCAAATAATGGTAGAAATCAATCGATCTGATAACAATAAATGTAATAGTTTTTAGTTATTGATTACCCATACATAATTATGAGTGGATTCTTGGATTCCTTCAAGAATTAACCGAAATAATGCAACATAGAAAGGAGTAGCTCATTGGGAGAGCGCTGAGCGGCTACGCCGTTTCAGGTTCAAATCTAGCTGTGACAGATAAATTATTGAATCAGTAAACAGCCGTGGTTAAATTCAGTTCGATCTGACGACCCTCTTCTGTAAAGTGAGTAACCTTAATTAAGGAAAACCTGTAAGCTTGATAACAGATAAATCACGTTTCTGTTTTCCTAGAAACAGTACAGTCTCTATCATGTAATGAATCCAAGCTCCGAATGGTTTACAATGGTACAGATTTTTTAAATGCAACGTCGGATAGAAAATACTTCCATGAAGCTTGTTTCTAACAACAAATCAAAACACCCAGTCCTTCCATTATCTTCCTTACTTCAATAAGCAGTACTTCTGTTTTTCCAAACTTTTGATAAATCTTCAAAAATGTTCTTAAAAAGACATAACTCCAGAATATTCTTAAAATTCATCATAAAACTGATATTCATCCATATTTTTAATGCATATATCCAAATTTCGTTTCAGAAGTGTAAATTTAATATCCATTAACTATGATAATGTATCCACGAAAGAAACGCCACGACCACCATAATTGTTTCAAGTGGGGATGGCCGTGTAATTAAATGACCAGAAGCGATTAGAATAGCTCTTTAAGGCTCTGGGCCAATCAAAAGCTCATTCTTAGGATTACCACCAGCTGCGTCGCTGATGACTGCTGCTTGCTCTAAGTATCTCAGCAAGATGGAAAATTTATTCAGGGTCTGTTTAATCAGACACAGCTTTTAAGAGTTGATTAAGGCATAGGACATGGGGGATGGAAGCCAAAAAAAATGTCATATATGAAGGGTGATCGATTCAAAAAAAGGCCCAAAAATAAAGATTCTGAAATAAAACATGCCATTAATCCTACAACCTCAGAAACACTTGCAGAATCTGGGTTATCACACAAACGATAATATAAGGTATAGCAAAGCAGGTCTGTAAATGCAGGGAGATGAGTTTCGACTATAATAAAAGATACCTGAGAATAGAGAAATACCTAGCAATTAACCTAACTTGAACCACAACCTATGAAGGGTCTTGGGTTTATAGCACGGTTGATGGTACATAGTTTCTTGGACAACCGTTCTGGAGGTAGGTGATTTGTCCTACATCACGCTCAACCGCCAAGAATTCTCCCGGTTTAGAGTACCCACTTTATAGAGGCTGGGTAAGCCCCAGAAGGATCTCTATATCCCACAGGATACCTCTCCGGCTGTAACATAACCTCCAAGGAGCCTGTAGGAAGACGGTCATAAGTAGTCTGCTTTGACAATGTCCTAAGGCCTTCGCCAGGGAGTGCGTGTCTCATCCAAGCTATAGTATCATTTAGAAGTTTGGCAAATTATTACGTTTGAATTCCAAATTTACCTATCATTTATCATTTACCTATTTATTTATTTACTTCCACGTTTACATTAAATTTTTTTGTGTTTACTCTTTCTTTGCCTTTTACTATGTTATCTGTAATAATATGTATGTTCCAGCGATGACCTAATCTACCTAATTGTATGTTGGTGAATGTCCTCTCATATGCCCACCAATCCTTGTAGACTTTTTATAGTTTGGAATACATGTATTTTAGTAAGCATCATAAAAATTTTTAAATAATTTTTTTTTAACTTGCCTATACTACAAGAATATTTGCATGCATTGAACTATTAATTACATCACACACTTATCAAAACTAAGAAAAAATAAGCCTATAAGAGAAACTAAAAATCTGCCGTGAATACGCTTGTAGAGTGGGCGACCTCCGAGAGACCAGCTGCGACCGACCAACAGGTGGTTTGGAAACGTTGTTGGCCTTCGCGTGAGGGGTCGAGATTCTTTACGATACGGATCACACAATAAACTGGGATTTCACCGAAAGGAAAACAATAATTGAAAACAGGAACTATCAGCAAATATAGTGATTTATCACTTTGTTGACTCTGTGGAAAAATGTACCTCAACTAGCTAAATTGAGATACATTATATGCCTAACATTTTTTTGAAATGTATCATTTGTTCAAACATTTACCAATCCCACCTCTAAAAGGTACTACTTAGAACGTTACAAGCAAAGATTATATTAAAAGTATGGGAGATTAAATTAAAAAATAGTATTGATTTTGAAAATTCAACTTCAATTTAAGAACATATGTACAATGTATAGGATATATACTATTTTTTTAATTTGTAATGGTAATCTCTTGTCTTTTATGTTATTGATTCATTTTGTAAGTAAGTAATTAAATGTCATATAATATACCACAGTATGGGATGTGCCAATAAATAAACGGACCTTTCAAAGACTTATTTTGAAATGAGAAAAAAAAATACAATAGACTATTGGCTTCAGTGTGAGAAGTGATTACATAATAAACTCGTTGAAAAAAATGAGTAGATAAATTAATTTTTACTATGTATTTTAAATACGTTTTAATTACGAAAAATATATATTTGCAGAAACAAAACCTTGACTAGCATTGAAAAGGGTTTTTTTTTTAATGAATGATTCTGTGAAGTTACACATTAAAGGGAAATACTACACCGACGCGTTCACTCAATGATCTACAACAATTTTCGGCATTAGGAGCGTATCCTGGGCTAAGGGAATCTGGTAGAGTATTGTCATCGAGAGACAATGGCTGGGTGAGCCCTTTGTCTTGGCGATTGGTTCATCAAGGGTCACAATGAGCACGACCAGAGGTGGTCCTGCCGAGCTGTTGGCCCAGCCTTCCAAAATATATCCAACATCGTTCTGGGCTAAGCATAGTTTAGTACTGGGGATAGCAAGGTTTAGTATTATCAAAACAACAGAAGTTTATTAATTTGTGTATGATATAGAGAGAAAATGAATGACCTGTTTTGTCGTCCCTTCTATCTTTTACTAGATGCCTTGATTTCACACTTCGATTACAATATTCTAGTTTGTCTATAAATAAAACACCTCGTAGAATAAACCTTTTAATTACATTAATAATATCCGTCCCATAAAATAAAATATGAAATTGAAAGAATTAACGAAATACTATAAAGTTAAATCTATGAAAGCGGTTACCATCGTACAAAATTAACATATTACGATTTCCTGTATTTTACACTTTTAGGGGTCGGTTTTCAAAAAATTAAAAAACGTGTATTTCATTATTTTTAATGTAGAAGCTAAATCTAAAGTTTCATGGTCCTCGCTTTAAAAATGAGAGTTTTTTTTAATTAGAAACGTTCGTAATAAAAAACAAACGTTATGTTTGTTATACAAAAAATGTTATATATAGATAACATGATACGATTTTCGTATTTTACACTAAAGGGGTCGATTTTCAAAAAATATAAAAACACGTATTTCTCTGTGAAAGTCTTTTCAGTCAGGACGAACTCTTTTATATATATATATATATAGATAAATGAAGATAAATTAAGAATATTATTTAAATTGGGCCAAATTAAACCAAAATATTTTTATGTTAAATGATAAATACGATTACAGATAACAATTTTAAATATAAAATATATAAGTTAAATTTTAATTATTTTAAATAAACCTACAGCGTAAACAACTCTAAACCTACACCAGGGTTATAATAGATTTAAAGTCCTTCTTATTTTTAAAATATCTTAATTTTGTTTTCTGCAAATATCATAAGATGTGAATTGTGTGCACAACATAAGACTTGAGCATCTATTAAAAATAATTGATTACCAATATAAGTAAAAATTAAATGACAAAATATGTTATTTAAACAACGATGTTCTGCCTAGTTCTCATGCAACTGGCATATGCGCATACCCAGACACAAAATCGATCTCTAGATTAAAATGAACTGTCCCTAGGATGCCCATAGTGTCAATTGTCTGAACAAGTACAGTCACATTAAATTATAATGTACAGTCTAGATGTTTCATCAGCGAATGCGTGGTTTATTGCAATTCTTTACTGGCTAAGTGGTTTAGATTTGATGAAATACTGAACTATTTGAAAGAAATTTTTCTCTAACTAACTGATTTCATTAATAAAGATACAGAAATCGAAAAAAAACTTAACTCTTGCACATCATTTAATAATTTTATAATCTTTGAAAAACTTACAAGATTATGAAACTTAAAATATTGCGATGCAATTGTACAAATAAAAATGGTGCTTAAAGTAAATTATTTAGTAAGCTTAAATCAGAATCCATTGCTTAAATTTTTGAACTCTATAATTTTTACAGAAGCTACGCGAGTCGTTAAACAAATTGGCTTTTGTTGTTCACCCCACACATATGAAGGCCAAGAATAATTTCAAAATGATGAAAATACTCCGAATCTTCTATCAAATTTAAGTATTAACGATAATATTATTATAATTTGAACATATATTTTAGTCAATAGGTACTTTCTGTATTGAAATTAACCGATTTATGTGGAAACTTATTTAAAAAATACTTATTGTTATTTAATTAAAGTAGTAATTAGATTTCTATTATTAGAAGATTTAATTCTTATGATTTTATTATTATTAAAATTATTTAATCTTTTCAAAGGGGTGAAATGTATATTTTTAGATAAAATTTCATACAGTAAAAAATATTTATGAATTATATTTATCAGCCTTTCATGTTTTTAATTCAATTTGTAAAAAATATTTAAATATCACTTTTGACAAAATAGACTGATGTCTTTTTTCTTTTTATTTGTTTTCTATATTAATATGCTACTTGTTTGTGGAACTTCTTGGATCAACGTTGCTGTCTTTATTTAATGAGTCACTTTGGCTGTTGATGTAAGATGTGTTACAATTTGTCTTTTTTGATATGATTTTTCTTTTATTTGATATGATTAGTGAATTGGCGAAACATCGACAGGTTAGTTATTCAGATTTTGGACTTATACAACCTTCAGTTCTATACCAAAACCCAATATATTTTATATTTAACATCTCTTTTTCTCTCTTTGAGGTTTTTGCTAATTTTTATTGATATAATATGATACTTAATAATATTTAATTAAAATTAATTAAATTAAAAATACATGTAATAAAGGACATTAATCAACACAATGGTATTCTTAACCAAGTGCCTTCTACCTGGGACATTCCCCTCCACCACATTCCAACCCCTCTCTCAACAGACGATTAATAACCGAATGGATTTCCTGACTGGTGGGCTGCAAATGTTTGGGTAGATAATACTCCCATTACATAAGAAATCGTAACAGTAACACACATATGTGTTATAAGATTGCAAAAAATTACAAAGTATTTTGTCAAAATTTAATACATTTACAAAATTAAAATGTCTTTTTTTTTTTTAAAAATTGAGATCTGAACGTTTTACAGTTTTACGTCAATACTAAAAATTCTTCGGGATTATTTCCGAAATTGAATTAATCAACTTTTGATATTTTACTTCATAAACAGATTTAAATTAATAAAACAGATTTAAATAAATAAATTAAACCTATTCTCTACATTCTTTACCCCTCTGATATACAGGAACGCCCACCACCTTCTGTCCCTTTGCAGACGATACAGCTATTATTTTTACACCCCATAGCCCATCCAAAATCACCTATTTGATTAAGAAAACTGGTTCCACAAATGGGATATCAGAATAAACTCAACAAAGTCATCCCTCAAGGCTTAGTGTCCGCTTGTCAAAATTCACGGCTATGTATCAAGTACGTTATCTTGGACTATAGTAAGACAAAATGGAGCAAGCAGACAAAATTAAAAATACAATAACTGACGAAACAACTCCACAAACAAGTAACATAGATCTTCACTTGACTTAAGAAACAAAATACAATACTAATCAATAACACTATATAGGTCCAAGACCTCTTTGGACATATGGAGCTGAACTTCGGGGTTCAGCAAAAAAAACGGCGATATAAACAATATACAACAACACAATCCTAAATGTTAAGACAAATTGTTAATGTTACTGTTATTTCTAATCACACTGTAAACAACGACATAGACATTCAATCTGTAAAATCATGTATTCACAGCTAATAAACAATATTAAACTCATTAACACAAAATTACCTAAATCCTATTGTCCTTTCTCTTGCGTACTCTCTGTTACCCTGACTATGTGAATATTAAAAAGATCTGCCCAGAAACTATTAATCATTGCAAAATAATAACCGAGATATTGTCAAAGGTATAAAGTATTATAAACAATGTTCTTCATAGCAAGACTAGACTAGATTTATATTTAATAAGTAAGTCATAGAATTAAAAAAATATAAACTATTCATATAAATATGGAATGAAACAGAAAATGGGAGTAAAATCCTTGATTATGCCGTTCTTCGAAAGGGATGTAAAATGCCGATCCCTATCTTATACGGATCAGCTAATCGTTAAAGATACCCATCCTAATTAAACCTGGATAAGCAAAATTTAGGACTCGTAGCATCGTCCGATCAGCCAAAGTAGCATGAAGTTACAAAAAAGAGACAAATACAGATGCTATAAACAAAATACTGTAGGTATAAAAACAACCAGTCAAAGGACCTTCAATTCATGAACGAGTGCACTCCATTCATATTATTCAAGAAAAATAAGTAGAGCTAAAAATAAATTCATAAACGCCACAATCCGTTAAGTAATGATACCGTGATCATAATTCATTCTTATTGGACTTCTTTGTTTATGAAATGAGGCGGCTACGTAATGCTTCCACAGCTTGATACCCAAAGGTTATATTTAACCCACTGCCGGATCCAGGAAAACCTCCTGATTGCTCTTGTAATTTTCAACATCAGGAAGAGATTGAGGACCGTTAATAGAAGGGCGGTGTTCTTTGGTACACGATCATTTACCTCGACAACTACCTGGTGATTAGAACCGGGAGCATTCTATTACCAGCTCATCAGGGCAAGTTGACTGGTATTTTATCC
Organism: Troilus luridus; assembly: GCA_964056705.1. Lineage (NCBI taxonomy): Eukaryota > Metazoa > Arthropoda > Insecta > Hemiptera > Pentatomidae > Troilus > Troilus luridus. The sequence continues at coordinate 56,212,183 of OZ057416.1, read as the reverse complement.
ATGTGATTTGAACAATGCAGTTATACAGTAATGATGGTGATGATGGTGAAGAGAAATAGATTATCATAATGAATTGTATAAAGCAGGTTGAAATAAATCTAATCGGTTTGTGTACCACTAATACACAAGTAACCAAAAACATTGAGAATTGGTCATACAATTCAAGATTGAGAATGTACTACTCGTGACTGTGTCAAGAAAATCTACAAATAATTTCATGCTAGACACCCTAACTGGACACACCACCACATAAAACTACAAGGTGACTAAAATGTCTCTTGCGCAGGGGTCTACTACAGTGAGATGAACCACTAAGAGTTTCTTCAATGAGAAATGTATCCATCAACGGTTCCACGTGAATCCCTTAGGGGAGGTTTGCAAGTGAAGATCACAAATATAATATGTGCTAAATGGCATTTGTATAATTTATTTCAATACATGTATATGTATTGTTATTAGTCAAGATTGAAGCAATGAAAAAATAATAAAAGCACTGGAATTTATGGGGAAAAAAAACCCTGCACCACTACAATTCATGTCACTGAACTCAGGTTTTGGGTTTAGTACGTGGTAGCGACTGTACTGTTTCTTGGACAACGGTCGTCCAGGGAGTAGATTTGTCCTAGATCACGCTCAACCGTCAGGCATTCCCACTATTTTGGGAGCCCACTTTATATAGGGTCCCAGCCCACAAAGGACCCATCTCCAGCTGTTAACAGACAAAATACAATCTTCCACAGCTGGAATTGAACCCGGCCCCTCGGCTCGGCAACTCAGCTCTCTACAACTGAGCCACTCCGCTCCCATTTGATGGGATCGAAGACAAACATTAAACAGAAGAATAAATTATGAATTTAATTTAAATATTACAAAATTAGTGGTTTCTATACATGAAAAATGTTTTTCATTAAAAATAATAATAAACATTTCGATATCAGAAGTGATTAACCTGGAGACCTCGCAGCCCTGCAATCAGGAGCGAAGAATGTAACGGAAGTTAAAGCACATTTGTCAGAATTCCAAGGCGTTCGAAACGATCCTAATTTTCCGACTCCAATATCCATTTAATTCGTAAAACGGCAAACAGATCTCGGTAATAGTAGTGATTTGACTGATTGCAGGAACGGTACAAATAGTGCTTCGTTCTAATTGAATCCGACGCTGGCTATTTTAACGAATTACAAACAATTATAGGGGCAAATTAAATAAAAATTAAAGGGAGGTAAGAGATTATTAAAATAAAAGCATTAAAAAAGGCTGAAAATAATTTACTCGTTAAAGAGAGTGTAATAAACACGCGGTTAGATAAATCAGCGCTCACAGTAACAGAATACTTGGAGTTGTTGATATACGTACTCAATGTGGAGTCTACAAGCCATCCTGTAAATATACATAAACCTAGCGGTTGAGTGTAATCAAGACCAAATCACTTCTTTGTACGACCATTGGCTTAAAAATAGTGTACTATCCCCTGAATTTTATGATACAATACATATATGTTATAAACGACAGAAATAAATACAATGAAGTTATGCTTTATTTAAAAACAGAACACAAACTTATTTAAAAATCTTCCAAAAGTACACTGAGCAATCACTGCTTCCAAATGACCACTTCTAGATACTTAAACTGCTTACCTGTCATAAATCGCGTCTAACTTTACATACCACAACAATATTATGTATATGTTTACACCGCCGGTAGTTTAGTGGTTGAGTCTAATTTTCTCAAAAATGAGTTTCCTGTACTTAAGTAACCGGAATCAAATTATTTTCGCAGTGAATAAGGGACTAAGTAAGCCATCGTCTTGAAAAGGAGTTATTGTTTATATTACAACTCCATTTCAATCAAAACTACGAGAATGATACTATTTCGGAGTTGAATAATTTCATTACGCTATAGTAACAGCCACCTAGTAACAGTCAGTTCATCCAATTAATTGATCATTAACCATAAATCATGAGTTTAAATAAAAATAAAAATGCCATCAGGATAAAAGAGAAGCATTCCTAAATAACAATGATGTGTATGAGCTAAATCGGGAATATGAATAAGTTAAATAAAAAAAGACAGCTAGAACCGTGAGACTAAGAATAAACTGAACAATAATGACACCAATTGAAATAACCAATAACAGAAAAAGGGACCACTTGAACAGTAAGCTGTCAATATAATGGAAGTTATAAAAAAAGTGGTTCCAAAAGCTAAGAGTTTCAAGGAAACCTTCAGGAGTACGTCTACAATCATGCAGCAATGGACCAAAATATAAGAAAAAATAATTAGTAATTACCCCATCTGAGGTCTAAATTACCTATCGAGGCAGCTGTACTTACAAAAACGAGTAAAATGACCCCAAAAAGCTTTGAATTAAGGTTAAGAGGTTTTCGGAAAGCATTTTAAGACATCTTCAATCGAAGACATGAGTATACTCTTACACTACAAATCAATTTAATATTTCAAATATCCCATGATGAATTATTTTTGAATAAATGGAGACTCCATCCTGAATACTTGATAACCAATAATTTTGAATAAAAATAAAAATGGTCAAAATGTGAGTCCATTGACTTAAATGATTTAAAAAAAAAGGTATAGAAAGTGAAAGAGCAGTGTTAGATCAGTTTGAAATATTGCTAGCGGAAATCATTGATGTTCATGACAGTGCATTTGTTGAACTAGAACGGAAATAAAATTGAAATAGAAATTAGTAGAGAATCATATAAGATATGAATTAATAGCTGATGTGAGGCATAGGAGAAACTTAATCACACAAATGAATGTTAATTTCACAGTTTTGGCCACTTAGCTATTTGCCTCTATAAGGTTAGGAAGAAATAGTTTGGTTAATATTAACATTTTTTTCTTTTTTATGAAGGAAACTGGGTACCTGAGTGAGTAGAGCGCTGAGTTGGTCTCCTGAAGGTTCCGATTTCAAATCCAACAGTGGCAGATAAATTATGTTAGCTGTTCACTGCCACGGATGGAGCCTGGGGGATTTGCATACCCTTTTAAGACTCACTTCTATAATTCTATCATAGCATAATTGGCAGAGAGGAAAGCTAACTGATTCGGAACTATTGCTGAATCGAACCTACCAGAAAATTTCACCGATTATTGTGAGTTTAACTTAGCGCTCCATTGGTTCAGAAAGCGGTTTATTAATACAGAGGGCTGAAGGGCAGAAGAAAAACCAGCTCTCAAGGAAGGTCAGATGAAAGCTGAAGATATCGGATGGCCTCGCGCAGGGATATTGCATTTAATGTCGTTCGGTCGCCGAGTAGTCGGCACGAGCGCGCCCGGTATGCTAATATCTCAACGGTCAGAACCGGATTCGAAAGAAACAATTTAAACAGGAAATTTTTTTAAAAATAAATAACAATGAGAACATTGTATTCGCTTAAATATTCAATTTTTTTCCATAAACGAATACTTAGTTAACAAGTAACATGCTAAGGAGAATAGGGTAGTGTGAAGATTGCTGAGCTGCTGTTCTGAAGGTCCCGGGTTCAAATCCGGCTGTGGCAGATTTTATTTCATCTGTCAACAGCAGGGGGTGAATCCTATGGGATCTGGAGACTTTCCAGGCCTCACCTAGCCCCAATAAAGTGGATATCAGAAATAGGTAAATAACCTCCCTGCACAAACGTTGTCCATGAAACATTACAGTCTCTAACCATGTACCCCAGGGCCGTTCATGGGTTTTAGCTGTACAGGTTATTTATTTTGTATTCACTTAAAAAAATTTGTCTTTTTCTTTTTGTTAGGAAGCGAAAAGATTAGCCCTGGCCGGGATTCGAACCCGGGTCGTCCGCTTTTAGCAGTGCTCTAACCAACTGTGCTACCAGGGGTCGCATCCATGGAAAGCAAATCCATTCTCTTCACCGATTCTATATCCCCGTGTTCTCGCGATTGTTGCGATGTATACACGGGGACGAATGTTCATTTAACATTACTTTAGTTAGGATCTTGTTGAATTACGTCAATATATTATATATAATTTTTATTTGTTTATTAATTGTTATTATTTTAAAATGTTTTTGTTTTAAAGAGTAAAGAATTGCACTGGCCGGGATCCGAACCCGGGTTTCCGCTTCACCGAAGCAGTGCTCTAACCAACTGAGCTACCAGGGCTCGCATCCAAGTCAGTCAAATCCTTTCTCTTCTGGTGAATATTTACCATGTACTTAACTCAAGATCATTCACAGTTTGTAGTGGTACAGTTTTTTTTTCATTAGTTTAATTGATAGAGAGGAAATGAACGACAGAGATAAATGAAGGCTAACCGATCCGAAACTATTGCTGAATCGAACCAACGATTTCGCCGATTGTTAAAACAAGTATAACTTAACGCTCCATTTATTCAGAAAGGTTTATAAATACTTCTAAGTTTATAAAGTACAGGGAATTTATAAAACTATTATTTTTAAAAATCGAACCATAGGCGTTGATGACTTAAGGTTTTTACGCTTTTAAATACCAACAATTCCTGGCGACTAAGTATAATCTCAGACAAATCATCTCACTGCACAATTGTTGTCCAGGAAAGTGTACAGTCCATAACACGTAGTGTACTCAAGACTCTTCATGAGTTATAGTGTTAATTATTTTTTTTAGTTATCTACTAGGTTACATAATACTGAATAAATGCAGCAATTATGTAATAAATTCACTACTTATAATTATCCCTCAAGTAAAACAGTAATAAACCATTTTATAATATATAATTCTGTACTCCCATGACTCAGTTTTGAATTTTTGTATTTGTTTGGGAGAACCACTTTTCCATAATGATGAATAATTAAAATTTGTTTATTCGTTAATTACAGAAACAACTTAAAGACAATTATTCACATTGTTATTGGCATTGATAAATAATTGGTAGCATTAATCATAGTATTTGTTTATGACAATTTACCTAAAATATTTGCTATTTCGTGGACATAGACCTTTACCTACGGGGAATAGTGTTTTAGAACAACTATTAAAATAAAAAAACAATCCTTTTGATATTTACGCATACAAAAAACATTAAATAAAAAAATTATTATAGAGGAGAAAATGGTACAGGTAGAGTTAAAAATATATTCTTAAAATCAAGTTGCATGTATTCTTTAATAAAATTATTTTATTTATTATAAATATCACCAGCACTTAAGGAAAGTAAAATGTATATACCTTTAATTTATATATGGGCATAAAAAAAAAAAAAGAATTCCAAGGTCATGTTAGTTACTACCTATGAGCTCATATTCAGTGTTGCTATTTCAACACCAGCTGATAAAACATAAGTTAGACAAATCGTTAAAGCCGTAAGCGTTTTTTTTTAGCCTAGCTGCTCTGAAATAAAATTTTGACATTGAAGGAATGTGAGTACTACTGAAATTGAGAAATATTTATTTGTATTAAAAAAACAAAAACATGTAAAATTAAGCTAATTCCTTCGATAAGCTTCATAAAAAAATGATTGTCCATTCGTTATGTAACAGTTAACAGTATATAAATAAACTTTTTAGAAACTGCCATGTTATTTCTGATCTACAAGCTATTTACAAACAACTGAAGGCAAATTCTGAAATGGGATAACATAGCCTGCGGTTTCGAAGTAAGTAGTTGTTTATATCTGTGCCCTGGAAATAGTGGACTATATAGTGGAATAGTGGAATAGTGGACAGTGCCATGGAAATGGAAGGGCACCGAGTCCACAAAAGTAGTAATATTTTAGGTGAAATGTCATAAATAAATAATGTGATCGATGTCTCCAATTATTTATCAATGTAAATAAAACTGTCAACAAATTTTGTTTAAGATGTTTCTATAAGAAACGAGAAACAAATTTTAATTGTCTAAAGTATTTCTATAGTTATGGAAAATCTCTTGAACAAATACAAAAATGTGACAAGGTGTCCCTTATCTACGGGGTAGATATACTTTCTTAAACTAAAAGCTATTAATTAAAACGTTCACTGACTATTTAATTACAATTTTAATCTCTAGATCTGGAAAAAGTAATGAATAATCGTAGTTATATTCACATGTCGACCCAAAAACAAATATTTTATAATAATCACCATCAAAAGAACAATAAATAAAAACAAATAAAATATAATTTTTAAAAAATAAAAGTTCATATTTCACCAGTCCACGTGCATATATTCTTGATTTCCAACATCTCTTGGCATCCTAAAAAAGACGCTCTCCAGGCAGGTCAATCTTCCGCTTAAATAAATTAGTATTGAATAATCAATTTCGTTTCCTACGTGTTTTGTTTATTTATCTCAAAGAAGATGCAGACTATGTAAATACTTTATTGGATCCAATCCCATTCATTCATTCTATTTAGTAATTTTTTTATTAACTATTTTATTTATTTTGTTGGTATTTCCAATTTTATTTTCATTATGTTTTTGTCACTTTTAATTACTTCATGATTTGTATCATTATTTAGCCTTCTGTCCAGAAATATATTATGTTCATTATTTTTTGTTCATGATTCTTATTCTAAAGGGACTTGGTCTCAGAGTAAAGTTTGTTTCTATTCTGTTTCATATAGGTACTAGTGATGTGAGATGTACTGATCCATGGATTCTCCAGAGTGATTCTCCAAGTATTTCCTGGCCACTGAAATGGAAGGCATACGCAAACAGAGGACCCAATCTTGAGCTTACAGCGATGGCTTTGTTTGTCCTCTCCGTTCTAATTCTGCATGTAGTGCCCAAACTTCGATCCATCTACATGTATACTATAAAAGCACAAACAAGTCAAGTGTTATACTGTTTTATGCCATATGAATATGGATTATGTATATGCGGGATGTAATAAAAAACTAATTAAATACATTTTATACGAAATATTTTGTGATTGAATCATTTAGTTTAATTGCTGAGATCAGTATTGTATTGTGAACATTTCATAGTTAAGTATATGATCGTATAAGTTATTCTTTCATTAATAAATATTTATTTCATTCTTCATGATGTTAATTGTTATATACAAATATTCATTTTTATTGTATTCTTCCTCAATATTACATAATAAACTGTATAGAAATGAATTTTTAAATTCGAAGTTTAATTTTAAAATAATATATACTTATATAAACCTGGGATTCCTACTGGATGTTGCACTGCCTTACCTGCAAAAAAAAGTAATTATTAATTAATCGGAATATATAAAAAACGAAAGTATATAAACGAATATATAATATAATAATATTTTGTTCAATTATATGTTTATTATTTAATTCATTATTAAATTAATTAAATCTTAAGCAGGCAGCTATTAATTAACTCAGCCGAGCCATTTAGGATTAATTTCACTCTATATATTAACTTGATTTGGCCGTTCTACGACCTGAACCAACCCTGTCTCATGTCGCAGAACATCCAAATCAAGTTAATGTATAGTAAAATTAATACTATAATACCATGGCCCAGATACATTTTTTCGGAAGAATTATTATATCGATTAAAATTTTATTTCTGATATATTTATTTAATGCTCAATTTATCCAACAAAATATGTTTATCCAGAAATCTATCTACTATTTTATTTTACTTTTTGTTTTAATAATTTTATTGAAGTCATGTGAATGTAAGAATGGGAGAAAATTAATGCCGCCCCAGGAAAATATCCCAGCTCTGGTAAAGACTGGTATTTTGTATCCAACTTTATCGAACTGAACAAGTTAGTCAGTCACAGCTACGCTCTGTTTCTTTTTTACTGTATTTTGTAAATTTTGGGCTGGAGTAACTATATTTAACTCAATGATTATTTAAGGAGTTCTGTTAATTTGAAAAAAGAGGGAGTCAATCTTTAATCTGTTAAGAATCGCTCATAGACCGTTCGGGATGTACAGAAGCCTCCTGATACTCAAATAGCCTTTACAGAGTGGTTACGCTTAATAGGGGGATAAAGCCGAATGCTTGAGCGTGATCTTGGACAAATAACCTCCCTAAAAGAAAAATAAAGAAAAATAAACGTTGTCCTAGAAACCGCCTCTCACACATACTAAACCCCTGACCTTGTAAGGGTTGTAGTGGTTTAGGGATTTTTTAAATTAAAGGTTTATTTAAAACAAAAATCAAAAGAAAATATGTTACTTTCATATTAACTAATGTAATGGATGCGAAGTAAGAAAGTGCGTTATAGAGAGTTCTGATGTCGAGGCATCACCGCTAAAGTTCTCCGCTAACGGCGAATCCCAAACCGAAAGCCAAGAGAAGGAAATAGCAATTAATCCAATGTAATTGGATCTTAGAGCTGTTGAGTGATGATTAAGCAGCTCCTCGGCCACGGTGTTACCCCGGAGTACAAAGGGTCGCTCAAGACATCCCCGATTACACGCCCTCCTGGGAGGTCCGGCTGCCCTCTTTGTTGCCTTTAGCGCTCTAATAGGCAGATCTGGCGGCAAATTTAGCCCCGTTTCCCACAAATAACCAATTGGCCAAATTTCCCCGCGAGAAACTGTGCTACCGTGTTAAGACCATTTTAGAAATCTTAGTACTCACGAGGAAGAAACATCCGAATAGAGCGTGCGAATAATGAGATAGTTCGGAGCGTCCGAAGGCTCTATTAATTTAGTTCCTTCACGTTTTCTTCTGCAATGTTGGTTCCAAATGAAAGTTATTTTTCTCACGAAACACTTGACGCACAGAACATAACAGTTCGAGGACTACGTTTCAGACTCGCTTTCAACTTTAGAGGGTTGAAAAACCGACGACTAAGCTGGGAATTAGCTGACATCCATTATAATAATAATAAAATCTTTATTTATTCTAGGACAATTCCCTTTAGAATAACAATCCAAACAATAATAAATAAACTATACTGTCTTAGAGTAGCATATAATTGCGATTGATTAATTAGTACAATTTGATTAATAAATGAAAAATGTGAGTTCATGAAAAACAACTTTTTTTTCAAACCTCAACAAAAAAAGAAAAAAATAATAGAAATAAGATAATAATAATTATAGACACAGACAAAACAATTAATAGTTACGTATATACAAATTTTATGAAAAGAAAATCAAAACCAAAATAATGAAAGACGAATGTAAATAATACCAACAATAATAACTTATTTTTAAAAAGATGTAACTGGGTGTGTTAACAGGCAAAACTGTATATATTTATATAATAAATTAAAACACATCATTCATCTATTAATTTTTTTTTAAATTAATATTAATGCTGAACATACTATTTCCGATTTTTTGGTAATTGTGAAGACATCAGGTGATCGAACGTACGAGATTTGAACATTTTTACTCTTACTAATAATCTTGGGATAGGATACCAAAAAGTAATATTTGTAAAAAAATAGAATCATTATATATTTATCCTTCAAATTACAGTTTGAGGCACACTGGGAAATTGTTTCTTCAATTTAGTAGATGTAAAGAGGTGTAAAGTTTATTTCTCTAAACTGGCGTATCACTACATATTACGATCCAAAAAAAAAAGTTATCAGTTACCCAGTTAGTAATAAAAGGATGCTAAATCGCAAAGAATAGCAAAATCAAAATATATGAATTATTTAGAATTATGACTAGATTCAAACAAACAAAATATGATACGCTAAGTACTAAAAAAAATATGCAGACAACTACTTATATTGAAGAAAATCTCCCCACATCGTAATTATTAGTCCTGCGGTAAATATGCAAAACTCTAACAAACTATTTTACAACTAAAAAAGGATAAAAATTTATAAAACCTTATGGCAAGTCCTAATTGCAAAGGGATCTTAAGCAAACAATATTCATATACAAACGTAATAAATTATTACGATATATCTGCAGCTTAGGTAAATAAGTTGAATTTTGTTCAAATTTCGTTGTGCATCAAACCAGCTTTTGGCTTGAAATGGAGCTACTGCTAATAAGTTCATTTCAAGCCAAAGACTACGAGAATGGCACCATTCCGCTTCCATCATACAATGAACTCATTCTGAATAAAATTCGACTTAACCACTTATTCACTGGGTTTGCAGAAATAAGGTCTAAAAAAATTCTGCACTCTCCAATTTTTAATAATTATAGATGAGAAACTAATAGGCACTAGAGAATGACAATAGAAATACTGGTATCTGCTTCGCAGGTCATTGCTTCGAGTTGAGTTACTGTGTATTCTTTTTAAAATTTTCCACAAACACAAGTTATGATGAGCTTTAGTATGGAAAAAAGAATGTAATTATGGGTAATGACTAGATTTCGGTAATCCTTTCATCAAGAAATAAAGGTTTCAACCAACATTTCGAAGTATAGATGATATCCATTGGTTGAAACGTTCAATTCCTGATGAAATGATAATCGAAGTATACACATTTCCTATAATTACATTATCTTTTTCAACAAATATGAAATTTTGGTTGAAACTTTTATTTCTTGATGAAAGAATTACCAAAATCTAGTTATTATACTGTCTTTTCTATATTAATGATCAGGATAAAACGTGGGGATCAGTTAAAACTTGTGATAACTCAACTAGAAGCGACAACCTGCGGAATAATTGCTGAAATATGTAATAATACAAAAAATTTCAACTAACTTAATGTAATCTCACAAAAAGATTATTCGATATGTTGGTCTGAACTGAAAAGGGAGCCTAGTAGATGAATATACTCGTAGGTAGAACTATCTATCAGTCAAGACAACTTTTTTTTTCTCTCCACATCGTTTATTGCATATTAAAAAGTTATAAGGAAAATAAATATAGATACATAGAAACATATCGTTGTTAGTTCTAGCCAACATGGAACGTCTGAATTCCTGAGGGCAACAATGGAATACAGCGGGGCTGCACAAGAGGAGGGGAGCCGCTCCATTCTCTTCCCTATTTCAAGGTTGAAAAAGCACCTTAGGGTACGCGCTCATCCCCTTTTTCATCATACGGACTTCCGATCCAAAGGCAGACTCAAGTCAAAGCAGTGTTGAAGCAAAGCAAACCATCATGGGTCCCAAATATCAGAGGCATCGTTACTGCATGATATAAACAAACTAATGTTCCTATTTTTTCAATGATGGAAGAACAGAACACATAAGTTGAGAGCGTACGCAATTCAGTAAGTTATAGTTCTAGAAGAACCTACATGTCAGGGACTGTTTTCCGGATTGGTGTTTGGGCAAGACTTTGAACGTTGTAATAAAAAAGTAATGCTTAAATACGCACTCGTATGTATAATTAAGAGTAAAAAAACTGGTACAACTACAATCGATGACTGGTCTTGGGTTAACTGCATGGCAGAGACTAGACTATTTTTAAGACAGCGGTTGTGTAAGGAGGTCACTTGTCCAAGATAACGCTCAAAGCTACATGCATTTTCTCCCAATTAAGGTGTTCGATTTATTGAGGCTGGGTGAGCCCCAGGACGGTATACAGTTCCCATAGGGCAATGGTTTCAAATCTGGGGGCCAGTGGAACAATGCCCAATTGAAAATTTTTTAAAATCTGACTTAGTTTTAGTTAATTTTCTCTTACAGAACATCTTTATCTTATGTTGAAACTTATAATGTTGTGCGTTGTGACAGAATAAATAATATTTTGTTTTCATACGAGCGTAGAGTTTAATGTGCAATGAGGAGGGGGGGGGGCGTGAAGGCTTTTAAATGAGGAGACCTGGTAAAAAAAAAAAGGTTGAGAACTACTGCCACAAGATCTGTACTAGACGTTTAACAGTTTAAATAATTCATCAGTCACATCCAATATTTTAAAAACATATTTGAAACTTGAAGATCAAAAAATTTATTTCTCAATATATAAAAGAGAAACTGAAAAACAAACAGAAACAACCAAATTATATTTCCCACGTGTATGTTCCAATATGAAAAACCAACAACATATGGATTGAATTTTAGATATAATTGATGGGGCTCCACCAAGCCATCGAATTCCTCTCGTATTCAATCATTGCAATCCAAAATCCTTAGCAAAATCCTAAACGCTCCTTATTTTGTCAGAAATAAAACCATCCATAATGACCTTAACGTTCCATATGTTACCGATTTAGCCCAGTCCAGATACCTATCATTCCATAATAAACTCCAGGCCCATCCAAACCCACTAGTTTCCATCCTTGCATCCAATTCCATCCCGGACAACCCTCCTAGGCGTCTGAAGAGAAGATGGCCATCTATTATAGAAATATTATTAGAGTGCTGCCAGTGGGAAGTGCCTCTATATGTCCTATCATGTATTTATTTATTCATATAGTCCTTGTACTAGATGTATATATTACAGTGGTACAATTCGATAAAATAATTCAATAAAAAAAGATATAATTGCCATGAAACAACCTTAGTTTCTACAGGTTCAGGTTTATGAGATACTAATCATCGGTTGGACTATTATCTCATCAGTAGCCAAGAAGAGGCACCGGTCCTTAAGTCATGAAACTCGATAGGCATTAAAAGTTCAATATTTAAAGTTTTAAGACAGGAATGAAACAAAATCAACGCATAGTTAACATCATTGCAAGTAGGAGAAAAGAACTATTAGGTAATATTGCACCAAATATTGAAAAGTAATATTTCCAAGAACATTTATCGAACACTAAGAAAAAATGCTATAACTATAGTTGGTCTGAATACACCTCACTTTATCGGTCACAAGTAGAATATTTTTTGTCCCTGCCTATTAAAAAGAAAGCTTTAAAATAACAAGCGAGGACAATGCTCTTTAGTAAAAGGAAAAAAAATGCCTTCGTTATCTGAGGAAGGGTTTAAACAATGTTTCCTCCAAGACGTTTTACTTTTTTGTCAAAACTGATAAACTAGTAGTTTGACAAGTACTAAGAAAAGAATAGTAAGTATATAAAAAAATAAGAATAGTAATAAAAAAAAAAAATATGAAAATACTGAGCCAACGGAATGTAACGTCCGAACACGTTGGGGGGAGAGTTTCAGAAATTACCTGGTCGGAATGTTATGGGTTCGATCCCCACCTGGCTTATTTAATATTTATTTCACTATGAATAAGAAAAGTAAGCGACTATCTAATGATATCATTCTGGAGTTGGGGACCACCAGATCCACTTCCCATATCAGTACGAGTATTACTACAAATAACCCTTCCTTGATAATGCAAAAACCCTTGAACACTGGCGTACTTCATAAAATACGGTCTAGGAATGAATAACATATTAAAGATAACACACCTTTGATGGGGAATGGTAGTTACTGCCAATGTAAGCAATGATTTTTTCATACAAATTTAGAACATTGAGATAATTTTTTTTTTTTAAATGAGGTAAAAAGGATTTTGGTGGGGAGAATTTCAGAGAGAAAATTGTTTAATGGAAGAATTAATCATTCCACACAATAATACAAAGCCAAAATGTACCCCCTACCTTTCTTCAGCATTAAATTATGTACTCCAGTCGATTTGCCATAAGAATCAACGAGCTCATGTGGGGCAACATGTAGTATAGTGGTTACCGTAACGCACTACTAAGCCCATCTCGGGTTCGTAGCCCACCAGGTTCGTGGCCCTAGGATTTTTTAAAGGGAGTAAAAAATCCTTATTTACGCCGTCCTTCGGAAGGGACGTTAAACGGGAGTCCCGAGCCTGTACGATGTCAGGTACTCGGTAAAAATCCCTATACTAATTAAATCTGGATAGGCAAAATTTAGAGCTCCCACTGTGGCATCATCCGATTAGCCATAGCAGTATAAAGTGACGTTTAATTAACAAACAAACGAGCTCATGTTTGATGAGCTATTACCATATCAAATGATCTATTACCATCATATATATCACGTATCATATTACCATGTAATTAAGTAAGCCATGGTAAAATCATAAGGCTGATTTCCATGAATAACGAAAAGAAGAATTATTAAAAAAAAAAAAGAAATACAATATAGACTACCAGAGGAATGCAGTGGGAAGTTTATTGCCCAAATTTGTTTATTATTGCACGATTCGATTAAAAATAATGTAAATTAAAAAAATAAGTTGCATTATTTGGCCATTTGCCAATAATGATGCCCATAGGATTGACGAACCAGACATTTACCTATTTTAAGGAAAAGAAGACCGAACCTGCCTGGTTTGAAGAAGCTAAAAATGTTTTACAAGAGAACGGAGATTACTTGCAACGATATTCGAAAAAGCGACTGTCTCAGGATAAAACTAAATGTTCATCTGAGTTATTAAGAAAAACCAAACCTGAAGACGGAAAAGAAATCACGGAAGAGAGAATGGAGCAGCACAAGCGACGAATGAGGGAGTACTGGGCGAATATGTATTACTCAATATAAAGGCTAAGAATTAGGACAAAAAAAACAGTTGACGTGGTACTTACTAGGCCAATACGAAGAAATATTTTTTTTTAATTTATTAATTGAAACATACATCTGTATGATAATAGTACCTACATCATGTAAATAGAATAAAAGATATTTAAAGGCACGAGATAAAGGCAAGTAGAGAAATTACCCACTGGTAATACTCGGATAGCAAATTCAACATAGAAGGTCACGAGGTCATCTTCTTTTCGGACTCCTCGGAAGATTATCAGGCATCGAAGAGGTTTGAAACTAGTGAGTATAAGAGGGAATAAAGTTAGTCATGAAAGGACTGGTATCAGATTCGGACCAAATCAGTAACAAATGGGACATTATTGTCATTATGGATGACTTTGCTCATAACAAAGTAAGGAGCATTGAGGATTTTACGAAGGGTTTTGGATTGTTGGGCTAAGTGGAGCCTCAAAGGTCAACTCCAAAAAAAACGAATAAAGTACTATGTTCAATAAAAATTCGATGTTGCAAATGAATTCGAAGAAGGAAAAAAAACAAAGAAAATAGAGACCAAATCATATTAAACTCCTAGAGACCATAATGAAGACTGATTTTCACCTCAATTGAAAAAGAGGGCCGCCATTCCTCCAACTTTCTAGCGAGAACTCTGTCCAATCCCCTAATTGCCGGGGCCAATAATCGACTCTCCGCTTTCTCTTCGCCAAAGAGCTCATCCCCGCAGAGCATATCCTTGAGGACAGAACCACAACAGTACAGGCGAGAGCGGATAGAGCTAGCACCTTCTAGAAAGTGAGAGGGTGACCGAGGCACGTCCGGCATCATGGAAATCGTCTCGTGTAAGGAAAAGAGGATCGTAAGAGATTATGCGGACTTAGTTCAATGGACTCCTTCTGTTGTATAATATTTACCTCCATAAAATCATAAGTTAAGTCCAACAATAACTGAAGGAAAAAATGAAAGTATGCGACATTTTATCACGCTTAATGAGTCATACTAAATTACTTGTTATGATAATTACATTTTATAAATAGGGTAATTATTCCGCAGGTTGTTGCTTCGATTTAAGTCACAAGCATTACCTTTTCATTATTTCCCCTTTTAATGTTTTTCGAAAATACAAGTTTTCCATGCTAAAGGGAAAAGCTAATGTAATTATGAGAAATGTGTATACTTCTGTAATCATTTCGTCTATAAATTAACGTTTCTTGAAGAAATGATTACCGAAATTTACTCATTACACATTATTACATTCTCATTTCCATACTAAACCTCACGATTACTTGTATTTTTGGAAAATATTAAAAATGAAACGAATAAACAGTTAAAACTTGTTGTAAGTCAACTCGAAGCAACAACCTGGGGAACAGATGCCATAAATGAACATGAAAAAAAAATTATTACAACCGTATAACCGTAAGAACTAAAATATCAAAATGTTCATCATAAAACAGTGGCCATCCCTCCACTTTTTAATCGATGAAGGTATACATCACTATGGTAGACTATCAATATAAGCCCTGTTAAAGACCTGCATTGTGAGTCAAAACGTTGGCTTTAAAATAAATATTTTAACTTATTAAAGAGAGTGTTTTCTGACCTCCACTCGGACTATTTTCTTCCTCTCATGTATGAGACAGAATAACAACAAAAATTATTAGGTAACCCTTATGGCTTTATTTCGCTCATTCTACCATACATCTAAAAAAAACCTTAAATGACGTGACCGGAATTTGTGAAAAAAGCATTTTTTTACGTTTCCCAAACACAATTTGTTAATATTTCAACCTTTAGTGCGATAAAGACCGAGAAATTCACTTACATAAACGTGAGTCTGAAAAATGTTACACCTGGATAAACCAAACTGTCAATTCTCATTTAAACGGACTACTTTCGATCAATCACTACTTCATTTTCGGATTTTCATCATTCTTCAATCCTTCATATTATTATTATTAAGGAGGTCGCTTTTGAAAATGAATAAATTAAAGTTGAGCAATGACCTAATTAACCTCAAAGTCAACCCCTGATCAATAAACTCACCCCTCTATAGACACAGCTAGAGCATTGAATCCAGCCTCGCAATAAAGTGAGATATCTCTCGTAGTGGAAAACGGTTGTGGTCCCTGAGAGAGGCAGAAGTAGTTCCAATGTTTGTCTTAGCTAGAGATGAGAGTTGGAAACTAAATTAGAACTGAGGCTAACTTATGGAATAGGCGAGGAAGATCAACACAAGAACAAGGGAGCATCGTATAAACCCTCACGACCTGAGCCAAGGGAATGCATTTCAGCATCATCGTAAGTATTTGAAATGTTTATTTATTTCCGGAAATCCAGGTTCAAATCCCGCTGCAGGCCATGACTATTATTTAGTCTGTTTGCAGCGGGAGATGGATCATATAGGATCTAGGACCACCCTGGGGCCCACCCAGCCTCTATAAAATATTATAAAAATAGGGAACCTAAAATAAAGGGGAAAAATCTGGGGGTTGAGCGTGACTTAGGACAAGTCACCTCCTTGCAGAACCGTTGTCCATGAAACAGTACAGTCTCTACCAAGTACTGAACCCCAGACCCTTCATGGGTTGTAGTGGTACAGGTTTTTTTTGTTGTTTTTTTTATGCTGCTATGGATAATCGGACGATGCTACAGTGCGAGCCCTAAATTTGCCTATACAGGTATAATCAGGATAGATATCATTAACGAGTACCTGGCACCGCACAGGATCATGGACCCCATTCTACGTTCCCTCCGAAGGACATTATAACCAAGGATTTGTTGCCCCTCTTAAAAAATCCAAGGGCTGCGAACCCCCGACCTAGGACATAGTAGGCGGTTATGCTAACCACTACACCACAATTGACCCTACATTTGAAATGATAATCAATCAAATGTGCAACAATATTAAAATTTAGACCAAATTTTATTTTGGTCGAAATAAAGAATATATCAAACTTAAATAAGTAAAAACAAAAATTAGAAAAGAAATATTCTGTTAGCGGCCGGAGATGGATTATATGGGATCTGGGACTCACCCAGGCTCTGTAAAGTGGGTACCCAAAATAAGGTGAATAAGTATGGTGGTTCAGCGTGAATTAGGACAAATCACCTGCCTGCACAACCGTTGTCCATGAAACAGTACTCTCTCTACTGTAGTGATCCTACGATGAAAGTCATGGGGAATGAAGCTGTAGTAAATTTAAGTTGAAATTCCGTATCCTGATAAAACCTGGATAGGTTAAATTTAGGATTCCAACTTTAGTATCGTTCGTTAGCGATAGTAGCATAAAGTGAAGTTGAATAAACAAACTACTAAGTTATTATTTAAAAATCAGTATATATTCCAAAAACAAAGATATGTTAACATATCAGAAATAAAACCTCTTAAGATCAATTTACTGTTTTTTATTTTAGTATTACATTTTCTTTGAGGCAGGGTAGCTCTGTGTATAGAATGCTGAAGGTTCCGAGTTTAAATCCAGCTATGACAGATAAATTATTTTATCTGTCAACAGCCATAGATTGAATTCAGTAAATATAGTTACAGATCCCATACCCAGTAAATGCTTTGGCGTATTCTCTCCAGCGATATGATGCAGATCATGAAGAGAGATAAAAAGTTTACAATTGGAGAGACCCAGATGGCGCGACAGAGTTGTTCAAGTCTGTAGACGATGGAAAGCTGTGAGTATATTCAGGTGTATTCCAAAGCTTGGAAGTGTTCTAACGAATATAAATAATATTCTACATCAAAAAAATTCGGTAACCGAAATTCGGATAGTATAATTTATCTCTGAAAATGCTCATACAAAAATAAATGGTAACTGAATATGTTAAAACTCAAGAAATTAAACGGTGAATAAGTGATTATAGTCACTAATGATACAGAGGTAGTTGTGATTATTGATACATGATGTATCGTATTATTAACAAAAATGTGATAGATTCAATAAAACCGTAAAAACAGGTCAGCTTCGGAAAAGGATCTTACCAAAAAGAAAAATGAATTAATGAGAATCTGTTTTCGAGAACTGGTTTGAACATTGATGGTCCTACTGATTACCTAACAACTGCATGTAATCCTTTTCTTTGACTTTATATATAACGAATCGGGTTTTGTTATTAATTAATTTAAAACTAACATGACAATTATAACAAGGACCGGAATGATCTAATTGGGTTATTGCGCATGTTGCCCAAGAGGCGGTGACTCAGAGGTCGAGAGAGGTATAGATGATGTTACACTCTGCAATTAGTGAGGCAAAGGGTCAATTGTAACATGCAAAGGCAGTGGAGGACGCTCAATTGGTGACAGTTTAGAGCTCAGATCACGTAGCCAGGGAATTGCCCTGCAGTTGTCTTGTCATTCCCGAGAGATGGGGGAGTAGAAGCACGCCAAGGCCGAAGTAACAAAGGGAGTGCATAGTTCTTAAATGTTACATGCAGTGGATAGTTCGTACATGTTACATGTAACATTCTATCTACCCATTAAAACTACGTCATAACGTGTCGAGTTGTCGCAGATGGGTTCAGAAACTTTCAGATTGATCTATTACGGTACACTGGAAGCGAATTGAATTCCAGAGTCTTTTAACTGGATATTGGAGCTGAGGGATATCAGAGGTGTAAAAAGAATAGAGACCAGGGCTTAAGCACCTTGTAGTACACCAGAGTCCCGGGGGAAAAGGGTGAAGACGGGAGAATCGACGGAAGTATTAAAACACTTCTGACGGAACAAAGATTGAAGAATCAAAAATATTTATTCATTGAAAATAACAATTAATTGTTTTAAATTTATAATCAATTTCCAATAATAAATCATTTTTCCGTAGGCCTTATTTAAGCTACGAGAAATTATTTTTTTTTAAAATCATCAAACTACTTTTTTATTTTAAAAATGTCCTCACTATAACATCCTCCAAATTTTAAAATTATGTTAATCCATAACTGTTGACTAAAATTTACTCTTCTTCTCACCAATTATTTACAAATGTAAGCGCTTAGATGGTTCTCATATATAATATTCAAAGAAACGCTACACCCTACTAAAAGACGCGGGGCGACAGGGAGCTCCAAGGCCCACAAGACTACATATATGGACAAGAACCAGACAGGTGCTTGACTAAACACCGCCCCGGGATCTGGAGAGTTTTTTGCCCCGGAAGTTTCTCATCCGACTACCTGCCTATCCGGAGAGCCACAGGTAGGGCTAATAATAGATAGTCGGGAGGTTCAATTGGCTGTCCTATAATCTTCCCCGAAAAACTGAACCGAATGAAAAAGGGTTATACTAATAATATCCCTGTACTTTACATACATATATAGTTTTATAGAATTTTTGATATAGTTTAATTGAGGCGTTCACAATCAAAAACGGATAACTCCAAAATTTCAAAAAATGACTCAGGAACATTTTTAGTATTTTGCTCAAGCGATTACGACTAACACTTTGCCACCTTATTTCTCCTGGTTTTAGTCCACTTTTGAACCCGACGTTTCAAGAGCATAAACCATTAATGTGAAAACTAAAGTTTTGAAATTTTAGTTATCTGCTTTTGATCCCAGGGAGCGAAGTGGCTCAGTGGTAGAGCAATCAGATGCCATGCCGAAGGTCCTGGGTTCAAATCCCCCTACTGGCAAGACTTATATTTCATATGTTACCAGCAGGATCCCATGGAATCTAGGGACCTTCTTGGACTCACCCAGCCTCTATGAAGTTGGTACTCAAAATAATTGGGAAAATCTGGCTGTTGACCGTGATCTAGGACAAATTACCTCCCTGTACAATCGTTGTTCAAAAAAAACAACACAGTACAGTCTCTATATATATAAATTATAGAAACTCTTGAACAATCATACAAAAATAAAATTTGTATTTTATAGTTAAATTTAAGCTACAGAACGTTAAAAAAAAGTTATTTGAGTGAAAAGAAAAAAAAGGGAAAATTATTATACTTAAATATATTAAATTATACAAGTTCTACATTCACTGAGACTTTGAAATAATAAAATTTGAGGGGGTTTTTTTGATCTCATTAGTCCAAAAGAAAAAATAACCTAACGATATCAACTTATTACGACTTCTGTTATCGTAAATAGCATATCTTAAGAAATTATATTTTTTTGTCATGCTGCAAGTGATTATTAACAATTTATTAAGACATGTTTCAATACCAAGTAGTCTAGATCAAAATATTAGATACTAACTAAATTATTTAATTAAAAATTAAAAATATTAAATATTAAAATCTTTCAAAGGATTATTTTATCTAACAACTTAATGGTAAAAGATATTTATCATCACCCTACATTGACATTAGTTAATCGAATCAATTTTTCGAACATTTATTACATAATTATAACCTCTCAGAGGAAGAAAGAAAGTGTATGAAACAGTTAATAACCGTAGGTTTTTTGTTTTGTACCAGATTATGGAGAGCAGACGCAGATGGTTCACATCAGGCGACGATGTGTACTATCTAATTTCTGAGTTTCCAAGGAGTCTGGAGTAGGATAAATACGTCGTTTAATAACAAAGTTTGGCGTCTTAGCAACTTGGGGCTTTACGTACAAAGTTTCATGTAGTAAGGGGTTTAAGGAGAAAGGACTTCATGAAGGCTTCATGACGCAGGTTGTTTACAAATCGATTGTATTTTATTTTGTACTTATAATAAATAGCGAATTTTAACAATAAAAAAATCTGAAGAAAAATTAGAATTACAAACTACCTATAGCTTAAAGTGATCTCTTTATTTTCATACATACTCAAGTAATCATTGAAAAAATGACTGTACCACCAAAAACCCTTGGAGGATCTTGGGTTCGGTACATGATAGGAACGGTACAATTTATAAGCCAACGTTTGTGCAGGGGAGTGATTTAGCCGTGATCTCACTTAACTATCAGTTATTTTTTCAGATCCCACTGGACCGATCCATTTAAGAAAGGTAACAGATTAAATAATATATCTGCCACAGCCCGCAAATAATTTATCAACTCAGCGCTCTACACACTGGACTGATCCCAATTACTTAGCGGGATTGCACAATGCGTAGAGCTCAGAGTTGCAGAGCTGATGTTGATGGCTTCGGATCCGGTTGAGACAAATAAATTATTAAATCTGTCAACAAGTCATAGGTAGTCAACAAGTCATAACCTTCTGGGATTCACCCAGCCACTATAAATAGGTACCCTTAATTAGGGGATTTATTTTAATTGTAATTAGTTTGAAACCATAGAGTTGAGTTACTTTATTGATTATGTTCATTATGTTTTATTACATGAATAATTTGAAGGAACCATAAGGAAAAATAAAAGAAAGAAGATCCAAGAGGCACTGGTCCGACAAGGACATTGTAGAGTAACGGTCAGCAACAAAGGAAGGAGATAAGGAAAACAGTACAGGTGAATGGAGTACCTCGTTCTAACCTCTTCACTCAGTGGTCCTCAATATTATATATTGAATAATATTTCTTATAAGGAAGAAAATGGTCTTTTATCTCCCTGTATATTTCCAGGTTAGATCCTAATCTGTAGCCTTCCTGTGTTTTCTTGGGACCATAGATTCTCCTCTGGATCCTTCTCTCTATTTTAAGTAATTTTTCTAGTTTAGGGAGACATGTTGTCTCCATCCCCTAAAAAGTTACTGGTTTTATTACCGTGTTGTTGTGTCTTCTTTTTGCGTTAGAAGGATAGGTTCTTCTTATTATAAAAACAGTGGCGAAGCTTAGTTTTTCCAACTTAGTGATTTTATTTATCTTCTCTCTTTCCAAATCATTGTTTCTATTGGATATTTAAATTTTATTTTTATATATTTTTTTACATGATGAGATATGAGAAACGTCATTAGCCTTAACATTTTTAATTGTCATTATGACATTTCCTGAATGCAATTTTATGATTTTTCGTCGTACTATGTAATTTACCGTGCATTTAAAACAGATAATGTATTTCAAGTCCTTGCCGGTAAATAATTGCCTACTTCCTAACTATAATTGATAAGTGTTTTAAATGGGTTGCGTAAAGGTCTTGCTACCCCCAAGAAGTAGAGTATAAACCGGAATCTGGTCCAGAGGCTACTTTCTACCGATCTGTCAGGTTAAGCGTTACCTTATTACGTAACAGGCGGATATACAGCAAACTGAGGAAAACAGGCAATTGGAAACACTGTATCGAAATGGAAAACGTTTGCATAAAAGAATGAATTGTGTGCATGGAACGCGTGCATAAATGTATGTGTACCGGCAACGAAAATCCTGTTTTAGCATCCAATATTCATCTCGAATAATATTATTTTAACTTATACAAATGGGAAAGAAAATAGACCGGGTGGGGGTGAAAGAAAGAATTTCTTAAATAGAGATGAACTATTCATTTGAAACCGACATTTCGAACCACATTGCAGGTCTTCTTCAGGGCTGAAATACAACAGAAAGACACAATACAAATTAAAAAAATAAAAATAACTTGTACCAATGCAACCCGCGGTTGGGTGAGCCCCAGGAGAGTCCTAGATCCCACGTGATCCATCTCTGGCTGCTAAAAGATTAAATAAAAATCTTGCCAGCAGCGGGATTTGAACTTAGGACATTCAGCATGGTGATTCAGCGCTCTACCATTGAGCCACTCCGCTAAACAAATTAAAATGGTATAGAAATAGTTGTAAAGAATAAAAAAGATACCATAAAATATAAAAATAATGCTATTGGAGTAAACTAGACACAAAAGTAGGGATGATAATTTAAATTAAAAATAATACCTTTATTTTATTTTATAATTTAAATTATCATCCTTACTTTTGTTTTATATTGTATTATTATTGTACTCCAATAGCATTATTTTAATATTATATTTTACTAAGTTTATTCTTATTTTCTTATATACAATTTTTTCTATATCATTTTAATTTTAAAGAAAAATAGTTGACTGGATAATTCTAAGAGTGGGTGCGTTCAATTATTACAAAAAATAATAATGACTTACTTTTTTGTGCTTAAGTTTCGGCCAAAGATTTAGGCCATATTCAGGGCAGTGAGATGAGTGAGATGATCAGAGTTCAAACTCTAACTACTAAAAATTATTGAGGAGTCCACCAAATAGTTGGAGTTGGACTCATCATCTCACTGACCTGAAGACGGTCTGAATCTTAGGCCGAAACGTAGGCACAATAAAATAAGTCATTCTTATTATGTGTAGTCAATCATTGACTGCACCCCCGACCATTTTACTCTTATCATTTTAATTTGTATCAGCTACATTCATCCCTGAAGAAACGTCGGATTCAAATAAATACTTCATTTTAATATAAAAATTCTTTCTTTGACCTCCATACGGACCATTTTTTATTGAATGAGATATTTACATAGGCATATCATTATAGAAAATTGTCTTCTATTAGAATAATACGGAATGTTTTAAAAACAAGAAATAGAGATTTTATAAAAAGAGAAGTAAAAAGTCTGAATGATTTTTATAATCGAAAGGATATCAGCTCCAACGTAAACGCAAAATAAAATAATGAACCACTATCTTATAATAGTTACTAAATCATAAGCCTGAATATGTGTTAATAACCCGTTAATAATATATTTGAAACATTAATAGACAATACTAAAAAACCTCACTTTGTTTTTATTTTACCAATAATTATAACAACAAAGTATTCTTATATTATTGTTACAATAATTTTCTTACAAGCATCAATATCAGAACTGCCAATTGCTGAATTATGAAAATGACAGTAACTATATGGACAAGCTAGTTCTGTTATTTTTAGATTTTACAATACATAAAAGTCTACAAGTTTAAATCAAGTTGTTCATATAAAAAGTAAAAAAAAAAGGTTTATAAACATTTTGTACACAACTAAAAAATTGTTCGATTTATCTACAGACAACCTGATAAGCTGTGGTTATGCCGGGTCCACACCAAACCAACAAAAGAAAAACAAATAGCAACACAATAGTTCCCAACAATTATCAAACAAAATGAAAACATTCAGGCAACTATTTTGTTTTGTTGGTGTTTTCAACAACTTTTTATTTTCCCGGAGGCTGTCGGTAAAGATCAAAGTGTTGATGTTTTGTCTGCGTTTCTGGCAACTCTGTTGGTCTAGTCAAGTCTAGTGTGTACGCGCTCGACAAGAAGAAACAAATAAATTCGTGGTTTAGTTTGTATCGTTCCTGTTTGCAAAATGACAACGTCGGGCGAAGAAATAAAGTGAGCTGTTGAAAATACGTGTAAATTAATTGAACTGGTCATTCTTAAAAAGTTTTAGATCCCAAAGAAGCTAGATCCCATTTCTCCACTAATGCCGATATCATTTTCATAACTATTCCAGTAATTCTTCAACATAGTTTTTTTGCCGGTTCTTAAAGCTCGGTTTAACCCCAAAACGTTTTTTCTTTTTTTGGTTTAAGAATAAAAAACCAGCTGTCATAATCAATAAGTCGTGGTTCCTATGTAATTCGAAATTTCGAGCACGCTACATTATAGCAGATTCGATCACGAAGTTGAAATATTAATAATAATTATTGTTTTCGTATATGTGGACATCATTGGACAATTTGTTTCTGTTTTCGAGAACTTGCAGTTTTCTTGCGTTGCTGATTTGTTTGGTTGGCTTGGTGTGGACCCGACATTGGACTGACGTGCTTCAAGGCAAGAGTATCACGGATTAATATTCATAAGAATGCATAAGGGTCAGTCGACCGAATAATTTCCTCTATGGGAGTGTGTACTGTACCCGAACATCCCACTTTGTATAAGCAATGTCTAGAGTAAACTAAGGGACCTTGAATCACACAAGAATTGCAAATTTGCCGTATAAATAATAATCTGTATAATACAATATATTATTTATTAATTATTATATTTATTATTTATTATTTATCATTTATAATATTCATCATTTATTAATTATTATATTTATTATTTATTATTTATCATTTATAATATTCATCATTTATTAATTATAATATTTATTATTTATTAATTATTGCGTGGAGTAGTTCAGTGTGAAGAGTGCTGAGTTGCTGAGCCGAAGGTTTCGGGGTAAAATCCACCTGTGGCAAATTTTTTAATCTATTAACACTTATAAATCACCCAGCATCTTTATAGTGTATATCCTTAATCGGGGGAAAGATCTGGCGGTTGAGCTTGATCAGGGACTAATCACCTCAGTACACAACCGTTATCCTAGAAACAGTGCCGTCTCTGTCATGTACCCTTTATGATGTAATGGTACAGTTTTTTTTATTATTGCTTTATTTAATACTTAATTTTTCAAAAACGTAGTTAACCAATAATCGTTTCAGATCCATTGTGAGAGTCAGAGATAAACTCCCAAAGGAAAACTAATAAATAAGTAAATAAAACCAATCTACCTGAGAATGGGAAGAATCCGGTATACTATGCGGAAAAGACGACTGACATTTGTACAGAAAGAACAAAGATTGACTACGCAAATATTTTATTACTTTGGGAAAAAAGTAAGTTGAACTAAAGAAGTGATTTAAAATTTGGACATAACAAAGTCTCACATGCTTGAAGGAAGTGAATTTTGAAGTAGGTTGAGAAATATGGAAGGGTTTCTGGATGAAGAAAGGTACACGAAATTGGACAGAGGACCAAAATAAACGTTCCAGTGAACGCATGAGAGAATATTGGAGACAGTGAAAACTCTAGTAGAAGAAAGAAAATAAAGTTGTAAAGTGATCCAAAAGTGGTCGTTTTATATCAATAATAATATTTATAAAACAAAAAATTAATGTAATCATTTAATTAAATAATTAGAATTTTGTTTTGACTTTATATCTGAACCAGCATCCTCGTTTGCGTTAACACCGTGTCAAGAACGTGTCTCTGTTCCAAATTATTCAGTATAGTATTTACAGTCACTATGTACATAATGTGGGAGATTTGAGTGTACACGCCGCCCATGCATAGAATTATTTATAAGACAATATAACTCATATCTTGTTGTTATGAAATATGATCTGAAGAAGATTGGACCCTCTCCAAACCTATGTCTGCCCTCATAGCTACTAATTTATGGATCAACACCCACAATAATGTTAATACTAATAGAAAACTAATGTGTTAACGGAATCATTTTGGCACTGTCCTGTTGAATATGTTGACAAAATATAATGTTCTAAAGTTCTAAAGCATTACACAATCTGCATCATGAGGAGACAGGCCATTGGATCCGTTCCGGGCGAGCTGTCCTACCACTCCATTAACTCTTACCCTCTTTACAATAAATCTACGCGGGCATTATCTCTGAATAATTGTGTCGCGGAAGGAGCGAGCGACCGTCGCATATTAATACTCCAAGGTTCACTTTCTCTTCTATGGTCCGGTTTCCAGTTTGTTACGAATGTAGGTTGTTCTGGGTCCAAAGGCCTGGGTACACATATGGTTTCCGCGTCCAGGCATCCAGTGAGATGAAGTAGTACTTTTCATAAAGCTAAAACGTCTCCAAGAGTTAGCAAACGGTAGACGACTTCTTAGAAAGATGTAGATTTATTGTGATATTGAATGATAAACAAAGATATACAGTGACTTTCTTATATGAACTAACTGAGTAGACTTATACCTGGGAAGGCGGTATTAAGGAAAGCTTCGCAAAGAGAAGTCTGCAATGGAATAGAAGAAGAGAAATGGAGAGGATCGTACGGTGTGGTTTGGGCTATACAGAAAAAACCCTCACACTGCAGAGCGGTAGAGAGGAACGACTATGATGATGATGATGAGTAGACTTATTAACTGTGGAATGTAAAAGATAATACTGATTTTAAAATTTCCTTACGATCCTGCAGGTGTCCAATTTCAATTTTTCAAAACCGATGCCAAGGTCTTCTGTACCCTCTCTTGTGCATTTCGGTATAAGGCCACTCGGATAAATTACTATAGGAGTTAATAGTAGTAATAGTAATCACTAGTAGTAGTAGTAGTTAATAGTAATCACTTTTTTCAAAATGATAAAGCGATTTCAACTCCACGGTAAGTTCCTGGTACTTTAAATTTTTTTAGTGGCACTGGTGTTCATTAGGTGAGAATCGCTTAATGAATGACATCATGGGGCTGCTAATACAATGATTCTACCCATTTTCTTTGCTTAAGGGGTCAACAAAATATCCGGACGTTTATGCATTACTGGGTGGTCCGTGATTATTTGTCCATCCCAATAAAGTTTTTCTGGCTTTAGCTTAAGTATAGCACCTCATCCTTGCCCAGCAGTCACAAAAAGTCTGCACACACTTCGGTGGTATATCTTTGCTTTATTACAATAATTATTACTATGCATAAATGTTAATTGACAGTTACGTAGTTTCACAATTTGACCGAGGATAAGAACAATAGTTTAAATGGAGAACGTTGATGTATATAAAAGTTTATGATATCCGTTTATCAATTTATTTAAAAACAAAATCGCTACCTTCTATAAAACATACAAAGGTATGTTTGGGAGGAGAAATTATCAAATTCTAAATAGTTTTGTGTATGAATCCATTCCTTTTGATTCATCATTTGAATGAAAACATGTTTCAATGAGCATAGAAACAAGTTTTACGAACGAATCTGCAAAGAATAATATCGTTCGACGTAGATATTTGGTTATATGAATAATAAACTTGAGGAACTTAAGACCAACCTACTTATTCACACTTCATTAAAAAGCCGAATACTTTCACGGTTTACAAATATTACGTTTTCTGTTTTAAACCCTTCATTTTAACTTTATATCAATCCTTCATCGCTTCGAAGATCGAATTACTCCAAGGATTATTCGATGCAAGGAATGAACCCATCTACGCCATATGATGTTAGTGCTATTTGGGATACTAGTGATCTAAGTAAAGATGACAAATCTGGGAGGGCACTATTAGAACTGATGACGTATTCACCAGCCTTGCACAGCGGGATGAAAATTTATGAAATAACGGGTGACGGAAGAGATGAAAATCATGTAAGGTGGAGAAAGAAGTGCTGATTTCCTTATATAGTTTTATTTTTCATCGAGTGTATATGCAAGAAATATGCATACATGATAGTTTATATACAATGGAGTGCTCTGATTCCACACCCACTGTTAACCGAATAAATGAAGATATTAGAAATTAATTGAAATATTTTATGACAATAATTTTATTAAAACGTGTAAAGTTAACTAATTTAATCGATTTCAGTTAACTTACAATATAAAAAAACAAAAAACAATTTTATATATATATTCTGAGCAGAAGAGTTCTATCATAGAACTTGAGGTATTTTTTTAAATATTAAATTGAAACTATCTAAAGTAAATCTCCCAGTGGTAGAGCACTGAGTTGGCATGCCGGAAATCCTGATTCGAATCCCGTTGCAGGCCATGATTTTTATTTAGTTTGTTTGCAGCGGCAGATGGATCATATAGGATCTAGGACCCTCCTGGGGCCCACCCATACACTACCATGTACTGAACCCAAGACCCTTCATGGGTTTTAGTGGTACAGGTATTTTTTTTTAATCTAAAGAAGGGTGAAAGAAAGTTCAAACCCTGATAAGGAACTTGTGCACTATCTACATAATATAACTACTAATGTAGTTATAAATTAATTTATTCTCTTTAATTGCTCAATATCTTGTCATGATTCCTACTTTTTATTTATTTTTTTGTCACTTAATGATTTGCATTATGTAGCCTTCTGGTCAGATATGTTCACGTTTGTTATTATAAAGGAACTTCGTCCCATAATAAAGTGACTTTTCTTTTCTATTCTAATATTCATAATTCGAAACGTCTGTACAAATGTTCTAAACTTTAAAGCCCTATCCCCAATTAAATAGATCTCAAAAAATCTATTCTACAGGTTATGTTACGGATCAATTATCAATTATTTTGGGAGGAAACGCAATAAAAATATATGTCGTCAGTCCCGCTACAAAAAAATATTATTTAAATGATTTTAAAACATCTAATCCTTTTGTCCCCTTTTTTAATGGTTGGCATTATTTTAATAAAAAGTTTAAAAACTATAAATAACAGATATATATATTCGTTTTCTTGTATACAATTTAATATGAATTGAATCAATAAAAATCGAACGGCAAAGAAAAAAAATATTAAAACGCTTGTGTAATAGTATGCCCGCGTGTTCCTGATGTAGATTCATAATGCTTTTGTTACTGGGAGGTCTATGTCCCATAGCTACAATACAACAGATGAGCTCTGAATTACCTATTCTAGTCATGTTTGAACAACATATTTCCGTTCTCGAGAACTATTTACAATTAACACTGCAATGCAAGAGGGTGTGAGAATATCAGCCGTATAAGTGACGATTTAATAGGATTATGAAAACGCATTTAAAATTTAAAATATTTTGATAAAACATTTAATTATATTTCATACTACCTCATAAATAAATGGCTCTTGAATATTAAGCAACATTGCTGTTTGGGCCCTTCAAGTAAATTTATAAAAAATAAAAAAAACCGCCTTTTGTATCCCCTTTCATGCTTCGATGTAAGTTTTGAACGTTTGCCCCCCAACTCCTAGCGGCGCAGTCTCAATTTGAATCCACTACGAACGGAAGTCCGCTTCTCTCCACCACGCAAAGAAAATTCAGGATTCATTTTTCCATATTTCCTTTTCCCTTTTCCCCTCATCCTGAACTACGCTGACTTCTTGCACCAGCTTTGGACGCCGCACGAGACTGGTAAGTCAACCGCACCCTTATACAAATTTTTCTTTAACGCATTTTCAAAGGGAAAATTTAATTCAGTAATTTTCTTCCCATACAAATTGATTAAGGATGGTCCTCCGTCCACAGTCGCGAACAATTGCCTTGGAAAAACTTTTTTATGCATTAACTGTACCTAAAGCGGCGACCCTGTGCTGGAGCGGTTAGCATAACAACCCACTATTCCCAAGATCGCGGGTTCGTAGCCCGGCAGGAGGTCCTTGGTTATGCCGTTTTGAGGAAGGGAGGTAAAACGGAGATCCCGAGCCTGTACGATGAGCGGTACTTTTTCAAATTTCATATCCCAACTAAACCTGGATAGGCAACATTTAGGGCTCCCGCTGTAGCATCGTCCGATTAGCCTTAGCAGGATAAAGTGACGTTAAATAAGAGTATCAGCGGACAACCTCTGAATTAAAGTTATCCTCTCAAGCTCTTTCTTTCTGAAGATTAGTCTGAACAATCGCTTCACTTATTCAATCTTAAGTGACTGACTAGTCACACAAGATCGCGATAGAGACTATTTATAACGTATCAGCGGTTGCAACAGTGGCTATAGTCGGCAGCTAATTATCTATAAAAAAAAATGTTCCAATTCGCCCTCTGATCTATGTAGTCAAAAAAATTATTTCGAAATGGACCAATAGTATTAAGCTGATTTTTATAATGCGTGGTCTCCACTACTTTCTAGGGGCATAATAAGATTGAATTTGAAAATAAATAAATTATCACCGAAACCGAAAGCGGCAGAAAGAAAAATCTAAAATAATTTTACGACTAAATATAATAATAAATAAATAAAAAGGCTTAGCGAACCGGAAGGCTTACAAACCTATGTCCACGGGCCACTACCTTTACACAAATACTTCAGATCACTTTTAACGCTATCTTCCCACCGACGCCTCGGTCTACCCCTGAGACAATTTAATTATAATAAAAATATAAATTTAAGAAATTTTATAAAAGCCATTTGGCTCATATTATATCTACGATCATTTGAAAACCTCCCCTAAGAGATACACGTGGAAGCGTACAACAAAATAACTTTCATAGACATACACCCACATCCTCAATTAAATCGTGAAACAACTATTCACAGGATTTTTATATTTTGGGAAAGAACCATTCTCCAGTCATCTTAACTTCTTAATTTATATAATCCCTTAAAACGTTTCTACAACAATATCTCATTATCAATCTTTTAAATTAAGTTTTCTGCATTGATACAACAATTAAAGATAACTTTAAAAAAGTCTAAAAATCTGCAAAATAATAACAATTTTTAAAAAAAATTTTAAAATACATAATTTCATAGGTTAAAAAACAACACACATACAATTTCCTTTAACATTATAATTAGGTACTCGTTCCAAAAATAATTATAACTATCTTTATCTTTTTTTTAATACAATCCACAAAGGATCAATTAGGAAGAAGCAAGAATAATTCGTGCGTGTTTTTTATTTAATACTAGAGTGAGAGATTTTTTTCAAAGGTTTTATTTGGTGGTTTATGGATAGTTAACTTGTACCAGTACAGCCCATTAAAGGTCTTTGGTTCAGAACATGGTAAACACCGCACTGTTTCTAAGCCTTAGGTTTTGGAGGGAAGTGGTTCGGAATCAAACCTCAATTAAGACTACCCATTTTTTAGAGACTTGGTGAGCTCAAAGAGGCTCCATCTATGGCTGTTGACAGATTAAACAATTTATCTGTCACAGCCGGATTTTCATCAGCACAGCAACTCAGTGCTTTTCACACAAAGCAAACCCGCTATCCAATTTAATATTATATGAAAAAGAAAATCAGTCAAACCGCGCCAGTATTTTATTGAATATTTAAAGGAAAGCTAATTGGACTTGGCATCGATGTTTTAAGGAATTACTAAATTGAAAAGTGACGGAATGGTTCACAGTATAATAAAAATTTCAATACTTCACCCACAGGTGGGAAGAAAATATCATCTTCCTCTACCGATTGCCAAACTTATGATATAAAATAAACCTTTCAGTAATCATCCCACTTACGTCTCGGCCACCCTCGACCTAGAGCGAATTGTATATATATATTTTTCATTATAACAATTGTATATGGTTATTTATTGAAAAAATTTCAACTATTACAAAAATATCGGTAAGAGTAAGATTTTCATTTTCATAATCGTTTTAAAATTTTAGAAACAAATAGGTAATTTTATGTACACTTCATATTAATAAATCTCCAACATTAGGGGTATTAATCTAGAATCATTGAAAATTTATCAACAAAAAGCCATGAGCAATCAACTTATCCCAAAGCCAAGTGGAAGAAAATATTGGGTAGCATTTTAGAAAAAAAAAAAAATTTTCATTTGGACGAATACGTTCGATACTTCACAGTAACTTGGATTGTACTTGAGTTGTTTAAAATTGAGTGATTCATTCTTGTCATTGTAACGCGTTGTTTTTCTAAATTTCATACTGTTAAGCATAAGTTCTCCCAATAATCTCAATCAAGGTAAGACAATTAAACTAAGAATTTAAACGTCCCATTTGTTGCTGATCTGGGCCGAATCAAATATCAATCTTTTCATGACAAACTTCATTCCCACTCAAACCCACTAGTTTCAAACACTAGCAAACTGTTCAATTCCTGATAACCCTCCGAGTTGTCTGAAAAGGACATTTCATATTTGATCTTACCGATTCATATTCTATACAGAATGATTCTTTGTTGACGAAACATAGCGACTGTAATCACTAACTCAAAGGCACCGACATAAACAGCAAAAACGAGATATTTTAAAATAAAGTTTATAAAAATCTTATCACAAATTCATAAATATTACAGTACAAATTTCACTTTAAGTACTGCTATGTTACGAGGAATGGATATTATTAATATTAGTTTAAAAATATTTTTATAATAATAATGTAATTTTTATAAAATCTTATATAATACGATCTCGTATAACGTAAATTTTCATACAATATTCATAATATTACAGCACATCTTTTTATAATCTATACTGTATAAATATATTAAACGTTCCACTAAAATTAATTTAATTTAAATCATGTTATGCTACTTAAAAAATATAATAGTAAGTTGGAATAATATCGATAATGACCTAATCATGTTTGTTATAGTTATGAATGAAGAAATTTTAAAGCTACATTAACAATAAACAAACATTACGTAAACATATGTATGAAAGTAGCTAGTATTCAGAACAGATGAAATTTGGAATGATATCAAACTGCACACCTTAGTTTCAGATTACAATTTTTTATAGACTGAAGAATCAACATTTAAAAAAATAATGGTTCAATAGTTAATAAATAAATAAATAAATATCTTAATTATTCATTTCCGGAATTTTATTTTGTTATGGTTTACTTATAATTATTTGTGACATACCTGACTAACTTGAGACGACTGGACGTCCACAAAAACTCACAGAAAACACAGTCGAAAAATGTTAAGAACACGCGTAGCCAATCATATACTTCACAGACAGCACGAACACAACACACTGCTGGGGACAGACTGAGCTCTGAGGAGACTTCTGGGTAGGGGGCGCTGCTGTAGCTCCAACCGAAACATCCGTAGCCTCATTAAATAATTAAAATCCTTTTAAATATTATAATTACGTATGTACTGTAATAGTTAGTAAAATTCTCTAGTATTATAAACATATAAAACAAACTATTATAACTCTGTTCCAATCGGCATATGCTTCGAAGTTTTACTTTTAAGTAACACGTTTTTTTTTGTAACCAAATATGTTTTAAAAAATTACGAAAGAATATGCTTTTTCAAAGGAATGCTACTTCCAATACCATTTGAGATGTCTTACATCAATAATTGGTATCAGTTCCCCTGGTTGTCGCTCCGAGTTAATTCACAAGTTTTAACTTTTCATTCGTTTCCTGTTAAATGTTCTCGAAAAGAAAAATAATTTTGTTAGTGAGTGTATACATCCCACAGAACCAAAACGTTTGTACGCTCCTTTCTCGCTCGGTTTACCTCTGTTTGGAACTCACTCCTACCTGATATCCGTCATGCATCTTCTTTATCCACATCCAAATTCAAACTATTACATCTCCACAACTCCCAAACAGATGCTCTCTAATCAATAAAAATGAATAGCTACATTCAACAAAATTGATTGAGGAATTACTGTAAATATTCCACACTCATCATGATACTAATATTCATATTTTTAGATGTTCTTATCTAATTTATAATTTTTTCATTAGCCAATTACTGTTATTGTAAATTTGAATTATATTATTAGATTTCAGTAATCATTTCATCAATAAATAAAAGTTTCAACTAACATTTCGAAGTATAGTTGAAATATGTTTATTGAAACGTTCATTTCTAACCGTAAATATTAACGTAAGGAAGAAAATAGTTGGGGGTGCAGTCAAATAAAACACTAAATAAGTGGGTACTTATTTAATTATGTACCAACGTTTCGACCCACTTTATGGATCATCTTCGGGGCTAATGGAAGCTGAAGTTAGATTAGAAGGGGTCTTCTTGAAGAATCCTAAAACTCCTGCCGGGTTATGAACCCGCGACCTTGGGCATAGAATATTGTTACTAACTATTACACCCCAGTTGATCCCTAACAAATAAGTTAAGTAGTCACTGATATTTTGCTTACTTTTTTTTTTAAATTTAATTTATTGATATTTACAACTATAATATTATTATAACAAGTAAATCTACTAATATATACAATATGACATGAAAAACACTTGTGGAGAAACTACCCATCGGTAGCACTCAAATAAAGTTCTATAGTAGATGGTCTCGAGGCCATCTTCTTTTCAGACGCCTCGGAGGGTTATGAGGAATAGTATGGGAAGCAAGTTGAGAGACTAGCAGATTCAAGTGTGTATGGAGCTTGTCATGGAAGCTCCTATAACTTTATAAAGCAATGGCTAATCGGACGACGCTACAGTGGGAATCCTAAATCCTAAACTATCCTATACTAAGTCCTCTTGATCTTTTTCCCTCATCTTTTAGCAGCTATAATCCTGAGAATTATTTCTTAAATCAATCTACGAAAATGCCCAAACGTTGATCTCTTCCAAGGTCATTTCAACCTGTTGTAGTTCGATTACAGTTTAACCTAGTTGCTAGTTACCTTAATTATTATGAAGGTTACCAGCCCCAAACATGAAGAGGAATATGAACAAATATGAAGAATCCAACAGATTTTTGACGATATAGGTGCAATAATACGAACACTATCTTGAGCCGGAATTAAATTCCGACTAAAACATATTTTTTCTCAATTCAAGCTACGTTTTTGGGCAAATCTGTAGAAAACTAAAGGAACCCTTTAGATCGTAATCGCAGAAGAGACAGAAAGACCAACAAATGCCATATCGGAACGAAATAGACAATCATTAGACAAAAATATTTTTTTTAAGGTTAAACTATTGGTAAAAAATGTGGACATGCTTATTCTATATCGATAACTTACAACATTCCTAGAGATTTTAAAAGGTGGGGGTTACTACATCTCGAAATACAGACTTACAGTTTCGATATACAATTAAGTAATTATATTTTTCTTTTTTAAAAATAATAAGATCACGTTCCTATGTGCACAAATGGACAAACCGCTACTGGCAAGGGCAATATAATAAATTAAAATAATGAATTAATATTAGGTGTGTTGGTTTGAGGCATCATCTTACCAACTCAGAAACTACTGCGGCAACTATTTGAATCCAACTGGACGATTTGAAATTTATTCCCTAGTATGACGAATCAAGCTCGAATCTTCTATTTCGGTCAGAAAGTATAGTAACCTGTAAGAATAATCTGTCCTGTTTTTTTTTTTAACAGTAATAGTTAAAAACGAAAAGCCAAAAAAAAGTAACACAAAAACGATCATTCTGGTTTAATTATTTCAAAAGTTTTTTTTTTATTGACTAAAGAAAAGAATAACCTCCTCCCCTAAACATTGACTATCTATTTAAAAGGGTAAAAACAATTAATGAACTCTTAACCATACTTAGGTACACAGTCCCTTTCCACTGTACTCTGAATTACACGATATGTGCCTACCTCTTGATCTCAGTATGAAAATTGAACCGATAGTGTAAAGGATCTAACGTGCAGTGCAGTGTAAGCATATTTAAGTTTCAGAGTTATCTATCTTTAAAAAAAAAAATCTAAAAGAAAACCAATTGCACCTCTATAACCCATGAAGGGATCTGGGTTCAGTACATAGTAGTCTATACTGTTTCTTGTGCAAGGAGATGACCTATCATTAATCATGCTCAACTGCCAAGTTTTCTTGCCGCTAATGGTATCCCCTTTGTAGAGACTGAGTGAGCCCCAGTGGGGTGTCAGATTCCAAAGAATCCATCCTTGGCTGTTAACAGATTAATTAAAATATCTCCCATAACAGGATTAGAAATATACAACATAGCAACTCGCTGCTCTAAATACGAGCAACCCTTCTCCCAATGACTTATTGTATCCGTGCAAACCAACCCACGAAGCCTGTAAAGACCGTGAACATCCTTACTGAAAAGACGGCCTGTTTAAATCAGTGGAAGGATCACTTCGCTCATATTTATGGAGGAGATATAAAAAGAGGTGCATGAAGACAACCAGCAAACAGGAAGAGGATTTTGAGCCACCGGAAGATGAAGAGGTGTCTGATGCAATAGAGAAGCTCAAGAACCACAAATCGCCAGGAATAGACGACATACCAGCAGAGCTTATTAAATATGGTGGATACAGCACTATCATGTCTATTGTTTAACCTGGTCCTAGAAAAGTCAATTAGAGAATCTGGAATTCAGACAACGGGGACCATAATAAATAGATCCGTGCAGCTCCTTGCCTATGCAGGCGATATCGATACAATAAGAAGATCTAAGCAGACGGTTGAAGAAGCGTTTCTCTCCCTGGCTGAGGCAGCAAGAAAACTTGGTCTGGCGGTTAACCAATACAAGACCAAATACATGGTACCTGTAGAGCAGCCAAGACACCCCGGAGACAAGGTGGAATTCGGAACTTACCTCTTTGAGCGGGTCTCAGAGTTCACTTATCTTAGATCCCAAGTCTCATGTACTAACGTCATCGGAGTAGAAACTAGGAGAAGAATATAGTCCGCAAACCGTGCCTATTTCGGGCTAAGACAACACCTAGCAAGTAGGGTTCTAACAAGGAAAACAAAAATCATCCTATACAAAACTCTTTTTCCCCATTGCTTACATATGGGGCGAAAACATGGACAATGACAAAAGACGCATACTGCAATTTTCTTGTCTTCGAGCGCAGGATCATCCGAAGAATATTTGGGCCCGTCTGTCTTGATGGAAGATGGAGGCGAAGAAAAAATGAGGAGGTGTGCGATCTTTTTGGTGAGCCTGACGTGGTCAGTTATATCAAGCGGTCCAGATTAAGATGGGCTGGACATGTGGCGAGGATGAGCAATGAGGAAATCCCAAAGCGTGTACTGACGGAGTTCATCCACGGACGGAGGAGTGTCGGCCGACCAACACTGCGGTGGACTGAGTTTGTGGCTAAGAACGCCAAGAACCTGGGAGTCCGCAACTGGATGGCAGCAGCACTCAACAGGGACTACTGGCGGAAGCTGATTGAGAAGGCCTGGACGCGTTAACGTGTTGTTGTCCACAATAATAACAAATGCATAACAGATCCTGTTCTTCAATAAAACCACCAGTATGACTCATATGCGATTTCTAGTTAAATTATAAATGAGATAAATTTTAAATACCTGAGCTAGATAAAGGATGATACAAGTATCAAGGGTTAAAGCAGCTTTCCATTAAACACTTAATTTAAAATAATATCTTTATAATTTATTTATTTTTTAATAACTATTAAAATTTTTAAATATTTTATTTTGAAGAGAAAAGATATGCCCAGGAACGGGATGCGAACCCGGGTCTCCCACGTTTCCGTTGTGGTACTCTGCCACTTGAGCTAACCTGGCTCGCATCTCGGTCAGACATTCTTTTCATCCATCCCATATCCCCTTGTTCTCGCAATTTGAGATGTATACAAGGGGAAGAATGTTCATTGAACATTACTTTAATTAGGATCTTGTTGACTTACCTCATTATATCATTTATAATTTTTTTTATAATTATTATAATTTTTAAATATTTTCTCTTCAAAATAAAATATTTAATATATGATTTCTTAACAACTAAAATACTGTTATTTCTAAAGAGAACTATCAAAAATACTTTACTTTTCTTAAGTATTTAAGTCAGAACTGACAATCGTGAAATGTCAACACATCCTTAACATTATTATAAAATATGTAGGCCTAAAGTTGTGGGTTCGCAGCCTGCAGCCAGGCATGTGGTGTTAGGGTATTTTGAATCAGGGAGTATAAAATCCTTGGATTGGACCTTCCGTTCTTCGAAAGAGACGTATAATGGCGGCCTCGAATTTTTGCCTTGTCAGATACTCCTTTAAGACCCCTGTCCAAACTATACCTGGAGAGGCAAAAGGACTCCCTCTGAGACATTTTCTGATCAGCCTTAGTAGCATAAGGTGACATTAAATAAATTTAATAAACGCTAGAAGACCGCGAAAATATAAAGTTTATGGATACATCACGATAACGCGTGTTGTGGGAAAAGGGAGTATAAACCCTGGTTCGATACGGACTGGCTTAAGATAAAGTAGCAAAATTAAAATTAATAAAAAAAAACCTGTAAGACTAGAAACCGTGGAGGTGGTAGAGACTGTACTATTTCTTGGAAAATGGTTTTGCAGGGAGTTGATTTATCCTAGATCAAGCTCAACCGCCAAATTTTCCCCCTTACTTTGAGTACCCACTTAATAGACCCTGGTGTGCCACAGGAGGGTCCTAGATCCTACAGATGGCATGGTAACTCAGTGCTCTACCACTGAGCCACTCCGCTCCCACCAAAAAGCTTGTAATAATCTCAATGATCAAAACGAAGTCGACTTCCGCATTTACAAAAATGAAACATCTAAATTCTTCAAAAATGAAAAAAAGGATTATCTTATGAAATAGTAACTGTTGTCAAAAAAAAACTAGAGGGACATTTACAAGGGTATAAACAGACCATAAATTGAATGTAATTAGAGATGACATAATATAGAAGATATCTAATCTGATTCTATGGATATTTTGAGTAAGTATAAAAATTGTAAAATAATTTTCATGAAATCAAGATTCCCAACAATGTGAGGTTGAATGATCATATCCAGGCTGCAATTTGTATCTGCATAATAACCATATCAGAAGGCCAAAGATCCACATCACCAATACAAAAAAAAATTATATTTTTATACATGTACATATTTATAAGGGCGGATTTAAGGCGGGCACGTGCCTCCCCCAGACGGTTTTTTGTGTACCCACTGTGGAGATTCCATTACACTACATACTAATAGGCAAATCACATGTCATAGTTGTTAAAATATATGAGTGAGTATTTTACCTCAAAGATTTGACTGTAAGTGGAGATTTTTTAGTAACTAAAAATATAAATAAAAGATTCAAACCTATTCCATGCCCTCCAGCAAGCCAATAAGGCCTCTTTGACCCGCACTGGCTATAGCCATGAACATGTTTTATTTTAAAAAACTATTCAATCAAAAATGTGTCATACTCTAATTTTAAATAATTAATCATTATTCTGTGGTTCTATCCGTAAACAAATTTGAACAATTACAAAGTTTAATGCTGCATGTCTAGTCCCCAAATTTATACTAAAAGCAGTTTACGAGAGTACATAAAACATTAATCACTATAATAGTGGTATATATCTGCAGCCCCTGCGAATAAGTGAGTAAATCAACTTTCATCCAGAATGAGTTAATTGTATTGAGGGAAACATAATCGAGGCATTCTCATTATTTTTGGCTTGAAATAGAGTTGTATTATAAGCAATAACTCCATTTCAACCCAATGTCTGCCTTAGCTTCTTATTCACTAAGAAAATAACAGGATTCCACTCAAGAAACTCATTTTGAAGAAAATTCGACTTGACCACTTATTCCAGGGGGAGTAGATATATAGCACTATTATAGTGATTAATGTTTTATGAAAAATATTGTTTACAAGTTCCACATTAAAACTGTGACAACACAAGAACTTTAATAAATAATGTAAGGAAGAAATTAGTTGACTGTAGGTACTATAATAGGATGTAATTAGTTGGGGGTGCAGTCAAGAAAACACGCAAAAATAGGTGAAACTATTGTATTTTATGTGCCGACGTTTCGACCTACTGTGTAGGCCATCTTCAGGGCCAATAGTAGTGGCTGCTCGGGCCTCTACTATTGGCCGAGCAGCCACTACTATTGGCCCTGAAGATGGCCTACACAGTAGGTCGAAACGTCGGCACATAAAATACAATAGTTTCACCTATTTTTGCGTGTTTTCTTGACTGCACCCCCAACTAATTACATCCTATTATTTTAATAAATAATGCATAGTTAATATTTGATTTTGTGCAAATGTTGAGGTAACATTATAAAAAGTTATGAGGAAGAGCATGAAGAAGTGGCAATCATCAGTAACATTACATAGTATTTACAAGCTAAATCAGAATTTGCATATGTAAAACAAAAAAATAATTGATTTTGGCACCATGGCAACTATAATTTAGATTAAATTAAAAAGGTTTTAATGAAGGGACATTTTCGGCAATTGTAGTCTCCCATCTATTCCCCCTTTCGAACTTAAATGCCAAAGACGAGTAAATAGAAAAAAAAAGATGAATCTTTAGGCTAACATTTTTTAAAGGGTTTCTCTTATGTATAAAAAAAAAGTTTTCACAAGGAAAAAGTTAAAATCGTGGAGGAATTTAAACAATAGAGGTGTGTTATAATTGTCCTTCTTTATTTTGTTTATATAAAAAAAAATTAAATTCTTATTCTAAAAATAATATCAGGAACATGACGTACTAACCATAAAAATGTTGATCTCAGAAAATAATCAGACTTTTTAATACTTCAATGGTATTTCAAACTGTTTTGTTTCTGCTCACAGCAATTAAGTACTATTTCAAGAAACGAATACAAAAAATTGTTAAAACTTAGTTAAATAATAAGATAGATATTAACCTAGCAACGCATGCCATTGAGCCAAAATAAAACCTTTGAAATAAAATCTCAATCCAACTAATCACATTAATAAAAATTACCAATCAGCCCTGTTTCAACACTAAGTGCCTTTTAAAAAAAAATTAATTACAACCTTTCCCTAACATACGTTTATACATAAGTTTTACAGCATTCATTAACAACAATATTAATTTAAATGTTTTACGTAATTAAAATATAAAGTTACATGCTTAAATCACACTATTATTACTTCAAATTGACACCAGGCCTAGATTTACATTTTAAGAAGCTTAACACAGAGCAGTAAGTTAGTATAAAATAATATATTAACATAAATCCTATTAATAATTAAGCAAAATCAGGTAATTTACTACAAAATCAGGTAATCTTTATTTACATTTATTAACCACCTCCCACTACACCACTTCCACATTTCAATACTTCACATCGATTTTCAGAAATACCTCAGACTTTCATGTGAGATAGCTGTAGCCAATAGTCATGGTTCTGTAAATTTTAATATATGACAAAATAATTTAATATAGGCAATGCAAATGGAATTTTAGATCAATGATAAGAAAATTAATACTTCTTAAGATGGAGGTACAAGATTAATGAATTAATATAAACAAAGCCTATGTTTCCAAATTTAGTAATAGGATTATAGCTGACTCCCCACAGAGTTGAGAAGAAAATATAATAAAATAATAAATATTAAAAATATAATATAAATAAAATAAATATAATAAAAATTTAAACTGAAATTAATGTTGTAGATGAAACACAATGCACATTTCTGAGAAAAATAAAAATAAATAGTTATATACAAACAAATACATTGAACCAGCTATCGGAAAATATTATCATGATATTCAGTAAAAACAAGAATTCATGATTTTAATTTAATTAACGAATCATTCATTCCGCATGAAATATTGGCAAAATCTGTAGTAATATTTATCGACTTAGTTGGAAATGATTGGTAATAAATTTACTGCCGAGTATTAAAAAAACAACATATACAACATTATAACACCTATAAATGGCATGAGAGCAAGACCGTCTATAAATTATTAATTGCAATTCATAATTGTTTCAATAAAACTTTCCATACTGCCTAACTTAAAAATTTGCTTAAATATTTTATATCACACTAGCTTTAAAGAAAGGTTAATAAGAAAAAAAATGATACATACAAAAGCTAATTCATGACAATATGTTATAAATACAAATATTTATAATTTCGAAACCTTGTACTTATGATCAACAATATTAATATGATGCACAACAGCCTAATATTAAATAAAAATTAAATTATTCTATTTAGGGGAATCTTAGAGCTGAATTTTATAGTTTTTGCTTAAATATAATGTAAGGATTAAAGTAGTCACATGATTATCACTAATTAATATCACAGCAATAAAGATGTACACCTTTTCATCACTTATAATTTACAAAACTTAAAAATAGTCTAATCGACTCATATTGCTATAAGTAATAGACACTTTAAAATATTCTAAAGATCAACATAATAAATAGAAGTTTCTTTGTTATGTAATAACTAATAATTTATAAGTATAAATTTAAACCTGTAACTTTTTTATGACATTGAATGTAACAGTTTTAACTCCATTAGTTGTAATTTGCTTATGAACTAAAAAATATTTAAGTTTAAAAAAATATAAATAAAACCGTCATAACACAATCAATATTAACAATAAAAAAATATTGTTTTCTACTTGAAATAAAGTATACGAATAAATTCTTATTTATTTTGAGTAACAACCAAACCACTTAAAGCAAAATATTTTAGAAATCAGTGTTTTATTTATTTATTTTGTACTTAGTAAAAATGAAACTAATTTATTAAATAAGTTAAAATTTATCATTCATGTTTTAACACCTCTTAAGAAGGTTTTGCACAAAACAAATTATAATGATAAAAAAAGAACAAAAAAACATATATAATAATTTAATTAAATGTTCAGCACTTGTATTTATTTTAAAACAATTTTACTGTAATAAATATTTTTCAAAAAACCTAATTACTACTAAGTATTAAAGAAAAAAATAGAGTTGATATTCTTATGATAGTGGAGGGGAGGGGGGGGGGAGTTATTTTTGACGATGAATCAATTATAACAAATGCTTAAAGTTTAGCTATCATTTGTTAGAAGTATGAAAAATGTCTTAGTTAACTTGATTCAGATATTTCAAACTTATTAACTCGATTAATATAGAAAAGAATTTCAGACTTGGCCTCCCTCATTCATTAATTCAACGGGAAACTAAACAGTTAGAAATGAAAACCATAGATTTGGTCAGGAGGTGCAGTCAATAATAACACTAAAATAAGGCTAACTTATTTTTTAATAATGCCGATGTTTCAGCCTACGAAGGCCATCTTCAGGGCTAAGAAAGAAATTTTTTCCTATTGTATTCTGATTTGTATTTTGTCACTTTGTGAGTTTATGTTCGTTTTTATTGATCTAATTGTAATATCAATATGATATGCCGAGTTTGATATGAATTTTTTTTTCTTTCTTAGCCCGAAACGTCGGCACTATTAAAAAATAAGTTAACCTTATTTTAGTGTTATTATTGACTGCACCCCCGGACCAACTCTATCCTTCATTATA
The DNA here is from genome assembly GCA_964056705.1 of Troilus luridus. NCBI lineage: Eukaryota > Metazoa > Arthropoda > Insecta > Hemiptera > Pentatomidae > Troilus > Troilus luridus. The sequence continues at coordinate 56,168,460 of OZ057416.1, read as the reverse complement.
ATCCTCCAGTCAACTATTTTCTCCTCTAAAATAAATGAAATGAGTTGCAAAGAATTACATGGAATATAAGCAAAGAACGTGAAATTTCATTTTTTTTTTCTAAAACAAAATGCAGTAGAAAACATGGTAATTTTTAGATTTCAAAAACTAATTGTAGCAGAAAGGATGATTCGTTCTAGATTTTTTTTTTATATAAAAAAACAAAAACAAAGTGGCTCCATCATTATGTGATCTATTAGAAATATTTTGCTGTTCAACTAAATGTATTTCAAAAACTTAAGCAATATAATAATTATTGATATAAATAATTTTCCAAAATAAACAATTAGCCATCAATAGCATCATAACACCAAAGCCATGAAATAACAAAAGTTATAAATGGGACCACATACATATTTTCAAAGTCCCACTTGTAATTTTTCTTCTTCTTCGTAAGATTTGATGGCAGATATTTTATTTTTAGTAAATTACTTATATCAATATATTTTTATTACTGTAATAAATATAATTATGTATGGACATAAAAAAAAAGAAAATATTACACATTATAATTATCAAATTATTTATAATAAACCTAATAATTTTAAATAAATTTTTATAACAAAAATAAGTCATTAAAAAAAAATTCCTACAAATGTTTTTGTGTGTGTTCGTGTGTGTGTTAGTGTATCAAGAAAACAAAAAATATATACTGTATATCCTATAAAAATTAATAATTAGAAATTTCTAAGAGACTTTACTAAGTTTTGTCTAATAAATAAACAAAATTTATTTATTTATCGTATTTGATTTATTATAACCTCGTATGTACATTTAATATTACTACATATATACAGAATGTACATTATATATTTACATTTTTACAAAGAAAAATTTCATGCTCAGTCCAATTTTATATATCTTAAAATTACTTTGAGTTACTGATACAGTACTTATTTTCATGCGTTAACATGACTGGAAAATCCAATAAATTTTAAACTTAGAAACTTCTGAAGCATATAAAAGTTCTTTGGATTATTAAGATTTTCTTCGTCGAATCGTTATGGTCAGGCAACCATTATTATATTAATTTATAACCATTATGTTTAAATTATAAATTAATAATTTAAATGTTTAAATCTGTATTTATTATGCATGCTTCTTTAATTTTAATTTTTTGAAATACCTACAAGGATATTTCATGAACATTTTTGTAGTGAATTTTTTAACATCATAAACACCTCTGACATTTTTACCACAGAGCTGATTGGATGACATCTTAAAACATGTAATCACTATATCATAATATAAACTTTCAAGAACAAACTGAAGAACCATTTACAGAAAACGTTGGAATTAAGAAACAGTTCATAGTCTATTAGGCATTGTCGTATTGGATGAAATACTTTTATGCATAGTTTTATGATTAATTCTAAAACTAAAATAATAATTTGTTGAAGTATGTAACCAGTTAATCGAAAAGAGTGGTACTGTACTCATATCACAAGAAAACAATGAACCCTTAATAGTTTAAATTAAAAAAAACAACTAATACAATTAAAAAATAAGATGAAAAGTCATAAAAAAATAATTTACTATTTAACTATATATAAACAAATACAAAATGATTATTTACAAACATATAATTCCTTAGAACAAGAGAAAAAAATGTACACAGTATTAAAAAAAAAGAAAAGAAAAGTTTAAATGAATTGCTAAGCTGTTAAGAAATTGAATCAGGGATATCTGATCTCCCATCAATTTTATTCCCAAAAATAACCTCCATCATCAGTGCTTTCAGCTTTTCTTCACTCGAACTACTTGCTGATAGGTCTTTGAGATCACTATCGTCCAGATCAGTATCATCTAAAATAAAAATTACATGGATTATTTCTAGATGAAATCACACACCTTACTATACACAGTTGAGTGAAACTTTTAATTTATAGGATAAATAACAAGGGAAGCAACTTATATTTATTAACTGCTTACATTAACAAGTATAAAGAAACTCTGTGACCGTAAGGAAACACAACTAAAATGCAAACAAGATGGTTTCATTCAACCTTAACAATTATAAATTTAAAAATTGTTACTAAAAATATTAGTAATAAAAATTGTAAGATGGAAAATTACAGGTACTCAGGGGGTTGTGGAGTTAATAATTGGATCTCTTGAATAACCTACTCTTATTGAACTGCTGAGCATTCCTGTACCGCGGCGAACGGGTGGCAGCATGAACGCTGCTTGGTTATGAACAGTTATCTCCACAGGTAACAGGGTGAGTGCCTGAAATCAGGGAATGCCTGAAGAATATACCAATATTTCTAATCAACAGAAAAATATTTTAAAAACCACCTTTTGTTTCAACGAAGTAATAAGTATTAGTTTGGTTAAAAAAAGATTCAAAAACTTTACTAATTAGAGGGATACTGATTTTCCAAACGGAATGCATATGTTTAATTAACAGGATGGCCAAGAAATCATGAATCATAAAATGAAACATTCATTAAAACTGATTCATTAATTCAAACAGGTCTTAGTTATTTCTTAAGGCAACTGCTAATTTTTAGAGAACTGAATACAGTACTCACCCATGAATCTGGCACAACCTTAAGCTCAGGATAGTCGATGAAACTTTTTATGGTAGAAAAGAATGAAAAGTAAAAACATTTTCAACAGACGGATTTTTTTTAATTCAATATTTGGTCTATAGTATCTTGAATCATAAAAACTCAAATTATTATGCGGAGGGTAAGATTTTTTTTCCTGGATCTATTACGAACGTTCATTATTGAAAATAAAAACCTAAAGCATTTATAAATATTTTTATTTGAAAAGAAAAGATATGTCCACGCCCGGGACTCGAACCTGGGTCGCCCAGGTAACTAGCCTGAAGCTCTCCCAATTAAGCTATCCTGGTTCGCCTCTTGGCAACAGACATATCCTTTCTTTTCACTGATCCCATGTCCCCGCGTTCTCGCAATTTGCGATGTATACGAGGGGAAGAATGTTGTTTGAACATCATTTTAATTTGGATCTTGTTGACTTACATCATATATATCTTTATAATTTATTTTTTATTTTTAATAATTATTATAATTTTTAAATATTTTATTTTGAAGAGGAAAGATATGCCCAGGACCGGGATTCGAACCCGGGTCTCCCACATTTCCGTTGTGGTACTCTGCCACTTGAGCTATCCTGGCTCGCATCTTGGTCAGACAAATCCATTCTCTTCACCCATCCCATATCCCCGTGTTCTCGCAATTTGCGATGTATACAAGGGGAAGAATGTTCTTTGAACATCATTTTAAATTGGATCTTGTTGACTTAGGTCATATATATTATTATAATTTATTTTATTTTATTTTTTATTGATTGTATTAATTTTTAAATATTTTTATTTAAAGGATATAAACATATCCTATCTTTTACATTGGACATATCTTTTCTTTTCAAATAAAAATATTTAAAAATTAATATAATCAATAACAAATAAAATAAAATAAATTATAATAATATATATGACGTAAGTTAACAAGATCCAAAATAAAATGATGTTCAAAGAACATTCTTCCCTTCTTATACATCGCAAATTGCGAGAATGCAGGGACATGGGATCAGTGAAAAGAAAGGATATGTCTATGGCCGAGAGGCGAACCAGGATAGCTCAATTGGTAGAGCTCCAGGCTAGTTACCTGGGCGACCCGGGTTCGAGTCCCGGGCCTGGACATATCTTTTCTTTTTAAATAAAAATATTTAAAAATTAATACAATCAATAACAAATATAATAAAATAAACTATGAATCTAAATTACAAACCATTTGAAATTGATTCGCAAAATATACAGCTATGCTCACTGTGTAATCTGAAAGAAATTGAAAACAGTTTTCACTTCCTGGCAGTGTGTCCCGTCTTAAAATTGTATAGAAAAAAATTCTTAAAATATGAGCGGATATCAAAACAAAAATTAATAGATATTCTAAATGGAGAGAATTTTATAGGTTTATATAATTTTGTAAGTAATGCAGGTCGTTATAGACATTTTTTAATTTCAGAATTTAATTATTAATGTCAAAAAGAAATTTGATTTATTTTTTGGTTTTCATTGTTGTTTAGTAGTTTAATCAAACTCCCGGCAGACGGTATAAGTACCATGCTGAGGTTGCTAATGTGAAAAATAAAATTAAAAAAGAACAGTTGTAAATAATTTAATAAAGAGCATTTTATATCTTATATCTATATCTATATCTAATAAAATAAACTAAAGCATTTATATTGATTTTTTAAAAATGTTTTTGAATACTGAGATTTATTAAAATGAGACATATTAAATTTTCTATCGGACAACATTTTGAAACATAAAAAGTTCCTTGAGTGATCTGTGGCATTGGTCCCAGATCTTTGGATTCTATATGATGAGATGATGATGCTATTTTAAAACTTAAAACCTCAAATGTTGAGAAGAGCGGGGTCGATTTAATTTTTGCTTGGTTAATTACAAAGTTTTATTAATGAAAATAATAAACGAAAATCATTTCAGATGTTTTTTATCTGTAAATCTATTAGCAAAACAGATAAAGAATAGAAAATCTAACCAAAAGCATACTTTCAATGAAGATTTAGTATAAAGAAGATCCTAGCTATAAACAATGGATATACATGTCTGATTTCACATGAGACAATTTTTTTCAGTAGTTTAGGAGATCTACTCAATATAGCATATAATCAATTAGCTAATACCATAGAATAATGGTAAGAGAAAAACCATTATTATGATATGATGAATTATAAAAGTTTGGTCACTACCAACATTTAATACAAAATACTAAGATTAATATTAAAGGGAGTTATTAACTTTTAGGCCAGACTATAATAGAAAATCTCTGGAACAACCTTATCAAATTTTATGATGTAATCTAATAATAAAATAATCTCTCAGGTAAACATTTGTTGCTATATTTTATGAATGTACTAGCTTTTTAAACCAAATTATTACGATTTCAATTAATTAATAGTCATTTACATTTTAACGTTAAAAGAACCAAATATCCAAAAAGAGAGGCCAAGGCCAATTTAGCATCAATTAATTATTTTAATAAGAACATAAATTAAATAAAAGTTTGAATGTATTGCATATTTAAAAAAATAATTTTTACTTACATTGCATCACACTTTGCTGAGGAATGACGCTTTCTACCGTAGCTACTTCAGTTTCTTCGATGATATCGAGGTCAGATCCGTCTATAAGCATGGCACTATTAATACTATCTTCTTTATCTGAGAGTATCCTCAATTCGATATCGTTTTTCTTCACCATATCCTCATTACTTGTTCTGTAATGCTTTTCAAAAGCATACAAAGGTTTGGGGTCGGGGTTGTAATCACATTCGTCAAAATCTTCTTTCTTCGGGAACAACCTCCCGACAAAAGGCTCTAATTCTTTCTTCTTATGAATTCTAATTAAATGATTATTCATATCAGATCGCAGATATGACTGAAAGTTGCAAGAATTCACGAGACATTTAAATTTGTTGATATTGAAATGTAAAGCAACATGTCTCCGTACATAATTTACACGATGAAAAGTCTTCAAACAAAGGAGACATTTTTTCTTTGTGCAGCTGATATATGAATTTATCTTCTTCGATACACAATCCCATTTTTCAGAAATTACATCAGCATCATCATCATGCTCAGCATTTTGTGGAGAGGATGGGCATAGTGTAGGAGAGTCGCCATTAACGAGAGGAGAATGTTTGTCACTTACTATTTGATTAGATGGAAGGCTATCTTCAAGTGGTTCGCCATCACTAAGAGTAGAAATGCAAACTTCTTCGCAATCATTAAATAGCACGATTTCTTTAGCAACATCATAATTATCAATGGTGTCATCCATCATGAGACTTCCACTATCCATTACCAATGTGCATTCCTTTTTCTTACTATTTTCCGAAAATAGGTTATCTTTAATATTTATGTTGCTAATACTGTCATTACTAAGGTTATCACTTAAGATTTCTTTGTCATTTATAAGGCTCAAGTAGTCTTTACTACTTGAGCCTTCTTTACTATTTTCCAGCCCACTGATATAATCTAAACTAGAATCTTTGCTATCAATATCATTCATACTGGTGCTTTCGATTTGTATTGTCCTGGAATCATTGTGAGAATCATATACTTCTTTTTCTTCAATTTCCTCCTCATCAACTTCTTCATCCACGATTTCTTCTAAATTATTTTCTTCCTCATGATTCTCTGAATCCTCAACTACAACAACATTTTCTGCTTCCTCTTCTTCAACTTCCATATCTGTTTCTTCCTCCACTTCTTCTCTTTCTTCAATTTCCTCTTGTCCTTCATACAAATATGAAGTTCCAACTTCACTTGTTACTAGACTTTCATTCACAACTGATGAACTATCTTCATTAATTGATTCAGATTGGTATTCCTCGATTATGTCATTATTATTGCCACTTGATTCTCCAGATTTTCTGTTATGCTCTGCGTATAACCTTTTGTGTTGGCTATTTTCTTCAAGCTCATTAACTCCATTCTCTTCAGATTCTATTTCATTCTCATCAGAATCACCTTCATTCTCATCAGTTTCTTCAACTTCATTTTCTTCATTATCATCAGTCTCTTCAACTTCATTTTCTTCGTTCTCGTCAGGTTCCTCAACTTCATTTTCGTCAGGTTCATCAACTTCATCAGTGATTTCAGTATCTTCTACATCAATGTTATCTGTAGAACTTTCTTCATTCTTTTCAACTTTTATTTCTCGCTGTTCATCTATCATCTCATCACCACTACTTATTAACACATCCGATTCTTCTGATTCGTACTCATCCGATTCAGAATCGGAATGACTGGCATTGATACCATTCATGGTTGCTTTAGGAGTTCTATTTTTCGACTCACGGTCACTGTAATCAGTATCAGAATTTTCTAATGTATCTTCAATAGGTACTTCCATGTGCAATTTGTTTAAGAGTTCTTCGAAAATGTTTTCATTATATACACAATCGCCTTTATATCTTTGAACAAGGCTATTTACTTCTTCTTCCCCAGTACTAAGCGTGTCTTCGTCTTTACACGATGAACCACTGTTTGATGTAACAGACGTTTGATGGTCGAAATTAATAGGGAACTCCGTTTTCTTCAAAACTACACGAGGATCTAAAGCTTTCATACGAATTATCATCTCTGCATCATCCATCTTTAATTTCTTTTCTTCGACTGCTTTCATAGGAGTGAGAGATTTCCGTTTCAGTGTATGTATAACCTCAGGGGGTATTGATTTCTTTTTTTGGCAGTGTGCAGCATGGGATAACAATGCTACTTTACGCTCAAACTTCTTCCCACAACCAGAACACCTCTGTAAAGATGCATGACCCCTTAACTCTTCCATATAAGCCTGAAAAAAAAAAAAAAAAATCACTAACCAAGCTAACAGTTATTATTAATCTAAAAGTTTAAAAATTACTAATGTATAGCTAATATCGTACTATTACATGTAAAGGACAGCTCATTTCTCATTTATATCTACTAATTACCGAAACTTTGATTTTATTTTAACTGTATGAATTTCATGGGCTCTAGAAGTTTTTTAATAATAAAATCAACCCACTTTTCATTTAACTGTCATTTTAAAATTAATAAATTAAATTTATAATTAATAAATTACTTTGCTTCTTGTACCGACTATACCATGACAAACTCTGTGCTAAATTTAATGATATAAGTTAAAGTAAATCATTTTGTTTTAAACCCGTTAATTTAAATTTTTTTAAATATTACCAATCCTAACTTTAGAGAACATTTCCAATATACTTAATAACTTTTTCAGGATACGTTGTTCAATCAAAATAGTAAACAGCATATGGTTTTTGATGGAATTTTAAGCCTTATTGAGATTGATATTGCTATGTATTGTACTGGGTGTTATAATAAAAATATATATATATTTGCACAATGAGCAAATGACAGTTTTCAATAAATAGTTTGCTCAGGTAGAATGGTTTGCCCACATGGTCAAGGTGGGTGAAGAAATACCAAAGGGGGGTCTAAGACTCCACCTTTGAAAAGATACTCTCTGGACCGATCCCAAAGAGGAAGGAGCGAAGATGCGGAAAACGGAGGTCGACGAACGATGCTGGGCGCAGAAGATCCGGTGGTGGCCAGGCTAAAGAACTACCTTTAGACGTAATCTACCTCTGTTTCATAAATAAGTCGTAATATAAGTTCTGTAATGTATTTTATGGCAGTCCTCTATTACATCTGAATCATTAAGTGTACTTCTCAAAGTATATATTAAATCATTAATCGTATTCCAAATTGTCTGAATAAAGTATACTTATTATAATTCTTTTGGTGCTTACTTACCCCGGATGCACTATATATTTATGAATAATATATTTAAGTTTTAAATAATTAGTAAATTGGTAAACACACAACAGACCTCTGGAAAAGAATCCAATTAAGACTAAAGTTAGAAATAATAATTACAGTAATTATCTTAAATGATTACTCTGGCATCCTAAAATCAATTAGAATATTTAAAATATATTTAAGACTATAAAACATAGCAATATAAGACTGATAAACTACCTAATTGTAGTGGTGTTTAAAGGCGTAAAACCCTAGTGTCATTAACGGCTATGGTTTGCTTTATAAAATGTTGCAACATAATATTAAGCATTAATACACACACGCAAAATCAATCACACACATTTCAAGAGGACAATGGAAAAAATTTAGATACATTTTGAGCTATAATTTAGGCATTGGGCGATGTTTTTTCGGAATCTGTAAGACCAATATGATGATAGCTTTGTAATCACCAAGAGCCTTCGATAAATTTGGGGCTAGTCCTCTTTCATTTATTATTGATAGGTAATAATTACATTGTTAAAAGATGTTTTTAATTGTTATAATGATGTTACAACATTGCCATGAAGGTGCTGTTTTTTAATAATGTATGAATGAAAGAGCAAAGTGTGACCTATTTTCAAGAGGGCCAGGGCAACCTCTTCTGTAGGATGTAGACAATGCTTTTACTGTTATTTAGTGCTTTTAGTTTACTTCCCGGAGAGGAGTGGCTCAGTGGTAGAGTACTGAGCTGCCATGCCGGAAATCCGGGTTCAAATCCCGCTGCAGCCCATGATTTTTATTTAGTCTGTTTGCAGCGGGAGATGGATCATATAGGATCTAGGACCCTCCTGGGGCACACCCACTATAAAATATTATTAAAATAGGGTACCCATAATAAGGGGGAAAAAATCTGGCGGTTGAGCGTGACCTAGGACAAGCCACCTCCTTGCAGAACCGTTGTCCATGAAACAGTACAGTCTCTACCATCTACTGAACCCCAGACCCTTCATGGGTTGTAGTGGTACAGGTTTGTTTAGTTTTTTTAGTTTACTTCCCAAATAGCTAGCCATCTCTGTTAAAGTTTCCATTTTAGTTCCATAGGGCTACTAAGTTGTGATAGAGTGAAAACCGTGGCGCCTCGGCCAAGCTCATTACCTCAAGGCGTACCTGTGCCTCTCGTGGCTGTCCCATCTGTGAGCTCATTAGCCTGCCTATTCTACCCAATTGTATTACTTTACTATTTAGAATAAGAAAAGAATTTAATCATTAGTTGAACGATTTGGTCTAAATAATCTCCGATAAATATTTTTCTGATACATAAACAGTAATAGTCGATAATTTCCTCCAACTTCAGAACAGTTAAGGTTAACGAGAATATTTAATAACATGCCAGTAGAAGTGAGAATCTCGTTATAGTTATTACAATCCCTCCTCGGCTAAATTTTGCAGATCGGAATAAGTATAAATACAATCTACTCTTTAGACATTTTTTAATTTAAGATCTTTTTAATCTAAAGGTGAACCTAAGAAACTCTCGTTTCCCTACATGCTTTTTTAAAGTTATTATGTATGTTATCGTTTACAGCTGCTTTATACAATTTCAATTTTACCTTGGCTATTTTGATATCCTCTATTATCAACACTCCGATATTTGGAAAGAGAGATTATTTTCGTCAATCAAAATACTGTAGAAATGCTTTTTAAACTAATTTCAAATTTCTAAAAAAATTGGCTAATATATTGTTATTTTTATCTATAATTCCATTCAATAAATAACCTGTGACAGAATTGGCAGAGCCGGCAAGGTGTTCCCCAGGGTGAAAGGAATCCCCCCACCATACCTTTATTGGCAGCATCATCCAATTAGCCATAGCAACATAAAGCAATGTTAAATGAACAGAAAAACAAGCAATAACAATGAATACAAAATGAAGTTCGAGGGTAGCAGAGGCAAACGCACAACAACAATACCTCCAAGAGAATGTAAAGGTACTACAGTAAGAACAAATTAGCCATGATTAGGAAAAAAGGCGAGTGAAGCAAGTTTTTTGTGGGGGAAGGGACGTGGCTTCCCTATGCACAACTTGCCTTCAGCACAGGCTTTTTACTAAATTCACAGACCATATGAGCTTTTAATTATCCCTAAGCTCTACCCATAACTTGCCTTAACTCCATCGAAGGATTATTAACACCAAACCTATCCAGACTTCCAGCATCAATGGATTTATAATTAGGAAGTTCTTTAATTTATCTTGATCAAACATTTCAGAACACATACACCCTTCTATTCTGTTTGTTTTTTGTCAAAAAGTTTCACGATTAGTAATTCATGATCTTGTGTCTTTACTTTTTGCTTCCTGTTTTATACCAACATTCAATTTGATTTAGTGAATCCACTGACGTCCCAGTATATTAATATATATCTCTAATTTTAAACCCCTTTGCAGGCAAAACTCTTGACTTCAAGTCTGAAGTCAAATACCTAGGGGTCATCCTTGATAGTAAACTATCATGGAAGAGCCATCTAGAATATGTCAAAAGAAAGGCTACAACCTCACTATGGCTTTGTAGGCGGGTCATAGGAAGAAACTGGGGCCTCTCACCAAGACTATATAAGTGGCTCTACGAAGCAGTGGTTAAACCACGTATCACCTATGCGGCTGCTGTGTGGTGGCATAGGACAGACATGAAGTCTGCGCAACCACTGCTCAAACATATACAGGGGATGGCTGTAAGAGGAATAACAGGGGCTCTTAGAACGGCTCCTGTCGCGGCGCTGGAGGCTCTTATTGGCCTACCACCGCTAGAAACTCATATCAAAGCTGCAGCGAGGATGGAAGCTTTGAGACTGCAATGCATGGGATTATGGTTGAACAAAGGGCAACATAGTAAAATCACCAAGGTGATTGATGGGCCCACTCTGACAGACTCGCAAGATTTGTCTCAGCCTACTTTTCATGTTGATAGACGTTTTGCATTGGTTATGCAGGAGAGAAGCGACTGGTCGGAGGGATTGGGTGAGCTACCAACCACTGGCACAGTTATTTATACGGATGGCTCCCGCATCGAGGGAAGAACAGGCTTCGGTCTGTATGTGGTACAGGGCAACATCCGAATGAGCGGTGCACTTGGAACATATGCCTCGGTCTTCCAGGCGGAGGTCATGGCAATCTATAGGGCCGTGAATCTCTGCCTGGACAGAAATATAAGGGGCAGAATTACAATCTGCACTGATAGTAGAGCAGCGATGGGAGCCATTGGCGGGTCTGTGCACAGATCGAAACTCACAAGTGGGTGCCGCTCTGCGATTGACAGGCTTGCCACTGGAGCGAAAATTCGCATACAATGGGTGCCAGGACACACTGGCATTGAAGGCAATGAAATTGCCGACAAGCTAGCTAAAGAAGGTACGCTAAAAACCTGCACAGACTGCCCGGTTGGCAGAGGACTCTGTGACAGTATCTTATACATCCGTGAATGGATACAAACGAGATCAATCCGTGCTTGGGAGGACTGTGAGGCTCGACAATCAAGGGCTCTCATAGGAGCATATCCCCAACCGGAGTGGGTCAAGAAAATGACCAGCCTTAACAGGAGACAAATAAGGCTTGTGACAGGGCTCCTGACAGGACACTGTCGATTGAAACATTACCTATACAAAACAGGGAAAATAAATGACAACACATGTAGATGGTGTCATTCGGATGACGAAGACGCCATACATGTGTTGACCGAATGTCCAGCCTTGGCTGGGAGTAGAGGCACCTTTTTGGGCTCCACCTGGCCTGCGCTAGATGAAATTAGATTAACCAGTATAACTGGATTAGCTGCTCTGGCAGATAAGCTGGGGCTGTAACGTGCGGGCAGGATCCCCCTATACCGACAATAAGGCGCGTTAGAGTACAATGGATGAATTTCTGAGTGCTCTAGGTGACAATCACCTCGCGCTATCTGTATTTGTATTTGTATTTGTAATTTTAAACCTAATGCTACTAATAAGAAATAAAAAAGTAGTATGACCATTTTTTATACCCAACCAGTAGCCCAGAGCTATACTTAATTTGTACTTATACTCATAGAATAGAATAGGAAATTAACTTAATTCTAGGACTAACAAACATGAACAGGAAAAGAAACATATTATTTATCTCAGAGGTTCCCAGACTTTTTTTCTCATAGACCACTTTCAAAATTTACCTGGTTCCGGTGGAGCCCCTGCAGCTACATTTCTACCATATTCCCAAAAATTGACAAAAAATGTGAAGATTAGATCTAACTATGGAAATTTGCGTTGTGGCTGAGTTACAACCACGAATTAATAGTTTTTGAAAAAAAAGTGAGAATTGATTGGTTAATTAATTGATTGAGCTGTAAGTGGATGTCAATCAAAAAACTGATTCCATCCAACTTTACTTTTTTGACATCTACTCACAGCACAAGGAACCAATCAATTCTCACTTATATCGTTTAGAAAACATCGATTTTTTTTTACTTTTCGAAATTCTGGAAACAAATGAGTAACGTTTATCTTTGGCATTTGTATTTATATTGGTGAAGAATCAAACAAGTTCATGCAAGATTGCAAGCAAAAACACCACAGGTCGTGTTTCGTCCCTTTGCGCGTTTGAACAAGCGCTGCGGACGGCGACGGCTGCGCTTTGCAAGTCTGAGTATGGAATATGCAAGTTTTTACAAATAACAGTCGCTTAGCTTCTTAAAATATTATCTGCCTACATTGATAAGTGAAGTCAAACCAAAATTTTAGTTCTTCACTATTGAAAACAAATAAATTTTCGTGGACCCCCGCTTACTTTTCGAAATTCTGGAAACAAATGGGTAACGTTTATCTTTGGCATTTGTATTTATATTGGTGAAGAATCAAACAAGTTCATGCAAGATTGAAAGCAAAAACACCACAGGTCGTGTTTCGTCCCTTTGCACGTTTGAACAAGCGTTGCAGACGGCGACGGCTGCACTTTGCAAGTCTGAGTATGGAATATGCAAGTTTTTTACAAATAACAGTCGCTTAGCTTCTTAAAATATGATCTGCCTACATTGATAAGTGAAGTCAAACCAAAATTTTAGTTCTTCACTTTTGAAAGCAAATAAATTCTCGTGGACCCCCGCTTGTAACTTGTAAATTGTAAACATCCATTTTTTTGTCACCCCAACATAGACCCCTGTCAAGTCTCCCGTGGACCTGTGGGGGTCGGTCCACCTGGACCACTTTGGGAACTAAGGATATATCTGGCCAGGTGGCTACATGATACAAATCATAAAGTGTATAAAAAGTGACAGAAAACAATTTAAAAAAATATAAACAAATAATAATAATAAGTAAATAAACAGAACAAATCCTGAAAAGACACTAAGTAATTAAATAGAATAGATAAATCAATAACATCTGTTAAATGGATGAGCTATTACGCAATCATTTCTTTACATGATGTACATCTTCTTAAAAAAACAAATTAAAACAACTAAATAACACAATAAATTATGCAACACATTTATTCTAAGCCAATGACTAACCTCCTTAGAGAGCATCTTTTTGGGAAGCCAGGAGATGTTGGAAAAGCAAGGATTTAAATGATGACAGTGAGCCAGCATGACGGATGTTAGGAGGGATTGAGTTCCAGACTGGTGGAGCGGGCGAGAAAGAAACGTTCGAATGCTTTGGTTCTGTGGGAAAGAATATAGAGATCGGAATGGTGAGATCTTGTTTTATGGTGCTGAACTTAGGATTTGAATTGGAGGAGACTGTAGATATACGAAGAGTGTTTAGAGTTAATGGATTGGTATAAGAATGAATCAAGGAAATATTGTCTTCAGAAGGGAGAGAAGAGCCACTTTAACTCATCATAAAGGTGGGACACGCGCGATTGCCTCGGGGTACCAAAGACAAATCTTAGAGAGCAGTTTATCTTAGATTGCAAACAAAACTTATTATTATGGTTTTATACCTTCAAGGACAAAGAAACTATGAAAAATAAAATACATTTTAAGGTGAAAACTGAAATCTAGAGAAATTGCCAAACCATTTGAAATAAATAAGAAATAACTTGGAATCCAAAATCAAAAATAGCTTCTGAAGGTCTAACATTTTTGAGAGGATAGCAAAGATTTCATAATGTATGTTTATGATGTAGGGTTAATATCAAAACTGACTTTGTCTTGATGAAGATACTAAAATGTATGGAGAGGGGAAGGTGCCAAATTAGAAGTTTGAAATAAGCCCAATAGTGATTATACCTTCTACTTTGAAAGTTTAAAAATTGAAACACCAAAATATCTAGAAAATTAAAAACAGAGGATCTTGCAAACTGGATCGGAGAAATAAAAACAATGAAGTAAAAAATAATAATACTAATAAGAGCATTAACAGATTGTATAAATGTTTTGAACAGATCATTACTGCACTTAATGGAAAAATGGACCTAACATGAATTCAAATGATTATTAAGTAATATAAATGGCATAGAGGGAGAGAATGAAGATATTAAAGATGTAAAATACACGATACTGAATTAGAGGAAATATGAAAAATGGTCAATATTATTTTATTATTAAAATCTTAGAATTATAATAATATTATTTATATCAGTCAGATTCTCTAACAACACCTCAAAAGAATTTGAGACATCTGCTGGGATTAGACAAGGTTGCAGTCTTAGTCCACTACTATTTGTTTTGGTCCTGGATTCAGTCATACAAACTGCAAGGAGAAATTCAAAAAGTTCCACCTAGGGTATTTCAATCTGACGCCTCTAAATCTGATTCTAAAGGCGTTTGCTGATGATCTCATTGTGTTAGCAGATCATGATAAAAATCTTTAGCACAATCTTAGGATACTCCAAGAAGAGCTGAAGTTTATTAACATGAGTATCAACCCAGCAAAAACAAAAGTAATGAGGATAGGAAGGAAGTTAACCAGAGCTATGAGAGTAAGCAGAAAGAACGGCGAAATAATTGAACAGGTAACTTATTTCAAATATCTAGGAGCGCACCGGCAGGAGAGTGGCTACAATGATAGTGAAGTAACAGAGCGTATTGGGGCAGCAAGCAGAATGTTCCACGCCATGAAAAGATGCTTCTTAAACCGCCGTGACAAAAAAGACCAAGATGGCTGTTTTCAAGTCTACCTTTATTCCGATCTTGACGTACTCCTCAGTCATGGACTCTAACAACCAACCATAAACCAAGGCTTCAGGCTACCGAAATGAGGTTTCTTAGTAAGATGGAAAGGAAGACCAGAAGAGATCGAGTGCGTAACAAAACAATAAGGACACACCTCAAGACAGTTCCAGTCACTGAACTAATAGAGCAGAACTGGCTCAGATGGTTTGGACAACTATAACGCATGGAGGCAAGCCCCACAGCAAAATGTGCATACAATGCAAGAGTAGAGGGGAAGAGAGGGAGAGGAAGACCAAGACTGAAGTGGGAAGACGGGGTGAAGGAAGATTTTAGGAAAAGAGGAATGGATTGGAATAGAAGAAGTGTGCTGGTACAGAACAGAGACAACTGGGTCAAGCTCTATAAAGGGTCTCCTCACAGTGCTTAGGCGGTAGGGGAGGATAAAACATTATGATGATGATGATGATTATTTATATCTCAACTATTTAAAAATATACCTTATCTTGATCAACTCTTTCTTCAACAGGTGAAGTTGTATTTGATTTCTTAGATCGATTAAGCTCTTCCAATGTAACCTGCTTCTTTTGTATTTGTGTCCTTAATTTTCGTACCTGTTCGCTCGTTTTCCTGTGAACTGAAAAGAGATTTTTAAAAATCAGTCAATTATTCAAACTTTTTTAAAGATTCAGTAACAATTAATAACCATTAAATGTAATATAAATATAGGAAGCAGGGAGAAAGCTGAGTTTCTATTCTGAAAGTTCCAAGTTTAAATCTGGCTGTGACAGATAAATTATTGAATCTTTTTACACACATAGTTGGACCCTGGAATTGATGACCCTCCTAGGGCTCACCTATCCTGTATAAAATGGATACCCTTAATTGAGGGAAAAACCTGACAGATAACATGATTTTGGACAAATCCCCTCCCTGCGCAACCGTTGTCCCTGAAACAGTATACTATGTACTGAACCTAAGAAATTCTTTAAGGGTTGTAGTGGAACAGATTTTTTTTTTTTTATATAAAAGAGGATTTGATAATTAATTGGAAAATATTCATTTATA
Organism: Troilus luridus; assembly: GCA_964056705.1. Classification (NCBI taxonomy): domain Eukaryota; kingdom Metazoa; phylum Arthropoda; class Insecta; order Hemiptera; family Pentatomidae; genus Troilus; species Troilus luridus. The sequence continues at coordinate 56,151,903 of OZ057416.1, read as the reverse complement.
CGTTATATATTCTATATAGATATGTATACATTCCAAAAGTGATAGATGAAATCAAAATAATGCATTTTGTCCTTATGGTGAACAAATAGGAGAGAGCAAAGTGTTTAAAGAATGTTAATATTTACTTTCGGAGTAAGTTATCATCAGAAAACTGGAAATCGATATACAAAGTTAAGAGATATCTGGATAACACTCATTTTTTACATTTTGATATGGTGGAAAATGTTTGTGATAAATTCTGATAGTCCATGAGGCGATGATAATTTTTTTTTACGTCTGAATTACAAAGTCTTGATGATTTAATATGTCATGTATTACACAGAGGCTGCCAGTGAATCAATCTCAACAAATTGTGGTAATATATTTTTAAACTTTATGTTTGTATTATAAATACTTCTGTATACCTCTTCAAACTAAAACTTTTCTGAACGTTTCATTTTGCAGAACATCCTAATTTCTGATAATGCCATAAAATTAGAGTTAAGTAAAACTTATATGCCTAAACATAATCAATATGCGATCAGTTTCTTCAAAAATGATCAGAGATAATTACAAAAACCACAATAAATATTTTTGTAACAGCGTTTATTTTATTAATTACTTCAATTTTTAGAATAAATTAGTTAGTAGATACTTAAATAAAAAAATTAATGCAAAACTACTTTTTTATAAAATTCTCAATAAGACCAAAATCAATAAAATTTAAAAAAATAAATTTTAAATTGTTGGTGCAGAGTATGTATGATGATAACGTAACGGCAAATTGCATCTTATTTATTATTCAAGACTTTTGGGAACTTCTTTTGAAAGCATTTATTAATATTAAATACCCTTTTTACCCCAAATTCAATTATTTATATAACTATCGGGTTAGGGATAACAATGTAAGCCAGGCATAGATTTTGCTCGATTAGAAAAAGTAAAGAAAGAAATGAAAACTCGACACTTTATCTCAAGGTTACCTGATAACAAGTGAGACCACAAAACAATAAAATTACAAAAAATATGACATTATATGATTAAAATAAATACATGTAAAAACTAAGTTCTTTAAAGTCTAAGAAAAAATGAAAAATTAATAATTAATCCTCATTTAACCTTTGATATCTTTCATAATGAACTCATCGGTTTCACTGATATAATATACTGATAAAAATAAACACTTTACAAACTTTTCCCTAATCGCTAGAGTGAATGATAATTACAAGATTTCTTTACGATATAAAACTGGTTTAAGCTATAGTCATTTGAAAAAAACCCTTGCAAAATTGCATGTTAATGGAACTTCTTAACCCTGAAGTGATTATTATTTTCTATAAATGAGTATTGCAAGCCTTACTGTATATATACATTATTATATCCTGCACGAAAATGAATACGGATAATGCTAATTTTGTAATATATACTTTACCTTGCATTTATATTATTATGCAACTTTTTATACTAAACAACATTTAATGCACCATATCTTCTAATAATTATTTTTACTGAAAAAGTAATATTAAAATGCTAGGCAAAGTAAATACAACAAAATTAGTTGTATCCTTATTAATTTTTGCATAGTTTACATTAAATTTAAATTACAAATGATACTTAAGAAATCACAAAACAAATAATCAAAGATTTTGAAAAAAAAAATTAAGTTAAGCAGCCCATAATTTTATTCAAAATAAAAAAATATGTATTTATCACAATAATTTTAGCAAAAGGGTATTAATAATTTGGCACAATACATTTTTTCTTAAATACTGTAAGAGAGTTTCTAATTATATAAAAGAAAAACATCTTTTTTTGTTGTTATCAAACAACCTGATTAATCTAGTATTTAAAAGATATAATTATAATTGAATTTATTGACTAATTTAATATTCTTCAATGGCTTCTACATACTTGATTATTCAAATAAAACATTAGTTTTATGAACATTATTTTCTTTGAAAAGAATAATACTGCTAAATGAGCTAGTCCTGGATTTAAATTAATATATTTTTAAAGCAGTTTAAAATATATTATTTAAATAATAAAATAATAATGGATGAATACTATAAGAATAGAATTGGTTAAACAATGTGAAACCTTAGAAGAGCAGAAATAAATAGAATAAAATATTCCAATGAGGCCATAAAAGCAAAATAATAATAAATATATAGAAGCCACTCTAAATGCAACATCTTCATTCTTAGAACATATATATTAGATCTGTACCTCAAAAACTTAGTAGAACTTGTTAAAAGGGATGAATTTATTTTTGTTTTTTTTTCATATAGGCTTAATCATATGAATCATACCATATAAAACAACCTTTACAAAAAAGGTCTTCAGTGTCTTAAAAATATACTGTTTCCGATTTTATTTTATTTTGTTTATAACACACTAAATTGTCACAGCATATTAATATGTATAATAAGTGCAAGGTTTATAACTGATTAAAAATAATAAAGAACAAACTGCCATGATGCAATTTCTTATGACAAAGTAACTATAAAAATTAAAAGAAAATTTGCAAAATATGTTTCCATAAACTAGCATAACAAATGATGATTTAATAAAGATAAGGAAACATCCTTGACAATAAAGGACCAACAATGGGCAGCTACTGTGTACTATTTTGTTTTCTTATAATAATTAATAAACCAAAAAATTTTATTAATTTTCTATAATAATGAATAAACCAAAAAAAAATACTGTAAATAATAATTCATAAGTAGCATTGTTTACCTTTATACATATGTCGGTAAACACTCCAGGCATTGGCAAAATATTTCTTGCAGCACGGGCAGACAAAGCACATTCTTAGGTCACCATGATCAGCTTTGGTGTGTACGTTAAGGGCCTTCTGAGAGCTAAATTCCTTCCCGCAAAAGCTACATTTTGAGCTGTCTATAGGTTCTGCATTGATTGACGAATCAACGTCGACAGGCTCCACAGTCACTATCTTTTCTTTTTCTTTCGGTTCCTAAAAATTAAAAAATATTTTATTAAGTATAGAATAGATTAACTGATCTTAATCAGTGATAAAGCTAAAGTGAAGGTTAAAATTAAATATTTTAAATTTCTTATAACAGATGCAAAGCACTATATCATTAACTAATCATAAATGTCAATGATATTTAAGGTAAAATAGAAATATACACATCTTATAAAATATTACAGCCGTTTTATATTGATTTCCCATTTCCATAAAATGTTACAAGAAGTATGTAATGACAGATAATCATTACATAGATAGCCTGATGAGAGGACAACAGTACATGAAAGATAGAGTATCCATATACAACAAACCATCCAACAACGTATTTCCCCTTCTTTTATATTTGTTAGTCACACTTGGCAAAAATAGCACCTTAATGAGGTCAGCATTCAGAAGCTCGAGTAGCCAACCCATAGTTTTGACAAAAAGACCAGGCTGGGATCATATTTTTCAAAATATCATGAGAAACATTTCCTTTTACACTTTTTGGAAAAAACAAGGCAGAAAGAAAAATACCATGTGCAAAAAATCAAAAAAGGAAAAACAAAGAAATACTATCAATAGCAATCAAGAAATCACTATTCTCTGTAAATCCTGGTCAATTTAATTAGAATTAAACCTGATTTAATCAGGTAAAACCTAAGATTCCATTTTTTTTTTTCTTGGTATGGGAGAAGTAAAAAAATCTAGATTTCCACCAAATGAGATACTCGAAACGTTTTCTATAGAAAGTTGGCGGTTATAAAAAATCCTGTAAAATAAGATACATAATAGTTCTTATAATATGAATACTATTTGTCTAGGGGCGACCTAAGGTCTAATGGTTAGCATAACAACCTACTTTTCCCAAGATCATGGGTTAGTAGCCCGGCAAGTGGCCCTAGGATTTTTTAAAGGGAGTAAAAAATCCTTGGTTATGCCCTCCTTCGGAACGACGTTGTACAGGGATCCTGCGCCTGTACAATGTCAGGTACTCATTAAAACTCCCTATCCTATTTAAACCTGGATAGACAAAATTTAGAGCTCCCACTGTGGCATCGTCTGATTAGCCATAGCAGCATAATGTTACAATAACCAAACAACTATTTGTCTAGTATAATTATTATTTAAAAAAAAACAATTTAATGTTACTTCCTATTTACTAGAGGAACAGAAAAGGGGAAATGAGTAACCCCAGTTAACTAAGCCTTGTAAATGAAAGTTCAACTGTTTAACCATCATCAAGACAAATTTAATATAACATATGAAATAAGAGGCAATGGTGATTTATTTTTGTAAATACATATTTTATACTAAAGTGTAACGAATTATTTGTTATTAATTTTCAAATAAAAATATTTAAAGTGTAACGACTTGGGACCTTCCTTTAAATAGTTATATAGCACTTGCCCTCTCTATCCTCGTTAATTTCCATCCACCTATTACACTTTCTACCTGCCTCATTCCATGTAATTTTGAAAAAAGCTTGTATTACCCTTTAACTTATAGAAATTGACCCTATAACGCCTCGATAGTATAAGGTTTTTTTTTTATAATATTGCTTCTGTTGCTATAATATTACCTGAGCTTTGAATTTCAAAGATATTTCAATATTTGGTCGTTTTTGTTTATAACAGAAAGCACAAAGAATTTTTAATGTAAAAATTCGGTATCAGTTCCGCAGGTTGTTACTTCGAGCTAAATCACAAGTTTTATTCATTTCCTATCTAATAATATCTCGAAAATGAAAATGATTTTATTACTGACTGTGTATATATATTATAGAACCGTCTTATACATACTGTTTAGGTTATATCATCATCTATACTTCGAAATGTTAGTTAAAACATTTATTTCATGATGATATGATTACCAAAATATACACATTTCCCTAAGTTACACTCTTTTTTACTTACTATAACTCATACGTATGTTTATTTTCAAGAATATTAAAAATGAAACAAATGAAAGTAAAAACTTGCTGTGACTTAACTCAAAGCGACAACCTCCGGAAATGATATCTTAAAATTGTATACTATATCAATGAAGATAATACTGGAACTGGCGGGAAAATTAGTACCGCTAATGGGCCTTGTTGTCGTTATTGCAAACTTTTGACACATAATGATCAGATTGGTTTCTTGGGAAAACTGAAACACAAATATTAACTGCCCCATGTGGGAATTGAACCCACAACATTCTGAATTGCGCTTTCTAGGACCCTCACCCCAACAAGCTTAGCCATCACCTCCTAATTAAAGACAATACCAAATAATGGAATGACAGGAAATAAATTAACCTGTGAAATAATATAAATGAATTATTTATTTTGCTCCGAGTAGAAAAATTGAAGTTAACAATAGAAGATGACATTTTAATGAATGAATGACCTTTGAAAACTCATAAACCATGAAATTGAAAAAAAAAATTAGGATTTTTTCAACATTTTGAATGCTTACAAATAATAATGCAACTACGCAGAGTTCCTAATTAAAAATATATTATTTCAACAAATTCAGCATCTATAATTTAATTTCCAATGAGTTAATTGTGTAAGCCAACAAAATTTTTAAAAATGGCCCTAAGATTTAGCCGGATAAATACAAAAATCTACGTTTTACACAAAAAGGAAATGTTTCATGGTGAACATTTAATTATTATTATTACTTAATTATGATGTGATCAAAAAAAGAAATATGTAATTAAATTTTTCTAAATTTCATAATGACTGTCCAGAAGACCAGCTATTTATATCAATTTATAAACCTATAATTATACACAGGGATTAAATTTTATGTATGCACGATGTATGAACAAAATTTTGCATCACAAGTATTAGTGGAAAGCAATATCACATTAATTTAAATTTTAATTTCGATAACACTATATTGTGTGTTAACACCTTTGGGTGATAAAATAACGTAAAGTGATAAATTATCACTAATAAATAATAATAACAGGCCTATATAATTTAAAATTATCAAGAAAATATGGTTCATTGTAAAACTGGTCCCCCTTAAATGGGCCTCAATTTTTTCCCCACAGCACACCTCTTTATCCCCACTACTGCTTTCTATCCAGAGCGGGGGAACTCCTCAATCAGCCTTTCCCTGTAATATTCCATTACACCCAAGCAGATGCCAACTCATTGCTTAAAAGGGGCATATCATCTAAGAAACAATCATTTGCTAGATCATATACCAAAACAACCCTAAAACCTAATATCAAATATCGTAGGATAAAAATTACTCTAACAAGTAACTTTATTAGAATTTTAAAATTACAAAATTCTATATAGTAAAATGATCACAAACTTATCTAAACCATAAAGATGAATAATATATTCTAAATTGTGGAATGAACCAACAAACCAATACTGAGTGCTTATCAATAAATTAAGAGGTTATTTTTTATTAGAGAGCATTTGTAAGTTTATACTAGACTGTTTCACGTGTAAATCTAAAATTCGTCAAACAATTTATATATTTAGTTGTATCGTACATTTCTTTGTCGAATAATATAGATCATAAACATAGCAGTTAAAATGAAAATTTCTCGATTTTATATTGACAGAAAGTAGAAACTTTCCAATTAATGGATTCAATTTTAGTGCATGGACTAAATAAATTTATTAATATCAGAATGAACATATTTTCAAACAAAATTAAGATTCCATAATAAATCCCAAAATTTATTTGATCTAGAGAACACCACAAAAAACCATAAACATTCTATTTAAAGCATATTTATAAAATTATGTAAGAATAGTATTTAATTAGTTACCTGTGACTCATAACGTAGGTTGAATAATCCTTCATTAGTGGTAGGCAAATCTTTTAAAATTACATCTTCTGAGACGTTATGCTCTTTAGTCATGTGTTTCATTGATTCCAAAATGGTGAGAATATCTTTTCTAGTTGTTGAGCGAGAGGATAATGTTTTCGATTTGCGACATTTGGCATACCAGGTGTGGTCACAGTGCTGAAATAAACAAATCGATTATGTAAAAGACTGATTAATCAATAAATACAAATTCCAAATTATTTATTAAAAAATAAACAAAATTAAAATACCTCATGATTTTGAAATAATTCTTCAAATTTTCCAAGACAATACCCTCTTTTGTGAGTCATAAAATTGGCCAAACTCCTGAATAAGTTTTTGCATATTTTGCACTCAAAAATCAAAGAACACTCCTTGGTTAACAACTCTATAATCTATAAATCATAATTAATTAAGTTAAATATAATAGATATAAAACTAGTTTAATATCAAAAGTGAAGAACATAACCTAACCGATAAGATTAAAAAAAAAATTAAAGATATCCAATGAAAGGCAAAAATTTTTAAAACACATTATTGAAAACTAATAAGATGTTATTAAGATACAGTAAGCCTATTTAAAACTAATGAAAATAGAAAGACAAACCTCAGGTGTGGCTATTCTAAACACTTTCAGCACTTGATCTATACTGGATAAATTCGTGTCAATAGATTTCATTAAAAGCGCGATGTCATTTTTCAATGATTCTTGCTTTGTTTTAGGCTCACTATTTGGTTTTTTATCTGGTAATTTTATAGTACGCTGAGGTCTTGGAGAAGGTTTACTAGTAGAGGGAGGTCTGGGTCTCATCCTGAACTAATTAGAAAATAATTATTAATTACAAAATTATTATAATATATATATGGTATTAATGAAGTAAACAAATGTAAATACCTATAGGAAGATCACCAAGAAAATATGCATGTAGAATAAACCTAAAACAAAGTCAGGTGTAAGCCTTGTACAACTTGTTGGTACCATAAATAATATTTTTACACTGTAAAATAATTACTTATAAATTTAAAAAAATATATTGAATAAAAAAAGCGTCTAATGAATAATTTTCAAGCCATAAGCACATAAACATGTGGTGAAAGAATTGAGAAGGAGGCTCATACACCTCCCTCAGAAAAAAGCCCTACATCAAATATAAATGAATTTCCCTGCACAACTCACTTTCCAAACACTTCAAATATTATATTATTTAAGAGAAAAGATAAGAGGGGTTTTCTAAAGCACATACACAGGGAAGAATGCCCTCTTTCTATTCAGAGGTCACTTTTCAAACACCCTGGACAAGCCAGTATTTAATGTTGTTCCTAGGGGTCTATCATATTTTCACCAACAGAAAAATATTTATTTACTAAAAGCAAAGGTATTTGACAAGATTTCAACTCACTATGGAATCTAAAACCCGTAGCATCAGTCACAATTCGGGGGAGAATCGTTCAAATCTACATAACTATATTCCACCATAATCTCAGGGAACAAACGCTACTAGTTCAGGCAACGACCACCACCAGTTCGGTTTTAGCAGCACATGTCGAGTTGCAGTGTGTTAGCTGTTTATTTTGTTTAATTATCTTATTCTCAGTTCAACGTGTTTGATAAACCAATTTTTGACAGATAGATACCGGTTACTAAACTATGAAAGATGAATCAGCATAGTCTTAAATTTGTAGTTAAGGTATTTCAATAAATCAGTTATTTGAAAGGTTAAGCCAGTTTTGTCACAAAGAAATAGAATATCTTATTTTCATCTCGAATTAATTTCATTTAACAATCACGGATTTATTTTAATTCAACTTCTGTAAATTTAATCATTTTTATACTTTATTATAGGGAAAAAAAACTTATTTACAGTTCCATGTATTTTTCATAACTATGTTAGAAATAGCTTACTGAAATTGAAATTAGTTATAGCTATATTATTTATTGTGAATATAGTTTTCAAGTTGGGTTGAAAATTACACTTACTATTCTTTTATTTATTTATTGCCCGATATTCTGTTAGTTGATTACTCAATTGTATAGTCAGCTTGTTTTGTGAGTTATTTTTAATGTCTTGATTTCATCTCTAACTATAATAAAGATGACCTTGTTTTTTTTGTAATTAGTATTATGTTGTTTCTAATGAATTGATTGCACATCTTGTACATACACTTTTTTTTTTATTGAAGCCAAACTATTTCTTTTAAGATATCAAGAAATGCTCATCTAAGGAATTTGTATAGACCAGCATTATTAACTTTACCAATTCATAAGAATGAATTATCTACATCATGTATAAACAATAAGAATTTCCTTACAGGATCAGACAGTTATGGAATCAAAAAGCCATCAGTTGTGGAAAATATTACCGATAAAGTCAAATTTTATTTCTACAAACATGTAAGTTGTCAAAAATTTATTTTGAATCTACGCTTGATTTGTATTTCACTTTGTAACTACTCAATTATGTTTTTATCTATATTCAATTTTATTTATAGAAACTACAAGCCGCAGGCTACTTTCTTTATGAACGAGTTGCTGATGATATAGACTATGCATCTTTTATGAAGGGTACTAAATTTAATTATTACCAAGTTCAAGTATTATTTTTATTGGTATGTTTTTGTCATTTTATTCCTGTCTAATTGATTAGCGCCAGGCAATCATTAACTGTTAAGTGTATATGATATTACAAGTTGTGATCTGTGAGTGGTAAGGGTAGCAAAGAGGTAGGGATGAGATCAATAAGCTTCATAATGTCCTTCAACCTGATATCTCCCTCTCCACTGTTTCCTAACAGTACTCTTTAACATGATAATTCCCTTTAGAATAATCCATGTAACTTGCTTATGGCAATGTTTCTAGGGAATCTATTATGCTAACTCGATTTTAATGTTTTTAAATACGTTTATGATTTATAAATTCCATTCAGTTGCATGAAACCAGTTATTTGATCTCTTTCTTCTTTATTTCATTTGTCCGTTATTAGTAGAAGTGTTTGAAATTATTAGTAAATTACATAGTATAAAAGTTGTAATTACCTTCGCCAATGACTAACAATAACTGGAATAGAACTTACCAATAATTGGTATATAGTCAAATATTAAATAGTTTTGAAGCAGCATATGATCCCTGAATCTATACATTCAATATGGAGGCCAACCAACTTTGATATTGATGTGTTTCATTTTTTTCAACTATATCATGTTAATAATTGATAATATACGGAATTATAATAATAACTTAAAAACACTTCAATAATAATATCATCCATGATCATGTAAATTTTAAATTTATTCTTATTGTTGGTTAATAAAGTTTTTTACCCAATTCAAATTTTCTAATTATTTATATTTTTTAATCTTCTTTTTACTGATGCCGTATCAAAAACTAGTTGACTTTTACTAACATTGCATTATCTGTTGAAATAAATGTAAAGGCATTTTTGCTTTTTAGTGATTTTTAGATATACTTGTTATAATATTTACTTAACAATGCAAATCATTATGTTTGTTACTATTGTTGTTTTAATAACAAACAACTGTGAGGACAAGGTTTAATAATTTATTACATTATTCCATTCTACATTAATACTTATCCTCTAATGCCCTGTGAATAATTGTAGTTATTGGTTACAAATACCCAAAACAATTTTAATCTGTCTGCCTCAATTTTTATTAGTGTAGTTAGCCATTTTCTAATGATTATACAGTTCTATCGTTAATTAGTGGACAATGTAAATATGCATGCGGTGACCAAAGCAATCTATTTAAAGATTGCTTGGCTTGTAAAATGTTTGTAATATATATTTTTAGCTACCTTGTAGTTTTTAAAGCCTGAATTATTTTGTAATATTAGTAAAATATGTTATTTGTTAGCCCATCAGTTTTATAATTATTTTAAACTTTAATCAATTTTAAGAATATTTATGTTGAGGCTGTTCCCTTCACATTTTAATTATCTTTTGTATTAATACTCAAATATTTATGCTTCTTATACTCTCAAATCAAAGCTGAAATTTGAATAGTTACAAATACATATATCAATTTAGTTCATATTTAATGATTCAGTTCTAAAACACTGTTAATATTTTAATTGAAATCTTGATTGCTTATGTCATCACGACGTATATTTAGATAAAATACTTATCTTGCCCTTACTTTTCAATTTATTACCAAAAGATCGATAAGTGTCCTTTTGATTTCTTAATGATCCATTCTAGTCTTATTTAACCGGTCTTAGGTATCAGAAACTTAAAAAATCTATTAAAAAACTTCCCCCCTTCAAACTTTGGGTGAGACCTGTTAGACACACCAAACTCATTTAAATTTGTTAATGTTTTTTTAATTAGATACAATGTGTATAAATGTTCACCTACTATGTACTATTAATTTTATAATAAAAAAGTAATACAGAAAAAAGGAACTTCAAAAATATTGATAAACAACATCCATGATACAGAAATTTGCTGATATATTTTGGTTTTTATGAGTAGAGCATAATTGTAATACCAAATTTATGTAGCAGGATTAAAAGAATGAACTTTTTTTTTTTTTATATATTCCTTTTATTATTCACACGATTACTAAAATTATGTTGACAAGAATGTATAATGAAATAAAAATTGCAATATTATTATCTCTTATAATACTAATGAAAAGGACCTTCAATTTTGTTAATCAATGGTTTTTGTTCTTCTTCAATTTTGCTATAATGAAAGAACATAAGAATGTTGAACCTAATTAATAAGATTGGTTAATTTAATTTAATTATTAATTCTGGATGAAGTTTCATTAAACAGAATCATGCCGTTTTACAATGTTAATAAGATAATTATCGACAGTTAATGTATAAAACATTTTTTAAACCTTTCATTGTCTTAAGTATATATAGATATAGGAAAATTATTTATATTTAGTTGTGTCAGTTTTGTTGAGATTTAAAAAAATAGTTTCTTGTATCTTTTTCAGCATTCAATATGCCTGACACATTCAACTCTTGGTTTTTAATCACCGAATTACATGTTTGGATGGTGATAGTAAGAATGATGGCAGACCCAAGTTATGGAAGATTTCTAAGAAATGTCATTGTTGAAGCTTTGTGGAAGGATGTTATCACAAGGTGTAAAAAGTTAGAGGTATTATTTACTTTTTCCGAAAAATCCTAATTATTTTTTTTATATAATTGTTTTTAATGTTGTTTCCTATTCCTGTTAAGGATAACAGGGCAGGCTATCCCTGTAGGTTATCTACATGTTATGGATAATCTGAAAAAGTCTGAATTATTTAATGTTATCCCATGAAAAAAATTTCAAGCAATATTTTATGGTTATATTGAAATATTTTAAATATCGTATAATAGTTTGACCACTTAGAAAGCAACCTGCCAGAAGTTACCTCCAGGCCGACCGCACTGAAAGAAAGCTAAGCCTTTACCCACACTACCTCACTCACTTCACCCGCTCTTTGTTGTCATCGTGACCTGGTTTGCTCTGAAGGGAAACTAATCAAAATAAGCAAAACAGAATCAAAACAACTATAATGTTTCAAGTTTTTACTATTATTTTTTCCTTAACTTCCCTTTTTAGTCCAACGGAATTGTTAATTAAAAAAATATTGGTGCAGTTGTTTCTTTGTACCTAATTATGAAGGGGTAAAATGTCCCCATGGGAGGGTTACAAGTTCAAGTGTAATAGGATCTAAATGGGGGCTTTTCATAGTCGGGATATCACATCTTATTAAATTTGTTAAGACTTCTACGAACTATTTCTAAAATAACCCAACTCGTTATTTCCCAATAAAAAAATTAAATATGTATGAGATAGAGAATAAAAATAAGATAATTGTCTACAATTAATTTACACAAATGGTGTATTACATTATATTGGTTCTACAACCTTCACGCGAGACCTGGAATTTTCCAACACCAATCTCCTTGCTTTTCTGTCGCTTGCTGTTGTTATCGAGCTGTTTATTCATACTTTCTTGGCATCATTTGCCACTTAATCCATCCATCTTAGTCATGGCCGACCGCTGTAGTAGATTTCACCATCCTTGCATTTCTATTTTAACAACATGAGCTGCCCACCGAAGATGATTTAATTTTATCGCTGTAGTGAAATCTGTAACTTTGAGGAGGTCATAAATTTCTTTGTCATTCCTCTCTATTATTAATGGGGCTGAAGATTAGTTGGATTACTTTTCTTTTTCATAAATCTGTAGCTATTTGTCTTTCAACTTTGTGGTAGTCCAAGTTTCAGAACTGTTGGTAAGCAGAGGAGCGATAACGATATTATATAGTGTTAACTTAGTTTGCCTCGAGATCAATTTACTTGCAATGATTTTTTTCATTACCAAGTTGCATTTGTCATATAGGTTTATTTATTTTCCTAAAACATATTTAGTAAGGATAAGTCAACTATCGACCAGATTTTCACACTGCGCATTCTTTCCGCGAACCGCACATACTTTGCACTCCAAAAGCATATAAGGAGCAGCGTATTGTCCAAAGCCTCTAAAGCTAGGATATACAAGACGCTTATCAGACCTGTGCTTATATATGGTTCAGAATGAATCTGATGATGACGAAGGCCCAGGAAGAAACCCTTTTGAGATTCGAAAGGAAACTGCTCCGCAGGCTTATATGGAGGTGTTTGTGAGCAGGGATCCTGGAGAAGACGAACAAATGCCGAAATAAGCGTGATGTATAAAGACATAAATGTTGTCACAGTCATCAAATTCGCCCGACTCGGGCTGGTCATGTCATGAGAATGAACTAGAGCGATATCCCATTAAAAATGATGTCCGACCAAGTGTATGGTACAAGGCGAGTAGGATGTCCTAAGCTTCGTTGGGAGGATAGTGTGGCTGCGGACTCCAGAATGCTACTTGGAGAAAGAAATTGGAAGGCAGTTGCAGGCAATAGAGAGGACTGGCAATTCTTGTTGGAGCAGGCTTTGACTCATCATTTGGGTCGTGATGCCAGATAAGAACACATAAATTGTTTAAAAGAAACATGGCAATATGGAAGTTAAAACAACGTTGGAGCTAAAGTTAGTTTCGTTTTTAGTGAAAACTCAGAAATTTTCTTATTAAAAATGCTGTAGTTTTAAAACTAACCAAGCTACTGGCCTGTAACTGTAGCTGTAGTCTGAAATAGGACTATACGATGCTAGGGACTAACTGACCTAATGGCGCTATCTCTATGTGAGGCGTGGGACTCATCATCCTCCTATTTCAAATAATATCTTTCTTTTATTTTATAATTCAAATCATACCTACTTTTGTAGGTATAACTTATTTACTCCAATACTATTATTTTTATATTTTACTCCATCGGCCCTGAAGAAGACATGAATTATGGGTCAAATAGTAGTTTCAAATAAATAGTTCAACCCTTTTAAGAAATACATTCCCTGACGTCTATCTGGACCATATTTTTTCCATTTACATTATGTCAATTAATATTATTAATGATTTTATTATTAATTTGATTAGATAAGGACATTTCAAAACACTATAGTAAGGTAGCACTGAGTTGCCATGCTGGAAACCCTGATTCAAATCCCACTGCGGGCAGGACTTTTATTTAGTCTGTTTGCAGCCGGAGATGGATCTTATAGGATCTAGGACCCTCCTAGGGCTCACCCAGCCTCTCTAAAATATTACAAAAATAAGGTAGGGAAATCCGGTGCCTAAGCATGACCTAGGACCTCACCTCCTTGCAGAACTGTTGTCCATGAAACAGCACAGTCTCTACCAAATATTGAAACCCATTCACGGTTTGTAGTGGTACAGGTTTTTTTTTTATAGAAAGGTACAGAAACCTAGTTTATAATTCTGAGCAGATAAAATACTGAATTATTGATGTAACTAAGTATTAATTTAAAAATGTTATTCCTAATTTTTTTAGAATATTTTTACAGTTATTAAAAAAAATATATTTTTATTAACATTTGTAGTCAGAACACGCATCAGTTGTTAAGTCACAAATTATGCAAATGTCTGAGGAGTTTCAAGCTGCACTAGTTACTTACGATGAAGGTATACTTTCCGATGACACTGTCCTTGCAAGTGCTGTCTGGAGGCGTATTCTCTCGAGACAGTGTGATGTCAGGCAGTTGGAGGGTATGATTAAATACATCAGGCAGACAGTAAGTTTATTAATAAATTAATTTATGCTTTATTATTTATACTACTATCATCGCTGTTTTATAGCTGGTATACATGATCTGCAAAGTAATCAGGGTGCCAAGATTGTTTTCAATCCAATCTCGTTGATTCATATTGCAGTTTCAGTGCTCATTGAGTTAGGAGGCCGCGCCATTTCAATCCTATCTCTTTAATACATCACATGGACTGACGCATTACCTACTATGTATACCATAACCTTTCACAATTTAGATGCTCTCACCCCAGAGAACATCTCAACCTCTCTTGAAACCTTGGATTGGAGAGAGATTTATTCTTGTGCCTCTATTGATTCGATGGTTGACATACTTACTTCCAATCTCAAATATATCCTCGACACCCATGCCCCACTGAAAACCTCAACCTTCCGTCACCAGCCTGCTCTCCGGATGTGTTAAAAAATTAAAGATCTTCAAAGGAAGCGTGATGCGGCCCGAAGACGCTTTAGACGGACAAGGTTAACTGATGACTATCAAGCATTTAGGGCTCTCCGCAATTTGACACAGTCGACAATCAGGCGGGCAAAACCCAAATACTTCCACGAAGCCCTTTCATCTGCTCCCGAATCTAAATCCAAATGGCATCTCTTTCGAAAGCTTTCTCTTCTTAATTCATCTTCTTCTAGGCCCTTTCTACCCTCTTCTAATAAAATAAACTCATATTTTTTGTCCACCTCAGTTAATACTTCAAAATCATCCTCTCCCGTATTTTCCCTAGCACCATCTTTCAACCCTGACAACTTTTACTTCGGTGACATTTCCTCTGTTCTGAAATCTCACTCCAACTCCACAGGCTTTGATGGGATTCCTCTCAAACTGCTAAAATCCTGCCTTATCGATATTATACCTGTCCTACTCTTTATATAAAATTTTTCACTGCAAAACGGAGTATTCCAAACCACCTGGAAAAAAGCCATAGTCCACCCTATCAATAAATCCTCTAACCCTGCCTCACTCAAAAACTACCGCCCAATCTCAATCCTCTCCAACCTTTCCAAGCCTCTATAAAGAATAGTCCAGTCACAAATGTCAAATTTCCTCGAACAGTCCAACCTCCTTGACCCACTTCATTCAGGTTTCCGTCCCGGTTTCTCCACACAATCTGCACTTACCAAAATCACCAATGACATACATACCGCTATGGACGACAAAAAACTAACAGTGCTTATCCTTCTTGATTTTACTAAAGCTTTTGATTCCTTGGACCATTCTATCCTTTTTAGCAAACTCAAACCAATGTCCTTTTCTAACAGTTCTATCTAATGGTTCCAATCCTTCCTCTCTGATAGATCTCAAGCAGTTTCCATACCTAATCATTCCCTTTCCTCTTTCCTCAGGCGTGGCACAGGGCTCAAGTATCTCTCCTCTTCTGTTCAACTGCTATATCAATGATCTTCCTAAATCTGTTCACCACTGTTCCCATTATCTATATGCTGACCACTTCCAAATATATCTGTCCTTTCCTCCTTCCGAGCTATTTATTGTGTTCACTAGTATTCAGGAAGACCTAGATAGGATCTGTGCCTGGGCAAAGCTGAACAAACTGGAATTGAACGCATTGAAAACTCAGGCCATTGTTTTAGGTTCCAATTCCCTCCTTATATCCATCCACACCCTTCCAACATTACTCCTAAACGATAATCCTATCACGATTACCTCCTCTGTGAAAAACCAAGGGATCACCATCAACCAAAACCTTTCTTGGAAATCCCACATCACCCAGATATCCCGACGGTCAATTAGTTTCCTGAAGTTTTCCATCGTTCTCGCCATCTCCTTACACAATCTTCTCGTATCTTCTCTCATCTTCCCCCACTTTGACTATTGTAGCGTGGTATATGGAGGACTCTCTAAAATGCTTGAAGACAGACTAAAGAGAATAATGAACTGCTCTCTAAGATTTGTGCTTGGTACTCCGAAGCAATCGCGCATCTCCTACCTCTATGATGAGTTAAAGTGGCTCTTCCCTCCCTTCTGAAGACAATATTTCCTCTGTTCATTCTTATACCAATCCATTCACTCTCAACACCCTTCATATATCTACAGTCTCCTCCAATTCAAATCCTCAGTTCAACACCATAAAACAAGATCCCGCCTTTCTGATCTCTATATACGTTCACACAGAACTAAAGCATTCGAACGTTCCTTTCTCGCCCGCTCCACCACAGTGTGGAACTCAATTCCTCCTAATATCCATCATACTCCCTCTCTATCATTATTCAAATCCTTGCTTTTTCAACACCTCTTAGCTTCCCAAAAGGATACTAGGTTCATTCATTCTTAGTAGGTTAGCCATTTGCTTAGAATGTAATGTATAGAATAACTCATTGTGTTATTTAGTTCTTTTAATTTTGCTTTTTGAAAAGCTGTACATCATCTAAAGAAATTATTGCATGCTAGCTCATGCATCTAACAAAAGCTATGGATTTATCTATTATCTTTAATTACTTAATATCTTGTCAAGAACTGTACTGTTTATTTACTTACTATTATTTTTGTTTATATATTTCTTTTTAAATTGTTTTCTTTCATGTTTTACATGCTTTATGATTTGTGACATTTAGCCTCCTGGCCAGATAAATATTATGTTTTTTTTCCTGTTCATATCTGTTATTCTAAAGGGACTTAGTCCCAGAATTAAGTTACTTTTCTATTCTATGTACTAGTGGTACCGGTTACTTTTCAGTTCCATTACCATGTGCGCTGGGCCTAGAGGTAGTTGAAAATCTGAAGTTTTGGAAAGATATATTAAAATTAGACTACATTCAAAATATTTTGCCATCTATCAAAATTAGAGTGAAATTTTTTAAGTCTAAATAGTCATATATGCTGAATATTCTCCCCTGTTTTGCTTGGCAGCTAACTCATATAGACATGTTACCTCAGTCATAAACAAACTACTATCAAATCAACAAGGATCACTTTCAAAATTAATTACTCAAATAACTTGGATAATGTAAATGTTTACACTATTAAATTTATTTATATTTTTCTATTGAAAAAATCTTATCCATCTTAAAATATATTTTTTTTTCAGGTATTCTACCTTCATAAAGTTACCATAGAAGATTTTGTTTACAGAAGGAAAATTAAATGGATCCCTATAAATGAAGTGGTTAAAAGTTTACCTCCATAAAAAAGAAATTTTAATTTGTAAATGAAGTTGTTAAAATATCTGTAAATATATATTTATTTAATTGTTAATTAAATCAATTAAGTGTTTTTGTTGCTTATTTAATACTCCTCTGTTACTAAACAGTAAGTTCTCCTCTTATTGCCTAAGTTTCCTTGTTATTATTAATAGTAATTTATTTAGGTAAAGGATTTACCAGATAAATTACCTCACTTCATCAGAACATAATTTTTATTAACCTGTTTAAATATTAGCCCAGGATCCATGGTCCATTTTTTCACTTGATTAGTATCAAGCTGAATCTTCGTGAATAGCTTTGTTTCGATGAGATGCCCAACAATTTCCTGTGCGAAAATTCTCGATTGTGGTAGCAAGGATAAAATATGTCGAATTGATGCTTCTCAAAAATTTATTACTAACTGGGTTTTTTTTTGTTAAATCTCAAGATAATTATCTAAATTATTTGAAAAAATATTTCTCCTACAAAATGTATGGTTGATCAAAGAGCCCTCTTTCCAATGTGTATAGATAACGGGGTCATCAAAAATGATTACTAACCAGCTGTCTTTTTTTACTTCGTTATCGATACATATTGGAAGGAGGGTGGGACAAATATTTTTTCAAATAATTTAGATAATTATCTTGGGATTTAACAAAAAAAAATCCAGTTAGTAATAAATTTTTGAGAATCATCAAATCGACATATTTTATCCTTGCTACCTCTGTTAGCTACCACAATCGAGAATTTTCACACAGTAAATTGTTGGGCGTCTCATCGAAACGAAGCTATTCACGAAGATTCAGCTTGATACTAATCAAGTGAAAAAATGCACCATGGATCCTGGACTATATGGTGTTTGGGAAACATAAACAGAAGTGGAAGAGGAAAGGGTTCATAGGATAGCTTATAAACACTTTTTCCTTTTACTTTACCTTAAAAACAAAAAGTCAGTACCTGGGCCCATTCCATTCAATATAGAATCATCTACAAGGCACAAAAGCTATAATGATATAGGTAAAATACGTTTGATTATATCCATTGATTTTGAATGAACTTGAAAGTTTTTTCACTCTTCTGAAAAGTGTTTCCAGACCCCACACTCCATCATGATGTTGAAAAGTGGTGTTTTATACATTGCATTTGTATCAAAAATATCATTAGGATGGAAAATTACAAAGACGCCTAAAATCAAGCAAGGCCAGGATATATTTAAAAATTAATAACAAATCTAATACAATCAATTATAAACAAATTTCTATTTGGATTCAATTTATAAAAAAAACATTCTTCCTGGCCTTCCGATTATCTTATGTCTCAGGCAGACATAGCTGATTATAGACAAAGAATGCTTCGCATATTTGTAATGCTAATAAAACTGACCTTTTGTAACATTGTATTTATTATATTTAATTACCAACATTGAAAATTAAATCTTCTGAAATCAATTAATATTCAACAAAACTAAATGATCAATATAAAATTTCAAGGCAATAAACTTATTTTATAAACAATTTTATTACATATCATTAATTATAAATAATAAGTAAATAAAATTTATTTATATTTTATACACATTAATTAAAATATTTATGACATTTCATCATGATCATCGATGGTTAGGTCATCAAGCATCTCTTCTAGAGTTATCCTGGGTTCAAATGGATCTTCGAGCTCATCAGTATCGACAGGCATAACTTGCTTGTTTCTATAAATATTGATATTCTGTCTGTATAATGGATCTTCCTCCAAATCATCAAGAAATTCATTATAGTCCCTGAAAAATATTTAAAAAAAGTTATTACCAAATAATTTGATATAAAATTAGTATTATTAACAATATACATTAATCAATGTTGATTATACAGCAAAGTGAGATAAGCTTACCAAATATTGATACTATAAATTTTAACATTTAGAAAGAGGCCACCAAGATAAAATTTAAATAACTATAGATTATTAAATAGAAAAAAACTGATCCAAAACGTCACTTTAGTAAAAACAGATCAGAATAGAAATACCAGCATATAATTTATGCTACTAGGTGAGAAGAGTAGATAGACGATGACTGATAGGCTAATGGAGTACCAATGAAAAACGGTTATTGAGCTTACAAAATCAGAAAGCTGCAACTCTCCACAAAGATAACTGCCAGTCAACATATCATTTTTACTTTAAATTTATTTATTGAAATTTACAGCTGTAGTATTCGATGGATTAGTGGAGCCCCAAAGCTCTACTCAATAAGTTCTAATGGTTCTTATAATAGCTATGTATAAGAATCTTTTGAAATTAATTGGGAACTTTGTCTAGTATATAAAATAAAATAGCTTATCACTTACTAGGCATTATGAATTACTAGCTTTAGCCCACGGCTTCGCTCGTGCGGAATTTGATATGCCACATAAAGTTTCGTGACAGATCATTTTAAATAAATAATTTAATTTTTTTAACTATAAGTTACTCGACATCCAAAATTTCAGATGTCTAACTGACAGATTCCATATAATCTTTGAACCCCTATTATATTAAGGGGGAAACCCTTGGGGGTGGAATTGTCCAAATTCCTTTCTTAGTGCTCATTTAAGATATACAAAGAACCTATCTGTGAATTTTAAGATGCTAAGTTCAGTGGTTTCTGCTGTGCGATGACCGCTGGGTGTGTTAGTCAATCAGGTATTATACAGTTTTATATAAACTTCGTCTATGTGGTGTGTTAATAAAAAGTAGCCTATGTCCTTCCCCAGGCTTGAGATTATCCATATCAAATTTCATCACAAACAGATTAGCACAGCCGTGAAACATAAATTGAAACTGATTAACAAACGCGAGAAGTTAAAACTGAAAGGATTAGAATAATGTACATATGTAGGTGATTTATCGATGTGTTTTTTGTTTTGGCGGTCCTACTTACCTACTCCAACGGTCACCTGTGGTCTAGTGGTTAGCGTAACAAACTACTAAACCCAAGATCGCGGGTTCGTAGCCCAGCAGGTGGCCCTAGGATATTTTTAAGGGAGTAAAAAATCCTTAGTTACGCCGTCCTTCGGAAGGGATGTTAAACGGGGGACCCGAGCCTGTACGATGTCAGGTACTCATTAAAAATCCCTATCCTAATTAAACCTGGATAGGCGAATTTTAGAGCTCCCACTGTAGCATCGTCCGATTAGCCATAGCAGCATAAAGTGATATTAAATAAACAACTACTGCAATATACTCCTGTAAACTATGTTGATTTGTTTCGTTCAGCAAAAATATGTAGATTTTTAGGGTAAGAAACACGTGAGCGAGCTACTCAGGGGGGAGCGCTGTGGCAATGCTAACAATATTTAGCAATTAAATTAAATAACCGCGATTACCTACTGACCATATGTTACAGGTAATATTGAGAATGTGTTATAACCTAGTACTTTTAAATGATATTTATCGTTATATTATGAGCAAATTACACAAAATCATTATAAATTGTAGCCTATGAGTTATTCTGATATATAACCTATATTACTGTTAAGTTTCATCCAAATCCGTAGTTATTGTGTGAAAGAGTAACAAACATACATATAAACTTTCACATTTATAATATTAAGTAGGATAATGTTCATAGAATATTATTAATAATCCTGCCTTTAAGGAGATCTACTAAGTTAAGAAAAAAATAATATTAAACCTCAATCACTGCCAATTGAGGGTGCATAATAATTACACTAGGCTCTCGTTAGATATCAATGTGAATTTATAAAAATAATGAGTAATACTCACTGATTTCCAGATCCAATGCTAGTGTCATCTCGTGGAAGATGCTTGAGTTTCCATACTCTTTTCCTCTTGTTAGCGTAATGCTTCTTCACCAGGATCACTTCCGGGATTAAATCTTTGTTGAGGTTCTCAAAGCAATCATCATTAACATTGCTCTCATTTACATTGTACCTATTAAACAATTAAATATTAAGCATATCGAATAACATAAGGGTGGTTTTTTTATACTATCTGCTTTACTATTAGGTTATTATGGACCTTCGGAAAAAAATTAAATAAACTCAATTAGGAATACAGTGGAATCCCGATATTTCGTATCCCGATTATTCGTATTTCCGGCTAATTCGTACAAAATTGCCGGTCCCTAGAGAAAATCCCGATAAATGGTATAATATCAATGCATTTCAGACCCCTCGGTAATTCGTATTATTTTTATGCTCGAGGTCACTTATAACGTCATATAATTCGTATTTCCAGCTTTAAAATCTCGCTACTTAGTCCTTTTTGCGAAAGGGAGGGAGAGAACAGTGAAGCAGATATGCCAGGGAGCAGAACGAGAATAAATCCTTTCTAGGAAATCACTCAATTTGTATTGGTTTTACGCACAAGTATGTTTGTATTGTTTATAGGCACAGTAGATCCTATTGTTTATTACGGGAGAGCGAGTGAGAGAGACAAGTTTTCTTAGAAATCTCATAGGTAATTCGTACTGTTTTCACTCAAAGAAAATGAGGGAAGTTCTAGGAATTTTATTAAGCTTTTCATACAATCACACTTTTATTTACAATTCAGTCTCGTTTTTGTTACCGTTGTACACGTTATCATGCCTCCAAAATACGTTAGCCTCTCTATTGAAGAGAAACAACAAATCATAAACGCCGTGACCAGTGGCTGTAAGCTAATTGACATATCCAAGCATTTCATCGTCCCTGGTTCCACGATCACATCAATTGTGAAGAACAAGGACAAAATCACTTCCCAGACTTGTAGAGAACTTAAAAAAGTGGTTCGTGCAAGCAAGGAGTTCAAACCAGTGATGGAAGGTTCGATAGATTCAAAAAATTGTATTAATACAATTTTTTTAGTATGTACTCCCGATAATTGGTATTCCCGATAATTCGTACCAAATCTTCAGTCCCTTGACCATACGAATTATCGGGATTCTACTGTATTACTATAGCTGACTAACTTGAGCACCAATTACCAGTTTTTAAAACGATTCTCATTACTTTTCCAACATTAATATTTCTACTTGACTATGGTATATTTTTATATTCTATGGTCGGGAAATTTTACCCTACATAGAATATAAAAAAAAAATTATTTCAAAATTGAAAATTTCCACTCAGGTTTCAGACACAATAGACTAACTGTGTATTATATCATCGATACAAATGCTAAGTATCAAACACGAAAAAACAGATTTTTTATTTTCGATCTAAACCGTTTGCTAATAAGAATGGCCCATGAATAAATACAAATAATGAAAGGCACACTTACCCTAAAACTGAATCGAAGGGTTTCAATACATGGCCTAAATGAGTTCTCGTGTGGATTGTATTATCATTAATTCCAACTTCTGAAGCCTTTGTCAACCAAACATCTGCTAGTACATGCTAAAAGAACAAAATTAAAATTTATACAATCAGTGATCTTTAAAACAAACTTAATTTTATAGTTTTTAATAATTGATATTTAAAGAACAGTACCCTGCTCACTGGGCTTTTCAACTCCCAAAATATTAATTTTTATAATCTCAAAAATTTCAGTAATTAAATAAGGGAGGCAATAGTAATAATTAAAACGAGTTTTGTATAACAAAACTACCTAGCCATACAAAGGTATATCACAAAAATCTGAAATTTAAGTTTGGTGACAGATATTGATCAAGCATTTCTTTCAGGAGTATAAGATTTATTTTTCACACTAAAAAAATAGTTAGTCCTTTAAAATTTGTATAACTAATACATGTAAACAATACTTAGTTAAATGATTTAATATATTTTTGCTCTATAATTTTATCAAGCTGAAAAATATTCCAATACAAAATTTAAAGAATGAATTTCACATTGATCAAATTATTAGGAAAATAATTTACCTTATTAGAAATGGGACCTTGGCCAGGGAAATATTTTCTCTCTTTATCCTTAATAGGCTCGATATCCATAACCACGTACTCAGTTAATTGTTTTGGATTGAATATACAATTAAATGGATCTCTCCAGTAGTGACTTCCAGACACTTCCGTAACTGAAAACAATTTGAGAATAATAAAAAAAAAAACTGTATCGTATACATCATTTACAGCAGGGCATCATGGCGGTCATGAAAAAAGGTGAATGTGATAGATTTCCAATGAAAATAGATTAAGAATTAGGGAAATAGATTAGAAAAAAAAATGGTTCCGCAACATTTCAGTTTCAAAAATTAATTTTGTTTCTGCATTTTGCAGAATAAAATAATAATATACTTCAGAGAAAAATTAAAATACTTACTTTGTGCAGAACATGGATCGATAAGATGAATATTATTGGTGACTCGCAGTACTAAACACAGAGGGCTGATACCACCTAACTGATGAGTCAATTTCTTTGAAAGACAAACCACACTGTTCTTGGAAATAGGGACAAGTTCAACACTAAAAAAGAAAAGAGAAAAGTTTATGAAATTATCAAATAAAAAGAAAAACATTAAGTCCGTATTAATGTGTTCAACATCATTATCTCTCTTTTTTTTTAATGATAATAAATAGTAAATTTTCTAGAATCAATCAATTTAAAACATCCTACAAAATAAACAAATTGATTTTTATTATATTATCACCTGATAGATAATATTGACAATATACCTGCAATCTCATAAGTCCTATTTTTATTAAACTAGAACCTTGCAGCTCTATATCAAATAAAAGAGCTCCCTCTTTCATCAGGGGAATACATCTCCCCCGGAAAATTATGAAAAAATGTAATCTTGATCACTAATATAATGCTTGTATTTTAAATAATACTTTGAGGTTTAAGGGTAACTAGATATTTGTGGTGATTTCTAGTATTAAGATAGCCGTGAGTAGCCTCTCAGTTCAAGTTATTCTTACCAAGTTGTTGCTACGAGGCTAGTTTTTGGTTATATTTATATATTATATGAACTTCTAATAATATTATTCGATAAAAGGGTTATTATTAACATGTGCGTGTATCAATAGACCACCTCAAAGACAGAATAATATTTTTCTTTGGGATGTAAAAAACCTTCAGTCCATTTTATTGTATTTCATCATTTGTTATACGTTCCGAGCTATATGGTCATTTTCAATATACATTGATCCCATCAAACACTTCTTTTGTCAGAAATATATGAGTCAACCAGGTATAAAAAATTTTTCTTTATGGAAATAATAGTTCCAATTGTAATTATATAAAAAAATTCTGATTTTTCATTAATAATATGTTGGGTGTATCTTCAGGTGTCTGACTATGGGATGAGCTACACCCAACATATTATTAATGAAAAATCAGAATTTTTTTATATAATTACAATTGGAACTATTATTTCCATAAAGAAAAATTTTTTATACCTGGTTGACTCATATATTTCTGACAAAAGAAGAGTTTGATGGGATCAATGTATATTGAAAATGACCATATAGGTCGGAACGTATAATCTATATACATAAAAATGAATGTATGTGTGTTTGTCCTTTATGCATTACTACACCAATCATCCGATCGTCATGAAACTTTGGTAAGTTGTTCAGTACACTCTAGGGAAGGTTTCTAGCAACTTTTTTTCTTTTTTTTTTGGATTTGAAAAAAAATTTCAAACATTTCTAGAAAAAAAAAATTATTTGTCGCAAATCAAGTTATTTCTTTCGTAATCGAGTCAATAATAAAGGGAGAGTAGGAACAAATTTCGTACAAAATAAATAAATATATGTGAAAAGAAATTTGAATAAAAATTTTAATGACAGTGAAGTGTGAAGGAAGGCACGATTGAGAAGACAGTGAGAAAAAAAATAACCTGAGGCTTATTCTGGTTAATTACATTGTTTAAAATCAACGTAAATTTTTATTCAAAATCAACGCGGACGAAGTTGCATGCAAAAGTTAGTCTAATATATAAAATTGTCGTGTCACAGTGTTTGTAACAAAACTCCTCCGAAAAGACTTGACCGATTCTTATGAAATTTCGTGTGTATATTCAGTAGGTCTGAAAATAGGATGACAACTGTTTTTCATACCCCTAAGTGATATGTGTCGGCCATTATTATTCATTAGCCGTCGATCGTAGCAGTGACGCTTGATGATGATGCTTTTTTGATATGTTGTCTGAGTAGTGTAAATCCAAGTTCGCAACCGAAAAAACGGACGGGAATTATTATTGATTTAGTGTAATTTGAATCCACCAATTATGGAATGGTACATGTTTGGTCAATTAAAAATATCACCAGGAATGTTATTGAAGCAATAATGTTGACTGGAATCTTTAAAGGAGAAATCGTCCTGTAGCCACATATCCCAATGATACCACCAGAACCCATAATACCGTTCAAAAGACTTCAATTTGATCTACGCATGGCTATTGCTATGACCATCAACAAGTCTCAAGGCCAGACAATGTCCATTTGCAGTTTGGACCTAGAACATCCACGTTTCTCCCATGAACAATTGTATGTTCCATGACCTGTTAGTTAACCATCTAATCTATTTGTATTGGCAAATAACAGATTAACAAAAAATATTGTGCATCGCTTAGCGCTCAATTAAATTAAAATAAATACTTTTTATAATTAAGAAAAAAAATTATCCATAATTAAAAATCAACCATGATATACCTCATTCATTAAACTAATGTTTATATTTTATCAGTTAAGAAATTTGTATATTATTTATTTATTATATACCAACTTTTATATAAGATGAATAAAATGTAAGATCGAAAATATATTTAACTCATTTTTTCCATTGACTCATTGTTTCTTTAAAATAAAAAATTTAAACGTAATATGTTTTTAAACTATTACAACAGCCACAGCAACGCGTGGCCGGGCCAGCTAGTAAATGATGAAATAAAATAAAATGGACTGAAGGTTTTTTACATCCCAAAGAAAAATAATACTTTGAATAAAATAAATAATTAAGGTGTAAAAATAAAAATATCAATTAATGAATGAATCTAGTTCTGATGATAGCATAAATACTGAAACTAGTCAAAAGTGAATAAAAACTGAATTAATTATGTTTTATTTTTATTACCATGCTAAGATTCATATGAAACTAGTTAACCAGGAACTATAAATGTGTCAAATTAAACATACCTGAACGTAAATTTATAATTGTAAGTATTGCTGTGAACATCGTGAGACAACAGCTTCTTGGAGTGCTGAGACCGACAAGGTATCACAGTGTTCAGAAAATCTACCATTCTTCTAGCATGAGCCTCAGTAGAGAAGAAGAAATCAATACCCTCTGAAATGATCATATAATAATCTTTTTTAAAAATACATACTTTACAGACCTGAGAAATTAGAAATGATGCCATTTATCAGTAGTTACTATAAGGAAGTGTTGGTACTATACCTAATTCTCCCAAGTCAATTAAATCTAGAAAATTGAGTTTTAATTACCTGAAGTATGCAGCTACATTTTTATTTCAGTTATCATAAATATTTTGGTTGATTGGACTTACATCCCAAAGGTAACACATCAAGTAAGTACAACAGTTTTATCTTTACGTAGTTGTTTTCCTTTTCTATGGAGGTTGTGAGCCATAGAACAAGCTTTTACATGCCCTTCTTAAAGAACTCCTGAGTACAATTTATTATGCACAGAGAAAGAAGTGAGAGGTATGGATTATTATATGTTCCTGATGACGAAACTATAAGTAACCACTTAGGAGGAGGAACTACATATAACCACTTGACACATCTGGCATAGGTGGATGATACATAAATTGCTGTAAGAATAACAGTTTCAGCAGGATCTTACTGGAGAAATTTGAGGCAGTCGCAACAAATTTAGGTCTCCTTATAAATTTAGAAAAAACAGTCTACATGATGAAAAGTAATCTAAGCCAACAACAACAAAATGGAGAGGCCATAAATAATTTCCCAGAGCAATACAAACTTAAATACTTTAGCTCTTTGATAACCGATAACAACATACTGAGTTTCAAGGATTGACCAAGGATCAAATTAGAAGGAAATCGATACCATAGTCTTGAAGAAAAGCAGTGGATTGACGACAGACATTTTTATTTATTTTTAAAACTTCTATATATTTAGTTTCTATACTTTTTGTATTTGAAACGCAGAGGCTCAAATTTTGAAGGGTAGAGGTTAGAATTTTTTTTTCTCATAAAAAAACTAAATTATTGAAAATAATAAATAAATCAAAAACAATATTTACCGTGAATAGGCTTGATAGCCAATGTGTTTTCATGAGCTTTATGTTTAAGTATCAGTTGCTCCAAGTAGTAAAATGTTTTCTTGTTTTCAGCTTTCTGCCGAACTTGAACCTAAAAATGTAAAATAGAATATTCTGTACAACTTTTCCTTAAATACATTAAAACGGAAAAAAAAAACTTTTCTACTATGACCCTTGAGGGTTCTTGAGTTCAGTAAATGGTTGAGACTCTACTGTTTCTAGGACAATGGTTGTGCACGGAAGTGATTTGTTCGAGATCACAATTAACTGTCATGTATCCCCCAATTAAGAGAACTCCATTTTATAGGGTGGGTGAGCCCCAGGAGGTCTGCAGATCCCAAGGGGTCTCTTTACAGTTTCAATAGTTTATCTGCCGCAGCTGGTTTTTGAATCCAGGACCTACAACTCAGTAACTCAGTGCTCTATGCCACTGCTGATGAATTTAATTACTCTACATAATGTTAACATTTAAAGGTAATTGAGAATAACAGTAGATAATCAATACTTTGATTCCTAAATAACTATCACTCATTTTCACATCAATTGTGATGCATCCAATAGGTGAAAATTCCTCAAGACTTATAATATATCTCATAACTTATTATCAGGATTTTGTGAAGATTGACAGGCATTAGAAATATTTCAATTTGTGATAAGAAAAGGGGGCTTTCTCCATAATTTTACTGTTTATGTTCCACAGGTTGTCGCTTCGGGTTGAGTCACAAGTTATAATTTTTCATTTGTTTTCCTCTTAATCTTTTCCAAAAATGTAAGTTATCATTAACTTTAGTTAGGACCTTATGTGCAATCATTTCATCTAGAAATGAACGTTTCAACAAACATATATCATGTATACTTCGAAATGTTAGTCAAAACTTTTATTTTTTGATGAAATGGTTAGCGAAGTATTCACATTTTCCATATCTAAAAACTTGTGACTCAACTCAAGCGACAACCTGCAGAATAATAACCAAAAATTTTAATGACCTCAGATATAGAGATCAGCATTTTGTAGAATCAACCGAGTTACAAATAACACAAATATACTAACCAGTGCCTTCCAAAAATCCTTAGCTTCAGTTCTATGACAATCATCACACATTTGATGTGCGACCGTATATTCCACAACGAAAACTTGCTGAAGAACTGCACCTCCAAGAACTTCACCTTGCACTGTTAATTTTACCTACAATTGGAAGAGTATTAAACCCTCCTATCATAAGGTAGATAACTAATAATCTTTAAATCTATAAAATTTGGTTCTCACTGACTTTGATCCGTTTTGAATGAGGTTCGGTCCAAACAAAGCCTGCATCTATCAATTTCACCCGGTTGAGACCTTTTAACTTTTTTAAGCATAGTTGTAAAAGTTCCCTTGACTCTAATGCACAATGAATCCAATCTGTAGGAGGTTGAAAGTACCTAGAAAAATTATTAATTTAATAAAACAATGAATTATATAGCTAAAGGAATGGATAACAAAATTGATTAGCACATTACCAACCTGTCACAACCTCTGCAGAAATGAATTGTGGCCTGTTTAGGAATACCTTCAGTAATATCCACTTGGGTCCTTAAACAAGCTACACACATATTTGCTGGATTTGGTTCGATAGCAATACCGCATTCGCAGCATAATCTAAAACATTTAAGAAAACATAAATACTTGAAATTGTTACATGAAAAGTCGCAATGTATAACACACAGTTTACTTACATGGTTTTAGTTGTGTTTCCTAACGCTACTTCTGGAGATAGATATTCCATCACTAATTTGTTTTAATTCCCTTAATAAAACTAAAATAAGCACATGCCAACAACCGTCACGTGCTGAACACCAACTTGTGACAACTGAAGGTTAGGAGAAGGTTACAGTGTGTTCGACTTTAATCAGTAATATACTCAGAAACAAGGAGGTTATGTATAAAATGGAGCATACCAATGTCTGGTGTTTGACCAAACTGATGTGCGGATAATGTATCCTCAATGCCTACATAAAGGTTTTTTTTAAATGTTTTGAATTAACTAAAACATAAAAAAACTGTAATCCATGTAATTGAATAAATAGCCAGGTTCAGTCTAGTGAAATATTTTTAGATTGAGATCGGACGTCCCAAGATCTAAAACATCCCACAATTAGTAGAACACCCTTTTTCCCATAATGGCTTATTTGACTTCATATCTCTTCTGTCCTTAACCTACCCTAAGTAATGATTTAGGATTAAACCTGTGGTCTAGTGGTTAGTATAACAAGTTGTTATTAACAACCTACTATGCCCAAGATTGCAGATTCCTAGCCTGGTGGGGGGGGCCCTAGGAGATTTTAAAGGGAGTAAAAATTCCTTGGTTATGCTGTCCTTCGGAAGGAGCATTAAATGGGTGTCCCGAGCCATTATGATGCCAGTTACTCATTAAATATCCTCATCATAATTAAACCTTGATAGGCAAAATTTAGAGCTCCCAATGTAGCATCATCAGATTAGCCATGGTAACATAAAGTGGCATACAAAAAACAAATAATGATTTATCTCCGGAATCATCCAGACATGAAAAAAATAACACTAATATTAACCATGAAATACAAAAATAAAGGATTTCACCAAATTAATATTTTTCTCTTCCTTAAATTGTATTATATTTTCACTCCTCTGGTTTTCATCTTTCTTTTAGTAACAGATCATATGTCCTGATGTATTTTTTTCAAATATAATTTAAAATACATTAATTTATCACCTCAATAAGCAGTATTAACTAATTATGTTCACATGGTTTCTTTATTTCTCAATATGTGTTTTTAAAGATATTCTCTTATAGTTCACTTCATCTGTATTATTTAGTTTACAACCTCTGTATTTATCAATAACTACTCTCTACTTTTTATTCATTTGTCTGATTATTAATAAGGACTTTTCTGTATTTTTTATTTTTATTTTGTTTTTTACTAAAGATTCAGCATGCCCAATTGATTTTAATTCTCCCTGTTCTGGTGTTTTTATCATTATTTCCACTTTCATTGATTATTATTATCTCCAACTTATTAATAGAATTATTTATTTATCTGATATCCATATGCTATGTTATTTTTTATTATTGCCGAAAAATCTTATATTTATCTTTTTAATTATTGTATCTTGTCTCTGATTTAATTTCAGCCCTAAACAGCTGCTTTCAAAAAAAAGAGAAAAAAAAAGCTAACCCAACTACAAACTGTGAAGTGTCTGGGAGATGATTTCTCCAAGATCACACTCACTGCCAGATTTTCACTATTATTTTGGGTACCCACTTTATAGAGAATGGGTAAGCCCCAGGAGGGTCCTAGCTCCCATAGGATCCATCTCCAGGCGCTAACAGATTAAATAAAATTATTTAATTTTATTTAGTAATTCAGCAGTCTACCACTGACCCACTTCAGAATAAAAAATGTTTTTTTTTTTAAATCTAGAAATTGTTTTTCGATTTTTTTTTTCTTTACATAAAAACAAAATTATAAACGTTTTATTTAAATATTCTGTTATTGAAATTCATTTCACAAAAAAATGGTAGTTATGAAAGACATTCTTTGCTGATCAATAACAAATGATATGAAAAATTGAGGGAATTCAATACAATTCCAGAAAAGAGCCACATTATCATTTTACATGTTCTTTAGTGAATTAGTTGTAACTATTGCTTGGTATTCAACATTAAAATATATATTTATTGATAACTTATAAATAACTTATTAATGCTAATGAAATGAAATAATAATAATACTGTCGTCTTCCTCTGATCTGGGAAAGTTGTAACTGAAGGAGTTATAAATTTAAATTAGATTTTTAGTCTGGGTAAAATTGGTGAGAAATAAATAAAATTGATGATTGGAATAGATAATACAAATATAATAATAAATAAGACACTTTTAAAAAAGATCACAGCTTTATTTCTAAGACATCATAATTTTCAGTGAACATTTATTAAAACCTATTAAAAATTATAAATAGTACAAAAATATTTATAAAAATTCATTTACAATCTTAATTTAGGAGACAATACAAAGACAAAGACAACATTTTAGTCAAAAACAGAAACCGTGTAAGTACAGTATATCTATAAAATAAGCTACAAGCCATCCTTTTATAATTAAAATTCAAGTTCCATAAAATACATCACAGTTGAACTGGTCAATTAGTTTTTATTTTTCTTCATAATATATAAACGTATTTTTTTTTTCAAAAATAAAAGAATCAGTTAATATATCCTTAAGTCTAGAAAAACCTATTGCTTCATTTCAATTGAAATTAATTTTTTGATTCTAATATTAAATTACATGAAGCTTAATATATTTTCTTTTTCATAGATTGCCTAAACAGAAATAAAAAAATAAAATGTTTCATTTCGTATTAAATTAATATTCACTAATTTAATGTTAAAACTATTTATATTAAGAAAATTAAACATGAAGATCATAAAATTCTGAAGCCCTAAATCTTAGGTTCATGAATCTACTACCAAACCCAAGGTGGGTGTACTGGATCGAATTTCCATACATCAGGCTGACCATAGTGAGGTAGGTATTGCAGAATACTGTTCGACCACTGGAACGGAGGCACTTCTTCAGAATGCAGTGGACCCGCGGTAGCCAAATAATCGTTGTTGCCAATTGCTATCTAAAACAAGGCAATAGAAATAAATTTAAGAATGGTGTTAAATATTGATAACTATTAGGCACAATTAGAAGATTAAATAAAAAAAATTCCACATCTCTTTGAAGATTAATTGGTAAATTAATTAATATGAAGATGATGGACAGCAACTTGTTGCATGTAAAACTTAATTTCAATTTTCTAAAATTAGGATATAATCTTTTTTTTAAATCGAAAGTGATTTGTTCTCATAGGACCCGCATAAGGATCCCAGAAATTGTATAAAATAAAAAAATTGTAGAAATGAGTACATGGAAAAATATGAGCTATATTCAATGATTTAGAATCTTAAATCTGAAAAGATAACAGTTTGAAATTTAAAAGTGAATATTAGATGGGTAAGTTTAGTTTACAGAAGGCTATATATAGAAGGTTATATATATATATATATATATATATATATGAACTATAAGAAACTAAATAGCAATCTTACTAAAATTTCTAACAAATATGGGAAGAATAATAGGAGGCTCTCTCTCAAGTGCGTTTTTTGTTTTTATGTTTCTCTATTATCTAGCTGAAATTTTCTTCTGTTTTTAATTGAATCAGAATAATTATTTTTAATTTTGCTAAATTATCGGAATTTTATTAATTAACAAAGGGAGCGAGTGGCTCAGTGGTAAATCTTGGTGTATATATATATATATATATATATATATATATATATATATATATATATATATATTTATTTTTTTTTTGGAGAAAAATTCTCTATTTTCCTATCAAGACTGCATAACCACCTAATAAAAGTAAAACTTAACTTTTACTATACAATCATGTTTGTTTCTAATGGAATAAATAAAAAGACTGAAAAGTTAAAAAATATTAATATTTAAAAAAAGAAAACAATTATTTTGTAGGGAAGGGTTAATTTTTTTAATATATTTTTTTCATAATTTATTAATAAAAAAAAAACCTGTGCCACTACAACCCATGGAGGGTCCGGGGTACAGTACATGGTAGAGACTGTACTGCTTCTTGGGCAACGGTTGTACAGGGAGGTGATTTGTTTAAGATCACACTCAACCACCAGATCCCCCCTTATTTTGGATACCCACTTTATAGAGGCTGGGTGAGCTCCAGGAGGATCCTGGATCCCATAGGACCTATCTCAGGCCGCTAACAGATTAAATAAAAGTCTGCCAATGAGTTGGATTTGAACCCAGGACCTTCAGCATGGCAACTCAGCGCTCTACCACTGAGCCACTCCACTGCCTTTGTTTATTAATTTATTAATAAAACTCCGATAATTTAACAAAATTAATAATAATTATTCTGATTCAATTAAAAACAGAAGAAAACTTCAGTTAGTAATAGAGAAACATAAAAACAAAAAACGCACTTGAGAGAGAGCCTCCTATTATTCTTCCCATATTTGTTAGAAATTTTAGTAAGATTGCTATTTAGTTTCTTATAGTTCATTTATAAATTATTCTGTTTTTGATTATGAATTAAATAATTTAGACATTTATAATTTAAACTAAATTACCTTGAGATCAATAACTCCACCATTTGTAGGGTTAGCGGTTTTCTCTCGATATTCATTATTATACTTGATTATATCCGGCCTTCCTAAAGCGACCAGTTCCGGCTTGTGCATAAGTTGTAAGAGTTCACCTGAATTTGAAACATTTCGAAGGCCTGTCTTCAACAAATCCACTGCTTTACCCAATCTGGTGTTTGAAATATCGTCGGAACCCAAAATAGTTCTTGTTTTCTAGAAACAGAAATATTTGGTTTAATAATTCTCTAACTACAATTAAAAGTTTGCAATTATTGATACTTTTTTATTACTGACTATTAAAATATTGAATACCAATTTAATAATCACCTCAAAATGTGGAATTCCTATTGCCAGCCAGTATCCTTGATTTTCTAATATTTCTGTTTCTGTTGAACCCACAGTAATGCCAGGACCTTGCTCAACAACATAAAGAGACAGAGGTCCTCTTGTGTCCACAACCAGCCATTGTTTGCCTCCAGTTCCACTTTCTTCTCTGCTGATGAACTTAGCCCAGTCCTTACCTTCCCTTGACAATCGACAAGCAGCCATTACTCTTGGTCCAATGAGTATCTAAAAACAAAATTAATCTTAACTAATTTATCTGAAATGAAGATTTCTTTTTTGTTCAAGTTCCAAATTTTAAAAAACTTAAATAAAGATTTCCTAGAAAATATCAAGAGGAAACAAAGTATCTGTACCATAGGTTGTCCCTTCGAGTTGAATTACAACTCATTTTAAGTGTTTACAGATTTTAACTATTTATTCGTTTCATTTTTAATATTTTCCAAAAATTAAACACAAGTTATCGTGAGCTTTAGTATGGAAAATGGAATGTAATTATGGGTAATGAGTAATTTCGGTAATTGTTTCATCAAGAAATAAAAGTTTCAACGATGCATAGATGATATATTTGTTGAAACCTTCATTTTTAGATTAATTCATTACTAAGTATTTGCATTTCCCATAATTACATTCTCTTTTCCATACTAAAGTTCATGATAACTTGTATTTTCGGAAAATATTTAAAGATAAACAAATGAAAAATTAAAACTTACTGTGACTCAACTTGAACCAGCAACCTGCGGAATAATTACCAGAAACAATGTATATCTTAGGAAATGTTTTATTGTCAGAAGTTTACCGAACTTTCATTATCTACAACATTCAACTATGTACTATTTCAAACTTTAATTAGATTTTCTGATTTATGTTTAAATGAAAGGAAAATCCTCCAAATTTTAACATTATCTTATAATATTAAAATCATGTCATTTGAACTTTTTTTTCTTCTAAATTTGAAGTAAAACTAACAACCAAGACAGTTGTGCTTTGATATGCAGAATAATTTGTATTTACATGTATTTGTTTTTTCTTGAAATAACGGATTTAACTATAAGCAGATAAAATAATATAAAACATAATTAGTACCTTATTAAAGTCCATTTTATTCAATACGCTTTGATTTAACATCCTCATAGCTGTTCCAGATATTGTCAAAGCGTTATCACCAGAGACCTTAGAAATAAATACAGATTACTTAGAAACTTATAAACAAAAATTTGTTTATTTAATGCAAATAATCTGACTATTTCAGATCCCAAAACCCTTCTGGATTAATCACACACCTGGTAAAAATCATCAACAGAATATATAGCACCAGGATATGATGTAAAGACTATGGTTCTGCCTGGGACCATGTTGCTTGTATTGGAAGAAGTGTAATGAAAGCCAAAAGTGTACTTCTTTTGCATCCGTAGCATTTCTGTATATCTAAAAAACCAAGAGACAGAAACAATTTTTAAAAACCAAATAGAAACTGAATATACATACATGTAATTTTGTAACAGCCATATTGAACACGATAATTTATAGATAATATTGATGGTCTCCCAAAAGTAGTGTGCAACATTGGTGAAAATAAGGATGACTTTTTTAAATAAAGCATAATTCATTTTTTTTTTTAATTATTATAAACTGGACTCAATTCTTTAGAATTTATATATTGGGAAAGAGAAAACTATTTTCCAGTCATTATATATTCTTAATCCTTATAAATCATTTAAGACGTTTCGACAGAACTGTGTTATTTTAATATAATTTAATATATTTATTTTTTTAAATATTCAAAAGTATTTAAAAATAATTTAGTCTTTCAAGGATCAAAGTTTGGTTTTTAATGTAATATTATCTTGGCCATGGAGGATAGATGATCCCCTAGAGTTTAGAAAATTTTTTAAATAAATATGACTTTGAGGTATCTATACTTAAAGATTGTTGCTAGTTATTTGGACACTTTATTATATCATTAAATTATGTATTTTAGTATAATTATTATTGTTTTTCCACAGAATTTTTAGTCTTATAACTGTTATGAAGTTATACAAAAGAATTGTATTGATGCAGAGAACTAAATTTAAAGGATTGAAAATGACACAGTGCTGTCGAAACGTCTTAAATGATTTATAAGGATTAAGAATATATAATGACTGGTGAATGGTTTTCTCTTTCCCAATATATAAATTCGATAAAACATAATATAACCTAACAAAAATTTTTTTCTTTCTTAATTTAATTCTTAATTATTCTGTAACTTAATAAAACTATTTGCTCAATATAGAAGTGAAAAGGGTTGTTAATAACCCTTATTAACAACTAACACATCATCTAAAGGGTGGTTTTAAAACGTGTTGCCAGCCTTAGTTCTTGAAAGGATTAGTTTTAGAGATTATTTCTCTTCATTTTGGGGTACATGGTTAAAATAACATGGTTTGAACATATTACATATCGCATTTCCCACCACTTATTTAGTGTATCATATACAAAAAATTATATTTATAGATCATAATTCATATTTATAAAATAAGGAAAGAACAGAATTAGGAGTTTTGTGTTATTTTTATCAATTGTTTTTATCAATTACCTGTATTGCCTAAATTATGATAGACGAGGCATATGTTTATGAAAAATATAATAAATGATTAAAATGTAAACCCATTAAACAACTACTTCAATATTAGCACAACAAATAAGCATCATATTTATAATTATTACGTTTATTTCTACAACTCTATAAATGTAGCTGGCTTTTATAGAGATTTTCTATTGCAGTCCTGGTATTTTATAAAATGCCATATTAAAATAGATGCTTAAAAGAAAACTAACTAAGAAGTCAGAGATATATTTTTAATTTTTTTTCAAGCTATTTTTTTTAGATAACTCAGGAGTTTCGAGGTTCAGACAAAGAATCTTTATCAAAAAATTGTTATTTCACAATTTAAATAGCTACACATTAATCATCATTGGAACTGATTGGTTTCAATATTTAGCTCTAATCCTTTAAGACAAATTCATGTACTATAAATAAAAAATCTCCATCCCGTTTTGCGTATAAAATAAATCCTAAAGACACACATCATGTATCAATTATTTATAATTATTTTTCTTTTTAAATAATAATAATTTCACTCTTGTACTTACGGTCCTCCTGACTCGTGTGCCAACATGAACTGTACAGTTGTATTGGGAAGCAATTTCAACAGAGCCAACGATACGTATTGCTTTGAATTCCTGAATTCATCTATGTTATTATATTTCAATTCCTCCAAATTCTTGATGTCTTCTACGCTGTTCATCCAACTGTAAGGTGTTAGAAAGTTTTATAATCATGAAATAAGCTTTTTTTTTTTTAAAGTTGTTAAAATTGTAGACAAATCAGTAAAAATTCAACTTACAGAAAATCCTCGTGGAGAATGTTCAATTGTTTCTGTTTTCTGCTCCTGGAAACTCCAAGCTTCCAACCTTCCTCTAGTCCGTCTAGCTGCGTGTAATAAAGTTTCACCTGCAATTTAATTAGATTATGATAAAACTAAATAACACTCAATCAAATTGACGTTAAGAATGTATTGAATTTGAATTGTACGTGCAAAAAAAAAACTAATTAAAAAAAGTAAATATCCCAATTTTTTGTTAATGTTTCTCATTAAATTACTAATCATTAACCTTATTCATTAAGATCTTTGTATCTTTTAGATTCCGACTTTGATCAAAAATAGATTCATTCTCTCCCTTAATTTTACATCACTCAAGTATTTTTTATCCAAATCAATTATAATAATGAGATAATTATCTGAATAAAAATGAAGAATAGAAATTACCTGATGCCAATAATGGTCTGTTTGCTCAGCTTTGCTCGCACTGGATTTAGTAGTAGTTTCCATGTCCCTCAACTTAGCCCGAATGGCATTGCATTGTTCCTCATTGTTTTGGCATTTGGTGCCAATGATATTCATCCAACGAGAGTAGATCAAGTGCCAACTGAGACTTCCTTCTAAGAGACCCGCACCAAAGGCCTGCGCCCAATCTGGATATCTAGATTGAGTTTCAATCTCTATACTCGCCCACCTTTAAAAGTGATATGAAGTATTAAAAATCAGAAAATCCAACATTAAATTTAAATTTTTTAATAGATTCTTTTACACTGTTTAACATAACAACCTGCTATGCCCAAGAGGGCAACCCAGCAGTTGGCCCAAGTTTTTTTTAAAAGGAGTTGCAAATCCTTGGTTATGGCATACTTCGGAAGGGTCATAAAATGGTGTTTACGAGAACAATTTCAGGTACTCATTAAAGATCCCAATTACCAGTGTAATTGTGATTCAATCAGATTAGTTGCTAGTAAATACTTGATCAATTATTATGATTGAATTATAATTACACTGGTTATATATTATCCTCTGATTCAAAGTGAATATTTTTTATCAGTAATTTTTTTTTATCTGAATGGTTTGACTTACCCAGTTTGATGTGTTGTAGGTTTATAATAAGCCCTGGCGATTCCTTTATTCACCTTATGGGGTTTATTGTTCTGTCCCCAAAACTTGATGTTGAAGCCAGTCTTCTTACTGTAGTAAGCTGTGGCTGAATATATGCCATCATCGGCATCACTGTAAATTATTAAAGATCGTTGATAGTTTTAAGAATAATGTAAGTTACTGAACTTCATTGCATGCGTATGATAATCATTCATTCTTATAATTGGTTAAACAAATTCTATTCAGGTGATCATCTGAATAGTTTAAGGAACAAGTAATACTGAGAACACAATGCCATGGTGTTTGACAAACAATTTCTACAAACTTCAATTACAATTATTGGAATGCAAAGAGCAACATTTTTTTTATTAGGTACAGTAGTTGAAATTACTTTTGATGCAATAGGGAAATTTATTTCTACCGTTCTACCTAAACATTACTCCAAGGAATATTATTTTAATAATCATTTCTAAAAGAATTTACTATTTGTACTTGTTAGCCATTTTAAAATTACTTTTTTCAATTATTTTACTATGTAGAAATATTAAGTAATCTCATTTTGTAAAATAAAAATATTTTTTACTACTGGGGATTTCAAATTTGACATTATATTTATTTGTCTGTAGAATGTCTTTTATTTATATTTATGTAAGAAATGACTTTTGATTTGTTTTTCTTCAATAACCAACAACTCTACTGACTGCACTAAAGAAACCTTAAGCATTTTCTTTTGGATATTTGGGCCATCTACTATACAACCAGTAATTCAATTTCTTAACCCAAAATGTTTGAAATATATCTTGCCCAATCACTAAATCAGAAACAACAAACTTCACCTCCAAAATTGTTTATTCCTTTATTATCTATCACATCTATGAACTTACTATATTGGTAAAAATTCAGGCTTTTATTTATAATGTGAATAAAAATAAATTAAAATGTTTTACATACATGGGTACTTCGAAGAATAAGATTGTCACCAGAGCTACGACGACAACTATAAACAGCAGTATAGATGTCAACCTCGTCTGCTCCCAGGAAGCACCAACCACTTTCAACATCACCTTTTACCCCTGAAATTAAATTGTTTTAAAATAAAAAATGATTTTATTTCATATAATTATTTGTAAAAATATATTTCAGATTATGAATGACAGTTACATAATGGTTAAAATTCACTCTGAACCTCTTTGAATTTGTATCATACAAGAAGTAATGGATTAGAACATTGATTAAGATAGCAGCAATACCATTCCTTAAATGCCACCCAATAGAGTGTACAACCAGCAATGGATGATATTGGAAAGGCATACAGAAGATATGGGTTGGGTCTGTTGATTTCTGAATACCATACTTCTAATTTGTCTAAGGTCTCTTGATCTGCTATTGCAAACATGCGGTGTTTCGGAAACGGTAGTCATGATAGAATTTCAAAAATTTTCATAATGCTGATCTTAGTTCCAAATACATTTTCAGACAGGGGCAAACGTCTTTATGGGCAAACTATGCGGCGCCTAAAAGACTAAAAAATATTTAGAATGGAGGATTTTATTTTTTATATCTAACAAATGTAAGTTTTATCAACAATAACCAAAATATAAGTATGTCTAGGCTCCTTAAGTTTTCGGAATTACAATAAGAGCTATTTTCGGAAGGGTGTTTTTTATATTGTAAATTGTTAATAGCCATTTAAACAGCTGAAAAGTTGGTTTTCACCTTTCTGCCTTATCCGACCCGTCGTGTCGAGAAAGTTTAGTGCAGTGAGGAGTTAGTCTTTGAACTGTATCCGTTCGAGATTATTGTAGTTTTTCTATCACTGATTTGCGTAGAAAATGGAGTTTCAAGCTTTAAAGTATTGACATTTGAGTAAGCCAATCACAAATCGTTATCAGTAGAACCCCATTAATCCGATCTATACGAGACTAAGGATAGAGAACGATCAAACGGGTGGATCATTTGTAGAAGGAAAAGAATATTCATTTAAAAAAAATTGTTCAACTTTTTTTAGCTATAGCCTCAAATTTTTTGTCATGGATAATCTTAAATACCAAATTTAACAAGGATTCAATTGAATTTAAAACAAAAATGCTCAAACTTTGTTTGCAGATTCAAATTAAGATTCCGATTTGTCCAGTCAACCAAAATCGAATTCTTTATTTACATTAATAAAAGAATCTTATTAATCTTATATCTTATATCGGAATAGAATTTTAATACAATATCCTATTATGACCTTAAAAAAAAGTAACACTTGCAGAGATCACGTACGTATGTTCAGACAACACGATGAAACTAGTGAAAATAAATTCAGGGATATTTAAAATAGAATTTGCTTTGAGTTCTGAAAAATCGAAAATTTTCCAGATTTGAAATATTTCCTTTAATATGTAAAGGAATAAATAATAAATGATTTAATAAAAAATCGGGCATTAAATTAGCGAAAAATACCAGCTCCGACACAAAATGACATTTTAACCAATAGAACTGAAAGACTATAATATGTTATAATTTTTTCTTCAGCTAAAAGGCAAAATAAATTAACAAATTTTAAAAACGAATTTCCTTATTCACATCTCAAGCAAAACTAGTTTAAGCATGCATATTAATAGTTTGTAATTCATTGTACGCAGTCCTTTTAGATAATCGAAATAATTCTGCAGAGACATCATTCAAACCAATATACAATTGAACTGTGAATTATACTAGTTTATTTAGTTAAATTTTAAACAATAAACTTACGTCAATATAGTAATGTATAGTAATAAAATAATGCAAGTGCGTCACATACTTTTTTCCTAACATGTTTCCACAGCCTACTAGACAGGCAGACTGAATTAACTATTATCTATGCTAAGAAGGCAGGCTCCATAATTGAGGAATCATGGAAGAGAAGTATTTCCGGAGTTGAGAAATTAAAATTGAGGCAAACAACGTTTGACAACAACGTATATCTTTCTTTACAAACGTTGAAAATTTGATAAAACCACTATGCAACTGCACTGGGATTACTGAACTATATTTTTTAAATTAATTTAGATTAAACTCAAAATTTTAATTATAATTATCAATTTTTAATTTTTAAAAGCTTCATCGACTGTTAAAAAAAATAGAACAAAAAATATTTTTAAAAACCTTGGTCGTTCTTATACATTTGATAATAACACGGAGTACTTTAATTTTTTTAAATATAATATAGTATTTAGATATTAAACCAAACATTTCTTCTTTTTTTTTTTAACATTTTAAATTACTTATCTCAATGAAAATGTCCATTCTGATTATCCCTGATTCAAATTTTTATAATAATAGATTTCATTGAATAATTGCAAATATTCTCAAACTTGGTATATATGATTTTTATGGAAATATAAATCCCGCAAATTATGTGGTGCCCACATAATATTATTAAATCCGCTTGGACGGTTTTATGCATTCATACAATTTTATTGATTTTTCTCGGAGGCATGTATAACATTAATTAGTTGATTTGTTTTTTATTTTTTATCTATATCTATATCAATAA
Source organism: Troilus luridus (assembly GCA_964056705.1). NCBI lineage: Eukaryota > Metazoa > Arthropoda > Insecta > Hemiptera > Pentatomidae > Troilus > Troilus luridus. Next base: position 56,109,123 of record OZ057416.1, on the reverse strand, counting down.
TTCCAATCAATCAGTTCACTATTGGTGGTCTTCAGTGCATCGCAAAAAAAAAAAAGATGAATAAATGTTCGTGAATATGAATTTTTAGTGGTGGTACCCCTTATTTGTTAAATTTATAATTTTGCTGGATTTTCAGAAATTCGACCTTTAAGTAGTTCAAAAAAAAAAAATCATTTCTAAAGCTTTAAAAAAATACATTATTTAAAATTTTAAGTACTCATTTAAAGGTTATTGAATTCTTTATATAAAGAAAACATTTCATTTAAACCGCGTCAGATTAACAAATCATTTTTAAAAAAACACTTAATATTTAATTAAATATAAAAGCCTATTGAACTTCGTATTCTTTTTTTCGGCAAAGGTTCCCACAGACACCCTTTAAAATTTTTATTATTTTTTTTAATAATTAAAAAATTAAAACTTCAGTGCAAACTGATCCTCATTTTAATGACAGATTCCGTGCACACTGATGCTCATTTTAATGAAAATTAATATATCAGTAAAACGAAATATAATATACCAGTGAATCACTCAATGACTTAATAATTATTATTAATTATAATTATTATAATCACTTAAGAGCTGGATTTTTTATTTTTTGTCCTTCCTTTATTATCAGTAGATACATCTACAGATTATAAAAATCTCAATCTATCAGAGGCGTTTTGTATTTGCACTCAAAAGTCACTTATAAGCCTGAAATTTTTATGATTTTGTTTTGAGCTAATATGTCTCGCCAGAACTCAGGTGTTTGGGCTCAGGTCGGTAAGACTTAAGTTCTTAAACTGATTACGTCTGTTTTTTATAATTATATTATTTATTTTGGTCACATGAGACGATACCTCGTGGGTAATTTTCAATTCCCCCTCGATGTATCCGTGGTTTTTAAATTAAATAAATAAAGGTTTAAGTTTATAAGATTCAACCAAAATATTTTTCGAATGGTCGCGTGTAATCAGGAACTTTGTATGTTTCGGATATTGAAAATATATTTTTACGTCCATTCCACTGTTTCCAAATTTAACTTTAAATCAAACTTTAAATGTAATTGAAAAATCGGCAATTAGAGATGATTCAAAATACACGAAAATTTTAGCTCGAATTTTTATTTTTAAGTTAAATAGCTTGGGTGCCTATTGATAAAGGTGTCCATTTTTGATCCAAGTTGATGCTACGTAAGAACTGCGGAGTTTTAGAATGCGCGATACGTAATACATGTAATTTTATGTTTTGGTCTTCAATAAATGTATTAAAATTAAGACAAAATTGCAGAGAAATGAAATAATCTGGTAATAGTAACTTTATAACAGTAATAGGTATCAGTTCAACATCCGTTGATTTTGAAAGTGAGACAACTCCATATGTAAAAAAATAATAATTAAAACTGAATCTTATTACAAATTAACTAAAATTAATATTTTTAATTAATTAACAATCAATATTATTTCAGTATCAGTATAAATTTGTTTAGTAATTAGAAATTTATTTAGTATACAATATTTCAAATGTGTTGATTTTGAATGTGAAAAAGTGAATACCTATTCTAATAAACTATATCTAGCGATAACATAAAAATGGAGTTGTTTCACTTTAAAAATCAACGGCTCATTTCTCGTTATTAATCGATATAGGGACCCAGATGCTTCCCAAATACCAATTCTCTTTATGAGTCATTAATAAAAATGAGGGACTGGACCATCGCTGTGAGGAACGGACCAATCACCAAGACTAATTTATTGCTTTGTTGGAACAATTATTCCCAACAAAAAATAGTAAAAATACAAAAACCGAAGAAATAATAATTTTACCCCTTTTGTCTTGGTTTTTTACGTGAAACTGCAAGATTTTTTGTCCTATCATTAATTCACTGTCAGCGTTATCAGTTTTTTAATTATTTTTCAAGTTGTGGTTCTACTTCGTTAGACATTTATATATATTTTTTTAATTACGGAATTGAACTCGATAAAATTATTGAAAATATGTTTTTAATCAAATTTGAATTATCAGAATATTCTAATACGTCCGATATCCAAAAGGTCTAATAAATCATAGGAAATAAACCTTTAAAAAAATATTTTTTTTTATAACAGTTAAACAAACAATTTAAATTATAAAAAAATATATAACATTTATAAATTATATGGAGAAGAAAATGGATCGGGTGGAAGTCAAAATAAATTCTTAAATATTTAGAAACTATTTATTGGAAAACCAACGTTTTGACCCAGACTGCAGGTCTTCATCAGGGTTGAATAAATAAGATACAATAAAATAATAATAATAATAAAATAATTAAATATACAATAACAACAGTTATGTAATTGGTCAATGTCATTTTTATTTCAACTATTTATTACTCTATCGTTCTATATATTTATGTTATATATTTTGATTTTATTATTAGTTTTTCTCGTATTATTATTATATTATAATATTATTATAAAATTTTTATTATTATTCTTATATTTTTAATAATTATTATTTTACTAATATTAATATATTTTACTAATAATTTTAAATATTATTTTTATCATTTCTATTATTAGTGTATATCTAAATATTTTATTTACAATTATAATAAACTAGATTTATTATAATTATTTTATTTTAAATATTTTTCGATCTCGTATATTCCAATTATTTCATTTTCACATTTTTTTTGTATTTTCAGTCCTGATGAAGAACTGTTGTGTGTGTTGAAACGTTGGTTTCTAGTAAGTAGTTTGAGGGTTTATTTTTTTAGAATTTATTCCGGTCTGTTCCTCCTATATGATATGAAATAATACAGCTTTGTTCTTAATTTTTGGAAATTTTCTAAGAAATCAGTTCTTGTACTTGCAAAACAGTTTAATAATTATTAAAATGGGGTCACCTGCAGGGCAGTGCTATGCATAACAACCTACTGTGCTCAACATCGCGGTTTCTCAACCAGGCAGTTGCCCTTAGGATTTTTATAGGAAATAAAAAAATTAAAAAAACAAGTCCTTAGTAATGCTTCTTTCGGAAGGTACATAAAATGTGGGTTCTGTACCTAGTTGTTACTAGTTCAAAGTACCTAACCTAATTATATCTGGGTAGACAAATTTTAGGACTCCGATTAGCCGTAGCAGCATAACGTTGCGTCGAATTAAAAAAAAATACTAATAAATCGAGCTTAGTATAGTTGAGCACGTTCGATTTTTTTCTTGTAAAATAAATCACACTTTTATTATTTATATCAACACTTGTTTACCTTCTCTGCTATGAACGTGCAGCTGAAGATTTGCTACGTAGACGATGAAACCAAGAAACATGGGAACAAAATAGTTGCTCTTCGAACGAGGTGTACTCCCGCACCTTCCTTGTTCTTCGACAACACCTCTTCAACGGTATCCTCTCAAATACTGCCTCAATCAGATTTTCTATCTCCTATCGAGAATTATATTTCCAATTACCACTCGAAAGATGAGTTGCTATCGTGGTGGGGGGAAATGTGGAAAGGTTTGAAGTGCTAACACGTCAATGCCAGGCTTTCCAAGAGTCACTCAAACCTCAAGTTTATCGTCTTTTGTCATTTTTTCCCCTAATTTATAAGCAGTAAGAAATTTTAATCAAGTGTAGATATACTGAAAATGATTGACTGCTATTAAACAAACAATGTTTAAACTAGGATTATACGAAAAATGTTCTTATATGAAGAGCTCAATCTAAGATGCCCAACATGGACAACTGCTAAATAATTTTTAATAATAATTAAACAACTGAATTTTTTTATTCTGTTGATGTGAGGTGTTGTTCTGGATTTATAGAATCTTTATTATTATTGTGGTTATGTCTGGAAATGTTCAAAATTTTTAAGTATTTGAATAAAGGAGCCAGAATTAAAGGGGATAACTATGGATTTTTTCTAGTTTAATCAAGCAATTTTGTCTAAAATCGTATTTCTAATGATCTTAATCCAGTTCTGAACCTGAAGTTTCGGTATTAATTGCTTGACTAAACTAGCAAAAAATGTGAAAGAAACTATTTTTGAAATTTGTTGTTATCCGCTTTTGATCGTGAACGCCTCTTAAGTATTATTCCTTTAAGAAAATGTTTCGGGCCAGGCGTGACTATAAAAAAAAAGTTTTTAATTAACCTATCTCCTCCTTGGACACCTGCCGGGATCCCCCCCTTTTGGAATTCTTATAAAAATAAACACCTACAAAGGAGTAAAACAAACTTATTTTTGTAGATTGCTTAAAGTGAAATAAAAACAGCATTATTTAAATGATTTGTTTAATCATGAGTAAAGGCTTGATTTTATGAGGAGTTTATTTGATGGTTATCACCCCCAACGGTTTAATTGGCACCTTAAGCCCAACACTTATGGTGAGCTCTGCGTTTAAGTACGTTTATTTTTATTTTCTAACATAGGCAGTTTGGCGTTATATAATCCATCAAAATTTTAATTTAATTTTTTACTAAGCGAGCACTCATCTGGTCAATCAGAAGCATCTTAATTAGCAATTAGCGAGAGATAACTGATTTTCCTAACAGTTTTCCTCCTCTTATCATTGAATAGAATAAATGAAAATCTTTTGTGAAAATAGCATAAAATTATTCGTGTATATCTCAATGAAGATTAAAAGGTAGGCATTGGTATACTAAGTACGCCAGTATAAATTGCTTTGTTAAGATTCATTAATTTAACAATACTATGGATAGATATTTTCGAACTTATTCATCACTATATTTCGGTATTGAATCCTCGACGGGATGTCCTAGAAGACCCCTTCATTTTTTAAAATTATTATTATTATTTTGAAGCTGCGTGTTTCACTGGTAGAGCCCTGAGTTACTGTTCCGAAGGACTGGTACAAATGATTTGGCAGACAAATTATTTAATCTGCCAACAACCTGGGATGAACCCTGTGGGATCTGAAAGCCTAGAGCTCATCCAGCCTCTATTTTGTCGGTGTCCTTAATTGGAGAAAAACTGGCAGTTGAGTGTGATCGCGGACAAATCACCTTTCAGGACAATCGTTGTCATAGAAAAGTATAGTCTTTACAACGTGCTATACCTTACACCTAAGGGTGTAATGTTGCATTTTTTTTTTAATTATTATTATTTATCAACATCATATTCAATCCGACACATTATAAATAAATAAGAAGTTCATTTTCTTTATAAGATTTTACTTGTATACTGAAATCAATCTTCTTGATTTATATAATAGGATAGAGAAGAAAAAACCGTATTCCAGTCAATATTTATTTTTTAAACCTTACAAATAATTAAAAAACATTTCGACATTCTCAATTTCAGCAATATCGACTAAAGTTCATGAAAGTCTCAAAAGGTCTTCCGAAAAATATCCGTATAAGAAATACCGAGGATTCTTGCAAATGGAAAACGATAATCAAAGAAGATGGCATAGATGGTGAGTAAGACGTGCTGTGGGTGAGCGCCGAGAACAATTACTACCTTCAGAAAATACCATCCGATTCCCCTAATAGGTCTCGCAATTCATCACAGGCCATGGGGAATTCAGGGTCATTAAGTATGGTTACAGGTAGGAAATTCTGCGTCGCAGTGGTACCCGTCCATTTCTACAAGTGGACGAGATTGACCATTGACTAGAGTGAGACGAATAAAAGAAAATCATAAGCAACTCTAACATGCACGCATTATGTTAATGCTGCCGAAACGAGTAGTAAAGAAGACTGATAAAATATATGAAAATGATTAAAAGGCAAAGACAATGTGGACTAAAGAAGTAACAGGGGATTTGGAAAAGTTGAATATTATTGAGTCTCACTTGATACAAGAAAGTGAATTCAGAAGAAGAGTAAAGGTTTCAGGATGAAGAAAGACTAGAGAAGATTGGACGAAGTTAGACAGAGAGTCAAAGGAAATATATTAGAGGATGGATAGCCAATAGGAAAAAATTATTGATCAAGAAGTTATCAAACAATAATTTGCAATTTTCTTCCTTTCTCTTCATAGCAACATAAAATAATTTGAACTACCCCTGACAAAGAAATGTTATCAGCAGTTCGAAACAGAATGAGTGGTGGTTTTTTCCTCTAATTGGTGATACGTGCGTAAATACTCGGTTGATGAAATTGAATATATATATATATATATATATATATATATATATATATATATACACATATATATATATATATATGTATATATATAAAATACATATTTACATAATTTGATAGGAGATTTTTCAATTTGATAATTACACTAACTTACATAATTTTTAAGAATTCCGCTATCTCTTATAAGAAAAATTTGTCTGAACCATTTCGTCATTTATGAAACCGAATTGAATCTCGTTACTAAATATAAGTCTTAGATCTCATTTAACTTTAAATTATGACAATAAATACTAATTATTTAGTATTCAATACTCCTTCTCCAAAACATAAATTAAATTATACCTTAACATAAAATTGTTGTCAATAATAATCGAAATAGCAGCCTGACTTTTATTATTTTAAATGGTTTATTATGTGAAATGATTTTTAAAATTTCGTCCTACACTAGGGTATTTACTTCTTCTAACCTTCACAACTTATGAATTGTTTTAATTGCCCCGCAATGAATCTAAAAACGTAATTTTTAGGAAATAATAATGGAAGATTTTTTGTTCATAGTTAGTTTTGTTTGTAGTATTAGAAACAGGAGGGCAGGTAACTCTAAACTAAGTCAAGGGAATCTTATTCCAGATGCTATAAAGAAAATTTTCAGCAATGGGAAAAACTTTATAAATTAATTCCAACTAATGCCGTTTTTGGATCTAATGTCGATAAGTTGGTAAGAATAAGTAAATAAGTATGTGACGTTATTTTCATAAACAGAAAAGTAAGAGTGTTATGTGTGCAAGTGTTGTTTACACGGTTACACCAAGAGCCTCGACAGTAGACCACAGCAGCAATTTCTTTTAGTGTCATTAGTAGTTTATAGTAAGACTGTCTAGCATTACTTCCATGGTAGTGAATGCCTAGAGTGTACACGATAGTTACCGCGACAGTTGAGATCATAGTAACTATCAGCACAGTAACTGTCGTGGAGTTACTGAGACTTAAATGACCAGCTCGCAGTCTTGACCGCAACCCTATCAGATCAAAGTGCCAGTGACACGTCCATCCAGTTATAGGAGAGGTTTCATTTATTAATCTTAATACAAACTCGTTCGATCTCATGGTGAAGCAGGTTAGTCAGCCTTATTATTTAACACACCACAGAAACAGTTAAATTCATTAAGTTCCTGAAATTATTTTATTTATAATAGTCTGCAAAACTAGGTGAGTGAACAGCCACCATACAAATTAACGCGGCTTATATCCCACACTCTCATATATACATACATATTCACACACACAAGTGTACATTAAAAAAACATCATTCATTCCGATTTTTTGGGAATTTTAGGGATATTAGGTGAGGGAATATTCGGGATTTGAAGGTTGGAAGATTATTGGAACGGCGAATGGAAGAATGTATAGAGTTCCAAAGGGAGGAGGATCGGATAAGGAAAGCTCTGTCAAAAGCTGCTGTTCGGGGGGGGGGGGGCGCTGTATATAGATCTGAGAGCCGAGAACGGGTGTTACGGGAGTGGACTGAGGTTTTTTAATTGAAGGAGATCGAAAATGTATGTTGGTCGGGGGGATTGGATAACTTGGTAAAGAAAGGATGCTAGGAAGTACTTACGGCGGTACTTAAGGTAGAGCCATTTCAATTGTTCGTAATACAGTAGACCCTCTATAAGCCGGCACTGCGCCAGTCCGGCACTCCAGTAATCTGGCGTATTTTTACGGCCGTGGTAAAAGTTGAGACATGTTACTGAAACTATTGTTAACAAACAACTAGCTCGTAGTTGACAAACAAAATCACTCAGTTGCCTCGCCGTCTCGTGGTTTATCCGCCGGCATACATATTTACCAGTTCTATTTGTTGTGTCGAGTTCGGTTACATTTTATAGTGTGGATTAATTTATATTTCAATGTCACAGTGTAAAGGGAAGCACACAACTTTAACACTGATTCAGAAAAACGAGATTTTAAATAGACTTGATAAGGGTGACAAGCTTACCAACCTAGCAAATGAATATGGAGTCGATCGTGCTACAATACTTGACATACGTAAGAACGAGGACAAAATTACTTAAGTCTTTCGGTGAAAGCAGTGACAATGTTAAAATTGTCCGGAAAACGTTGAAAGATGGCGAGTTCCCTCGGGTTGAGGATAGCCTATATGCTTGGCCCATTCAAGAAAGGAATAGGCACACACCTATATCAGGGGAAATTCTTAAAGAAAAAGCAAAGATATTTAAAAAAAAAATAATAGGGAATTAATTTTTTAAGGCTAGTGAAGGATGGCTTGAAAAATTCAAAAAACGGCTTGGAATTCGTTTCCTAAGTATGACAGGTGAAAAACTTTCTTGTGATGTTGCTGCAGTCGGCCCATACAAAGAAAAGCTCAAAGAAATCATTTATGAACTAGCCCTAACTCCTGACCAAGTCTACAATGCCGTAGAAAGTGGTTTGTTTTACTGGCTTTTAAACATTAGTTTCAAGGCTACGATGGGCGGGACATGCTGCAAGAATGGAAGGGGACACACCTATCTACACAGGAGGAGAAGGAGAGGACGGCCACGACTGAGATGGGCAGATGAGGTCGAAACCGACGCAAAGAAGCTCCTCAACACCAGAGCTTGGCAGACCCTGGCGCAAGACAGAGATGATTCGAGGCGTCGTCTTGATGCGGCGAAGGCCCGTGCCGGGTCTAATGATGATTAAACATTAGTTTAAAACAATAGTTTGGAATTGTACAAGTCCAATATAACACCTATTTTGTGCATTTAAATGTTTTTATTAATGAGCTTCCAGTAATCCGGCAGTACCCTGGTCCGAAATCTGCCGGAATAGTGAGAGTCTACTGTATTGGGTGACAGTGGCGTCTCTTGGGATCCCAAAGATATAGCGAACAAAACAATTGATTAACCGTTTTAGTTTTGCATCGAGATCCCCAGAGATACCTCCATACACTGTACAACAATAGTTCAAATGAGGGAAAATTAAGGAAGTAACTAGAAGTCTTCGGGTTTCAGAAGGAAACAGGTGACGAAGGTAATTCAGGTTCTTTTAGATGAAGAAGGTACGACGAGAGATTTCAGAGATATGGTTTTTCCCGGAGAGGATTTGGTTAAGGATAATTCCCAGATGTCAAAAATCTGGTTAGGTAGAATCTGGTAGGATTATTATTTAGCAAGAGGAATGGAAAATTGGGAATAGTTTTAAGGAAATAGTTTGACCCTATTACTATTGCCTTGGTTTTGCCCACGTTCAACTTTAACTTATTAGCCATTGCCCACTGGTTGAAATAAAATAGTTGACAACCCCCAAAAGGAATAGTGGAAAACAACTTTCCATTGGTCTCTCCAGCTTATATAATAATTTGTATGGAATACTAAACGCGATGGGTAGGGTCAACGAGATAAGATCGGGTTCAGATGTCATTGAAAGGGAGGGGATAACACTGGCATTGCTCCAGCTGTCACTAGACCCGAAGGTTCGATGTCGATACCATCAATCTCTACTTACACACGTCCGTCCATGAAGCATCACCCAAATCCAAACCCGTAAGATCATCCTTGAAGCAATCCTCCCTCGTAGACATAGGTTTACCAATGGTCTCAGCAATTACTAACTTTTTTGTCCATTACTAAATCTAACAACTTTACAAGCACATCTCAACCTTCCCGACATTCAACGTTCACTTCAATTAATAAACTCGAATGTTCTGTAATTTTGTATAGTGCGATCTCCTAAACTCCCTAGTAGTCTTACCCTTTTTAGTTTTCGAATACCTTAAGACGTTGTTTATCCTTCAATCTTATAATCAACGTTTCACATCCATATAGAAACTGCTGGAAGGATGATAGTTTTGTAAATTCCAATTTATAAATTTCGAGAAAAAACGAGCGAGCTTAGTAATGTTGTACTCGACATGTTCAAACTTATTCCCTCCTTCAACAATATCATCGCCATTTCCGTTTCTAATCATATTCTTCGAACTCATCATACTTTAATGATTGTTTTTGATTTTAGAATTCTCGTTACTTTACTTGTACTCGTATATAGAATGAAGTGCGATATACGCCACTCCATTTGGAGTTCAAATAGAACCATAAAGTGGTCCGTTAAATGAAAGAGAAAGGAATACCCCCTCCCTCCCTATTTTATATGAAAAAAATTATGCTTTTGCAAAGTCATCAACAGAATATTTGTATTCCAAGTAAAACTTTTGTAATAAAATAACAAGTAATGACAAGTAAATCAATTTAATCGAAATAACTCAGAATTGCAACGTAGTAGGCGATTACAGGCACTTGTGGCCAATGATAAAGTGCCTCCTTATCAAATAACCCCTCTCTATGCTAAGAAATTAATTTTACGTATGATACTGAAACCTTAACAACGAGTAACGTTAAATAATCAGTTTGTTTTGTAAAGAAAAAAGAAAAAATATTAGAAAGGATACAAAAGCGTAAGTGAGAATATTAAAAAATTTTCCTAGAAAAACTGGAAACAAGAAAATAATTTATGTACATCCAAGATAAAGCTTTGTTTTTGTTTATTATATTTTTCAGATATTTCCGAAATCACCACAAGTTACAAATTAGGCAGTTACAATAAACAAAGAATGATATAAACACTGCTGTTACAATAAATGTATTATTTTAATTTATTCCGGCCTTGGTAAGCTAAGAATAATAACAATGAATAAGGCAACTGCAAAATATTCAATCTTCATTAAACTTCCAAATCATTAAATGTTCAAGAAACTTAAATTGTTGTTTTAATTTTAATAAAACAAAGTGTTTTATTATTATCAATGTATTACTAATGTGCACGGATTGATTCAAGTGTTATAATGTGTGCGTAAACTTAAAGAAAAACAAAGTTTTTGAAATATGTTTAATACGCGATATTTTTTTTAAACAAATTTTCGAAGGGAGTAATGAAAGTATTCGTGTATTTATCCAAGCTTGTAATAAGGGATTACCATAGCTATATAAAGCATCGATTAGCAGATGAATTAAAATAAGCCAAAATTTAAATAATTTTACAGTAGTTTGTCAATTTAGTAAATGACCTGCGCAGAATGCAACCTGCGCATGCTCCTTCCCCCCCACTACCTAGTTCGCTTTGCTCGGCCTTTGTCCGCATCGTGACAAGTTTTTTCTTACTGTAATAAGTTTGTATTATCTTGGACTTATATTTTTGTAAGGTGTCCGACCCGGCTACCTTTGAAATTTATTTTGGACCTGTTATTGGTTTTAGACTCGGCTATGTTTGGACTATAGTTACAAAAGATGTGTGGTGGGGAGACTCCCTTACCCCCAAGCCCCACCTCCAATTACGGAGTTTGTTTACTAAATAATCGGACTTAACTATAATATAATAAACGAAGACCCCCAAACTCTAAGTGCGTATGGCTTTAAAGGCAAACCTTGGATGTTATATGATTATAAATATATTAAAAAAAGTATTAATATTGAAGAATAAAACCTTTATTCGATTTTTTCATTTCCTATTATTCTCTATATTTCCTGAAGATGCTTGAACGGGCGAAAAATTGACGGGTATATTGGTTTCCTGTCTTAGTTTGAAGACTTGGAGGCTTTTTGGTTAGATTTTATCCACTAATGTCTTTAAACACACACCTATGAGCTGTTACTTTGGAATGTGGCATAAGTCCATTTTTTAATATTCTCTATATTTAATTCCATTCGAATTACTTTTTAAATATGGGCAAACGAGCAAATATGTTGTATCACTTAGCAATGGGCAAACAGCTCTAACAATTTCCAAATAAATCATTACCAACCATACACTATTATATGACACATAATCAGTGCAACAATTAATTTGTTACAATAATTTGATAGATGTCATCACTTTCTACGCAATAGGGGATCTATCTCGCTTAAATTGATGATCATTTGTCTATAGTTCAGCCTTATCAGGAGTTTTATTATGTAACTATTTTCTAATAAACCCCCACAAGGAATGATAAGAAAGCATATGTAGGTTGTTCATTATTACGTTTGTTCAAGTTTCGAGGCATTCATAAAATGTTTAATTAGTAATAACCAATAGTGAAAATAATTAATTTAATAATACCTTATCAACAAGTCGTTTATGAAAATCTGAAATCTGTCGATAAGAAATTTAAAAAAACAAACATGATATATAGCCAGTTCGAACCACTTTTGACAATAATAATTCTAAAATATAAATACACCAAGTTAAATTGAATCTTAATTGCAATTTTAATTCTCGAGTTTACTTTTTTTATGTTGACTGTAAGTGATGAATAATAATTGATAAGATATGGCTAAACAATTTATAAATACTGCAAAACAATTATATGTCATGAAAACAGAAATTTAACAAATATACACATTAGCAATAAGATCAAATAACAAATAGTCATTATTTCAAAAACATTTCTTGTTAGGTTTGACAATGTTCAGTATTTATGACATAGTCCATTACAATATTGTTGTGTTTTTCTATTATTATTATTATTATTATTATTATTAATATTTAGTAAATTATGTCACACTGACTTAAGTTAATATATGTTAACTAAATGTTCCTTTTACCATTCTTTTTTTTTTAACGTGATTCGAACCTGCGTCATACTTTTACAGCATTCGTTCAGCAAAAAATATTCATTTTTATAACAAACGATTTACAATTAAAATAACTAATTTACATAACTTGTAATAATGAATAATTTATAAAAATGTAATAATTCAAACGTCGTAAATCAATGTTAATTGGCAAGTTTCGCTGAAATGTTTCTCCTTTTGAAGACGGGTGGTTTGAATAAACAACTTCAAAGATCACGTTATCGACAAAAATAACAAAACACATCGATATTATTATCATTTATAAAAAATGATTTAATACAGATTAACAAATTCTGAAAACTGTCAATGATCTAAATTCTAATTCTAACTTGTTAATTCGTTAACGGTTATTGAGAGTCAAGGGTTTATATTTCATCCGATATATATATATATATATATATATATATATATATATATATACTCTGTTTATCCCACGCCACACTCAATCACCAATTGTGACCAGCTGCCAAGTTTTTCTGGAGCGCTGAATTAGGTTCCACCACGCTTTCGTTTTCGATATAGTTAAATCTATAAATATGACTGAACTGAACCTGCAGTTGACAAAACTTGAGTTGCTGTACTGGAGGGTGGATCCTGTGGGGTATGTTAACCTACGTGGGGTACGTCTATTTACGTACATTTAAATAGACAAAGTTACATAGACACGTGAAACAAAAATATACGAATGGAAAAAACATAGAGATATAATTAAACCTATATATCGTCGCTGTCAAAACAATACCGCCAATAGGAAATCAAATCAAAACAATAGGCGGTAACCTACATTTGGGCGATTTTACAGGAGAGAGAAAAAACCGCGCCATATGTTATATTATCTTATGTATATCGGTTATCTTTCCATTGCTAATTACAGCACTGCATTGCGTTCAACCATAAACCTTTTTTTTAATAGTCTGTATTTCAACCTGTAGAATGCGTTACCATTACTAACTAATTTTCACTAAAAGTTGTAGATAGGCGGTATTGTTTTGACAGCGACGGTATAATAGTCCTTAAAGTGATATTTACGGAATGTCTTGGGTAGCGCTTATAACACTTGCAATTCATTGGGTAAAGATTTAATGAATGAGAATCTGAGACGTGGGTTCACATTTTTGAAGGGAAATAGAAAAAAAAATTATAGAAAATTTAACTAATAATAAAAACACAATTTATCTGTTTTAATGAGGTCTTGATTATTAAATTCAAAGAAACTAGAGAGGCCAGATGTCAAATGTTCTCTGTGTTGTTTGAAGATTACTGAATAGGCCAGCACATTCTAGTAAGATTATACTATCTGTAACAAACTATTAGCTATTATCTAACAGTGTGTGTTTATTGAAGGAAAGAAGAAAGACAAATAAAACAATCCTTCTACTCCCTGTTCTCAGGATAGATAATAGCCAACTCAGTGAAGGCAACAGGCGATGTAGGACTATGGACTTTCAAATTTTTAATGATAGTAATAAAAGCTCAATATATTTGGAATTATAAATCTTATAATGACCGTAAATATTTGAGCTGAAGAGACCCGATAGGCAACCATACCAGTTGAATGTATGCCTTATTACCCAAGGAAACTTGGCCATCCAAGGTGTGCCGTATATAGTGAACTTTTATGGAGCAATGACTGAACCTTATAATTAGTCTGTTATGAAAACAATGGCTTATATTGATAAAAATGCTTTGTATCATAATTGTTATACATGTTCACTTGTAAGAATGAACAATGTAACAACTCATTATTTTTCAATCGTTCATATTTCATTGAATAAAAAAAAAAAAATGATTCCATTGAACGTCAAATTATGTATAACCTATTGAATACGGGGAAACTATAAAAGTAAATACAGAAACGTTAATGAATGTAGGTAATATACAGGTAAAAAGTGGTTGGCAGAAAATTCGGATAATGGCTAGGAGGATAAAGGAAGAGGTATTGGTGATTTGGATTTAGGCTTGGGTAGAGGTCCTTGGACGGAAGTTTGTGAGGAGATATTGGTGTTATCGGCATCGAGCCTTCGGGTTCGATAAGCCTTATTATTATTAATATTATTATAGTTGTATAATCTACTCCCCTGGTTTTGATGCATTAATAAAATGGCCCGTATAATCAATTATTTTTAAAATATTTTTCTAAGTGAAAGTTATAATGTAGAAGAATGTATGTTTTTTAGGAGCTGTTTGTCGACATTACTCCCAAGTATTTTAAATATGAATAATTAGCAATGTATGTGAATGACATTGGAACCCGAACAATCCTAACGCGATTTCGCAAAGTGACGTGTTCAAACTCCTATTTCGATTTTTTAATATTTATTTATTAAAATCTAGAACTATATTATAATGGATGCATCGGATTATAACGCTTGGATTGGTTACTCCTGGGCTAGATCAAGAAGAGGTTTGAGATTGTTATTTCTGAGCAGTAGTTCATATTTATTCTAACAGCGTTGCAAGTTGGGCTATGCTTTTAGTTCATTTCTGTAACATAATGTTTGAAAATATGAGAAGTACAATGCAATTACGATAGTTGTATGAAATTAAATCGAATTGAACTAAAGAACTAATACAATGAATAAAAACCTTAGCAAGATTCAGATGCAAACCCCAAAACTGATTTTGGTAATCATTGAACGCACAACGACTCATCGTGTTTTATTTTATTTTTTTATAGGACTTAAAGTATCGAATAGGAAATCGTTATATCTACAGCCCCGGCCAATAAGTGGTTAAGTCGAATTTTCTCTTAAATGAGTTTTTCGTACATAGGATGCGGAATCGTGTTACATTCGTTGTGAATAAGGAGCTAAGTATGGAATTGAATTGATATGGAGTTATTGCTTATATTACAATTCCATTTCAAACCAAAAACTACCAGAATAATACGATTCCGCCTCATTCAATACAATTAACTATCTCTTAATCGGACAAAATTCGACTTAAAAGTCACATATTATATGGATTAGTCACCCCTACAATAGACAACGAAGAGGTTCGAGATCGTTAGATTTGTGTTTTAGCCAATCTTTATTCATGTCTCGTTGCATATTAGGCTGTCTTTGCATATTTCTGATGCTTGCGTTTTAAAATATTAGAACAATGCAAATACAATATTTAACTAAAACTAAGTCGAATCGAACTAAATACGTTATAAATTGAATAACAATCGTTCCAATTGTCAGATGCAAACTTAGGCGCTAAAACTGTATTAGGTAGTTACTGATTTTCAATGCACAGCATTTAGATTCTTTTTTTATTAATGGGGCTTAAGTATAGAATATGAATTCGTCATACTAAGACCTTGACATCATATGAATACGGATAAAACAAATCTTAATAACAAAAAACTATTTCATATCAGTTGATTTTATATAACAAATTTAAAATGCATGCACTTAAATGCTAATAGCTGTTAATAAAACAAATAAGATGGCCATACAACATTGAATAAAAGATAAATTCTATTATCTATTATTGCGTAATATATTTATGTCCTCTAAAAAAAAGGAATGCTGAGTACAACGTCAAATTTCCGAGATAAGGAATCGTTGGATCTTTTAGATCGTAAATACATAACCAATCATATTGTTGATATCGGGAGGTGTTATATTCCAAGGATCCACGGATGGACTTACTTGAACTGTCTCGGACGACCTTCAAGAGGAAGACATGGGACATTAAAGACGATTACTCAGCTACTGGCCGGACAACGAGGTGCAGATAGCCACGTGCGAGGATAACTGCCGAGTACTTCTTTGTCACATATAAAAGCTAACCTAGATATTTTAACTGCTTATATAATTGTAGAAATGGAAATACCCTTATCACCAGTTATCTGTTCCATTTGCATCCATTTCGTTAATGTAGTCGGTTTACCTAACTTAGAGCAGTATATATTTTTTGTAAAGTGTAAGTTATAATTATAAATATTTGTTGCTTAGGAGTTGTTTGTCGAACATTACTCCAAAGTATTTTAAATATGAATGAATAGCACTGTACGTGAATGGCATAGGAAGCCAAACAATCCTATAGCGATTTCGCAATGTGACGTGTTAAACTTCAATTTCGATTTTTGAAAGAATTTATCTACTAAAATTAAGAACTATATAATAATGATAATAAAACAATTATCATGAATAATATGTTTGTTTGTTTATTTCACGTCACTTTTATGCTCCTATGGCTAATCGGACGATGCTACTAGCAGATGACTAAATTTTACTTATCTAGGTTTAATAGGGATAGGGATTTTTACGAGTACCTAACATCGTACAGGCTCGGGACCTACGTTTAAAGTCCCTTCCGAAGGACGGCATAATCAAGGATTTTTTACTCCCTTTAAAATATCCTAGGGCCACCTGCCGGGCTACGATCCCGCGATCTTGGGCTTAGTTGGTTGTTATCCTAACCACTATATCACAGGTCGCCCTATATAGAACCGTTTTATAATGATAGTACAACTTAATAGAATGAATAAAAGGTAATGGCATGGATATAAGCAATTAGAGAAACTACTCAGTGGTAGTACTCAAATAAGAAATACAACTTAGATCAAACTAACGGAATAGAGCTTTGGGGCTCAACTAAACGATCGAATTCATCTCATATCCAATCCTTACAACTCCATTATCCTACGTAAAATTCTTAATTCTCCTTAATTTGTTACGAATAAAGTCATCCTTAATGACTGCATTGTCCTATTTGTTCCTGATTTGGCCGCAACCCGAAACCAGTCGTTTCCTGACAAACTTTATCCCAACTCAAAAACAGTAGTTTCGAACCTAACTAATTCTTCAATTCCTGATAATGATGAAAAGAATAATACAAATTAATGTTTTTTGTTGTTTTTTCTTGGTTTGGTATAACAATTCCGAAACACATCTACAAAATCGAAGTACTTGAGATACGTGTGGTATGTAGCATACATTTTTCATGTTCATTTTAGGGTCACAAGATCTTCGTCTACATTGTCTTAGCATGTTTTTTGTTTTGGTTGAATTTGTTTTAAATAAACCGTTATTTCTGAAAAATGTTATTCCATTTCTGAAAAATGGAAATTTGGCGGGTACAATTTCGTGTCACTAAGGGGACAAATTAAAATTAAATTTTTAAATATATTCATTTGAAAAGAAAAGATATGTCCAGGACCGGGACTCGAACCCGGGTCTTCCAGATAACTAGTCTGGGACTCTACCATTTGAGCTATCCTGGGCCCTAATGAAGCACGCTTCTCGGCCATGGTCATATCTTTTCTTTTTTCTGATTCTAAGTCCCCGCGTTCTTGCATTTTGCGAAGTATACGAGAGGAAGAATGTTCTTTGAACATTATTTTAATTTGGATCTAGTTGACTTACGTCATTATAATTATTATAATTAATTTTATTTTAGTTGTTACTAATTTTTAAATATATTCATTTGAAAAGAAAAGATATGTCCAGGACCGGGACTCGAACCCGGGTCTTCCAGATAAATTTAGTAAATATTCTTTTTTGTAGTTTGATTTTTTTATGCTTACGTGAAATTCCTTCCCGACTAATAAATATTTATCATAACAGCGCTGTTATTTCCTTTAGTGGTTGGATTTTATACTCATTTTTTAAACAGAATAAATTATAAAGCATTCATAATATTCGTATAACAAACATCTAGACGTTTATGAAAGTTCCTTCGAATAAAGTCATCCTCGATGACTTCAATGTCCCATTTGTTGCTGATTTGGCCCGAATCCGATACCATTCGTTTCCTGAAAAAACTTTATCCCTACTCAAACACACTAGTTTCGAACCTAACTAATTCCTCAATTCCTGATAATCCTCCTAGGCGTCTGAAAAGAAGATTGCCTCGTGACCTTCTAAGTTGAATTTGATATTTAGTACTACCACTGGGTAGTTTCTCTACATGCCAAGCAGAGACTAAGGCAATATTGGGGAAGGTTTGATTTCGGGTTCGGGACAAATCTGCAAGATATAGGACATTGAGGTAATTATAGGTGATTTCATTCGTTACTAAGTAAGAAGCATTAAGCATTATTTCGAGTTAAATAAAATAAATTGTTATTGGATGAAGTCTACTGTTATATATATGGCTGGCATTGGTTCATCCGACGCTGACATTGTGGATGAGCTAAATATATCCAAAGGTTAAATCACCTGTGTACAAACTCGCATGAACTTATCATTTCAGTACTGGCATTGCCAAAGGTAATAGTAGGTCATTGTGACCTATTTATATTTTCAACTCTCCGAGTCTCTGATATGATCGGTTATGATCTGAGACCTCACATAAGCTATAAGCCTAAAAACGGGATAGTGTTTAAATGTTTAGGATTCCCCAGTGCATACACAGGCTGAAGTCTCTTCAAACCTACTTTAAGGAAACGGAGTATATATCTTATGAATTTTTTAAAATAGAAGAACTGTTGATTAACAAATTCATAAGAGTTATCTTATGACCAATAAAATCAGCTCTATTTCCGTTTGTTTTAAAATCTGACGTCTTAGGTAGTCTATCGATACTACGTAGTTTAAGAAAATATTTCCCATTTTGTAATTATTTCGAATCTGAGTCTTCAAAACATTTAAAAATACTGCATTAGTTATCAAAAAAACAATAATCCGTTTATTTTCAACCCTTGACATACAGATTAAACTGAATTTGACGTGAACGAAAAATAAACGGGCATCACTTGAATAATCAACGGTATGAGCATTTTAAACAAAACATAACCGACATTATATAGTTTAATAATGTACGGGGTCCGCCTGAGCCATTCTTGACTCCTCCCAGACGTCATTGTTTGCTAGAGGTTAATTATTTTAACTTGTTTTAATTGTATGCCATTGAAGAAATCGCGCATATCGTTATTGAAGGAATATTTCGCATAAATGCGATGTTACTTTCGCGGTTGCTAGAAAATTCATGATGCGGGGCACTATGTTATAATGGGAAATTGGGCCATGAATGTTGTCCAGGCTAAGACCTTCAACACAGCTATATTTCATTAAAAATATCTAATGTAATGCACATTCTGTTTGAAGTGGGAACGGAATTGTAGCTTCACCAAGTGCTGAAAAACTTACACAAAGGAGAGAATTATTTAGAAGAATGGAGCAGGTGATGAGGGAATTGGGTGAATAGGGACAAAAAAAACAACAGAAAGGGCCTCCTCACTGGATCAGCATGGACAAAGACATTGTAAATGTAAGTGGAATTCCAGGAATTCTAAAGCTTTTTACCAAACACCGACTGAATGGTCTCTCCACACTTAAAAAAAAAATAGAAGGAACAAAGTCACAGAATCGTTACCGGAATCCGGATTTCTGTCAATCCTTAACCCCCTCCAATAAAAGAGTTGTATAGGTATGTGTATAACAACTTTAAATTAATCGCTTTTAGGTCTGTTTCAAGTGAAAAAAACAAAACAATAGAGAAACAGAATCATGCTTCCACATGCATGAAGTGGTTGAAGATGCCTGATGATATCCTCGGATCCAATCATCTTAGGACCTATGTATTTAATTTATTTAGTTTAATTTTAAATTTTATAATTAGTAGTAGTAATATTAATGCAGTGTAAAATAAAGGAGAGAGAGACAAAAAAAAAGATCGTAAGGCCAAGGTAATTTGCAACCTTCTGCCAAAAATGTCGCGAGCCAGAAATGACAAGTACTGTATTGTGAGAATCTCTAAACAATATGTCCCTTGTTACTCGGAGTAACAAGCGTTGATATATTTCACAACGAATGTTTAGAATCAAGGAAAAATCAAGTAGAAGTATTAAAATATTGTAAGTTAAGTTTAACGTACGTGGTCTAATATTTGTACACCAATCCCCTTTGAACAATGTGTACTATCTCATTTGAAATTCAAATTACAAACAGTATCTTAAAATTGTCATATTTAGAGGTCAACAGTGATATAGTGGTTAGCTCAACGACCTTTTATGGCCAAGATCGCGCTTTCGCAGCCCGGAATGTTGCCTTAGGATTTTTTACCGGAAGTGAAAAGTCCTTGGTATTGCTGAGAAGAAATAAAATGGTCGTCCCCAGCTTGTGCTGCGTCAGGTTCTCGTTGAAGATCCCTATTCTAATTATACCTGGATAGGCAAAATTTAGGACTCCTACCTTTGCATCATCCGATTAGCCATGGTAGGATAAGGTTTTTGAAAGGGGTGATTTTGAATACCTCTACAGCCGAGTACAATGATTTCTGTCAAATACTTGTTATTAACTTAAGATTAGCAACAGGAAATGCAAAAAATGGGTATCAACATTTTCAATGATTATATCATACTCCTGACTATGACTCATGACTTTCTCTTCGCCATTGGATTTCTACCTGTTGCCTCCTACCTAGTGAAATTGCCTTTATAAAAATGCAAGAGGGACGGACAAATGTACTCGACATATATTTTTAATTAAATTCAAGATTTAATGTGGAGTAGACAACTAGGCAATAAGCAAGAGTCCTGACTAAACGATCAACAAGCCAAGAGACAGAGAGACTAAATGCATAGGGGCAATAAGTTATTTTTTTATCATTCAGGATAAGTTTATTGAAGCAAATATTTAATTATATTTTAATCACCTTTTTTACTCCCATGAATACAGTCCACAGATCTAGGGAACATACCATGTCCCATAAAAAGGGTTGGTATGTAACCAAAACAATTATTTAGGTACGTGTTGCAGTTAATCAAATTAATACCTTATGTAATTAAATGACAATGAAATAAATTTACCTTAAAAACTTTTTTAAGACGAAAACTCTCCCTTTCGGGTCTTCAACAAACTCCTCCAAAACTGCGAAACTGGACAGAAAAAAAAAATTAAAACATTCTAGGAAAACATAGTTTGAATCATACTTTTTATTTTAGTTTTTTACCTTTTAGATGACACTCCAATCACAGTAGAGGGATTTTTTTACCAAGGTAAGCTGAAAAAAATGTCAGACATTATTATAAAAATATTTAATATATATGATTGTATACAATATGATTATGTGTTTAAATAAAAAAATTGATTCGGTACTAACCTTTAAAAAAAAATGAAAATTCCAAAACCAAATCCAGCACGTTTAATCCCTGTTTGGATCCTTGGAATCCCACCACCAGGAGAGTCCTCCGTTGCGGTGATCTGAAAAAGCAATTTATATAATTAATATATAATTATATAACATTATTATTAATATTTATTTATGCGAATAATATTATGTAATATAAAGTATTATAGGAGCCACAGCAAACTTAATAAAACTTATATCCTATATTTACAAAAAATGTATGAAATAAGAAAAAAATAATCCCAATAATATTAAATGGCGTTAAATGTGAAAAAAAAAATCAAAAAGCTTTTTATTATCTAGTCCATACCAACAGATTTTTAAATTTTACGTCATTGTTTCAGAGAGAAAAAGCAGTAAAAAATAAAATTAAAAAAATTCCTAAACGTTTTATTTTATTTTTCGAAAGACTAATTTATGACATTTTATGTGATTTATAAATATTTTATGAGATTTGTTGATTATATAGTCGACCATTTTAAATAAATTATTTTTCGACTAATTATCGATTCGTATTTTTGGTTTTTATGAGATATGAAAAACAAAAATCATTTTGTTGGACTGACCTCTCCAATCAAGGAGTGGAAAATTCGGTCGTAACTGCTGTTCAAAGTTGTTACATCAATGAATATTCTATTTCGTTCATGGATTTTAATTATTAATTAATCATTTCTATATAGGTAGATAATAATGATTGTATTAATATCAAATAAAATTATTTAGTTTTTATTGTTCACAAGAAAGTTCTCTCGTGATAATTCTTTTCATCGGTAGTCCATTTCTATATTGTTGTTCTTGAATATGATTTTTGGAGAATAATATAAAAATCTCAATATTTATTCACTACCTGACCATTGGAAGTAGTAATTTACTTGAAGGTTTATTATACAGTTGATACAATAATTGATTTTCATTGAAAGTTCTTATTAAAATAAGGTACAAACGTTCTCAAACACACAACCTACAGGAGAATGATACAACATGAATATTACTAGTATTTTAATATAATAAGTATTTCAATATTATATATAACCATAACTAAATTTACATATAACCATAAGTTTAAATACTAAATTAATAAGGGTTACAGAGGATATTGTCAACGAACCATCAAAGTTGCGGTAGCAGTAAGTTTTCTTTAAGTAAGCCTATGTTCTGTATTAATAAAGTAACTTTTTTCCAATAAATCGCTACACTTCTTTATGGTATAATGTTTCATCGAGGTATTTTTGATTTTTTTTTAGTGGAATCTAAGGTTATGAAATACTTTTAGATTACTTAGTGTTATGACACAAAAAACGTTTATACCAATGTATTAATAACGTTTACTTATTTATTATTAAAATAATTAATACCGTTGTACCAATGTAATCAATATTACCTATTAGTGTGATTTTATTACCAAAAATATTATTTATTTTAATTTTATTGTGATTATTTAAATATTTCAATATTTTTATTTTGAAGATAAAAGATTTGTCCTAGTCGGGATTCGAACCTGGGTCCTCCGCATCTCTAGCGAGCGCGCTAAATAAATAATAAATATATATTTTTTAGTCTATTAAAAGAATCTACGAAACAGAGACTAATTTTTTTTTAAATAACTTATTTCTTGGAATGTTGTAGCACATGAATTTGTAATTTATGTGCCAGAATAAATTTTAATTGCTAAATTGAATTAATTAACATTTTTAAATGAGCTCTGAGGTTTTCCCAAGTGGTGAAATAAGCACCGAAGGTATGCAAGATTATGAATAATAATTATGACATTATTTTTCATTATATTATACAAGTTTTTGTTAAACAAATTATTAATATTTGATAGAATTTTGGCTTGTTTCCATAACGAGCCTTTTTAGTTGACCAAAAAAAAATACCCACAAATTCGAGAGTTTGTGTTAAAATCCAAATACATAATTTTCAAAATCCGTTCGCTGTCCACTGGTTTTCGACTGGCATACTTTAGATTTTTATCAAATTTGGTACCGATGTTACAGATCACACCAGTATGATGCATGGAACCCATTGGGGAAAGTAACGCAATGGTGGGCATTATTTTCAGAAATTAATGCAGATGAGTTTTTGAAATGGAATATTCCAAAGGAAAGCAAGCAAAAAAATTAATAGCTTCAGGAGCAACGTTAAATAAATTAATTTTAAAAATAATACAAATTAATTTTTTTTTTGTATAATGATTCCGAAACATATCTACAAAATTGAAGTTCTTGAGATAAGTGAGGTATGTAACATACTTTTTCATGTTTATTTTAGGGTCACAAGATCTTCATCTAAGTTATTTTAGCATGTTTTTTGTTTTCATTGTTGTTTCTTTAATCATAAACAATTATTTCATTCATTTCTGAATAATGGAAATTTCGTGGATACATTTTCGTGTCACTAAGGCGACAAATTAATATTACATTTAGTAAATATATTTTTTTTGTTGTCACGGAACGGCCTTTAAGATCAAGCGAATATCATTTCTTTCGGTTTTTTCTTGTTTTTGTTTTTTCCTTTCCTTCCACCTTTCCCTCATCATCTCTGCGTGCTTTTGTTTTCTATCTTCTGTAAGTAATTTAGTAAATATTATTGTTTGTTGTTTGATTGTTTATGTTTACGTGAAATTCCTTCCCGACTAATAAATATGTATCATAACAACGCTGTTATTTCCTTAAGTGCTTGGATTTTATACTCATTTTTTAAACAGAATAAATTATAAAATATTCATATTTGTATAATTATTTGGATAATTACTATAATAAAAACATAATATAATTGAAAGAGGCATCACCCTGAAGAATTCCTTGGTGCGATGATTATTATGTGATATGGTAGCAGATAGTTTTGTCTATTGTGGGCGAGGTTAGGCCACACGTGAGGACAAGGCTCAGATATCAGATTCTGCCCGAGACCCAATTTATATAATAACCTATCTATTTACTTTATTTATTTATTTTATTATTTATTAAAAATAAGGATCTTCAGGATTCCAAACCGTATATTTAAAAATTAGAAAATCTTGAAAGTTTCCAAACATAATCAGAAATCAATAAAGGTTAAATAAAAGTCAAATAAATCCAAACATACACCTCATAACAACAGCCTAAAAAAATCAGTTCTATCGGTTTAATTAATATTTAAAATTTTAAAGCAGTTGTCCTGCTTATAGACCTAGACCTAATGATTTATTTAAAGTTATCCAAAAATAAACAATATTAAAGGATATTTTCCTTTAAATAAGGTTGATCAATCTTATACGACTACATTACAGTTATATATGACTGCCTAGCAAAACGATTTATGTATATAAATATATATTTTTGTTTTGTTAGGAACTTTTTCCTAGTTAGAAACAAAACATTTCGAAGGGGGGGGGAGGGGGCTGGGCCCTCTGCCCCCCTTATATACGCCCCTGAAAAACTATATAGACTTCGAATTCTCTATTTGCATTAAATCTAGTACATCCAACATTTTATTTTCGATCTATTTAATTCTGTAATTAGGTACAAATTCTACTTATCGTTCTGTTCTCAAGCTGACCATATTTTTCGTTTTTAAGCAATAAATTATCCTATAATGTCTGCACACATTGAAATATTAATAATCAAACCAGATATTAATTGAAAATTTTAAATAAATAGTATAATGCAATCATTTAATCAATGTATATTAGTAAATATTTGGCCAATATGTTGATTAAAAAAAAAGTTTGCAGATATTTAATAAAAATATAAAAGTGTATTGTATAGTTTAAATATATAAATAGAAATAATAAGTATTAATAAAATATGTAAATACGAAAATTGTAAGTTAAAAGTAAAAAATATAATGATTATAAATAATCCTATCCATTACGCTAAATTTGATTGATGTGTTGTTTTAGTATATGCCACAAAACATAGTGGCCATCGGTAATCATCAGTGTATGAATCTGTTAAAAGTTTGTTGTATATATTTTTTCTTTCATTGTATATTATGATTCTCTACAGATACATTTAAATTTGTCCAAACATTTAAGTTTTTAAGTATGACACTGGTATATTTGGTACAGCATATAATTTTTGTGAATTGTAGCAAATTATATAAAAAATAAATATTTAAAAAAAAATCAGTGTATGTTACATTTATTAAATAAATTTAATCAACATAATTATATTTTGAAATAAATTAATTTTTATTTAAATAATAACTTTGATATGAAAATAATATAATTTTTTGACCTCCATCCATCTCCATCTCCAAAATAATCATACATTTACACACAAATATTATCAGAATTTATTTAATAAATACATCTATTATAATCATTATATATACATTATGCAATTAATGACTTAATCAGGGATGATATTATATATACACTTTTGATTCATTACCTTACGGTTGATGAGAGGGAACGAATTTTAAACGTAAGTGCATACCACGACTTTGATCTAAATTTAAATTTCCGCTTGTCGAAAGTTGGCACGTGGCTTTGATTTAAGAAAACCCACCTTTTAAGTTAAACGGTTATTTCTGTTTTAAGATTAACAATCCCATATACTTAATAGAAATATATTTTTATGAGTCGATTTTTTTTTTTTAAATTGAAGGAATAACTTTAATTTTTGGAATAGGGGAGGCGCATTTATTATTTCGGAAACAATGAGGGATGGTTCATCATATTGTAAACAAAATTTTATTTCTTGGATAGAATTAAATTGCTATGTGGAAATAATTAAAAAATAGGTGATGCTAAGAAAAAAACTTGTTTCACGTTCGTCGTCTTTATGTGATGAGAATCAGGTTTTTTTAAATGCTTTATGTCCATTTCTCTTTCCGAATCAATGATATGCACAAAAATGATGCGTTTTCAAAACATCGACAATTCTCAAATCTATAAATCACCACATGTACAACTTTTTCTTTTTGTAGTAAAATCGCTATATAATACTCCTTTGCTCCCGTAATTTCATTTGTTTGTATGTTGTAAAAATGACAATATCGATAGATAAATCGAATATTTTTGTTTAAAAATACTTCTTACCGAAGCTTTAAATAGTTCTTTTTAATAAATTTAGACCTTGCCATAAGTTGTATAATTATAAAAAGGTAACGTAATCATTGTTCAACATCTATAAGTAGTTAACGTCAGTTGCCTGAAAATAAATATTATCTAAGAATATTTTAAGAGTTAACTGACGATGCAGCAGCCCCCTTCTCTTGTTTCAGTCACGCGGGTATATTATTACAATATATATTGAATGAAAGTTTAAAAATAATTGGTCAATAATAATCTAAATTATAAATTATTATATTCATATATATATACATATATATTCATATATATATATATATATGTGTATACAAATTTAATGAATTTAATAGACGTTCTCGATCATGTTAGTTTTAGCTTCTTTCCATACATAATTCATTGCATTGATAAATAATAAAGAAGTATTATCATAAAATAAAATACGTGATTCCAAGTTTTTTAAATGGAAGGAATTTGCAATGGCTTGCACCTCCAAGCTTTTTAAAGAGAAAAAATCAAAAATTCTCATATTTCTTATAACTGTTTCTTAAACTCCGCATATCAATTGCAGGCATTATTAATAAAAAATATTGGTACTTTTTAATTTGAAAACGTTCTTTTTCATTTACTCGGTTATAACTTTTATTTTATAATAAATAACATTAACAGTAATTCCATTTTGGAGTACTATAAAAACATAGCATAATTAGGTTCTTTATGGCCTTTTTTTTATGAACCATAAACGAATAATTGACAATTAAATAAATCGTTTACCATATGCTAAACCAAATCCCTAAAACAAAAATAATTAATGGCATTAAGTCGTAAAACTTAAGGACTTGTAAATCAATATTATTACTTTTAATTTAAATTACTTGTAATGGCGCAACATTTTACATTAGTAATATTTTATAAATTTATTTATATATTCAATAGATATCAATTAAGTATTATATGATGCGTATTAATTATAGCTTTACTGCTATTACTGTATTATTCTTAAAGGATTTATGTTTGTTCAAAAAATTAACCAAAAAATGAGAATATGCATGATTTAAATAAATTTAAATATTTAAAAAAATAAATTTTGAATACATAGAATAAATAGCATTAACATATATTTTGTTTGTTATATTAAATTTCGGTATCTTATATTTCCTTTAAATTTATACGTAAGTCGGTATTGTTAAATTATATATAGAGCATTTATAGACTGTTTTACCTTTTATTTTTCCTTACAGTTTGTTTGGAAAACAAAACTAAAAACTAACCAAAAAGTATAACGTATTTTCGGATTAAAAATACGAAACAATAGAATAGGGATGCAACAACCCAAAATAATAGTGACGTCATTTTCGTTTTTAGATGATTCTAAATAGAAACAGATGTTCCCGATTTTAAAAGAAACGAATCATTTAAACATTCTTGTCTAATTTTCTACTAAACTAACAAACTGGCAAAAAAAAGCTGCAGTAAATCCAATGTTTTTGTTGCTTTATTCTAGTCATTTTCCAGAGGGAATATATATTACATAGGCTTAAAAAAATTTTTTTTCAAATAGTCCTTTCGAAAGTTTTTTTAATAAGAAAAAAAAAAGGCAGAGACGGACCGCATCCAAATACAACATAAGTTAGACTTATAATAGTTATTTATTTGACAAGTGAGGAAAGTGCCACTTTATTACACCCGAGTGGCTTTACAACACGAGCCGAAGGCGAGTGTGGTAATTAAACGAGGGTGTTATAAGCACTTTTCTCACGTGTAAAATATTACATTTTTCCAGCAGCTATTTGAAAATGAAGAAATTAAAGGTGAAATTTTAGATTTGTTAAAACTAAACTAGCGCAGGTGGGTAATGCTAATGCTAGATCTCCAAATTTCTGATGTGTGAAGGTTCTAATACATTTAAGGTTATATTAAATATTTCTATAAAATCGCTTCAAAATAAATAAAATATATCTTGAATTAAATATAAAATAGTTCTAAAATTATTTATTTTAACATTTTAGGAATATAAAATTAATAATATTATAATACCGTCATTTAGCATTTAAAATAACTGAGTGCTGATTGTCAAATTCGATCTAGGTGGCTGCTACTTTCCCTCACTAGTGGTGGAAAGTGGGACTTTCCACACCAGTTTTAGTTTCAAAGATATTTGATTTTACTAGTTAAAAGTTCATTGTAATAATACGTAAAATCAACCTCTTAAATCTATTTTTTATAATTTCAGACCTCGCTATAAATTATGTAATTATGAAAGGAGACGTAAGCAATCCCTCATAGTGCAGGAGCTCATAAATATTTAATTATATAATAACATTAACAATAATTCAATTTCGGAGCACCATAACTATATATATTTTTTTCAATGTTAACGAATTACGTTTAAACAACTCGTTTACAAAATACTATACCATTTCACCTAATATAAAAATAATTTATGGCAATTAGTCGTAAAACTTAAGGTCTTATAGATCAATATGGTTACTTTTGTTTTATATTATTTTCAGTTCCTGTTCCGCAGGTTGTCGCTTCGAGTTGAGTTTCAAGTTTTAACTGTTTATTCATTTCATTTTTAATATTTTCCAAAAATAGAAGTTATAGTGCAATAAAATAGTAAACAATAAATATCCTGTAATAAAAAACTATAAAAACTTGACGTGGACAGCTACAAAGAATACTTTAAAAAAATTAAAATAGTCCAATCCTCTAGGGGACCACTTAAGTTTAATCCAACATAGTTCGTGATATAATTTTTCAAAAATCGGAAAAAACGTTAGATGTCATAATGTCTTTAGAAACGTCTGCACAAAAAGAACGTTGACGTCATGATACATCATGCAATGTTTGCTCAATGTATAAATTGTGCCAAAGACTATTTTTATCCCGAATCGTTTAGTAAATAATGTCACAACATCAACCGGTGACAACCGTTTTTCCATGTCATTCAATCGATGCGTGAAACTGGAGACGAAAGCAATTAAATTTGGCTCAGCGGAGGAGTTCCAGAACCGTTCACGTGGTCTCGAATCGAAAGTTCCAGAACGATCTATTTCGGACGAGAATTTCGACGGGTTTCGAATTCCATTTCTATGAGGCTAGAAAAAAAATCAGTCTCCAGGTGAGGTGAGGTAGTTACGTAACCATTAAGAGACCACCAAAGAAGTATGATGGATCAACGTAGTTGTAATTAATTAAAAATAGTGAATTCAGTATTTATTTTATCAATTATACTTGTCATATATATATATATATTTTTTCGAGAATATTAAAAAAGAAACAAATAAAAAGTTAAAACTTGACGTAATTTTAAGAACCTGCGGAACTGATACCCTCTAAGCAAATGGCCAAATACATTAAAACATTTTATTCTCCTAAATTTTCCAAGACTTTTACATATCATCTAAGTCCTAAACCTTTTCCATTATAGTACACATCTGTTTTTTTTTTGTTTTCTGCAATGACAATATTCTGTAATAAATGATCTTATATATATATTTTTAAGTAGTTTAAAGTATTTATTTTTAAAACCAGAACATAAAAACTTCATCATTTCAAGAAAAAAGTTCTTTGAAGAAAATTCCTCTTGTGAAACGAGACCTTGACTTGCTAATGAAGTTGAGAATTATTACAAATGCGCGAATAACATTCAAAACACATTTTTATGGTATACAGTATTCCATTATTTTTCCAAAAATAATAAGTCTTGGAAAATTTAGGAGAATAAAATGTTTTAATGTATTTGGCCATTTGCTTAGAGGGTATCAGTTCCGCAGGTTCTTCAAATTACGCCAAGTTTTAACTTTTTATTTGTTTCTTTTTTAATATTCTCGAAAATAAAAAGAGTTTTATTAATAACTAGATATAGTAACTATTACGGACTGAATATAAATTAAAGAACCGAATTACACGTACCGTTTACATGATCGTATATACTTGGAAATGTTTGTTGAAAAGTTCATTTCTTGATGAAATGATTACCGAAACATACACATTTCATATAATTACACTATTTTTTTCATACTAAAACTCACGATTATTTTTGGTAATTAATCCGCAGACTGTTGCTTCGAGTCGAGTCACAACAAGGTTTAACTTTAATTTTTTTCCCTTTTAATATTTTCAAAAATTACAAATTATCACGAGCTTTAAGTTAAACGGGAAATGTGTATAATTCGGTGATCACTTCATCTTGAAGTGAATGTTTCAACAAACATATATCATCTATACTTCGAAATGTTAGTTGAAACTTATATTTCTTGATGAAATTATTACCGAAATCTACTCATAATTACATTCTATTTTCTATTTTAAAGCTCACGATAACTAGTATATTTGGAAAATATTAAAAATGAATCGAATAATTATTTTCGAGAATATTAAAAAGGAAACGAATGGATAGTTAATATTCGATGTGACTTAACTCGACGTGACAACCTGGCTTACTGATACCTTCCGATTCGGCTCTTCCAAGTTCGTTACAGAACTTCGACTCTTTGGAATTTCTTATTTAAGACTTATTAATAGCAATTTGGAGAATAATATTGTTCAATATAATGATATTAATGATATAAAATAAAGGACTACTCACGTAAAATGTTTCCTGGGATATCTGTATCCGTTTTGAGCATTACAGCAGTAATGGTTGAGTGTGTAACAGCTTGCAGCACGGGAACCACGACAAGACTGACTGCAGAGGTATCCTCTCTCCCCCCCACATCTGCTGCCAGGACCTGGCAGGGTACCCGATTCTTCTCAGGATACAAAGACCAGTTTCTTCCACGCCTCTATAAAAGGATAAATAAATAATCTCATCACGATTGCAATGGATCATCATGATAATTAGTGTTATCCGATGATACTGAATTGTATTTGCGGTGATCAGAACATGATGAATATGCCCTACTAACTTAGTCAGTGTGTGTGCAACTTCACAAAAAAAAACGTCCTCTTAAATTATCATTCAAAATTTTATATTAACCAACATCAATTTTAATTTTTTTAGTATTAGTATACTAAGGTACATTTCTTGCATACAAACGTTTTACTTACATTAAGTAAAGCTTCTCTGTAACACATGATGAATAATCCCTAACTGCTCAGAGTGCATGCTACTGTACACTAAGTACTTCAACTTCAATTATCATTCAAACTTATTATATTCACATCAATTTTAATTTTTTTTTTAGTTTTACTATACCAGGGTATATTTTTATCATACAAACGTTTACTTACATTTATAACTTCTTTATAAGACAAATCATTCCGAAAGAAAAAGCACACGATTGCAATGGATCATCACAATAATTGGTGATATCCGATGATACTAAATTGTTTTTGCGATGGCCAGAACATGAAACTATAAACAAGCCAGTGTGTGTATGTCATTTTACAGACAGATCTTTCACTTCAATTAACATTCAAACTTGTTATATTCACATCAATTTTAATTTTTTTAGTTTTAATATACCAGGGTATATTTTTATCACACAAACGTTTTAATTATATTTATAATTTCTTTAAAACACAAATTATTCCTAAAAAAATATTAGTTAACAAAATCATTAAATGAGTCATGGGTATCAGTTCGGCAGGTTGTCGCTTCGAGTTGAGTCACAACAAGTTTTAACTTTTGATCCATTTCCAAAAATACAAGTTATCATTAGCTTTAGTATGGAAATAAGAACGTAATTATAGACAATGTGTATACTTCGGCAATTATATCATCTAGAAATGAACGTTTCAACAAACATATATCATCTATACTTCGAAATGTTAGTTGAGACTTTGATTCCTTGATGAAATGATTACCGAAAACTACTCATTACCCATAATTACATTTTCTTTTCCGTACTAAAGCTCACGATAGCTTGTATTATTGGAAAATAGAATAAATGAAGCGAATAACCAGTTAAAACTAGTAACTGAACTCAAAGCGGCAACCTGCGGAACAGATACCAGTTTTAATGTACACTTTGGTATCAGTTCCAAAGGTTGTCGCTTCGAGTTAAGTTACGACAAGTTTTACCTTTTCATTCCTGCCCTTTTTAATACCCTCGAAAATAAAAATAATTATATTACTGACTGTATACAGATTAAAGAACCGATATTCAAATAGTGTTTATGTTATATCTTCACCCTATAATTCGAAATGTTTTTTGAAACGTTCATTTCTTGATGAAATGATTACGAGTGTAATTACGATACACATTTCTCATAAGGACCAGATTAACACTTGTGATGGGACATCTTTTGTAGTTACTCAATATTACTGAGTCCAGCTCCACATCTATGTCTTCTCCATTGAGAGCTTTGTTGTAAATTTTTAAAAGTTTGTAACCAATGTTTTTTTTCTATAACTAATTTAAGTTTATCACAAATTGTTGTTCCTTTTTCGTTTTCAATTTTTACTAATTCATCTCCAACTTTCTCTATAATATTAATCTGTGATGCCTACGCTAAGTTTTGCTCTTCAAGCTTTTTTATTTGCGAAGGTAGAACCGATAAATGGGATCTTATAAATGCTAGATCTAATGGAGCACATGTTAAATTTAAAACATTTGTTACTTTTTTTACAGATACTGCGTCATCTTCAAGAGTAGAAACAAACTCTTTAAAATTATTAAAATGATCTGAATAAAATAGGGCTGCTTCAATCCATGTTCCCCATCTAATTATCACAGGTTCTGGGGGAAGGGGGCAGTCCATACTATTTCCATAAGCTGTCACGCGGTGAGGAGCTTTTAAAATTATTTTTTCCCCATTATTAACAAGTTTGTTGACATTTGGGAAAATTTCTCTCACTTTTTCAGCTACGCGGTTTAAACCATGTGCTACATAAGTTACATGCACCATATTTGAATAAACAAATTTTAATGCTTCTCCAGCTTTTACCATATACGGAGCGGCATCGCTAACAAATAAAAGAATTTTATCTTGGTAGGATGTTTGACAGAAATAATTTGCTGAACTTTCGTTCACAAATCGAGAGACAGTTTCGTAGTTCGTTTTTGGAAGCAGCTTGCATGAAATGTGGTATGGTTTGGGTTCAATCTCCGGGTGTAGGATTCCAACAACTAAACTGCAAATGTAAAGTCCCCGTGGGTCTGTTGTTTCATCTACCACGATGTAATTATAATTGTTTTCAATTAGTTTTCGTATTCCTTCAAGATAATGTTCACAACAGTTTTTGAGATAATTTCTTCTTAGGGTGCTCTCGTCAGGAATGTTTTGTTTTGTGTATTTTTGCATAAAAGTCTTAAAGGGCTTGGACTGCAGTTTATTGAATGGAATATTGGAAGCGACCATGGCGTAACATAAATCGGTAAAAAATGTTTGTTTGTTGTCAAATGACGAGCAGTGTTGTGTGTATAACTGCTGAGTTGGAGCTCGCTTGGATTTTTGTGCTGCAGTTAACTGTGTGTGGCCACCTATAAAAATTAAAGATATTGGGAATAGTCAAATGCTATCGTGTGGTACTTATGAAAAGATAGAATCTACTTTCTTGAGTTGCAATAAGCATCCACTTGAGATTTTCGATCGGAGCCAATTGATTTATTGCAAGAAGAACAAAAATTGTTTTCCCGTCTGATTTCTATTCTGGGTATGGTTTTATCCAAATTTTGATTTTTAAAGATTGGCTGGCTGTCACTTCAGGCACTTTGTCTAAAACGTTATAACGTCATGAAAAGAGCTAGTTTGTTGTTTACGCACAATATATGCGTGGCCAAGGTTATGATAATGGCGCGAATATGAAAGGAAAACAAATAGGTCTTCAGAAACGAATTTTAGACTTAAACCCGCTCGCATTTTACGAACCTTTTGGTAGTTAATGACGCTGCTAAAAGTTCGTTAGAAATTGTCAATTATTTTTCAATTGTGCAAGCAATTTATGTTTTCTTTTCTGCGTCAACAGCGCGATGGCAAACTCTTGCCAAAGAAATGCCAACTTTAGCTCTAAAACCACTCTTAATAAATACTCGATGGGAGAGCAGGGTTGAAGCAATAAAAGCTCTACGATTTAATCTAGGAAACATATATGATGCCTTGTTTACCATATATTCCAATAGAAACAAAAATGCGGAGTCGAGAAATTTTGCAAATTCGTTGTTAGCAAAAATGAAGTCATTCAAATTTATCTGTTCTCTAGTTGTTTGGTTTGAAATTTTAAGCAAGATAAATTTAGTTAGCAAGACTTCCAAATTCCGAGGTCGTTTTGTCAGAAGCGGTAAAAATGATTGATCTTGCAAAAAGAAGTGTGTCTGAATTTCGTAATGAGTCCGCTTTTCAGGAGTTCCTCTATAACGCGAAAACCATAGCCGAAGAGGTCGACGCAAATGCCGAATTTCCCGCACTAGCTCACCCTCGCGCGTGTAGAAGGTTTTTTGACTATGAGGCAGAAGATGAGCCGATAACAGATGCAGAAACACATTTCAAAGTAAATTTTTATTACTACATATTAGATACCACTATCAATAAGTTCGACGAACGGTTCGAACATTTGAATCAAAATAATATAATTTTTTCATTCCTTCAAAAATGAAATCACTGGAAGGATTTGGAGATTGATACAAAAAGAGCATATCGTTCTAATTTAGAAAATAAACTGCGCGCATGCTGGTTCTTCAGATGTAGAAAAGTTAGAGCTCTTTAATGCAATCGAAATATTACCGATGTCCATTAATGATTCTACAACACCGTTGGATATTTTAAATTATTTTTTAATAATAAATTAATTTCAGTATTTCCAAATCTGTCCACAGCACTTAGGATTTACCTCACATTGCCAGTCGCAGTTGCTCACAGCGAAAGATCATTTTCGAAACTAAAGTTAATTAAAAACTATCTCAGATCCACAATGTCTCAAAGTAGATTGACAAATTTATCATTAATAAGTATTGAACATAAAATCAAAATTGAAGTGAGTGACATCGTTAATGATTTTGCAGCAGCCAAAGCACGAAAAGTAATCTTGTAAATATCTATTTGTAATTTGATTAAGAGCGTCTTTTAATTTGTACATAGTATTAATAGTATGTAAGCCCTACTTTCCTGAAATACAGGGTAATTTTTAGTCAGTGTGAATATTATATTTTGGCGGAATGCATATACTCATCAATACCAATTCTAAAATCGCGAAAAAATATCAGCTGTTTCATTCATTTGGTCTCAATGACTTTTTCTATGGAACAACAGATTTTTTTCGCGATTTCAGAGTTGGCCCCACAGTAAAAGTTGTTCGTATTGATGAGTTATGTATGCCCAAAGTATTCGCACTAAAACTTTTTAGGGGAGCTTGTAACAGCGTGTAAGGGAAACTGAAACCGTGACTTCAGACCTCAGTACAAACAACTGTTGTTCTGACAAACAAAACCTGCGGAAATGAAAACAAAAATATTAATAATCGATCAGCTGATAGGTGCACTTTGTATGAACAGTCGAAAATATTTTTTCATTTCAGTAAGCTTTGTCAGAACAAAACCTGATTGTAATTAAGGTCTGAAGTCACTCTTTTGTTTCCGTTATGCTATCCCTACTCTATACAACTGTTTCATTTTCGCGATTTCATTTCATGTTGATCCCATAGCAAAGTTTATTTAGTTTCATGGGCACATTCATCTCCTTAGAGGATTTGCCGTTTTTTTGCAACACCTTCTGTAACTGTAGGTGTTTAATTTTAATCGCGTACCTACTAGGGGGCGCCTAGGTCAAGATTGCACACGAGCGCGACATGGGCTAGAGCCGGCGCTGGTCTTGAATGGGTTAAACCATAAGAGGAAAATTTATGTTATATAGTATATTGAAAATAATTCCATCTGTATGTATATTGATAGGATTATAGTAAATTATACAAGTGTCAAAGTAATGATTATCCTTATAATGCGTATTCTGTGATCGTTATATTCATGATGTGGAATTAAGTACGCCGACGCGATCACTGTTGGTAGCATTTCGACAGAATCACGAATCCAGTTAATAGCAGTTAAGAAAAATCACAGTAACAGTTAGAGCTGTTACTGAAAAGTAGCAGTTAAGCCCATCACTAGTCATTGGTGGAAAAGTTTTTCATCGATAATATCGGGATATTGAACGGGACCTACTATCGAATATCGCCAAGTCTAATCGAACAGCCATGACCAGTTAACAGATGATCGATGAAATATTAAAGCATCTGTTAATTGTTTATAAATCAATAATTTATAGAATATTTATTTATTAATAGAATATATATTAATTATATTATAATGATCTATTTATTTTTAAGTAATACAAATGGAGAGGAAAATACAGAAATTTCTATGACGATAGTCAAATTTTAAAGTTTTGTATTAAAGACTACAATTTATTACTCACTTGTATTAAAGAATAAATTACGTAGGAATTTCATTTTTTTTAAACATATGTTTATTATAAGAAATAAAAATAATTCTAAGTTATTTAACAAATACATTATTTTATTTCAAAAAATGATTATTTAAATATAGGCATCACTCATTTATAATTCACAAGCATATTTCTTTAGTGCCAGTGTTGCCAATAAGATTCTTTAGTAGCGCTGATTTTTCAATTTACTTTAAATTTGTTAGTAGTCATTAACTTACTTCATATTACGAAACAAATATAGGATATATTTTTGAATTAATATATGACTTTATAAATTCTTGCCCGAAGTGTAAATGGAAATAAAATAATCATGGCTATCTTAATCATATTTTCTTGAAGTGGTTTTTACAACACTGCTGCTAATTTTAAGCTTTCACTTTAATATTCAAATCTAAACTATGGGTAAGAAATTAATTTTAATCATACTATCTCTATCATTTATTTCTTATAAAAACTTACTTTCAGATGTTCCTACATTACTTTAAATCAATTACAACTAAAAATTATGACACTCTTTAAACACTTACCTTTAAAAAAATACAATATCAGATTATTGTTAACTCAAAATTTTAAAGGTGACAACTTATTCAATGGTTGTTTTAGGCCATAAGGAAAACTATTCAATATTTCCTTTGAAACATTTACTATTAAAAAATACCTGATATCTGAAATTTAGTTTTCTTTATGTTACTATGTTTATTTTAATTTTAAAAATCACAATTTAAATAAATTACTGATTTTAATTGTTAATCTTTTCCTGCTGAACAAAAAATCTATTTTAAAATAATTTAAACTTGTAGTAGCATACAAATTCTGAAAGTTATTATTTGTTATATTTTAAAAGCATGAGAATTTGTCAATAAATGTACCATCAGTTTTATTGTATTTAGTGTTCATTACTATTTTTTTTCAAGCATCTATTAGTATATATTGTTTATAAATTTACTTATATTTTTACTAATTAAACAAGAAATAATAATTTTTCAAGTTGATATTCGAATGATTTTGTGCTGAGGATTCAGCGCTATGGTTTTATAAAGGTTCTAAATTGTGAGAAATATGTTTGACTACTTATTTTCATCAATTTAAGTTATTCTTAATATATTGTAATTTAGTTTTAAAACACTATTTAGTTTAAATCTGTTCAAATTATAAATTATGACTTTCAGAGAGAACAATAATTGCTCCCGAATTCAAAGGAGGAATTTGGCACAAATTCTTTTCAACTGCTACAAAAAAAGATGAAACTTTAGTTTCGATACTCGATGAAAAGATTAAATATTACAAATTGTATTATCCTTTCTTGGAGAAGAAACAGATATTAGGAAAAGCCTATGAAGAACTTTATATTCCTCACATTTGTGGTGATATAAATAGGTAAATAACATTAATTTAATTAATTAAATTAAGAAGGAACAAAAAACAAATCACCTCAATAAAAATAACAAAGCAATTATTCGCTGCATATTTCACTACTAAAGACAACTATAATACAGATATTTATATTTAATATAATATGTATACATTTATATTTATATTAGGTAATATGCCTTCATCTTATTAAATCCCTCTACCAAGAAAAAAAAATCTGTTTTTACTACTGGTCAATAGAAATATTGCTTTCATTAGTAATAATGAAATTATGTAAGTAATTATTTCGTAGGTTCTCGTTTCAAGCTGAGTCACAAGTTTTAACCTTTCATTAGTTTCCCTTTTAATATTTTTCTAAAATACAAGTTATGAGAATTAGTATGGCAAAGAGAATGTAATTGTGGGAAATGTGTATACTTCGGTAATCATTCCATCTAGAAATGAATGTTTCAACGAACATATATCATCTATGACTGTGAAACTGTGAAATTTTAGTTGAAACTTTTATTTCTTGATGAAATTATACCAAAATGTACTCAATAGCCAAAATTACATTCTATTTTCCACACTAAAGATCATGATAACTTGTATTATTGGATTGTATTAAAAATGAAGCGAATGAACAGTTAAAACTTGTAACTCAATTCGAAGCGACAATCTGTGGAACAGATACCACTATATAATTGGTACATTACTGGGCATCTTTGTGTTTATTTAAACACTATTTTTATGTATTTATAAATAATTTTAAGATTTAAAATTTTCCTTATCAATATGATTTATAATATTATAACTTATATAGACTAATTTTTTGATCAGTTATCTTACTGGTATTATATATCTAAACCTCGATGGTAATAGGACACTAAGTCTAATTTCTTGGCTAATTCAGCGCTATTAAACTTTCTTTTACTTTACTATAATGTTCAGATCATTATAACGCAGAACAGTTGTAAGTTTGATGACTGTAACACTTTTATAACTGTTCATGGTACCCAACTCTACAACTTATTTTCTAAAATAAACTATGAGAGCTTAATTTGTTATTTATTCATTGGATATTTTTCGAGTGCTGTGTAAACAATGTCATGTGGGAAGTATAGAAACCAAAGCCAACTTGGGACGTATTTTAAAGTTAAGGCAGTTTGATAACATTTTTACATTTGTACCATTCTTATATCATGGCTCTATTGTTTATCTTTTTTTCAATATTGCTGAATATTACTTTTAAACACTTTGTATGTGCAAAATATTCATTATTCTTCAAGTTAATTTCTAATATATCAATAGTGCTAATAATGAGTTATGTCCCTTTGCTTCTAATCCCTTCTTACAATATAACAATCTAATGAGATGGAAAAATTGAACAATTAACAAAATAAAGCTTGTTGGGGATAAATAACAACGTTCACAATATAAAGGAAATATACTGATGAAATGTTCATAAATCATCATTAGTGGCACACCTAACCAGTTTTTTAGTCAGGGCCTCCTGTCAATAAATAGTTAAAGCAATAAAAGGTTCTAAAAATGAAATCTCTTAAACTGTTATCCTGAAAAGATGGAGAAATGCCATATAGTGTCCTACATCCATAAGGTACAGGTATTACTAACTGATTCATGCCAGAATGGAAAAAAATCAAAAAAATGTCATGATTCGATCATAAAATATAATTCATAAAAATGACTATACAGCTCCTTACAAGAGTATTAGGGTCTTTAGGGTATTGCCACATCACAACTGGACTCCTCCGCTATCTACTTTAATTTATAAACATATTTTATGCAAACATAAGTAAGATGTTTTAATTTTTTTTTCAGAAAAGAGCTGTACAAGTTGTTTTTGGAAGAAAGAAAAAACAACAGTAAATTAAAAGAAAAATATAAAAAATATCCAGCTTTATTTATAGAAAATAAGACTAGAAATAAAGGTACTATAAAGAAACCAACAATTCCAAAAACAAACCAGGTAAAAGTCCATAGTATTCGTAGTTATATTGAGAAGTCAAAGGAAGACCATGTTTTTGATAGTCTGTTATCAAATGTTAACCTCAAAAGGAAGGAAGGGGTAACCCATAATTTGAATTTAAAACAGACAAAAAGTGTTAGATTTAACGATGGAATTGAAGTACATTCAGTTAGCCCATCGGAGCCACTGTACAAACTTAAGCCTCTAGGAAGACTTTTCGATGAACCTTCTGCTATACGAGCAGTTGATAAACTTTCCTATTCCCAACAAGAACTTGAAGAAGAAAGAATTGAAGATAGTGATTCAGATTTCGATGCTGATACGGGAGTCACGAGCGATCCCGAAGATTATGAAAAAGAAGACTCCCCACAAAAGGAGAACTTTAGCAAGAGAACAGAAATTGGTGAGAACGAAAAGATAGAAGAAAAAAGCTTACCAAATACTAAAACTAAGACCATCTACGACTGCTCTGAAGATGATTCTCAAAGTATGGACCATGAAATAAGTAAAGAAGGAAATGACCTCATTTTGAGCAGCAAAATTATAACAGTTGTACAGGGAAGATGGGTAAGGGAAACAAAACAAATTATTGGGAATATTTATCATACTAAAGATACAATGTCAAATAGGAAATTCGTAAAGGAGGATACTGATGATGAAAG
Source organism: Troilus luridus (assembly GCA_964056705.1). Taxonomy (NCBI): domain Eukaryota; kingdom Metazoa; phylum Arthropoda; class Insecta; order Hemiptera; family Pentatomidae; genus Troilus; species Troilus luridus. Next base: position 56,067,978 of record OZ057416.1, on the reverse strand, counting down.
ACAAGAATTTGTCATGGTGAAAAATATTGAATATATACTTGAAAACATTAAGAGTTTGTGCATTTCGAATCCGGAAGAATGCAATACCAGTTCTGACACCATTGCTTCAATTGACAGAGATGAAAGTAAGTCAAATATGAATGTTAAAAGCGAGCAGTTGATGATAGGAAGCATCAAAGTAGGGAAAGATCTCACAGACGTAAAAATAACAATACAAGACAAAAATGACTCCGACCATAGTAAAAAATTATACTCTAAAATTATAACTCCAAAAGTGTCATTAGAAACAGATACAAAAACACACCTAATTGATGAAAACACACTATTAACTATTGACAACAATAAGCTTAGTTATGAACATGATATATATGAAATGAAAACTGATAAGGAAGGGAATACAGAAAAGAGAATTAGAACTAAACCTATAAAACTAGTTGATGATTTAATCGATTATATTAATGATTGGAATTCTAGTAATGAAGGTTTATTAAATAATAAGGCGAATCTGACTTCATCAAGTAAACCAATGCACATAAGTGATCCAGAAATGGATAAACGCGGTAAAGCAAGAGAAGATAATGAAGGGGACAATATAATTGAAGAATATTGTTTGGATAATGAGGAAGAAGACTCATCCCTTGAAGGAAAAGATTGTTTCGATGAGGAAGAAGGTAACATAGAGCGTGAACATTCGGACCTGGAAGAAGATAAATTAGAAAATATAAGTTGTTTGGACCTGGAAGAAGATAAGCTAGAGCACAAACTTTATTTTGATAAAGAGGATTATAACCTTAATGACTCGTCCCTTGAAGAAAAAAATATTTTGAATGAACAAAACTATTCTTCATTATCCATTGTTAGTAATAATCAACAACTATATTCACAGATGATTGAATCAGATTCATCATACAACACCACGGCTCAATCTATAGAAATCATAAAAACAGAACATTTATCTGCTAAATTGCAGAGCACCAAAAAAGAAAATGAAACAAGTGATGACTTGCTGAATATAAATTTGCCATTTTCTAAAAGAAATGAAGTTTCAGAGAAGAAAGAAGAAGTTAATGACACATTCACCATCATAAGAAGCATGCTGTGCAATCGAAGTACTTCAAGTCCAAATGAGCTGCACTCGACTTTCTGTTCACTTATAACTAAACCTATCTTGATTCAGTCTCAATATGCGGGAGAGGAAGACTATGGCGAAGATAGTTATATAAAACATAAATCATTTGGAGCACAAGAGATAGATGAGGAAAACAAAAAGGCGCTATCAGGATATCCAGTTTCTGAGCACGAGGTTATAAAAACTAAAGAAACGGTTAAAGGAGATAATGAAATACATGTTAATGCAAATATGAAGCCTAGTGAGGGAGACACAGAAAGGAATTTGAAAGAAAATACAAAAGTTATGGTTAAGCCAGTATCATTGGAGAAGTCAGCTATTAATAAGGTCTCAATGGGTAATTCCAATTCTTCCTTACCTGGAGAGGAAAGAGACAAAGGAGATGGAGATAACACTTCAAAAACATTTATCACAGATAAAAAATTAATCGGGCATGATCCTGATAGTATTCTTGATAATATGGAAACTATTGAGAAACACAAAGTCATAGAAAGTGAAAACAAATGTACAATCTTGTCTTCAGAGAATTTGACCAAGACCTCTCAGAACTCTTCAATGGTAGCAAGTTGCAATACTGATCTATTACAGAGGAAGATAGTTGATATGGAACAGAGCATTGAAGCTAATGATGACAATAATAATTCTTACCAGAACAACTTATCAGATGAAGATTCTTTGGTAAGTCAAAGCTATGAAGAAGATAACGTTTCTGGAGAGTTGATTAATAGCAGTACAGATCTTGAGACAGGAAGCAGTACGACTGTAACTCCTGTCAAGTTGGGAAAATACAATAGCGAGGAAATTAGTACAGCTTATGAAACGGATCCTGAAACTGGCAAACTTGTGATGAACCGCTACCTACATCCAATATCAAACTCTACTCCGATAAAACAAGAAAAGATTGACGAACCACAGGATTCTGTTTTCAAAAGAGGACTTGATGAGCACATCTTAGGAGAATCGCCGACTCATTCATTACATCCTGTCACACAAAATAAAGAAAATCAAGAAACTGAAGACGAACCTAAAAATAAAATGAGTTTGAATATTTCTGTTATTGATGAAAGCAATGTAAAATATAATCATAGCACAAATGAAAACGTTCCTTCACGATTGTCATCACATGTAGGCCTATTAGTTACAGATGATAAATGTAACCAAACACAAACAGAAACAGAAATAAAAAATAACAAAAACAGTGAGCAAAATTATTTCACTGAATTTTCAATTGAAAAAGACAATGCAGTAATTTCTGGAACAGACAAAATTGCATTCCAGCTGGGCAATATTGACGAGCCTAAAAGTGAAAGTATTATTGAAAACAGTGAAACTGATTCTCACAAAACATTTAAAAGAGAAAAGGATCACATAGTTAAAAGTCCTATTTCCGCTGATAATCAAGAAGACAATTTAGTCTTAGAAAGATGCACAGATGGAACAGAAATTAATTCCAAGGAAGTATTACTTAAACCAAACCTTGAAAACTGTAATACTTTTATCATTAGCGAAACTCCAGAGGGCTTTACTGATAAACAAAGAAGTTCAAATGAAGCAACACAAGGAAGTTCAGTACAAATCAAAGAAGCTTTAAAAAGTAAGAAAAATGTCCCTTTGGATTTCAAAGTCATAGAAAAAACCTCAGCGGATTCTCACAGTACTGATATAATTTATGATACTTCAAATATAACTGAAGATTATAAGTTTGGACGATGTGCCAAAACTTCTACTGTAGGGCTTGCAAGTGCTGTGGAAGAGGAATGTAAAATATCTGAAAGTGAAAATTTAATTAATGAAAATGAGCTAAATATTTCAGATAAATTTGTCCCCAAAGAAAATAACAAGAGACTATCAGCAGTCAGTGAGAGGACAATTGACCACGACTCAAGTATAGATGAAAAATTCACATCAGGTGGCAGTGGCAAAGTGCCTAGTAGCAATAAAATGGAACCTTCACATCTAGCTGATGGAGATTCTTCTCTTAATTCTAAACACAATAACTCTTTGCCTTTGAAAAATAAAAGTATAAAATCTGATTTGGAAATTCAAGAGAAAAAAGTTGTGAAAAACCGACAAGCAAATGTGAGCCACGTAACATTCCTCATCAGAGACACCAAGTCAGGAGAATATGAGTCGTGCGTGGCAGAACCTGGACACCAGCAACTAAACAATCCATCACAAGTAGTTATAACATCAAAAATTAAACATGATAAAAATAAAGAATCTGCTGTCAGTGAAATTCTTTCACCAGCTACTAAAATTCATACTACAGAGGAAACACATGACGGTCATCTGAATGAAACCTTAAAAGTTCCAAATTCCAAATTCCTAGATAATAATGGTAGACATTTTTCACTGGGAGTTGAGAACAGTCACATCGAATCTACACTCTTGTCCAATAATAATGAAAAACATAAGTACTTTACAAGATCGAGGACATATTTGAGTTTAAAAAGGAAACTAGGAACAATCGATGAAAATTACAGCGAATCAGATATCTCAGTTTCACACGATGAATTATCAGGAAAAGAAATGAAAATGAATATTTCTAGCAGCATCCATTCCACAGCGGCCCAAATTTCTGAGAGTCTGACCATAACAGACACTAGCAGTATTGAAATGAATTTAAAAAGGGTAAACACCGATATAAGGAGGAAACGAGCCAAGTTGAAAAAGGAAAACCCAGTGAGAAAAATCAGCACTTCATCATCAGAAGATGAAATTAAAAAACCTTTGTTACTGAAAGGAAAAGTTTTAGAATCCAGTAAATCAGCCTTTTGCAAGTTTACTGAACCTAATATCAGAATGAAACAAGCAAATAAATTTGGTCATGAAGATAGCATTGATACTGTTGATAAAAGAACCCAACAGAATGCAGGAAAAAGTTATACTAATCAAAAAGATGATGCACCCAGAAACTTTTCAAGTTTAGCTCAGTCTTTTAAAAACGAAGGCAAGAATGACAGCTTTGATGACAAAGCCTTGAACAGAAAGAGGGAAACAGAATATAAACAGTTGTCCGAAAGTTCTTCCAGTATTATTTATTCAAGTCCTAATGTAAAAACTGGACTCCAAGACATAACTAAAACTTATGAAAAGTTTAAAATAAATGTTGATAACAAGATAAATAAGAGGCACTTAGAGGAAGAAAGTCAATATTTTTCAAGTGCAAAAAGCGCAAAAAAAATACATGAAAAATCTCATAAATCCTATCCGCTATACAGGCAGTATGATGAATCTAATAAGGAAAATCCCAATATTCCTCCAGGGGATTCAACAGCCAGTATTAGAAACTCGAAAAAACCTTTAAGGCAACCACAACCTGGAAAATCAGATACTATCTTGGATGCCCGAAAAGATCAAACCGATGAGACAAAAAATCCTGATCATTGTATCAAAAAGAACAGGAAATCATCAATAGTGCGTTTGCTTGGTACCGCCGATTCCATCCAGATTTCTAATTCACCTGAAGTAAAAGGCTTGTTGCGGAGGACTTACTTCATGGGAAATCATTAATTAATGTTCTTCTAGCACAATAACTATGGAACAACAATTTGTACTCAATACATGTCAGTATTCTTATTTGATAATTACTTAAATATTATATACATATGAAATGATTTATATAGAAATTACTTATATTATTAATTTAAAATATAGATTTATCACCTTATTAATTATACTATATAAATATTATTTGAATTGTAGTAGAGTTTGTATAAAAAGCTTGTTTAGTTTAGTAAAGTTTAAAAAAATTAATAAAAAAAACATTATTTTTTTTTGTCTTTGTAAGATGACTATTTTTTGTATATACACCCTAAAGTTAAAACACTGCTGATTTCAACTTCAGTAGCTTATTATTTGTATAAATAAAAATCCATTTGGGTTAGAAATCTAGTTTTTAAAATTTCTCTGAAAAAATATTTGCCTTATACGGCTCATTAATAACAAGCTTAATTAAATTGAGTCATTTAATTTCTCAAATAAATATAAATAAGAACGGTAAACATCTTAGTTTGATTGAGAGAAACACAACAGCAAATATTAAATATTAAACAAAAAACTATTAGTTAAATGATATACATATAAAAGTTTATGGCTATACTAATCTGATAGATACATTTTTGCTCTAAATCAACTGATGGTTTTCAACTTGAAGAAAAGTAATCTGGTAGAAAAATAAGTATTTTTAAAAATAATTCATTCAAGTACAAGTATACTTGCACATCTAAACTCAGATTTATAAATGATAATTTATTCTGTACTGTTGGGAGTAACCGGCTTCGCTCAGGGAGTCGATATGAGATTGTGTTGCAGTTGGAATAAAAGAATAAACTTTAAAATATATGAGATACAAATTTTTTATTGAAAATATATTTTAACTCCAATAATTGTAATATTTTTCATTTTCTTATCTGGAGGATATATGTATACATTTTTCAAATTTCCTACTCGAGAGCAAGCTACGTATAGTTGGCCATGAGAAAAGCAGGAGTCTGTGAGGCTGATGCCGTAATAATTTAAATTTTGTCCTTGCGCTTTGTTAATTGTAAAACTATAGGCTAATTTGATTGTAAATTGCAGTCTTTTAAACTGGAATGGCAAATTAGTAGAGATCAGTAGTACTCTGGGGATAAATATTGTGTGTCCTTTGTCCTTCCGAGTCATAAGCTCGGCTTGGATGATGTTATTCGATAGCTGTTTGACGTTCATCCTTGTTCCATTACATGGTTTTGGTGAGTTGAGATTTCTGAGTATTGGAGTACTATGATCTGAGATCCAATTTTCAGGCTAAGGTATTCCTGGTACTTGCAAAGAATTAAAAAATTCTATGGGAAAGTTGACACTTTCTTCTACATTTGGCATCGTGTCGATCTATTAACATTCCAGAATGTTCCAACCCATGACGGATCTTGGTTTATATACCCCTATCAGTAGGTAGCTCCACTCATACAAAAAAGGCTTCGGATGGTCCACAATGTTCTACAATATTCCACAACATTCAAGAGTGTTCTGGAATATTCCACAATGATCTAGGATATTCCCGAACATTCCAGAATGTTGTGGTATGCTCTAGAATGTTCTAGAAATTTCTATAGGGGCTACCACACCATATAACTAACTTCCTTGATCGTACTGGGACTCATTTCTGAGTTTCAGCAGCACGCACATTGTACACTTCCTTTTATAATATATATGATTATCTGTCATATACATAGAATGTGATTTAATTTTATTGTTAAAAAACAACTAAATTCTGTAAAAATCTTTTCACATACTATTTTAGTTGTCTGATAACAAAGGCCGAGAGTGTGAAATAAAATTTATTTCTGGAAAACATGATGTGTAATAAAATCCACCAGTTTCTAACATTTAGGTTTTTAGAGAATATTTAAAGTACAGAAGAGTGTCAACTATCTGGACTTGCTTCTATGGAAATGATACTAGAAGTCAACATTGTCATAATAAGAAAATAAATTTAAAGAGTACTTTTTCAAAAATTTTATTTACTAGAACTATTACTTTATACTTACTACCAGTTCTGTCAAGGTGTCAGTTCTGCAAGTTATCCCTTCCAGTCAAAGTACAAGTTTTAGCTTTTAATTAATTTATTTATTTTGGCTTTTTTATTTTATTTTTTATTTATTTATTGATATTTACAACAGTATTACAATAATATATCAAGTAAATGGGCTAAGCGATACATAATGACATGTGAAAATGACAAGTATAGAAACTACCCACTGGTATTACTCAAATCACAAGTTCAACTAAGAAGTCACGGGGCCATCTTCTTTTCTGACGCCTCGGAGGATTATCGGGAATTGAAGAGGAAGCTAGGTTTGAAACTAGAGGGTTTGAGTGGAAATGAAGTTTGTTATGAAAGGATAGATAGCGGGTTCAGGCCAAATCAGCAACAAATGGGACATTAAGGTCATTATGGATGACTTTATTCTTATCAAAATAAGGAGCATTAAGGACTTTACGAAGGATTTTGGATTGTAGGGATTGGATACGAGAGGAATTCGATGGCTTAGTGGAGCCCCAAAGCTCTACTCAGTAGGTCCAAATAGGTCGTATGATGGTCATGTAAATGAGTCTTAATTGGGAGCTTAGAGCGTTTGTCTAGTAAGTGTTGAAGTAGCCTGAAACGTCGAGCGGTTTCTTGTCTTATCAGTCTCGTATGAGGATTCCAGGATAATCGTTTGTCAAGATGCAACCCTAAGTATCGGATCTGTTCTACAGGCACAAGTGGGATATTATTAAAGGATACTGAAGTGCAGGAAGTCATTGGTTTACGACATAAGGTAAAAGTGATTTGATGCGATTTTTGATAGTTGATTTTAATTCTCCAGTTTTGACACCATTCTTCAAGATCAGTGATATGGGATTGGAGGCTTTGGGATGCAATAACTTGATTGGTGTTGACTGATAATACACATGTATCATCAGCATACGTGGTTAGGATAGTATTAGGATGAGTTGGGATGTCAGCTGTATAAACTGTATAAAAGATTGGGCCATGGATACTACCTTGAGGAACACCAGCAGATTGGGAAAAGAGAGATGAATAGACATTATTATGATTTACTTGGAAAGTTCTGTTTGTGAGATAGGATTGAAGGATGAGAAAGTAGGTAGGCGGTAGGAATTGACGGAGTTTGTAGAGTAATCCCGGATGTCAGACTCTTTTTAGCTTTTATTCTCAAAAATACCATCAAAAGTGACAACCTGCAGAACTGAAACCCTTAAAAGGATTATAGGAGACTTTGCTGTCATAAAGAGGAAGTCAAACTAAACTAATATTACCAGTTTCTATGTTTCACAACCATTGCTATGTGGGTACATAATTTTGTTGGCATTTATTTTTGCAATATAAAATTGGTGATTATCCAAGCCATAACCATACCCAATTTGGATAATCAATTCTTTACCTTACTGAAGTTGGAAGAGCAGGATCGTCAGCCACAGGTTGATAGGCGAATAAAGTATATTTTCAAAATAACTTTGAAATTTGCTTTTTATGTTTAATCTCAAATTCGAAAGTATTCACTAAGTTGAACTAGCTAATGATATACTTCAACAACTATTTTTTAATTTATTTTAATGGTATATTATTACCCCTAACAAATTTTGAGATCCATTTATTGAATTGCTACTTCTTAATAATTAAGTAATGAACTTGTAATTCATTGAAACTATTAATGGGAAATAATCAAACTGTTAGGAACCTCTTCAAATATCTCCACTTCCCTCCATCATTATTACAAATCTAAATTGTGATTAAATAAAACTAATGATGAGGGGAGAATTAGTTAGCTAGGCATACAACGTATGAATGATCATCAAACGCCAAAAAAGATGATCCATGATAACATTCATGCCAAAAGAAGGAAAGGACGACCTCGTAAATGCTGGCTTCAAGATGTGGAAGACGATTTAGTAAAGATGGGCATAAGAGGCTGGAGAAAAGCTTTGAATCGACAGGACTGGAGGATGATTGCAGAGGAAGCCAAAGTCCATACTTGACTGTAGAGCTGTGTAAAAAAAAAAAAAAATGATAATGAGGGATAACAAATAATAAAAAAATCTTCTATTGGCATTTATTTATTCCAATAATATGTTTATTGTATAAAAATGTTTTGTGCTGAATAAAACACTTATTACTGTTCCATATAAATAAAATAATTTAAGACATTCTGCCCTATCGAAAAAAAAAAAAAAATATACATATATATTCGAACTGAAAAGTTACAAAACTAACTAAAGGACAAAATGCTAGGGAAAGCAATGAAAAGATACGGCAACACAACTAAAAAATGACAGATACCAGCATTCATAGTAATAATAAAGTAATAATAATAAAATTATAAGCATTAACACTAAAGAACATCTGTTCTAATCTCAAAATAAATGCTATCATGTATAATAAAATTCAAATATGCAACATCTTCCATAAATCTCTATTTCCTCACAATGTTAAAATAAAGTGCACAGTCATAATGCTTTAAAAATTAAAACACTTGTTAGTTTTTAAGCCGCAAGCACCTAGTAAACGATTTAAATACAATAATTTTAAATATTTACAAATTAGAAATAACAAATAAAAATTTCTACAATTATACATTAAAATACCTTTGAATAAACAAAATTAATACGACTATTTATTCAATAATATATACATACATAGTGTCCTATGATTATTAATACAACTCAGGCCACATACCTTACTTAAAGCAAAAAATGGAGAAAAAAAAATTACAACAGTCGGCATCGATGTGATGCTTAATTATTATACATTATTCTGATCAAAACATAGAAAACATATTAATTTGCTTCCTCCGCAATTTCAACTGGAGGCATACCGTTTTCTATCAGTGAGATATGGCCATTTGTTGTGGTAACAATGGCTACTTGCGATGGAAGTTCCTCGTTTTCGATGACGTCCTTTTTACTTATAACTTTTTTATCTACAATTTTCTTATTCAAAGCAGTCTTAGCAGTCAACTTATTGTTAGCCTCCTTAGTACTCTTGTCTGTAGGGGCTGGCTTTTTAATAGCAGTGGGTGCTGCAGGTTTTTTGTTAATAGGAGCAGGTGGAGCGGCTTTGGCTGGTGGTTTTGCTGCTGGCTTGGCACCAGTTGTACTTGCTGGGGGCTTAGCAGCTGCGGTAGTTTTTGCTGGAGCAGGTTTTGCTGGTGGCTTAGCTGCTGTTGTAGTAGTTTTCAGAGGAGCAGATGCTGCACTTGAGCTCTTTGCAGAAGATGGCCTTTGAGATGGTGAGGAAGGCTTCAGAGTAGAAGACGGAGTGGACTTGGTCACTGCTGGTTTGCTTGCTGCTGCTGGCTTAGCCGCTGCTGGCTTAGGAGCTGCAGAACCGGCAGGCTTTGGAGCAGCAGGCTTACTAGCAAGTGGCTTAGCAGCTGCAGCTGGCTTGGGAGCTGTAGGCTTGGTTGCTGAAGTTGTAGTGGTCTTTGCAGCTGTTGCTGATGGTGCAGCAGGCTTCTTAGCAGCAGGTGCTGAAGCGGCAGGCTTAGAAAGTGGGGGTTTAGCTGCTGAAGTAGCTGCCGGTTTCGGTTTGGCTGCAGCTGGAGCAGCTTTAGGTCCTGTAGGTGTTGATGGTTTACTGCCGGCAGGCTTAGCTCCTACCTTTGAGGTTGGAGTGCTGGGCTTAGCTGCTGAAAGGGTGCTAGTTTTGGAAGCACTAGCAGTTTTAGCAGCGGGAGATGATGGCTTGGCGAGAGGCTTACTGCTCGGAGTTGATGACTTGGTAGTAGGAGTCGAAGGCTTACTAAGTGGAGTCTTTTCAGAGGAGGCCTTAGCGGCTGTGCTTTTCAAAGGAGCTTTAGTAACAGTACCAGATTTAGAAACTGGTGCGTCAGTCTTCTTAATTGGCGATTTCTTCTCTTCAACTTTCGATTGGGAAACTGCAGTTGCTACTGCTGCCACAGCTGTAGCTGCACCTAAACAATAAATATAATCATAAATATATCTAATAATTTAATATACTTAATTGTAGAAAATGGACATCATAGTAATAAATAGAAACTAAGCAATGTTTTCTTAAGAAAAATTTAAATGCATCCATGTAACTGATTGTCTTAGTATAAATCTAAATGCAGTAGAATAAATGAAAAACAAAACTTCGTTAAATAACAATGACAAAGCTAACAAGAAGTTCATATAATGGGATACTCAAAGAGCTATGAAATATCATACATAGGGTGACTTGTGGTCGTAACAAACTACTAAGCCCAAGTTCGCGGGTTCGTAGCCCGGCAGGTGGCCCAAGGATTTTTTTAAAGAGAGTAAAAAATCCTTAGCTACGCCGTCCTTCGGAAGGGACGTTAAACAGGAATCCCGAACCTGTACGATGTCAGTTACTTGTTAAAAATCCCTATCCTAATTAAACCTGGATAGCAAAAATTAATGCTCCCACCGTAGCATCGTCCGATTAGCCATAGAAGCATAAAGTGACATTAAATGAACAAACAAACAATATCATACATAAGTTTATAGATTATAATTTCTTTTTTCAAATTTAAGTTGAAAACAAAACTATTTTAAAAAAGTTTAAAAAAATATAATTTAATTATTTTAAAAATTACTTTTAAAAATTTAAAAAAGTAAACTTATTATCGTTAAAATATTAAAAAAAAAAGGTTACCAGCAGCAGCTACGGCAGCAGCAATAAGGCCCTCCTTGGCCCCTTCCTTATTGAGGCCAGGCGCTGGGGTGGCGGGTGGCGTGGCAGGAGGAGTCACTGTCCCGTTTACCACCAGCTCAGTCTTCAGGGGGTCCAGTTCCAGTGGAGCAGCCATCTTGAGAGGCTCGGGCTCGACATCCTTTGGTGATGATTCTACCACTGATTCCCCTTTTTTGAGAATGGATTCTTCCTCCTTAACCTTTTCAACTAAGATTTCATTACTGTTTAAGTTTGATTCTGTCTCATTACTAACACATTCATCGGGCTTTTCGAATGATTCAGCCTCATTTCTATCTAATAGTAATTTTTCATTGACTGCTCCGGCTTCTTTCTCAGACTGATATCTCATCATTTCCATTTCGACAGTTGAGGCTTCGCTGGCATTTATTATTTCGAATCCAGAATCGCTTTCAGTATCTACATCAGTCTGTTTCTCTTGAACTTCGAATTGCAATTCTTGTACCAAATCCAACTGGTTGGACTGGGCTTCTGGTAAATTCTTATCTTCTCCATGATCTATCATGGATGAAGACATCTCATCTGTATAAGGAATTTCGTCTTGGCAGCCATTCAGTTCGATATCATCAGATTTCTGTTCTACTAATGGTTCCTCGTCAGATTTCTTCTTCAATTGACAAAGTTGATCTATCTGTTCCTCGACATTGCTTTTGTGGTCATCTTCTTTATTCATTAAAAATTCTGCTTCTAGTTTAGAATTATTAATCTGTGCGAAATTGATTTCATTGGTCTCATTAACGTCTGAGGAGAGGACTAAAGAAGAGAAATCCGTAATGTGGTCTGTTTTTTCAGACTCAATTATTTCATCTTTTATTTTAATTGGACATACTAAATCATCCTCCGGCTTCATTGGACATACTGCGAGGTATGGTTCTGGTATTTGGTTTTCTTGATTAACAGTTTCACTGTCTTTTTCAGGAAAACTAGTAAGTTTGTCTAATTGATCTTCAAGATACAAAGCAGGCTCATTTTCCACTTTGGAAACAGACTCGACAACTTCTTGTTCAGATGCAGGTTTATTTTCTGTTTCTGAAACATCTTCCTCTTTTGCCTCTTTAGTTAGAGGTGCTAATTTTATAGGGCATATCAATTCTTCATGAACTTCTTGTTTTTTACAAACTTCCTCTTCAACTGGAGTAGGAGCAGTAGATTCATTGATAGGTTTTTCTGAAATGGACGAGCTTACATCTTCATGTGAAATAGGAACATTTTTTTCTTCTAGGCATGAATCTTCATTAAGCTTGATTCCAGCAGAATAGGATTTGATTGAAAATGGATCTTCCCCGTGATAATATGAAGTTACCTCACTTGGAACTGAATTTGTGAATAACGCATTCTTTCCGAATATATCTGAATCTGATACTAATTCTTTGGCTTTAGAATTATATATTTCATTTCCAGGGCACAATTTATCATCAGGCTTTTCATTTTCAGCGTCTATTTCATAATCGGATGTTTCTTCAGAAAACATATCTTTCTCCATTGCTGACTCTCTCAATTCATGGTTAAGTTCAGTCACTTTACTGGTCCATTCTTCTTGATCCATAAGCTCTACGTGAGATATTTTGGTAGAAGTTATAGATTCCTCGGCCTTGTTTGATACAGAACTCGACTCAAGAATATGATCAATGGGACTACTAGTAACTTCTATGTCAGTAGACTGAGGTTCTTCTAAATGTGATTGAAGCTCATTTTCAATTTTATGGAATGTATCAACAACTGGTTCCGATTTTAATTCTGAAACACTGTTACTCAATTCTTTTAATTGTTCTTGAATATCACTATCCGACTGTTCCAAGCTTGGTTCAACATTTTCATGATCTGTGACTTCCATAACTTCACTTTCAATAACTTTGCTTGCTTGGAAGTTATAGTTACCAAAGGGATGGGATTGATTACTAGGAGTAAATTCGTAAGATTCTATGGGAGCATTATGATCTATTATTTCATCTTCTGAATTGTCGTCATCTTCAAAAACATCATGTGCTTTACTAGAAGACTCAGTTTCAAACTTTTCAAAAGTATCTTTAACTAAATCAAGTTTATCCAACTTGCTTTCTGATTGATCGCTTACAAAACTATCTATAACTGAAGGTCTTAAGCAACAAACTTCTTTTTCATCTTTAATATAAAAATCTTCTTCATCTTTATGATAAACTAATTCATTTTCAAGTTCTACTTCACTATTGCCATGCTTTTCATGGTTCACACCTTCAATGTTGATTTCATCACTTGCAGTTTCGTTATTTTCTATTGTATTCTTGTCTTTTTTAATCGGACAGACTAAGACATCATCGTGGTCTGAATCACTGTCAACTGAGGTCTCTGGACCATGGTTGGAGGAGGAAACTCCGTCAATTGAACCATGATTTAAAGGAGAACTTTCCACTTCTGAAGTTTTTTGTATGGTACAGAAATCATGAACTTTATCAGCCTGCTCTTCAGGGGTGGCATCAACGTTATTTTCAATTCCAGATCCGAGTCCGGGTTCAGGAGATTCCCTCAAGAGTGGAGAGTCTTGTTTCGATCTTATGATTTCTTCTACATTCAACCCATCACCGAATGTGATTTCTGATACATCATTGACACCACTCTCAGTCACTTTGATTTCTGGTTCATCAAGAGGTGCACTAGGTGAAATTAAATCAGGCTGTTTGTCCGAACCAGCCATGAAACAGATCTCTGACTCATCTTGCTGAGGTTGAGGAGAAAATGGTTTAAAGTCAAGATCAGAGTGTGACGAATCGTCCTGAGCACAAACGTCAGGGATTGAAAAGTGATCTTGAACGAAATTTGGTACCTGAGATGAGGCAAAAGGATTAGTGTCTTTTAAGGGTTCGTTATTTGTAAAACTGTCAGAAGTATTATTTAGGCAGACAGAATCATCACCAAAGACAGCCTTAGTAGATAAGTTGTTTAGTGCATCTCCATTCATAGATGTTTCATTATCCACTAAAAAAATAAAACCATTATTAGAACAGATAATTTTAGCATGATAATTAGAGTAATTAAAACAATCCATGGCAGGTTTTTAAAAAAAATAATACAAAATTGCAGATAAAATAAATTTAAATAAATAGAGAAAAGATAAAACATAGTTGTACCTCCTATATCTGATGGCCTCTTGCAGATTTCTTTGAAGAAGTCATTCGGTGACGGAATCGAAATATTTTCAAGACTTCGTTCCATTCCCTTCTGTGGGGAACTGGCAATATCTGGATCAACAGGTGCGTTGTACACAGGCACAAATTCCGCTGCATTTGGATTCAGCTGGGATTCCATGTCTTCTGCACTCAGCTCCTGTCATAAAAAGATTCATGTTTATTAATTTGCTCATTTTTATTTATACTCATAACTTGTTCATTTTCAACAATAAATTATAGGGCAAAAATAAACTTGCAGAAAGTAAACAAGGTTTTAAAATCTCAAAAATTACATATTTAAATAATATCATAACAGGAAGTTAGGGAAAGTAAGATATATTTGAGATAAATGTGATTTAATAGGAAAAGATTATGTAGTAAATGAAGAAAGTTAAAAAGATAGAATTCATAAGCTAAAAACTATTTAAATATTATTTGTCTAATGAAATTCTAAAGCTGAACTATTAGTATTTCACACAATACAATTATATAACTAAATTATCATTCTTCAAAAATATTTCTGTTTTAGAATAAATGGAGACAGAAATTATTCGGTCTAAAACATAATAACAGACAAAATGAAAACTCAAAAAAAGTTAAAAAGTTTGTTTTAGATATAAGGTCATGCATCCAACTAGAGATCACTGATCACAATATTATACTAACTTTATAACTTAACAGGATTTGAAAATTTTGAGCATTTTCATTTTGTCAATTACCATGCTTTATGACTAAAAACTTCAATAATTAAATGTTATAAAAGCCTAGGTTATACTATACTGAAGGAAATTGCATCTCATAGCAGGGAAAGGGGTAACTGGATAAAACTATTAAGTATCAGAGAAAATCTTGGAATGGAAGTGGAAAAGAGGCAGATTAATAGACAGGTATAACTTACTAATTCTACAGCCCCCCCCCCCCGGTAAAATTATCTTTAAAATGAGTTTCTCATACTTAGGGAAGAGAAATCGTATTATTTTTGTAGTGTATAAGGGGCTAATTCAGGTATTTGCTTGAGAAGTAGTTAATGTTTACATTAAGAATCCATTTCAGCCCCAAAACTACGAAAATGGTATGGCTTTCCTCAATACAATTAACTCACTCGACTTAAACACTTATTTTCCAGGGTTGCAGATATAATTACACAATTCTGATATGATACTAAACAGTAAACAATAAACAAAATGAAATTTTAGATAATAAAAGATACTACAAGAGATTTATAGTTAAAATATTTATAAGCTGATAACCGAATGTGGTACGGAATGAGCATTTGAAAAAATCTAGTTTATATTGGGCAGCGAGATATCGGATGGTCGAACGACCAACGACCCGAGCATAAGAAATTTTTTTTTTTTTAATTTTTGTTTTGAAGAGAAAAGATTTGCCCTCGCCGGGATTCCAACATTGGTGAAGAGAACCGATTTGCCTGACTGGGATATGACACCTGGTATCTCAGTGGCTTAGAGCACTGCGACAGAGACGCAGACGACCCGGGCTCGAATCCCGGCCAGGGCAAATCTTTTCTCTTCAAAACAAAAATACTTTTTAAGTAGTTTATTTTCCATCCAATTCCATCCCGAACAATCCTCCTAGGCGTCTGAAGAGAAGATGGCCTCGGGACCTTCTATAATAGAAATGTAATTAGAGTGCTGCCAATGGGTAGTGCCTGTACATGTCCTTTCATGTATTTATTTATTCATACAGCCCTTGTAGTAGATGTATATATTACAGTTGTCCAATTCAATAAAATATTAAAAAAAAAAAAAAAAGTAGTTTATTAATACTACATTTATTGAAAGAGCTGTTTCCCGTCCAACCTGGTACAAATATAAATTCAAAAAATGGTGATTACTCATTATTGGAGGAAAATTTTGGTATCTGTTCCGCAGGTTGTCCCTTCGAGTTGACCCACAAGTTTTAACTGTTTATTTTTTCATTATAAATTTAAAAAAAAATAAAATATTTTCCAAAAATAAATGTTATCGTAACCTTTATTATGTAAAAGAGGGTGTAATTATAGGAAATGAAATGTGTAATTGGTAATCATTCCATCTAGAAACGAACGTTTCAACAAAAATATATCATCTATAATCATAATTTATTTTTTATTAATTGTTATAATTTTTCAATCTTTTCTTTTCAAATATAAATGTATCATCTATACTATGAAATGTTAGTTGAAACTTTTATTTTTTGATGAAATGATTACCAAAATCTAATCAATACTCATAATTACATTATCTTTTCCATACTAAAGCTCATGTTAAGTTGTATTTTAGGTAAATATTAAAAATGATGTAAATAAACAGTTAAAACTTGTTGTAACTCAACTCGAAGTGACAACCTGATCGAGGAACGGATACCAAAAAATAATCTGTAGGAATAGTGACTACTGTAGGTAAAGGTTAGGACTAAGTAGGTAAGGGTTATAAAACAATGATAATAAATAAAATAAAATAATAATGGTAATAAGACAATAAAAGGAAACGAGGTTGGAGATACGGTACCTCTTTTTGTTGCTGATTATGCTGCCTGTTTTCCTTTCCGCTGATATAGTTCCACTCCTCTTCAGAGTCTTCTCCACTATCGCCTTCCCCGGCTACATCTCCTGATTCATCTCCTGTACAAAAGAACAAACAGTCAGCGATCCTCTTAAGTACTACACGCCAGCTCCACACACCCATCTCACCTCAAGGCTCCTCACAACTTATATCTTTAAAATTCTTAAAAGTGATTCATAAAAAAAAAAAATATATATATATATATATGTAAATAGATCCTAATGGCCAATAAGCTAGACCCTAATTATTCTTAATAATTTAATTAAAAGGATTGAGACAGTAAGATGCATCTTAATCGACTGATTAATCACTAAAAAAACTATAGTCTTAAGTTCATTAAAACCGTGCGGAAGGTTACAATGATACATGTGTATTTTTATTGTGCCAATACAATACAATGCTGAAAAATATTTGTCTAATCCACTGTCAGTGATGCCTAAATACACACTATTAATAGGATACTTGTTTTAGCAACAATAAAATCAATTAAAGAAATTATAATTAAATAGTTAAAGAAGATAAAATTAAATAATTAATTAAAAGTTAACAATTGATATCACAACGGAGGAGCCTAGAGTGCACATCCACTCAAGACTGGCCGCCTGGAAATGCTCTCTATAAATAAAAGGTCAAAGCTATCCACTCTTCTGTCGAGTTAATATAACTTCTTACTTTTGGATGTATTAAAAATAAACAATGGGACTCTACAGTTGAATATAAGAAGTTCTTAATCTACTCTTAAACATTTAATGTTAACCTTTTCTTTCCTAATAACTACGAAGTACGGAAAATATAGTATTCGGGACAAAATTTCTAGGTTGTAGAAAAAAAAATAGACGTCAATTACGTCAGGCTATATCTGAGTTCGGACATCGTTATCAGCTCCGCAGATTGTCGCTTCGGTTAAGTTACAAGCTCCAAGTTTTCATTCGTTTTCTTTTAAATATTCTCGAAAATAAAAATAATTGTGCTTTAGTATGAAAAAAAGAGTGTAATTATGGGAAATGAGCATATTTCGGTAAGGGATTTTTAGAAAGGATTTTCCTCATTATGCAAGGTTCATTTATAGCTCAAGAAATAATTAACAATTTATATTGAAGCTTTAAAACAAAACTTTTACCTCAAAAAATGTAGTCATTAGTTTATTGTGGATGAAATTTGATTTTGATTTTCCGGTATCAATTACGCTGATTGTCACAATTTTTAAATTTTCATTGTTTAATATTCTCGAAAGTAAAAATAATCGCGATTTTAGAATAAAGAAAAGAGTTTTTGGAAATGGGAAATTTTCTAATTTATATTTCGGTGGTAATCAGTTCATTAGCAAATAAACGTTTCAACAAACATTTCAAAGTATAGATGATGTATATTTGTTGATGAAATTGTTACCACATTTTCCACAATTACATTCTCTTTTCCATACTAAACCTCACGATTATTTGTATTTATAGAGGAAATATAATATCCGAAAATATTAAATAGGAAAAGAATGAAAAGTTAAAACTTTTGACTAAACTCGAAGCGACTAAATACGGAATTGACACCCCGATCGCAAATCTCGCTGTAACTCGAAATATCCAACAATTGAAAACATCTTAACTTCTTTAACGATATTTCTACATAGCTTAAGTGATTAACCGTTTTCTTATAACTTTTATTGACGAGAAATTTAAGTCGCGCGTGGATCGCAACTTCGATAAATGCGTAAATAAAGTAATTTTTGTAAGCGAAGGAAATTAAACCTGATATACAATGGCTTTTTCTAAAAAAATTAGGGCCAAAACCTCATCGCCCCCCCCCCCACTGATGAGATCTGCTCTAATGACCGCTATAACTCAAGGACACAGATTGCCAGCTATGGAATGTTACTTTCTCTCAAGAAAAGTCCAGCGAAATTCATCCTAAACCAATTTCTAGAGTTCACCTGGAAAAGGATCAAATATATCGATATTATTGTAGGATAGTATTTTTAAGATGCATCATATGCATGTGTGGGTACTATTGATTTAGCAGGTCGTCATGAAACCTACCTCATCTAATCTCTTTTTATGAGTTATTTGTGCGTACGTTAATTACAAAGTGTTTTTATCTAGTTAATTTGTTTACTATCTATTTAAATTCTTTAAGTCTTGTTAAAATTCTTATTGTACATTTAAAATTCATAGGACAACACTTTGAGAATTGCCGTCTTCGGAAGAAGCTGTGAAATAATTCGGTAAGTTCGGAATGATTCCGAAGATCACATTATCTGAAGGTCATGGTCATCAAATGGATTTTTATAAGAAGATGCAATTGAGATGTTTTCGTCGAAAGTGTAGGAAAAACATTTCTATAAGAAAGGGAACGTGAGCCTAGAATTAGCATTTTACTATTAAATTTTGGGTACTTGTGTGTACCCTACTAGTTGGCATACGTGAGCGGTTACATTTTGTAACCGTTATATTTCTAAAACATTTATCTTGCATCTTTTTAAATCTATTTATAGGGGTAAGAATTTTAAATTTTTTAAATAATCATCAGCAATTACAAATCAGAATAATTTATTTACAAATGGAATATCTTATGAACAATTAAGATAATGGATAATATAGAAATAAATAATGGAATATATCACGAACAATCAAAATAATGAAATATAAAAATAATGAAAAATTCAAATAATTTATTAAAAAAGAAAGTGGTTAATCGGATTTCGGTGAAAAATTGGTAAAATATTTCGCTCATAATAAATAAATAAAATAATAACAACAATGAGCCTAGAACAAATCAGAAAACAAACAATAAATCAGTAACAAACAAAACTCAGGAAACAAGAACGAACATAGAAGAAATCAGGTGTCAGAAATATAACAGTTACAAAATGTAACCGCCCGCGCATGCGAACAAGTAGGGGAAATAACTGCGGTGGCGTTAACACACAAGTACCAAATTTTGTATATTTCAATTTCCATTAATATAATAATTGGATAGGTAGAATCAGTATTAAAATTATCATAATCAGGTCATAAACAATGGCGGATAACAGTCTATGGCGACCTTCTAAATTACCGATATATACATGTACCGATGTATGTACAACGGTTTAGATCGCGGGTTCGCAGTCCGGCATTTGGCCTTAGGATTTTTTACAGGATTAAAAAATGTCTGTTTTGAACCAGTTCTGTGTCAGATACTCGTTAAAGATCCCTAGATACAAATTATGCCTGGACAGGCAAAATTTATTACTTCCAATGATTACACAAAATAAATCTATTTCATTTTGTTACATGAAACAAATAAATAATATTAACGTAATTAATGAAACTAAACAATTTAAAGAAACTTAGCAGGCTCAGGAATTGGATTGTTGCCAAAGATACAAGCTTAATACTGGTGTTCCGCCTTCTTAGAACAGAATTATGACTTAAACTAAACATAAAATTTCGCCCTCGGAATTAGCCACGCTAATTTCCTCAGTCTCTCTAAGATTCTGGCCTTACTGAGAAGAGAAGTGGTTAGGCAACGAAATGATATTGACTAATGACAATAATTGAAAACAATTATAGAAATATTAAATTAATCAGAAAGGAAGCGGTGATATATAACCCTTAACAGCTGGTATTACATTGGAGTATTGGGCTAACACATTAACGAGAACATCCGGCAACAACCTCAACAAGCCCGCTGTGGCGCAGTGGGGATATAAATGCTCTTTATATGCATCAAGGTACATATGTATGTGCATAATATGTATAAATATAAACATATATATAAATAGTAGTAGTATGTAAGTATGTCTTAATACATAAACTCGCTGAGTCGGATATAAAACTGTCCTAGATCTCTAGATCATATATATATATATATATGTATATATAACAAAAATCTTTAAAAATAAGAACACATACGCAAATGTTTTTATACAATAGCACTCTTAGCAAAGAGAGATCTTTTAAAGCCTATACACCTTTGAAATTTTATAATGAAGTAGTCATCATTAAAATCATTTAAAAGAGTATACACTTTTTTTAGATCTAAAAGGAATTAATTATACCACTTTCAAAAATAACAGCTGAAATATAATCGAAAGAATTTATTTATTTTTAGAATTTATTTCGAACTACTTTTTAAAGACCTTTTTAAATAAATAAAACAAACAAAAATTACGCTGGTTTAACATGTATGATCAGTTCACCGATCAGTCCAATATTTATTGGATTCTAAGAATACAGATTTGTTCTTATTTAATGCACATATCATCTTACGGCAACACTAGGCAATTTTTAATAAATATTTTTTGATACACTTTGTATTTTACTTTAATATATAAATAGCCTTTTTTCCCAACTTAACTTGAACGTTGTTTATCATGTTCATAAGTTTAGGAATATTCTCAACTAACAGAATATCGACGCTTATGAGTCGAGACATAACAACCAAACAAAATATCCGAAATGTTTGAAAAACAATAATACGATTTGTAGCTCGCGTGCGATATAAAGGCATACAACACAAACAAAAGCAACCTGAGTTTTTAACAGATACTTTCTTTGTTTTTCTTATCCTCTGAAATGATTCACAAACTATTTATAAACACGTAGATATGATAAAATGTATTTTTAATCTTATCATTATCGTCTATATTAGTAAATGGTTTGTAAATAAAATCCTAGAAAAGAAAAAACAATCGAATCGTGACTATTCTGCTGTTCGTTGAATGTTGACTGCAAAGTTATTTATCTATTTCTGAAACATATATTTTTTTTATTTATTTGTCCCAATAACACCCCCAACATATTTTTTCATGCTTAAATTCCTACCAATATTTAATTTATTTACATAAATAGCGCTACATAAAACAGTTTTGGAAACGATTTTTGAGGTGATTATAGCTTCAATTATTGAATTTGATCCATACTAACTCTAGATCATTCGGAATTTTTTTCAGTTTTCAATTAATTTTAGTGTTCGGAATGATTTTCAGTTATCTTACTTAGTGGGAGCTAAGTCGTTCATATATCTCCAGCAATCATTAGATAGAACAATCATTATCGATTTTATAACTGTTTTTCTTAAAGGATGTATTTAAAAGGGAAAGAGAAGTTTATCTTGGGTGTATTTGTCACTTTTCTATATACAGTAACATTCATGAGGTTGGTAATTGAAATTAAACAACGCTCAAAAACTTTCCAACAAGGGCATAAGGAGAAAAAGTCATACTTACTCCCTGGTCGTACATAGAAAGATTAGTATTTCTCGGATATGTTTGCCCATTTTTTATTATTCGGTTAAAACATTAAGTACAGCAACGAACGGACCTACAGTATACACAGTAACATGTACACGCGCTAACTTATATGGAGTTAATAATAGAAATTAAACAATCCTCAAAAACCGTGTCATTTTTTAATTTTAAATTAACAAAGATTATAACCTGATATAATAAAACTGCATAAAAAAACAAAGAGCGAAATAAATATGACAATAAACAGAAGACCTAAAGGCCAACTAGCAATCTATTTATACCTGTGACGCTTAATGACTTGGCTGTGGTTTGAATTTAGTGTTCCATGGCTGAGAAAGGTGCATTACTACCTCTCAGCTGTTAAATATATTGTTAATAATATTGTATTAAGATACACATGTAAGGTTCGAAGTTAATTATGTAAGATAGTTACGAGTCGTAACATGTCTTTGCAGTGGGCGTAAACATCGAGGATGAATGGATGGAGCCAAATTGTTTTAATTGAATTTTCAAAATAATAATGACAGTAAACGTATAGATATCTCTCTAACGGTACAAGTTGGAGCATGTTAATATAAGGCAAGTCAAGAAATACCATTACTTTTACTCGTTGCTAAATTTACTGTTTTTAACTGTTATTTAAGTAACTGTTTGTAACTGTTATTTAATAATCATCTGTTTGTACTGATCTATAATAATCACTCTCAGAATGAGTTTGTTGGAGCTATATACCTTATTAGGCCAGCGGCCAGGTACCAAAAAAGGGCTTCATTGAAGAGAACTGCAATTTTGATATTTTGTAAGGGGGTGTCTGACTGGTGGAAATTCATGTTTGCAACCGAAAAAACGGATGGAAAAACATCTGGTGGCCAAAAAAAACCTCGAAATTTTCGGAGTTATTTCAGTTTTTGGTCGCGATGTCCTAATCAGGGCGTTTTTTATAAACAGCTTTGGTAACCATTTATAATGTAGATTAAATGTCTATAATTTGAGCCCAGCCGGAACTCGGTAGCTCTAATAGATCCTGAGATCTAATAGATCTTTTCCTTAGAAAATTGGTCATTTTTTCCAAAATATCCAAATTTTATGTTTTGGCCCACTTTCGTGAGGAACACCGGCCGAAGGAGTGATCCTACGATGAAAGTCACAGGGAATGAAGCTGTAGTAAATTTGATTAGCTTTAATTGAGGCACCGATTAGGAGATCCAGACCAAAAACTGAAATATTCCGAACATTTCGAGGTTTTTTTGGCCACCAAAAGTTTTCCCATCCGGTTTTTCGGTAGCAAACTTGGATCTCCACTAGTCTGACATCCCCTTACAAAATATCAAAAATGCAGCTCTCTTCAATTTATTGCGACCTTCAAACACCTGGCCGCTGGCCTATAATTAATAATCAAATATTATATATGATATAAAAATACATAGCCCCATTCTTCTTATAATAAATATATTGCTTTATTGTCTTCAGAGAGGTGATCAAATCAAATTTACATAAAAACCGATGAATACCAATACATTTTTAATTTCTTTAGAAAAAAACACTATAACCCATGGAAGGTCTTGGGTTCAGTATATGGTACAGACTGTACTGTCTAGGACAATCATTGTGCAGGGAGATCACACTCAACCACCAGATTTTCCCCTAAGCTAATCCACTTTACAGAGGTAACCCTAGAAAGATCTGCAGACACAAAAGGGCCATCTATGGCTGTTAAAAATGTGACATCTTTTAACACAGCATACTTTCTCCTAATTGAACGGGGCTAAATCCTCTCAAAGGCATTATAAGACTTATCTGGATGAGAAATCGTTAGCGGGCACAATGGAGAAGTGAAGGCAATAGAAAGTGAAGCGCATTACCAAAGGAATGGACCTGGCTGCCGTGAGGGCGAGTAATTGGCTCATCTCCTCCGAGGATCCCCTGCCCTTTGAACCCCGGCATTGGATCATCACGAAGGAGTGGAGTACGGGTCAGGAAGGAGATGGTCGGAAGGGGAGAGTAAGGTTTGAAGAAATCACGAACAACGTCTTAATAAAAGAAATACATACAGTTAGTAAGTTATATTTCAGTTCTTCGCCTGCCGATTAGAGAGTACCATTGAAAAATCAATTGAGAAATATTCTAGAAGAAGATATTAATAATTCTCAGTTAGTAAATTACCAAGTACTCGTAAACTTAACAGCTCCAGGGGCTTACCCATTTTTAGAGGCTCTGTAGATCCCACATGATCCAATAACGGCTTTAATTTTTTTAATTGTAATAAATAATTTATCTGTCACAGCCGGATTTGAACCCGGAACCTTCGGCATAGCAACTACTATTGAGCTCTATCTACTGAGCAACTCCTCTCCCTTAATAATTATAAATATTAAATAAATTTAACCTAAGCATTAATATTAGGGTTGGTAAACGTCCGAATATTAGAGGTAAGTGTATTCGCAGGGTTGTGTTAAAGCTGAAATAGGACTATAATTAGGATTGTAGAGATATCTACAAAGCTTTGTATATGCACTGATGGTATAGGCATAGAACCTGGTTTGGATAATTTGAATCCATTACATGCACAATAGATAAAATGGAACTTAGTGAAGAGTATTTATGTTGAAACTTCTTAACGACACGTGTTTATTGAACAGAATATTTAAACTGACTTAGTGTAGAATAAGTAAAAATCCAATCAGGATTAAATGTGGATAACTCCAAATTTCAAAAACTGACTTTTTCACATCTTTCCCTTGTTCACAAAGCAAAGTTTTATGCTAGCGAAACTTCACATTGAGAATCTGAGAAATAACCACGAGAAATAAATCGGCGAAGTGCTATGTTATACAAAATTGGATGACTTAACTAGAGAAAAATGTGAAAAGGTAAATTTTAGGAATTATGGAGTTATCCGCTTTGATCCTTAACGCCGCGAGAATATTTTTTTTAATTTCGAAGTAAAAGGATTTGGAAAGCTTAGAAGGTTATGATTTATGATGAGCCGTCCTACAATAACATGAGTTAAAACATCTAATTATAAGATACAAAAATATTTGTATTCTTCCCCATTTTTTAAAATATTTATAAGATCATTTATTAACAATTTTCCATCCAAAAACCTTTCTGTGAATGATCGGTATTGGGAAAGGTTGTGGCTTATCTAACCCATAAAATTCGTTCCTGCGTACTAGCGATAGAATTATTAACATTAAACTATTTTTTGATGTTATCAATATAAATTAAAGAGGGCCATGACGCCATAATGCACCATTGCTTATTATTATGGTACATGTTTCTGATTTACTCTATTCTTGAAGGACCTGACGTTGTTTTATTAAGCTCTCCAAAAAGTTTTACGAATATATTAAGATGTTGAAAGGTATATTATATTAACTAAGTAAGTCCACTTTTGATCCTGAACGCCATACACTAATATCTTTTTACAACACACGGAATCGAGTACACAAGAGATAAAGCAATGTAAACATGATGTAAGTCCCTTTTTCTGAACGTGAAAGAATGGAAAATGCAGTCAGAACCAAACAATCTAAGAGGCCGGTTACAGATACCCTTTCACCAATGACTCACAATATTGTATAATTAATTGGCTAAGGCTTGTTGTGCAACGCGGCGATAGGGAATTGTACATTAGCGAGGAACCAAAAGCTCAATCAATAAATAATTTAGGTTATTTGGGGAATGTGGAATGTAAGTTCTAAATCTGGATTAGATAAATAAAAAGTATTATCCAATATTAATAAAAAACAAAACGATATACAGCCATAATAATATGAATATGAACAACAAATATAATATATATCGCAATGTGTATGACACAAGGGATAACAACAAAACAAAATTGTGCTATATCTTTTTTTTTAAATAAAATAAAAATAAACAAAATTTCAAAGAGTCATACATTATTAATTAGAATGCAACTGGGAAAGTCCAAAAAGCGAAGTCTTAAGGCTCTAAATTACTGGGACAAAACTAATCAGTCAACGTTTAGTCAATTCAGACACCATTAAGAAATAAACCGAAAGAAAAATCACATAAAATAAGATTAAGTACAGCAGTCTATCTCACTTCAACAGTCAAATTGACTCATCAAGTAGAGACAGATTACATAGCATTACTTCAAGAGGTAAGCTAGGTTTTGACTGTTGATATGAGATGTGCTCCAATTTGTCCGATTTTTCCTTTGATATTTATATTTTAACCAAAAACCCGCTGAATACGCGGTTAAGCCGAATTTTGTCCAGAATGAGTTATTTATACGTATAGAGGAAAGCGGAATCGTGACCATTTTGGTACTTTTTGGCTTGAAATAGAGTTTAAATATAAGAAATAACTCCATATCAAGCCAATCCATTACCTTATCACATATTCATTATGACATAAACACCGCTTCCCAAAGTACAAGAAACTTATTATTGACTAAATTCCACTTAACCACTTATTCACCGGAACTATGAATGTAAATATGTAGTCCAAAATGCACATTAAAATAGCTGTACGGTTTTTTTTTTTTTTCAATACTAAGTTTAGAACGTACATTCCGCACTCCTCAACCTCAATTAACCTAAAAAAAGTATTGATTGATCGGCATTGAGCTTATAGTTCCTTTCTAATGAACGATTCCGTAAATAGCATTGCCCAATTAATTACAATTTTGAGTAACTGGATTTTTCCTATCGCATTCTTATTAATTTTTTTTTTCAAAATTTTATATGATCAAGTAAATATAACAAATTCATTCAAACAAAGAAAATTATTCCAGGTTATTACTGTAATAAAATTAATTAAAATATATGAAATAATTTTACAATTAACATTCCTAGCGGTTTACCCGATATGGTATTCGGAACACTTAAACCCTTCGGTAAGTAA
Organism: Troilus luridus; assembly: GCA_964056705.1. Classification (NCBI taxonomy): domain Eukaryota; kingdom Metazoa; phylum Arthropoda; class Insecta; order Hemiptera; family Pentatomidae; genus Troilus; species Troilus luridus. Next base: position 56,040,821 of record OZ057416.1, on the reverse strand, counting down.
CGGGTGTGATTAGTCACAGTTTCTCTATTGTAGGCGGCAGCGGGTAATAAACAGACATCATTAAAGATAGGGCATGAAAATAATAATAATAAAAATCGATAAATCAAGTATTGACATCGGACAAAAGCCATAAATGGTGCCGACTTCATCCCGACCCCTTCAATAGCCTGAAAGAGGCTCGCAATAAAAGGAGGGAGTGATATAAGTCCTGGAGAAACAGGGGACTTATTGTCCTCGTCGGGTCTAGATGAGTTCCTTCATTCAGTTTACTTTTTTGTCAATCCAAAGGGATCCTAAGTGAGGTTAAACCGCAGGCCGGTTAGTATTCCACCCTTCCTTGACAAAGACTTACACCAAACAATCTGAACAGGGAATAAAATGGAAGTCCCGACACTAGGGGATATCAAGTACTCGTTAAAGATACCTGGGTAGGCAAAATGTATGACTGTAGCATCGTCCGATTAGACACAGCAGCATAGAATAACTTTAAACGAAACAAACAATCTGAACATTAAATATATCAACAACAGTCAGGAAGAATATGTATGATTAAATAATACCGATATGGATAAAAAAAAGAAGGTTATTTTATATAATTTATATTAAAAAGAAAATAAAAAAACAACACTACATGCCAAAGGGTCTGAGGTTCAACACATGGTAGAGACATTACTGTTTCTTGGGCAACGGTTGTGCAAATAGGTGATTTGTCCTATATCATGCTCAACCGCCAGATTTTCCCCCTTATTTTGGGTACCCAATTTAAGAGACTGGGTGATCCCCAGGAGGGTCCTAGATCCTATTTGATCCATATTCCGCTAGATCCGATAGGATCCACCGGCTGCTAATAGATTAAATAAAAATCTTCCCATTCTCAAATGAGATTTGAACCCAAGACCTTCGGCATGACAACTGTTTTAAAGACGACAGTTTTACAGGGAGGGTATTTTTACAAGATCACCTCTCCAGCACCGGTTAATAAGTGGTTAGGTCGAATTTTTCTCTCTATTGACACCTCTATAAAAGGAAGAAATTTAAAGTTTGTGAGTACTGTAGGATATCGGAAATATAGGACACCTCTTCTCGAAACCCAGGTTTAGTTTTCTTCTATTGATTTCAGTAAAAGTTTGTGTGCTCTAGTATTTTAAGATCGCTGGCGGATATGCCTCTCCGAGCCCGCAAACTTGAGAGCTTTTTTTCCGTCGGAAAGGTTAAATCTAACGTTCTTTTTCTTGGCCTAATTATCGACCGAGCTCCCGCCAATTGCCCACTTTCTAGCAAGATATTATTTAGAAAATAAATCGTATTGAAATAATACGTTTAATACATGCCTGTCTTAAGTCTAGTAAAAAAATAAAAACGTTTATAATATTTTTTGATACAACATAATATGAAAGGAGTTAAAAAACTGTGAAATCTAGACAGAAAGCTGTAACGAACCCACGATCTTGGGAATATTAGGTTGTTCTACTGTCCAATAAAAAATAGGTCACCACACAATTTCATAAGTATTTATTTGTAATTTAAATATTCCCATTTATTTTATTCATTATGTATAGTGATATTATAATTAAAATATTCGACAGACATGTAATAACCCAGACAAATTCGACTGATAATGTATTTTTTTTGTATTCTTAGGGAACTATGTCACCAGAACAAAAGTTGCTTTTCATATAATTTCAAAATAATCTACAACAAAACGATTTTCCGGTATTTTCCAATATGAGGGTGAAAACACTAAAGCCGGTGGTGATAAGGGATGATAAGATGAAGAGAGGACTGCGTAGCAACGGGGAACGCACAACAAATCGATAGCTCGTCTGGCCCCCCCGTCTCGATCCCTCGAGTCAGTGAACCTCTTCCGCGTCCTCCTCCGACAGCGTGTGCCGCGGGTGGAACGTACTAACTAGGTAATGTCCAGGTCGAGGGATATACTGGGGATCGATCGATCAGCATACAATACAAAAGTAACCAAAAGTGAATTGCTTATAAAATGGATATGTAACCAGGGAGTTTCATCAATGTTTCCAAGTTGTCAGCAATGTAAACTTCCTTGACCTACCCTCTTCTTTTATATGTATATATGCCTGCTCCATGAGATAGAGAGAGGTAGAGAGATGATATGGCTGGACTATAGTATGTTAAGAGAGTAGTCACTAAGTGGCGAAAACGGTTGTGAAGGGAGATCAGGCTCAATCCCCAGAGTTTTCCACCTGGGTGAGCCCATGGAGGTTTCTCAGATCCCACAAGGATCCAACAATGTCAATAGATTGAATCATTTATTTGAAACAGCCGGATTTGAACCCAGAACCTTCGGGATATCAACTCAGCTATTTTCCCGCTCTCATCTCTTCCCTATAATTTCTTTAGAATAGAACAGAATAAATATTTATTTTTCAATACTAAGTGATTGGTAACTAGAGAGAATGAATGAAAATCAACTATCAAAGAAGGCTTTTACATTCTTTCAAAATAGGAAAACAGACAAAATGCATGGTTGGGTAAGAGATCCAGAAAAAAATGCATACTGAACAAGAGACCAAAAACGACAAAGATAAATTTAAAGTAGTCACGAAATGTAAAGATCTTCAGCAAAATATGAAACCAAACGGTCAGAAGAGAGGAAGGAACACATTAATAAAAACGAAATTAAGATTATCATAAATTAAATAAATTATTTTATTTATCCGAAAAGAACAGATTAGAAAAATAAATTCTATAATAGTCCTAATTGAAACTGTACAATTGTAAATCGTATTGTTTAAAAACTACTCTGAAGAATATAGAAATTATGACCAATTAAAAAATGGTATTCTACATAATTATTATGCTGAATTTATTATTTATATAGTAATAATAATCATGAAAAGTCAAGGCATAATATTCAAGATGGAAACTAAGACTTATACAATGCTTTGAAGTTGCGCATTCTACGAATATTGGCTGGATACTGGACGGAGCCAGCAAGGCTGACGACCACGTGTTTCAAGAGCGAATATGGCCGTATATATATATATATATATAGAGAGAAAGAGAGAGAGAGAGAGAGAGAGAGAGAGAGAGTGAGAGTGAGTGAGAGGGGGGGGGGGAGATAAACAAGACGAAATAATTAATACAAATATCAACGACTAATTTGTAAAGATCATATCAATTCGGTTAATTTTGCATTGGAGAAAGTTTAATGGACCATTTGTCTTCGGCATTTAATAATTGAGTAGATACGGAGGAAATAATTCAGTGGTTAATGAACCGAAATTTGACGTGCCTCGAAGTTCCCAGGAAGGGGGGAACTTCTGGGGTTGAGTTCGGAAACTGGGGTTGGATGGAAGCTCCCGAGTTTCCCTGAACAATAGTAAAAATCTTTAACCCATATCAATTGCCGAGTTAGGAATCGTCCTGTTTCAATTTAATCAGCAATTTATTTTATAAGAATAACTGTCCCAATGGGAGATGAAACATATATTGGAGTTGTTCAATTCGAATAGCAACAAACAACAGGTTTTATTGAAATTGGAAAAACAATTGAAAAGCTAATATGATTTTGTGATAAACCAAAGGCAAGCTATTCAATCCATTCAACCGGAAAAAATTCTAATAAATTTTAACTGAAAACAAAAAGAATACATTTATAAATGCATACTTCATGGGTGTTTCAATAATTTTTTATTCAATTGTTTTCAGCTCAATATTTTATTTTTTGTAATTTTTTACAAATTTATTTACTCTATTTTCGAAGTATATTTATTTTTGTGATTTCATATAATAGGTTGGGGAAAAATAAACCCATTATTTTATCGGTAGATGGCTGTAGTGATCGATATCTCGTAAAGTATCCATCAAACAATTGCAAGTTTATGCTCGTAGTCAAGGTGGCATTTCACAAAAAAAAATCTTTGGCTGTTTTTTGTTTGTTCCATTCAGTTGAGAGTTACCGGGTATTGGATGTCAACAAAGGAAGTCAACAAAGAGAAAATTCGGTACATTTTACAGTTTTTCTTTGATAAAGGTGAAAATGCAAGCCAGGCATTTATATATATATATATATATATATATATATATATATATATATATATATATATATATATATATATATAAAATGATCAGTTAAATTTGTATAAAATTTATATAAATAATCAATAGTAAATTCTATATGAATTATTTTAATATTACAATGAACGTGAATGGAAATAAATATAAAATAAATAAATAAAATTAAAATGAACAAAAAAGATCTAAAAAAAAAGAAAATAAATTGTTTGATTCTTAAAACTAGCTCAAGGTGAAGCATAAATCAAATTCATACGTTAGGTAGCTCTTAAATGGCGGCCAAATATAGCTATGTTGTCAAAACTAATAGAGATGACCTTAACTTAAATACTTGAAAAATTCTAAATCATTATATATATCTATTGTACATATTCATTATTATTATTATATATATATTTTACTATGCATATTTCGTAAAATAATAATAAGAAAATAGAAGAAGTAAATAAAAAGTATATTAAGAGACGGGAGCATGAATCTAAACTAAAGTAGAACATTATCTCAGAACAAAAATACGTAAAAGCAGAAGAGAACTCCATAACTGTGAGAAATATATAACAGGAATTGCTCTTACGCAATACGATAATTTCCTCAATGATTAATCGCATGGTTTAGTCACAAGGGAAATATCGAATCATGTGTATTCGATTATGATATCAACTATAATAACTGTCTTATGCAAGATATGTGACACTAACTATTGATCGTTAAAAATAATTAATAAAACCAATCAATATCATCACCTCAACCAGATGGTTCTTTGCATATTTTTTTTATTTTAACAGTTATAATTAAATACATTCTATAGCTGTAAATTAAATAAAAATGAATGGAATAATGAAGGCTAAAATAAGTAATTTGGTGATATAATAGATATCGTTGGAATATATGGACCCATAAATGTATGTTTATTAATTTATTTGGTATATGTTCCGCATATTTTCGCTTCGAGTTGACTTACAACAAGCGTTATCCGTTTATTCGTTTAATTTTCAATATTTTCCAAAAATACAAATTATAGTGAGTTTTGATATAGAAAAGAGATGCTAATTATGGTAAATTTGTATACTTCGATAATCATTTCATCAAGAAATAAAAGTTTCAACTAACATTTCGAAGTATAGATCACCTATGTTGAAACGTTCTGTCCTAGATGAAATGATTACCGCAGTACATATATCATCATAATTACATTTTCTTTTACATGCTAAAGAAGCTCACGATAAGTTTTTTTTTTTTGGAAAATATTAAAAGGGGAACGAAGGAAAAAGTAAAACTTGTGACTAAACTCGAATTGACAACCTGCGGAATAATTACCATTTATTTTAATAATAAATACCATCACTAAAATCTTGCCAAATGGAGCTTAATATTAGTTTTTATTGATCCTCCTCCAAGTTTTTGGTGTAACAAGTCGGTATTACTCGCAAAAAGACGGGGAAAAAACTATTTAAAAAGTGGTAAATACCGATGCAGGAGAGGGCATCTCCGTTTTTAACGGAACAAATAAAATTCACAAGGGTCTAAAAATAGTTCTGTGTAAACCCGTTGAATGGGCGGGGTCTACAAGTTGGCTGGTGTATATTGGGAGAACGCCATACAGCATAGGAATCCCACATTATGTCCGGTCCCAATTTTATTTTATTGCATTTCCTACACCACAGTGTATAGAGCACTCAGTTGCTGTGCTGAAAGTCTTAGATCCAACAATATCAAGAAGATCACGCGATCTTTTTGATTATGTGGTAATGGTTATTAATTTATTTTAAATAAAAACATGGGTTAAAACTGGATGTTAACGATTGCTTAATTATTTGAAACAATTAAGTCGTGACAATTATGAATTAAAAAAAATTAAACATAATATATACACATACACATATATAAAACAACTATAGGAACCGGTATAGCTCAGCTCAGTACGTTGCGATGCTAAAGGTTCTGTGCTCAAATCCAGCAGATAAATTATTTATACTTTTCACAGCCAGAGATGGACCCAGTACGTTCTAGAAACTCACATTGCGCTCATCCAGCCTCTATAAACTTCCATTGATGTGGAGAAAAACCCCACTGTTAAATGATCTCGGACAAATCACCTCCATGCAGAACGGTTGTCTTTGAAACAATACAGTCTCTATAATATATTGAACCCGTGACCTCTCATGGGTTGTAGTGTTATAGTTTTTTTTCAAAAATAAATTATATATATATATATGTTTAAACCTGACAGTGACAGACAGGTTGTTCGTCAACAGCACTCAGGGTTTTCCAATATCTCTTAGGCTCATCCGGATGTGGGTACCTCCAGGTAGATAACCTGGAGATCTGGGGGTTTAATGTGGTCTCGGCTAGAACAAACCCCTGCACGACCGTTGGCTTAGAAGCAGTAAAGTCTCCACTATCTAATGAACCCTTCGGCGCACAGGAATACACAGTTTTGTATTGAGACAACGCACACCCCAAGGAGACTCGTTGAAAGCAGGCGCCGACTTGCAATGACTCAACCCAACTCTTCCAAATAAGGTGTTGTCGTCCCGGAATATATTTCGAACTTTCATCAGGGAAAGTGATCATGTCTGTATTTGGAAGAGGTTTAACTTCTTGGAATATTTTTTTCCTCTTGACAGCGACTGGTATTTTTCTTATACATGGAGGAGAAAGCCATTCCCTGTGCATATGTATGCATCGGCATAATATCGACCTGAAACATTTATCTCTTGTTCCAAATGGCAACAAGCGACAGAATCCACTTTCTTCTTATTCCAAATGGATTTTTTAATGTACACTAATGAATAAATAAACAGTAATATTAAATTTAAAACCCCTTAATTTCTTAATTTTTTAATATTTATCCTTATTGTATTAGCTGTGAAAACTGACTTATGTTCTTCTTCATGCCTCCCATGTCATTTTGTTTCAATTTTACTGATTGCCAATCTACTGTACAAATTGTTGTATAGGTGTGGATAAATATGTAAAGAAAAAAAATTATTCTACAGATGAAAAATGCTTATTATTTAACACCTTATACTTTCAAGAATTACAAAAAGCCATATTTAAAAATATACGAAGGATAGTAAAGATAATACCGAATACAAACTTTAATTCTTATAATATTATAATTTTGAATATGCGGGGAGTGAAAACCAATGGGTATAAATTGAAAAATATTGTATAAATTGCTGCAGTTTTTTTAACTCTTTTTGACGTTAGAATATCGAGTATCGGCAATGAAACTACAAATCTATACTACTATTGTTGAAGATTCATTACACACAAAATTATTGACTTGAATTCGTCTATAAAGGAATAATTAAATAGTAACTGAAATTCGATAATAACGACAAGACACGTTCAATTTAATTTGATACTTCGGACATGTTTATACATTTCGGGAAGGCAAACATGCTCAATGAGCCCGGAAAGATTTCCTGAATTCGAGCCAAAACTAAGAGTAAATATATCGTTCGTTTAGATGTCAAAAAAAGTCGGTTAAAACTACAATCCATGAAAGATGTCTAAGTTAATTACTAAAATTAACCGAAAATAACAACAAATAGTATGTTTAGTAAGAATAAGATAGCGCTTTCTTCTTACGTCTTAAAATTCGAACAGCTGGTTCCCTATACCAAAGATATCGGGCGGAACCCATATACACAAAAGGTGAACTACCTGCAACATAAGTAGAGGGAACACCTATGGGATTTCTATGTAGAACATGAACTGTCTCTAACGAAACTTCGTACATGGTTCTTAGATCGAAGATAGTTTTTGAGTTCGAAAATTCATTTTGGGTTTTAGATATAAATATAAGCCAACTTCTTGTAGATGTACAGGATAATTACAAATTATTAATCTTGGTTGTTAAATACTTTTTATTGTTAAATGATATTAGTTGACGTTTGATATATATTTGAGGAAGAAAATGGTCAGAAAAAAATCTCTATAGTAAGAAGAACAGTTTATTTTTACAGTCGACGTTTCGACGCGCATTGAGGTCGTCTTCAGTACTAAATACACAGTATACAAAAAAAAAGAAGAAATATATGGTAAAAAAACAGTTATGTAGTATACTATACAGAACAGTATATTTTTTTTATCACTCATATCCTTAGATGATTATATATTTCGTTATTCTTGACTACATATTTCATTATTCTTTTCAATATACTGCATGTACTGTTATTCATTACCGTATATTATTGTAATATATGTATCTTGTATATTCAGTCCTGAAGAAGATCTGCAATGTGGGTCGAAACGTCGGCTTTAAAAATAAACAGTTCTTCTTACTAAAAAAAATATTTTTTTTATTATAACGTATAACAAAATAATATATATTATAAAATGCGCAACAGAATGAAACTACCTTCAAGGAAAATGGAAGTTATACGACCCTTAACGAGAAGTAGTGACAGATAAGGAAATCGCGTCATACGATATGAATACAATACGACATAAAATTAAACTTCAAGGAAAATAAAATCATATGTTTGTTTAGTCAATTACAATAACTAGCATAGATCTCTCAATTCAACAATTTCAATTATTTAGCCTTCAACCCTTAAGATGACATCGATATAATTAAAAGATTAAGAATTATCATTTAGCTTACATTACCAAATGAGATGGTTTATAATTGGCTGTAGAGAGAGAATAATAAATAATTAAAGTTTACATTTATAAATAATATTGATATCACAAACATCTTATTGAAATAGAAAAAAAGATCTTCCATGGCAGTGTAACCAGGAAACCGAAGTAGGTTATACTACATTGTCTAAAATGATATGTGGAACCTAAACAAAAATAGCAGCACCGAAATTAAACCGTAAAATCTTGGAAAACCATTTATCTTTCAGGACTTAAGCGTTTAGTTTCATGTTCCTCATATTTAGTTCCATTCTATTGTCCATTACTTTTTTTTTATATTCCTTAATAACTCAGATAATAATTAATAATATTTATTTTATTAAAAATTATACTGTTCGAAAAAAATAAAAATATGTATCAAATAAAAATATATTTCGATCGACATTTTCTTTACTCATTACTAAATTAATAGTTGATAACAATAGATGAAGAAACAACAATATTTCAACCGCATTGGTTATAGATAAAAAAACTCTAAACAAATTTTGAAAATAGACGAATAATGGGTAAATCACATCGGTAGATAACAGCGTATCAGTCCATTAAGAATCATTTTGAAAATAGATAAAGAGAAAAATAATAATTCGCAAGTACTCCTATATATATATATATATATATATATATATATATATATATATATATATATATATATATATATATATATATATATGTACATACATTACATGTTTTATAAATATATTTTTAAGTTTAAACTTTATCTGAACGTACTCCATTGTTGCGCAATAGGGTTCAAGATTATTTTATAATTAGATTTTTAAAGAAAAACTTGTTTATAACTGGTAGACGAAAAAAACATACAATCATAATATAGCTTTTTTACTTTATCAGTTCGGCATTAAAGTTTTACAACAGTTTTACACTTCCCAACGAAGACATTAATAACTATTTTATGATCCAGTAAACTAGATTCAATAGGAGTGATAGGTTATTGTTATACTTTTGTGTGTTTCAAGATTAATAAGGAGTATTGTACACTATCTGGAGATATTGCCAATCTAGTTTGATTGATACAACTGGGGGCAATCTTAAAAAATATTGACACCAGAACTATTTAGATATTGAGATATCTACTTTGTACGTTAGGTATAATAACTTTTGGGAACTCTTGAACGTAGAACCTCATTATTACTACTCCAATTAGAGGTTGTTAAACACAGTTATTAAGTATTTTATTATTGTTGAAAGATCAGTGACCATGTGGTTCGCAATATTAAATACTAAAAAATGGGGAATCCTGGAGCGGTTTTTACTATATTTTCATTTCTAACTTAACCTCTGTAACTATTTAATGTAAAAAGTTCTGTAAGGGAAAACGTTTCATAATTTGTTTTGTTTTTTTAATTATTCACGATGGTTTTTCCCGTAGTTGTCGGTTTAGAAGATTCTTTTATTGAATTGAAGTTATTTTTATAAAAGATAGTTTAATTAGTTAAATAATTATTTCTCAAGGATATTTAGTATAATTTTTTAATAGTCTAGGCAAACATTCTATTATTTTTCATGATTAAAAAAGAAATAAAGAAAAAGGGAAAGGTTTATAATTTTAAGTTTTAGGCTTAATTTTAATAAGTAATGTGCAACGATAAAAATATTTGTAAAGATATAATAAACCTAAAACTCTTATAAAAAAAACAAACCTGTACCACTAAAACCCGTGAACGGGTCTGGGGTTCAGTACACCACTTTATAGAGGCTGGGTGAGCCCCAGGAGAGTCCTAGATCCCATACTAATTTGGTATTATACCATATATTTTTATATTATATCATAGACATTATTATCATAAAAAATGTAAAAACATCGATGAATTATTAATAAGGAAGCTCTTCAAAGGTTAGACTAAAAGTGTTGGCTTCTTTCCATGCAACCTAGGAAGAGATAGATCATCTGAATGTATTTTAATGCTTCGAAATCCCACGGGTATGGCTTCTACTTAGCAAGATAATAGGTGGCGCAACTATTGTTTATATTGATTTCAAACTAAAAGGTTTCATATAATGTAATATCATAATTATTTAAATCATTAAGATGAAAATGGCTTGAATAAATTTTAAAATAATTAATCATATCGGCATTAACTTCTCTACAAACTTCATCATCATATAGCATATTGCTCCTCCAAAAGTTGTCATAACTCAAAAATATAATTTTTCAATAGAAGCATTTGAAAGTTCCATATCAGTTAAAAAAATAAAAGTTGCTATTATAATGATGGTATTGAAGCTTTCTTATTAGCCATTAGAACATTTTTAAAAACTTTTTTGATTTTACTTACGTCATTATTCCCATTACACTTCAAGTTCAAACATGATACAACTCAAAATATGACTTAATTAAAAAAAAAGTTGGAAATGCAGTATCAGATATGTCTGAATTAAAAAGCATCAACCAATACAATTGCTACTGAAGGCTTTTGCTTAAAAAATGCCAATTTTTGGTTTGTTAACAACCTGTCATAGAACCACTTTGTATGATGTCATGATTGTCTGTTGTTCTCTTGAGAAACAATAACAATTCTTATATCACCCAGCCAGAATAATAAGCTAATTTCTGTTAAAATAACTTATTAGGTTGTGAAGGTTATTCAATTCTGAATCTTATGTGATTCGAAGGTTGTTTTATGTTAAAAGCATTAACTGCGAAACAAATATTTTGGATTGACTGGAGGCGTATGTTTTAAACTAGAACCACGAAAAATATGTTTGTTTTCCCCAATATTGATATTTTTATAATATTTTTGCGATAAATATTATTACACATCAATGGACCAATTATTACGGTCGTCAAAGGACCACGCTATGATATCGTATGATAAATGATATCGTATTCTCTCCATCTCTTTCCTTCGTTTGTCAGTCTTTATTTTCGTATCTTTCCTCTTCTTTTCCTTAATGCATTTTTTCTGAATGTAACTATATATATATATTATTATTCTCTCCATCTCTTTCCTTCGTTTGTCAATCTTTATTTTCCTATCTTTCCTCTTCTTTTCCTTAATGCATTTTTTCTGAATGTAACTATATATATATATATTCACATAAATAATAAAAATTGTATAACGTATATCTCTCACCTAGTATTCGCTAAGTAGGACGCTAAATTTGTGAGAAACATTAAAAAAAATTTAAAATGATAAAATATGGATTTACCCCTTTTTGCATCTCCACGCCTCAAGTTATCTCTACATAATCTTATATACGTAAATCATTTTTGTTCATTTTTTTCTTTTGCAATACAGATAACCTATACATTTCCTGGAATATTCTTGATGTTCATTTTAAATATAATTGATTCTCTACACAGCTAAACATAAAATAATGTTCAATACATTAATATTGCTAGCATAATTAAAATTAAATAATGCAATTATTGTAATTATAAGCTAATTCATTTTGATTTTTTAAGGATTTTGCTATTATTTAAAATTTAGGAAAATGCAAAATCCACAGACGCGAATGAAAAGAAGTTAATAACTACAAAAATATTTGTTTTTCTCATTTGCCTTGAATATGAGGAAAACACTTCCATTTGTATTCCGTTTTTATACATGACTAGTAAGTCAAACAAAAGACGTAATTTTCTAAAGTTTAAGTCCCTAAACTATCTATACACTTCTCTAAGAGTAATTATAAACCAAAAATCATGGTTCTAATGAACGCTGATAAGCAGAACCAATTAAAAAATTTGCTAATACATTAATTTTGTACAGTTCGTCGATTAATTTGTTAATCATATTTTTCAAGTTACCAGGTCGTGGAACACCACTGCACTTGTGCATCAAAGTATTCAATAAATGCAATTAAAAATAAACAAAAATAAAGAGAAAAATATTTTTGTACATATTATATATTAATAAAAAAAACTGCGAAGATTATTTAGATATTAATTCCCTTCCGAATCGTAAATAATTGTTGACTATGTTCATTGCAATCAAAAGAACCAGAAGTAACATAATAAATTAACTCATTTAGATAAAAAATAGCCTGAATATTTAGTTCAATGAATTAAATATTAATATATAAATATTATATACACATGAATATGTAGAAATATTATTTCACACATGCATATTTCATAAAAGCATAGATACATAGGTAATAAGGGCTGTGAGATACGAGTGAAAACCTTCAAGAACTATTTAATAAATCAGAAAATATTTTTACTTAGGCAGAATCTTTGAGACAATTATATCCAAGGTTATGACACATATTTAGTAAAAAATATAACAGAAAGATATTCTAATTTGGAATATACTTTTGTTTTCTATTAATAAAGATTATACGAGTATAATTTACGATCGTTAGACTTTAAAAATTAATACAACTTTTTTTGTTTATAATGTTTTATTTTCTATTATTTCTGTTATTATTGATATTTCAATTAAAATTTTTATTAGTAGTATTAAAAACAGGAATTGAAGACAGTAAAATCAGGTGACTGCAACACTGCTGGAAGTGCGGTATTGGCAGTCATGCGCCTTAATGTTTCTTTATTTTTTTGTAAATATATGTTTTTCATCAAATAACATTGTTGGTAATTATTTAAGAAAATTATATAAAATATATTTTTATTGGTTCCGATATCAACTCGATTAGGATATAATCGTAACGGTTCTTTAAAAAATCAAAAATAATAGATATAAAAACTTAAAAAAATTAGACAAAAAATTCGGACTTCGTGAAGTAACACAAACAGGTGATACGTAATTGAAATATACACACGTGAATAAAAAAAATCTATAAATTTGTATGATCGATTACACTAAAATAATTAATTAAAGTTATTAAATTGACCAAACGGAAAAAAGCCACTTACATGAGGAGAAACTAGTATGACAGTATAACTTATAGAAATATTTTTATTTTAAAGTGAGTACGACATTGTTTTGATATTGGAAGATATATATTTCTTGATATGAATAAAAATAGACGAATTCATGAATGATTTTAACAAATAGAAGCCTCGAAACTTCACAATGTACTACAATTTATCAAAAAATCGATAAAACATCCTAAAACTTCCTAGGTTAATAACACCTGCATAAACGCTAGTGCAGTAAAGAGATAGTAAGTAAATATTTAGTAAAATACCGATACAGACTTTCCTTGAAAAAATATCACCATGACTCAGTATAGATTTTTGATTAAGAATAACATGATCACCACATGCATTTAAGGGCAACCTAGATATTTTTTGACGATGACTTGTAAATAAACTATATTCATATGAAAGTGGGACATCTCAAAACACGATTTAACAAATGCTAAACTGTTCAAGAATATTAACTAGAAGAAAGTAGCATTACAATAGGCTTGAATTTATTATGCTATAAATAAATCCACTCAGGAAACTATTATTAACTATCGAAGGAACTGGGTCCATAAATATTTTATAGTACTTAAAACGATTTGTGCATTAAAATAACATGGTACTATTGTCATCTTATTAATTATAAATATGTTGACACATGATTAATTATTTATAACGAAATATTTTATTATTTGGGATATTTAATTTTTTAGAACTCCATCAAAATTATAAAATCCTTGTCATTAAATTGCTTAGATGAGAAAAAAAGTAGTTTCTATTTAGTTCTTATGAATTGGTCAAAACATACATAACCATAAAATGAATATGAGCATGTGAAAACTATCGAACATCTGCATTAGTAGTACGACCAAATGTGGAATAATTAAATTTAATGACACTAAGCATATTTGGAAATTTTATGATCATATAACAGAAATCATTATGGTAATTGAAACGGTAAAAATCGTTACAATCCAACACTACAATAAACACTTGTACAAGATAATAAATAATACTTCATACAACTTTTTTTAAATATGTCTACAATAAGTAGACTTAACCAAATGTTGTTAACAAATATAAAGCACTTGTTAAATGAAATAAAGTCCTTACTTGTTGGGATGGAGCACACAAGATGACGACAGAGACTATCTAAAAACGAGAACTAAAAACGTAAAATAGACCTAAAATGATAAAATACGAAAAAAATAATGAATATATTAAATTTTCATAATTTTTTAACTTACAATTAAATAACAAAACAATTCACACGGCACCAAACGAAACGAGCACACCGGCACTACTGCCGCTGGCGAGGTGCCGGCACAGTGTTGCCAACAACCCTCACCGAAATATCCCTCTGTCGTTTAGCAAAATTATAAGATTTTATTATTATTTTCCCCATTATTTCATATTTTCTCTTTCGTACGCTGCCGCTAACAGGTCCGTTATTTATTTTCTCTTACAATGGAAGAAAAATTAAAAAACAGTATTCAGGCGGTGAAAGTTCCAGAGCTGCGAGGTAATTATGAAGTAGGTGCACAGTCCTGGACATACTGTATCCTTCGCTGATACCGTGCCTAGTGTACAAGACGAAAAGGATGTAAATTTTTACATTTATTCAGTAATAAATAGAATAAAACTAACGTTTGTGTAAAAAAAACCCGGTTGATATAAGAGTTTGTGCTCAAACGTTAGCCTTATCCAATGTTTAGATTTTTTAATAATTATTAAGATAATATATTTAACCATAATTAATTACATAAAAGAGAGAATTGAAAGATTTCTCGTTAAGCTATAAAATAAGTAATAATTCCGCTGGTTGTCACTTCGAGTAAAGTAACAAATTTTAATTCATTTTATTTTTTCATAATTATTATAATTTTTAAATATTTTATTTTGACCAGAAAAGATATGCCCAGGGGCAGGATTTGAACCCGGGTCTCCCGCGTTTCCGCCGTGGTACTCTGCCACTTGAGCTAACCTGGCTCGCATCTCGGTCAGACAAATCCATTCTCTTCACTGATCCCATATCCCCGTGTTCTCGCAATTCGCGATGTATACAAGGGGAAGAATGTTCATTGAACATTTCTTTAATTAGGATCTTGTTGACATACTTCATTATATCATTTATAATTTTTTTTTAATATATAATAAAATATTTCAATATTTTATTTTGAATAGAAAAGATATGTCCAGGAACGGGATTCGAACCCGGGTCTCCCACACTTCCGTCGTGGTACTCTGCCACTTGCGAATCCTGGACATATCTTTTATCAATGTAGCATCGTCCGATTAGCCATAGCAGTATAAAATGACGTTAAATGAACAAACAACAAACAACAATACACAGTTCCCACCATTACATTCTTTTTTTCATACTAAAACTCACGATTATTTTTCATTTCGAATTGATAAGTTAAAATTTGTGACTTAAATCGAAGACACAACCTACGGGACTGTTACTGGAAAATGGAAATATAATATCATTAACACTAAACTAATGATATTTTCTGAAGGATTAACATTATAGTATTGTTTTAAAGCTTAAATATAAAATGTCAATTATTTCTTGAGCTATAAATGAACCTTGCATAATGAGGAAAATCCTGCCTGAAACACCGACAGCTTAGTCACCAAATGGAAGTTTCCTAAACCGTACATAAACTTGCGGTTGCTTGAGGAGCATAAGCTATCTAACTTCTAGTAAACTGTCAAGAACTGTGGTTAGTGTAAATATTACATACTTTAATTAATTTAGCTATTAAAAACCGTTTTCACTAAAAAAAAAAAATTATACTTATAGACATAATTTACAATATAGAAATATTATTGTTACAATAAATAAGTTGTTTAAATACTTTAAAAAAATAAGATTTCTAAGTAATTAAACAACATAAGAACTTAACTATTTCAGTAATAACCAGAAAAAAATTATTGAGTTTGTGCTATAATTGTTATATTAATAGATTTCAGTTATACTATGATAAGGAACATTTCTTATTTGGCATGTGTTGCTATTAATAAACGTACAGTTTATCAAACTTTATTCTGTTACAAAATCAAACTGTGATGTTTTAAAACTTATTTTAAAACTATATTAAATTTATTAATATAAATATTTAATGATTAAATATGATATTTGATTTTGACAATTTAGCCATCTCTATTTTTAAAGTGTATTAGTAAAAAATATATAAAGTGAAAATATTAGGCCAAATCGGAAAAAATAGTTTTGAAACACTGAATTGTTCTATTTTTTTTTTGGGGGGGGGGGGGAGAGGAGGTTTCAAACTTGAGACATTTAGTAAAAATCAATGTCACCTTCAATTTATTATAAACCAGAATATATTTTTATGTATGCCTCCATAAACCTGTAGCACTACAGCCCACGAGTCTTGGGTTCAGTACGTTATAGGTAGGTACTATACTGTCTCTAGGAAAACGGTAGTGATGGGAGAAGATATGTCCAGGATCGCAATCAACCGCCAGATTCCCTCCCCTATTTTAGGTTGCACAGTTTATAGAGGCTGCGTGGGTCCCAGGAGGGTCCCAGATCCCAAAGAATCCCTACCCGACTGCTAAAAGAGTATATAAATTATCTGCTACAGCCAAATTTGAACCTGAGAATTTCACAACGGCAACTCATCGCTCTGCCACTGAGCCACACCGCTCCCTGATGAATCCATAAACCACGTTAAAAATTATAACTGTAAACAAATATTTAAGCCGCCAAATGTAACGGAATACCTACTTTATCAATATATAACTATTAAAAATTTCTGTTATTCATGAAATATAAATGAAGTAATACTAGTGAAAACGGTTCAGATTCGTTCACGAAGAGTCACTAGAAAACAAATAACTTAATAGGATTTAAAAAATAAATAAAAATACAATTGAGGCGAATTTAACTCAGAAACAAAGATCTGACCTTTGAAATTTCCCCCTTTAGAAAAACTGGAGTTGTAAAGAAACTTAATGGAAACTGTTAATGGGATGGGAATAAAACGGCTATACATTTCCTTTATTCCTGACTTTATCTGAGTTTTAAATAAAGGAAATAAAAAAATAAATAAAGGAGTAGTCACATAATTAATGTCCCAGCATTTCTATAAAGTAATCGGAAAATAATTGTAAGCTTACTAAATTTACTTAGATATTGATTAAAAATAAAACTGGAAAAATATTTTAATAGAAAATTATAATTAATCAAATACAATTATGTTCAAGATGAGTTAACATATAACATAAACATAAATGGGGTTAGCGAGAAATAACTCTACCTTCAAGAGCACAAACCTTATCACGCTGCGTGTTCTAACAGATTAAGCTAATCTATACACTTCCTTTCCTTTCAGGAATATTATAATGCTATTTATATTTTAGTAAAAGTAAAATGTCTTGATTTATAAATAAAAAATATATATATAAAATATTTATTTATAAGAATGTTTGCTGAAATGTAATGTATGAAGCTTCATTAACTATCATCTGCCCAATCACACAGTGTGTTACTTCTTAAAATGGATTCGGTACAGGAATTATATTTATATTAGAAAGAAATATTTTG
This sequence comes from Troilus luridus, assembly GCA_964056705.1. Classification (NCBI taxonomy): domain Eukaryota; kingdom Metazoa; phylum Arthropoda; class Insecta; order Hemiptera; family Pentatomidae; genus Troilus; species Troilus luridus. The sequence goes on along the minus strand of OZ057416.1, from coordinate 56,022,717 downwards.
AATTATAAACAAATATTTAGTATATTACGACAGGTGCAAAATTTATTTAATGTTGCACAACAGTCTACCGTCAAGTAATATAGAATGGAGTGTATAAAATACACTAATACAAAAGTAATAATAAAAAACTAGCCTATTATTAGGCACTAAGGGTTGTTTTACTAAATACTCAATAGATTTATTGTTATCTTTTTGACTTTGCACCTGAATAGACTATAAATGAAACATAATGAGTAATTATAACAACACAGATAAGAATAATTGATGGACTTTCTTCTAAGTTAAATATTAACTAATGCTGAGCTGGAAGTTATCCAAGATTGGATGAAGAAATGGATGAAGGAAAAGAAAACATCTTATATCATCATCCCTTATCTCATACCCGTGCTTAAGAGGTCCAACTTCAAAATGCTTCAGCGAACTTTATCACAGGAGATAACATCTCACCAGAGAGGATTTCCTCATTTATAATAAGATAATAAACCAGATAAGTTGATAAATTTCTCTCTATTTTTGTGATCTTACTTTTTAAAATAACCTACACCAAACTCATGAAGGGTTTTTGGGTTCAGTAAGTGGTTTGTGACTGTATTGTTTCTTGGTCAACGGTTGTGTAATGCGGTGATTTGTCTTAAATCGCGCATAACCGCCAGTTGTTTAACCCTATTTCGGCTACCCATTTCATAGGGGCTGGGTAAGCCCCAGGAGTGTCCTAGATCCCATAGCGTCCATCTTATTTTACTAATCTACCTTGAGTAGAAAATTATTATTATTATTTCTGATTTGTATGCAACCGTTTTTTACTTAAAACGGCCAACGCTTATGCAAAACGAAGTAATATGTAGTTTTGTTTATTTATTTAACTTATTTATACTGCTTTGACTAACCGGACGATGCTACAGTAAGAGTCTTAAATTTTGCTTGTTCAGGTATAATTGGGATAGGGATCTTAAACAATTTTACGTCCCCCCTGAAGGACGACAGGGCCCCCTTTAAAAAATCTGGCCACTTGCTGGGCTGCGAACCAGCGTTCTTGGGCTTATAAAGTTGTTATGCTAACCACTACACGATTGGTGAGTCCAGGTTTAATGCATGATAAATAATCCTTATAATTATTATAAATTAAATTAAATTTTAATATTATTTTTATAAATTAAAATTAATTATAACTTATAATTAAAATAATAAACTAACGCATACATACTGAAAGCAATTGGGAAACATATTGGACAAATATGCTGGTAATGCAGCCAGGAGCCCCTCTTTTAATAACTCCTGAGTCAAAATTAATAAAATGAGATGTCAGACTTAACAAACGGTTGTTGAAATGAACCTTTCTTGGGATTTCCCAGGCACATGGGGGTTTTACTCAAGTCTGTTACATATTCATCCGTACTAAGCGGATAATTCGTCGTAATTCTTATACTAGAGATAAATACAGTGGCATTAATTAAATTCCAAGTCGCACAAAATGCAATAATCTTAGTAAATAATGGGACTATGGGAAATAAATTATAAATCTTCTGATAAACAGTTACATATAACTCTTACACAATTCATAACGCAAGAGTATCACGAATGCAACGAAGACAAAGGAAGAGAAAATTCATCGTTAAGAAACGAATTTCTAATTATGAATTATAATCTACCTAAGTCATACTTATAAACAAATATAAATATCTAACAATTTGTGAGCTAAATTATAAAAATGGCAACTAATATCATTTATAAGTATAGAATATTTAATATGATTACAATACAAAAGCAGTAATTGAGGGCTTAATAAAAAATTAAAAAAATTTATTTTCCGATTTCCTCGGAATTTATTTTCCTTATTATTTCTTTTAAATGTTTGTGTAATACTGACTATAATGGGGGTATAGTACTGAACTGCTACGCTGGAGGGTTTCAAATCCTGAGAAGGCTCACCCAGACTCTAGAAGGTGGATACCCTTAATTGGGGAGGGGGGGGACTGGGTAGTTGAGCGCGACCTCGGAAAAAATACCTACCTCTAGAACCGTTGTCCTAGAAACAGTAGAGACCTAACTATCTACTGAACTTAAGACTCTTCATGGGCAATAGTGATACAGATTTTTTTTTTATCAAGGTTAAAAAAAAAACCTTTTACAATTAGTCAAAGCTTCAGAAAAAAATCTTTTTACCTCATAATAAAAAAATTATTCAAGAAAAAAAACTGGACTGGGAACTTGGGATGAATAAAAATATCAACTACGATGCTTTAGAAGTTGTGCAATATCGATAAATCATACGTTTCACATTATTTAAATACATATTTTTCATATATAATTTAAATATATATTTCAATTTCATTTTGGACCTCCACCCAAAGCTCTAAGGAAAATCGACACACATCTGATATTATTTCTCCAAGAAATAGCAATATTATTTTTATTTAAATAAAATATATTAAATTAATTAAGAACGACGGAAGCCATAGTGTTACAATTCCCAGACGAGAGAAAGCTCAAGGCAGAGAAACCCCTCGATATTTTTCCAACTGTCGACCTAATTAGCGTATTTTTTTAACAAAGAGACTCGTAGTGAATGATGTGGGGGAGTCGCCATTCAGCGGTAATAAAATAAAACTTCATTATCCCTAATTAACTTTGAGGAAAATTAAATTTTTTAAAAACTTGAAAAATCTTAATTTCTAAGAACAAAAAAGCTTAACGCAGTCATTCTTCTTCCCCTTGCATGCTATTAGAATTTATTTTGGATTTATCATAATTAATGAGATATATATATATATATATAATTCAATATACTTAAGAAAGTTATTTTTCCTAACAATGTGGTCAGAATTCAAGTGCAACCGCATGGTTTTTTCGCCCCCCCCCCCTCCCCATTAATTTTAAACAAATAAATAACTACATTTTTGTCCTCAACATAGGAAAAAAGAGCCTTTTGATCTTCCAGAAGGATAGTTCAATTGGCAGAGCTCCAGGCTAGTGACCTGGGCGACCCGGGTTCGAGTCCCGGTCCTGGACATATCTTTTCTTTTCAAATAAAAATATTTAAAAATTAATACAATCAATAACAAATAAAATAAAATAAATTAATATAATAAAATAAAATTCTGTCCATTTTCGGAGAAGTAAGAAATCTATTTTGTTACCCTCTCAGCTCAGTCATTGATTTTCAATAAACAGTGTATTTCAATATAAATAATAAAAACATGTTATCCAGAGAAAAAATGGTTATTATTATTAATTTGAACACTAGGAGGCAAGCATAGAAAATTGGTTTGAAGTTGATTAAAATATATTTCCCCAGCTAATTTTATAAATAATATATTTTAAATTTTAAATAACTTTAGATGCTTTCGCTACGCAAGAAGGGTTATTAGATAGTTCTATTTTATATATAATATTGGATGTTTTTTGTTAAGCTTGCCGTACTCTACCGTACATATAATTAGAATTATAAATAGTAATTTATTACATTGTGATGGACGTTAATTGTGATGGCAAATAAGGGTAGAAAACTAAACTTACACTAATTTAACCATAACATAGCAATAAACACATTTACGAGCTCATACACGACTTCCTCAAGAAAATATATACCCACAAGTTTCCTGAATGGGTTGTTAACAATGTATTTTTGTTTATTTGTTTTTTTTATTTTAGAAAGAGTCCATTAGAATTGTAAATACAAAGTGATAAAGCTGACTATTATCTTCATAGGCCAGATGTTCAGGAGATGTACAAGGGCTCGGTTTAGATTAATTACCAGTTGACAGGTCTATTTTTGTCTACTCCGAGGATATCCTAGAAGATAGAGAGGAAGAGGAAGAGGAAGAGAAAGAAAAAGAGAAAGAGAGAGAGAGAGATTTTTTGTGTTCATTACCTACCTGCAGTTTTTATCTTTTTTACTCTCCTACTTAAGCCAAGAGTAGGATAGTAATAATGGGAAAGATAGTAGAAAGTACACATTTTTATGTTCCTGCTTAATTAACTTTTCTAGGTTTCTCTAGGTTCTAAAAACAGAACAAAAAAAAAACTCTTTTTAAATTTTTTTTTTTTACAAAATTGATATCCTACCGGTGTCGTCATATCGAATTTCAGAACTAATGAACCGTAATGATGCCTTTCAGGGACAAATAAAGTAAAAAAAAATAATTAAAAAAAGCAGTCATAAAGATCGCCGACAGAAGTGAAAACTCAAAACTATGGAATAACTGTAATTTTTTTAAATTTTAGTCCTAATTATTTAAATTTCATAATTTGTAAATTGAAATTATTAACATCTGCTAACACGATTTCCACATTTACTCCGAACAATAATTATTTACATTTTCATGTAGTATATTTATTATTCAAAACATTTGTAGGGCTGTACAAGCTCAGTAGAAAATATATATAATTTAATTTAAATAATAATTTGTACATAGTTACATTGTTTATTACTTGTATCATTCTTATCATTGTTAAGTTCTACAATACTTAGATCGTATGAGCTGTTGATCAATTAACTTGTACCAGGTTCATTTCAATAAAAAAAGTTTATTATTTTAAAAAATTATTTATTTATTCTTTTTAATGATTATTATTTGATAATTAAGGTTTAAATGTGTATATGGTTTAAAACGTCACTCTTTGCTAAGTGCTAAGTGATAAAAATATTTGCCCGTATTTTTAGAGTAATTCAAATCGAAACATTTAAATATTGCGAATGAAAAAATGGACATTTGTACTTTCAATCATTCCATAAAACATGAAAAATTATTATGACAAATAAAATATTTTAGGGGAAAAGAAAAGTTCAACAAGTCATTGATGTTTAAAGTTATTATTATCAATTGCAGTAATATTAAGCGACCTTTTAGTTAAATATAATTAATCCTCATACCCATGGAATTATAATCTTTAAACTATTAAAAGAAATTTTTTAATTCATACATAGGCCGCTAGATGGCAACACTCGCACAATACTTCACGAGCATGTCGGTGTCGCGAATGCTCAGAGGTTTCCCCTACAAAAAGTCGCTAAACACGGCTTAAGAAGTTTTAAGTTTAAACAAAATGGAGTATGTTTGACTAAAAAATACTTTTAAGAAAACACGAGAACCATTACCGGGATGGGCATTTTATTTATGGAGCAAAAGCTATAAATGTAAATCAATGTAAGCAATTAGTTTTGTGGGGGGAGGCGGCTTAGGTAAACCTTACGCAAATTACAGGGGCATACATAATCAATAAGCCCCTTCTTCCCACAGCTCTGATAGCTCTGGTCTCTCCGAATAACGGGAAGGCTTACGTAGGATACATATTTAATTAGTAAGCAAATTAATTCAGGGCATTACAAACGAAAGTACTAAGTATACCAACACCTATCACTGTACATACAAAAAAAAAATCATATTTGGGGTGACCAGCCCGGCAGCATAGTCCGATCAGTCATAGCAGCATAAAGTGACGTTAAATGAGTATAATAAAGATAATCATATTTTTTATTTAGAATAATTATTAGTAGATATTGAATGTATGGTGAAGATAACGGATGGAAGCCGAAAAATTAATTCCTTAAAATAGTGAAAAATATTTACTAGAAATCAAAAGTGGTAAGTAATAAATAATTTATCATTATTTAAGGGATTAATTAATTAATATTTACCACATTATAAATTACATTAACAACAATAAACGGTTAATTATATTAATTGAATAAATGAGTCCTATTTTAAATTATTATTATTTAATTGTACGAACTTAATCCAAACATTTTTAACTATCTTAGAGGTATGAAATTGATTAAATGAACTGTAAACAAGTATAAAATAATTGAATACATTTTTAAACCTATACAAAGAAGTGTATATTGAAAGAAAGAAGGGAGTTGTAAAATTCGATTTAATTTTTAAAAAAAATCGCCTAAAACCAGGGAACAACAATACTTACACCAAATCTTTAAGGTAAATAAGTCAATAATAATTGTAAATAAAATATATTAGCATAAAATATACAAGAAACTAATGCATTTTGTGATATATATAAATACATAGTAGGTACTGGGTATTCACTCCTACGTAAATGCCATGCGTCAACCTTGCTTTAAATATATTTTGGATTATGATCGACAATGAATTATAACAGAGCTCGATAATGATACAGAGGTGTGGTGAAGCCTACATGTTTGATGGATATAAATTAATGAACATTCTTCAATTTTTATCTTAAGATTATGGCGTAACCATCCTGCATAATCTTTTAAATTTTAACAAATTCTCAGGCATGGCTTTATACCGACGATATCATACTTGATGAGTATGACGTCATCCGACCATAATAAAATACCAGCACATTCGAAATCAGAATTGCAACAGACGGTTCTTAGGAACTAAAACAAGCAGGCATGGCCAACCTACAATGAGATCGTGATGAACGAACCCGTATGAAACCGGCTTAATGTTTAGCAATAATTAATAACAAAGTTTAATTATCATCCTTAATAAACAAATTAGATGTAATTTAAATAGCTAATCTCGTTACGAATGAATCCAAATAAACCCTGCTTAATAAAACTAAACCAAAAAAAAAATATAATAAACTTCTAAATAAATGTAAAATTATTTATTGGCCAATATTAAAATCGCTTGTTAATAATATAAGAACCAAGCCAGTAAGCGCACGAAGAAATATTGATCGTGAAAACTCCAGCAGTGGAAAATAAAGAAATTTGTTGCGTGATCCTAAGTGGTCGTCAATAGGAAATTTAAAAAACTAAATAAATAGAAACATCTTTAATTATTGACCTTAATGAAAAACAATTAAGTTTAATAAGTTAATTATTAAGTTTAATTTAAATAACATAACACGTTATAAATAATCTCAATTCTATAATTTACTTAATAACTTAATATCATAGGGTTATATCAAGTAATTGTATACGTTATGATTAAGAATAATTAATAAATGATTAGCCCTAAGAAGTTTTATTTGACAATCGTAAACATGTTATTTAAGCTTATTAAGGGAAAAATTAAATATGGTTGTTACTATCATTAACAATAATTTAGTTATATTATTAATATGAGTCTCCTCGGATAAATTTAAATTTGTATAATTGTTTTTGATTTGAGCCTGGTCTCAAAAAAACTACATGCTGTACCTACTAGTCTCAAATTGAAAAAAAATTGTAAACATTTAAATTTATCTGTGCAGAATCATAATAATAATAATTAAATTCGCTTGTTAATGATAGTAACAACCATATTTAATTTTCCCCTTAATAATTTTAAATAACATGTCTACGATTGTCAAATAAAATTTCTTAAGACTAATTATTCTTAATCATGACGTATACAATTACTTGATGTAACACTGTGAATAAAAATAATTAATTAACAAATAGTTACAGCAACATAATTAAAATTACCTGCTATAAGAGCTGTACATAATTATTTACATTTAATACATTTGAATAACATTATTAACGATTGCCAAATTAAATTTTTTATATGGATTAAATATCCTTATAATACCATAAACAAATACTTCATATTACATTTAATATATCACGTTTAGATAAATAATTAATTATAATAATAATCATATTAAAGTGATAATTACTGACAGAAAATGTACATATTACTATAAAACCTACATTCAAAATACTTTGTAAGACATAATGAATAAGGCAAACTAATCCGTCAAACCTGAGTTACCGTAATAAAAACATTAATTCAATAATTATATTATTTGGGCGTGTGAAATTTTTAATGGGGCCGAAGCGGGAGAACTTCGACCGTACTAGACAAAAACAGTATCAAGCAAAGATAACAGATCCCACTACCCATAGGGTATAAGCGCTAGCAGGGAAAACAGAGTTACCGTGGGGTACCGTGGATAGTAAATAATTCTGGATAATATAACATAGATAGACTATTTATAATTGTTCCAAATGGCTGCTATTTGTTAATAAAATATTCCATAAAGTTTGAATCGTTCAAAACACAAAATGTAAACAAAATTAACCACTTAGAAGAGAATCACTTCCGAAACTGGTTACTGCGTTCGTTGGTAGGGAGCGCTGTTGTCGTTCGGGTAGTTTTGGCTTTAGCCGTTTAGCAATCATTTTCCGTTGTTATTAAAATAATTAATTTTTTAAAAATATTTATACGCTCTAAATTATAAATAATTTCTTGTCAATAGTCTAATGTTGTAGCGAGCAGAATTAAATTGAGAAATAAATTAATATATTTATTTAAATTTTTATCAATGTACATATTCTAACATACAACATACTCTAACGGCTAATTTAGTTTATTTTCAAAATTAATTTCCATAATATTAAAAATAAGAAATCATTCAACAATAATTACTTATTATTGATAAACAGAATGGGAAATGCCAATAAGTGAAACCATCGATTGTTAATTTTTTTTTTAAATATATATATTTTATTATTTGTGTCATGGCTGCAACAGATCAATTACTTTTTTTTGTTAACAACCAGCAAAAGGTCTTCTTCGCTTGAGGGCTTCTCTTTGCCTAATTGGAAAATGCAGCATCAAGGTCTGGTCAAGTTAGGCTTTAAACAATTGAGCAAGATGCACAAAGTTAAAAGCGGTCCACAATAATTAATTTGAAAAATAGAAAAGTAAGTTTAAACATGACAACAGGATGGGGAGAGTTGAAATTGATATGTGGTCTCTAGTAGGCCTTTTTATCAGGAAGAATAAGAAGAATTAAATTTAAAATATAATTAATAAACTATGAAAGAACGAATATATAAATTAAATTTAATACACAATAATCATTAAAACACGAAAATATTACCAATTATTAGTGATAAAACCGCATAACTCAGAAAACAACCTTCAGATGAAGAAATCGCCAAAGAAATTTCCCGTGAACTGTCGATAACCTCAAGATTGAATCTTAACTGCAAGATAAGTCATTGACCGATACAGTTTTATAGTTTCAACCGCAGATTATTGACTTACTATTTTAGAAAAATGAAAAAATTCATTACTTTTTTATCATGTTTGTAAAACATAATATTCTTTAGCTACAGTGATTTCAATTACTCTTCTATGATTCATCTATTTATTTTCTGAGACAAGGATGCTCATCTGCAAATCTAGTAACTAATTCTCTAATCTCTATCTTGCCGAGCAAACGGTCGTACAAGAATGTACAAGAAAAGGTCGTACAAACATTATTTTACATATAATTTCGATATAAATTAAAAGCCATTAACTACGAATGAAATTAATGATTAAATAAATTTATTTCTTGGTAAAACAACCAAGTAAAAATGATCAGCAATGGATCGGAGCGTAAATAATCGTAGTAAATTTTCTTGTAATAAATAGTTTTACTAGTTCAATTGAAAGTTATATTTTTGAATAAACTGGAAAATAAAACTGAATGCCTTAGGTGAATAAAAAATAAAATGCCATTTAACTATTGGGATTTCCAACGATTTTACAAAAATTAAAGAATTAGAAAACTAATTAAAGAAATTCTTTATCTATGTAAGCCTAGTATTTTATGATATAAAATCAGAGAAAAAAATACAATTATATTAATCATTCCTGGGTTGTTATCTTTGGATTTAAAAAGTGGATTTCCTAAGTTTTTTAATGCCAAAATTTGGAGAATGGTAACTGTTGAATTTGGGGTAATAAACAATGATGTCTTTTCTAAACAAGATTATGTCAATTAAAATGTAGTGACTTAAACCTGTGTAGTATTCAAATTATATAAAAATTGAAGGAAAAAAAAACATGGCGCATTTAAAAATAGAAATGGTCTTAATTCAGCAAAGGTAGAAGATAATTTTTTTAAAAAGGGTTTTGAACTTCTCGATAACAGGGTAAACCACATATAAAAAAAATTAAAGTATTTGAAATTGGTAAAGCAATAGGTTCATTTTTATTGGATCACTACAATTAAATTGACCCTGTATTGATATACACATTTTAATTATTATTATTGAGATGAAATGAATTAATTATTTAATTCAGTAATAAGGTTAATTATTACTGATATTATCGATATAACATATACTATACATATATCATATACACATATAATACTATACTTATGTAGTATCATATGCATATACTTACATATTATAAGTTCCAGTTAATACTTTTAGTATACTTGAGAAAATACTGATAGTAGGTTTAAGAATTAATTAAACAGTATTTATTTAGTAAATTACTTAAATTTTTGGATGACAACAAATTGAGGAAGTGACAGACTTTAGTATGGTAATGTCACGATTCGATCAGTACGAGAAGAGAGGGATGAAGTCGACCACTGCTATGGAAACAGCCACGCCCCAAGAGTACCTTTTCACAAGCAAAACTCGAGTTTCCACGATACAGAACTCAATTTTAGTAACTTATAATAGCAAATTAATTATAATTTATCAATTTATAGATTTATTATTAAGAGATAACGGAAGAATTAATAGGAAATAACCAAAGAACGTAGTTCATCTAAAATCAATACGCAGTGGAACATTAACAGTTGATCTAAACCTCCACATACGAATACAAAAATTAAAATTAAATAATTAACAAATTTACATACTATAATTTAAAAGATAATAGAGGAAATTTAATAAATAAAGCTCATGGACTTATAAAGTATTCAGAGACCGAATAATTGAGACGTTGACAAGGAAAAGGTAATAGTAAAAAAAAAAATTATTGTCATATTCGGAAAGTCTGATATAAGCGATGTACAAAAAAATCGCAGTACTCTCGAAATTATGTTATGGAAAAAATAAATAAATGATAAATATTTAAAAAAGTAAAATTATTTCTAAATAATGAAAAAAATTATGTCGTAATTATATCACCAGATTAATTAATCAGTCAATAAAATAACTTAATAATGAAATAATCAGAATAAAACGATAAGGCTCATTCATAATAAAATATGTAATTTAAAGTAAGAAGTTAAGGATACACATTTAAAAGAGTAAAATTATTTCTAAATTAAAAGAATTCACCCAGAAAAATGCTATGCTTCTAGAAATGTACATAGAATAATTAAACTGTCAATAAATAAAATAAACCGATAACGCTCATTCATAATAAAATACCAAATTAAAAACAATTTTCAAAAAAAAATATCAATAAGAAATATTCTAGAGATTTTTATATATTTTTGTTAATCGTAATCAGCGAGTTTGATAAAAAAAATCAATTACCGAATTCAAAGACCGTTACCAAATAATTTTAATGCACGAAACCTACTTAAGAATACAAAATTTTAGTATATACGTATACCGTTTTTTACCTAAGCTCTGAACTCTGAAAGGATGCAGTTCGTTCGGATTGTTGAGGAAAGCCTTGGTAGATACGATCGAACAATTTAAGAATAACATAAGAATTGCGAAACTTCATACCACAATGCATCAGAGAATTTGTAAATTAAATGGGAAAGAGCCCTGTTGTTACATATGGTAACTTTATTCTTTGGAGACCAAAATAAAGATTTTGCAAGAGAATAATAAAATATTTTTTTTTTAAACTAATATTATTTGTATTACTATTTCTAATAATAATAATAAAATTGTTCATTAACGTCCACCAATAGAACAGATTTATTTCTTGTTGGTTGTTCTAGTATTGCACTAAAAATGTAAAAAAAATAATAATTTAAAGAATATATTTATATATAATTTTAAAATTAATTGTTTTGTTCTAAAATTCACATTAACAGTAAAGGAGGAATAGCCCGCCCTTCCTGTACTAATTTGAGGGCACTAAACCCAATTTAAAGAAATACAATAATGTTAAGAAAATTTAGAAGTTGACCAATCAGTATTGTTAGAATTTATACTAAGTTGTTATTATTAATTATAAAGGAATGATCATAATTATGAAGTAAATGTATCTAGTAAAATCCGTATAAAATATTTTATTTTTTTATAATTATCTTCAATACCTGAACCGTCGTAATCGCACAATACAATATTAATATAACTATGCTTTTTCTTCCCTACGAGGTTTTGAACTTTAAAGTACGTTCAGAAATATATATATATAAATATATATATATACATATATATATATATGTATATATATATACATATATATATATATATATATATATATATATATATATATATATATATATATGTATATATATATATGTATATATATATATATATATACATATATATATAAATTCAAGCGCATTTTTTTTAAGGCGGTGGGTATTTTTTAAACATATAAACTTTATTGTTGATCGTTAAGGTTTACTAAGCGGAGAACCATTGCTTTTGTCCAGACATTTCGCTGCAATAGCCTTCATGGTCCTCAGACCAAGGTTCATGGTGCATTCGGCAACAGCCGCCTGGAAAATCCCATGGCGTCTCTGTTTCGTATGCTCAAGCATTAAAAAACTAACAATCACTCTAAACTGGAATTAACAAAAACGAACGAACAAAAGTGGGTCACAAAGACTTGAAACGAATCTTGAAAAACACGTATAACCTATTTGTTTAATTTAATAATACTATAGCTAGAAAAAACAACAACTCATTTTCAGGCAAAATCGTATAATAATTTGTCTAATGTATTTAAATATTTATATTACACGTTATAATTTATTTTAAAAACCAGACATAACCCACGAAAGAGCCTCCAATGAAAAATAAACTAATTCCACAAAATAGAGTACCTACGTATGTATTTTGTTTGTTGTTGCTTAGAGGCGTAAAACCCTAGGGTCATCAACGCCTGTAGATTTTTTATTTTTATAATTATTTATCTTTAAAAAAAAAATATATATATAAAAAAAAATAATAATAAAATAAAAAAAATAAATAAAAAATAAAATAAATAAAATAGTCATATACACATACATACTAATAAATAATGCAACTATAATAAGGAAAAAAATAAAGCAATCGGAAAAAACAACAAATGCATCTATAGCAGGGACAATGGAGGATCAAATATTGGTTATTAATTTACAGTTTGTAATGAATTTCACCACTTTGTCGATTTCAGTTTTGTTGTCTCTAAGTGCTTCTCTAACATCGGGGGGTATTTTGAGCTGATTAAGTATTTTTTTATAGGAGTAGCATTCCTCAAACATATGTCTGATGGAAAGATTTTTATTACACCTAAGGCATATCGGAGGTGGATCCCTTGTAATGAGATGTGCGTGGGTAAGCCGGGTGTGTCCTATTCGAAGGCGAGCTATAGCCACCTCTTCATGGCGTTTACTACGATTAGATGTAGCCCAGGGCTTTACTATCTTAGTATGTATTTTAAAAATAATATAATTACAAGAAAATATTTATCAGAGTAATACAAAGTTTGAATAGAGAAAAACCATTAAATAGAATAATTAATACAAAAGTATTAAAAATGAACACAATATTTCAAATTATAATATAAATGATGTTGAAACCGATGGAGGATTAAAATTATTAAATAACTAAATTTTGATAAATTTAAAAATGTCAGAGGAAGACTCGTTTAATTAATGAAAATGCTTTATTACGATAAATTAAACTAAAGAGTAAAGATAAAGATGTTTTCAAAACAATAACATGACATTAAAGATATTTAATAATAAAGAAATAATGAAGTTTACCAGGGCATAAAAAGCGCAGGAGAAAAAAACGAAAATAACAAGATTAGGCCTGTTACATATTATTATATGTTACTATAACAATATGTTTATTTGATTAAATATGCTATTTTGAAAATGATTTAACAATAATCCTATAAGTAATCTACATTTGAAATTATGATCTCAATTACAGATATATTTTTTTATTTAGGTATATGTTAATAAATATAAACATATTTTATAAAAGTACTAAAACGTATATATATATCAATAATAGTATAATAATTATTCCTTTACCAATACATATAATATTATTATAAAAGTATAAATAAAAAATAAGCATGGAATTAAAATAATAAAATTATAAAGAATATAACAAATCAGTGAGCAATACGCATGCGTCATGCAAAATCTAACAATAGCAAGACATGCATAAATATAGATAAATTTGATTACTCACAAAATCTGATTGATCGAAAGTAAAATGTTAAGATTCCCATCCACCTGTTTGACAAGAGCGCGTGAAACTTGATACACAATTTCATTTGGATAACCTTCAAATATATGCAAGTTTTTTCTCAGATCTATACTTTTTTTTCAACTTCTCTTAAAATAGAACGTAATTCGAACATGAAGAATGATTCAAAACAGCATGACATGTTAGACAATTCTACTTTTGAAGACTTAATCAGTTAATGCACATCGTTTACAGAAAATAAATGGATTAATTGAGTCATCCATTTCTTGCAGGGGATGGATGAGATTTGAAAGAGCAAGCAACATTTTAAGAATTCTGCAATTTAATATATAATAGGAATTATGATTTTTGTTTTTATTATCTAAAATTGAGCTGTTTTTTTGCAAAGAGTTAATTGTTTCATTAATTAAAGAAACGGCATTAGACCCGATCCACACAACCTTTGGGTTTCGGAAAGTGAAAACGTGGTAGGATAAAGTTCCCCAAAACTAAAAGTTCATTTAACCCATCAAAATAATCTTTGAATTTTAAGTTTAGTTAATATCCTAATAATATACAAGAAGTGTGCTGAAAAAACTCCACATATTACCAATTAGAAGAAATTATACCACCTATTAACGGAGTTGTGAAGAGTGGAAGATACAAGCAAACGTTTGAATTTTTATGAAAGAATTTATTCTATAGCGCCTAATAGCACAATAACTTGAACAACATAAAGTGTAATAATTACAGTTAGTCAATCTCATCCCCTGAAAAAAATTACAGATCAATCAAGAGAGAGAAAGAAATGCAAACGAACATGAAGGACTCCTCGAGGGACATGCCTTGGCCGAACACAGGACAAGTTACCTTTGTCTTGAGGAGGTTCCTCAAGTTCTTCCGCTACTTCGGGTACCTCTGCTACTACAGGTACCGGTTCCTCGACCTCTTCCGGAACGATCACTGCGGCCGGTTCGTCCTTCTTCGGCGCAGGCTTCCTCACGGCATCTGCGTAAGACCACGGAAGTGTTTTCAGCCACTTCTCGGCATTTTCATCCAGTTTCTGAGGGGCTAAGGAGGCAATCGCTTTAGTCAAGATGCTAAGAAGACATGAGACAGAGAAGAGGAAGACCAGATCATAGGTCACTGGGAGGGAGACAGTAACAGACATTTGGAGTACTTGGATTTGAGTGAAGCCTTTCTCCGAACAGTAGGAACTTTGGAAACTAACATTAAAATAGGATATTTTTTAATTTTTATTTATTTATATATCCAAAACGAGCAAGTGGCATTTCTGCCATACGACGACGAGTCTTCCAATAAAGCCATGCATCGTCATAATTATAAGAAAATTCTCTCTGGCGACTGCAATTCGGCAAGTGTGCACTGTCCAATGGGCCAGGCAGATATATGGGATAGACATCAGATTCTGCGATACCCATTCTGTACAGCTGTCCCTGGATTATTAATATTACTAAAGTCAAATTATGTCAACACAAAAAAGAATACCGAACAAATAATAGATTTTATTAATTTACTTTATTAATATAAAAACAAATTAATTTAAGGTATGGAATTTATTTTGTTTAAGTAATAAAGATACCCAAAATTTCTGGATACAGTAATTACGTCAATAACAGTTAATTTGGACAGTTTATATACTTGAACGTTAGTCAAGCGAATCATCAAAATTAACGGTAGAATTAATTTTTAATGCTCTCTCTGCTGTACTTTTGCGAATGATTTTAAATATTTTCCTACTGAAATTTGCTGTCGCCATCTTGAAAAATTTCGAAATATTCTATTTTAATTTGAAATGCTAAACAATTGAAACACTTTTTGGCTATTAATATTAAATTCTAATGTAATGTAATATTATTTTTATAGTAAAAGAGTTCAAATCATTATTACTATAATTATTTTCAAGGGATATAAATTTCTAAAGAAAGGCTTCACGAACGATAGATACGACAAAACCATCACCTAACAATGGTTGTAAAATTCAATGAATCCACAGGGAAAATTCAACAACCAAATACAACAATTACAATTCATCTAATGGACACAAGAATAAAAGGATTAATCGGATAAAATTCCCAACACCTTCATAATAGATTCACTGGGCACAGAATCGATTATTAAAATTAAAAACTAACTCAGACCAAGATGGTGAATGTAGTTTAATATGTACACAGATAATATTTTTATGATGAATGACTATGCAAGACATGCATCAAAATGTGATCTACTGGTTTGATAGGGTGAAAATTAATAATTGAAAAGTTTCAAATTATTTACACGAGCTAGGTGAGGATTTTTTTTTTTAATATTAAGACTAAATAGTAACAATATTAATATTAATTTTTACACTTTCACCATAAATTTTTTTTTTAAAAATGATATATATGGTTGATACACAAATTAAAATTATTGTGTTTTTTTATTTTATTTTTTAAAATAATTTTTAAATATTTTATTTTGAAGAGAAAAGATTTGTTCAGGACGTGGGCAACCCGGGTTCGAATCCCGACCCTGGACAATTTTTTTTCCTTAAAAATAAAATATTTATAATTAATGTGATTATTTTTTATTGTCTATCAGGCTATCAGCTTAATATCGTTAAATGTTTATTATTGTACACTTCTACATCATTTTCAGTTACAATTGGTGATGGAGTCCAAGTCATTTGTATGAACCATTGAGTCATTTCTCCCCAATCATTAAAGATTATTTAGAAAATTGGTATTCTGACAGAATGGGAACCCGGTTAATTTACACGAGATCTATTAGTCTTATCAATACGTTTGAATAATTCATACAATCCAGTGTGAAGTTCATTTGAATTTCATGTTCTGAGCGGATGAGGGGTAAGATCCACCCCATCTGTCGAGGCATTTCCACAACAACAAAAGAGGTTCTGGACATTAAGAATTATTTTCTTCGATAATAACTGCAGAGGATCGGACATACAAGGACCTAAATTGGAAAACATGCGACTACATCACAACAGATATATCATAAGTAGATACATAACTGACAAAACGTGGATCACTCCTTCAGGAACTGATATAAACAACAAGTGAAAAAATAAAGCATGCAGGTGATTGTTTTTTAAAAATAACATATACAATCAAACGAACACTGGAAAATCACTATACTATTTAAGACATCGATTGCAATATAAATAAGTGCTCGCAAAAATAAAATAAAAAATCTATTACACAATAAAAAAAAATAATTTAAAAAACATTTAAGAATATCAAGCATTTGTAAGATTAATTTTTGTCAACTGATATAAAATAACGATTGTATCACCCTAAATCTCAACTTATATGAGTATTTATTCCATCCACAAATACTGATATTCCACTAGTGAATATTTATGCAACATGTGTCTCTTACTAATATATATATAAAATAAAAAAAATATATAAAAAAAACCTAATAATAAAATTGCATTTAAAACTTGAGACATATCCTTCTTGAGTAATTACGAAAGCCAGGCTATCTATGTGAAAGAGTAACAGCCACAAACAAAAAAATAAAAATATATATTTACTAATACTTATTATTCGGCTATCCAATTTAATAAAAACTAAACAATATAATGTGTCTCACGAGGAACCGCCATTAATCGCATTTAAAGAACCTTAATAACAAAATAATAATGAGAAATGTAACCTGAATATTTTCTTAGCATTATTTCCAGTTAGTAATTATTAGTAAGAAATATTATTATGACCAGCATGGCATGCTTTGTTATAGAGTAAGATATCTTATCATTAAAAACTAACCATAATCCTATTTAAAGTAACCATTAATATATTTAATCAAAAATATATTTCGGAATACATTTTTTTAAATTAATTGTGGTGAGTCAAGGTACGAAAATATTACATATATATAACGGATGAAACTGTCTCAGTTCAAAAATTATTTTAAAATACACTAAAATTTAATTAACAATAACCAATAATGATGAAACTCATACAGTGACACAACCTTTTCACAGACGCCAGTAGTTTTATAATAAACAAACCTACTTCACATATGGAGCAAAGCTGTTCTTTGGGAATTTAGCAAGAAATAAAAGTATTGCTATGCTAATGATGGTAATAATTAGGTTTATTTGATTTAACTTATTTATTTTTTATAAATATTTTTATTATATTACTGATTGCAGTATGTATATATTGAAACTCGTCTAGTTTTAAAAACCGTTGTTTCTCGGTTTATATATTGATTTACTGTCTTTGAGTAAGAGGGGGGGGGGAGAATATTGAATATTGGAAAAAATCATCAAATTATTAACAAATAATGAGCTATTTATACTATTTAATAAACATTGCATATCTTCATCAGAGCTGAGTAAAAAGATTCACACAATAAATAAAAACGAAATAATTGGAATAGACACGATACAAAAAGAATCTTGGCTAAGAAAGTAAAAAAAAAAATTAATAAAAGTATATACTCTTGATGACAATAATGATAAAAATAAACACATTTATTTTTTATGTTATAATTTATTTGTTTTAATTGTTTATTCAGCCCAGATGAAGACCTTTAGTACCTTAGGAGTAGGTTATCATGAGTACCTTAGACGTAGCGTTCTTTTTTAATAAATACAATAGTAGCGCCCTGTTTAGAAATTTATTTCTGACCTCTGCATGGACCATTCTTTCTTCTAAGAATAAAGGTGAATAGTTTTGTCTCATCAGGTTTTATAAATCGATCAGGTAATTTATTATCAAGTCAGCGGAAAGTAAAATATTGGTTATTATTTATTAATAAATATTTATATTAATGTAAAACAAAGAAAATAATTATATAAATTTGAAAATATGCAGCAACGAGTCTTAGGTAAGAAAATCCCGCTATTGGTTTCTAAGGTCTTGGAGGAGTGAAAGGAGTAAAACTGGATTTTCGAAACTAATTGTTTTTCATGGATACGTAATGTTTATATTATTCTTATTAAAAATAACGGCGTTATCGAAGGCCATGCGGCTGTTACTCCCCCAGCAGCCTCATATCCAAAGCCAAGCCAAAGCGAAACCCAACCAATTCCTGTCCTTACCCGGTGTGATCTGCGGGGATGGCTTCAGGTTCCTGAGCACGGGAGGAAGAAGGATGTCGTCGGTAACGTCAGCCTCCGGCTCCTGGCCGAAGTGCCCGTTCTCGAGGGTCGACATGTCCAGCCAGGCGACTACAATTGAGATGTTGTCCTTAGAGCCAAGCGACTTGGCCGCCGTAACAAGACTCTTTGACACACCCGACCTGTCACCTGGAACAGAAAGTTAATCATAAGATAGACCATAATATCATTATACAAACAATAAATAATTAAAGTTATATATAGATTTAAAAGTGCAAGACCTTCTCCAAACCTTATTTACTTAAATGTTTGACTCAAAAACGACCATACAATGTAGATAAAACAAAATTAAGGGCATATTTTGGAATAAAGTCATGTAAAGGAATAACATAAGAGTAGCCGGGGTCATTTGTGGAGCAGCAGTTAGCACCTCCACAACTCGGCAGGTTGTATCAGGATATTTATAAGGGAGAAAAAGTCCTTAGAAAAAAGCCGTACCTTAAACTTAGGTAATTCTTAGTTTGGAAGGGACATAATATTTGAGTCCCGAGTCTTTACGGTTTCAGATACTCCATAATCTTAATATACCTGTATATGCAAAATTTAGGACTCCTACAGTAGCACCGTCCGTTTAGCCATACCAGCATGAAGTGACGATAATGAAGAATCAACATACCTAATGCAGCCACTGTATGATCATCAATTCCTACAAATATGCTTGTATTATGAGGCAAACAATTCCTACAAAACAATTTTGCGAAAATTCGAAAACATATGAGCTTCAAAAATGAACAAAGGTCCATTACTTTGAATACACTATATATCTGCAGCTCGGGTGAATAAGTGATTAACTGGAATTCTGCTCAATCGAGTTTCTTGTAATTAAGTAAGTGGAATCGCGTTATTTTCTAAGCATACGTGGAACTAGGCCAGGCATGGGCTTGAAATGGAGTTATAACTTGTATTACAACTCCATTCAAAAACTACGAGAATGACACGAATCCATTTCCCTCGATACAATCAACTCTCTCTGGACAAAATTCGCCTTACGACTTATTCACCGGAGCTGCATATATATAAGCGTATTATAATTGATCAAGACACTAATAATAAATAAGGAACACTTAATAAATAAACTTACACATGGCTAGAAACGAGTCCGGTGAAGATTCGGCAGAATGTGACGGAAGCAAAAAGTGAGAACTGATAACCCAACATCGACCTTATCAATCGAATACGAAAAAACCGTTATAAACAACCGTTGGACATTCTTCCGCGATGATTAATATATTTTGAATTAAAGAAACGATATTTGTGAACTTGAATTAATAAAAATATTTTATAAATAATGCAGAACGTATGATCTAGGAAACAAGTTGTTTTTTCCTACACTCTCTAAGGAGGAAATTAAGTGGATTTAAAAAAAAAATATTATTTATTCCTTAGAAAAGGGAAAAAATGTCTAGGTGCACCATCGGATAAATCAAGTAAATAGCTAATGAAAAGTGTTAGCAACAATAACTTAATAATTTTTAAAAACGTATTTTACGACCAAAAGATTCGGATAAAACCTAAAATGTTTAATACTGATACTAATTTTTATTATGAGTTGACGTGACATAAATTGTTTAGGGGCTTAACTCGTAAAGGAAACAACCCGCGAAACAAGATGGTAGTTCTGACAGGACAATAATTGCAGATAAGCTACCAAGAAAGGGGGACCACTCTCCCGTAATGAACAAGCTCTATCTCCTGCTAAGGTAACAAACGTGATCCAGCCCACTCCGCTTATCCTATGGCAAGATATACCCCTTGTCTGTTATCTTCCCGTCTAAGTTTTGAATTAAAGAAAGCGGTTATTCATTTCTGTATCACACTTAATGGGGAAATGCTGCTGCTGGAGGAATGATAATTCGTCGTTATACACAAACCATCTTCTTAAAAAAAATTAGATACAATCAAACAGACTTCATAGATATTCCAACATGTTTTAGTTCTCAGCTAATTTATCTATTTCTAGTCATACTTATTTTCGGTATCAGGTCCGCAAGTTGTCGCTTCGAGTAAAGTCACAAACTTTTAACTTTGTATCTGTTTCATTTTTAATAATATTCTCGAAAATAACAATAATTTTATTACTGACTGTTTAGAGATTAAAGAACTGAGATAGACGTACTGTTTAAGTTATATCAACATCTGTGCTTCGAAATGTTTGTTGAAACATTCATTTCACGATGAAATGATTGCTGAAATATCAACATTACTCATAAATAAACTCTTTTTTTAATATTGAAAAGGGAAATGTAAAAAGAGACCTTACATAAATGATAAGACCGTGGAAGAATTCCAACGAAAAGCCCTTAAGTCTCCAAAACTAAAAACAGAAATTGAAAATACCTGTCCAATATTTCGCCTATTCAGGCATCCTCAGGGTAGAAACAGAATAACAGCAAAGCAAAACATGCTCAAAAAGCACAACAGGAAAATAAATAATAGTAAAAAACAGCACAAAAAAACATAAGACAAAAGATCATATGAAAAAATGACAGTAAAAGTCCAAGAAAAAAAGAACATTATCAAGAAACCAGTGGACTTATGGTTTCAAAAAGCACAACAGGAAAATAAATAATAGTAATAAAAAACACAATTTGTCTTATTTTTTTTGTGTTGTTTATTACTATTATTTATTTCATTTTATTTTCCTGTTGTGCTTTTTGATACCATAAATCCACTGGTTTCTTGATAATGCTCTGTTTCTCTTGCACTTTTACTGTCATCTTTTCATATGGTCTTTTGTCTAATGTTTTTTTGTGTTGTTTATTACTATTATTTATTTCATTTTATTTTCCTGTTTTGGTTTTTGAAGTGGGTGGATGGTGGCTGTATATTGAATTTTCAATTTCTGAAGTAATGATCAGCTGTTTTTTATCTAACCTTATCCAGCTAGTAACCTTCCTTATGATTCAGTAGTTGCATTTGAGCCTTTGGAGGTGGTGGGATGTTTCTTGGGTGCGTTGTTCATGTTTTGCTTTGATGTTATTCTAGTCCAGTACGTGGGTCTCAAAAAGGGGTGTTTGAATGCAAAAAGTGGGGTAGTAGCGATTTTTTAGTATGTTGTTAGGCTTAGGGGCCTAATGAAAAATCCTTGTTTTCGACCTCGAGGCGCATGCGCTCGAACCCCTATCTTGGATTTCAAGTACAAAAATTTGTTGTTTTTTTATAATAACTCAAAAACGGCGGCTTTTACGACAAAGGACGTTCTATACAAAGTTAAAGAGGACAAAATTTCCTACATTTTATGTAGATAACATTTTTTTGTAGCACACATATGTTAGGAGTTACAGCTCCGTGAAGTTGCACTATTTGAAAAAAAATGCGGAAACATTTTGGTTGAGTTTTATTCTTCTTATTGTACAGAGTGACTGGAAATTAGTGGCGGAGCCGTTAAAGGGTGATAGTATGGGGCAATTCCAGTCGATACTACAAAGAGACCTACTGTCCTCAATTTAACCCTTTCCAAGATATTCGTATTTAAAGAATTTTACAAAAAAATCCTAAAATTAATCCTAAAAATTAGTCATACTGGCCCATTTTTTTTTTGCACCAAAGGTATTCTAAATAAGGAATATTAATAGTAAAATCTTCGTAATTGTGGATATCTTACACGAAAATCGATAATGAAAAAAAAATACGGTGACTGCCTCTAAAACGTCGATTTACTCAAAAAAAGTCACCCTAAATTATTACGTACATAATGATTAAAAAACATCTACGTTTCATTAACTTTCGAATCAGATATTAAAATCAAAAATCGGTTAAGAAACCATGAAGATATAATCAATGGAAAATGGAAAACCGTATTTTTTTTTTCATTTTATGTTTTTATCTATCAATTTTCGCGCCAGATATGGACAATTACGAAGATTTGACTATTAATATTCCTTATTTAGAACATCATTGTTGCAAAAAAAAAAAAAATGGGCCAGAAAGAATAATTTTTAGTATATATAGCTATTTTAAGATTTTAAATAGGATTTTTTTGTAAAATTCTTTAAGTACGAATATCCTGGAAAGGGGTTAATTTTATGACAGTAGGTCTCTTAGTAATATCGACTGGAATTGCCCCATTCTGCCCCTTTAACGGCTCCGCCACTAATTACCATTTCAGCCTGTACAATAAGAATAATGCTGTAACTCCTAACATATGTGTGCTACAAAAAAAAAAATTCAACAAAAATGTAGGAAATTTTGTCCTCTTTAACATTGTATAGAACATCTTTTGTCGTAGAAGCCACTGTTTTTGAGTTATAATAAAAAAAAACAATTTTTTGTACCTAAAATCCAAGATGGCGGCTCGAGGTCGAAAACTTGGATTTTTCATAAGGGCCCAAGCCCCCCACCTTTTGCATTCAAAAAAACCCCAGGTAATGGACTATTCTCTTTCTACCCTGAGAATGCCTAAATAGGCGAAATATTGGACAGATATTTTCAATTTATGTTTTTAGTTTTGGAGACTTAAGGGCTTTTCGTTGGGCCCTTATATTAAAATATTAAAACTCATGATTATTTTCAGATTATTAAAAAGGAAACGAATAGGAAAATTAAAATTAACTCGAAACAATAGCAAACTAATATGACCAAAATCGTAGGTTCTCAACCTGGCAGAGAGCAAAAATCATTACTTATGCTTATGCATAAATAGGGTATATGCGACATAAGTTACAAGTCAAAGATCCCTATCCTAATTATACCTGGATAAGAAAAATTCATAACTCCCGTTGTAGGATGGTCCGATTAACAACGGCATTAAGTGACATTAATTGAATGAACTAACTATAGCCAGTGAATGAACCGTGATAAAATGAACATACATTCAGTGAAACTACCCAATTACATTCGTACCACTCCAATTACATTTCTCAACTAGCAGCCAATTTCCTCTGGACCTTCATTTTCTTCTTCAACTTCCTTTTCTGGCGCCAGGGAGGATTTTCGGGAATCGAAGAGAAAACAGATGGGTTCGAGTGGGAATGAAGTTTCAAATGGAAGGATAAATATTGATGTCTGGGCCTTATTCCAAGTATTCGGAATGTTAAGGTCATTATGATCGATTTTAATGTGAGGAGCAGAAGGATTCTATCAAGGATTTTGGATTGTAAGGTAGGATACGGATTCTTTAGTTTGGTGGAGCCCCAAATACAAATGCGGATGTCCAATGCAAATGAGTCTTTTGTTTATATTTAGAGCCTTCGAGTGTTTTTTTAACATACCAAAAATAGTAAGTAGTCCTTCCAGACTCCTCCTGTCATTTCAGACTTGCATGAGTATTTTAAGTCATAAGTTTGGAAGATGTAATCATAGATCACAGATCTTTTCAATAGGAATGATTAGGACAGAAAGGCTTTAGTTTATGAGTCAAATATTAAAAAAAAAATGTTTTAACAAATTATCTGAATTCAGTGATCAAACATTCATAAATATTATTTTAATGAAAACATAACTTATAGGAATACATTACTTCAATAGAAAGGGGAGAACCAAAAATAGTCACTGGAGGAAGTACTGGCACGTGCTGGAGTGCTACAAGATTTAATTCTAACATTTAGTTTACATTCAGAAACACCAATTTTAACAATAGATAATGACTTAAATATATTAATAATAACCTTCTTTTTTTAGTCTAGTACACTTATACATATTATAAAACAAAGTCCTCGGCCGCGTTTGTTCGCGATAAACTCAATAATAAACGGATTTCCATGCGGTTTTCACCAAAAGATAGAGTGATTCACCAGGAAGGTTTAGGTATATAATTTGTCGAGGTTTTGTGTAAATGGGTTGTAATATCGATGGGTTTCACCGAAAACGCTACTTGCCTAATCCTGTGCAAGACAAAAAAACACCCCCAATAACAACTAATTCGAAACATCACAAAAAACTAATTTTAATTAAATATATTAAATCTGATTTTAAATAAGACAAATGCCGTTTCAGGCTACCTCAAAACTTAATAAACAAACGCTCTAAGCTCCCAATTAATTACAAAACACTCATAAACATAATTCATCTATAAGTCCTATTTGGACATAGGCAGTATAGCTTTGGGGCTCCACTAAGTCACCGAATTCCTCTCGTATCCAATCCTTACAATCCAAAATCTTTCATAAAACCCTCAATGATTATTACTTTATTACGAATAAATTCATCCATATTAATATTAGCCTCAATATCCCATTTGTTACTGTTTTGGCCCGAACCAGATACCAATCCTTCCACGACAAACTTTATTCCCACTCATAACTACTACTTTAAAGTCTAACAATCTCTTCAATTCCAAATAATCCTCCGAGGCCTCTGAAAAAAAAGATGGCCTCATGAACTTTTAAGTTGAATTTGTTATTCGAGTACCAGCGGGTAGTTACTCTACTTGCTTTTGTCCATGGCAATATGCATCATCATTATATTTACTATTTGTATTGTTATAATGGAGTTGTAAATTTCAATAAATAAATGTTTAATAAACGAGCCAAAAAAAAGTTTTCAATTAAAATTTATAGTAATTTCTTTCTTTCTGAAGATGGCCTACAACGTGGGCCGAAACATTGGCACTATTAAACAATAAGTTTTTCTAATTTGGTGTTATTGACTCCACCTCCTGACCATTTTATTCCTTCATTAGTAACTTCCAGTCAACTATTTTCCTTTCTAAAATTAATTTAGAATTGCACAGTACCTAATATAATGGGAAAGATAGGGTAAGGTTTCATTTTCCCAAGTAATGAATACGAAGAGATTAGGACGTCTCTATTCGTTCTGCTTTTTAAGAAGCCGTTTGAAGTTTGAAAATTAGGCCTTCTGATGTTTCGGCCATCAAATTTTCAAGTTGGCAGGGACGTGTAATTTAATTTTAACGACCGAGCATCTTTGCTTGTTTTATTACGGCTCTTCAAGGTTCAGCGGTCGGCTGAGTACACGTTGTAAGCCCTGGTTAGGATTTCCGGTTCTTCAGGAGTTTTTTTTCACTACGCTAATCTCCACTGCCCTTAGTCGTCCACGAAACTCGTATTAAGGTACTGTATCGTCCTCATCAGGAAGTATTTAACTAATTAAGAAAAAAATTCCAAACAAAATGCGTTAAGTATAAAAACCAAAAGCAGGAAACAAAAATACCTGTCAATTTTTCGCCTTTTCGGATATCTGCAGGACAGCTAGAGAATAGTAGCAAAAATATTGACAGGTATTTTCATAGACTGATTTTAGTTTAGAGACATAAGGCTAATAGTTTGGAATTTTAATAAGTATTCTACAATTTTGAGCTTGTGCTCTTTTATATTATTACAGAAATAGTTATCTAAATTTTGGTAGCATTGAAGAATGCTGAGTTGCTGTGGCTCAAGTTTCTGAGTTCAAATCTGATTAAAATTGTTTAATCTTTAAACAGCCATGGATAAATCCTGTCTGATCTACAGAACCTATTGGCGCTCAACCAGCCTATATAAAGTCCAGCCCCTTGATGGGGGAAAAGCCAAACGGATGAGTGGAATCTAGGTTGAATCACTTTCCTACTCAACTGTTGTCTTGGAAATTATAAGACAATACAGTCCCTGCCATGTACTGAATCGAAGACCCTCATGGGTTGTAGTGATTCAGTATTTTTTAAGTTAAAATTTAATATAGAAGAGCAAAAGTTGAAGAGAGGCATACAATATTTGTTAAGACATTAGTGGAAAAATTCCAACCAAAAAGCATTATTTCTCTAAATTAAAAACAGGAAAAAAAATCTTGTCAATATTTGTGCATTACAGGCCTACTCTATAAATAATGAGAATTTCAAAAGAAAAAAACGGATAAAATGCAGCAAACGGATGAAATACACTAGCCAGGGGGAACATCCCACCACCTCTAAGATCCAGTTATGAGCTCGTTCTTTTCCATTCTATTATTCTCTTTCTGTCCACGTGATGCCTGAACTGGCGAAATATTAATAGGTAGTTTTGTTTCCAATATTTAGTTTGCAGATTTAAGGCTTTTGGTTTTAATATTTCTACTAATGTCTTTAATCAAAATTTAATTTAGTTTTAATAACCTAACTGTGATGGATAAAATGAGGGATAAAATACTTAGAAACCTCTTATATTTTATGCTATCACAAATTTTAGGATTATTAATGAAGAACACTTCATTAATTTCATTTATGGATAGCCCAATATAATTATTCTTCTTAACGACTTGACTACTTCAATACTAACGGACAATATTGGGCCTTTATATTATCGAGCCCCCCCCCCCAACAATTGCCGTACTTGATCCTAATTAATACAGTCAATTAGTGGAGTTAACTAGATGACAGCCTCCCCTAGCAGGGTCGATAACCTCCCCAGCCTCCTGCAAAAAGCTCGTGACGGATCCTACGGTGTCCTCTAGCGCAGATGAAATTGTACCCGACTTTTTTTCCCTACTAGCTCACACGCGGTATTTCACATTCTAATGCCACCGGGGAATTCTACCGAGTCACATTCCGTTCGGCTTAAAAGAGATGTTTATACAACTCTATATGGGACACTCCAAGCAGCGAACATTATTTCAAGTTACATATGTATGTATTTTAATGTAAAATATGTAAAACCTAACAATAAAAGAGGCAACATTTAACAAAGAGATTAGGCAGCATTTAAATAAAATAGAAGACACAATTAAAAAAATGAAGGTTTAGATTTTTTTGTACATATTAGAATCGCCAACTGCAGAAAAGCTTAGAGATTTTAACAGCAACTTTTGAGATTTTTGTTTTTAAAACTTTTAACTTTTATCAGGGACAGATTTGATTGTATATAACAAAAACGACACTCGCCAGTAAAATACCAGCGTTACCAACGTCTATAATATTTTATTTACTGCAGATAGCGAACTAGTCCAGGACAAGATATTTTATTTTTTAGTCTCTCCTGTAAAATAGAGAAAAGCGTACTAGTCGCCTTTATGCAGTTAACGATTCGTTAACTAACAGAATGACTGAAACAATTTTTTGATAAGAGAAAAACCACGCCTAAATGGTGGGCAGATGTTTATAAAGATCTTGAAAGTTTAGGAATCACAACTGGTGTAATAAAGATAACAAATTTTAAAAATTAATTTACAAAAGAAAGTTTCTAGGGAAAGAAATCCAATCTGGACCGAGTAAAGAAGAAAAGGAAGGGACAGCAAAGAGCAAGAATGAAAATATTCTGAACGCAAAAACAAATAATGATAACAGATGTTACAAACATGGTTAAACATTTTTAATTTTCTAGGAGCATAGCAATGCCGTCTGTTATAGAAAAAAACTTTATTATATTTATTATAATAGCTTAGGAAACCCGAAGGCTCGATTCCTATATAACCAATCCACCAAATCATTCTTAGAGCAATCCTCCCACCTACGCCTGGGTCCACCCCTCAGACGTTTTTAACCTTTACATTTATTAATATTGGTGCACTTGAAACATAATTAATTATTTGTATTTATTTCATATCTTCATTTCCTTTATTTTATTGATAATCCAACCTATTATCTAACTAGTACCTCTGAGTTTATTTCTGCGCTTTTGAAATCACTTACGCTTAGGCTGATAACCTTTTTTTTCGCACTTGAACATTTTAACAATGCTATGGATATTACAGCATTTAACTAATAATATATATATTTTTTAAACAAACACTTAAATAAAGTTTAATAATCCCCAGTATTTTTTTAATCATTATTATAACAAAATCTGAACAGTTGAAAAAAAATTACCGAACTGAGGAAAATGCAGGAATCTATGGGAAAATCTCTTCCAGTTTGCTCGAAAGAATTTTTTCTCTTTTCCCAAGCCATCGTGAGAACGGACTTAATATTCCCAGGCTCAGAACTTAGGCCGTCTTTACTTTAATTCGTAATATTTAACACATTACAGCTACTTTCGACGATTTAAGTTGCGATGGATAGTAGATGGGGAGGATTCCACGAATTTATTAAACGGAATTGGGAGGGTGCCACAACAGGGAGGAGTGGAGGGAACGGATCAAGTAGAGCAATGCTCATTGATGGGTTGTAGAGTCATGGAAGATGAAGAACAAGAAGTAGTTGAAGGATACTTTTAGTAACTAATGCCCATAGAAACTGGTTTAAAATTATGAAATACGAGTACTCACTATAAAAGATGTCTGCAAAGACTACGAAGACTCCATACTAGGATTAAAAAAAACAACCGTTAGACGCTGACCAGACCACAGACCAGACTGCGGCAGAACCTCTTCGGTCTGGAGGCAGAGGGTGCAATACCCCCTACGGATCGCTGGCGGCCAACATCATTAAACATATCTCGGATAATTGCCTCATCATGTTGTAACTTACGGTCGTCTTAATCATAATAATTTAAAGCAAGGTTAACCACCATTTTCTTTTCCCTTTGCATTTTCCGGATTATTTAATCGAATACCCCTTTGTGCATTATCGAAAGCGTAGGCATTGTTCAGAGATTGCAGCAAATTTCCCGACACGAGTGCACGTTCTGGCAATTTTCCGAAAAATGTTAGTCGTTACTATAATAATGTTAGTTAGCAATTACATAAAGTTAGTTACCAATTACTAACTGTTACCGACGACTTCGTTCGGAAATGCATGATGTTTCTATCTTGCCGTAATTAGCAGCAGCGTAGAGATACACGAGAGTGAACGACTGCAGAGGTCTTCAAGCAAACAAAAATATAGATAGATAATTTGCTTATATTTTACTACTTTTAATTTATTACTAAATTAAATTTTTGCGATGAGTTCCCGTGCCGAAGGTGCCTGGTTCAAATATGTCAGATAATACATTGAATTTGTTACCAGCCGGGAATGAACCGTATGGGATCTTGAGACTCAATAGTCTCTCAGGGATGAAGAAAATCCATTTAAATAGCCCATAGGATTAAATTTGGCATTAAAATATAATAGAACTGTCTTGTTTACAGTACAATGCTTTCAATATTATTTTTAAATTATCCTACTTTATGGGATAACGTTCATCTAAAGTATTTTTATTGTGAAATATAAGTAATTTTAGCAAACTATCATTAGGACCTTTTTTATGATAATTTATATTGATAAATGGAATTAACAACGAAATACCTTTTTACGTTCTAAGAAGATTTCGCTGTAATTAAAAGATGTATGTTCCCAAGTTGCGACAATCAGAATGACATGGATTGTGTCACATATGTGACGTTAGAAAACAAAATATGATTTGATAGTGACGTCATGGCACAGATGAAGTACATTAAGAAACCATTATTTATGTGTAGTTTCGAAGGATTATATTTTCTCAGGCTCCTAAAAAACTAGGAATTCGGAAGAAAAATATTATTGAAGGGATCGGGATAGCTCACTGTATAGTATATTTATAATAGTAGTGTATAATTATGAAATCTGTTAACAGCCATGGATAGATACTACGGTATCTATCTAGACCTTTCTGGGTACGTCTCTACTATGTACTGAATCCAAGACCCTTCACGAATTGCAGTGATACAGGTTGTTTTTTTTTAATATTATAGAAACACTTAATGTAATAAAATTGTTATCTATATAAGTTATTGATATCTATTTGACATTGCTGGCATCTACGAATCTAACAAAAATCGTGTAAAATTAACACATTTAAATTTACATATATTCCCCGGAAGTTAAAATATTTTAATGTTTTAATAAACCATAAATAACTATCACCAATTGAACCACTGAGTGGAAAAAGGAAATAACTCGATTTTTGCTGTAATATAAACTGAGGTAGCCATTTTTCTTATCACGTGTAGGCACATTTACTGAGCAGAAAAAGGGAATATCTCAATAGCTCTAGGCCATTTAAAATCAATAGGTTTGTGGTGAGCGTGGAAAAAGGGAATACCTCTTAAATAAATAAATAGTTCCTACGTCCTAAAAGTACAAAATAATGTTGTAATAGATATATATTAAGATTGCCCATGTATGGAAGTATATTTTTCATGTTTAATGTTATTTTGTAAGATCAACAGAAATCTATTTAGACAGTTTTTTTGCGTTTCTGAAAAAATATGTTTCAGTAACTTATTTCCTTTTTCCACTCAGTGGTTCATTATAGGTTACGAAGCATATGAAATTTACAAAAACAAATGCATTATTATTTTTTTTTCTTTAAACTGCATCTAGGAAACACTTTTAACTGTTGATAATTCAAAAAATAGATCTGTATATTCTTTTAAATACATATTATCATATTGTAAAGTGTAATACATACTTAATTTATGAATTAGCATATATAATAAATAAAATAAAGAACAATCTGCAACTAAAAATATTAAAACTTTCAACAAAAATCGAAGCCACACTCGAAAAATTATTAAAAGCCAAAATAAAAATTCCAGACTAATAACGCAGAGACTAGACACAATACAAATATACCGAAATTAAAAACTATTTTCAGATCAACTGACTACTTCTCCCTCCACTGCCATGACAAGCAGTTGCCTAAACCAAGAAGATATTTATTGCCTTCTTTGACAAGGAGGGTTGGTCCACCCTCTAAAGCTATAGGAGTATTTTGGTATACCAGATCTCAACTGATAGAGGGTTCAAAAGGGAATATTCCAAAACGCTGGGAGTCAGTCAAGAGCGAATAAATTAAAGCCAATAACTAAAAATAAATAAAATTTATAATTAGATTCATACATAAAATCAAAAGTAAACTATTTTGACTGAAAACTGCCACAAAATGAATAGAATTAACCAAAAGGAATTAAGTATATGATAAAGACAGTAAACAACAAAATAATTTAATACTTCTACAGCTGTATTAAGGACAAGTCACAGCAACAAAGGAGTGAAAACTAAATATATTTTAAGATTTTTCAAGTTAAATATAATTTTTTATTAACGAACAATAAAACATTTATATATGAAAATAAAAAATGAAAACATTTTAATATATTAATTTTAAGGTGGTTCACTTTCATTCCGAGTCTTGGTATGATAAAAGTCTATAATAGTTTATAGAAATAGATTTTCACTTACGGTTAAAAAATAGTGTGTAATTTATTGATTAATTTAAATATTAAAAAACAACTATTAATTCAATCTTGATTCCATTATACATTTGAAATCAGATAATACTTGAGGGAGATGAAGCATTTAATGCCATAAGATGAATACATGTAGATTAATTTAATAAAATTCACAATTAGTTAATACAAAAATAGGTTTTATGTAGATAGAAAATAGGTTGGTTTGTAACCCGTAATAAAAAAATGATTTGGAAAGTTTAATTTTTATTTCTTCTTACGAAAAGACAGCTATTATAATTTAATTGAACCGAAAACAAAGGATATTAACAAAATAAAACAAGAGACAACGCGTTATTATTTAATATATATTTATTCTGTTCTGTGAGAACTATTGAACACTATATTTGAAATACTAGCTTGACTAAGACTTGATAGTGTCGTCATTACACTAAACCACTAACGATTCAGAAGGCACTGAGAAACCATTATTTATATGTAGTCAGTCAGTTTACAGTATCACTTCTTAGGTTCCTACCAAAGTGAGAATCCGGCAAAAATATGTATCAATATGGGAGAGGGGATAGCTTAGCAAGTGTGCTGGATGTGACGGGTTTAAAACCGGCTGACAGATAAATTATTTAACCTGTCAACATCCAAAGATGGACCCTATGTGATCTCCAGACCGTTCTGGGGCTCACCTAGCCTCAATAGGTTGAATAGCTGGGATGAAACCCTTGATTGGGAGGGAAAAAACCTTGCGGACGAGTATGATCTGAGACAAGTCACCAAGACATTTTCTTTATAATCTAATAAGACCAATACAAAAGGATTCTGGAAACAAAAAAGAATTCATTATTTTTAAACATGCATAAAGAGAGGGAATAAGATCTTTCAATCACCTGAGTACTTATAAACTATAAACACAATCTCAACTTTCAACTTAAATGTTTGAATATAAGTCCACAAATCAAACAACTCACAACAGACGATTGTATGATAAAGTTAATCATTCATAACTTACAAATCACGTAGTTTCAATTACTGACTTAAGAACCAAGAAAAATGTTTCGTAAAAGTAGTCAAAACGACAATAATAAAAATAAAAATAGAGAAAAAAGAAAGAAGAATGGGAGAACTTACCACAAAAACACGATACCTTCCTGTAACAACTCACGTACTTAACCGATCAGAGAATAAAAAAAAAAACTCACTTTCCTAGTATTTAGCGTTTCTTCAAACAAATAATAAAATTAAAATAAAATAAACTTTTCAAACTTAAATGTTAACTTTATGGTTGATGTTTAATGTCGTGAGTTGGACAAGGTATCCCGGCCGGCACCAGCTGAGATCTGAGGTTCCAACAGGACGAGATTAGCGGAGCGGGGGGCTTAAACTTTGAACGAACTTATTATGGGCAAATTGTTATTCATAAATATCAGACTTTAGACAAAATAATCCAATATCCTTAACGTTATTATTTAATTTAAATTTATACACCTGAAGTAAGGGAAACCAAGTGAGAATTTTGTAATTTTTGCATTTGTTCAGGTGTGCCAACATTTTCTACAACTTTAAACTATTAAATTTTGTTTCTTCGTTATTTATAGAAACAGCTTAAAGATAATTATTCACATTCTTATTGACAGTGATAAGTATTTGGATTTATTGATCGTAGTATTCATTTATGACAATTAATAAAATACAATATATTATATGATTATTTGTGGACATGGTGTACTTCATCTACGAGGGAAGGAGGAAAGATGAAAACGTAAATAAAAATGCCCATTTTCCATTACAAAAAAATATACGTCAAAATCATTATTATTTTTAGTTAAGATAATTATAATCTGTTGGTATTTAACTCAAACATTCAAGTTAATATATAACATTTTTTTTTTTAATTTTCTATTAAATGATTCCAAGAGATATTATTTTACACGTTGTAGAATATTTCAATATAATAACAAAGAAAAAAAGACAGTAATGATATGAGCCTCTAAAGACCAAATTAGTGTATGAATCACAGACTACAAAAAATATCATCTCAGATAAGTCATTTATTTATTATTCACAAAATTAAAATAAGCAGAAACAGAAATAACAAAAATGAAAAAGGTATTAATGGCATTATTTTAAATAAATAAAGTAAATATGCAAAAAATTACAATAAGAAATACATTCATAAATAAATTTATGAACATTACTTCATTTTCTGTTCCAGGAAAAGGAGAAAACGTAAACAATAAACGTCAAAACTATAATTATTTTTAATAAATACGGCTATTATTTGATGTTTTCAATTATCACTATCGTATCCTATAGATACCAATAGTGAAAAAAAATCTCTAATAGAGAAAAAAGTACATTAATAAAGAGCAAACTGATACTGCTGAAGGAAAATACGTAAAAAAAATTAAAAGTTAATTTAGTAGAAATCCATTTTATCAAATACAATTGACTATAATCAAAATATATTTTATTTATTTTATGAAAACAGTTTTACAAAGAATTAAGTGATATTATTATTTAATTTACATTATAACATAAACAAGTTTTCATTACTCGATTTAACTGAAATAAATTGACAAATTTATCCATAACAGTAGGATAAAAATTGAATGATCAACATAAGTATATTTCAAAAGGGACGTGGAGAAAAACAACAAATTTCGGTAGGGGCGAAGCACGTGTCCATAAGAACAGAAATAGAGACGTTGAAGGAAAGGGAGTTGAAGATAACAGTGGGGAAGAACCCAGTAT
This sequence comes from Troilus luridus, assembly GCA_964056705.1. Taxonomy (NCBI): domain Eukaryota; kingdom Metazoa; phylum Arthropoda; class Insecta; order Hemiptera; family Pentatomidae; genus Troilus; species Troilus luridus. The sequence goes on along the minus strand of OZ057416.1, from coordinate 55,987,786 downwards.
ATCTAGACTCTTCCAGCTATTCCCGTCTGTATGTTTTTCTTTTCCTTTTTTTTTTTTGTCTGGAGAAGGTCTGGAGGGAATACTATTCCTGGAGCAATGGAAGCTCCTGGAGGATATATGGCTCTTGGCGACCGTACTCTGTCCTCTCTCCAGAGGTGTTGTAAACATTCATCACAAGATCTTGCACCACTCCTAGGTGGGAACCTCTGCAAGTTCTGGTGTATGATATTTACTTACTATAATATACGGAAGAAAGTATAGAAAAGACAAACGATAGTATCTCGATTTTTTTCTTGACTAAGCCTCTGTAAATATCAGTAAAATAAAATAATAATAAAAAAATCCGACGGTTCAATGCCTGTACCAATAATTGTTTACAATCCATAACTCAACTCAGTAATGTAAGCATGGTACTTAATGCGGTCTTATTCTTATTACTGTGTAACAATAATTATATAATTAAGTAAGAATAATTTAAAAAGAAAATCTTTGTTTTAATCAGAATTTTATTTTTATTTACCTTCTGGTAAGTAATAAACACCCCATCTACTAAAAAGCCTATATTTGACAAAATGTATTTCTTATCAATTAAATTTTTTTTTTAAATCTTCTTATCAGCAGTAACAGTTTATTGTCCAATAATATATTTTTATTCTTAGTAGGTATTTTGTGGGAAGATGGGTAGCTCGGTGGTAGATCGCTGAGTTACTGTTCCTAAGGTCCAAGGATCACATCTGGCTCCAAAAAATAAATCGACCCTCCTGGGGCTCACCCGGCTTTAAAAAGTACCCTTAATTTGGGGCTAAAAACCTGGCGAATAAGCCAAATCTCGGACAAAAACACCACCCTGCGCGATCTTTGTCCTTTACAGTACGAACTCGAACATTTACTGAACCCAATAAAATAAAATAAAAAAGGGTTGTAAATCGAATTGAATTTAAGAACTCGTTAACAAAATTGTTAAAAAATAGTACTCCACCGCAAATATATATTATTATTGAAAATCTAAAAACTTCCTTACGCATTAATTTTGGGAAAACACTTAATAATGAAGGATTCCTTTCAGCCTTTTGGCTGAACTCATACCAATAATTTTGCAAAAAAAAACAACCAAAATAACCCAGACACCACAAACTAAGGCTGGCGTCAGTTTACAAATAAGATGCAACAGGATAAACCAGTCATGTTTACCCTACAGCATGAATGCATCCCGCCTTCTCCTAGATGGAAATCTAAAACCGGATAACGAAAACACATTAGCATCGATTACTATTTAGTACCCTATCTTTATCAAAGCCTTGCTATACGTCCCTCATAGGGACATATCCATTACTTAGAAGAGATAAAAGGAAAGAGACAAAGACAAAGAAGGCATCAAAGAGGAAGATGGATGGTGCGACCGCGGGTCTCACACAGTGGACATTATCGATAACAAAACACAGCCATATGTACTTGACAAATGGTACCAAATGAGACCTAATGGTTCAAGTGCCTCCATTTGGTGGTGGACAATTAACAGACATCAGCAAAGAACTAACTCCAATCATAGGATTGGACAAAATTAGTTCCACTCCATTTATCGCAATTAGAAAAGACATAAATGGTAGAAACACAAACAACTAACAAAATTTGTACTAAAAAATAGAAGGAAAAATATTTAACATCGTCAAATAGAAAATAAATCTCGTAACTCCAAAAACAATGGAAATTTAGTTTTTTGTACATATAATACCAAAGTCAAATATATTTTTTTTACCAAACAAACGGTAGACTAAACAAATTTAAGAGAGCAAGAATTTTTTTTACTATTAGCATACACCACAAAGATATTATAAAAAATAGCTAAACATATTTTTTACAAATTTATTTACTGAAATTTACAACTGTATAATAGAATACAAGTAAATATAATGGAAGATATATAATGGCACGAGATAACGGCAAGCAGACTGATTCTACCCAACGGTACAGGTATTCTACGGTGCCCAACAACGCAATGGTTCAAATATACCCAATAACCCCCCCCCCCCCCCAAAAAAAACTTCAATATCATAAACGTTTTTAGGGACAATTTTAACGGATATTCGATGTGAAAACTAACTTAATTATTACAATTTATTGTATTTTATTTGTTATTAATTTTTAAAAAAATTCAATTTTCTTTTCAAATAAAAATATTTATAAACTATTAAAACTGTAGGTTTTTGCCGCAGGCTACCTCATTTCATCTCTCAAGGACTAAATAAATAAGATGTCTTTTTGAAAGTGGTATGAGTCCATTTGGATCTACAAAAATAGTTTATTTTTTAAATAATTTCAATGACTGTTATTTTATAATGAAATTTAAAAGGTGTTTATTGTTAAAAACTTCACTCTTTGCTAAGTGTTAAAAACATAACTTTTGCCCATAATTTGAACTTCTAAAATAATTGCTGTTATTAAGTCTTCACCAAGTTTCTTCATATTTCTGTGCCAATTTTTTATTTAATTTTATTGACATCTATAATATTTTATACTTAATTATTTCAGCATATTTCGAATACTCAAGCCGTCTTAAAGTCTCCAAATATTATAAATCAACTAGATTTATCGTTATTAGCAATATTACAAAGGGGGACATATTCCTGCCCTTGTTGGAATATAGAAATACTCCGTTAAAGGACATTAAATTATACCATCGCAATTGCTAATGAATCGGATCTGTAGGACGAAATTACCAACTACCGGTGACAGCCTGCGCCCAATGGAGAACTTTAATGTTCAAGAGAAGTTACAACAAAAACAGCAACTCGCAAAGCGGTACTTCAATAGAGGAGCTCGACTGTTGGAGGATTTGTATATATAAAGTCTGGATAGAGTATCCTGGTAAAGATAAAAAACATGCAGGAATTAAACGCAGTAAACACGATGGAGTCCCGCGATCGTATATTGTATTGGATGAAGATACAGGACAAACATTCCACAGAAACAGAAGACATCTTTGGAAAAGATGTGGCCGTGGTTTGGAGAAAAGAGATCAACAACTAGATAGAGGGGAAGAGAGACCCAAGAGACCGAGACAGTTGCCTTCTAGATTTAGAGATTATTGTATGTATTAAAAAAAAAAAAAGAAAAAAGGAAGATGTTATATAAATAATATAGAATATTTGTTATCAGGGATTCATAGATCATATGTTTAAAAAGATTAATAGAAAAGCTTGGAGGTTACCAAAAAACATTGACTTGGCCATATTAACTCCAAGGATTCCTTAACTTCCAATAAAAAAAGGTATAATATTTTACCATAAACTTTTTTTTTAAACAAACCCTTATGGTCGCACGATTTATAAAATATATCCCTATAATTTATAATGTATCTTATTCTATTTAATAACCTAGACAAAATTAACATCTAGCTTTAGAAAAATTTATAGTTTTGAAATGATTATTTCATTAAACAAAGGTTGGCTTAAACAACAATAGTTGAAAATCCGCACAGCTTATAACAATAGGTCTAAGCATTAGAATAATACCGGCACAATAATATTTTAGAATTAAACTGTCTTTCTGGGCAGTCAAAACCATAATGGAAAATAATCTAATTGTCATTGGATCTAGAAATATGAAATAATTAGCACTATTATTTTATTAAAATTTTCGAAAATAAAATCATATTTTATTCACATTTAGCTAAAATTCGATTTTACTCCTCATAAAATTTTCATACAACGGGCTAAATATGAAAATCATTTCTTAAGGAGTAGACTTCAAAAACCTCATTGCTTCAACAGTTTTCTATTTAACATAGAACTAGTAAGAAAAATTATTGATTTAATGTAATTCTGAATAATTATTCAATGACGGAAGAATATGCATAGTTGTACTCCATAATGTAGTAACCATTGTCAGGAGTATTTCGTAGTAAGGATGATGTCAGCATGACCGTATTCTTAGCCCAGAACTCTGTAAATGAATACAGAGCTGTAGTTCACTGGCCATACTTATAAGCAACCTCACCCGAAGGAACAGAAGAAATTAATCAAGGTAAAAGACAATTGGCTAGAATCGCAAGCCAGAGCCTTCTCATGTTCTTGTCCTCTTGTCCATCAAGAACAGGCACAATGGAGTATCCAGTATTTCAAACCGGATCGACACTCACTAACCGCAGATTCAAATGAATATTTCAACCATACCTATTCATTGCAAGACCTTTCTCTCCGTGTGAACTGGCAAAAATCTTCCTCAACCCAACCATGACAATGGCTAAAGATGGTCATTAAATCCTCCTTTGCTCGCGCATTATTCAAATCCCTCGGAGTGCCAACGTCTTGAAAGGACCGAGGTGATATTGCAATCTCCATTTAGTCGCAACTTCCTAGAGTCATTGCCCGATTCCGGGCCGGCTACTGTCTCTTTCTTCCACTTCCGTTTCCTCCAGATTATCAGATCCCGCAATCACGGCTATGTATCGCTTGAGATCTCTTGTCCCCCATTATTCTTCGTGTAGATCTGTAGCCTACGATAATGGCTAGACAACAATAGGCGTTTCACCGAGAGGATATTAGGTCCCGGCACAATGTTGCAACCAATCACTGGTAAGTAACAATTTCTCTTCCTTTAAGCTTCTAGATCAAAAATATCTTATTTTATATTAAGACAACATGATCAAATACTCTGAGCAAGAGATAATTTCATTCACTTCAATTCAAATAATGTGTTTATTTAAAAAATAAAAAATATCTGTAAAAGGAGTGGTACACAAACGATTAAATAAGACAAAAATTGGTGTACTACGCAAAAATATTTCATTAAACTTCAAACCATAAATGGGAGTAATAGTATGTACCATAAATGACAATAGACACAGAGAAGATTAGTCGACTTTGGATTTAACGATTCTAAAGATTAAAGATTCTGACATTCAAAATTATAGTTCTTTATCATACCTAAATAATTAAAATATATTAAAATTTTAGACCTAGAACGAAGCGAAGGGCTACTAGAACCGCAAAACAAATAGAGTTTTATAAATTTCTGATATTAGATTCCATGCGAATATTTACTTAAACCCTCAAACTATTTAGATAAGTTTAGACGTTGCGTCTGTACGTACTTTTCTACGTTTGCAACTCACCACTGAAAAACCCTGTATTAAGTTAAAGTTCATTTAAGGATGTGCTCTGGGATCTACATACTCTCCTAGGGCTTACCCAGGTTCTTTAAAGTTAGCTCTCTTGATTTTGCCTGGCGGTTGAGTGTGATTATGGACCAATCTCTTTTCTGCACATCCTTTGTCTTAGTAATGGTACAGTCTCTACAATGGACTGAACCCAAAACCATTCATGGGTTGTAGTGGTACAGTTTATTGTCGTTATCCGATACTTGTTTTGTATCAAAGCTTCTCTTATATGGTAGAATGTATAAATTTTACCTCCCTACGAATGGTAATGGAATGATTATTAATGATGTCAGAAATCATCTGTCTAAATTTTTTGTTTAGTACCTAATGCAATAAATAGTAAATACAAGTATTTACTTATATATCTTATTATAAGTACCTTATAATAAGTAGTAAATACTAATTTAATATTACTTGTTGTAGTCATATTTAAATTGCAGTTGGAATATATATTTGAACCCCATTAAAAGTATAATGGATGCACCAGGAAATCACTTGATTAATTGAATAAAGTGATTTTCTCGTGCCAAATTATAGTAATAACTTTTAACCTAAGTAAATGTTTAATGCAACATTCAAAGATTTCCAGAGTTCAACTATTGTTTATCCGTTAAGTAATACCGAACTGATAGGATACGCTTTCTACATAGCGTCACTCACAACGGAAACTGTTTTAAACGATTGTATTTTTAAAATTTTCCTTACATATCGTATATATGCCAAATTTGATGATCCATTTAGATTAGAAATCTCAAGGTAATTTTTTAACATTGTTTTAAATTATATATATAAAACCGTATCATAGCGGACGGATATGGAGATCATAAACGTCGATCCTGTCAACTAGAAAGTTTAATGCAGTGCTGATAAACGACGAGAACATCAATCAAGTGCTCCATAGAATTGCAAGGGACTATTAGAGTTCAAAACAGATAAGGCTTATCAACCGCTTCAATATAAGCATCAGGTGTGTCATTCGTTTAAAAATAGAATCATAAGCAGTTATGAAAGGAAATTCATTGATATATCATGTAATATCCTGTTGTGTGTTTATTTATTCATTTAACATGGCTTTATGTTGATATGGCTAATCCAACGATACTTTAGTGGGAATCCTAAATTTTGACTATAGAGGTATAATCAGGATAGGGACCTTTAAGGAGTACATGGCACCGCCATTTTAGGTCCCCTCTGAATGACGCCATAGCTAAGGAAATTTTAAATATCTTAAGACAACTCTGCCGGGCTGCGAACCCGCAATCTTGGGTACGGTAGGTTGCTTTGCTTACCCTACACCTACCTTGTAATATTCTGTAATGAACAATTTATATTTGTTAATATTCTGCACCCTTCTAAACTTTTAACTTTTAGCAATGGCAATAATCCACCTGAAGAAATCGAAGAAAATGTTTAGTTATAATTCCATGATTCTACCTGACTATAGTATTACAGTATACATATCGTGCTGCGTTTTCGAATTAAAAGAACACAGGAATGGATCAGCCTTAGTTGTGGATTTCAAAGTAGTTGTAATTTCATTACAATTTTTTATGGATTAAAGCCTTTTCGATTATGCTAAAACATCAGTGGGTAGGAGGATATTTGAATGAGTTAGTGAAGCAATGGACATCAAACATTGGATGTTGCCATTAAAAAGGTCGTTAAGACAAATAAACTAGAAATATAATGATAAAAAAACCAAAACCAATATTCCTAAAATTAAGAGAAAGACCTTTAGCACAACTTCCTAGATGGAGTTTTTAAAAGGAATATGTGTGTTGTATGGGAAGAGTTCTGCCCTTGATGACGTTCTCCGCGCTTCCCAGAAAATCCCAGAACCACTGTTCGAGAACTGGCAGGGAAACTTGAAATCAGAAAATCAATTGTCGATGACCATCTTGAAGGGATTAGGAAGGTGAAAAAGTTTGTATGATGGCAGAACTTCTTCCACGCCCTTCTTTCTCTTCAAGGCTCAAATTCTCCCTCTCGAAATCTCTGGAAACACCGTAGAACTCACTCATACTGTCTTCGTTCTAGACTTCTTGATATTTCTGGCCTTTTGGGTGAGTGAGTTTGAACTCGTATAAGAAAATTATGCGATAATCACGCCTTGATATCTTAGTATATAATTATTATGCTTATTTCCAAGTAATAAAATGCTACAGAGGTAAACCAACGTATTCTTTTGAAAGAGGAGTAATAAATGTTAACAGTTATAAAAGCCTCAAGTAAAACAAACATAAAGCGTTTACTATTTGGAGGGATATTGTAAAGAAAAAAACAAAAATTATTTCCGCGCAACCTAATAGATATATTACTTCGTATTATTATTATGGTTCTACGGTCCTGCAAGAACCGGGTCGTCCACCACCACAGCCAATCTCTGAGATCTTACGCTATTCTCCTCCAATCTTGTACACCCGGCAGCCATCACTTGGTACAAATATACAAGAAATCATACAAACAAAACCATTTGTTGTTTATCAAACTGCAAGGAAATGAATTTCGCAATGGAAACCCTATTGGAAGAAGAATAAAGGATAGTAACAAATCCATAAATTGGTTAGGGGTTGGAACCCCCGGAAAGCCATAAATTCGAATGAGTCAGAGTCACCCCAACATTATTAGGGGCAAGTTGGGGTATCAAGCCCACTTGTTGGACTTACATCTCCCCCAAGTATCGATACTTTTACACTATGTGATCCATTAATATGTAAAACATGCTTTTCAATTTAAAACGGGAACGCCCGGCATGAAATATTTCTTTAAACTTGTGTAATAAATTTTTAAAAAATTATTATTAAGCGAATGGAGGAATACGGGAAGTTTATCCAATTTAATCAATCATACCAAATACTAAAGGAATTTTCTTTATGTATTGGAACTGAACAAATAATTACATAAGAAAGTAAATTGGTATCAGAAATATAAATCTCAGAAGGAAAAAGAATGATTGGAAACCTTACCGGCACAGAACACACAAGGAAATAAATAATGCTGGTAAACAGGTGAAGACCATTTTCATTGCGGTCCCGAGTTAAAAATATTGATTTCGTGTGTAGTCCGGAATGAATCGTTTAGTCGCCTTCATCTCTGATCTTTGCCTCAGAATTTCCCTTCGAGGTAGAAATCTCTGGGATGGAATTAGATTTTGATAATACAGTAATACTAAATAACCATAATACACAAAAACATTGCTGTTCTCAACGCCAGAATGATGTTGCAGACGTTAATAGTTGTCGGCTTGCGATTTTAAGGTGTATGAAAAAATAAGTCATAACAGTGACTCCTATTCCCTAGTATTAAGTTAGTGTAAATGATGTCTGTCTAACTAAATATTTTCAGTCTATGTTTTGGTTTTCTTGAACCACTGAATTTTTTTTTTTTAAACTAAAGCCAATTAATCATCTATTCTTAAACAGTTGAATGACACCTAGCATACCTTATCTGAAAATATATCGGAATGCCCAGAAAGAGGATTTCTCGGCTCAAGGTTCAAACTTTTTTTCAAGTCTATATAACATTTTTTATTCTCACCGTATGATCTCTAAATAACAATAGGAATTAATAATTTAAAATTTGCTTGATGAATATCAAGTATTTTAATAATTTGTGAAAAAAATGGAGCAGGTATTCAAACAAGATTGGCCATCACCCTGAAATATTAATCAAGGAAAAACAAAAATAATAGCGGAAATGGAAGAAATCTACTCTATACTAAAAAATAGAGAGATTGGGCAGGAATATTACCAATAGATTTATTCTAAAAAAAACTATCAACAAAGTGAGGTGGATCAATTTTATCACCAAAGCTAACAACAAGGCACTTGAAGAAGAATAAGAAAAGAAAAACAAATAATAAGCAATGACGAGGAGTAACGGAAACGAGCAGGAGAGAAAAATAAAATATAAGGAATTAAAATTTAAATAATTTACAAGGAAAGCCAAATAAATTGGAGTTGCTGTTTACACAACCATACGAATCAACAATCTAATGGATAATAACAGATAAATTAAAAAATGAGATACACTAATATAAAAGAATTATGTCATAATCTTCCATCAAAATATTATTTAAAGGCTACAGCGGAATAGAAAAGGATTTTTCTATGGCCCACACGATAGTGTTGCCGAAACAAGATAAAATAAGAGTTCAAACACCTCAAATAACCTGGAGAAGTATGTCCGTTCAGGAGGAAAAAAAAGTTTTTTAAAATAATGCTGTGGAAGAACGATGTAACATGACTTTCCCGAGATGGGCTTTGAGGATCTCAAACATTTTCTTTGTTGCCAGATTGGCAGGAACAACAGTGTGCATGGACTTACAAAACTAAATTAGGGAACGGAGAGGATCAGTGGTAGAGTGCTCAGCTGCCTGGCCAATGGTCCTGGCTTGACAGACTTTAATTTAATCTGTTAGCAGCCGGAGATGCATCCTATGGGACTTAAGATCCTCTTGGAGCTCACCCAGCCTCTATACATAGGGCGCCCCAAATAGGGTGAAAAATCAGGCGGCTTAGCGTGATCTGGGACAAATCACCTTTCTGCACAACCTTTGTCTAAGAAACATTACGTTCTCTACCACGAACTTGAACCAAACCCCTTCATTGGTAGTAATGTACAGTTTTACAAGGTTTACAAGACTAAATTAGCCAAGAAAAAATTTAAAATAATACTGGCAGATTCCAAGGTTGATTTGCTGAAAATTTAGGAAAAAGCGAGTTTCCTCAATTTTCTTCTACAGCCTTCACATCCAAAGGTAACAAAAGACCAATTAATTGTAATATTTTAGCAAGATAGGGTACAGCGGAACACAGAGGAATCCTAATGAGAAGCAGCAGCCTGGAGAAACATCTTGTTCGTATGGTACAGAGATACATTCTCAAAGGACACACAATTAATTATCACCTACGAGAGGTTACTAAGGCAAGGCGCACAACTAACAAGTGTAATTTGAGTAGCAATTATGGAAATTTGTTTTCGCCCCAGCGACCTAATTATAGTAATAGGCCTACAGAAGCGGAACAATTACCCAAATGACCCGATATTATCCTGTTTATACACCGCGTGGAAAGCTACATCGATAGATGTAGTGTAAGGATCGCTAGGTAATTCAGCACCGGGAGCGTTACAATACTATAAACTAGTTATTGAATTACTACTTATACTTATAATATAGACTAGTATAGTTACTTTGAATTACACTTGTTATTATTATTATGGGAGCGGAGAGGCTCAGAGGTAGAGCAGTGAGTTGCCATACCGAAGGTCCTCGCTGGCAGACATTTATTTAATCTGCTCGTGGCTGGATCCTATGGGATCTAGAACCCTTCGTGGGGCTCACGATCTCTATAAAGTGCGTACCCAAAATAATGAGAAAAATCTGGCGGTTGAGCGTAATTTAGGACAAATCACCTCTTTAAAGAAACAGTACAGTCTCCATGGATTATAGTGAATAATATTTAAAAAAAAAACATTTTAAAAAAAAGGTTATTATTATTTTATTTTACATTTGCACCGGCGCAGTTTCGCATCCAGCATATTTGATCTCAGTATTTGCAATTATTTTCTCCTTGATTAGGAGTTTTTAAAATGATTAAAATCTCCTAAGCAGGCTTGTAGGTCGTTGCTTTTTAAATCGTCCGCCTTAATAATTTGCCTTCTTTAAATTCCGGGTAACATAGAGAAGGATAGAGAAAGAACAAGTGGATTTTGGGTTGATTTGCGGAATGTTGTTTATTTACTCTTAATATATGATCTAACAGTGAGAATGTTCATATCGTTGTGTATAGAGTGATTCGAAATAAACCAAGGTGCGGTAACAACTTTTAGAATTATGGTTTGTGCCGTTTAAATCTAGAGTATATTGGCCTGTTTCGCTGAACCCCAAAGTTATGCTCCATAGCCCCAAATAGGTTTTGTTGTAGTGTTGCAGATTAGTTCTTAAGTAAAGTGAAGATGTGTAGTCCAGAATGAACTGTGAGCAATGAATCTATGTTCCATGTAAGTGTTTTGTCCAAGTATAGTCCGAGATAACGTACATAGTTTTCATAAGGTACTTAGTAATTGTCAATTTTGACTGCTGGACAGGAAGGTTTCTGTAGAGAGAAGCTAACATGGCTCGATTATGCAAGGTTTATTTTGATTTGCCATTTGTGAAACCCTTTTCCTAAATATAATAGGTGATTTTGGAGAGCTGTAGAGGCTATCTAAGGATGTTTGTAGGCAGAAATAATGGCTGTATCGTAAGCGAAGGTATTGAAGCGTGTGCGTACGATTACGAGTCTTTTCAGTATGACTTTAACACATTAAAACTCAGGTTTGGTTTAAAAACAACAAATAATATGGTAAAAAGGTAATGTATCTTAGATACACTGTAAAGAGGAAAACCGAAACGCTGCAATTACAGGCTCCCCTTCAACACCGTCCTTGTCCCATATAATTTTCTCGGGATTACGCTAATTTTCTCTAGCGTGTTCTGCGATTCTTCTTAACCATTTCCTTTCCGATAGTACACTTCTTCAGCATCAATTGAATATTTAGTTTCGCTTATTGTACTAAACGAACTTGACGGAAACTGATACCGGTGATTTACTAATACATGAAGAACCGTGTAACCTGTAAGTGATGCCGACTTGGTAATGAAAGGCCGAGAAACCGTTGTCCTCTTGGCGGCTTGCAATCACTTTTCAGTGACCATTATTTAGAAGAAAAAAACATGTTTCAACGATGTGCCGGCCAAGATTGATGCCCCAACATTTTTTCATCAAAATCTGTACCGGTTCGAAATCGGCTTACATGCCTTCCACAATCATTTCACTCAAGATACCATAGGTTTGTAGTAAATTGTAAGCTAATGTCTAGTTCTGGTTCGAATATAAAAAAGTTTAAAGCAGATAAACTAAAAATTAAATTTATCATAGTTAGTATGTCGTATAATTGAAGAGAGAATCTGTTGTTTGTGATGCATGTTTTATTATAAATTTAATATTTTCAGATAATGACAATTACATTTTTTCAAAAGGATATGTTACTTCATTCACAGATTGTCCTCCCATATTCTATTGGATGATTTCCAGAGTTCATCGAATATTAAAGGTTCAAATCATTAACCGAATAAATTATTTAATCCGTTAATAGTCACGGATAATGTGGGTACCCAGAATTGATTTGTGATTTAGGACAAATCTCCACCCAGCACAACTGTTGTCCAAGAAATACTATAGTCTCTACTATCTACTAAACCCAAAGACCCTTCGTCGCCTGTAGTCGTATGGCCCCCTCCCTAGTTTTTAAACGCAAATGAACTTTCACCTAGGTCTGTCGAATTACAATTAACACAAGCGCGTGTTAAAAAATAATATTAAATATGTTTTATCATTTTTCTTCCCTGTGCCTAGTGAATGGCCCTCTCATACCTTATGGATCATAAGCACAGAGCCATTTTCTTCAACCTTAATAGTTGAGTATCTCTGATGCATTTTAGTGAATGCCAAAGATATGATATCATGCGTTTCTTACTTACGATGCGTACACCAGCTATCTCCAAAACCTCTTCTCTAAATTTGTGTGGGGTCCATGGAGTGCGTAGGAATCTACATATTGTCGACATTTTAAATGCTTCTTTGCGAGTTAAAGTATAATCATGATAGTAGTCAGAGGCCCTAGTACTTTTTTTTTTAGGGCCCAGCGTTGATCAGTAGAGTACAAAGTTGACATGAGGATTCCGGGTCCAAATCCGGGAGCGGCAGATAAATTATTTAATCTGTTAATAACTATATAAGGACCCTGTGAGATCTGAATACTCTTCTGGAGCGCACCTACCCTCTATGAAGTAGATAGCATTCATTAGGCAAAAAAGCAGATGGTTGTGATCTCGGACAATAATACACTTCGCTGCAGAACCGTATTCCTAAAAGCAGTACGGTCTCTACTATATTCTGCACCCAAGACCTTCATGGTTGTGGAGGCAGTTTTTATTTTATTTTACAGCAGTATTCACTACTTATGGACCGACTGAATAATCATATAATTTTGATAAATTAAATAATTTTTCTTTGATTTTAATATTTAAAAATAACGGAATAAGCCTGACTGAATACCATGCAAAAGTTGTACCTTTGCGAATCTCTATCCGAAGAAAAAAAAGTATATACTGCATGTCCTTTCCAAGAGGCAGTTAATCGTCTCATAAACCACCGCCCTTTAAGGACACCATGTTACCCTTTATAAGTATAAGGGGAAATCGAAAGGAAAACGACTGAGGAAGCCAAGGGCCCACTTGCTCCGCCAGGGTCCAAAAGAGATGAATCCCAATTTGCAGAATGGAGCGGTTGCCATACCGACCTACTAATCAATAATCCCATCTACGAATAACGTGGCGTCTGTACGCTCTCTGATAAAAAAAAAATACATAAACAGTTAATTTATTTATTCGTCTCTATTTGTATATATAAATGATACTAACAATTATCCTAATGAGCGAACTAATTATAACTTTATTAAAGTCACAAAAAATAATACAAGACAAGTGTCGTTGAGCAATGGTCAATTGTTGATTCGAAAAATATATTTAGTAGTCGGAAATTAATGTATTCCAAGTATAAAACGTTTGTCGAGTAGTAGTAAAAAATATTTGAAAACACGTATGTCCCAGTTTTTTATTAAAAGTATATTAAATAGCAGCCAATAAATAAACAATCTGCTATATTCGTAAAAGAGTTTAAAGTTGATATTTAATTAATTTATGCTGTCGATAAAATATACAAAACACACGAATATGTAGAACTCCTATAGTAAATAATGTACCATTCAGAGAACCTTTCCAAGGAGTATTTTATATATCCTTATATAATATATTTATTTTTCCTAAACTTCAGATACCAACATAGATTTTATACAATAAAGTAGCGAATACGAACGCACGATAATTTCTATTGGAAGAAGCCAGGACCTTTCACTGATTGTAAAGCTATTTAAATAATAACAATAACTAAATAGTAATAAAAAACTTCGAATACATTTAGTATGTGTGGTCAGTATCATAATTATCGTTGAAATTACATTATATATAACAATATTATTTATATGTATATATCGTCAATTAACCGAACTAAAGTTGTCAGGGGTAGTTCGGATAATCGAAATTCACTAAAAAATAAATACCAACCAAATGAATAGAATGGGATTCAGAGAAACAAATAAAATTACTTCACCAGGTTTACAGTTCTTCGTAAACAAATACGTATACGTAAGTCTAAGTTCATTTTTTTGTTTCCGAGAAATTGACGTTCATGGAAAAAATCATTTTATATTTTGTCAAAATTTCAAGAGATAATTAAAAATCAGGGTGATTCGTCTAATGTATTAACCTATGTCACCACACATTGTTTTTTGTCTTACAGTTGACTCAGTATGAATTTTATACCAATTATCTATCCTGAAGCAAAAACTATAGATCGAAAACGAGAGATTTGGCTTTTTTTCAGATTCGACACTGTTTCGAGGATATGAACTCAAAAAGAATGAATTTATATTGAATTGGCTACCCGAAACGAATAAAAAATATATGTTTTTCCAAAAATAAATCTAATTTTATCCATAAATTTCTGATCGAAATCTACCAGCTACAAATTGACATAAACGAGCTGAATAAAAACGTATTTATATATATTATATTAATTGAAATGAAGTCGATTCTATTAGGTTATTTACCATGACAACATGTATTGCGCATTATTACATTCGCGAAATTAAACTGACAGAAAATGGAAGCAGAAAATGTCACACTTTTAATGAGAAAAAATGGACCTGAAAAGGAAGTTTTTTGAGAGAAACGAAAAAATTAGCATTAAAAAAGAAAACTTATTACCTCCTAAACAATTTACAGTTTCTTGTTAAAATACTAATCAACATTCACACCTTACGAAAACGTGGGGAGACTTGTGTCAGGAGAAGTCTGTTCTACTGCTTAATTAAGCGAAATGCTGCTTATTGTTATATAAATGCTTCATAAAGAACCAGTTGATGTTTTTAAAAGATTTGAGAAAATTAAGGTGTTAAATGAATCAATATGAGCGTTTGTCTAGTAAGTGCAGCTAGACTAAAAACCCAAATGGTTGTGTTTATATTTAAATAAATACTTTTGAAGCATTGACAAATATATCTGTTTCTTGAGCTTTGCTTAAGCTGTACTAACTTAAGATGACATGTTAATAGTAAAAATGCTTAGAAACTGTTTGCTGGCTGAGCTAGAACACAATGCCTGCGCTCCGCACGCTAAAGGATAAAGTTAGTCCAATCCCTTTCTAAAGCTTTGTCTTCACCACTCCTTTATCCACCTTGGCAGGCCTCTGTAAATCCTCCAGGATTAGTGACTCAATCCTCCCTACTGCGGAATATCCATGTTGTTAGCTCCCGGTGGTTGGAAGCTCCACGTCCCGAAGGATTAGGATCGTTTGAGGGGGATCAACAAGTCGAAGCGACCTTTCGGAAGTCGATATATCTCGGGATTTTTCAGTTTCCCAGTTAAAGAATAATGGAATCTATTTGCATTATTCTATTTTAAACGAGCCACATTTTGAATGTTAAATATATCAAAATAAGGATCTGTTCGGCTGTCTGTGAAATGAAATAATCAGTGAGACTTATTAACAGATTAAATAATTTATTTGGCACAGTCGGATTTGAATCCGGAACCTTCAGCATCTCGTTTTCAGCCATATGATGCCATAGCATACAAGGCGCGATAACATGCATTAATGTCTGCAATAATATCCACCAAAGCCTATCAGCAATTGAGGTTTCCGATGTTGCGAAGTTGTTACCCCACTGACTTCTTTACGACACTTCACGCTTTCTGATGCTTAAATGCTATGCTTGGTTGGCTCTAAGAACTTACGAGAATAGAACAAATAAATCCGTTTTTCGGAACTACGCCTGGTTGAGGAGTGCAATGCTCCTTGCATCTAGGGACCTGCATACGAGTTGCTCTCTAATGCCCCTATCATGCATTCATTCATCATTTGTTATGAAGAGGGAAAAGAAACATTTCCGTCCTCTAATGTTGTTAGATATCTTGCGATATCCCAAGAAATGCTACATTACTCCTAATGTATACAGTTATTCATGACGCTTTCTAGAGAGGTGACTTGCAACATTTCTCCAGCCCCATCAACATCTGTAAATCGACACAAGTTGTAAAACAAAATACGGCAAAATGAAAAGTAAATCCGCCCATTAGTAAAACCATTTACTTTGAAGCCAAATCGAAAATCGTAAGTATGCGTTGTCGGTTCTTGGCGGGGAGAAATGTATTATTAAGATCAGATTGATGCCGATAATTCATTATCTCCTGATGTTCATTATGTAACAAAGCTATTTAAATTCAGTACAAAGGAATTTTCGCATGTAAAAATATTACAGTTTTTTTTCTGTAAAGCAAATAACTTTGCAAAGAGAATTTTACATCCTTAATTAACAACTTTTAAATTTATTATTTTTATCCCAGAGGCAAACGAGGAAAATCGCAGAAGGCCTGAGAGGAAGACAACAATGCACCATTGTCGACGTTGTTTATTAAGCATTGTATACTAAAATGGTGAAGTGGAACGGGGTTCATTACCCACACCTTGTAGGCCGGAGCGATGGCTCCGATTTGTAACGCTGCACAAGAACACAGCAAGCAACTGATTAAAAATAATGAGTCTAAGGAAGATTCATTAGTATCGGAGTGAACACGTTAGCTGTATAGAATCGAAGTGTACCATCGCCATCCCAAAACTCTCAAATTCCCACACGAACAAAGCTATGCAACCTTTATCTGTTGAAGACAAATAATAATATAGACAAAAAGGATAAAATTGTTACAGATCCCTTATGCACATTTTTAAGAAACATATATATTGATTTACTCCATATAGAGAATTGAAATCCCAAAAATCTTTGCATCCGCTACAATTTCTAAAACAGTTCACAATCCTTATGATCCAATTTTCAATAATAATAACAATTTTGGGCAAACACTAACTGTTTAAAAGTCCACGAGGCCAATTTCAGGACTCTTTGGGAATTCATTCCTTGGATAAACCAATAAAAAATCGTTTTCATAAATACAACAAACAAATTATTTATAGGTCTTACAAAAACAATAACTATATTATACATAAATAGGTAAAAAACTAAATTTCACGGAACTATCTATCAAGCAGAGGAAACGAAAAAAATAAAGTACTTGCGTGATCTTAAGTCGTCAATACGAAAAAAAAAACATTCAAATACAATGATCCAAAATTCCCTATTTCTAAAAATTTAAAACAAAAATAGAGAATTTAAATAGATTTCCTATGGCGCTCCATTTTTAATAAAAGGTGTGGACGAATAAGTCTCTTTAGTAGCTTGATCATTTTTATAATCTTTAATATTAATAATAAATTCTTTATTTATTCTGGGACAAATCCCTTTAAAATAACAATACAGGTATTAATATATAAACTATTGTGTCTTAGATCTAGTCTTAAATTAACAAACGAGATAGAGTAAAAAGAATCAATGAAAAAAAAAATACGAATTACCTCAAATTACAATATTTAAAGAATAAGAATAACAGAGTAAAATAAATGAAAATAAAATAGAAATAAGATAACAATAATTAGAGAGAAAAACAATTGATAGTGACTTATGTGTGCAAATTATATGTCAAGTAAAAAAAAAAAAATTAAAGAAAAGTACAAGCAATATCAACTAAAATAACGTATTTGTAAAACATATCTAACTCGATAGGTGAACTGTCAATTTAGAAGGACAGAAAAGAAAAGAAATATCTATATATATATACTTGTATACGTATATATATATATATATATATATATATATATATATATATACGTATACAAGTGTACTTATAAATGCATACAAACTTATATATACTTTACGCGAATGTTCTTAATTTTGTCGGCATAAATGTGATATAATTTTATTATTTTTTTCGGTAAATTAATAACGTTTTTCGCAATTAGTTTAAAGCTGAAGGGAGATTCGAAAAACGTGTTTATGAAGATGAGGTCATTATTGTTGCTCATTAAAAAATAGCTCACACCACAGATACTTGAAACAATCAACAGCTTAACAATTATAAACATTCAAATAATTAAAAAGCGCTTTCACATTTGTTAACAATATCTAGAACCAGTCGATTTGCGAAACTCCCCGTTGTTATCATTTTCGGCCCTTGGGAAATATCGGGAAGGTGGGGAGAATGCGTAACATGATAACAGGGGATGGGGGAAGGCCGTACATAAAGGAGTAGCACATTTATCTGGAGCATTATTTAATGCTGCACCAGAAAAACAGGGAATAAAAGTGTAAAACACTAACATAATATACATATTTTATATGCAAATAACTTCTACTCTATCTCCCAGCATTGGTGCTTGTGTGTATGTTCGTCATAGCCAATAACAAAACTCAAAATTTTTGAAATATATACGTATAGTAATGAAACAATAAGAAATTATTTAAACAAACATGTTACGAAAATAACATTGTTAACAGGAAATTATTTTTCGAAAAAATAAATTACTACTAAGAGATATACTTAACCACTTCTTAATGAAACTTCGATCACTTATGAATGAAACTCACCTGAAACATAAAAATAGAAAAAGTTATTATTAAAATCCTTGAAATTATAACAAAAATAACAAGTACATATATGTATATTAAAGTGCTTAGTAGATAAAATTAATTAAAATAAGGAATTGCAGTGTTTACTCCAAACAAGAGGAATTGAGACTTATCATCATCAGAGACTCATTGAGAGTTAGATGGACTATTTTGTGGCAAAAAAATAAATATTCTTTTTGTACAAGAGATTTTTAGAATCGATTAACAACTATTCTGTCCAATATTCTCTAAATTAATTAATAAAACTAAGATATTCGAAAACGCGATTTTTCAATTATTTACTTAAATCGGGTGGCGAAAATGGAAACATTTATTTCCCTTTCTAAACAATTAACCTATATAAATCTACAATAAAAAAAAAAAAATCTACCCATCCAACACCTCCTTAAAAATGTAGTTACTCTACAGTAAAAGGAGAAAATCCGAAAAAGACAATTATGCACACCAATAACTACAAACACTTGTATCAATAATAAATATTCATATATCGGGGTTATGAAAATAAAACAATAAAAACCAATACTAATCCTCGTTCAATCGATTTTTCTCCGAAAGTTGATTAAACATGTATTATGGTAATAAAAAAATGAATTTGAGTAATATATTTGTTGATATATCGCCTGAGGAGTGACTGAACAAGAATAATTTTTTATCACACAACTTATAAATTTTGAATAATTGAATGTGTTTAGCAGTTATTCTAAAATTCGAAAAATGGGAACTACCTGGTATTTATGATAAAATTCTTAAATTGTGTTGTTTATTCAGTATAAAATTTTTAGAAAAGAGTCCGAACTCAGATTAACTAGCTCCACGAAGATGACAATTCCGATAATAGTAATAAAATATAAGAGTAAAATTTCAACATTAAAAAAAAATTGACCCCAGAATATCATGATAAAAATTTATTCATTTCCTTTCCTGAAGAGAAGAAAACAATTTTTTTTAAATGCTTTTAATTTCTCAAAAAAACAAAATTAATTTTATATTTATCTCCTTAAAAAGAATTATGTCATAACTCGAAAAACATTGGCCATTAGCTGAACACGAAATATATAATACATTTCGGTCTGACTTCATTAAATATGGATTTCGGAAAGTTGACATCAAGTTATTGATATTTATACATTGTAATACATAGATACTCATTTTTATAATTTTAATTTTCGTTGATTGTAACACTATATAAGTAATAATGTTTTTTGTATATACTTAAATTATTACAAATGTTATTAATCGTTATTGTAAAATTGTAATTAAAGGCACATACTGTACTATAGTATGGGATGTACCAATAAATAAACGGTACTTTCAGAGTGTTACTTCGAAAGGAAAAATATTTAAAAAAATAAACAACAAAAAAAAACTCGAAAAACTTAATTAATCAATAAATCTGATGAAAGTTCCAAGTGAGTTAAATAAATAAAAATTTGTGTATTGATTAAGTAAAGCATTCCGATTGTAATGGTGGTATTGAAATTATTTGATTAACCATTAAAATATTTTGATTTTAACTTATGCAATTATTCCTTCAAGTTCACAAATAAAATAACTCAAAATGTGATTATAATCTTTAAAAAATATGATTAATATAATTATTAAAAAAATGTTGGGAAAAGAATATCAGGTACGCCTGAATTAAAAAGCTCCAACCAATACAATTGGTACTGAAGGCTTAATTCAAATGCCACTGTTATATATATAAATATATATATATATACACACACATATATGGGCTCCCCAAAACTAAAGTGTCTCGGAAGGAGGTATTCACCTAGGGTAAGAGGAGCATAACCACACGGTATAGAACCTGGCCTCAAACTGGCAGACCATGATAACTAGGTGTAGAAAGTGATAACGGAGAAAACTGAAATCTCATGTTAATGACCGTCATTAACCGAGTTTGTAGTTTCTTTCCTTTAATTTGGAGAAATTTCCGACATAAAAAGAATTAGATATTGCGATCCCGACAGTTTCAATCCATTCTTAATTGGATCGGTTCTAATTTGCTGCAGTTGTCTTGGAATGAATCCAACTTCGACTCCCAATACTAGGAGAAATTGAGAAAAAATAAAAGTTTTGCACTTAG
The DNA here is from genome assembly GCA_964056705.1 of Troilus luridus. NCBI lineage: Eukaryota > Metazoa > Arthropoda > Insecta > Hemiptera > Pentatomidae > Troilus > Troilus luridus. The sequence continues at coordinate 55,966,856 of OZ057416.1, read as the reverse complement.
GGCAAGCTCACACCTGATTCAAATATTTTATTAGAAATCCAATATTTATTAGTTTTAATTTTCATTTGTTCCCCTTTTTATATTTTCCAAAAATACAAGTTATCATGGGCTTTAGTATAGAGAAGAGGGTGTAATTATGGGAAATGTGTATAGTTTGGTAATCATTTCATCTAGAAATGAAGGTTTCACAAACATATATCATATATACTATAAATTTTACTTGAAACTTTTATGTCTCGATTTAAATATTACCAAAATCAACTCATTCCGCCATAACGACTTCCTCTTTTCCGCATTAAAGCTAAAAAGGAAACCAATAAACAGTTAAAACTTGTAAATCAACTCGAAGTGAAATCTGTGGAATAATTACCGAAACAATAAATTAAAAAAATAAAGAATTATAAATGCAGGAAGACGACGAAGAAGAACGATATTTCACAACAACAAAACCTTATTTGTATTCTGTGGACCTTAAATCATGCAAATTGGCATAAAAAAATATTCTGATAAACTACAGTCCATAATTTCCTGTAAAAATATTCAAGAGTTTAAGATTCTTCTGATGTCCCAAAAATCGATCGGTGCCATAAATCGATGCACCAGCATTTATGAATTAACAAAGAATAACAATTGCCATGTATATAATTGTATACTCATATTCTAAATTCAATTGTATTGTACAAAAATTTCCACTGATGGCCAAATTAAAAAAAAATACCATCAAGGCTGTTATCACCTAGAAAATTTACATAAAGAACCTAGTTTCTTCATTACAATCAAATTTAATTATGCATTTCGGACCATTTTGGAATTAATTATAGTAATAGCGCTAGCTAATTGAAAAAAACTCGTTGCATGAATGAGGCTAGCTCTTCGTGCAAACTAGATAACATATTTTATAAATGCAAGCGCTGTGGCAAATGGCCTCAGGACATAGATGTTGCATGTCACATCGATTCCCAAATGTAATTAATTATAACGTGGGAGGCAGAAACATTTTATGTAAGTAAATTAATTTGCGAGAGATAAAAAAATTAAACAGGTAAAAGAACGTCAAACGGTCGGTGGGCCAAGACTATGATGGACGAATTGCTTAGCAAATGACGCCTAGGAAGCTGGAGTAAACAGCTGGATGACAACATTCAGTTAGTGGAGACGAGGAGACTCGCTTACGGGTTTGGGCGCCAACATAATATTAATAATATTTCTCACAACTGTTTTCAAATTAAAATATCAGTAAATAGCAACTGGACTAAAAGAACTCTACCGCATGGGAAGCGTGGTGGTAACTCCAATTATAATATCCACAAACGGACTTATTCCTAAGCCCATAGTGGAGGACACTGAGAGCCTGGAACATCCGCTTGGTGCCTCAATGTAGGCTCAACAACCAGCTTTCTTTGACACAGCCAGGATAGCTAAAAAATGTCTGAATTTGTAATAACAACTGGTGATGGTTGAATTAGTCCACCATCTCAGTTTCAAATCCGAAAATGTGTGGGGAAAAAGGACAATAGCAATAAACAAGTTATCATTTACCTATGGATTTGGTATAGAAAGATGTGCAATATAACCAAAGGATTTGGTATAGATAGATGTACAATATAACCAAAGGATTTGGTATAGATATATGTGGCATATCTATGGATTTGGTATAGATACATGTGCAATATCACCTCTGGATTTGGTATAGATACAAGAGCAATATTACCTATGGATTTGGATAGATACATGTGCAATATTACTTATGGATTTGGTATAGGTACATGTTCGCAATTAAATCCCTCGTTTTTACGTATCAGCAATGTGACCTATAGATTTTGTATGGATGTATGTGCGGTGTAACCTAACGATCTGGTATACTTGAGTAATATTAACTATGGATTTGGCATAGATACATATGCAATATTACCCGTGGATTTGGTATAGATACATGTGCAATATAACCTAAGGATTTGGTATAGATACATGTGCAATATTACTTATGGATTTGGTATAGGTACATGTTCGCAATTAAATCCCTCGTTTTTACGTACCGTACCTTGGGGACACAGCGTTGGGATGAGAAACACAGTTTATTAAGCTGTTAAGATATCAACAACAATATCAGAGCTAATGGTTTATCCACTCGAAGAATAGCCTGAAGTTCTTAAGATGCATACAAAGCCTGAGTAAGCAGTTTATTCCCAGACTCGATATTAGCATAATACTAACAATCGGGGAAGGCAGGTCACGTCGCGGGCTGAGCTAACTGAATGGAAATCGGATTGTTACAGCTCAGGCGGAGGTTAATAGTTCCAGGGCGAGGTGGGTTTAATAGCAATGATATACTGGAGCAGTTAATTTTCTTTATGTAAAGCTAAATTGCTCCTTTTCCACGCACCTGTGTACCAGTACATTTCAATTCTGAACAAGGCGGAGGAGATAGCGCGAATAAAATGATGGATGGGGACATGGTAAGAACGATATTTTGATAAATATAGGAGCTATTTTAAATAACCAAGGAATACGAAGTGGCGGGGAGGTTCACTGATGGAGTCCTGAATAGAAATGCTGAATGTTGAGGTTGAAATCCAGTAATGGCATATAAATTATTTAAATTGTTAACAGCCACGGATGGACACTGTAGGATCTACAGACCCTTTCTAGGAATCACCCAGCCTCAATATCGTTATAGAGGAATTCACATACAACAGTTGTCCCAGAAACTGTAAGGTCTCCACCATGTATTGAACATAATACTCCTCATGAGTTGTAGTGGTAAGTTATTCTTTTTTTAGTAAAGGAAGACTGATGTACACATATACACACTATCATATGTATGTACATATATATCATATAAATACAATCCCTAACTTCCTTCTTTGGTTGAAATACGGAGCGTATATGGCGTCCGTTCCTGTTAAGAGTTCCTAAACTTAGTGAGCGACAATCCAATATTACATTCCGATGAAACAGAACAATAGGGGCTGAAGTTAGATTGGCAAGTTGAGTATTCAATTGCGCATTCATGAATAGTAGTACAAGTATGAAGAAGTATTCTTGTTAGATGCAATATATAAATACTTATTTATTGAAATGTACAACTGTAATACAATGCAAAAAGTGAACAGAGTGAATGATACATAATGAAACGAGGTAGAGGCAAACTACCCAAGTGACATTACACAATTATGTATTGTCATAACACCAGACCTCGTGGTCGAGGGTATCCGTCCATGTCTGGTAACAGATTAACATGTATCTACTGCTAACGAGTTTGAACCTGGGATCATCAACACAGCGTTCTACGTACTACACCCACTCCCTTAAATTGAAATTTTGTTTATCAATTTACATTATTTTCAGTTTATTGGTAATTTCTGAGCTTGCTTACTTAAGTTTATATATTTCTTAATACACGTCTTCGGAACTAACGCGTTTATTAATTATAGAACATCTAACACAGGAATCATTAATTTCAGACCAAGCAAAGTCAACCTGGAAGAAATACTTTCCTAACAATGAGAACAAGATATCCCACAGTATGATGACAGGTGTTGAGGAGATGCACTCGGATGGGTGACCCCCAACAACGCCATCCGAGTGCTGGTTACACCAGCAATCTGATCCCGCGAGCAGCCACTGCAACCGACAATAATGACGGGCATAATCATCGGAACCAACTCACTCGAAACGAGATCCTATCAGATCTAATAGTCCTGCCAGGGCCTCTTGAGTCGTGGTAGGGCATTAATGAATCATTACTAATTCCTGATTCAACACAATTTGTATCTGAATCGTATTCATCAAGAATCGGATGATTCCTTTAATTCAAGAGAATCTTGTCATTACTAATTCTTATGTTTAGCCGTGGTAGTTCAACCTGAACCAATCCTATGTTTCATTGATTCCAACCTCCTTTAAGCATGCTTTATCAATATTTTTTATTTATAAAATTTTTAATTTAAGTCAGTTGTTATACGTTTCTAAAAGATTGTATCTTCTTGCCATTTCATTCGGTTTGCCAGCCGACTCCTTGAATCCTTCTTGCTGGCATACTTTTCACCATATCCTGCATCACTTCATAGATGGAAAAACCTTCCATTGTTTGGAGTTTCTATGCAATGCTAAACTTTTCATTCCATAACACATAATGCGAGGAACAATATTTTTTATTTTCATTGTTGTATCTGAGTAGAACAGGATGATAAAAAGAAGCAGCCAGGACACTGGCGGTTGGTTTGTTAGGTTTCGAGGAATTCTTCGACTTCTGCATACAATTCTTTTTTAACTATATGCTTAATTTTTGAGAATGCGCCACAAGGAAAACGGATAAACAATTAAACATAGCAATGAAATAAGCCATAGCATACTTAAGGTATTTCTTCAGTAATAACACTATAATCAGTATAATGAGATACGTAATGGCAGCAATTAAACGTAATAAACACAGCATAGCACGACAATTGGAAGAGGATACTACAGCCAAATGGGTTTCCCCTCGACGTGGCACAATATAAAGACCCCCTATCCCATACTAACAGGTTGCAAGGGGTAAATGGGGCGAGAGCTGCCCAGAACAATAGGGCTCTCTCCTCCATCTGTTAGAGGAGACCCAGCCTCCGGTATCTGTGGTTCCTCTGGATGGGGACGTTCAAGGTAACATAATAATAAATGTATTGGAGTGCTGTAAGAGTTTGAAACATTTGGAAATAGATAAAATTTTATATTTGGATCACCCCCCCCCACCCATATGGTTTTCCAATAAGGATATTGTCGTTATAGAAGCTGGGTGAACCCAGGAGAGTCTGCAGGCCTCATAGGGTCCATCAGTGACCTTTAAAATATTAAATAATTTACCTCCCACAGCTAGTCCTTTTTTTTTTTTTTTTTTTTTTTACACCAGCATTTCTTTCTGACAGCTTTTCTGTCTCGCACGGCAACATATCGTTGGTTTCTACCATTGATACTGATCGTTAATTTCCAATTATAAATACCAAAATACTACATCGAAGACATTTTCTTGGATAGTCCAATTATGAATATACTGGTATAACATTTTCATATAACACAATGGTTAGGATATCATCAATAGATAAAAAATGGGAAAAACAACAAAGATTTTTAATACGTCAAATTAAAATTTATAACTACATAAACAACTTACTAGTTAATTCCTGTCATTGACCGACTTTCAAAGGTAGAAAATGCCACTTTTTTTCTCGATCGTAAAAAAAGCATCTTATAAAGTATCAATCAAACCTCTGTCAGTTGAATATCTTACTGAATGAAATCCAAAACGCAAAGGATTAAGTCACTAAAAAAACAAAAAAGAGTCGACGATCCATAGGCATCATCAGGACATACACCATAAAGAAATAACACCAAAGAAGACAAAGTGTAACATATCTCATAATAGACAATCAGGCTCATCAAATAGAGACAGTAATTCTGCTCCAAGACGTTCCACTCAGAGTACATTATAACCCTGTATCGATCCTATTGTATTTACAAAAATTGACTAAGAATCGTTATAAATTCGATAATAATTTAACAACTAGTCGATATTATTGTCAAAAGATTCAAATATAACTGAAAAGAAAAAATTCTAAATATAAATTTTAAATTGTCAACGTTAAAAAACGTTATACTTATGGGCGAATACCAAGAAATTAGAAGAGTAGTTTTAGCATATCCCATACTGCACCACAGCAAATGTATGAGAGAAAAGAACAAGAGTAATTTTGATACTGCAATAACAAGCCAAATATAAACAATAATTACCGAAAGAAGATGCAGTAATTTGTCGTCGTAGATGCTACCTTAGGCTGAATGGGATGGTATTATTGTAGTAAATTACCGCGGAAGGACCAACAGGTGCTATATCTGCGATCAATGGAGTAACATACCCGGGCTCACAGCAAGGCCAAGGCATCTATTCAAACCCGCCATTCTTATTTCACAAGGAACATCTGCTGTTTCTCCATACGAGTCTGGATATAGAACATTTTAAACTGAGCTTCTTAGTTTGTTGATATTTTACGTTATTCTATGGTCCATAAAAAAAATAAAAAAATAATCCATTAAAATCAATCTGTGTTTGGTAAAAAAGAAAAAAAAACTGAAGGGTTCAGGAGGTTTTTAGGCTAAGATAACACTAAACCCCCAGGTTTTTCCCCAAATAAGAGTACTCAATTTACAGAGGCGGCATCAGATTCGCAGGTTACTGGACAACTGGACTACATAAGGGTCTTGAGTTCAGTACAAGGTAGAGACTGTTTTCAGGACAACAGCAGTGCAGGGATGCAATTTGTCCAACATCGCGGTTAATGCACAGATTATTTCCCTAATTTAGGGAACCCACAGTTTAATCAGGGTGGATAAGCCCCAGTAGGGTCTACCAGATCCTAAACGATTCATAACTCTCGGTAGTGAGGTTTTTAAAACTTAATCACTACACATGCCCCATATAGAAATTTAAAGACGTAATATAAAAAAAATAAGATTTCTGCGCATGCCATATTTCTTATTTATATTGTCGAAATTATTCAATAATTTTATTACTGACTGTATATATATATATATATATATATATATATATATGAGCCGACTTCGCACACTGTTCAGGTTATATCCTCATCTACACTTGTTATATAAAAAGAAGATTTATGCACGCAAGCTAATAATCCATTAAAAGGGTATCAGTTCCGCAGTTTATCGATTCGAGTTGAGTCACAACATGTTTTTAACATTTCATTAATTTACTTCTCAAGAAATAATTTTATTACTGACTACATACAGTAACTATTACCTACTGATTGTACAGATTAAATAAGCGTTACTGTTTTTTATATCATCGTTTAAACTTCGAAATGCTTGTTGAAACGTTCATTTTATTTCTTGATGAAATTATTACCGGAATATACACATTTCGTATGATTACACTCGTTTTGTTCATACTAAAACTCACGATTATTTTGATTTTCGAGAATATTAAAAAAGAAACAAATGAAAACCTAATACTTGTTGTGACTTAACTCGAAGGGATAACTTGCGGAACTGATACCTTAGAGGCCGCGTGAGCCTTAAAATGGACTCCAGATCAGGGCTCGGGACAGGTTCAAGGATGTAACCAGAATAAATAGTTATACCATAGCCCATCTCAAACCACCTAGAATCTTCAGATAATTAAAAGTTGAAGTCATTAAAGTCAGAACATCACTCCCTAATCTATGTAAACTCTCATTTTTTACTGGCATTACAATCATAAATACATTTTAACGGAGCTGTTGATCAGAAAGAGTTAGTAGGAGTATTCCTCAAAGCCTACCAAACCAACCACCAATGTTGCTTCTCATCATCATCCTGTTCTACTAAGATACAACAATGAAAATTTTAAAAATGGGTGCTCGCATTATGTGTTATGGAATGAAAAGTTTAGCATTGTATAGAATTTCCAAACAATGGAAGGTTTTTCCGAAAACAAAATATGTAACACAAACTCCATAACAATTAATGAACATATTATAATAAGTTAAATATTAGGAAAATAAACGTTAGATGGACAGTTTTAACAATTATTTAGCAAGGATAAAGTTAAAATCGAAAAATAAACAAGCAAACCAATTACAGAGAGTAAACGAGATAAAATTAAGTGAAGTTGTACTGAAAATGAGCTTTCTTAAGTTTTAATTGATTAACTCGTTGGCTCAAGTTAACTTACTTTCGAACAACTTCTGGAGCGAGTTAAGTAAAAAAAAAAACAATACAGTTTAGCAACTCAGCACTATATAACACGAGCTTCCCTGCTCCCAATCCAATGAATATAGTAGAAAATATAAATAACATTATAGAAGGGAAAATTTTTTTTTTTTTTTACCTTTTAATGATCTTAATTATTTTGTCCATGTTCACAAATGGATTATAAGCGCTACTCTAGGAAAAAGCTACTTGCTACTGTGATGGACAATTGGAGGAGAGCTGCCAGGGTGTCCAGACTAGGAAGAATGACTTATGGCGAAATTGGAGAACGAATGAATGTAAACTCAACAAAACCTCTTCAAAATATAGAGAAAAAAGGAATGGTATGGTCATCTCCGAAGAATGAGGGAGGAAACGGCGAGTAAGACCACAAATAGATGGATAGAACGGATCGAGGGAATTATGAACGGCCATGGAGGAAGATATACAAGATAGAAAAAAAATGGGAAAATGGATTAAAGAAAATTTTTGGTTAAAGGAAACCTCAACCACAAAAGTATTTTGTTAATTATTAATTAACTGACGCAGAACAATGCCCTTGGTGAGACTCACATCATCAGGGATGAGTCAGAAGTGACAGTAAGGATTGTAACGACTGGAGGGGTGACCACCAGCTGAGAAGGCAGATGTTATTACAGAGACAGATCACCTCGTTACAGTGCGACATTGTGTAGGAGGGGATCTTCATCAGGCCCCAACACAATTTATTATATCTTTTTGGGGGCGGCGGAGTGAAAAAATAACCCAAGCCCAAAATAGGTCTCCCTCAGTGTCACATTATTTCCAATTTTCTAAATAACAATCGAAAACAATTCGTCCAATTCGACTCCAATTCCGGTATATAATTCACTTTTCCAAAGACAGATATATACAACCCCGAGGGGATTAAGTGGTTAAGTCGAATTTTATCCAAAATGAGTTTCTTGTACATGCGGAATAGGAAGAGTAGAAGAAACTCCTATTTGATAGCAAGGAAAAAGGATAAATAATTTGAGAAAGTATTGAAATGTGGACATGTTAGATTTGAAGTGGAAAAGAACTAGATTAATCGGAAGGTATCACTTCTTACAGCTAACATCGGAAGATATATCTACAGTCTCAGTAAAATTGGCTTATTCACTGGGGCTGCAGATATTTATTTTTCTATTAACTGAATCATTGGTATTGATAAATAGATTCAGAGTGGGAGGCAGAATCATTAAAGAGAGAAGATTTATTATTGAATTAATTTTTCTGCATTTAATAAATAATGAAGCTTTTCATTCTAAATCTATTAGTACAACTAACCCAATTTAAAAAAAATAGCGTGAAGTACCTACGCATATAATTCTTACCTTTTCAGGATTTATTATTAATATTAATTAGGATTTAAGAATTATTAATTAGTTTAACGCTTCAACGATTTATTAATTCAAAGTTGACCAACCCTCAAGGTAGTATCCTTGGCCCAATCCTTTATACAGTTTATACAGCTGACATCCCAACTCATCCTAATACTATCCTTACCACGTATGCTGATGATACATGTGTATTATCAGTCAACACCAATCCAGTTATTGTATCCCAAAGGCTCCAATCCCATATCACTGATCTTGAAGAATGGTGTCAAAACTGGAGAATTAAAATAAATTCTCAAAAATCCCATCAAATCACTTTTACCTTGCGTCGTATCCCAATGACTTCCTGCCCTTCAGTATCCTTTAATAATACCCCACTGGTGCAGGTAGAACAGATCCGATATTTAGGGTTGCACCTCGACAAACGATTAACCTGGAATCCTCATACTAGACTGAAAAGACAAGAAACTGCTCGACGTTTCAGGCTACTTCAACACTTACTAGACAAACGCTCTAACCTCCCGATTAACTACAAAAGACTCATCTACTTGACCATCATAAGACCTATTTGGACTTACGGAGTAGAGCTTTGGGGCTCCACTAAGCCATCGAATTCCTGTCGTATCCAATCCCTACAGTCCAAAATCCTTCGTAAAATCCTCAACGCTCCTTATTTTGTTAAAAATACCGTCATCCATAACGACCTTAATGTCCCATTTGTTGCTGATTTGGCCCGAACCCGGTATCTTTCCTTTCATAACAAACTTCATTCCCACTCAAACCCTCTAGTTTCAAACCTAGCTTCCTCTTCGATTCCCGATAATCCCCCGAGGCGTCTGAAAAGAAGATGGCCACGTGACCTTCTTAGTTGAACTAGTGATTTGAGTACTACCAGTGGGTAGTTTCTCAACTTGCCATTACTCATGTCATTTTGTATCACATAGCCTATTTACTGGATGTATTTTTGTATTATACAGTTGTAAATATCAATAAATTAAATTAAAAAAAAAAAGTTGACCAACATTTTATATACCTTATAACACTACTACTCCGGATAGTTAATATAGGAATTTTTCTATTAGATTTTATGATATTATCCAAATCATATTCATAAATATTTATATGTTTTAAAAAATTAACTAAAAATCAAACATCAAAATGAATTATAGTCACCAGCCAAGTAAATATATTTTGTTACTAAACCATTCGATTTAAAATAAAATTACATATTATCTATCTACTTATAATAAATCATATATCCGTACTACAAAGCTCATATGATACATATGATATGATGTATATAAAGCTCGTATCATACAAATGAATAGAATACTGCTTGACTATGAAGTTGTTTGGTTCGAAATGCACGTCGTTACTACACACAATATCGATCCGAGCAGCTCTGAGTCAGCTGATGGGAGATCGCTAGATAGTGCTACTGAAATAGTTGAGACTATAGTGGAAATGTAGGCTTATACTTAAGAAATATTAAGAGGAAAAAAATAAATATAACAAATGTGGCTGTATTGTAGTCACAAAGCAGTCATATGTGTAGTCCCCAAATGTATAAGTACGGATGATTAGAGGTACAAGGAGGTTAGGAAAAAATTCAACCGGGCAGAATAGAAGAATGGAACTAGAAGCTTGGTGATACGAGTAGTACGATCAGATAAATCAAAGGACAACAAGCAATCAAATAACTTAGGGCCCCCAGACCCTATTTATAGGAATATAAATGTAGGAGGATGTGATGAGAAAAAAAAGAAAACGAAGGAAGGAAGATTATTAAGTATATTTTTAAACATATTTGCGTTAACAATTTGATCATATTGACCTGTAGTCTAGTGGTTGGCGTAACAAACTAAGCCCAAGGTAGCGGGTTCGTAGCCCGGCAGGTGGCCCTAGGATTTTTAAAATGGAGTAAAAAAAATCCTTAGTTACGCCATCCTTCGCAAGGGACGTTAAACGGGGGTCCCGAACCTGTACGATGTCAGGTACTCGTTAAAAATCCCTATCCAAACTGAACCTGGATAGGCAAAATTTCGAGCTCCTAATGTAGCATCGTCCGATTAGCCATATCAGCAAAACGTGACGTTAAATGAACAAACAAACATTCTTACCATAAAAAAATTGAAACTGCTCACCCGTCAACTTTCCATTTAACGAAAAAAAAAAATAAGCCATTTAACAAAAATATTAGGTGACATTTGAAGCCTTTATTTTTATTGGAACTAATGGCCAAGTTTTATTTTAATTATTATTATTTTTTTATGATCTCATATTCCAGACAAATTCTGCTTAAATAGAGCTCCTCGTATAATTATATTTCTTCATTTTAAATAATAACATATTTTTATAAATAAATAAATATCCAATGCTAGGTCTATAAAATATTCTTTGCAAGAAGGGCCCTAAGGAAATAGGGTTGTCCATATAAAGGGCATAAAAGTAGAGTTACGATGTTTCTTTAATCAAATTGGAATAACATGGTGTTCTTTCTGTAAATTTTCAGTAGTGGTTCCGGAATTTGAAATAGTTTAATAGCGGAAGGAGATATAGGGCAGTTTAGAACAATAAACACTCTAATTTTTTTTAAATATCTACAACCTCAATTATTATTAGTATCATAAAATGTTTCATGCAAATATTATTTTTTTTTAAAATGTACCTCAATAGCCCATGAAGGTTTTTGGGGTCAGAGACTGTACTGTTTCATGAACAACGGTTGTGCAGGGAAGTACTTAGTCCTAGATCGTGCTCAATCGCTAGATTTTCCCTCGATTAAGAGTGCCAACTTAATAGAGGCTAGGTGAGCCCCGGAAGGACTCCGGATCTCACATGGTCAACCTCGGCTGCTAACAGATTTAAATTTAAGTCAGGAACCTTCGGGATAGCAACTGAGCGCCCTAAATGCTGAGCTATCCGCTCTCATACAAATATTATACTCCTATAAACCGAGAAGTTAAAACGCTTTTGAATAAATGTGACGGTCACGACACGCGAACACGCTCCGCAATAAAGTAATTTATCAAGAATTACAGGCCATTCGCGTTCTCTCTTATGGCAATGAATTATTATTTCCACTACTAAAAGCAGCGCTGTAGTTAAGCGCACGCCTTAATACGCCAAGTAATCAGTGCGTGAATTCTTCCTAGCGTACTCTCGACTTTCATTCAAGGGCACGCAATATTTTTTTGCCGAACAGTTGGAGCTTAGTAAGTAATAGAAAATTCTACAAGCACTAATGTCGTCAAGGTGTTTCATGGGAAGAAAATGAAAACAAACAGCCTCCCATAGGTAAAAATTAACTAAAATCTACATACTAAACAATTAATTAAGGACTAGCAATCAATCAAGAGTCATTAGTGGAGGTGAAAAGACTGGAATAAGCAGTAATGTTTGTAAATATATATATATATCAATTATAAAATTAAAAATAAATTATACGTAGCCAGGAACTTTCAAAAGTCTTAGGTTTCCAAATCTTCAACTAAATTCCCATTGAAAGCGTAACTTTTAAATGTTTCATGGATCATTAAACATGGTGCGTGCATCACAGCTGGGGTGGCCAGAATTGATACAGACCATTGCACCGTTATTGTGCAAACTTTGGTATTGTATAGGAGAGAACCAAGCGAAGTTTAATAAATTTTTTGATAAAATTTAATACAAACAATACGAACGAGTATGAAAATGGTAGGGGTGGGGTTTATTGTTGTAGTTCTCCCGATATACGAGAATTTTCTTGACCTCCCCCGGACCATTTTCTTCATTATATATATATATATATATATAAGGTCAACTAATATTATTGAACAATATAAATCATAACATTGAATAATAGGACATAAAAATGTCTCATAAGAATATATTCCTAAGATATGTCTATGTTTAAAATTAAATTACATTGTGAGCTCATGGTAACCGAAATCTCGACTTTCCGACTCCAGTAACGAAATGGTATCAACCTGTAGGATAACTCGTCTTGTATGGTATAGGTATAAAAAAGTGCCAATCAACAACATATATTTTTTATTATCGTGTTTTGCAATGTTCTCACATCCCGTTCCCTAATACTTCTGTATCTCCCCTGTCTGAAATATCGCTCTTTTTCTTCCCTGATTTCTATTATCCACTGCTTCCGAGGTCTTGCATATTTTCTCTTCTCAGAGCAATATTAAGTACTCGTTGAGTTTAGCTCCCACCTTATTTCTTATAACTTCATTTGAGACCTTCTACAACCTGGATATTCCATAACTTTTACTCCAGAACTCCATTTCAAGGACTAGTCATTTATTTATGTATTATTTAGTAATTGTCCGTGATTGTGACCAATATGACGTTTTACCAACCAAGAAGGAATAGCTTATCATCCTTTTACTGACGAGAGAAACATTTTTATTCCACAATATAGGGTTAGGAGACCTATCATATATTTATTATTAGTAATAGCGTTTTCAATTTCTCAAAAGCATATTAATCTATAAAAAAATATTGACACAAGAATTTCAGTAGCATTGAGTAACAAGGCAATAGTGAAAGGATCTTAAAATCGAAACAATATTAAACAGTTCTAGTTATAAAATGGAAAACCTTTAAACCTACTGTCTGTTTCGCCATAATATTTTTAATTTTATTAATAACTAAAAGAAGCGTTCACTCAGTGGTATAGAAATAAAGAGAACAAAAGAAAAACTATGTAGGCCATAAAACCATGCGCAGTATGGTTTGGAGGCAGACCACAAAACGAGGTTGTAGCAGCGGTATGTTCGCAGGAATTCCGGCCACCGTTAGTAAAAGAGAAATAACCGAACGGGAAAAAGAAAACTCCCATTTTCTTCAGGACAACGAAATATTTTCTTTAATATAAAGCAATATAAATAAGTTGGTAAAAACAAAGCTTTAAATGTTTAATTAAAATGGCTTGCGGTATAGTTAAATAAAAACTTACTATGCTTAAGATCATGGGTTAGCAGCCTTACAGATGGTATGGGATTTTTTAAAAGGGAGTAAAAATCCTTGGTTATGCCGTCCTTCGGAAGGGATGTGAAATGAATCTCCCGGCTTGTACGATGTCAGGTAATCGTTAAAGATCCTAATTATACCTTGATAAAATTTAGGACTCCCACGGTAACATTATCCGATTAGCCATATCAGGATAAAGTTGCGTAAAATTAATAAAATATATCAATAATGTTTAATTAAAAATAAAATATACATGTTATGTTCAAGTCGCAGCCTACTGGATCATACATGCATACTAAACCCTATTTCGAACCCCCTCAAGTGCTGCCATGTATCCCTTTGTACTCATCAGACATTTATTTCCATGGACCCTTAGTAGGGGGAAGAAACCCCAACTTGCGGTACAACCCTTCAGAAGCTCATGGTTATCAAGGGCTCATCTCAATGCATGATTTACATTCAGCTCGGGTGAATAGATGGTAATAAGAAGCCGTGCAGACCTTCGAGCATATGCAGACATGACTATATAGCTACTTCTTAACAGAGAAGAGGAAAAAATTAAGTTTTGAAAGTCCAAAACCATGTTCGAGAATTAATTAAAATTGTTACACATACTGAAAAATAAGTAAGGAAGAAAATGTCCCGGGTGAAGCTCAATCCCTTCTCTTTTAAGGTTTTCTATAATTTATCTTAAATAATTCATTTATTCTTTATATCTGTATTACTTCATGTTATTCTTTATTGCTTATTCGATAATTCTCTATAACTATTTCCTCTTTTTTTTTTTTATCAACCGAAAAGGGATCCTCATTTTGTATTTATTTATCACCCATATTTCTAGATTCCTTTATATATTTTTATTCTATACTATACTATTTATTACTTTAATATAATTGTAACTTGTATATTTGCCCCTGAAGAAGACTTGAAAAGTGGGTAGAAACGTTGGCTTTAAAATAAACAGTTATTTTTTTTTTCTTCCTAACCGGACCATTTTCTTCTTTATACATACAACTAATAACATTCAAGTTGAAAATAAATTTTTAAAATTATAAAAGAAAAGAAAAGGTACGTTATTTGATTGTAGACTAGGAGGCTCTTCAATGTATAGGGTCACAATGGAAAAAAATTGGTGCCTTGCATGTAAAATATATTTTCAATGAAAAAGAATTGAAGCTTATACTAAATAACAACCAGAAATTGTTATATAAAAGCAACTGTATTGCATTTTCATATTTTTAATAGTTAATATTTTTATTGAGGAAATGTTGAGTTATTGTAAGCTGTGGAAAGTTTTGCTGCCTAGCTTTCACAGCAGTTGAACGGAACCGCGATTCCATAACGGCACAAAAGACAATAAATCCCGCTGTTACTTTGTCTATCATACATTCACTACTCAGCATTCTAATATACCATAAGCTGGCTAATTTATCATTTAGTGCCATCTGTGGTGTAGTGGCTAGCATAACAACCTTCTTTCAGGGTTGTTGGCAGTTGACCCTTGGATTTTTTAAAGGGAATATAAAATACTTGTTTAAGGCGTCCTTTAGGAGGGACGTACAATGGGGGACTCGAGCCTGTAAGGTCCTAAGGTAAAGATCCCTGCCTAATTATAACTGGATAGGCAAAATTTAAGCATCGTCCATTAGCCATAATAGCATAAAGTGACTATAAAAACAATTTAACCAACATGAACAAGTTTACGTACCATAGAGTAATATTCCACATCGTGTCTGTCTGCGCTGTATTGTTTAGGATTTGTGACAAAAAAACAAAAACGTGGGAACGTATATTATAACCTTAGAATCGAGATGGACTTTTATTAAGGGTTCACTCAGCACTGAGTGAAATAACAAAAAAAAGAGATTATTTAAGTTTGGTTTTTGAAACTAAATATATTCGTGAATTGGCTACCTTGAAAATATAAATATGTTCAGCAGTAAAGCATATTCGGTTGATAGATTATTCTTCAATATCAATTTCTTTTAAAACCTTAATAAGTTTTTCGCCTCCTGTAATCACTCAAATGCCAAACTTGGTCAAACTCCTAACTTTAAGGTTCCAATAATTAATGAGTAACAAAGTATAAAATATATGATCGTAGTCTGTCACTCCTATCTAAAAGAGCCGAAGCTGTGATTCAATTTAAAAATTAATAAAAATTATTGCTACTTCCTCTTAAGTGGTAAGGAATATTTGTATTTCAGTCAAATATAACAATAATAAATATAAAAAAAGAAGTGCCTTAGAATATCAACATCCCGTGAGATCTAGGACCCCCTGGCGGCTCAACCAGCCTCTATAAAATGGCCCAAAATAAATGGTGAAAATCTGTCGGTTGAAAGTGATCTAGGACAAATTACCTCCCTGCACAACCGTTGTCCAAGACATATTATAGTCTCTACCATGCCCTTTTCCTTTTCAGGTTGTAGTGGTACAGGGTTCTTTTTAATACCAACATTAACATTGTAGATCCGTAATTATATTCTAAAACAAAGTTATAAAACCATACTCGACTTCGATATATGAAAACATTTATTACTAACTTGCACTGAATATTTTTTTTCTTTTTAACACTACTTTTGATGTTTGTGTTTTACGTCACTTAGTCATGCTTATTTTTATTAGAATAAAACTGTTTTTAGCTAGAACAATTGTAAATATAGATATCTCAATAAATAGGTTTATTATGTCGAAGAGTCTTCGTTCAAGAGAAAACATTGAACATATATGGATCAATAACTGCAGAAGGCTACTAGTCGAACTTGAGGTTTACGTTTTTAAACTTTTAACGTCTATCAGATAAAAGCATAGTTTATAACCGAAGTCTAGCCAACGCCTCTAGATACGGACGTAGTCCGGTACAAGATCCCTTCTTTTGTCTCTCTTGTAAAATTTATAAAAATGGACTTGTGGCCTTTCAGCAATTACTGATTCATATTCATAAAACTAAATTAAAAATATTAATAGAGATCAAGATTACTCTATAACTTGACTTATTCCTATTATAAACACAATGTCCTGAATATCAAAGAATACTAACAGCTTCATTAACAATGATCATCAAGGGAGGTCAAAACGAATTGTATAAATTGCTAGATTTCCGTCTCTCCAACCCAGACGAATTTTAACAGAGAAGCAATCAAACTTCCCTAAACAATAATTGTACAGTACTTTCTCCCCGGAAAATAATTACAGAACAAACTAAGGGAACAACCAAGTCCCGTATCCGTAATCCAAAGTAATTAAAGAGGTTTACAGAATACCATTGTTTATTCATCAACTACATCAGCATGGAAATCTGACGAACTGTCACGAGCAAAAACAATTCAACCGCCGGAGTTAGAAGTTGTTTTATTTAATCCTTAAAACAACTTCAATAGCGAATCACATTCATTCGGAGTTTATCTCAAAAATAAAGCTATTTATTTTTTTGTGTTAACTGGAAAAACCCGAAAGAAAATAATTTGCTTTGCTGAATTTGTAAAGAATTTCCTCCATACCTTTTATTGATGTTCTGCATTATTTAACCTGTACCAAAACAACCCATGAAGCCTCTTGGGCTCAGCAGATATGGACAACGGTGGTATTTCTCCCTCCAAATATTTGGATTGTTCTGCCTCCAATATTCCTTCATGCATTCACACGCACGTTTCTTTTGATCCTGTGCCCAGCTTCGTACACCCCCCCCCCCCCGTCTTTCTTCATCCTGAAACACTTCCAAACTTTTCAATCCTCTTTTAAATTAATTTCCTTCTAGCAAGTTAGAATTTGTAATGTTCCACATTTCCAAATCTTTCTTTACTTCTTTAGTCCAAGTTGTGGTTTTTTTCTAAAAATAGTCTAATACTTTCTTTGTCAATCTATGCGTATTCATTCCTTACAAAGGTCTGATGAATGTCAACCTCCTTTTTTCCGCATAGAATCCCGAGATTTATCGACTTTCTGATATATTCAGTCTGAACTGCACCGATGATTTTTATTTTTTTTGTAGAGAGATTCACTGAGAGACAATCGCTGGCGAAGAGGCATTCCGTATTTACGAATATTATAACGTCTTGTTTTGGCATTCCAGAAGGTTCAATTCTTGATGAAGATACTCTTTGTCGACCCATATGCCCCATTTGGAAACAATATTAACTGTATTCATTGATCCTTGTAGATTATAATCCAGTTCATAGTTCAAAGTTCATGAATTTGGTAGAACAATGTGAGTTCATTTTAAAAATGAATATCAACTGAGAAGAGATGAATCCGAAATATTATTCGAATATGGAGACATGTTTAAAGGTATCCTCAGCAAAGTTGAATGGTTTCACAGGGAAGTTGTGGTACTTCGGAATACAATGATAAAAATACCATAATTTTCCAGCGTTGCAATTAACCTGGACGGCCAAACATCTGCCACTACCAGATGTAGCCAACACCTGTCCGTCTCGCTCTGGCACGAAACGCTCCAAGCTATCGTATCATTAAATCCATTTTTGGAAATTCTTCGTAAACCATCACACGATTGAAGAAAAGTATAATTTAAATATTAAGCACGATAACAACGTTAATTAATAATATAGTTAGTTAATGATAAAAGGGATGGAGGGAGGAGAAAATAATGCAACTATAGAGGGAATGAAGGATTATTGGAGTAGAAACAAGAATGAGCGAAAAACATTATATCTGCATGGTCCTTTATTGCCATATTAGCAAAAAAGTAACTAAATTGAAAAATAATGGATTACCAAAGAATACAATCGTTAAACTCTTAATGGATTACTACTCTTGAATGGAATTTGGGCTCATTAAATGTTAGAGAATTTACTGTTTTAGAGTCAAAGGTTGTGCAAGGAGGTTATCCGACCGATATCACGCTCAACCACCAGGTTTTCATCCAGTTAAGGGGGTCCACTTTATCGAGGCTGGGTGAGCCCCCAAGTTGTTAAGATTAATAATTTATTAGCGAGATTTGAACATGGGACCCTCATCACAGCAACTCAATCCTCTTCAAACTAAGAGCTACACTACTGTAATTGTAATATTAATGATAAATAAATTACAGGAATAATAATAATAAAAAAAATCGAAATTAACTATGTTACTTCAAATAGAAATGTAAAAAATTCAATTAATATTTTATTTAACGGAAACAAAATCTTGGATCAAAAATAAAAATGAGAAAAACCTTTGAGACTTCCGGAATAGTTTTTCATTGAAGTGAGAAAGGCTTCCTATAGAGTAGCCTCAACTATTGTGATGGCACTGAAGTTGAATTCGTCTCATTGCCAGCATTCTTTACAGCCCTATCCGACACGGGCATCAGCCATTTAAAATTCCAAGGAAGTCACACGAACGAAAGGTAATATTTTCCCAGATGTGTAGGAAATCGTTTTTATTTTGACCAGTTTATGAAATAACTTTATTATACAATACAACTACAATAATAATGAGAATATGAAACTGGGCAAAGAAGTGACTGCGTTGTATTGTTATTAGTTAAAGAATGGATACAACTAACTTTGTCGCTTGTCAATAAATAGCTTATATACCTAATTGTTATTTTAAAAAAGCTTTTCAATTATAATAAATATTTATAATAATAACTATTATTAAAATAATAGTTAATGGCAATAGAGGTAGTTATTCTGCAGATTGCCGCAGAACTACTCCAACCACCAAGAAAGAGATTGGTGGTTGGAGTAGTTAAAGCCCCATCATGTGACGTCACGATCTTATACGATTAATTACATAGCTATAAAATTGTGGTAAGAAAGTAATTGGCTTATAAATATATCTCAATAAAGCAAATAATTGATATATATTTGATAATACTTGACAAAGGCAGTAATGGGTAAGTCAAGATGAGTAATTTCAACTGGCATAATTCCCTGTATTTATATGTAACACGGAATTATCCCAGATTATAATACAAAAATAGGTACACATTGGTTAGGTGAGGTATCGACGGTTAATGGTTTCTTTTATTTATTTATTGGGAAGAAAACACGCAGAAATGACAATGTGACGTCACAAACAGTACGTGTGCCCCCTGCCACCAATCTGGCAACCTGCGGAATAAGAACCACAATAGAACCGTTATTGAGACATGTAAAGTATAGATCCTTAATTTAACTGGGTTTAAATTATTTCTTTCCTTAATAAATATTAACATAACTATATCACTTAATTTTAAAATCGCTAATATTACTTTCTAAACATAACTTACAGAAGCCGTGCCTAAAGTAGATGTTATGCGTCATCCACTTCGTGGCTGGAGGATGGTGTTAAATATGTATGTGACTAAGACCCACCCAGTCACGTAGAAGACTCAGTCATAGACCACATATAGCATACTTGATAGCAGGAAACTGCAACGGATGGTGGTCTATTATGGAGGAAACTGAGCCAACAGACCTAACGCTAAGGGTATTTAAACATACCTTTGTATCTACTAATGCAAACGTACACAGGCATTGTATCCCCAAAACTTTGGGTTCACAGTTTGGCCTAACATTTTTAAAGGCAGTACGAAATCCTAGGTTATGAATATACGGAAGTGAAGTAAAATCAGGGTTCCGAACCTGTGCGGTGTCAGGTACTCCTTTAAGACCCCTATCCAAACAACTGCATATACAAATTTAGAACTCCCTTTGAAACACCGTTCTATTGGCCATAGGATCATTAAGTGGCGTAAAATGAATAACTAACACAAACACATCGTTTAAATCAGAAACATAATCCATTCTGACAGGTAAATATCATTGAAAGAAGAAATTCACATGACACTACCTGAGCCTGCATCACTACAACTCATGAAGAGCCTGGGGTTCAGTACATGATAGAGAGGGTACTATTTCTTGGACAACCTGTTGTGCAGAGAAGTGATTTGTCCTATATTCAACCGTCAGATTTTCCTGCTTTATTTTGGGTACCCACTTCATAGAGGCTGGTATAGAGGAGGGTCCTAGATCTCATAAGGTCCATCTCCGGCATGGTAACTAAGCGCTCTACCACTGAGACACTCGGCTCCCTCATGACACTACCCCACACCTATAATAATATTAACTAAGAATAATCCAAAGCATCGGATTTAAATTTATTCTTACACTAGCTTTTTAACATTGTTATTTTCGATTTCACAGAAAATATTGTCGTTTTTCTGAGTTCCTCAAGTCCTGAAGAACAGAACAAGAGTCAAGATGCTGACCTACCAATATCCAATTACACTAAAGGAAGCACGTCAGGTGGTCAAGAAAGTATGTCAAGGACTTTACAGAGATATAACACTTTTAGGTATTGAAGGACAAATAAAAAGTTGCGTGGTTTTATGAAACCACGATGCAAGTGAAACATTTTTTCGGTTTGTAAAAAATGTTGGAAAATTATTCGATTTAGGGAATTAAAATTCCGTTTTTAATCGTAACTTAATTAATAGTAGACAACATATTTAATTATAAAATTTAATTTCAATTTGCGTTTTACAGTACCTACGGAATACGTAATTAACATAATCATTTAGATGATAAACACATATAAAAAAGTAAGAGCAATATTTATTTAAATCATTGAATCGTTGTCAACTTCAATTCTTCTATCAATAACTTCATCTTCGCCTCGAGTCTCAGTTTGTAAATGTAATTAACATATTACGGTAACTAAAATAAGTAAATGATTGTATCTCGACTCGTACTCGTATCACTGCTGCTCGTGCCTTGATTAGAACTGGCGCCCGATTTTAGCCGCTTGCATTTCTGACGATATCTGCGGCATGTTTCCGCATTTAGTCGCTTTCGATGCAGAATTTTTGCAAAATATTTTCGGATATAGATTCGCCACTTTGAACGATTAAATCCAACGCTCGACACTGGACCCCTACTAGTACTCGGCATGGCATCTGTCGGCAGTCTACTAATTTTTTACAGCGGCTCAGAGTGTAGTTCAGCTTGTGAAGATGACTGAAGGCCTAAATAAATTTAAATATATTGAATTTTTGTTTCAAATCTCCGTTTATTCAAATAAAAATATTTACAATACATAATAATAAAAATAGCATATATATATATATATATATATATATATATATATATATATATATATATATATATATATATATATATGTGTATATGTATAAATGTTTTGATTTTTTTTTTTACATTTATTACTTGCTGCATGAGTAATATTTCCAACTAAGGGGAAACCACTTGTTGTTAGCTGATACAAACCACATAATTTACCAACTACACACCAGCTTCTCTCTTTTCCCGATAGAAATAACCTTTAACAAAAATGTTAAATCTCCAGCAGTATAAGATCATTATAAAATAATTGAATGAAGGGTTCAAATCCGTCTGTGACAGATAAATTAAATCTGTTGACAGTCGAGGATGGATCCTGTGGTATTTGGAGACCCTCCAGGGGCTTACCTAGTCTCTGTAAAGTGGGAACCCTAAATTCGAGGGAATTGGACTTTGAGCGTGATATCGAACAAATCTCCCTTCTGTACATCCGTTATCCTGAAAACAGACTACTCTACCATGTACTGAACCCCCAGACCCTGCATGGGTTGTGGCGGTACATGGTTTTTTATTTTAACTTTTTTAGGGATACATTAAACTAAATTTATGTAAGAATTATCAAATTGAGAAATGCTAGTCTCAATATACCATAAATATGATTATTTTCATAAAAATATGTTAGGTATCATTACCTACTTGCTCAATACCTTGCCAACAACAATATCAAAAGTATCCCTTTGGGATTTGTAGACCTGTTATGGATCACCCAGCCTCTATATAGCGGGTACCCTTAATTGGGACAAAAACCTGGCGGTTTTGGTATCGAATAAATCCGTTATACTAGAAACAGTGCAGGATCTACCTTTTCCTGAAACAATGGGTTGCCTCTTTTGGATAAAACTGATCAGAATAATCAAGGGGCCGAACTTAATATTTTAAAATACCAGCGCTAGTAAAACCCTCCTGCAGGTGTAAAATCTGAAGCTTGTTCACGAGGCGGTAACTCCCTATTGGGGACGCGGCCATTCGTAGAGCGCGGTTCAACGGCCCCGGAGAGAGGCAAACGTGAGATATGCTAATCCTCTACGGCTATTTTAGTTAATTACTAATTAAAGGGAAGTGGAGCAATTAACATCCTAAAGAGTAGAGAAAACAATCTACTCCTGCTTCAACTAATTGTAGCATAGAGAGGGGGATCCCCGGACCGGACGATAGGCTAGGTGTTTGGCCAGCTGCTAGCGTAATTGGAAACGTATCCCGAAAGGCCTGTGCCAGTAAATTGACACTGGATAATCTCTTCGTTAACCAGAGGATAGGGAGCAGCAAGAAGCGATGATGTTGATCCGGTCGCTGATCAAAGGCAGATGAGTTTACATATTTCAATGGAAATGTGAAATACTAAAAGCAAACATTTAAAATAAACATTGTGTAATCACTTGTGATAGAATGTATCTACAGGCAACACAGTATTCCATTGATACCTGTTTCAAAATCGTAGATTTCAGGGGAAAAAACTTTAACGCCCTTTTTACGATAGGACTTTGAAAGGAACCCTGCTATGGCTTGTTATATTATTTATTTTTAAGGTATTGATATGTTTGAGATTTAAGCAGTATTACATATTACAAGTACTTAACAGAAGTATAAAGTACTTCATAAGATGTAGGGTTACATTTTGAAGTGTCGACAGGGGTCCCTACTTCACTTAAAAGGGCAAAGAATTGCAAGACGATCGGGATAGAATCACTCGCTTCTCTAAGATCATAAAATTATTCTTTTCTACACGATTGACTTCATAAATGAGAAGATTTTCCGTTCGCATTTACTTTCTTGTATTTATCCGATTAATAATTTGGGATCTGGGAATCTCCTGGGGCTCACACAGCTTCTGAAATTTGGTGGTTGAGCTCGATCTACAACAAACAAACTCCCTACAAAACCGGTGTCCAAGTAACAGTATAGGATCTATCAGGTACTGCACCCGAGCCTTTTCATGAGTAGTAGTGGTACAGGATTTTTTATTTTTAATTTACTTTCTTGCAGAACACCTTGAATATTTCTCTTCTCTATTTCTTTTACCTTCTTCCTTAACAATTTTATCTAGCTCACTAAATTCAATAGTACATTCCCATTATTTGTTTCGCATTCTTCAAAAGTCCGTCTAACGTGAATCATTATCATGCGTATGTTCGTTTTCCTCAACCGGCCCCTTTGTTAATGTATGGACGGTATTCTAATGCCCAATTAAGGCTACACCTACATTGGATCCGGTGTGATACGAGACGTCGCTAGCAAACCAAATGACTGAAATATATCAAGAGTTATAACATTTGGTTCTTTAAATTTATGAAATTAAGATTATTTATTAATTATTTTTAATACATTTTTATTTTACTATAATGTATAGTAAAATATGTATAAAGTATACACCCCAGCATCGTATGTGATAGAATCACGTCGCACCGAATCGGATCCAATGTAGGTGTAGCCTAAGGCTGGGGTGTATACATTATACATATTTTACTATACATTACAGTAAAATATAAATGTATTAAAAATAATTAATAAATAATCTTAATTTTATAAATTTAAAGAACCAAATGTTATAACTCTCGATATATTTCAGTCATTTGGTTTGCTAGCGACGTCTCATCGTATCACACCGGATCCAATGTAGGTGTAGCCTAACCCGTATTTACCACTATTTCATGATAAGTTCGCAATATCTTGCTTGGACGTCACCAGCATTCTTTCCTATCATCATCGGATATCCTAGGTTTCGATTATGGGCACGACTAGTTAATGGTCCCCTTCGCAGCAGTTCGATCATACCCGAGCTCATTAATTTGAGTCTGAAACTCCTACAAACCGCAACATGATTTATTCGGTTCAGAGTCCGTCTTGACAGCTCCACTTTTCTTTATCGATTTACTTTCCCAAGAATCGAGAAAATATGCTGTTGGAAAATTCCACTCAAATCTCAGTTTTTTTTTTAATGATTTGTTCAAAATTAGTTTCCATTATGTAAGGCTTAACTAAAACTTTATCAATGTTGTAACTACTATAATGGTGAAAATTATTTAGAAAATATAACAGACAGTAATAAATGTACGTTAAAATAATTAATCTGAAGGAATTATAAAACTTTTCCAATTTAATAAAAACTTTCTACAACAAAAAGTAAAATAACTAGTAATTAAAGTGAGCTCCTATTAAGTTAACTGTCTTATAAGTACCTATTTTATTAGATTTTTCTCTGAAAAGTATTATTTATTTTCCATATTGAACCATAATTATTGTTTATTTAGGAGTGAGAGCAATCAAATTGATGCATCTAAGATGATATTTTTTGTGTTTATTGATTTTTATTTTTTTAAGAGTCTATTATAAATATATTGTCAATGTAATTAATATAAAATTAAAAATTAGGTTAAATTATTAATTAATATTATAATAGGTATAATATTATTATATATTATTATATTAACTATTGATGTAAATAGTTGGGGTAACTGACTTGGTAACTAACTTGGTCAGTTACCTTCTGCACCGAGCAGCCACTCCTATTGGCACTGAAGATGACCTACACATTAGGTCGAAACGTCGGCACATATATAATATAATAAGTTTCAACTTATTTGCTGTGTTTTTTTTACTGCACCCCCAACTATTTACATCCTATTATAGTATCTACCAGTCAACGAATTTCTTTCCTATATTAATTAATATTTTTATTACATTAACGGTATATTTATATTAGGCATTCTTAAAAATCAAAAATCAATAGGCACAAAAAAATATCATTTTAGATATCTCAATGGGATTTTTTATCTCTGGGGATACATAAAAAAAAAAAAAAAAAAAATGATTTTCATACATATCACGATACAGGTGAATATTTATTGATCTATTTCTGATATATGTGTGAACATCAAATACTATACAAAAGTGAATAATAAATCTATAATAATACATATAAATTTAATGTTTGTGAACAATATTTCATAAATATGATTATGTACCAAAACAAATTAATATTTATTAAATATTAAATTAGAAATTTAAAAAATAATATTTTTATAATTTTTTGTTAATTGTTTTAATTTTTAAATATTTTAATTTTGAAGAGAGAGCAAACCTTTTCTCTTCAAAATAAAAATATTTACAAAATAATATTTTAAAATCGATAAGGCCCCCTCCTCATATACTCGAGAGTTGCTTGTAAGCACTTGACAACACCAAGGACCGACCACTCACCCTAAAACGACGATGATGTTTTAATGCGCCCAGCCACTTACGCCACTTAATCTTTTTTTTTCTTTTAAGACCATATTTACGGACAAACAACATGAGACTCACTAATGATTCTTTAGCAATTTTATATTTTATTATTTAAAAAAAAACCCTTTACCATTACAACCCGTGAACGGGTCTGGTGTTCAGTAAATGCTAGAGACTATACTGTTTCATGAACAACGGTTCTGCAGGGAGGTGATTTGTCCAAGATCACGCTCAACCGCCAAATTTCCCCCCTTATTTTGGGTACCCTATTTTTATAACATTTTATAGAGGCTGGGTGAGCCCCAGGGGGGGGGGGTATTTAATCCCATATGATCGATCCCCGGCTGCTAACAGACTAAATAAAAGTCTTGCCGGCAGCGGGGTTTGAACCAGTACTCAGTGCTCTACCATTGAGCCACTCAGCTTACTGTATTTTATTATAAGCAATAATTATTTCAAAATTACGCCGTTAATAGAGAATATCATTGTATTATCGTTACAATTAACGAACGGATCCAAACATTCCTAAATACTTTAATTATAAATAATATTCACATTATTATAACGGTTGTTGCTGTTAGTTTATTTAACGTAACTTTATGCTGCTATGGCTAATCGGACGATGGTACTGGGAGGTCTAAATTTTGCCTATCCAGGTTTAATTAGAATAGGGATTTTTAACATGACATCGCACACTCGGGACCCCCGTTAAACTTCCCTTCCGAATCACCGCATTACAAAGGATGTTTTACGCCACCTGCCGGGCAAGGAACCCGCGATCTTGGGCTTAGTAGATTGTAATCCTTAACAAAAGACCAATTGTCGCCTTTATTAATAGCAATATTATCTTTTAAAACGTAAGGAACCTATTATATTATTCAGTTGGAAGAATATAATTTTTAACTCCTGATCAACGAAAAGAATTGCTGATGCGAATTCTCCCAAACCGGATTTGCAACGGGTGATGCAAAGTTGAGGAACCGAAAGGTCAGGGAGTGATAAATCCATGATAAGATTATCAGACAGTTGAATGACCAAACCCGTAATGGCATTCCTTCACGATAGCTCCGCGGCATAAACGGATGATGATGGACACAGCTTGCCCGAGTGATTAGATTAGGGGCTCGAATAGGATGGCCTTAACATTAAAAGATATCAAGCTAAGAGACCAGTTATCATCGTGATTGTCACGTTATCATCAACACCGTAATTATTTTTCCTACTCGTCTTCTGCATGATCCTGTCAAATACTTCAGGTAAGGAATCCTCTGGATACAATAATCGAAGACGAGAATCGGAGGAAGAAGTATCTCATGGAAGGAACGTCCTTCCTACAAAAGGTGGCGTAACCAATGGATTAGTGCCAGATTTTCCTTCACCTTGTTTGCGTGTGTGTGTGTGTGTGTATCTATATGCATACCTGAGCCAAAGCCTTGAAGGAGAGGAAACTAGCAATTTTTCTTTTTCCATACCATTCAATAATACGAGAAACAAGAATAACAAAAATATATAGAACATTTACACTTAACACCCTAAAACAACCTGGAATCATAACTACCTAATCTAATAAGGAGAAAATTTAAAAACAATAATCATTATTATATTTACATAGGAAAGCAAAAGCTCAAAATAGACATAAAATAAATGTGATTTTTTTCACTCATGTTTTTATCTTTAAAAAGCATTATTAAATGACCAATAAGGCTTTGTTTAATAAAATTAAAATTCAAATGCTTTGTAAATAATAATATAATCTCTTGGAACAATATTTCTAATGAAAGTATTGGTTTCTTTAAATAAGTCTATTTCGATTTGCAGACTCTATCAGGCATCTAAAATTTAATTCAATCGGAATAAAGATCAGAAATATCCAAATACAATATTTTGGTCACGATTCCAATTTCAATGGATCCCTTCAGTTATTATCCGAGAACCATTCAAGTCTCATTTAACCGAAGATGGATATATCGTTAAGGAAAACTTCCGTGGTATCAAATATAAAAACTTGATGGATAGGTAGATGTTTGGGCTCGGCAATTTAGTCCTGATTAAGCTTAAGTAGACACAAAAATATAAACTTTATTGAACAATTCTGCATATGATTCTTACTTTTCTGTACCACTGAAACTCATGAAAAGTCTTGGGTCCAGGACAAGGTAAACTATACCGATTCCATGACAACGGTTGTGGAAGGAGATGATTTGACCAACATAATCCTCAACCGCCATGATTGTCCACCATTAAGGGTTCCAGATTACAGAGAACGAGTGGACTCTTGAAGAGTTTGTAAATTCCATATTGTCGTTTCATGGCTGTTAACAGAGCCGGAATAGAGCATCCAGCTCAGCAACTCACCGCTTCCTATGGATATTGAATAACATTACAGAATTTTTAAAGGATCACATATGGGAATAAATTCAGTTTAATTTGGCAAGTGACATTTTATTTC
Source organism: Troilus luridus (assembly GCA_964056705.1). Classification (NCBI taxonomy): domain Eukaryota; kingdom Metazoa; phylum Arthropoda; class Insecta; order Hemiptera; family Pentatomidae; genus Troilus; species Troilus luridus. The sequence goes on along the minus strand of OZ057416.1, from coordinate 55,938,075 downwards.
CTACGCCCCCTTTAACCGACGCATGGCCATTAACCGAATTCATTAAGCTACTGCCGGCCCTATACAAACACTACGAACAAAAGCCGGAGTCTCATTAGTTTTTCTATGAAGGCTGCTGGCGTGTGACCAGCGCCTGTTCGCCGTATGTTGTCGCTCACGGTCCTGCGTAATTTGAACTCTTACATCTGCAGTTGATAAACATTTCGCGTGATATTCAGCACATATATAACGTGGTATTCATCATATTATAAGTGGTAGGGAGTTATGAAACGCTACTGAACAAAGAACGGTAAGGATTTATAGAAAATGAAAGGGCATAGAAAAAAATACATAAATATATGAGCAGTACTATTAAATACATTAGGTATATTAAAGTAAGCAGTGTATTAAACTTGCAATGAAGATAATTTACGGCAATGAATCCACTATAATGAGACACTACCAGAACTTAGAGAAAGCTAGTTTGAATATGTCACAATACCGAACAAAAGTCAATTATTTGTCAAATATATCGATGCCTTAGTTCACAAAGGGGTTTGTTACATAAATAATATTGTAAAGTTGTGATCAGGAAGTCATAGATCATATGTAAAATTATTAGAGAAGCTGTAAAGGATACAAAAATATATAGTGTGCTTAAACTTTGTATTTCTTGTGTTAAATTATTAGCAAAGTTGACTCCTGTAAAATCTTGTTTTCGGCACTTAACACATATGTGAACTAAAGCTTCGATATTATCCAGCATAATATCCATATATAGTAATCCTAACAATAATCATATTCATTGGAGGTTCGTTTGAACGATATGTTTTGGTAAATTAAGGATTTACATTACATTATGGACTTAATAAATAAATCAGATATAACTGAAATTGTTTCTTTTGTTTAGTTATAAAAGTATGTAATATGCAACTGAGTTTATTTAACTTTAATGTCAATAAAACTTAAAATATCATCAGGAAGAAAATGGCCCGGCTGGAGGTCAGAAAAATTCTCTTAAATAGTGAGAACTGTTAATTGGTAAGCCAACGTTTCGACCCGCATTGCAGGACTTCTTCAGGGTTTATAGTGGGGTCGAGGGTTAAGGGTGAACTGGAGTAGTTAGCAGTTCATCCTTAACCCTATATTATTTTTAGTATAATTTTTTTTTAATAGATATAATGGTATTTATTATTATTTATTGGTACTTCGTTCCAACTTGATACTTTGCTCGTCCTGCTCCATCATCTTTCCATCCAAGTTTTGAACAACCAACTTTCGCTCACTAAACCTTCCATGAAAGGTGGGTTATTCAAGTTTGATTCTTGGAAACAAGTCTGCTAAATGTAAGAGTCATGAGTGATAAGAGAAATTTTCAGGCTACTACCAACGATTAATCTTATTACCTTTTATATAAATTTCTGTTATATAGCCAAAAATATCTACAACAATAAAAGTATATTTACTATGAAGAAATGATTAGCCATTAGGGTACAATAAGCTAACTTAGAAGGAAACATGAACAAATTAAAGATTTATTAAAAAAATAATTAAGGCTTTTGGAGCGCAATATCTCCCAACCAATATTACAATATATTATTATTACAATATAAACATCCTGCATAAGAATAGAATACTTATATAGAAATAAATATCTAAAGAGGTCCGCAAGTTGTACAGAACTGCTGAGGGGTACAGCCCAAGGCCAGCCGGCAGCTGCACTCAACCGCCAAGACCATTGACTCATCACATCACGCCTGTTAATCAAGGGTAGGTGGCAACCAAAACCTTCATTTCAACGGTTGTGGAGGGAGGCTATTTGTCCTAGATCACACTCAACCGCCAAATTTTACCCAATAGTTTGGATACCCACTTAATAGACACGAGGTGAACTCCAGCCTCCTTAGACCTCACCCATTAACAATCTATTTATAAAATATTTGTATCAATATGATCCTCATGAACATATTTCATCACTTATTTCGAATAATATAACTTGCAGTCCAGAGAAAACTTAACAGTTAATCACTTGAATGTCAGTACTCTGTCACGTCCATTACTAGAATTTTCCCATGTTTTTTTTTTTTGTCGCAATAAAACATCTAAGCTAAATCTTATGTTTGATTCATGAATAAATTTAATATTGTGCCACGGTACATTTTTTCGGTAGTTCAGTTAAGCAATGATTTATACTCCCGAAACTTCAAGATCAGGTGTTACACAAAATCGCTTGAATAAATTAGCGAAAAATGAAAAAAAAGTTCATTTTTGAAATGTATGAGTTAATCGCTTTTGACTTATATATTCGTGAAATATTATAAAGATTTAAATAACGTAGACTAAAAGCAAAATAAACTCTGGAAGAGTTGTGGTACAAAAAACCAAAAAGCTCAGAAAAAGTGAAAATGTTAACCGAGATAAGAGTTTTCCTGAGAAAGCAAAGATGAAAAACTGTTGCTAAGGCAACTTCGGGCGAGATTGGCCGATCATCCTCTAAATCCTCCAAGGATTTAAAGGGAATTTACATCGAGTTGTTGGCAGATTTAAAAAAAAATAAAATGTAAATAACATTTTAAACACGATATACAGGAAAAACGTCAAGAAGTACTCAATAAATAATTAATTAAATATTAATAATTACTAAAAATGAGTTCTTTAATAATTATAGGAACAGGCACGGGTATCCATTGTACTACGACCCTCTCAATTATTTACTGATCCAGGCTCAAGGACTCGTTACCATAGCAACTTGAATTGAGTGGACCAATCAGGCAATAATTTCTTATTCTGACCATTGATTATGACTGGAGAAAAAAAATTAAATATATCGATAGAGATTTTTACTAAGGACGTTAAGAAGTACTCTCGATTGCCGGTTGGTTAACGTCTAATCAAATAATAATAAAATTACACAGACATGCACAGGGCTGAGTAAAGGCGTATGAACGAACAAGAAGTCAAGATGGAAGAGAAATAATTACAAAGAAGTGGTTTTCTTAGTCAATATTCCGACTGTGATATAGATGTTTATTGTGATCTAGCATTTATAGTGTATCTGAAGTTTGGATAAGAAAGCACAACCACGGATGTGAAAAACAGAAAAATACTATAATTAGTATTTAACTGCACCTTGTTAAGTCAACAACAAAAATCTGCATACTGATTTGAAAATATCAACGATTATCATGCCTGAGAACACTAAGAGGAGACTAATGCATGATGAAGGAGCTGCTGTCATAGGAAATAAAATCAAACCACGGGAGAGCTGGGTGCTGTACTTCTTTATGCCTTTCATGTAATTATATTTAATTTTATCCCAGAAAGATCTGCTGATTATCAGTTGTAGTACTTGACAGGTGTGGATACAAATATAAAGAGGGGAGAAAAAAGTCTTTTGAAGTGCATAAAACATAGTTTTATCATCTCGATAATAAATGCACTACTATTAAAATTAAAAGAAAAACTGTGCCATTACAACCCTTGAAGGGTCTTGGGTTCAGAAGCTGTAATGTTTCAAGAACAACGCTTGCGCAGGGAAGAGAGTTTTCTGAGATCACGCTCAACCACCAGGTTTTTTTCCAGCCTAGATCAGCCTCAGGAGGGCCACAGATCCCAATGATGGAATGCAGACTGTCTAAATGATAATAAAAAAAATCATGGGCCTATAATAGTTTAGAAATATTAATGCTAGTTTTTAACCGAGGTGTAGGTGTAAAACAGACGGATAGATAGCTTTTCTAAACAAATGTTTTTAAGCGTTGGCTTGGATAATAAAATGTTTATGGCCTTCTTGCGGCAGTATACAACAGTCATGTGTGGACATGTCCTCACCCACGCTTATTACAATGCCATCGAGTATGGGAAAGGAAATGACACATCTTGTACAGGAAGAAGCCCGAGAAGAGGCATAAGCGATCTGGCGCCTGCTGGATGAGCAATTTTTGCTGCTTTATCTTCAAAGAAATACCGGGTTTAAAAAAAAAAATCATCAGTTATTTTATCTTCTACTAAAACTGAGAGGTTTTAAATCGATGAAAATAACAGATGTATTAAATGTTATAACTATCCACCCAAACTGTTTTGTTTTTTTTGAAGTCCTAAATAACAGTTACAGAAATTTTTACTAATAACTGGTAATTGGCAATTTCTTTAATTGGACAACTTTAATTGAAGTTAAGTAAACATTTATATCTGTGAAATGACTCAATCAAAGTTACAGGAGTAAACAAAACTTTAAAACCCTAGAAATGACTGAATGACATAAAAAACATTGATAGTGTGATGAGGATTCCAAGAAAGATTGCAAAATAATTTCAGCAAATCAATAAATTTTAATTTTATTTGTCTATTCATTAAACGTCACTTTATGCAGCTATGGCTAATCGGTCGAAGCTTTAGTGAGAGTTCTGAATTTTTCCTGCCCAGATATATTTAGTATAAGGATCTTAAACGAGTACACATAAGCACCAGAGCCCCATTTTTGACCCTTACGAAGGAAGGGATAACCAAGAATTATTAACACCCTTTAAAAAAGTCTAGGGCTGCATCCCACTATCTTGGGCAGAGTAGGTTGCTTCAATTTCAAATAAAAAATTATTGGAATTTCAATGTTTTATTTTGGCTTTAAATGCATCGTTTTTAAAATATGGATAGTGTAAGCTCTCCTTGATGATAAACGAAAGGCATTCCTGAAGGAGACATTCTCGCAATATAGCAGGTTTCTACAGAAAAAAAAAAAGAATCTTCGACACGGAAAGTACTCGGCTCGCAAATAGAAGTCCTTGGCCTTCATGGAAATTTTTCTATTCATGACGTTCCAGAAGAAACGTAAAAATCCCACGGGAAGTATTGAGTATCTTCCCTGAAGAGAAAAAAGTACTGACTCCAGAAGAAGGTAGAAGGAACTCCGCTCAAGCCGTACCACACTCTCGCCCACCGATTCTGTTCTTGGTTATATTCTTTAAGAGGTATTCAGGGATAACGGTCAACCCTTGAGGTATGACACTTTCTCGACATCCCTGTCAAGAGCATATTCTCAGAGCCGTTAGCATTCCACCCTGGACGTGTCTCTCTGACGAGCAGATGAGAGTATGAGTATATAACCAGAGATTTTGCAAGTGACGAGGATCGCGGTTGTACAGTGTGTAGTGCGCTGAGTTGCTGAAGTTCTTGGATTCAAATCCTTCTGAGGCACATATATTATTTGATCTAATAATAGTCAAGGATGGATTGAGTGGTACCTGCAGAACCTTCAGGACCTCATCTAATCTCTAGAAAGTCTGTACCATGGTGATTGGAGCAACAATTTTGAGCGTGATCTCGGACAAATTATCTTTTCTACCAAGTACATAACCCAAGACCATTCATGAGTTAATGAAGGTACATATTTTATTTATTTTTATTTTTTCAACTTTGGAGGGTTTTCATAAAGATTTTTATTTTTTCGTGGGACTAGGAAAACAACTTATGCCTATACCGAAACATCCTACTTAGATTGACATAGAGATAATGGTCGCCCTGATATAGAAGTCGACAGTGAAAAGACGTCGACAGCTAACAGCTAAACATCCATAAGTTTGAACATTATTCTTTTCTCTTTAAAATGTTTTTTACTTATGATTATCAATTAAATATAATTAAATTTGAACGAAAGGGGAGTTCGAGATCTTGAAACTTTCTTATTTCTGCTCTAATAAATACTCCTCTCTACCCTGGTTTATTGAAGTAAGAAGTAAAAGAAACATTTGAAATAAACCAGTGAATAATCTGAAGTGAAAAGGTAAACAATTCCGGGAATCATTTTCGTTTGAGATAACTACAAGTTGAAAAGATACTTAGAGCGAAAGTAAATTGCAGGTAAGATTTTTTTCATGATAAACTTTAAAAAACCTTGCAATCCCTTTTTTTACGAGTTATCATTAATAACTGTTACCCACTAAATGGCACCAAGGCCAGAAAGCAAGTGCCAACTCATCGCTACGAAGGTCTTTCCAGTGAGTCACAAAAATGCAGGGGGTTACGTTTCAACCGACCTCAGTCGGCAATGACATTTTACGGCAATAAAATAAACCAAAGGGTAATTAACTGATTAGAAATCTGTGTCATTAATTCATTAAAGACTTTAAATGACTATATAGGCAAGGTTTTAAAAAGAAAAAAAATTAAATTCTAATTTATTTCCCTTGGAAGGTTCTCATATATAAAATATTAGTAATCCTAGAAGTTAAGCATGATTGAAAGCTAAAACATAGCAACCCACATCATTTGAGACATATAGAATTATTTCTACAGTGAATAACGTTTAAGTCAAATTTTCCTCAAAACGGGTTTCTTGTACATTATGAAGCAGAATCGTGTTATTTTCGTAGTGAATAAAGGGCTAAGTCAGGCACTTGCTTGAACAATAGTTATTGCATATATTACAATTCTATTTCAAGCCAAAAACATCGACAATGACACGATTCCGTATCCTTCAACACAGGTAACTCTCTGGACAAAATTCGACTTAACCGTTTACCTATTCCATTTTAGCAGCCGTGTACATACTTAATTGAATTAATGGATATACAATTATATATGCACAAAATTCATTTGATTTAAATATGTCCCGGTAATCCTCAACAAATTAAAAAGAGAAACAATCAAAAACCGAAAGTTATGGATTGCATTAATAATACTAACAGAAAATTTATCATGATGGCACCACTGAATAGTGATATACTATACTAATAAGTAAGATAACAGTCATAATCAATTATTTTTATTTTTATAAAATATGTTTCTCGTTTTGATATCGAGGGTATTTAAGATAATAAGACATAATTTTCAATTTAATTGGATTTTTCGCATCATTTCATAAGTCATTCATTATTATGCATTCGTCATTCTTTATGCATTGTCATTGCATTTTTTCAATTATATAAACCTTTGAAGGTTATAATAGATTTTTATAATATATTGAATGCTACCATAATAGTTGAATGGTACATATGTTTTTCATAAAAATTGGTTTAAGTTATTTTACTGTACCATCATCAATATATGAGCTGTTATTTTTGAAAGTGTTAGAAGTTCAATTTTTTTCCATATTCCTGATGTCTAAGAGTTTACATTTGAATTACTTTAAAAATATGGGGAAACGGGCAAATGTTTAGCAAGAAGAAATTCCAGGAATAAAGAAGAAAACTTTATGAAACAATTTTCAAGTAGCTGGAGAACTCAATTCATTTGTATCTTGCAAAAAGTGTTTAAGTTTAAGTTAATGAAATGCTGTATAAATATTTGATAAACAATGCATGGGACTATATCCAAGAATCTAACTTTTTATTTAAGAAACTGTTCTTCTTTTCTAAGTAATCAAGTATCCTATACCTTAGGCAGTGACCTACTACAACAGCAATGGCGCCCTATTCTTCGACTGTTGCCAGGCACAGTGTTCTTAAGAGCAGAAAAAGGTAACGCACCAGTGAGCTTCAACTCTCTACACATTTTTTCTTGCCCTAGGTTCAAGAGAGAATGGAGCATACAGAGCGAGGAGAAAAACCTCCAACAATATGAATTGTCAAAGATAAGAATAAACATAAGAACGGTTCCGCACGAGGAATAATCATAGACCAAGGTATCTCATGGTCATACCTGTCCGTTGTCTTAAAAAAACAATAATAGGTCGCAGTAAAGTTATAAGTTTGTTTTTAAAACTTTGTAGGAGCATGGCGAGTTGCAGGAGCCATCCACCAAAATAGAAAAAGTGGTAAGCAACGACAATGCACTTATAAGAGGATGTTGCCTTTACATAGGGACGTGGTCCATGCACAGTTTCTTCATCTTATCAAAGCAAAACGACGATGAGCTTATTCAAAACTGTACTCGGGTGATTAATGCATCATGAATCCTCCGTCGTGAGACCGGCGCACGGAATTCCTAATACACAGATCCAGATTTCACTTCAATCAAGATGTTCCAAAATTAGGCGCAGTAATGGCGCAGGATGGGAGAGAGGTGGATGGGAAGCGAAGAGGAAAGAAAAAAACGAGGTCTGACATTAGAACGTAATTGCCGCGAAGTTGAGGGCGAGGAGAAAGAATCGCTGTGGAGGACAGAGTGACCTTGACTCCGTCATATTTCCGTCCGTGTGTGGCGTCTTCTGGGCCAGGGGCAGTTCGAACCAGAACAAGGAGAGCATGTAATAGCAACTGCATTATTTTTCTTATAACAATTTACATTGTATTATCTTCCTTTGGAAATGGAAAAAAAACTGTGCAGCTAAGCAAAACCCACAATGGGTCTTGGTTCAGTAAATACATTACCCTTTTTTCAGATATCCTTTCATCCTGATTAGGAATAATCCAATACAATATTCGCCTACAATTTCATTGCACCTCTTCAGTTATTATTCGAGTCAAAAGAGATCGTAAGTACATTTACGGTATCGAATATAAAAATCTGCAAAACTATAGTCAAAGAAGGGTATTGGGATTGTTAATGCTCAAGATAAGTTCTGTAACAGTATTCTAACGTACTGTCAACGATAATGACGAGAAGTGCTTGGCCAAAATTAAACTCAACCGTAAGGATCCGCAAATCAAGGATATCTGATTAATTGAGGCTGAATGAGCCCTAGGAAGTCCTGCAGATCCCTCAGTGTTTTTATCTGATATATTCAATAACTTATCTGTCAGCCAGATACGAATCTGTTATCTGTACAGCAACTCAACGCTTTAAACACTCAGTTACAACGCTCCCAATTTGAAACTCATGGAATCAAAAAAATATAAAACCAGAGAAAATAACACTGTTCTGCACGAAAATCCTCCTTCAAACCAAAACATGCTTTCTTACTGTTATCAGATGTGGTGAACACGAATTTGAAGTCAGATTTTGTCTATCACGCACAGTTTCCTGAGAAATTCTAGTTTTTTATCCAAAAAGGTGAGTTTTTTGTGGATTTGACGAATTTTTTTTCGGCATTAAAACATAGTGAAAAAAATTCAAAAGCCCGATGATTTTGAGCGCAATGAAGTATATTTGAACGAAAAAAATTTGATGGGAATATTACAAGTGGTTAAAGAAATATGGCTAAAAGTGTTTTTTCAGTTTTTCAAGGATCTCACTTTTGAAGCAAAGTTAAATACTACTGAGAAAAAGGCTTGGATTGCTTTTCGAGAGGTATGTGCTAAGTTTTTGGGAAACAAAAAATCTAGAGACTACCGAAAAATAGTCCAAGAACTGCTTACTTCATATAAAACATTGGGATGCAAATGTCCTTAAAAATACATTTCCTGCATAGTCACCTAGACTTTTTCGCCCCAAATTTGGGTGCAGTTTTGGACAAACATGGAGAACGATTCCACCAAGACATATCCAGAATGGAAAAAAGATATTCTGACAAATGGAATGAGAAGATGCTGGCGGATTACTGCTGGACACTGCAGCGGGAGACAGAGGAGGAAGAGTACAAAAGAAAAAGAACTACTCATTGACGATGTGTGTATATTTTTTGAGTTGTGTCATATCTAGTATTATACCTGATAGCATGCAGGATTCAATTAATTATATTTTATTGTTGAAAAAGAAAAAAAATCTGTTCTAATAAAGACAATAATTTTCAAATACAATTTTTCATTTTTTCCAAGTTTCACCTCTTTTCTCTCAAAATCAGAGGGTGATAGAATTTTTCTGAGTTCGGATTCGGACTCAGCACACCTGAAAACATGAGAAAGCAGGCAAAATTGTTCAAGGGAGGGGAGAAAAGTTTTTTTTTGCAGAACAGTGTAAGTGACGAGCAGTTAAAGTGCCTCATTATATTTGGAATGATTACAAAATTATTTGTCATATAGTTTCAATAAGCTAGCTATCCAATGGGGGAGGGGGTTTTCTTTCCAAAATAAGCAATAAAAAAAAAATGAAAAGCAAATATGTAACTTATTCAAATAAAACCAGCTTCGATTCATCAGACATTCATAACTTATGAAACATATTAGCCTTGTACAAGCTTCATACTTTTAGTAAATATTAAGCCCAGAGGTTAAATAGTAAAATTTTTAATTAGGTAATTCTAATGAGAGGGAAATATAGTTCGAACAGCATTATTTACAAATTTATAAATGATTGAGATCCCTTGTCAATACTACTATAGATCCCACAGCCATACTACTGACAATACTATTGACTTTTATTGAAGAGAGCGACAATGAATGACTAGGCGACGGAAACAGGCATAAGTGCCCTGATAAGTGAAATGTTATCTTGTAAATAATTTCAAAAGTAATGCATTATTGATTGTAATGACTTGATTAGTATTTCAACGGGTTTTCATGAAAAACCAGCCAGTGGTCTACTCATGGTAGGATGTAGATGGAACAAGACAGAGAGAATATGGTCCGGTCCTTAAGGGATCAAGCCCTAATTAGGACTCTGTGCGGGTTTTCCACGTAAAAATAAGAGGGGGTTGCCATGGAAACCTCCAACAGGTGTTCTGGACTTTGAGAACAATCTACGCCACACCCTTCCAATCCCCTCACTCCAGGTTTTCTCTTGAATTTTTCAGTTCAACAGATTCAGTAATCACAACACCAAGTCAACACATATGATTCAGTATCAATCTCAACACAAGTATCTTATAGAATGTATCCTCCCATTTACCTAGACAACTCATTCATCCCACAGATAGAGAAAGCTTAATACCTTGGACTAACACTTGTTGGGATAATAACATGAGTACCGTATGTTGAACGGCTAATGTTAAACACGCCAGTTCCTAAATCTTAAACTCAATTTAATTTATTCTCTATTCAGAAAAAAAAATCCAAATTAGAAACAAGACCAAAAATTTGAACACATTTACGGCATCGCGAAACAGACTCACAGTAAACTACTACAAAAATTTCAAAATGCTTTTGACATATTTTATATGCGATACACTAGTGGCAACAGATGATTGAGTCTTTTTATCTTTTCATAAAAAAATATGCCTATGCCACTAATCCATTCTACTTAGGAACTGAAATGCCTTCCAAAAAGTTAAGGCGTAAGACAAGAGACGGATTGACAACCAATATATACCTATATCTATATACTGTCTATATGCTTAAAATCACAACTTGAAATTAGATTTTAAAAACTATTTACTTACCTCATCCATTTAATTATCATTTTCAACTACTTCTAATTCCCAACCTCTAGTCAGATCGAAAGTTAAAAAAAAAAAGGTAAGAAATCTATCACCACTACGCACCCTAAAATTTCCTAATAATTTTTACTTGTTATATACAACTTGACTTAATTTTATATAATCCGGGAGCTATATATTAAAATTATATCAAAGATTTTTTTTTTTGTAATAATGGCTGGCATTTCTTAACAAATTAATTTTATTTTAGTTGTTACTAATTTTTAAATATATTCATTTGAAAAGAAAAGATATGTCCAGGACCGGGACTCGAACCCGGGTCTTCCAGATCACTAGTCTGGGACTCTACCATTTGAGCTATCCTGGGCCCTAATGAAGCACGCTTCTCGGCCATGGTCATATCTTTTCTTTTTTTCTGATCCTAAGTCCCCGCGTTCTTGCATTTTGCGAAGTATACGAGAGGAAGAATGTTCTTTGAACATTATTTTAATTTGGATCTAGTTGACTTACGTCATTATAATTATTATAATTAATTTTATTTTAGTTGTTACTAATTTTTAAATATATTCATTTGAAAAGAAAAGATATGTCCAGGACCGGGACTCGAACCCGGGTCTTCCAGATCACTAGTCTGGGACTCTACCATTTGAGCTATCCTGGGCCCTAATGAAACACGCTTCTCGGCCATGGTCATATCTTTTCTTTTTTTCTGATCCTAAGTCCCCGCGTTCTTGCATTTTGCGAAGAATACGAGAGGAAGAATGTTCTTTGAACATTATTTTAATTTGGATCTAGTTGACTTACGTCATTATAATTATTATAATTAATTTTATTTTAGTTGTTACTAATTTTTAAATATATTCATTTGAAAAGAAAAGATATGTCCAGGACCGGGACTCGAACCCGGGTCTTCCAGATCACTAGTCTGGGACTCTACCATTTGAGCTATCCTGGGCCCTAATGAAACACGCTTCTCGGCCATGGTCATATCTTTTCTTTTTTTCTGATCCTAAGTCCCCGCGTTCTTGCATTTTGCGAAGTATACGAGAGGAAGAATGTTCTTTGAACATTATTTTAATTTGGATCTAGTTGACTTACGTCATTATATTTATTATAATTAATTTTATTTTAGTTGTTACTAATTTTTAAATATATTCATTTGAAAAGAAAAAGAAAATCTGGAAGACCCGGGTTCGAGTCCCGGTCCTGGACATATCTTTTCTTTTCAAATGAATATATTTCTTAACAAAGTTAAAAAGAAAAATAGAGTTCATAAAGAATAAATAAATAAAATTATTTATAACCGCAATCAACCAGTTTAAAAGATTATAAATAGTGACTGCTTTATTTTATTTTCTCAACTAATAATAAAAATGTATTATTATTTATAAATAAGCTTCATTAAAGAATATGAAAACCAATATATGGATTTTCTCCACTTTTTAGGTCATTACTTTCCAAACATATACTCCAAGAAAATAAACAATAAAAAAATATAAATAACAACGAACAACAGTAGAAGTAGTGAAAAAAAAAAAGATTGAGAAATTCATTTAAACGTTAACAGTACAACTGCAAGGAACTGCAAAGGAATGCAGACGCCCAGATTTCACAACGGAACTGCAGCTTTTGTTGCTCCATTTCCAACAATTTAGCAGACCATTCACCATAATGTCTAAAAATTGCTCAAACGACGCAAAAAGCTTATTTTAAGATCTACAGAAAATTACTTATTTTTTATAACAACTTTATTACGCCCCGAACTAAAGTCATAAATAATTGGATTTGACAAATAACATAGCTAAGAAATATGTTCTCAAATTATTTACTGAACCTTAAATTACTTTGAGATATTTAATTTCATTTTACTTAAACATGTGTTAGTAAACTCAATTCTGAAAAATAATCAATCTAATGTTTACACTAATCTAATCTAATAAACCATTATGCCACTTCAAAAATATTTATTTTTTCCTGAAATATTTAATAGCTTTTAAAAATATTTATTTTAAACATGATTTTATATTTAATTTTAACCAGATATTTATTTATATTAAAATACTTGTTTGAACACATTCAAACGTATAACCACCTATTTATTTAGTTTTTAATAAATTATCGCAACCGCAAAAGTGCTCGTATACTATTGAAGAATTTGAAATAAGTAGAAAATGATATGTTTGTCTAAAAAAAGATGTGTATGAATGCGGTTAAAGCAATGTAGGTTCGATTCATGATTTGGTCAGTTAGAAATTATACAGAACGCTAGAGAAAAAAAAGAACAGACAGCAACAAAAAATTATACCTAATTAATGAAAAAAAATGTATATGCCTACGGAAAAAATACCTGGAAACCCTAGAAACAATAATCTTGCAGCAGAAAACTAAAATAGCATTTTCTTTCCAACAGAAAAAAAATGAATTAAAAAAAAAAGCGAAAAACTTAGAACTACATTTTTACATTCCACTGCAAAAGGACTACTCAATAATAGAAAATTCTTTTCCCACGCACAATAAATCAGTAAAATCTTAAGTATCAATGGCAGATACTACTCTCCTACCTACGTATCAATTTCATTTATTTCTAGACTCGTCTACTAAGATCACTCACTATATTACGGCATGTAAAAAATAAACTAAATTTACAAAATATATTCGCAATAAAAATGAAACATAAAAAGGCCATCTCAAGTTATTAGGAGTGACAAAAAACGGAAAGCGGTATATTTCCAATAACTATTCTTATCAGGTTGTCGCTTCCAGATAAGTTCCAACAATTTTTCGTCCGTTGCCTTTTTAATATTCTCGAAACTGAAAATAATAGTTTTAGTATGGAAAAGAGGAGTGTAATTATGGGTAATAAGTAGATTTCAGTAATTATTTCATCGAGAAATTAATCTTTAGGTATAGATAATCATATAACCTATACAGTATGTGTAAGTCGGCTATTTAAACAATTTACAGTCATTAAAAGTCAATAGTAAATTTATTTTTGTTTTCGAAATTTTTTTATTATTATTTATTTATTGATATTTACAACTATATTACAATAATATAACAAGTAAATAGGGTAAGTGATACATAATGACATGATATAATGACAAGTAGAGAAACTACCCACTGGTAGTACACAAATCGCATGTTCAACTAAGAAGGTCACGTGGCCATCTTCTTTTCAGACGCCTCGGAGGATTATCGGGAATTGAAGAGGAAGCTAGGTTTGAAACCAGAGGGTTGAGTGGAAATGAAATATGTTATGAAAGGATAGATACCGAGTTCGGGCCAAATCAGCAACAAATGGGACATTAAGGTCGTTATGGATGACATTATTCTTAACAAAATAAGGAGCGTTGAGGATTTTACGAAGGATTTTGGATTGTAGGGATTGGATACGAGAGGAATTCGATGGCTTAGTGGAGCCTCAAAGCTCTACTCCGTAAGTCCAAATAGGTCGTATGATGGTCATGTAGATGAGTCTTTTGTAGTTAATTGGGAGGTTAGAGCGTTTGTCTAGTAAGTGTTGAAGTAGCCTGAAACGTTGAGCGGTTTCTTGTCTTTTCAGTCTTGTATGAGGATTCCAGGTTAATCGTTTGTCGAGATGCAACCCTAAATATCGGATCTGTTCGACAGGCACTAGTGGGATATTATTAAAGGATACTGAAGGGCAGGAAGTCATTGGTTTACGAAGTAAGGTAAAAGTGATTTGATGGGATTTTTTGGGAATTTATTTTAATTCTCCAGTTATGACACCAATCTTCAAGATCAGTGATATGGGATTGGAGGCTTTGGGATACAATAACTTGATTGGTGTTGACTGATAATACACATGTACCATCAGCATACGTGGTAAGGATAGTATTAGGATGAGTTGGAATGTCAGCTGTATAAACTGTATAAAGGATTGGGCCAAGGATACTACCTTGAGGATCGAAAATATTAAAAAGGAATCTAATGAAAGGTTAAAAATTATAGTGACTAGGCTCGAAGCGACAACCGACGGAACCGATACATAATTAATAGATAAAATTAATATTAAAAAATAAAAAAAATTTTTTCATCAGAATTTTTACAAACCTATTCAGACGCCTATTTTTAATTCACTAAATTCATAGATGTTTTATTCGTAAAGTTATTCATTTCACAGCAACTTAATTAATGAGGATTCGCAATTACCATGAACGCCAGTTGAACGCGAGTGTAGATTCTATGTGCATTCTAAACTATAATATATATCTTTTGTTAATTGATTGGCAGGGGCAAATCTTTTCTCTTCGAAATAAAAACATAACATATATAAAAGGATCTTATATCAGGATGTACTATTTCATTCATAAAAGTAATTTTTATTTGATTGTTTCCGCGTTATTACTACAAATGATGGAAGTCTTTCTAACCATTATTTATCATTCATTATATTTACTTACATTGTTATTTGCAGTAGTGAATTTCAATTTTTTTTTTTAAATATATGCCTTGAAACATAAATTAAATTTATTAACCAATTTAAAAATGTTCAAATATTTACATGATCCAATTCCACCCCCTGAAGGGTTCATGACAAGGGGTGATTTTAATTCTACTGTTCAACCCCTAATTGCAAGGGTGACAGAGGAACCTGTTCTAACAATAGTGTCAAAATCGTGCGGATATCCGCCAGGCATTGTTCAGTCACGTTTTAATCAAGAGTTTACTATAACAAAATATTTCTGAGATATTTTATACATAATTAATATATATTTTGTGAATTTAAAACACGTTTATACTAATTTAATATATATATACTGTCCATTACAGGACACTCCATTAAAATTATTTTTCTCAGAATAATTAACATCAAACGCTCGAGGCTAAGAAAAAAAATGAAAAAGAACAACACTTTTTCAATTGGATCAACAATCACTACATAAAATTCCCTACATTCTTGAACAAGATAATTATCAACCAACTTTGTTTAAGAAATAAAATCTTACCAAAAATAATTTTATTTATAGTAATTAAAAGTACCGAGTTAAAAAATCAATAAAATTTGATTGACAAAACCTTTAATCTAAAAATACAATAGAGACAAAAAAGTCCTTGATCATTAATGAAACAATTAGAACAAAATAAAGAATGAAACAAATCGTCAAACCACTTAAGATAAAATCTTGTTCTTCTAAAAGCGGCAAAAATACCTTTCAGTCAATATATTTTATTCAAATCAAGGCTTATTTCAAGAAATTGAAGAATTTTAGGCAAATTATTCAAATTTGTATTCAATTTTAGCATGTTGAAGTAATTAAGCGTGAGCTTGATGCACTGTTCTAATTAGTGTAATTAAAATGAAACATTCATCTGAAAAATGTATGTGCTTAAAAGCATGCTACTTTAACAGCGTTATAAACCCATTAACTAATAACGAAATTATAATTATTCAATAAAACATAATGTATGCAAATATAATATAATAATAATTAATAAATTAATGAGTACATCCCCTGTGGTCTTGAGAGGGAGGGGCCCCATTAAACAGGATATATTCACTGACTGAGATTATCAGAATTTACAATAATAAAACTTTCTAATGTTAACAATTATTACAAGTGCAACAGACACTTTAAAAATATATATACAATATACGAACGTATATTTTACAGAAAACTATTTATGAAAATATGAATTTTTATAATCAAACTTTAAAATAATATTTTTCTTCTAACTTTGATGAGTGATATTTTGGAAGTTCTGAAGAAATCATGAAATTGTTTGTTCTGTTCTAAATAACAAACCTACCGCTACTCCTAAAATGTAAAATCCTAAAAACGCTGCGATGGAATAAAGAAATACTCCAACAATATTAAATAAAATGAACAAACGAAAAGAAAAAACCTCTATGGTTGCTAAGGAGGTCATATAAAACCCCTGTGAAGGAACGAAAGAAGTTTTGTACTTTTTCGAACACCAAGTGGGCTGAAGGAATGTGGAGGAAAAAAATTAAATCACTTATTCTTTAGAACATTTCACTAAAACGTATCGAAATCGCGGTCTTGTTAAAATAAAATAAGCAATAGAGAGAAAAAAACAGTTACTAGGAGCTTGGAAAAACGAAGATGATGTTTTCAAGATGTTAAGTGAAATAATTCAATAAGAACATTTTTTAACGTCCAAATTTCAAAAATGAACGTGAAGTAGAAAGAAAACAACTTAAATATCTACCAACAATTCTGAGAATCAAGAACGGTAAAGCATTGTTTTTTGGTTTGTATTTTTTTTTTCCGGCAGTTAAAATATACTGATTCAACTCTGTTTTTAACTTTTTACTGATTATTTTGTAGTTATATAATCATTATTTTGACAATTTCAAAGAATCGTCAAAAAATCACGATCATGTTAAAATAAAATAAGTGACAGAGAGAAAAAGTGTTGCTGAGGTTTTGGGAAAAAGAAGAACGATACTTAAAGGTGTAAAGTGAGATTTGTACGAACAATTTTAAATGGACAAATTTTCAAAAAAAATGAACGTGAAAGAACATTAAATATTTATCTGCAGAAACGAACCGTTCTGAGAACCAAGAACAATAAAGCTTTTGTTTTTTAGGATTAAAAAAATGAATCAGCTCGGTTTTTAAATTATTTACTAAATATTCTTTGATAATTTAATAATTATTAAAACAGCAGTATCAGTTCCGCGGATTGTAGCCTTGAGTCGAGTTACAAGTTTTAACTTTAACTGTTTATTCGTCTCCTTTTTAATATTTTCTTGTTTTGTTTTTAAGTTTTAGTATGGAAATGAGAAAGAAATTATGGGAAATGTGTGCACTTCGGTAAATGTTTCACATAGAAATGAACATTCCAACAAACATATATCATCTATAATTCAAAATGTTGGTTAAAACTTTTATTTTTTGATGAAATGATTACCGAAATCTACTCATTACACATAGCTACATTCTTTTTTCCACACTACAACTCACGATCTTGTATTTATGGAAAACATTAAAAGGGAAACTAATGAACAGTTAAAACTTCTTGTGACTCAAAACACAAAGCGACAATAAGCAGAACTGATACCCAAAATTAAAACAGGAATAGTCACTACATGATCCACTAGTACTTAATACGATGGTAGAGTATGGCCAGATTTGGAGATACCGGATAGAACCAGTTACATATATTTCTCAAAGGGAAGAAATGGTTTAATCAACAACGTCTACGTGTGAACTGTGGCTCTCTCACTAAGTCTCACGAGACACCGGCTCTGGGCAGCTGCAGCTGGAGACCAGCCGGCTTCCACCAGCGCTGAAATCTTAGCGGTCCCAACCTGCGACTGGTAACAAATTACTATTGGATAAGAAGACTTAAGATGGTGCAGACTTACAGATAGCAGAGTATCCTGATTTGTGAGATATGGAGAGGAGATGGAGCGAGAAGCGTTTCCTACAAGCACTGTCACGACACTGTGTTGGAGGCAGCACTGAGTGTCGGGGGCAAGGGGCTGACTCACCTACCCCCACCACTCTCCGGGGAGGTACCTCTCTGGTACTCTATGCCGCTGATGGGGGGTTGGCAGGAAAACTCGGATCCGAACCATTGGGCTAACTGATCCGTGGTGGTTAACGTCTCAAGGTGAAGGGAGTTCAACGGAGGAGATCTTCCGAGGCTATATACTTTAGGACTAGATCAGTTCTCAATGCAGACAATAAATCAAAAAATGTAGTTTTTATTTAAGTAACATCTATTTATAGTCCGTGTTCGAAACCGCACAATAATAATAATAATAATAAATTCTTTATTTATTCTGGGACAAGTCCCTTTAGAATAACAATACAGGTTTCTATACAGGGTATTATTATGTCTTAGAGTATAATGGGATTACATTTAATTAATTACTACCATTAAATTAACAAATGAGAAAGAAAAATCAGACAAAAAAAACATAGCGAATTACTTCCAGTGATTCCATTTAAAAAATAATAAAAAACAGAGTACAAGAAATAAAAAAATAACAGAGATAAGATTACAATAATTATATAGAGAGAAACAATAGATAATTTCATATCTATGCAATTATCTATTACAATGTCAAGTAGAAACAAAGAAAGCAGAAAACATAACAAAAATATGAACAATATCAACTAATATAACTTGTTTTTAAAAATATCTGACTGGATGAGTGAAGCGCCAATAATATAAATAATGATATAAACATAATTATATATTAAAAAACACATCATTCATTTATCAGTTAGAAAATTTTAATCTGAAAACTGGGTGTCATTTCCGATTTTTTGGGAATTGTAAGGATATAAGGTGATTGAATATACGGAATTTGAAGGTTGAAAGATTATTAGAACAACGAATAGAAGAAGGTATACAACATATATGTATAATTACCATATTAATCTTATATTAATATGGTAATTATACCATATTGGATAGTATAATTACGTTATATAACGTAATTATTACTATCCAATATGGATTATGATGCTCAGTGAAAATTAAAGAAACTGATGAAAATATGAATGAAAAAGTAATTTTGTACGTACAGGGTATGGAAGCTTGCAAGTACAAAGTACAGTACAAAGTGATATGAAATAATTTGAGAGGCACTTAAATTTTTTCAAGGTAGTGTTTCTCTTTTGTGTACACGCACGGTTTCCCAACATTACTAAGTGTATACATTAATGTTTATGTAAATAAGAAAAAAAAATCTAAACAATTGTTTCAATACGCATGCACACCACGAAAAGCAGTCCAATTCACCTAGAGGTAAAAATCAATCAGTGTACAAAAACCACTCCTCGTGTGAAAAAAATAAATAAATTAAATCAAAGATTTTTATTGTTAAAAAATAATAATTTGTTAACAATATATTAAAAATAAAGTATAAAAGAGAAAAGCTTTTAATAACAACTAGCTCTTAAAAATAACTTTAACTATAAGTACGAAAATATTTTGTACTTATTTGAAAAAAAAAAAAAACTTTAATCCAGTTTAAATACGAAAACAAACCATAATAAACCAATGGCCCATGGTTCTTGAATGTCTCCTCAAAACATTTTTTATTTTTTTGGAAAGTATTATGACCGTCAGGAACAGGGTAGTGGAAACCATCGCGAAGATGGATGGATTGAAAGAACCAGGCTATTCCAGATCAATGGAACAGAAAATACATTTTGCTGCTCTTGGTCCACTTTCGTTCCCGCCGGTATCTTATCCTCTTCTCTAAGAATCGCTGAACAGCAACGATAAAAGAATTCATCCGTCATCGGTAAAAAACTAAACGAACAGCTAAATCAGAAAATTTTTCGATCGAATAATAACAAATACAATATATTTGACGAAATTAACATTTACAATACTAGCATACAATAGGTTATAGGCGTAGTTCATATTAAACAGTTCTCCATTTTGGTAATGTCAAACAAAATTTGGTATTCCAATGGATACATATCTATATATTAGGTTCAACCTATTTAATTAATGACATTTGTAACTCGGTATTACTTTGAAAAGAAAATTTGTATTACTCTCTTTATTGCTTATTTGATAATACTCTATAATTAATACCTTTATCTAAATCTAAATCTAAATAGAACAATAATGATGCAGTTATCACTCATATCCAATGATGTATGTATTTTTATTCTTTACTATCTATCATATTTAATCTGTCTGAATCTCGTCAATGAAGAAGACCTGCAGTTTGGGTCGAAACTTAGGCCTTATAAATAGTTGTTCTTATTTAAGATAATTATTATGAACTCCACCCGGACCATTTTCATCCTGTTAAAAAATCAAAGCAATGCAGGTAAACTATAGTTTCGAATCTGATTTAGTTTACGCATAAGGTATCCGAACTATCAAGGGATACCTAAGACTGCAGGGAAACAGTGACTCATAAGATAATCATCGGATCCTGTTTAAGATTGGCGTGCTTTCTTCGCAAACTAAAAGAGATCGGAATTCAACACCCACAATTTTATACTTATATTATTGTTTATTAATTGCGAATAGAGGATCAAGCAAAGCATTCTGCAGTTGTTTCTTGTTGGGAAGTCTAATAATATGTCAAAAAAAATTCAATAGTTGTTATATGAGAATAGATGAGACACTCAGAACGAGGAAGCCTAAACGACTGGTGCGAAGAGAATGGTGGACTGGCTTGCTCGTACTGAGAGTGTCTCATCTATTTTCATATAATTACTATTGCGGGCGTGGTTGATAACTGCACTTGTGATTATTGTAACTCATATAAATTTATACAATAGGAAAGAAATATATAATTGTTTACTTTTTTCTAATTATAATAAAAAAAACCTGTAGTACTAGCAATGAAGAATCTTGGGTTCAGTAAGTAGTAGAGACTGTACTGTTTCTAGGACAACGATTGTGCAGGAGGTGATTCTTAACCTTCAGGTTTTCCCTCTGATTAAGTGTTCCCACTTTATAGAGGTTAGGTGAGCTCTAATAGGGTCATAAGATACAAATCCATCCTCTGCTGTTAACAGATAAAATAAAAATCTCCCAGGGCCTGATTTGAACCCGAGACCTTCGCCAGGACTACTCAGCACTCTACCTCGCTCTTTTTCTCAATTTAATTGGAAAATCTAGAATACTGTCATCAAGAACTCTATATCTATCCTATTGACCATGAAAATACATTATTTTATGATTTATTAATAAATTTAGAAAGATTTCATCCAATATGCAATGCAGAGGGTGTTGAAAAAGGAATGCAGCCTTCAAGTTAAAAGTGGTGTGAGTACGAACCCGGGGCGGAGTGTTGATTGACATTCCCCATCCGCTGTAATAGCTTGAAAGCCTCCGGGAGCCGATCCATTATGGGATAGATTCATAATGGAAAAAACCTTCGTCGGTTTCTTACTTATAATCGCGTGTTCGAAATCAACATAAAAGTGATAATGTATTGGAATCAAAACTTCCTATGTTTGTACGATGCGATATTATATTGAAGCAACATATAACTAGCCTGTCTAACACACTCACTGGTCCGCCCCCTCATAACTCAACCGAGATATGGGTTTTTATACCCCCCCCCATAGAAAAACTAGGGGAGGGTGTAAAAACCAACTGGAAAATAAGTACCAAGACTATACAAACGTAATAAAACAAAACATTATTTGTAACCTCGCAATCCGTTTTCTTTTCCTTTCTTAAATTTTCTGAACATTGTTCTATTACAACAGATTCTAAGTTAACTACATCTCAGATTTAAACTAGCCTCGAAGAAGTTCGTATTGAACAACCGTAATCATCCGTTTATGAACCGCCAATCTGTTTACAGCCTGGCAGCTAACACCTTAGTAGTGAGATCCTCCTGGGGATCACCCATTCTATATAAAATGGGCACCCTTTATTGCGGAAAACCTGGCGGGTAAGCGTGATCTAGGACAAATCACCTCCCCGCAC
Source organism: Troilus luridus (assembly GCA_964056705.1). Taxonomy (NCBI): domain Eukaryota; kingdom Metazoa; phylum Arthropoda; class Insecta; order Hemiptera; family Pentatomidae; genus Troilus; species Troilus luridus. The sequence continues at coordinate 55,915,553 of OZ057416.1, read as the reverse complement.
AACCGTCGTTCAAGAAACAGTCTCCACCAAATGCTGAACCACTGCCCCTTTAAGGATTGTACTGGTTGTCAATGGTTTTTTTTTATAGGTTATAGGTTTCGCCAACTGCAGAAGGGCAACTAGTCCACTTTCCAAAATTTCACATGAGAGACAAAAATAAAAAGAATGTTGTCCTGAACTAATTCTTTATCTGCAGTAAACAAAATATTGAAGGTGTTGTCAAGACTGTGCTATCTTGCGGGGCAAGTGCCCTTTCCGTAAATGAACCCTTCTGGTTAAAGATAAAAGTTTTAGAACAAAAAGATACCTGCTCCGCTGATTTTCGCTTTAAGTTAAGGTACAACCAGTTTCCTTTTTAATATTCTCAAAAATAAAAATAATCCCTAAAGTTTTAATATGGAAAATAGAGTGCTATTATGGGAAATGTGTACATTTCGGTTATCTCTCCACAAGAAATGACCGTTTCAACAAACACATCTCACCATTCATACTTAGAAATGCTTCCATATTAAAACTCACGATTATTTCATGTTTAAGAATATATAAAAGGGAATTAAAAATTAAAATTTGTGACTTAAATCGAAGTGACAACCTGCCGTATAGATATCAAAAAATTTTCGATAGTTGCATATATGCGATTCATATCTATAATAGGATGTAAATAGTTGGGGGTGCAGTCAAGAAAACACAGCAAATAAGTGAAACTTATTGTATTTTATATGTGCCGACGTTTCGACCTACTGTGCAGGTCATCTTCAGGGCCAATAGGAGTGGCTGGTCGGTGCAGAAGGTAACTGACGGATTCATATCTAGTTGGGTTCTTGTATTGACTCAAAAGCCTTTTACCATTCGTCGAAATTCGTCCTTGTTTGATCTTGTCCTTCGGAATACCAATTTTTTTTAGATCCTTATCACATTCCTGGATCCTTATCACATCCAAGATACTATACTAGACCCTTATCACATCCAAAAAAGTCCAACTCGGGTTTTATTTAATCCATATATTCCTTGTCATGCGATCATCGGACAATCTGATGATGATGTGTCCATAGAACAGAAAAGGTTGCTTTTCGATGGATGTTGATAATGGTTCCGTATTTCTGTAATGTTTCTTAATTAAATGCACTTATACCTATTTCAATCCCTTTTAACAGTCATATCCAAGTTGTTCCATCCTTCCTACAATATTAAAAGCAGGCTATAAAACCAGGAAGGCGATAAATTACAATTTTCTTCATCTTCTTTCTTTTTTTCTTTTTTTGTTCCATCTTCAATACACGGACTGCCTACAGACAGGACATGTAAAGGAAAAGAAAATGGACGAGAGCTACGTAAGTGAATGATCCTGCTCTTGATAAATATTGGAGAGGGGATAGGTTGCCATGGTGCTGGGTCCCTAGGGATAGCTCCCGTATATCTCCGCCCGTTAGCCGCCCTATATATATTTAATAGGCCCTCCACAACACCCTTCTCAATCTCTGATTAACTGCTCATAGTCACCACCTTATCAGGATCGAGAAGATGAATGGAGCGCAGGATAGGACTCAGCCCAATCCAATAATAATTATAAGGCTTAGCGAGCCCGAAGGCTAGATGCTGATAACGCAAATATCTCCTTACAAACCTCTGTCCATGGATTATCCCTCAAACTTGGGGTGGTTCTCAAGAAAATCCTCCTACCTACGCCTTGTACGTTAACAGATTGGCTCAGCGCTAATCAACTTTTAATCAAATCCTTTGTAACACAATCCAACAACATTACGAGCCCATCTTAATAATCGTGATCACTACAATCCTAATCAAACCTGGAAAGGCAAAATTTAGTTCTCCCACAGTGGCACCGCCCCATTAACTATAGGAGAACAAAATGACGTTAAATTAATATGTTTGTTTGTTCATTTAACGTTAAATTAATAAATTAACATACTATTTTAGAGAAGCGTGTAAAACATGCATCCGGTTAATGTAATTTTATACTATACCTACTCGAACATTTGTACTATTGATTCCATAAGACCAACTTTATATTTTATTACTATAATATAAGATAAGATAAAAAATTCTAAACTAACAAAAAAAATTATTTACTAATAACAAACAAAACTATTATTTATTAACTGAAATTAATATACTAATAACAAATAATTAATAAGCTGATGCAGTTATCAATGTAATAAACTTCATCTTGTTTTAAGACAATGGAGATTGCGGTTGTGTTATTCTGTCATTGCTAGAGAATGAAAGCGTTGAGGGAGATGAGATTCCCAAAATATCACACAAAAACGAAGTAAACTTGCAACATAAATAGCGGACTGGATACCGTTTCCTCATGGGAGCGCCATTCGCTTATAAACTTCCCTTAAAAATCTAAGAATAGTAAGGTACAGATGAATTTAGTATAGTAGTAATTAATTAAAAATATAAATGTAAGGAAAAAAAAGTATACCCTTACAACCCATGAAAGGGTCCAGTGCGCGTTGGAGTCTGTACTGTTTCTAGGACAACGGTTGTGCAGGAAGGTGATTTCTCATAGATAACGCTCAACTGCTAGGTTTTTCTTCAATTTATGGGTACCCACTTAATGGAGACTGATTGAGTCCTAGATCCCGTTGAATCCATCCCAGGTTGATTACAGATTAAATAAATTTCTGCCACTGCCGGATTTAAACCCAGGAACTTCGGCATTGCAACTCAGCACTCTTCCAATGAGCCACTCTGCTTCGATTATTTTATAATGTAAAAAATAAAACACCTACATCACTACTACATGGAAAGGTCATGGGTTCAGTAAATAGAAGAGACTATACTGTTTCTACACACAGATCTACAGACATGTAGATCACAAAGCAAGATATGATGTTAAGGGGACGACAGATATTTATCAAAAACCATATCTTAGTCGAAACATATTATTGACGCTGCAACTGCACCCCGAAAGAGTTCCTGACCTCGCGGAGGTGAAGAACCTGGTGGTTGAAACGTGATATTGATAACATCGGCTGGAAATAACAGTTGATCCAGAAACTGCGGGCATCCGTTATATTAAAATTGTATCCGTTTCCATGTTTCATTCATGATTTACAGCAAACCTAATCGTAACAGTTATGTTATCAATGAATCAAAACTATTGTCAAGAGAGATTAGTTACTGTCTTTAAGTACTGTAAGTACTATCTGACATTTTCATTATATAATGATCATCGAATCCTTAAACGATTATAAATACTACAACTACATACTAAATACTACTTTATACATAATAAAACCTATATTTTATTGTAAAGAAATTAAAGATTTTTGTTTTTATAAGATATAAACCTCCTTAGTCCAGGATCCATGGTTCATTTTTGCACTTGATTACTATCAAGCTGAATCTTCGTGAATAGCTTCGTTTCGATGAGACGCTCATCAATTTCCTGTGCGAAAATTTTCGATTGTTGTAGCTAACAGAGGTAGAAAGGATAAAATATGTCGATTTGATGATTCTCAAAAATGTATTACTAACTGGGTTTTTTTTGTTAAATCTCAAGATAATTATCTAAATTATTTGAAAAAACATTTGCCCTACAAAATGTATGGTTTTATCAAAGAGTCCCCTCCTTCAAATATTTATCGATAACGAATTAAAAAAGGAAGAAGTAAAAAAAAATCAGCTGGTTAGTAATCATTTTTGATGAACTAGTTATCGATACATGTTGGAAGGAGGGGACTCTTTGGTCAAACCTTACATTTTGTAGGACAAATATCTTTTCAAATAATTTAGATAATTATCTTGAGATTTAACAAAAAAAAATCCAGTTAGTAATAAATTTTTGGGAATCATCAAATCGACATATTTTATCCTTGTTTCCTCTGTTAGCTACCACAATCGAGAATTTTCGCACAGGAAATTGTTGAGCATCTCATCGAAACGAAGCTATTCACGAAGATTCAGCTTGATAGCAATCAAGTGCAAAAATGGACCATGGATCCTGGACTACCTTCTTTTACTCCTCTCAATAAAGAAACAAATGAAAAAATTGTGCTACACGACTACGACCTATATAGGGTCTTGGATTCAATCCATAGTAGATACCATATTGTATTTAAGACAACTGTTGAGCAAGGAGGTGATTTGTCAAAATTTAGGCCCAACAGTCTGGTTTTTCCCCCAGCCAAAGGTAGTTTTTAGAGGCAGGGAAAACATCCGTGGCTGTTAGCAGATTAAGATTTTATCTCATACACCAGTTTTGTACCCAGGACATTCAACATAGCACCTCTAAACACAAAGCTATCCAAATCCCCATTAAATATCCTTATATAAATAATGACTGGTCCACACAACTAGATAAAATATCTGTTTACATAATTATATTACCAAGACTCTGACAAAGTGCTATAACAATAAAGAGATCAACTTTGAATCTTGGGAAGAATAGCATTTGACTCCCGTATAACGAATTACCGAGAGCGGTCTAGCCCGGTATGTAGAGCACTGAGTTGCTGTGACAAATGTCACAGGCTCAAATTTGGCTGTGATAGATAAATTATTTAATTTGTTAATAGCCACGGATGGACCTTATGTGGCGAGATCCTCCTGGGACTCATCCATCCTCTATATAATCAGGGAAAACCTGGGGGTTGAGCGTGATCTCAGGCAAATCATTTCTCTGAACAATCGTCCAAGAAGGAGTGCAGACTGAACCCAAACACCTTCATGAGTTGTAGTAGTACAGGTTTTTTCTTCTTATTTTTTTATATTGACTTACACATCCTTTCCACCAAGTCAAATATCAGTAGACGATACTCTAGAAGCAGAATAATGATACTTTCTTAGGATCATATCGAAATATAAGTCAGAGCATTGGAAGAAGATGGAATGCTTGGTGAAAGAGAGGGGATAAGAAGAAGAAGAAGGAATGAAGAAAAGCAAGAGATGGCCTCACGTAGACAACGATCCCTGGGCCACGGGCAATCTCCTCTGCTACATGACAGTGAGGGCAGTCATTTGAATTATTGTTTTCATCTTTGCATCTCCTGTCATTACCGAGATCTTCTCACACAGGACTTGCTGAAAAGATTATTCAACCGAGAGGAAAAATAATTATTATTGTACTCATTTTAATTATTCAAGAGCTTAGATGCGCTATAAAATTATCCTAATAGAGTTATCGTATGCTCAAAGTTCCATGTGGCACCATGTCAGCAACGAAAGCATACTAGAACGAATGAAGAAGTCCCTCAGGGTATTGGATAAAAATTGGCATACTTTGGTCATGAGATGCGAACTGAAAACTAAAGTCTGCTATAGTTATATCATAATGGCAAGATTAAAGGAAAAATAGGTCCAGGTCGTAGGCGTAACTCTTGGTTGAAGAACCGGAGGCAACGGACAGCATTAACATCGATTGACTTGTTTCGTGTAGCGCTCAGTCAAATAACAAGCCGTAATAATCCCGAACATCCAAAAGGTACTTAATAAGTAATTTTGAACAAGAGATATGAGACTAGACATTTCAACAAACTTAACATCTACGGTACTCTATCCCTTGCGCGCCCATATACCGCTAAAAGTTTTTAATAAATTTTGCCCACTGCATTGTTGTAACAGCTAGATATTTTATTGTTATTTAGTTATTTTATAAATATATCAAAATCTATTGGTGTGAATAGATGAGAAATTCGAACAAAAAGTAGGAAAAGACTTACATTAAAACACAACTAAGCACACTAGAGAAATTATGACATGAACCAAGTAAAATCATAAATTTAGTATTTTTATGAATTTGCTTCTGTGAATGTCTCAAAACTATCGCAAAGGAATAGTTTGATTCATAGTCAACATGAACAAAACCCTTGGAAAACAATAATTTCTTAATTGCAAACATAACAATTTATTATAACTATTATGTTAATAATTTAAAATAAAACAATTAAAAACTAACCTTAAAACCATTTAAATGTTGACGAGTTTTTAATAAGACTCACCTGAAACAATAAACAGAATTATTAGTAAGGTACAAAATAATTGTGATGTACAGTTCGACAAAGAACTATATCTAAACTGGAATTTTTCTGTAACAATTTTGATACCAAAAACTGATATATTCAATCAAATATTAGATATTTATTAAAATTTAAGGGTTTTAAAAATCTACAGCAATTTAAAAAAATTAAAGCGTTTAGCATCTTTTAAAAATGAGATAGTTGATTATAAACGTACAAATGTCTTCATTATTAACAAAAAAAAAATTGAGAAAACATTTTTGAACATTCATGACGCTGCCTCAGTGGTAAAGTATATATTTTAAATTGCAAATACAACAGTGATACTAAATGATGTATCGCTATGCGGTTTAAAAACCTTGATCAAAAATGTGGGGCATGTACCTGATCCATCAACTGGTCATGGGCATGCTACAGCAGAACCTGTGATGAATTGTTGAAACAAATCTTATAAACCAATCAATACCTGGGCAACCCACAAGGAAAAATATATTTAACACCAAACAGAAAATACTAGACTTATAGCTAGAAATATAACTTGAATTGAGTTGTTGCATAATTAGTATAATTATCAAGTAAAAGCACGTTAAACTTAGACAATGAAGGGTTCAGTACATAATAGATACTGTACTGCTTCTAAGACAATGTAGGTGCAGGAAGGTGATTTGTCAGAGATTAGGCTATTACATTTGAACGAACGTTTAGTACGCCAACAAATATGGCCGTTCGTACATGATATTTTCGTTTAATTATATTAAAGTTTATCTGTGGCTTCTAAATAATTTGTTCTTACCTTCATATATCTAGCTCTTCAGCAAAGCAACTCAGCTCTCTTACGATTCTAGATAGTATTCTAGACCTTATTAAAACCACATTTCATGATGGCGGCTCGCTTGTCTGGCTTTCACAATAGAAAATATTTACATACTCCACCATGATTCATTCCACCAGTATTTATTAATTATTGACATTTAAAAATACATTATTAGCCAAAAGAATCGCAAATAAGAAATCTGCACAGGATTTTATTAGCTTATGAACTCAAATGAGCTTTAGTTCAGGAATAAAATACAATATAAAAAAATAGTTAACAATGCTTCTTTTCAATTGTTTAACCAAGCCGATAAGTTGGCAATGAAAAACCGGATAACAGAACTTAATGTTTCGCCTTATGCACACATTAATTACGTTTTTGCAATTAGCTTGTGTAACAAATAGAATAGACGGGAAATAAAAATTACGGCGTTCAGAGCTTAAAACAAGTGTCGGTAGTGAGTCATTAGCCTTGAAGTACAAGATGCACAGTTTTCTGATAACTTACTGTTTCTTATTAACCTCAACACATCCTAGATCTGTCAGTACAAGAACAAATGCACTTAAAATATCATGGCACATAAACTGATCGATTCCAATTAAAAATGAATATTACTAAATTTTTAATTGAAACCTATGGCGGATATATACAAAACTTGAGATATATAAAAAAAGAGTCGGGTATGTTCTTTTAACAAGTTTCAGAACACAGGGGGGATTAATTGTTGTAAATAATTATAGAAGTCTGATAGAAAAAAAGTGCAAGGGATTTAATGCCCATAAAAAAAATTACAAAAGCATAGACCAACACTGAAGCCGTACTCCTAGGCCTTCCGCACCGGCAGGCAGACTTAAAGGAGTTCATTCAGATTCATAGGATCAAAGGAGAAGCCCAAAGACTTGTGTGTGGCTGTATTCATGCAAGTGTGAAAGTCTCTTGTTTGTTATGAATTGGAGAATGCGGTCGAAGATGGGATTACTTTCGCTGCAAAGAAGAAAGAAAACTACAGACATTTGGTAATTAAAAGTGGAAAACAAATTTACTTTTCTCCTCATTGACTTCTTAAATTAATCAAATCTAATAAACACCTTAATTAATTATAACCATTTATGTATTATTTAAAGTATACATAAATAAACACATTTTTTTACTGAAAATATATCTCTCCCTTCAGTGAATTTTTTTTTAGACTTCAGTTATTCACAACACCCTTTGATAGGTATACGTTTTTCATTTTATTATTAAAGAAGTTCAAGACTAGTAAGAATGTTTATAATTCGAAATTACGATCCTAAAATGTCGTAATCGTGAGGGAGAGATTTCGCATAGTTGGGAAATTACTATACTTAGGTTCCTACACTGTTAAGTAGTTGAGTGTTCTACTGATCTGCTGTGGTAAAGATCCTGGGTTTGATCCGATAGTGAAAGATAAATTCGCAGCCATTTCTTGAATCTGTGGCATCTTGCTAACTCTCCCAAGATTCACGCAGCTTTATAATGTTGGTAGCCTTTATTGGGGGAAAAATTTAAGTTGAGCGTGATCACGAAAAAATCACCTACCTGTACATCCGTTTTAGAAACAGTTCAGTCCCTATCATATATTGAGACAAGACACTTCATTGGTTATGGTGCTATAGGTTTAAAAAAAATATATATGAGTGAAAGTACCATAATAATTTATTGGTTTAAACCTCATAAAATGATATATCAAGTGAAAGAGAAACATTTCTATTTTATATCAACAGTTCAATTAAGATATTACGATAGAAAATTATTACATCAATGAATTATCATATTTAAGGCAATTAGAGAGTATAAACGATCCAAGAGAAAGTACAGAAAACGTTTCTTTTCGAAATATTGCTTAGATGTCTTCCCAATACAGACATTTCTGAGACGTTATTTATTTTTATCATCACATCGTATCTCTTGCAATGAACATTACGAAGTCCGGAGGCCATTTATCGCAAAGAAGAACGGTTATGATGGCCTATCTCGAGTGGTAAAGATAGGGTAGTTAAAGGTAAAATTGTGCTCCTTCGGTAGGAAATGGAAGTCCGAGGAGAGAAAAAAAGGTGAAAATGCATGATGATAAAAAGGTAAAATGAAAAAAAAAACTGAACTTTTATTGTGTTCGATAGTTTATTCTTTTTAAATAGCAGAGTCGCTTACAAATCAATTAAAATAGTTAAAAATCCGATCATTAATTGATAATTAAAGGTTCAAATGAAAAAATATGCTAAATGGCATTCGTGGAAAAAATTAAATATTGCAATTGTTAGTTAATATTTATCTCAGATGCTTGGCAGATTGTATTATTTTGTTAATAAAATAAAATAAAAAATGGTTTGGATAAGAATATAGTACAAAATGATAAAATACTAAATATTTCTAGCTCGCAATCATCATTCATTTATTGTATTAGATTAATGATTGGTTATAATTATATATAACTTAAAAAAGGTGCATAATGGCCAAGTATGCAAGGAGGGGAAAAATTAAGTAGTAAAATTTCACATTTATTCCAAGTGAAAATTTTATTTTCTGTGCTATAATTGTTTAATCATTACTACTAATTCAATAAAATGATATAATTCACTAATGAACAAAAAACCTTTATTCCAGTCAGATAAATCTTGTTAAAACATTAACGAAGGATTAAAAAATACGTTTCGACAAATTTATTTGTCATTTTCAATTCTTGTTCTTCGTAACATCATTTAAAATTCATAAGTAAAAACATCACTTGAGGCCAAAAAGGATTTAAAATCAATTTTACAATAAAGTCCTGGAAGTTAACCTTCTTCCAAATTTGTACATTTGACCATGGAAGAAGGTTAACTTCCAGGACTTTATTGTAAAATTGATTTTAAATCCTTTTTGACCTCAAGTGATGTTTTTACTTATGAATTTTAAATGATGTTACGAAGAACAAGAATTGAAAACGACAAATGAATTTGTCGAAACGTATTTTTTAATCCTTCGTTAATCTTTTAACAAGATTATCTGACTGGAATAAAGGTTTTTTGTTCATTAGTGAATTATATGATTTCAAAAGATAGTCCAGTATATAAGAAAAAACCTTATAAAGAAAATCAATAAAATGAATGAATCACGGGATTATTTCTAATTAAAAATAATGGACATTGTAATAAAAAAAATGACTAATTGGAGGGGGTAGAAATATGGGGCCACAAAATTATACATAAAAAATTCTAAGAATATCTAACATTCTCCATCTTCATACAGGGTCGAATGTTTTAGTATATTCAAGAATGTATTGTAAATATAGATTTTTTTATTAATTTCTATTGCTTTTAGGTTGCCATCTAAACCATAAAAAACAATCGTATTCATCACGTATCGTAAACTTAGTTTTCAAAATAGCATAAAATGGAGCAAGATAAATTTTATTCATTAAAAAACTGAAATGATCAATTTTAGGCTGATGATTAACAATCGCCAACTAAATCTGAAGCGTAGAAAATAGTGGAATTAATTCCGCAGATTTGAATCATCGATTTAAAATAGAGTATTCGTTAGTCAACAACTATTTTTTGGGGAGATAAGTTAATTTTAGCCACTTTTCTTTGGGAATTATGTTACACCGTTTGACATCATGCTTCGATTATAATACTTTCATGTAAAACATGATCACAACAAAAAGTGAATAAATAACCAAATCCTATAAATGAACATTAAAATGTGGGAGGGGTAGAAACAAATAAAAATCTTAATAATATAATCCAAGAATCCAGATCAAACTAATAATAAAAAAAACAAAACAGGATCACTAAAACTAAAGTAGGGTTCTGGATTTAGTACTTAGTATAGACTGCGGTTTTGTAGGGAGGTAATTTATATATTAGTAATCGCAATGCTTTTCCCGATAAGCCTCTTTATTGAGGCTGGGAGAGCCCTCGGAGTGTCTGTAGATCTCACAGGGTCTTTCCTGGGCTGTAAACAGACTTAATGATTTATCCGTCATAGCCGGATTCGAACCCGGCACAACACAGGTTACCCATCTATATATATATTTATTTTTTAAATATTATTTATCGTTTACTTTGTTTTATTTCTTTAGTATCCGTCGCTGGGGGGAATATTCGTAGCGTTGGTGTAGACTCCCGCAGCTCTTTGTTGCTGAGCTATTTATAGCTTCGCATGTCGGCACTGACCAGCTCAACACCACCCGCTTCGCCTAAACTGAATTGCCTGTCTGGCTTCATAAAGCTAGAAGCTGGTTCAATTCCAAGATTTAAATCAATTATCATACTACATTATCATCATTTAAGTTAATTTTTAATTTCATTTACAATAAAATATTAAATAAACCGGAAATAATCGCTTCCGTTCCACTTCTTGCAGAATTTTGCAGGAAACAAGATCATAATGAAAGTTTTACAGAAACAAGTTTTCAGGCATGCAGGAACTTTAACGTTCTTTAAAATTAGAGAAGTAATATTTTTAAGTTAAATGGAATGAATACAGGAAGATTGTCATGTTAGAGATGTTTTAGATCCAATTTAAAATTTACTGTGTAAAATGGGACCAGAACTCGAACCCAAAGCATATATTTATTCTATGCTTATTTTCCGTTCACACAATAAATTAAAAAAAAAACCCTGTACCACTACAACCCATGAAGGGTCTGGGGTTCAGTACATGGTAGAGACTGTACTGTTTCATGGAAAACGATTAGGGACGAACCAGCGGTTAGCAGAACCATTTAAAACTTACTAAGCACCAGAACCAGGTGGTCCTAAAATTTTTAAAGGGTGTAAGAAATCCTTGGTTATGCCGTCCTTCGGGAGAACCGTGACTGTGCAGTGTCACAGGTACTCGTTTAAGATTCCTATCCTAATTAAACCTGGATAGGCAAAATGTAGGGCTTCGACTGTAGCATCATCCGATTAGCCATAGCGGCATAAAGTGGCGTAAAACGAAAAAGAAACCACACGATTTTCTAAAAAAAACAAAAAACAGCGCAATATAACACTATATATTTATTGGGTTTTTATTTAGTATGTTTGCAGCGGGAGATGGGTCATATAGGATGTAGGACCCTATGGAAAGGAGGTGACTTGTTCTAGGTCACGCTCGACCGCCAGATTTTCCCCCCTTATTTTGGGTACCCTGTTTTTATAATATTTTATAGAGGCTGGGTGGGCCCCAGGAGGGTCCTACATCCTATATGATCCATCTCCCGCTGCAAACAGACTAAATAAAAACACAATAAATATATAGTGTTATATTGCGCTGTTTTTTGTTTTTTTTAGAAAATCGTGTTGTTTTTTTTTCGTTTTACGCCACTTTATGCCGCTATGGCTAATCGGATGATGCTACAGTCGAAGCCCTACATTTTGCCTATCCAGGTTTAATTAGGATAGGAATCTTAAACGAGTACATGTGACAGTGCACAGTCTCGGTTCTCCGAAATTTTAGGACCACCTGGTTCTGGGGCTTAGTAAGTTTTAAATGGTTCTGATAACCGCTGGTTCGTCCCTAATCGTGGTTTTTAATAGCCTATAAAATATCTATCAAGATCGTCAATTATTTGAACAGGCTTCGCGAAAAAGATACAAGTAGGGTTCGACATTGCCATTTCTAAAAATTAATTTTGAAGATTTTTTATGGAATAATTATTTTCATTATAATCATTAATAAAATGATAATGCCATTAGGGTCCTTCAAGAAACCTTCCTTCCACCTCGGCCATCCAATTTCAGCGATCGCACACTATTTTTTTCCATCTTAAAACAGATAGCAGCTTTGGGTCCTCCTCCACATCATCCTGCCATCTGATACATCCTTTTCTTCGCTTGCCAATCGGTTTACCATAGAGCATCGTCTCTGGTATTTTTTTGTCTGGCACTGTCTCTTATGCTAACCATTATATACGGTTCTCCAAACAGCTCAATCATCTCATTCCTTTTCCCTATACTGTATTCTCGGCTACTCCACCTAATATCCCTTTTTTACCAGGAGCTGAGTATGCGTTCTGATTTTCAATTCAGGTGTGAGGTATACCCATAACTACCGATCTTACTTCGGGTGTTTATATTTAGAGTGTATTCTTTTTCAGAGCACTGAGTTGCCATGCCCACAGGAAATCCTGGTTCAAATCCCGCTACGGGCAAGACTTTTAATTAGTCTATTTGCAGCCGGAGATTCTATAAAATATTATAAAAATGGGGTACCCAAAATAAGGGGGAAAATATGGCGATTGAGTGTGACCTAGGACAAGTCACCTCCTTGCAGAACCGTTGTCCATGAAACAGTTCATTCTCTACCATGTACTGAACCAGAGACCCGTTCACGGGTTGTAGAGGTATAGGTTTTTCTTTTCTTTTTCAGAGCAACCTAAACTGCAACACTATACAGTGAGAAATAGCAGTCATTCTGTGCTGTTATTCTGCCTTGTTTCTGCACTCTACTTTGTGGAAACTGTAACCATACTTCCTAGGTACTTAAAAGAAGAAGAGACTTTGCCATGAACAGGATTCAATACTGAAGGAAAGTAATTTTGCAACTATCTTCTTTTCACAACCTTTAACTACGTACGTAATTTTAATGAAGTTTATTTCTTAACTTGCCTTAAAATAAGTAATTAAAATGTGTTTTTTAAATAGAAACGTCGCTATTTTAGGCATTGTCTTTCATTTAAGTTCGGATAATCGACGCTCAATTGCACCAGGATAGGTGCAAAAATAAGAATAGTAAAACTATCAAGGTTTTTATTTTCAAGGCAACTTGGACCCGACTGTAGTAGAATTCCACGCAGTAGTCAATATTATAAGCAATAAAAAAAAATTTCTATTTGACTATTTTTTTTAACGTTCTCATGTAATAAGCGGTAAAATAATATAACAAATTAAACCTATAAAAAACTAGTGGATATTAAATGCTTTGCTGAAATTAAATTGTTGTTAATTTTTAGTTAATAATGGGCTGGGAACAAGGAGACATTTAAAAAAAAAAATTCCAAGAATGCCTCATTACCAGTCCAGGAATTAGATAAAGAAGTGATGATGAATATTTATAGAAATAGATATTTTTAGTTTTTCTGTTAAAAATTCTTTCCTTTAAAAAAAGTGTGGAAAAACCATTTGGGTAAATTTTTGGATCGTTAATAGGAAATGTATTTTCCTTAGGATTTTTGCGAAATTAATGAATTTAAAAACACACAATGTTATTTTACACCCTTTCGTGAAATATATATTTTTTTTATTTATTGGGAATGAACCCATGACTACCACACAAATCATATTTTTCCCCAGAGTCTTAATCTTTTTTCCATGTTATCATTTTGTCTCCTCTATTATATTTTTTAAATATTCATACTCCTCAGTCTATTTTCTCAGTAATTCAGAAGTTATGCGAAATAAATTAATTTAAAAATCTACAGTGTTTTTTTATAAAATATATATTTGTTTACGCATTGCGGATGAACCCAAGGGGACCAAGCAAATCATTCTTACGTATTTTTTCTGCATATATTTTTCCCCTCTGTACATTTCGTTCCTGGTTTCTTCAATGCTTCCTTTTCTGGCATTGCTGCCCACTGTTCTAATTTGTTTCCAAACATTGTTTTGTCAATAATATAACTCAGTTCTATGTTCGCTTTTTTGTAAATCTAGTTCTACTTGTCAAATCTATGGTGTGGTCAACTTGACTTTTTGTACGTAGCAATTATTCTATTGGTGAGTCTTGTTGAGGGTTGTATGGAAATGTGCCCATTAAATTTCAATAGTAGCTTTCTCATAACTGCAGTTAGGTTTGAAATATTTTATGTATATAAACACATACACACACACAAACACCTATTTCCTACAGTAAGATAAAAACAAAATGCTAAGTGACTAAAGAGTATTACAAGAAAGCAAACGAAAGAATGCCTGACAGGAAACCTGTATGATTAATCTGATATATGATAAAGATTTATCAACTGATAACTGATAAACTAGATAAGGAGTCGTTTTAAGTCTGTATACGAATATCAGTTTGGCGTGTATTTGTTTTTGTTTTTTTTCAAATCCGGTTCGATGTCGTTGCAACAGGAATGCAAAACTGAAATAGTATTTTCATGTAAATTAAAAGTTACAATAACTCCTTCATGATTATAACAAATATTTGTTTATATAGTGACGAATATAACAGTTCACATTTTTAAAATTAATTATAGAAATAAATGGGAAAAAATAAGATGCAACAATGTTCATTAATTAAAAAGTGTTTAAAAATTTAATTAAATATTTTTAAAAATAAAAAACCAAAATACTTTCCTCTTATTCTATATTAAAAAAAAAATTTAAACCAGTTGGACTAACGATTTAAGTTCTATATACCCGTAAAAAAAATAAAATAATTGAATGCAATATTCCAATTTCGTACTTATTTAAGGGAGTATTGTAATCGGATCAATCTGAATACTTCATTCACTGCATTAAAGGAGAAAAATAAAAGCGATTGCGGACTCCATCGTAGATGACGGAACTGCATTTTCATTCCCCCTCAAGATCAGGCAAGGCACCGAGATCCGATCTGTAAAAATAAACTGTCCCTGATTTCTTGGGACAACTGAAGAAACAATTTCGTTCACGGTCGAACGCTTAACCAAACGATCCCCCTGTCGTCTTTTTTATTCTAGTTCACAGGGCGGAGAATAAGACTTGTAATGGCTGCCTTCAACGAGCTTTTCAGAATGCACTCCATCATTGTAATTTTAGAATGCAGTAACATCACTAGACTAAAAATATGGAATACGAAATTAAATAATGGTGGTATGGATCTTGGTGGTAATGGAATGCTGCCTGTGCCTGGTTTCTTGT
Organism: Troilus luridus; assembly: GCA_964056705.1. Taxonomy (NCBI): domain Eukaryota; kingdom Metazoa; phylum Arthropoda; class Insecta; order Hemiptera; family Pentatomidae; genus Troilus; species Troilus luridus. The sequence goes on along the minus strand of OZ057416.1, from coordinate 55,899,924 downwards.
AGGACTAGATGTTTGGGACGTGGTTAATTTAATATTTCTTTGAATAATAACTCATTCTGCCCTAAAGATGACTGAATTGGCGAAATTCCAGTAGATAGTTTTGTTTTCTCTAGTTTTATAAAGCCTTTTGTTTAGAATTTTTCTTAATCATTTCTTAATCTAGTTATTTTATATAATTTATTTCACGACAACATGCTGTGTTATTTGAAGCAGGAGATAATGTATCACAGGCAACTTTGTGAGTATGGTTAAGTATTTAGAAATGGACATACGAAAGTAGGGATGCTTCAATGTTTTTAAAACTTTTTTTGTACAATGATTTGTCTTTTGAGTATAACTTGAAATTATTTATTTCTAACACAACGTCAGGCCTCGTGTTTCACGACAGCCGTGGAAGCTAAAAGAGGCGGATTACGAAGTCATCCCAAACCCGGCATATTCGCAAGACTTATCTCCAACAGATTTATATCTGTTGAGAAATTTTGACAGTTTCATTAAGGGTAAAATTTTTGAGAACGATTCTCAAAACAAAAACGAATTTTCAGCTTTATGTTATCATAAAACTATGAATTTTTGATGAATTGATGATTTGATAACACGTTGAGAAAAATGTATAGAAAATAAGAGTAAATATTTCGAATAAAAATGGTATGATTACATAAAGTTCCTACATGTGCCTTGGTTATTAAAATGTACCGATGATAATTTTAAACATCTTTTCTTATAAAAATATTTAAGTATTAGAAAACGACATAAGATGGGGAAAGAGAAAAGAAAAAGAAAGAAATAACAGGTAAGCCTTGGCTATCACCGCTCTGATAACCGGCGCCATATTACACAGCTCATAGAGGTGAAAATCTGTACTTAACCCACATCCAAGGCTGCACGGGGAACCAGGCCAGAACTCCGATATGATGTTTTTTCTGCGAGCCTTCTCATCTCAGTCCCTCTAGGGGAAGATGAAAATAGTTGGGAGGGATTCCCTCAAAAAGTTTAAAAGAGTAGGATAAAAACGAAAAAGAAAACTGTACCATTACAACATAAGAGGGACCTTGGGCTCAGTGTCTGGTAGGTCTCTACTGTACTGCTTCTAAGACAACGGTTGTGCAGTGAGGTGATTATCCGAGATCACGCTCAACTGCAAAGGTTTTCCTCCAATTAAGTGAATCCACTTTAGAGAGGCGGTTTGAATCCCATAAGGTCCATCTGTGGTTATTAACAGATTAAATAATATATCAACCCTAGACCTTAGTATAGCAACTCAGAGCTCTACACACTGGGCTACACCACTCTCTTAAATCTTTCAATGCGGAGAGCGTTATATTATGCTGACCACCTGAGCTATATTATGGACCGGAGAGCATTATTTGATGCTCCCGCCTTTTTGCCTTCAAACTGATGTGGTAGGGGATCAATGTACTTAGCTTGAAATGTTTTGTCCAGTGCCAAATTATATTTCAGGTACCGTTTCCGTCACGTTTCATTTTTGTAATCCGATTTTATTCTTTATTCATTACATCGAGTATTTTCAACCACTCTGTTTTTTACAGCACAGCACAAGGCACTATACTTTTATATCAAACAAACATAACATGATTTGTTGGGAACTATACAGGAGTAGATCTAAGAGGTATTGTCCATGATAAGTTCTAAAAAAATCTACAATATTTCAAATTTTGGAGAGGAGATATTTTTCATAAATACTATAAAAATCTATTATGAACTATATATTTAAAAAAGGAGGTGCGCAACTGGATGTTATACTAAACACGAGACTTCGAATTTCTGCGTCTGGGTTCTAGTAAGGTTTATACATAACAAGCTTTGGCTCTACCGATCCCTTTATCAAATACCAATTAGTACAGACTAAAATTACAAGAAGAAAGTAAAACCTGAGATGATATTCTAATCATAGAACACTATTTCCATAATTAAAAAACCGACAATTAAAATAATCAGTCAAACTTCAGAAAACAATTATAATTTTTTCTACCAATTATAAACGGATGGATGCAATTGAGGTGATTACGCGGCTGAGATAAATCTAATAGAGTATCGTTATTGGAACGTACCGTCGGTGAAATATGTAATCATACCAGGAGAGAAAGTAGTTAAAGCACCTTGGGGAAGGGAATGGTAAGTTCGCTAACAGCATTAAGCTACATAGAAAGGCATTAGAACAAGAGCATATTCCTGTAGTTCCGCCAGTGTAATGGAGTTTCGAAAAGTCTAGATCATACAGAATCTCTAGATAAGTTATACGTTATTCGGGGGAAAACTAGAGTAGACATGTTCTGACGAAATTCCTATAATAAAACCTTTTATAAAAGAAAATCGACTCTGCAAGTTCTAGAGATCCTCCAAGCTCACCAATCCACGGGTACGCTTAATTGGAGAAAACACAGCAGTTGAGCGTAATCGTGACCACACCGCTTCGTAGACAACCATCCGTGCCGAATGTTTCTATTTTTATTCCCGAAATAATGAATAGAATAAACATATACCACTACACCCTTAAGGGTCTGTGGTTCAGAACATGGTAGAGACTGTACTATTTCTTGGACAACGGGTGTGCGGGTCGGTGATTTGTCCTAGATCAATCTCAACCACCAGATTTTCCACTTTATATGGGCTGGGTGTGCCTCACGACGTCCCAGATCCAAAATGATTCGTCCCCGGGTGCTAACAGATTAAATATATGCCAGCAGCCGGATTTGAAGCCTGGACCTCCGGGGGTCTGAAGATTCCAACTTATTAATGGTTGACATTATATTAAAATTCCATAATAATTATAAGTAGTAATTTATTCCTTCATTCACGTTTTAAATAATAATGTTTAGAATCTACTCATAGACAACACCAACAGTGGCGCTGTACCATTATTCACAAAGAAGAATGTAGATTGTGTTCTTTTAATTGTCATCAGGTTGAGGGTTAGGAGTCCCAAGAACAAAGCCTCTCACTACGAGTTCCATATGCAAGGCAAGGCGGGGAAAAAAATAGTAAAAGAGTTCTACCTTAGAAACTTTCTCCTCGTTAGGGAGTAATATTTAAAGTTCTTGTCTCAAGAACCTTTCAGACGCATGAATATAAAGGATTTAATAATGTCAGTCATATCACACACATGGTGTTGATACGACGCGTTAGAACAAAAAACTAAGTCAGAAGGAGGCTTTATTCTTGGGGATTACTATATACATTTTTTTTTCGTCGGATATTATTATATACCTAAATACATAGAAAATGTAATGAATAAAACTGTTTGAAGCATTTAATTCCTACCGGTTTACCTGTTTAAAAATGAAAAACAAGGTTGTCGCCAGTTCGCAGCCCAGTAGATGGCCCCAGAATTTTTCGAAAGGAGTAAAAATTCTTGTTTGTGCCGTCTTTCGGAAGGGACATAAAAGGGGGGTCTCAGGCCTCAGTGCTGTGCCAGGTACTCGTTAATGATTCCTATCCAATTATACCAGTGATAGGCAAAATTTAGGACTTCCGCTGTAGTCCATTGTAATCATAAAGATACGTTAAATGAACAAATAACCAAGGTTGTGGATTCTGATGACATACCTTTTTTTCTTTTTTTAAAGCCATGTATATTGTTGGGATTAATAATGCTTTCTACTCGTAAGCAGCAGTAACAGGAAAATACTAACAGATGAAACAGATAAATTAATTTTGAAATAACAATATTTCATTTAAGAAAACTTGTTTTTGTGTGTTATCAATTTTGATTAAATAGTGATTGGGTGCAACGAATTCATATCGTATATACAAATGCTAAGTATCGAAAGTTAAAAACACTATATTTAAAGGGAGTGAAAAAACTAATCCAAGGATCATTCGAAATCATACGTATTGACAAGATTATTTTACCTATGTCATTATAAGTTACTTTTTTTAGTGCCTTCTAGAAGACTATGTGAATTTTATATCAATTATCGGTACTTAAGCAATCGCTAGATCGAAAACAAAAGTGTGGTATTTTTTCCAGGTTTGATACGTGGGAAGTTAGAAATCGCTTGAGATTCAGTTTTTGAAGCTAAGGCTACAGACGGTTCCAGTTGAGGGGACAGTAGCCCCCACCAGAGCTCTTGGAATGCAACGGGTCCTCCTACCCCAATCTCCCGTCAGGAGTCTGCAACTCCGCCAAACTTAAAACTCTTTTGCTATAGATCTGTTTTTCCTTTGCGAATTTTGTTTTTGCAAGCAAAAAAACTTTCCAGTAGTAATTCTTCAGCCTAGTTTTAAGCCATTCGAGGAGATCTCCCAACCAGCTCCTTTTCAATCTTCTAGAAAAGTTGTCAGACACGTCTTTCTTCGCTATTTCCTAAACGAGCAAATCAGGATGACCTTGAAGCTTGCAGTGAGGTTCTTTAGCAGTATGATATTCTACAGATGTCATATCTAAGTCTTTGAACGGAGATTAATTACACATAGACTTCAAATTGTAAAAAATACAATATCAATAAAACGGGAGAGGGGCAGCTCGGTAGTAGAGCATTGAGTGGCCGTGCCGAAGATCCCAGGTTCGAATCCAGCTGTGGCTGATAATTTAGTAGATCTGTAAACAGCCAGAGAAGAAGACCTTCCTGGAACTGATCACCTTCCTGCACAACCGTTGTCCAAGAAACAACACACTTTGTCATGTACTTAGTCCAGAACCCTCCATGGGTTATAGTGGTAAAGTTATTTTTAAAATAAAACACCTCTAAACTCTGATTCATTATTCAGTGTTCTTTAACAACCATCAGCAGAGTTACTACTAAATCGATACTAGAGACTCCAAATGAAAATAAAATAAAAGTAAGACCTAATGCATGAAAATAATCGAAAACTTTAAAAAAAAAATCTTAATGAGGTTTTTATTAATTAAAACTAAGATGTTGCGTCATACTGTGAACTGCCTTAGATGTTAAGTCTTTCAGTTTGTTTCGTAGCTTGTCGCTTCGGATTGAGTCACAACAGATTTTTTGCCTTCGTTTCTATTTTAATATTTTCCAAAAATACAAGTTATCATGAGCTTTAGTATGGAAAAAAAAATGTAATTATGGTAAATTTGTATACTTCGGTAATCATTTAATCTAGAAATAAATGTTTCAACAAGCATATATCATCTATACTTCTAATGTTATTGAAATGTTAGTTGAAACTACTATTTCTTGATGAAATTATTACCGAAAACTACTCATTACCTATAATTACATAACCTACAATTACTAAATCCAACGATAATTGGTATTTTTGGAAAATATAAAAAAATAAACGAGTTAACGGTTAAAACATGCTGTAACTCAACACGAATCGACAACCTCCGGAATATATACCCAAAAATATTCAGCTTTTAAAAATGTAGTAAGGCTGCAACGGCCAACGGAATGTGGCTAAAATCTCGAGGGAGATAATCCGGTAACGGTTCAGAAGATGAGCTGAATTTACGTTGGCAGGACCCGAACCCCCGAAACGACACTAAACGACACCCCGGCCATACCTCGGCTATAAACATCGATACGAGTTAAGCCCTCCGAAGGAAAGAGGATGGTAAGACCGGACAGCTAAGAAGAATGGTGCCGATGACGTCAGGGCTGACTCACTGGCCTGCTCAATACAAGCTGGCTGTCTCCTATGTTCCATCTACAAGGCTCACATTAACATAGTATGTTCGTTAATACTGCCTCTTCGCCCGTGCAGGCCTAAAGAACAAAGGCGATACATCATGGCGCCTGTCAGCTTATAACTAAAGAACCAGTCTCGTGCGCGATATTAAACACGTTAATAACAGGAAAAATAAATCATACATTAATTAAAATAAGTTAATAGGGCGTAAGTAGTAGTAGATAGGTGCAAAACAAACTAATTATTTAAAATTGTAGTTTAGTTCGTAAATTTAATCATATCATATAAAAACTGCGAGTAACAGAAAAAATAGTATTTGCGATATCTTTCATCAGTATACAATCCAAAGAAGAATGTTCCAGACATAAAAGCTACTCATATGAGAATTGACAAGTACATCACAAAAACCCTTCAAATGTAATTTACATTATGGTAATGTAATATGTTTTAAACAATGAATTGCATCATTGTGCCTACATCAAATATGGAAGGCACAATATAAAAAGCTGGAATGCAGAACGTATTATTTACAGAAAATTGGTCATATTTATAGATTTTTAAGATAAACAAACCATCCAATAAGCCTAGTAGGACGATGTACAGAGGATATAGTCTATATAGACCATATTTGTAACACCTTAATTCGGGACCAACAGGTAATAATACATAGGGATACTAAGAAGGTGGAAAGAGAAAACATAGGGCCAGGTAAGACAAACTGCAGAGGACAAAAAGGAATGACGGAGGTGGAGCGAGCTCGACACTGAAAGGCAAAAGAGCAAGGGAAAGAAGAAAAGGATTTTTATGTCTTCTCTTCTCCACCATTACCATTCTTTTGTAAGCAAAAACACACCAATTACGTCAGAACTTTAGATCCAACTAGCTGACTTTGTGGCGATAGTTCAAGAATGTGTGGTTCAAAACGACTAGGGCTGGATCCCCATTTCGGTCAGTAAATATTTAGCTATGATGGCTCCGGGAAATGAATCTGGCACTGCTACTTTGCTGAGTACACGACGGCTACTGAAGGTAGACATGGGATAATATGAGGGTTGGCAAAAAACTCTTGCATGATTAGTTGGATGGAGTACCACACATTTTTCGTATCTCAGTATGAAAAACTAAGTAGTTACTATTGTTTATGAGTAGTTACTATTGTTTCTAAGCTATTTTCGATAAATCATGTCACTTACATTAGCAATGAGGAAGTTTGTATAGTAGGATAAATCCCTAGAACATACGTAACACAGAGAAGAGAAGGATCCAGAAAATCATTAAATAACTGATATTTAACTGTGTAATAAACTTTGGTATTGGTATCCGTAGAATGTAACGGGATACGCCATAGACAAATAAATCGATCTATTTTAATCCAACTTATGATCTGAAGATTTCTAGCTAAAGTCTTAATCCTCTCCAAAGGCAAGCGATGATTAAACATACAACGCATATTCGATAATCATTCCTTTTTCATTAGCCTTTGAGATGAAGACGTGAGATTTAATACATATTTAGTTAGTTTGTCTCATAGTACTACTAGACATATGAGACACGACTTTGCTTTAAATTGTTCTTTGTGATGGGATGATGATAGAAGTGTTTAATTAAATAACCGCTAATTCAGAAACCTATTAACTACGTAATCCGAAAGTAATTGGAGAGCTAATTTTCCATAACTTTAAACTATAAAAATCTTTATCTTCGTTACTTAACTTGATAATGGCATTGATAAGTAGTTGAAAGTATTGATCATAATATTCATTTACGACATTTTACCTAAAATATTACTTATTCAGTGGACATGGTTTCCTTTACCTCCGGGACAAAGAATTGGCTTAAAATCTTCCATTTGTAACTTATATACTGGTGCAGGTATACTAAATTAATTAATTAATACTAAATTTTCTTAATGATCATAAAAATGAAAGTAGGCCACTCTCCAAAGAAAGGGCTGTTTCTATTCAAAACATAAAACAATAGTTACATTGAAACAAAAATGCTTAAAGACGCTAACAAAAAAAAAAAAAAGCAAAAGCTCAAATTGTAAGCCTAGCAACAAAAATCCTAAATAAATAGGGGCTAAGGATATTTGCGGACGAGGGCAGAATCTCTCATGTGAAAAAATCCTTCTTTTTTTTCCTCCATAAAACCCTTTACAAGGCATTCTCTGAGATAGTCCTGATAAAATTAAACTTAAATTAATTAACTTTTGAGACTAAAGTTTAAAAGAAACCTTGATAAATGAAGTATAAGGAAGATATATGTAGAATGGAAATAGTTGGGGGTGCAGTCAATGTAAACAATTTATAAGCGAGACTTATTTATTGATAGTGTCCACGTTTCGACCTACTTTGTAGCTCATCTTCAGGCCTATGAGAGAAACAGACAAAAAAATATAAACTATAAAACAAACATTACAGTAACAAGAAATGTAAAGAGTAAGAACAAGAGAAGGTAAACAGAAAGATGAAAAAATAAAATGATATGTGTAAATATAAAAAAAGAGATATAAAAGTATGGAAAACTTAGCATAATACAGATAAAATATAAAATGCATGATAATAAACTCCTGGAGAGTTACATACGTAAAAATGAAAGAAAATTGATACAATATATTATGCCAGGGAATAAATACAGAAGAAATACGGAGAAAGTAATGAATTATTTATTCATTCAGAAAGTATTAGAATTATTTCCTTTCTAATATTATAGATCCCTCAAATATTTTATATCTTTATATCTATATAACATGCCTTACGTATATTTTCAAATTTATATTTATTTTTACTTCTTGATCTGTCATTGAAGAGATTCCTTTCATTACTTTCTACATATTTCTTCTGTTTTGATTCATTACTTTCTACATAAGTAAGGTATGTAATATAAATGTATATAATTAGAATGAAGTTATATTAATACAAAATATAATGTAAATATAAAAATAAAGATATAAAACATTTGAGAGATCTATAATATTAGAAAAGAAATAATTCTAATACTTTCTGAATGAATAAATAATTCATTACTTTCTACGTATTTCTTCTGTATTTATTCCCTGGCATAATATATTGTATCAATTTTCTTTCATTTTTACTTATCAAACTCTTCAGGAGTCTATTATCATGCATTTTATATTTTATCTGTATTATACTAAGTTTTCCATACATTTATAACCCATTTTTTATATTTACACTTTTCATTTCATTCACTTTTCTGTTTACCTTCTCATGTTCTTACTCTTTACATTTCTTGTTACTGTAATGTTTGTTTTATAGTTTATATTTTGTTGTCTGTTTTCTCTCATAGCCCTGAAGATGAGCTACAAAGTAGGTCGAAAGGTGGCACTATCAATAAATAAGTCTCACTTATAAGTTGTTTATATTGACTGCACCCCCAAATATTTTTATCCTACATTTGATCTTCCAGCCAACGATATTTTCTCTATAAGGAAGATAGATCAATACTTCGCACTATCTCAAGGTCAACGCTAATTTCTAAAGTCTGGTCAGCTTTTTCCAACCGTTCTTTTCCAGAATAATAACAACAACAGAATTTGATTTCGTTTTAATTACTTAATATACATGATGACTGGGAATTAGTGGCAGAGCCATTAAGGGGAGATACTATAGACTATTCCAGTCGATATTAATATGAAACCTACTGTCCTAAAGTTAACCTTTTCCAAGATATTCCTACTTAAAGAATTTTACAAAAAAATCCTATTTAAAATCTTAAAATAGCTATAACTCCTAAAAATTGGTCTTTCTGTCCATTTTTTTTTTTTTTTTTTTTTTTTTGCAACAAAGATATTCTAAATCAACTTCATATCTGTTACTCCCATTGGAATCAAACTATTAAGGTTGGAAGAGTATCTAGTATTAATAATAACTATAGTGTAAATGAGACGTAATCATTTTATTACAAAGTACTATAAAATAAATCCTTTGTTATTACACATAAGGTTGGATAACTCTATGGTAACACACTAAGGAGATAAAAGGCTTAAGGGAAATACTCCCTTTAGGGCACTAAATCCTGCCATTGTTCGTATAAATAAATTTTAAAAATACTTGTATCACAGCAGCCCTTGGATTTAGTACTTAATGTACTTATTATATATGGATTTACTGTCCTTGGTGCAACCAGCAATAAGAATACTCGATCGGGATAACGCTCAACCAATATAGCCACAAATCAAGGGCACCGCCGTTATAGAGGCTGGGTGTGCCCAAGCAAGGTCTACCTACTCCGAAGATTCGATCCACGGCCAATAAGTCACAGCTGGACCACTCCCGGACCGAATTATAACTTCTCACAGAGCCACCCAGTTCCAATGAGCTGAGGCAGTGAAAAAGTATTTAAACAAAAAGGAAAGTAACGACAATTGTTAGTAACATACGATGCATGACTTGGACAGAACTATATACATGCCTAAGGGCATGAAGATATTTATGAGCCCAATATGCAGGGCTATTATCTACCAAGTTGGAACAATGGTCTTCTCAATCGGTGCAACTAAACAACTTGTGAGTCACACCCAATGCAATTTCATGTCATTATCAACCCATTTAGTTGTTGGAGCAAAGTGGTTAGTAACGAAAAACGATCTAACAGAAAGAACTGTAGTATTAGAAGTAATATTTCGCTAAAAGCATTGCAATGCGATGAATATAATCTCACTCTCAATTAAGATTGGGAGCAGGATATCTCAGGGTTAGAGAGCTGAACTACTGATAAGTAAGCTCCGGATTCGAATCCAGGTGTGATAAATAAATTATATATGCTCCCAAACCTATCGGTTCTGCATATTCTCCTCGGGCCCTAGGAAGATTGTAGAAAAACTCTTTCTTGTGGTCTCGCCAAAATCATCTCCCCGCATAATCGTTAGATTTGACTCTTCACAGGGTCAATTTTATGTTATAGATTGTGCATATCTATAATCGGAATATTTATATAATGAATATTTAAAGAAAAAAACAAAGACATGTAAGTAGAAGATTCCAGGGATATCTAAATCTGCATGGACAAAAATTATCAGATACGCTCGCTAATAAATGGATTACATAATTTTATTTATAACACAACTAAGGATGTATTAAATTTGTAGGTAGTGATAAAAATGTCTGCATTTATTGAAATGCTTGACTACGAAAAACATCTTCAAATCACGAAAACATCTAACGCTTTAAAATTCTTCAAGTTGCAAACCAATAAATACAAATATATGAGCATCAGATATATATATTGTATACATAAAAAACTGATACGTTGAACCTTTGATTATTACAGTGATTATTATCTAAACAAAACGGTAATGGGATACCGCCAATAGTGAAATATTAGCTCATTTAAAGACCAATTAATTAATATTTTCTTAAATTATTAAATTTCAAAAATGTCAGAGATGAGTATAATATTACCGCTCGTTAGCATGTATTTTCATTTAATCGATGATAAAACATGATGAAAAAACTATAATACGGGGTGAAAGGTGCATCAATTAAATAATTAATTAGAAAAAACTGTTATTGGATAATTATTAAGATATATTAGTAAGATTTCTTAATGCCTGGCAATAACTAATGGACAATAATCGCTTAATAACAACTTAATGCCTCAGGAAGCTTTCTCTACTATTTAATTCTATAACAATATTATAATTAATCCCATATAAACAACTATTTATCTGCAATGGCCTCTTATGATTCCAAATAATCTAGAATACAAAGCTGTTGACCGTCCATTTGTTCAGTCCCCTTTATTAAAGAAATATAAGCCAATTAAGCATATAACTAAGGAATACCAATTTATTTTGAGACAAATAAAAAAGAAAACATTTAATGTGTTTTTATTGATTTACATCTTAAATGGTCTGTGAGAAATGGTCGAAATCCTTCTGCATCCAAAGCTGTCATTATTATGAACTGAGTAAATTATGTTTAATGGCCTTAATATCCCATAATTCGCAAATTGGATCAAGAATTGATCTCGTATCAATCATTATATTACAATGCCATAATTACGCTACTCAATTGATTCCATATGATCTCCCAACATATTTTAACAAGATATAGCTCCAGGTTTATCAAACATTTTCAGTCCTGATTATGGGTAGTTTTTCCACAAGCTAGCGTTGCATCCCCTTAAGATTTAAGCTAATTTTATTCGCAATTAACCAAATTTCCGTGTTGCGGAAACCAATAGGTCAGTTTAAAATATATTTTAATGACAACATTCATATATCATAAAAAATCAACTATGCGTAAAATAGTTTCTTATCGAACGTGAGGTTGCCTCTGAAATTTATGAGTCTGTTCGGCTATAATGTGAGATTATAGCCTAATTTGACTAAATATGGCGTTCAGGATCGAAATGCGATGAGTTTGAATTTGAAATTGTCTTATTCATATATCTCACTCGTTCACTCAAGTTATTTTATCATCCCGAAAAATCAGTCTGGGGTTCACTACGTAGACATTGTTTCTTGGACGCCAGATGTGCAAGAAGGTGATTTGTCTTATTTTCGCTACCCATTTTACAGTAGCTATGTGAGCCCCGAGAGGGTCCAAGAACCCAAATGATCCATCCCCAGCTGTAAACAGATTAAATACTCCGGTAATTTAATCCGGCACATTATCACAGGATAGGACCTTCGGCACGGTAATTCAAAATTATTATTTGCTTTTGATCCCAAACCGGCTCAATCATTTTATGTCCGTTTTGAGTTTTTAATCATTTTTATTTATATAATTTTTTAATTTACTTTTTTTTTAATTCCAGGTACTTTGGCGCACCGGGAGAGGTGGGAAAATAGGAAGCGGGACTTCCTCTTTGGAGCTGATGAAGGCCCGAGGGTAGATTAGCTCTTGCTAGCGAGATAGCTAATTGAAAAGGGTAATCTACCACCTGATTGGCTAGCAGCAGTCCACGACTTCAACGGACCTGTTGCCGATATCGATTAATTCACCATCCGTTTCGATAATCGATTTGATCATAACACTAATGATATAGAAATGTCATCGAGTTGCTAAATAGGATGATCATAAAATGCTACAGAAAATTGCAAATTAATCTGCAATGAGTGTAATAGGAAGAAATTCTTCTTTTTAATTATTTTTTTAATTGGAGAAACCCTTCCATTAAAAACTTGACCCATAATTCCAATGGAGTTAAAGTCTTGTTCCGTTGCTCAAGGTTTATCTAGGAAGTTTTGAATTTCCAAGTTTTTTGGGATGCAGAACATGAATATGAGATACCGAAGTGCCATTTAAATAAATCAAATCAGAGGATAACGTAGAAAAAAAAGAAAGACATACTCGTAAAATAAAATAAACTTATAACTAAACGTTAATAGTAAAGTAATTTTACTAAGTTTTATTAAAAGTAAATACCGCATTCGTGTTGTAATTGGGAAGCGGGGTAGCTCATAGGTAGTGATTTGCCGTGCCAAAGGTCCTCGGTTCAAATCCATCTGAGGCAGATAATTTATTTAAACTATTAACAGCCGAGGATGGATCTTGAGGATCTATAAAGTGCGTACAGCACTAATGGGAAAAACGTGGTCGTTGAGCGTGATTGTCGACAAATCAGATCACTGCAAGACCGTTATACTAGAAATAGATAAGTCTCTAGCACGTACTGAACCCAAGGACCCTTCATGAGTAGTAGAGGTACAAGTTTTTTTTTTTAATTCAAATTTATACGGAATCATCTCGTGATAGGAGATATTTTGTTTTATTATTAATTACTCCAGTGGCCTATGTTCTTTTATCCCAGCCACAAATAAGACTGAACAACATATAGCAAAAGGCAAGGAAAGTGATTGAAACCGTTGTGGCAAAACTAGGCAGTTATATTTGCAGCCTAGGAAAAAACCTGTTGAGTAGAATTTTTCTGAACGAGTTAACTGTACTGAAGGAAGCGAAATCGTGTTATTTTCGTAGTGCATAAGTACCTAAGTTAGGCATTGGATTGAAATGTATTTATTGTTTATATTTTATTTAAATGGAATTATACTATAATTCCAAGTCAATGACCACGAGAATGACAAGATTCCGCTCCCCTCTGTACCAATAACTCACTTCCATATTTCGAAATCATAAATTATTCCCCGGGGCTGCAGATATATAAATTCATTACTAAAAAATAATTTGGAGAGGACCATTCGGTAAAAAAAATCAGTATAAAAAGGTATAACAATTATATAGCTTTTTAAGCTCCAATGTAACCCAACAATGACGAGTAATTTCCGTAGTTGAAATCAACAAATCGTAAGCGAGTCGTGTCTTCCTACCCCTAACCACAATATATTTAGTAGACATACATAATTAAAAATTAAAATAGTCACTCACCTTATCTGTACATTCAATAAATAATTTAACAAATCGAGTAATCATACCTGAAAAAAAAGAAAAGACAAATTAGGTACATTAAAGAAAGAAACAGTAACGAATATATATTATTGGTACAATAATTAAAGACAATGATTATAAATATCAATTTCTAAGTAAATTTCCTAAATTTTTAAATTAATCTTAATTTTTTGTTGTTTCTTTTAATGCCATATGGACTAATTATTCTGGAAAAAACTGCGAGGGTATTTTATGATTTCATTAAAAAATATATATATATTTTTTTGTAACAGCAGTACTGTTTCAAAGACCATATACAATACTAAATTATTGCCCATTAAAAGGCCACATAAAAGAACAGGGACCTACAGAAAAGTCTTGTCTAATCCAAATGGCAACGTAAAAAGAAAACTACGATGAAAATAAAAAAAGTAACTGTTCCCAAAATAAAGGCGAGGAAACACACGCGAAACTGATAATGGCGAGTATTAAAAACACGAGAACGTGCAATTCCTACTATTTATCATGTCTAAAAGCGATCACAGCTGGAGTGATTTACAATCAAAAGTGGTATCAATTAGTTAATTAATTGATGAAATTACATGATGTTCACTTGTCTGTTACATCTTGGACAGTAATTACTTTAATTAATTTAACCAAATAATTAACAGAGCACATAATTATACAGAGCACGTAATATATTGTAATTCAGTTACAATTATGTTGGAGAATGTTGCTTTTTCCAGAACATTTAACAATAAAGATAATTGAAAATAATAAAATAGTTAACTATAAGGTTAGAATATAAAAATAAAAATAAAAATACAATATCATATACTAAGTAAATGTCTATTACAATGGTTTCAGATAGTTAAGTAATATGTTTGTGAAACTATTGAGTTAATTTATTTCTGGAGAAGACTGACTCAGTGGTAGAGCGTTGAGTTGTCATAGGGTTCAAATCCCGCTCGCTGGCAGACTTTTATTTAATCTGTTAGTGGCTTGAGATGTATAATATTGGATCTAGGATCCTCATGGGGCTCACCCTGCCTCTATAAAATGGTACCAAAAATAAGGGGGAAAGATCTGGACAAACCACCTCCCTGCACAACCGATGTCAAACAATACAGTGAGAAACAGTAAAGTGTCTACCATGTACTGAAACCCAGACCATTTACGGGTTTTAGTGGAACAAGTTTTTTTATTGATTCAATATATTACACAGACAAAGTAATATCAATTACTACACTTGACAAATAAGTTGCAATTTAAAGAAATAATCAAAAGATAATAATAAAAATGTCATTGTTTTTGAAGGAGGAAAATCATCTAGCAAATAAATAATTGAAACGCTTTTCACTCAAATAACAATAAATAAATATACGTTTATTTTTTTAATTATTCAGTGTACACAGTTTTTTTCCTAATGTGAAAAAAATATTATAATTACAATACATTGTTAAGAGTTTATAATCAGGCCGGAGTAACCGAGAAAGTGTTCATCAGTAATTGATGCTTCCGTTACAACATATTTTTAGAGCATTGCTAATTTTTTTTTCGATACCTTGTGAATATGTCTAAAAAAAATAGTTTGGATATATATGCAACCTAGGTGAATAAGTGGTTAAGTCGAAATGTGTCCAGAGAGTGCCAACTGTATTGAGGTAAACGGAGTCATGTCATTCTCGTACTTTTTGGCTTGAAACGGAGTTGTATTATAAGCAATAACTCCTTTTAAAGCCAATGCCTGACTTCGACTCTAATTCACTACGAAAATAAGGCGATTCCGCTTCCTTAAGTATAAGAAACTCATTTTAAAGAAAACTCGACTTATTCTCGGGGGCTGCCCAGATAATTTATTTTTTTTAAATTTGTTAGCTTTATATGACAGGCCTTTATATGGACAATGAACATTTATAATTTAACGACTATTCCACAATTCCATACCAGAAAAAGAGTTTTTATTATTAAACCTGACATATAAATAAAACTTAACTTGACGCACACAAAAAATTTACGGGCACCAACTGAATAATCAACGGTATTAACATTTTAAACAGAACCGACACATGAATAAAATGATTGAATGATTTAATAATATACTGTATTGCGTCCATCGGAGGCAATACTGACGTATCAAAGACGTCAAAGCCTGCAATGGTACTTGAAATGAATGTTATCATAGATATCATTGCACGTAACAGAGGTAAAATTAGATAATAGATCTAAAGAATATCTATTAGAGATGTGCCTTACTTTTTTAGGAAATTTTTTTTAAAAAATGCTGAAGTGAATTAACAAACAAATTCCTGAGGGTCCATAAACATAATTAAAACCAATGGAATGTTATAAATAACCAATAAAAATGGAATGAGAAATGTATTATGCAGACATATGAAAGTTTAGAAAACAAATCTAGAAGCTGATGTCTTTCACATAGCCTTTACGAATCCGATAGATTCCTTTCACCACTACCAAAAAAAAAGAAATATCCAAACGGGTTGTTGCGGAGAGAGAAATGAAACTGCTTTTAAAGGTTTTCGTAGCTGTCGGAAACACAATTTCAAACATGGCGTTCGAGTATCCGTACAAGGAGTGCATAAAATAGGGATATGTTTTCTTCTTTCTTAATAGCGTGCTTTCACCAAGTCCCAGATATCTTCACTTAATCCTGATAAACGAGCGGTAGGAGTTTAGTTTGCATCTCCTTAAGCAATTAACTATCTCTCAGGAGGGAAAGAAGTTTAGACAAAAAATAAATTTTTTTGAAACCAATCAAAAACCGTACAAATAAAAAAACTGAAAGTATTCTTAACAAACGGTCGGTCCAAGATTTTAACAGTATTCTCTCAGCAAAGAAAAATGCCATGATTCATCAATACATAAAAACATCTTGGCAAACATTCCGAATGGATACAAGGATCATTATTAAGATTAAAAATTAAAAGAAAAATCCTGAACCACTACACCCCATGAAGTGGAATATCTTTTAATTCCTTATATATATTAAAGAACTAAATTTTAACATTTAATTCTTATTAATCTAGTGGAAAAATTCCAACAAAAAGCCCTTAAGTCTCCAAACTAAAACAGAAATTGAAAATATCTGGTCAATATTTCGCCCATTCAGGCAACCTAAGGGTAGAAAGAGAGTAACAGCAAAGAAAAACATGAATAATGCATCCATGAAACATCCCACCACCTCCAAGGCTCAAATGCCACTACTGAATCATAAAGAAGGTTACTAGACCCCAGCTGGATAAGGTTAGATAAAAACAGCTGATAAACTTTTACTTGAAACGTTTTTCTGAATTTCGTTTTGTTTTAAAGTTGAAAACGTTTGATCCACTTGAAATGGGACACCCTGTGTATATATATATGTACACGCATTACATATATATAGGTCAGACAAAGAGGTTATTGAAAGGGATGAGGTTCATGACGTAAGCCCTCCTTCAGCTTTCAGAATTTATGGCATCTCTGATAAGGCCTTCTGAAGCCACCGGGTAAGATATCCTTAATATGTTAGCTTTTTCCTTTCAATTCAGATAAATGTTTAAACATTTTTAAAAAACAAGCAGCATATTTTTCATATATTGTATGTATTCATTTTACATATATCCTATCTTATAAGGTTCTTTCATTATAGAGGTTGGGTGGTCTACAGATTCCACAGGATTTATCAGTGGTTGTCAACAGATTAAATTATTTAGTCGCTGCTGGAGAACTTGAACCAGAGATCATTGTGCGTCCTGCACAATGAGCTCTCACTCAAACAAAAAACCAGTAAGATAGAAAAGTATTTTATTTGATACACTTATTTGATCCCATACAAAACAGTTAAGTTGGCTCAGAAATTAAGAAGACTATAGAACTTATGACCATGGAATTATGACCATTCAAGAAAAAATATTTTCTATGTAATTATCTGAGTTGTCTAAATAACTTTGGTTTCATGAGACTGTTTCTAAACAACTGTTGTGCAGGGATGTGATTTGTACAAGATCTTGGACCGCCAGGTTTTCTCCCTATTAAAGTTACCCACTATATAGATACCGGGTGAGCCCCAGGAGGGCCTGTAGATCCACATAGTCTATCCCACATTCTGCACATTGACTTTTCCCATTTGATGCTTAGTTATTAGTTGAGATCACTATTCATTGACTATTGGGTAAAACAGATAAGATGTAGAATGGGTAAAATAGATTAGATGAAGAGGAAAAAGAATAATAAATAAAGTAAATAATAATTATTTTAGGGAATGAAGCAGTTCAGCGTCCATTGGTGAACTGACCGTCTTGAGTTCAAATCTAACCGTGCCAAATAAATTGTTCGGTCTGTTGACAGCCACGGATAGACATTGTGGAATATGCATAACATTTTAGAGCTCACCCAACCTTAATTAAGTAAGAACCATTTATTAGGAGAAAAGCTTGGCAATCGAGCGAGATTTCAGACAAATCACCTCTCTGCGTAACCGTTGTTCTTGAAACAGTATAGTCTCTATGATGAACTGAATCCAAGATCCTTCATAAACAATAGTGGTGGATATAGAACGTGAAATAATTAAGACCGTTTAAGACAAATTTGTCGACAAGTTTTTTTAATTAAACAGCTTCATTAAATAACTTAGGATAATAAAGTTAGTCATAAATCATAAAATAGATACAGTATTAAAATTATACGAATATTAAACTATTCTTTAACCAACCATTTTTTTTTTTTACAACTACACAACAGCGCTACAACTCGGTGACAAGCCTGGCCTGCTCCACCAGCTTCTCCCAATCTTATCAGTTTTTCGCATCCGTCATCCAGCACATATAGATTTATTATTTTTTGTTCAATTCCCAAACTTAAGCTTACTTAGGTCCAGTTGCAAGCTGGGCAAATAGACTCGGGACGAACTAAACGGAACGAACTGCTGAGAACTGTGACTACAGAATCTCCAGCCAAACAAGGCGCCTGCCCACTAAAGCTGATTGCGAACTCATCGCTGACTCTTCTTCATGAGATAATCAACTAATTGGGTCCCCTTTGGATAAACGAACAATAATATCACTCCTAGAGGCCCTACAGACAATAGGATTACTAGGAAAACATGAAGTGTGGACCGTTTGGGGAATAAACCGATGACTGAGTAGATTCTACGAAAATTACATCACTTTCAAGATTATCAGTTAATTTTCTGTTAATAGATAAATTAAAAAAAAAAATCCCTAAAAACAATCAATAATGATTCACCATCAAAAGCCCTAATAACTTACAAAATATATGGAACTGACATCCCAACCCATCCTAATACTATCCTTACCACGTATGCTGATGATACATGTGTGTTATTAGTCAACAATAAATATTTCATCCCATACTCTTCAATCCCATATCATTAACCTTGAAAAATGGTTTAAAAACTGGAAAATAAAAGTAAATTCCCACGACTTCCGTTAATTCCACGAAATTAAAGCTTGCTAGAGGACAACAGGTCATTTAATAATACACCACTGACTCCTGTTGAACAAATCCATATTGACGTTTAACTTGGAATCCTCATGCTAGACTGAAAAGACAAGAAACTGCTAGCCGTTTCTGGGTACTGCAACACTTACTAGACAAACGCTGTAATCTCCCAATTAACTTCAAAAGACTCATATAAATGACTATATAATGATCTCTACGGACTTACGGAGAAGAGATTTGGGGTTCCACTAAGCCATCGAATTCCTCTAGTATCAAATCCTTAATGTCCCTTACTTATTTACGAATAAAGTCATAATGTCTCATTTGTTAAGGTAATATAATAATAATGATATTAAAATCACATAGTAATCATTATAATGACTTTATATCATAATTTTGATAGATAATTTTTGAATATTTGATTGCAGAATTTTAATACATCGATTTTTACTTATTTAGGGATTATAAAAAATTCTTCCACATAAAAAATAAATAGTTTGTAAAAGTGTGATGAATTCTCCAGGGCAAAAAAATGAAAGAAAACGTTTGCGTATCATTATGACCGAACTGAATATAGCATACTATCATTAGATATAAATGTGAAGAAAGAAACCAGGACTAAGATAGGAATTCTCTGACTCTTATGTATGATGTTGATGTCCTGTTACATCGCCCCCTTAACGGTTAGGGAACATAACTAAGTCTTCAGGAATCCCCATTTACATGCACAAACAGGCACTACATCGACCAGGGAGCAAGTTGACTAAGTATTATACAAAGCGTTTTTTTATGTATGTGTGAATACATCATCTTATAGTACTCAAAAAAAGAGGAAAATATAATTATTGTTAAGAGAATAGTTATTAACAATAATATATGAATAAACTTGAAGCAATCTCTGATATGAGCTACGACTACTGAACGAAATGTACAACGTTTCCGTTAGACATTTCTTAAATCTAAGGATGGGGGAAATAATGAAAAACATCGCTAATAAATGCAAATGAATATATAAGGCGTATAACACCAAAATTTCAAACAGTGACTCTCTCACATTTTTCGTTAATTCAGTCGAGCAATTTTTCCTAAAACGACCATTTGCTTCCTTATTTCTCATTGTTAAGGTTCGGTTCTGAACCTGAGCTTTGGGAACATAAAATAAACAAAATTTTTTACATTCCAGAGTTATTCTATTTTGATTAAAACGCTTTATATATCTGATGTATCTAGTTTATTTACCTAATAGCATGGAAAAATATCTTTAAAAAATAATATTTTTATTTGAAAAGAAAAGATATGTCCAGGACCGGGACTCGTACCCGGGTCCTCCAGATCGCTAGTCTGGAACTCTACCATTTGAGCTATCCTGGCCACAATCATCCCAAGGATCTGGATATAATAGTATATAATACATTATATACTATCCTTTAATTTGGACATATTTAAAAATTAATAACAAATCAAATACAATAAATCATAATAATTATAATAACGTAATTCAACAAGATCCAAATTAAAAAATAATGTTCAAAGAACATTCTTCCCCTCGTATACAATCGGAAAAATGCGAGACCGCGGGGACTTCAGGGATCAGTGAAAAAAAAAAGGATATTACCACGACCGAGAAGCGTGCTTGATTGGCGCCAGGATAGCTCAAATGGTAGAGTTCCAGACTAGCGATAGAGTCCCGTTCCTGGACATATCTTTTCTTTTCAAATAAACATATTTAAAAATTAATAACAAATCAAATACAATAAATTAAAAAAAATTATTGATTTTAACAGATAGTGAAAGTTTAATTTATCCTAATAGTCATTTTTTTTAATCCCTTCAAACTAGTAAATAAAAAAAAAATCCTTTTTTATTTATATTTTTATATATGACCTGGACAGTGTTAGTGACTTCGCAAGCAAACCATTTTTATTTTTCATGTTCACCTTAAGTTGCAAAAAAAAACATTTGAGTACCATCACACAGCAGACAATTTAAAAGCTATTTTTTATTACAAAAATTAATTAGAACATTGAATTAGGAGCTAGTAAATAATAAATTATTGACAAATCAATATTTATCAATTTTCATTTAGTTTAAAGAAGATGGCCAAGTAATCTTTTAAATTGAATTTGTTATTTGAGTATTACAACTGGGTACTTTCTCTATTTGCCTTTATCCATGCCCATTATATTTATTTGTATTGTTATAATCCAGTTGTAAATTAAAAAAAATAATAATAATAACAAATCATTAAAAAGTTAAATAACAAAAACATTGTGGAGAGAATTTAAATTAATCCCACCAAACAAAAAAAATTAGGCTGCATTAATGAAAAAAAAAACATTTTAAATGCTAAGTAGTCCTCGGCTTAAGTATTCATGTATTCGTTATCAAATGTAAAAATACTCCTCATTTCATGTGCAAGATTAAAGTTTATAAATGCTAAGGTAAGGCAAATTTCTTATTTTGCATAGCTCAAATTACTCGATGGTTCACATATCTTTTTAGTAAAAAACTATATCCTTAGTTTTCCACATCACTGTATTAAACGTTAAAAATACATATACCTATTTCAGGTGAATGAAAAGTTAAAAAAAATATTAATTATAAATATGTTGCAATAGACCCGACTATCTAAAAAAACATCGAAATTGTTTCAATTACTTAAATTCAAGATATAAACTTTTATTTTATTTTTTAAATATAAGATTATAAAAAAAAAAAAAAAAAAAACTACTACTATATTCCATGAAGGATGAGGTTCATAACATGGTAGAGACAGTACTGTTTTTAGGACAACGGAAGGAAATGTTTTGCCCAGATTACTCTCAGCCGCCAGGTTTTTACTCCAATTAAGGGTACCCACTTTTTAAATATTGGGTGAGCCCCTTGAAGAACCCAGAATATTCTCCATGATAGCAACTTAGCACCCCGCTCCCAACCTACAGCATACAATCGACAGCCCCAATGAATAAGTTATTACCTCGAATTT
The DNA here is from genome assembly GCA_964056705.1 of Troilus luridus. Classification (NCBI taxonomy): domain Eukaryota; kingdom Metazoa; phylum Arthropoda; class Insecta; order Hemiptera; family Pentatomidae; genus Troilus; species Troilus luridus. The sequence continues at coordinate 55,877,514 of OZ057416.1, read as the reverse complement.
TGTCCAAAATGAGTGTATTGTACTTAGGGAAATAGAATCTATTTATTTTCTTAGTGAATTAGGGACTGTCAGGCGTTAGCTTGAAAAGGAGTTATTGCTCATATTACAACTCAAGTTCAAGCCAAAAACAACGAGAATGGCACGAATTCGCTTCCCTCAATACAATTACCTCGCTCTGGTCAAAATTCGTCTTAATTACTTTTTCACCTGAGGTGCAGATGTATAAATTAATAAGAATTTAATTTAAATAACGTGATTTAAAAAAAATTAGAATACTTATTTATATTGCTTAAAATATCAATTCGAAAAAGCATTCAAATTTAATGGTGATTCGTCAATATTCCTTTCTGCTTACGACTTTTTGTCACGATGACATTTAATCTAACATATATCATTTATAAGCGCATACGAAACTGTAAAATATGAAAGCATACCGAAAAGTATCGTAGTAATATATCTTTCAAGAGAAGTACACTATATCATCCTCTTGCAGGAGAGGCATCGGTACATCATCCTCTTGCAATAGGTCAGAACGAGCTAGCAACCAAACCGCAACCAATGGGAATTGCAGAAAGGCATCGTTGGCGTTTCGTAACGGCTTGTTTTGGATTGGTTATATTTGTGGGTCAGTTGAACAATTTTTTTGTGGTATACATGTTTCGTAGTCCCATCTTCATATCATAATTTGGATACAGGATTCATAACATTTTTTTCTCTAAATTCAGAATTTTAAAGTGAGGGTGACTCTCAGGCGATACAGCCAAGAGAGGCTACACACACTCAGCGCTTTCCATCATTGTCGACTGATATTTTAAGCTTGTGACTGCTCAATTGCTTGATTAAAAGTACAAGGTGCGACTAATAAATTATTATATTATTTATTTAGCATCAGACTGTACAACAGAACGTTTTTCAAACGTCGTCTAATACCTCCAGTTTGGACATATGCATTACAAATTTACGGGATCGCTAAACAAATTCACAGAAAATTTGTAAGTTCAAAAGTTGTAAATAACAAAACTTTGTATACGAACTTAAAAATAAAAACAGTTGACGAACACATACGAAAGTAAAACAAACGCTTTCAACAAAAACTAAACGGACACCCAAACCCATTGATACAACAAATGACCACGACTCTCATGCCTTAGAACACTAGGAGGAGACTAAAAAGAACGTGGATGAGAGATCTGTTACAGTAGGAAATTAAAGCAAGCCACTGGAGAGGTACCGCTGGGTACTTTTCTTCTACATGCCTTTCATGTCATTCTGTATTATTTTCCTGTCAGCCAATCTCCTGGTTGTCAATTATATGTATCTGACAGGTGCGGATGAAAATATCGAGAGAAAAAAATCGTCTAATAAAATGAGTAAAATTTATATTGTTAAAATAAAATAAAGTAAAATAAAAAATTAATTCCTTGGCCTCAGAGGATTACGAGAAATATATCAATAATACCTACCCGTAAAATGTCGGGATATTTTAGCTAATTTCATCTCTTTAGTATTTTGACTTACATTCATTTTTGTTTTAATAAACCTGATTGTTTCATAATGTCTTTCTTTAGTGTCTAGCGAAAGTTATACGTATACGAGTATATCTGTCTCATATAAAATTATATAAGTTTTTTTTTAAACATAATTTGATGTTATTATTACATAAAAAACCGAAAAATTGAAGAAAAAAAATGTTAATACGCCCATGGCCCCTATCAGTGACTTTATGCAGACATATATGCGGTCCTAGTCCTAACGAATTGCTTTCCACAGACACACATATGCATCCATTTTAAGGATTAAATCATTGTTTAGCATAAACCTAAATATAAACTACTGTTATATTATAAAAAATATCTAACTTTTTATTGGGTGACGTATACCACAAGGTGAAAGCTAGAAAGGCCTAGACGGCTCCAGTGACTCAGCGCTCACTCCCGCAATCTGTTTACCAAAGCCATTTGCATGGGGCGATTATAATAGTAATCTGGTTTTAGTGGTCATGCCCTAATCCAGAATATAGTTAGCATCTCTTTATTCCTTTTAGGAGCTTATTGCTCATCCATTGTCCTCTAATGTTAGATACAGCTTGAGAATTATTTAATAGGGTTTCAGATTAAAGTTTCCTCTATTGCAGCTAAGTATAGAAGGGAAAGAGAAATTATGATAATGAGGCATGAGAAGGACATGTTCGTTAGATGGAACTATGGATTGACCACTAACCACATCTCACAACTTTAAAAGTAAACGGTGTGTTAACAATGTGAATCAAGATCAACGTTTTGCTAAATCTATACTAATATTATAAATGGGAAAGTAAATCTGTCTGTCTGTCACAGACGTTATCACGGCCAAACCGCTGGGCCGATTGTGATGAAATTTCATATAGCGATACTTTAAAGTCTTGGGATGAACATAAGTTACTTTTTAATGGGATAAAAGGGTTGTAAGGGGTTGAAATAGGGGATGAAAGTTTGTATGGAAGGCTACAATTTATTTTACACATTTCCTTTATTTACGTTTATTCACACATGTTATATGTATATTCGTTATAGAAGCGTGGATTTACAATTTTTTTGAAATTTAATATTAATTAATTTTTTTATGGTGATGTGTAATTAATAATCATTAATTAATTAATTAAAATAGAACTATGAAAGATTTGAACAACAACGACAACCTATTCGGTTGTGCTGTTCTGTTGTTATATGGTGATTTCCAACAGACATTTCCAGTCGCTCTACTTTTGCCGATAAGATTAACGTATGTTTTAAACATGCGAAATGTCGAAACACTTCGATTGATAAAATGACCCATCAGCACTAAAACTATTTCTGAATATCCAACTGAATTTTTAAATTCTCTCGATATTCCAGGAATGCCACCAAACAATCTTCGGTTGAAGATCGGTTCACCTATTATTCTTCTGCGTAATTTAAATCCGCCTAAATCATGGAATGGTACACGATTGGTCATCAATATCACCGGAAATGTTATTGAAGCAGCCATGTTGACTGGAATCTTTAAAGGAGAAATCGTTCTGTTCCCACGTAGTCCAATGATAACGTCAGAACCCATAATACCGTTCAAAAGACTTCAATTTGCTATACGCTTGGCTTTTCCTATGGAATTGATCATAGGAAAAGCCAAGCGTATAGCGTTCTCTTGAGTGTTCTCTTTGGTGTCCTGTGGTCTATATTTTGTTTGCTTGTCTTAATAATCGACAAATACTATTTCTGGGCGCTTTCAAATAGTTTTCTGTTCTTTTTTTTATGTTCAGACAGATCCTCTTCCAATTGTTTATTTAATTAGGCTTATCACTTGCACTCCTTGACAGTTATTAATTTTATTCAACTTTGTAAAGATTATTGTATACTCCAGATTCCAAAAAGGAGCGATTTTTACAAAGAAATCAATAACATGTAGTTGATCACGTTCACACTTCGTCACTTTAATCAGAAACAACATCCTTTGTGTGATTTAAGACGAGATAAAATTACCGGCATTAATACTATTTTGAAACACTTTAAAAAATGGCTTTTGCGAATTCGAAGGCGGAACTGGGAAGTTTACATGGGCTATCAACTATATAGAGTATTGTTGGTAATCCAGGTTATATTCCTGCTACAATAAGTGAGGTGCCAATGCCCTCCTCCTCGGCGCCAAATTAATTGAGGCACAATTGTAGCCTTTTAATTTTTAGTCATATGATAGTATAATTATATCTACGATGAGCACAAATAGCGAGTCATGCTAGTGGGGTAAGGGCGTGACTTAACTATGCGAGACCGGGCCGAGGTGTCTTCAGCTCAGGTCGTTTTTTAAATTGTTATACTATATATACAGGAACTGAGAGAGAACGAGGTGAAGAAAATATTAATCAATCTTTCTAGGTCATTTATTTCATGACGTATTTTTTTAACATATTTCGTTTTCAAGCTAAACCTTTTAAAGTCGTGTCCAAAAGGCAGATCAGAATATTCATGGGTCAGTATTTATTTCTCTCATTTATATTCCTTGTGGCTAGAGTACCGATATATTAATTAGCTCCTCTTTGTAGTACTTTCTGAAGGATAAGATAAGAAAGCGGTGATGGTAGAGAGCGGATGGTGATAGTGTGGGAGAAGGTACCGGATCATTAAGCAGTGTAAATAGGAAGCTATCTCCAGTCTTGGATCTGCCTCTCCAACTGGGCCAGTCATCCGTCTCGTCTGGCCAATATTTATATTCGTTATTATTATTCAGATATCATAAAAAAAACAAAAGAAAATAATTTTTTTATCTAAACAAAATGAATCGAGAAAGTCTGACATCCCTTCTTTACTTATAAAAAGCTAGATGTTAGGGAAGGGTAGCCCAGTGGCAGTGCGCTGAATTGCAATCCGGGTTCAAATTCGGATGTGGCAGATAAATTATTTAACCCTGTTAACTGCCCTGACAACCGTTCTGTGTAGTGGGTACCCTTAATTGGGAGAAAAAGCTAGCGTTTACTGGTAATCTCGGACAAATCACCTCTCTGCATAACAGCAACAACAGAGTCCCTACAATATACTGAACTAATGGCCTAACGCACTTTTTTATATACCCAAATGTTTGTACGAGATTATCTCCTAATCGCTGAACCTCCTCCAAAAATCTCGGTCATTTGTTTTAGGTGATGCAGCTGTCCAGTTCCGAGTTCCTGGGAATTCTCTTAAATCCACAATCCTTCCGCCCACCTTGCCCAATGTATCTTCGCTCTTCTCGTCCTTTGTAGTTACTCTTTCATGAACAAGAATTCTGGAATCATCCATACTAGAAACATTACCTGCCTATCGTAGCCTTCTCATATTAATGAAGTTCATCGCGCACAAATCGTTAAAAAACTCAAATTTCTATATAACCAAAAAGAACGCTAAATGAGAAACCAGACGGCAAACGAACCAGATCGGATCGATGGCTTGATGATGTCGAAGAGGACTTAAAACTGGTGGGTGTACAAAACTGCGGAGATTGGTTGGCTGTGGTGGCGGAGTTCCGGGTTCTTGTAGGACCGTAGAGCCAAAATAATAATAATAATAAATAAAATGTAAAAAATAGCTTTATGGAAACGTGTAGAATACAAACATGCAGACTTTCATTCATAGGTTAAGTGTTAGACTTGCTAATAAACTACAGATAGTTAAGGATCATATCGCATTATATACTGTGTAACGCGGAGAAAATGCTCCAAACCGAGGTCATGGAAAGGATTTATTGAATAGTTCATCTCTATTTAAGAAATTCCTTCTTTGACCTTCACCCGGAGTATTTTCTTCCCCTTATACATAAGGTCAATTAATCAAGATATAATCTGTATCCTTAAATTTTCTAGGATGCTAGTGGAGTGAACCTGTATCGCCGTATACAAGAATGCGGGGAAGGAAGACTCCGCAGTAGCCTACTTAGGTACAACTTTTTAGTTCCCTTTTGTCGACATGAGTACAATGGGCCACCTCGTCCCATTTCCGTAGCCGTAAACATCTTTTGTTGAGCAAATTCGCAATAAGCGCACACAAGGTCATCATCACTTGTTATTGAAAAGTGAAAGCTATTAAATTTATGTATTATTTAGTTTCGCAACCAATTCATCCAGATGCAACGCTATAGAATGTCCGTGAACAATTTTTTTATTATGTCTTGAAAATCAAATGAAACATTATATTGATACGATGCATATTTCATAGGCTATCTAAATAGCCGTACAGCCGGGAATGTATCCTAATGGATCTGTAGACACTCCTGGGGATCACCCAGCTATTCTACAAAGTAAGTTATGAACCTGCCGGTTGAGCGTGAGCTTGGAAAAATCATTCCCCTACATACAAAAATCTCGGAGAAGGAGAAAAAATATTGAGCGCAAAAGAAAGTACAACGCGCAGGGCAGCAAGATCCATCGTACTAAATAGAGGTAGAAACAAAAAAGAAGATGAAACGTTTTTAAAATATTTATTTCCACAAAAAGAATGAATATAAAAATATAGAATAAATGAAATATATTCGAATAGTATTGCAGGAGTAAAAAATCGACTTCACGCAAACTCAATCGCAATCTGAACATCAGGAACGAGAATCAAAAGATGCATTAATATCTGAGGCGTTCATGATCAAAGGCGGATAACTCCAAAATTTCAGAGGACTTTTTGACATTTTTATGTCAAGTTTAGCCAAGCAATTTCGTCTAATACGACACTTTGCCACCTTATTCCTCATGGCTACCGTCCGATTCTGAAACTGAAGTTCATGTGATCCCCAGGAGCACAAGGGATCGCTTGACTAAATAAGCGAATATGAGAAAAACCCAATTTTTAAACTTGGAGATATCAGCTTTTTATCCGGAACTCCTAATTTTTGAAAGATTCGTCTTGTCTTACAGTCCGTTTACCTTGAAACCTACCGATTTCCTTATTTTTACATTATACTACCTTTTTACCGTTTTACCGCCTCTTTTCGCACTTGGTAAATCCCCACAAAATATTTTGTTTCTTCAATTAAGGAGCTGGTGCAAGAACGTGACGAACCATATATTTTAAGTTAATGACATAGTAAAAAAGCTCCTTCATTGTTTGAATCAATAGTAAACAATCAGGATTATTGTGAAGTTGAAAACTGTCGAGGAGTGCAAGAAATAAGCATAAAACCAACGGTAGGGTACGTCAATCAGTATCAACATTAAAAAACGGTGAGAGAAATGCTTAAATATTCATGAGTACAAAAAGACGATTACTCTTACTTCATCTTGATTAAATCATGTTAAAATATTCCTCCTCTCTTTACTGTTCCTTAATTTTTATTTTAGTTCATTAAATAAACATAAAATGCATGCGATGAATGGTCTTTTCTTTTAAAACAATGAATAATTAATAATTCAGTCGAGATTAATAAGTTTAATTACAGTTCCATTAAATTACCCTCAAAGTAAATTTTATGGATTCGAAACTGAACTGATGATGATTGGTCAAACATTTACTAGTTAATTATTTTCAGATAATTGAGAGGCTGAAAGCTTTGTTTTTGTATCATCCAATCACATCCTAATAACAATTATATTGTTTGTAGTGAGTATCCAACACCCTCATAGTATTAAATTCCAGTAAATCGCTAGGACCTAAAGGCTGCAATATATTGATCGTGACCCTCTAGTTAAGAACTTGCATACCATATTTTCAATATGAGACTCATATCCTAATATATTTAAGCATACATCTCTGTAAGTATAATAGAAGTTACGAAACTTCTATTCTATCAACAGCTCTAAAATCTATCCCCAGTTCTTTGGATGATCTATACTTAATTGAAATTAGAGATGCAACTTTATCAATAAGTGAATAGTCCAATAGATTAAGGATCCAATAGGATTAGACTCTTGACAAAAGAAATCAATCAACTTACACTAATTTAATTTTAAAAAAAGGTATTCATTATAATTTCAACTGTATTGAAATAATTAAACAAGCAAATATTGTGAATGATATAACATGGCAAGTAGAGAAACTACAAACTGAACTCAAATAACAACTACAACTTTTGAAGGTAACGACACCATCTTCTTTTCAGACGCCTCGGAGGATCATCGCCTATTGATGGGATTGCTAGTGGGTAGGTTTGAGTGGAATTGTGTCGAGAAAATATTAGTATCGAGTTCGGGCTAAATAACCAACAAATAAGATATTAAGTTCATTATTCTTAACAAACTAAGGAGCAGTAAGGATTTTACAAAGGATTTTGGATTGTAAATGATTGGGTATGATAGGAACTCGAAGGATTTGTGGAGCTCTGTACCATTATTCCAAATATATCTTAAAATAGTCATGTAAACTGCCCAAAAATGAATGGGGATCTTACTAATTTTGTTGTATTTACTTTGCCTAGCATTTTAATATTATTTTTTATTATAAAAATCATTAATATTTTTTAGAAATTATACTACATTAAATGTTATAATGAGTTATTTGTAGTTCTTAAATATATAATATAAATGCTAGGTAATGTATAAACTACAAAATTATCAATATCCGTATTCATTTTTGCACAATATATCTTTTGTAATCAAATGGAGCTTAGTGTGTTTGTCTAGTAAGCCTTGAAGCAGCCTGAAACGGTGACTAACATAATTTAGAATATGTCTTCAAAAAATTCTTATTGTTTGAACCGTTTGCAATATTACCTATTTGCCACTAATGCTGATAGCTTTCTTTAAAGTATATTTTACTTTATGTTAATAATATTGTTTTCCTTAGGTAGGTAAACGGTGTATTACTAAACAGAAAGTGAACAGCAGATTTCGATGACTCACGCCTGCAAGTAGTTGTGCAATGGTGACATAATCATTTCTAATCTTCTCACTTTGCATTTATTATTTCCGCTTGGAAGGTAAAATGTAAAAGTAATACAAATAAAAACAGCTCAAGTAAGAAAAGATAAATATTAGCTATAAAATGGTGGACTGATATTTTGATCTATTTTTTCAAATGTATGCAAATATTAAACAATATGTTGAAGAAACTCTAACACTTGAATATAATTATTAAAAAAATTGAGATAGTTCCTTTGACGATGCAAATATACGTAACATGTTTCTCGTTATATCCTATTTCATAAAATAAATCCCTCTCAAAAGATTAAAATGGCAGAGTAGTCTCTTGAGATGAAGGTGGAAGATGAAAGTATTGAAGGGACTGTATGAAAGGAATACGTTCAAGAGAAACGGAGAATCATAAGGGTTAAGAAGAGTTGAAAAGATACGAATATATCAAAACGATATTAACTACTGCGAGAAATGGAGTCCTGAAGATTTCAGATACTTCATTCGATATATTTAACATCGAATGGGGCGATCTTCTAGGAGATACAATACCATAGTATCAACAAAATAACAATTATGGTAAAAAAATTATTAATTTTTTTCTAGCTTGAAAATACAGTCACTTTTAAGATAATAAAAAAATCTACAACAATAATCATTTTCGAACCCTTTGATTTATTATGAGGAATAGCGCTTATTTTTCGATTTCACAAAAAAATAACACATTGATAACTTATTTTGGATCTAACCTCATAAAATATAAATTTCAAACTCCTGTATATAAATTATTATGTTTATAGTTACTGGGGAAATTTAAAAGAAAGTTTAAAACCAATGTCTGAAAAACTGGAATTATACAGTAACTAACTGGACATAATTATGAAATCAGCTTTTCTCATCAATCCTAAGACCCAGATATGCGGTTTATTCAGCATGTTTAGTTGTTTGAGAATAAGAACTACCATCGGAGAAGGTGACTAGGTGAGAGATAGGAAATTTTTTTAAATGACCCATAATTTGTCGAAATAAAATAAATATTATAAGGAAGAAAATGGTCTGGATGGAGGTCAAGAAAATTTTCTTATGTACGGAGAACTGTTTAATGGTAAGCCAACGTTTCTACCCGCATTGCAGGTCTTCTTCAGGGCTAGTAGGATCGATTGACACTAGATATTCAGTAAGTTTAGTTGTTTGGAAATAAGAACTATCAACGGAGAAATGATCAGTCATTGTCAACACCCGATCCTACTAGTCCTCGTTGGCTTACCAGTAAACAGTTCTCCCAATATAAGAGAATTTTCTTCCACATATATACAAGGCCAACTAGTATTATTCAACAAATAAATATTATACCTAACAACGTATTACTTAAGACTAATTACAAAATGAAAAATATACAATAGCCTGACTTCCAATTATAATATTTCAAACGGTTGGACTGTAAATGTTACAGTATTTTCCATTTTGTTAGGTTAGGGAATATCGTTTCTCTGTTACAAATCAAAAGATAAATTCCATACAGTATGGAGTTGAAACGATACAGAATATTGATCTCCTATTAATCTAAGTCTTCTAATTAAACAGGTTTAACGGTCTGTGAATGTGTATTTTCAATTATCAGCGTATCTTCAGAGGGAGGAGGCGGATTTTGTTTTGGATTGTACTTCTTTTTTTGTAGGTCCTGTTTTGTTTTGTTTTGTAGGGCACCCCCTGCCTTTGCACCAAATCGGGCGTGTTCGCAATAGCTTTCGCTTTACCCGAAAAACCCGTTTCGCAGTAGACTGCCATATACTGCTATAGGCGCCACGGAAATAGAAAAATAGGTTTATCGACCAAAGGGGATTGCTGATTTTATGTTTCCTACTATAATCAATACAAAATTCCAGCGAACATTTTCCCATAAGGAAGTGTACTAATGATTCAGCCAGTAACTCCCATAGCACTTAAGTTCCCTGGACTATTCCACCCCAACCCCAGTGACTCACAATGATCGAACGTATTCGCATGCAGGACACAAGCTATCCCAAAACTGGCTTCTTCCTGCCACATTAGAGAGTACTTCGGCACAGTACTGAGTCACCAAAGGTACCCAGATTCTTACTTTCGTTCACCATCAGTTGTACGGTATTTCTGAGATGTGATGAAACGAGCGTTTTCACATAAGGGAGCGCTACTTACTGAATAATTCATAAGCAACGACCTCAGATGTTTTGGTCTGGCTGAAACAACTAAAACTGAGATGACCATGATATTTAAGGATGGAAAATGCAACGCCTGTTGAACCTCATTTGTTTCAGTAAGGCCGAATAACAATGCACGACTGTAATGCACTGAATATTTTTGTTTTGAAATAGAACTAATTTAAAACCTGACAATCGAGGAAAAACTAGAAAAGAATTTAAAAATAGCAACACTAAAACAGTATATAAGAATCTCCGACATAATGAAGAAATGAAGGGTTAATCTCTAAGCGAATGAATGCAACCGAACAGTATTGACATAGTAATGTCATCAAGTTGCTTAACATTATATTCAGATCATATGCATATTTATCTGCAATGTGGGTAATAAATAAAATTCCTTAGGAAGAAAACCTTTTTAAATTAGAGGAATCCTTCATAACATTAATTGGAAGTAATAGAGTCTAAGCCTCATCACGTTACAGATTAGGTTTTGAAATATATAATATATATATTTTCTTCTCTTTTCATAATCTGAGGGTAGCTCAATGCTATAGCGTTGAGATGCCGTGCCAATTGTCACAGATTTGGCTGTGGCTGTGGCAGATTTTATTTGATATAATAACAACAATGGAGGTGGATCCCGTGGGATCTGGAGACCCTCCTGAAACTCACCCAGCCTCTATAAAGTGGGTACCCTGGCGGTTGAGGTTTAGGATCAAATCAATCACTTAAATGACGGAGCCCTAAGACCCTTCATGAGTTGTATTGGTCCAGTTTTTTTTTTTCAACTATACTTCGTTAGTTGTATATGTAGGAAGTGGCAATAAAGTGCAATTAACGTTTTCCTTATAACATCATATATTTTTTAATACATATATACGGCTCACTGTTATGCCGTCGCCTATACTCACATTTGTTTTTCTTTATTTTATTGTTTAAAAATAATTACTGTTTCAATCCATTAAAATATTTATAATTTGACAATAATTTAAACCTAATCTTTATAAACTAATACACTGTTAGAGCAGATAGTGTTAGATAAACTGCCAGGCAGGGCCAGGAATATAGCGGCAGGAAGGTTTTACGCTCTGCCGCCTGGTAGCCGTTAAAATGAGCTTCACAGTTAGCTCTTGTGGGCAACCAATAATGGAGCACGGCATACTTGTGCAAACTTTTTACAATCAATTACAGCTATACAGGGGCTAGCGATCTAATAACAACCACCATGCGGTTGGAGCCATCCCTCCGGTGGATAATGGCTATAGAAGGAAACGTAAAATGTCAAGACAACCCATGCAGTGTTAAGACAATTCGAGACAAACAATAGTTCTTCTTTCCCTTCCTTCGTATACCGTTCAGTGTGGAGGAGCCTCAACTCAACTGCGCCAGTCCCATCGGTCCCGTGCCAACCGAATCATACAAACAATACGAAAGGAATAAATGTTACAATAAAATATTTTTGAATTCCCTGACTACTAGACTGAAACGACAAGAAACTGCTCGCCGATTCAGGCTAACTCAACATTTATCAGACAACCGCGCTAAGGTCCCACTTAATTCCAAAGACTCATTTATGTTTAGTAACACCCTTTAACTGTCTATGAAAAAATCTATTAGTAACATAAAGAAAACTATACAAAACAAGTCAATAGAGTCATAGAGATATAGTAGCAAATAGAGTCATATTGCAGGTGGTTCAACCAATAAGAATTTTATGTTTAAGCAATGGTTAAAAACATTTTTTTTTTTTAATATTTAATTTATTGATATTTACAACTATCATGCTATTATAACAAGTAAATGTGCTAATATGTACAATATGACATGAAAACACTTGTGGAGAAACTACCCATCGGTAGCACTCCAATAAAGTTCTATAGTAGATGGTCTCGAGGCCATCTTCTTTTCAGACGCCTCGGAGGGTTATCAGGAATAATATGGGAAGCAAGTTGAGAGACTAACGGATTCAAGTGTGTATGGAGCTTGTCACGGAAAGATAGGTATCTAGTTTGGGCCAAATCAGTAACATGTGGGATATTAAGATCATGATGGATGAGTTTGTCTGTGACATAATAAGGAGCATTGAGGATTTTATGAAGGATTTTGGATTGTAAGGATTGGATACGAGATGAAATGGGTGGTTTAGTAGAGCTCCAAAGCTCAACTCCGTAGATCCCAATAGGTCTGATAAGTGCCATGTAAATGAGTCTTTAGTAATTAATTGGGAGGTTAGAGCGTTTGTCCAGTAAATGTTGAAGTAGTCGAAAACGTCGAGCAGTTTCTTGTCTTTTCAGTCTTGTATGAGGATTCCAAGTAAGACGTTTGTCCAGATGGAGTCCTAGGTAACGTATCTGTTCGACAGGGGTTAAAAACATATTCTAAATTATACTATTCCTCTTAAGGCTATTTCAACACTTAGTAGACAAATTTTCTAAACATAAATTAATTACAAAAGACTCATAAATAACTATTTGAAGACATATATGGACTTGCAGAATAGAGCTTTGGGGCTCCATTAAGCCATCGGATTCCTCTCGTATCCATAAAATCCAAAATCCTTCGCAAAATATTCAATGCTCCTTACTACTAATTACTACTAATAATCCTAAAAAGCTTCTGAAAAGAAGATAGCTTCGTGACTGCTTAAGTTGAATTTGTTATTCGAGTACCGATTGGGGTAGTTTCTTTACTTGCCTTTATATCATGCCATTTTGTATCAATAATTCTATTTACTTGCTGTATTATTATTTTATAGATCAGTAAAATCATAAACACGTTTTTGAGAAGAAAAGATCTATACAAATATATACTTTTCTAGAATAGATATTTATTACTAATTCATCGATTGAATTCGAAGAATTTAACATGCATTAAAACCTTATGAAGAGAAAAAAGTTCTCATCAACGGAAACGAAGCAAATGTAAGATCTTAGAATCCCTAGTGTTAGGATAGAAATTTTTTTTAACACCCAAAACAACCTGATTTAAAATCAAATTACATTTGAGAAAACAAGCGAATTACTACCCTCATCTCATCAGAATCGATCAATTCAACATATCTCATTGCCACAGCCCCCATCGTATTAGCGTTGGCTTTCTGTAGCATATTTATATAGAATCAATACTCGCTTTACCAAAACGTTTCATCTTCAAGCCAAGATAATCTCGTATGCCTGGTAACCTAGATAAGCCTAGCATCTCATAGTAACCATACCGCATCTTCTGTTCATTGCTTTTCGCTATTATCAATTGGTACTCAGAATCAGTGTCTTGTCGTCGACTTCAAAGCGATAGAGAGGAAAAAATAAGAAACAAAACTATATCATTGTTTATAAAATATGAGATATTGATGCAGCTACAGCTATCTGCAGAAAAGTTCCTATTAACATAAATTCTACATTTCAATTAAGAACTCGAAAACTTGAAGGATTATAACCCACAACCCGATCCTTATTTAAGGAAAAAATTATGATTAACTAAACAGGAGTTGTGCGAGCGGGATAGCTCAGTGATTAGGCTGCTGAGGGTCTCTGCTGAAGTTTCCGGTTCATTTTGCTGATTCAATCAGTGTGGTCAGTCAGCCTCTACAAAGTGGGTACCCTTAATCCGGAGGGAAACCCTGACGGTTCAGGGTGATATCGGACAAATTACCTTCCTGCACAACTGTTGTCCTAGAAACAGTACAGTATCCACTAGGTACTGGACCCAATAGTTGTTCATGAGAGAAGAGGTACAGGTTATTTTTCTTATTTTTTTAATAGAAGATGTAGAAAACCTGAATTGATGATTGGCGAAATACCAAATCAATATAGCAGCTGTTAAGAATGAATATATTTTTAAAACTAATGTTCCTCCAATACTTCACAACGCCGCATAGCGCCCAGGAACGACGTGGTTATAAATTCCTGAGTATTATATCAGGCAAACTATGCAAGCTCTAGGGCGAGATTCCGATCCGGATCTAGTTAGGGACGGCGTATGAAAGATACCTCGGAGGCAGTGAAAGACGCTGGCCTAATCAGGTCTTGTTCCAAAAGAGTAGTATTGTCTTGTAATGAGCCAGGCCTCTCTTGCATTTTCCAATTAGGACACTTGCTAATTGCGCTCCTTCCCAGCCCCTCCGTTCCGCCAACATCGAGGTCATCTATTGGAAAGTACCGTCTGCTCTTTGAGAGCAGTGATCCATCTGTCAACGTTTTAGTTGGTAAGGTCGGCGAAGCTAATATACATTAGCTACTCTGTCCCATTTTAGGTTCGGGACATTAAACAATCCAAGAAATGAGAATATATGGTTGTGAACAGAGCCACAAAAGGTTTACTTAATAAAGGATGGAGATCAGAACAGTAACGGACGTTGTGCATCAAGAATATATAGATGAGGTAGTAAAATTGTTGGGCTATGTAACGAACAAAATCGTAAAAATGTTATAAGTCTTGAGACAACTAATAAACGTCCAAGGATTAGACATTAGAAGGCATAGGTTACTATTGCGCAAGGGTGATCATGCGGATTTGGATTGTGGTCCATGGACCTCTGGGTGTCTTTTATTATTATTATACTTAAAACCTATGTACTGTAAATTTAAAACTTAAGTTATGTATATTTACGTAATATACATTATATTATGTATCAAAATATAGCCAAATATACCCTCACTCGCAAATGTTTATATGTAAAACACGAAGGCGGTATATATAGTTTCTATTTATAAATATCGTTTGATTATGATATAAAATAGCTTTTTAAGCTAAAAATAATTTAAAAAATACTATAACATCAACACTTCAGCTTTTGCTACAAGAGGTTTCTTTATCTTAAGACACACACTAGGACCAGAAAAATAATAAAGTCTATCTACGAATTTTATCCCGAAACACCGCGCCTAAATTCGGACGTTGTGGTGATTAGGAAAACTACGTTTTAAAAAAAAGTAAAGATATATACTACTCAAAATGTAGCTAAATATTTACATTTAAAATTATTTACACGCCAAAAACGCTTACAAACAAATCACAAAACCAGTATGGTAAAACTATTGTGGTATGCAGAACGGTATCCTAAAATATTTTTCGAAAATTCGTCCGCTTGCTCTTTTTCCCCTAGTAAACTGCTCCATTTTTCCCCCTAAATAAGGCCCAAAGATCACCCTCAGCCGTTTTATCTGAAATGGCGGCCGTTTAGAGGTTTCATTTATCATAACTCCGCCGAGAGAGAAGACAAATAGTGTTGTGATTATTATAAAGGAGAAAACTAACCTCATATATCAAAATAATATATAATAAATGTTAGTTATAATAGCTATGAATAATATAATAGCTTTGAAATAAACAGGCATACTTTAATAATTTGTAGCGCTTTTTTATCAAAAATTGATATAACCTAAGGGAAGGGTTTGATATAAAAAGAATGTTACTTAATGTTTGTATTTGAATACAAACATTCTATTTAACATTAGTTGCAAACAAATAAGAGTATAATATAGAATAGAAATTTTCCAAACAAAGTATTAAAGAAAATACTCTATAACTGTAATAACCTGTACCACTACAACCCATGAAGGTTCTAGTGTTCAATACGTGATAGAGACTGTATTGTTTCATAGACAACGGTTATGCAAGGCATATAAAATATCGAGTTAAAATAAAAATCTTGGAAACGATTAACCGGCAGTTGAATACAATCGTGAGGATCAAGCGCCTAGGCAAGAGTTACACATAGAAGCAAATATTTATTCTAGTCACTAAAATTAAGCATGAGGCAAACATCAAGAAGCCACAATCGAAGGGGCCAATCAAGGGAGTAGCCGTTGGTTCTCAGTTTCTAATATGTATTGCGCTAAATAAATTAAGGTGTAAATATTAAATTTTGATACTATTAAAATGACACATGAGGTGAGTTGTAAATTAGTAATACAAATATCTTTACTTTACTTAATAAATCATGTTTTGTGGAGACAGAAAATCGGTGAGCTTTGTTAAGGAGTTTATTATTTCAATCTTTTATTTGATATTATTATATCAATATTATAAAATTTACATACATTACCCCTACAAGATCTTATAAAGGTAAAAATACACACCAAACTGAGTACTTGTGATTTAGCAGGGCCCCATGAAACCCACCTCCTTAGCTCGTGTAACCACTTCTTATTACTCGCCTCATTTATTTAGGTGTGCATTATTAAATTAATTCCGTACGGTTCTTTACTGTTTTTGACTTATTAATTATTTTTATTTCCTATTTAATTTAATTTGGTGTTATAGCCTTATTAACATTGTCATTCTATACTTTTAATGAACAGGACAACACTTTGTCAATTGCTGTCTTCGGAAGAAGAAGTTAGGAAATTCTTCCGAGTTCCGTTGGAATGTTAGGAAAAACATTTCTGTAAGGCAAGGAACGTCTCCAGAGGGATCATGAATTAGAATTTTACTAGTACGTTTTATATAATTAGGTAGGTATTATCAGCATCAGAATTATCAGTGCTCCGGTTATAAACAATGGCGGATAACAATCGATGGCGTCTTGCTATACCACAAGTACCCCAAACTGGATGATCGTATCATTTTCCTCCGCGACCTAGAGCAATATATGCAAAGAAAGAAGATAGGTTAATATTCCTTCTAGGAACGACATCGCGTGAAGCTTAGCCAAACCGCTGGAAGCCCAACCCTCTGGAGTGTCTCCAGGTTTAGAAATAGCCCGGCCTTAATATAGACCTGATCTTCACCTTCTACAGCTCTCCTGATGTGTTTCTTCAACTCAATTCAGAAAGAACTTGGAAGAAAACACATTAACCCAATGACCTTGTGGTTTAGTCATGGAACATCAGCATTTTTAAGAAACTATATTTAGAATGAAATATGAATATTGGCGAAAATAACAACATACAGTAATTAAGATAATTTAAAATAAAGAAAAATTCATAAGATATGATTATTAGTCGCACGAGAAATGCAGGTAAGGAATAAAATAATTGAGGGCTTCAAGATCAAAGCGGATAACATCCAACCTCGAAAATTGACTTTTTCTATAATTTAGACTAAGCAATGATTAATGCTCCCGAAACTTCAGACTTAGAACCATGACAAAATATAACTGCAAAGTGTTGTATTAGACAAAATCGCATGATTAAACAAGCGAAAATGTGAAAAAAGTCAATTTTTGAAATTTTGGAGTTATCAGCTTTTAATTCTGATCGTGTGAAATGGTAATATTTTTTAATTATTTTAATATTTTCTAAATCGTCTCATAATTCTTCCAAAAATAAAGTGAATAATTAAAAATTCCGCCAGGCCTAAGTGTACCAAACAAAACAGTTTAAAACTCAAGCCTATAGGAACATTCATATGCGGATTGGAGAACTTGAAACGTATTGTGTAAAAAATAAATATTCAAAACGAAATAATGAGAATCGCTATTAAAGAACGGTAATTTATTAGAAAAAAAAACGATACAAATAAAAAAAAACAAAAAAAACGATGTCTGGTTATATAAGCTAACAATCGATAAATATATTACGAGCAAACCAAGAAATTAAGAGCGAGAAATATAGTTAAGATGGTGCGAATCGTCTTTTCTGTCTACTGGATTTCAAACATTGATTTTTTGTATAGTTATATTTACATATATATTTTTTTCTTTTCTTGAAAAAATTCTCTTATATAGGGAGAACTTTTTATTGGTAATTCAACGTTTCGACCCACATTGCAGGTATTCTTCAGGGCTAGTTGATGGGCGGGGGCTGAGATCTATTTTTAATCATTCTTATAAGAAAAAATGTAAGGTTTAACCAAATTGGATGTAATCGCATAAATTTGCTAAACTTAAATCGGTTTGGCAATTAAATAGGAACAAGAAGGAACTAAAAGTCAAATAAAAAGCTCATCATTCACGAAAGAAAGAACTACAAACGTTAAGTTCCCGAGCAAACCTCAAGGGATTGGCCACAAAGAATAGATCATTCTTCCTCGTCTTTTAATTTATTTTATGGGTTTAATTTAGTTAATGGTGATAAATCACAATTCAAAACTAGTCTAAGATAAGGTCAAGATCTGATTAAAGCATAGTCGTATTTCAAAGTTAGGGGACTATTTTAGGAAGAACGTCAACAAATGGCCTTAGCGCTTAAGTTGTTACTTAACAATGGCATTAATAAAATAGATATTATAGATATGTTCCGTTATGATTATTACAGCATGAATATTAATAATTGAAATAGCCTGTTAGGATAAAATCTTTAAAGTTATTTAAAATCTAATAGGTTTAACTTCACACCTTAAAAATATTTCGTAAGGAAGGAGAATGAAATAAATGTTATTAACTCCAGTAATCATGGTTGATTAACCTTAACTTCACAAAACTTCATAAAAACTAATGGGTATTGAAGTTAACTACTCTATTTTATGGGATCTTTAGAACAGTGAATCACTTCCAATTGCAATTTCATTAATATGGCATCTCTCAATCATAGAATTTTGATGCTTTCTGTTAACATCAGTTTTATTGGGTTCGGATGAAACTTATAAGGATGAAGATTCAACTGTAAAATGTTTTGAGTTTGGGCTCAATTTTGAAAAAGAAAATTATATTAAAAAATAAGAAGTGAGGGAGTATGGTAAATTACGATAGGAGACTTATAAATTTATATTATTGTCAATGTAATTATTCTGTCACGCATTAGTTTTTGTTTTCTGAAAATGCTATGGTTGTTTTGACACTAAATTAATTTTAATAGAGATAACTTTTTCGGAAGGCTAAACAAACATAATGTTATCCCCAAGATCGCGGGTTCTCAACCCTGCAGTTGACCCTAGGATTTTTCAAAGGTAGTAATAAAAATCCTGGGTTATACCGTCATTTGCAAGAAATGTAAAACGGTGGTCAGGTACTCGCTTGTTAAAGATCTCTATCTATCCCTAATTATGATTGGATAGGCAAAGTTTATGATTCTCACATTAGCATTGTCCGAATAGCCAGAATATCATAAAGTAAAGTTTAATGAATGTTTAAAGAGCTTAGCTTCAAGGAACAACTCTTTATTTCAGTTAGTTACAGGTCACAAATAATTTTCAATTAATTGATGAATACTGGTAAGAACAATTTACGCATGGATTTGACACTGTAATATAAATAAATAAAAACTATGCAATAGTGAACCAAAAAATAAATATTAATTAATGATGGTGCAACGAGTTTCTTTTGTCGCTAAATTCGTCCGTCAGGTGTTTCTACCTATCTGACCTCACTCTACTGTGGACTGTCGTTCCATACGGATGTATATCAGTGGTTTATATAGCTAAGTAATTGCCAAATTTTACTATTTTTTCTTATCGAATCTTTGCGGCTCAGCGGTAAGCATCCTATTAAAATTTGTTAATAAAATTGTATATAATCTTTGTTTTTATTAATTATTTATCTATGATTTTTAGTTGGTGTTATGTTATATTATGGTTATGTCGTTGGTGTTACCGTTTTATGTAAAGAATATGAATACAACATTTTTTTTTGGACTTCTTTTTATTTAATCAATTTGGGCCTTGGACCGAAAACCCCACAACCTGGTCACAATGGTCAGGTACTAACTATTGAATACAATAAAATAAATTAAATGGTTGAGGCAGTGGCAAATCCATTTCACACAAAACCTCATTGGTCACCCGGCTGTTTATAACCTTCACTATATTTATTTCACTCCCGTTACAAATGAATAGAAACTCAACGTTAATCTGTCAAGTAACAAGATGAGCGAAGAAGTGGGATTTGAAACATGTTGATAGACTTAGCATGATTATTGACATGGAATGAACCCTCTGATAAAACATTAAAAAAACCTGATTAGTTCAAGGGACTTACCTTTCCTTTTTTTAATCGAAGAATGAAACATATACGGCCATGCTTAGATTGCATATTATTTCATTCTTAGTTCCGTTATTAACGATCTTGAACCGTGACCCTAGAACCGACTGTCGATATGGTGACAGGACAGGTCGATAGCCTTTGTATTTTCGACTGATGGCAGAGAGCAATTGGTATGCTGCACTAGTTCGTAGCACATGCCAGCTGGCCGTCCGGGTCCCCTACAGCTCTGCACATGGCCGCCATATGACCCCAGACACCTCGAGTATTGAACCGTCACAAATATTTAGATGGAAAAGGATGGCGGCTTAAGAACACTTTCAGTTAAGTGGATAAGTGATTTTTCGAATAAAAGATCAATAACTATAAAATCTTCCAGAAGAGAGTAAATACAATACTCGGAGACTAAAAAGTATCAGTTCATTTTATGTATTTCAATTACTTCTGTAAAGATAGTTGATATGAACAGTGACTTGTGAATTAGTCGGTACCCAGAGACTGTTATTCGTCATAGTTTAGAACTTGAACACTGAAAATTCTGACACTGAAATATACAAATTGTAATAATAAAATGCTAATTCTAGACCCCTCTTATATAAATATTTACCAACGCTTTCGACAAAAACATCTCCATTCCTATCCTTATCCAAATCCATTCAACGACCTTTTTCACACAATTTCACATTTGCAATTACTCCGAACTTCTGGAAGTACTTCACAGCTTCTTAATTCGAAGACGGCGGTTCCCAAAATGTTATTCTGTTCATTTTACGTAGACAATAACAAATTTAATAAGACAAAAACACCAAACAAAATTTAAGAGAAAATTAACAAAATTGACAAGAACTATCTTTTTTCCAAAATGAGTTTCTTTTACTTATCAGAGCGGAATCGTGTTATTTTCGAAGTGAACAGGGGGCTAGGTCGGGATTTGGCTTGAAATGGAGTTATTGCTTAAGTTAAACCTCCATTTAAAACCAAAAACTATGAGAATGACACGATTCCACTTCCCTCAATACATCTGACTCAGGACAAAATTCGACTCACTAGTGCCGCAGATATATTAGCAAAAGTAATGAGATTCTGGATAAAAAAGGAGACAAGAGAAGGAAAGACAGAGAGAGAGAGAGAGAGAGAGAGAGAGAGAGAGAGAGAGAGAGAGAGAGAGAGAGAGAGAGAGAGAGAGAGAGAGAGAGAGAGAGAGAGAGAGAGAGAGGGGGGGAGGGAGAGAGAGAAAGGTAGACGGTGAGAACTGCGTCACTAATGATGATTATGAAGCTCCAACAAAGAATAGTTCTCTCCTCTCTGGGGACAATGACATTGCTACTCAACTACAATAGTCCAACATAGCCAACCGGATTGCAACCAAAGGAACAGAAGACATTCAAAAGAAGAACCATGGGAGATTGGCCATCACAGATCGACAGCTCAAAAAAAGACTAACCAACTAGAGAAGGTAGTTGATAAGGTAGTACATGGTGATTTGATATGAAGATATTTATCATATTGTATATCGAAATAGAAGTTACAATAGCAGTTAAGGTAACCTTGAGGATGCCACACGATTATTTACCCAAAAGAAAAAGAAAGTGAATATATAATATCTTTAGTTTTTCATCAAATAATTAAGACATGCTTGCAATCCTTTTTCTGGAAGAGGGATCTGGTGACCTTCCTAAGGCTTACCCAACTTCTATAAAGTGGGTAACCTTGACTGGGGGATTTGTCAGTTGAGCGTGGTATTCGACAAATCCCCCCCCCCCCTGCACAGCCATTGTCCAAGCAACATTAGAATCTTTAACATGTACTACTACAAGACCCTTCATGGGTCTAGTAGTAGTACATGCTGGTTTTAAATCTATGATCCATACCAGATCAGTTCTAACTTCAAGAAAGTTAAGGTTAAGAAAGTTATATTTCCTCGACTCTTAAGGGCCCACTGCTAGAGGCCACCCAACGAAAACAGATCAACGGAGTGGAACGTTGGTATACCACATTCTGGTGTAAGAGCAATTGGGATACACTTTCTAGTTACGTCGCCCACGTTCAAGAATCCTACTGGAGGACTCCTCCTAATGAGCCCAAAGGCTCATTTGTTGTCCTTTAGCGATTTATGTCCCTAATAAGGCAAGAACTGGGTAAGCGCCTCATTGGACCAGTTTTTACAAGCGTAGTAACTTCCATTCTTATTTTGAATATGAACAAAAAAAAAAGCCTGTACCACTACAACCCGTGAACGGGTCTGGGGTTCAGTACATGGTAGAGACAATACTGTTTCATGGACAACGGTTCTGTAAGGATGTGACTTGTTGCTCAACCGCCAGATTTCCCCCCCTTATTTTGGGTACCCTATTTTTATAATAATTTATAGAGGCTGGGTGAGCCCCAGGAGGGTCCTAGATCCTATTTGATCCATCTCCGGTTGCAAACAGACGAAATAAAAGTCTTGAACCAGGATTTCCGACATGGCAACACAGTGCTCTACCACTGAGCAACTCCGCTCCCCTTGAGTATGAACACCTAGTTACAAATCTATCAATATAAAAATAATAATCACCAAATAAACAACGCATTAGTGACAGAAACGGGGTACATCCAAGAAGACATCTACAAACTAAGGCAGTAAAGGATGTACTGTATTCCGAATTTATTTTTTTCAGACATATCCATCTGCTCGTCTCCTCCACTTTGTCTAGTCCCGTTGTGGCATTTGTATATTCATTGTTGAATTTCTAGCATAAGTAAAAAACGGTTTTGCAAGAAGTTGAAAGATCCTCTGGAAATTTCCCGTTTGGGGTTGGTGTAATATTCATTAGTCCGCCCAACTTACTGGATCTCTGCATGATCACCGGAAGTGATTATTAAAAAATAATTTTTTTTAATTTAGTTTTTAGCTTAGTGAATATTATATATAGTCGATAAACAAAAAATATTATACTTTCGAAAAGTGAATAACATGATGTTTTAGTAGTAGAAGTTAAAAGCATAGAAGAAATGAGGCGAACAGGATCAAAAGCGGACAACTCCAAAATTTTAAAAATGAACTTTTTCACAGTTTTCGCTAGTTTAGTCGAGCAATTTTGTCTACCACGACTCATTGCCGCCTTATTTCTCATAGTTTCAGACCAGTGCAACCCGAAGTTTCGGGGACATAAGGATTTCTTGACTAAACTAGGGAAAAAATGAGAAAGAGTCAACTTTTGACATTTGGACTTATCCGATTTTGATCCTGAACGTCTCCAATATTTCAACAGACATTAAATACAAATATTTAATAACTGAAATAATTCTTGTTGATCAATTATTTATTACTTAGGTCCCACTCAAGTCAGCGGTTTTTTTTGTTTTTCTTAAGTAATTCTCTATTTTTTTATTCAAGAAGCTACTCAGACTTTTTAACAAGTAAGTAAACTCCTTTCCAGGAGGTTAAACCCTTGGGGAAATTCCATGGGTGTAGAATGGCACCAGGGTTTTAACAGTCTGTAACCACAGGTGTTTGTATACAGGAGTTTAAACAGTCTGTAACCACAGGGGCTTGTATATAGGGGTTTAACAGTCTGTAACGAATGATGTAGTGTAGAGGTTGGGTATGAAATACATTCACCAATAACACTGAATTAATACTGAATTATTTAGACATTTAGTACAGAAATTAATGCATCAGTGAAATTTCAAAAACCGTCATATTTTTCATAGAAGGTTAAAAAAAATACTAACATTTTTGATTAAAAAGACCTGAAAAAAAGTAGTTGACCGGTATGCCTTTGCCAGTAAAAATAAATTTACTTATTTAGTGAAAGTCAAATCAGTAATTATGGGGGCTACAAGCACAATCAACGCTGGATTCATTTTTTAAATAACAAAATATTTGAGTCGCTCATTTCCAAATGGTCCTTTATCCATTTTCTTCGAAATTGAGATACTGTTACCATGAAAATCTATACAGTTTTTCCTATTAAATTAACCAAATATTTAGTTACAAAACGTCCATTAAACCATTTTCAAATAAATCTCAAAGTTGTGAAAAATTCGTGTTAGTTTTCTAAACGTCATTTTGACAAGAATAAGCCTGTTTTTGTGAAGTTGAGTTTTTTTATTCAAACTTTCCCTTTTCCTTTATTTTTAGATTCAAATTCAAAGATTTTTTAAAATAACTAAATAACAATGTAAGATATCATTCTTGAATAAAAAACAAATAAATCCAGCAATTTTTATGAATTTAAGGAAACAATTTACAAATCGGTATGACATAATTAAAATTTATAGGTTTTATTTTGTTGGTTGCCAAAATTTTCAGCTGATGGATAAAGGACGATTTGGAAATAAGCGAGTCATTTTATGTAATTATAAAAAAATATATATATTTTTAATAACCTTTTTTAATTCATTTTTTAGTCAGCGACTGAGAAAGAAAATGAAGTTAAGCATACTAATGGCCACCATTATAATTATTTTTTTCTCTTTTTATATTTTTATCTACACCTTCCAAGTACAAACAATTGTCAGATTTGCTGTCAGTAGAATAAAATAAAATGACATGAGAGGCACGAAGAAGAACAGATCTCTCATCCTCGTTCTTTGTAGTGTCTTCCTACTGATAATAATTACTTAAATGTATTTTAAATACCATACTAGTAAACCTATAATTCTATAAAACTTTAAAAAATACCTTAGTACTATATAACCTTCAACGTTGTTAACTTTTTTATTAAATCTTGGGACTTCTCTTAAAGTATATCACAGGGTAAGAACTAATAATCGTGAACTTTTTGGAACTTTCGACACCCCGGTGAGATAAGAGCAGGTGGCAGAGTTAAGACATTCAATTAATAGTTCAGTAACTATTCTCCTTTCTTATAGTAACTAATTCTCAACATAATTTATTATTTATAAATATCGAAGGGAAAAAAAAGCATTTTCTTAACTCTGTAGGCGACTAGTGTACGTTTTATTTCTGGAAGTTTTAAACTTGCCGAATTACAAAGATACTTAAATTGCAAATGTAACTGATGCCATGAATAAGCATTTGACACTTAAATGTAAATAACAATAAGGCTTAGCGAATAACGATACCACTAATTTCTGCTTACAAACTTCCGTTCACGGACTAGTACCGAAACTAAAATCCGTCAGATCACTGTATACAAAATCCTCTCACTTACGTCTTGGACGATTACCAATCGGCTCAGCGCTTATTATTTTTATATGTAAACGTTAATTATTACATCCATACACACAGTATGTATGGATATGTACCCGCATCTATTACTTCGTAACTATAATTCAGATACATTATATATTTATTATTACTTTTCTTTTTGTACCACTACAGCCCATGAAGAGACTAGGGCTAAGAATATGATAGAGCTATTTCGCTATTTCTAGAACAACGATTGGTCAGGGAGGTAATATGTTTAAGATCACGTTAAATTAGTCAGTTTTTTTCCTCCAATTAAGGGCTTCTCGCTGCATTGTGGCTAGGTGAGCCTCAGGAGGATGTGTAGGATTCACCTATGAAATTAAATAATTCATCTGCCATCCATCCAATTCTCTCAGAGATAGGGGCTACGGTTTTCAAGCTGATAACCTTTTTTTGAGTTCATCCTGGATGAGTTCAATTGGGTTTAAAACCGAAAAGGTCAAAAGTAGAAGATGTAAATGTCAAATGTATCCAATGACAAGTAGTTCCTGTTCCACGCACAGCCAATACTTCTTATCGGTGCTATTTTAAAATTAATATTTTTTTTTTGTTGCAAAATCCCTACTTGATCCTGCAAGTAGTCTTAAAGATTAAGCCTCATATGCCTTAGTGCTTGGCACAAGACATTACCGTGTCTTGGGATATGGAAAATCGCTAATCCTTAAGATATTTTTTTTTTTAAATTTATTTATTGATATTTACAACTGTATTTAAAAAAAATACATCAAGTAAATAGGCTATGTGATACAAAATGACATGAGTAATGGCAAGTTGAGAAACTACCCACTGGTAGTACTCAAATCACTAGCTCAACTAAGAAGGTCACATGGCCATCTTCTTTTCAGACGCCTCGGAGGATTATCGAGAATCGAAGAGGAAGCTAGGTTTGAAACTAGAGGGTTTGAGTGGGAATGAAGTTTGTTATAAAAGGAAAGATACCGGGTTCAGGCCAAATCAGCAACAAATGGGACATTAAGGTCGTTATGGATGACGGTATTTTTAACAAAATAAGGAGCGTTGAGGATTTTACGAAGGGTTTTGGATTGTAGGGATTGGATACGAGAGGAATTCGATGGCTTAGTGGAGCCCCAAAGCTCTACTCCGTAAGTCCAAATAGGTCGTATGATAGTCATATAGATGAGTCTTTTGTAGTTAATTGGGAGGTTAGAGCGTTTGTCTAGTAAGTGTTGAAGTAGCCTGAAACGTCGAGCGGTTTCTTGTCTTTTCAGTCTAGTATGAGGATTCCAGGTTAATCGTTTGTCGAGGTGCAACCCTAAGTATCGGATTTGTTCTACAGGCACCAGTGGGATATTATTAAAGGATACTGAAGGGCAGGAAGTCATTGGTTTACGACGTAAGGTAAAAGTGATTTGATGGGATTTTTGAGAATTTATTTTAATTCTCCAGTTTTGACACCATTCTTCAAGATCAGTGATATGGGATTGGAGACTTTGGGATGCAATAACTGGATTGGTATTGACTGATAATACACATGTATTATCAGCATCTATCCTTAAGATCATAATGTGAATCATTATGCATTGCCATCGGTCCTTAAAAAGCGCCCAAAGTTTAAATTTAATTAGATATGTAGATACAGACGAAGCTAATAAAAGCATGTTAGTTGCAAGAACTGCTGACTGGAAAACATAATATCCAGGGATTAATATGTTCGGATTTGTATTCTTGTTTCCAGCAATTACTGTGCAACGTCGTTATGGAACAATCCACTGTTTGTTCAGAGGGAAACTTAGAAAATAAATGCGGAATTAGGGAATGTAGAATGTGAGAACAAACGCGGAGCAGAGGACTAAAGAAGAAGATAGGAAGAGAGGGGGGGGGGGAGGAGATAACCACAAACCGCAATAGAGAACCGCAGATCCTCTCACCCTAAGATGCTGGTGTTGGCTCTTAGCTACTGCGATCCTTAACTTGTAGGGGTCAGAACTCCTTCTCTTGTTAATAAATTACTTTGTTTCTTTTCTATTGGTACACTGATCAGTGACATAATATTCATTAATCAAAATTATTTTATATTATCACAGATGGAAATCCTCTCAAAGATAATCCGTTAAATATCTCCATTCATCTGGGGTGAATGTACCCAACCATCTCACTTTCAATAAAAATAACTGTACCACTATAACTCAGGAAAAGTCTCGGTTTCAATACATGGTATATACTGTACAGGTTTTAAGACAACGGTTTTGCTATGAGGTGACTATTCCAACATCACGCTAAGCCGCAAGGTTTTTTAATCTATTAAAGATACCCATTTTATAGATTCTAGGTGAGTCCCAAGAAGGTTATATTTGCTTTATTGTACTTGGTGGATCCCATAAGTATATGTAGTACGCTGCATACCGAAAGTATACATAATAATATCCCATCATAAGTAATACCTTTTAAAATATGGGGATATCTATTGAGATACGGTGAACTCAATATATGAAAAAATGCTAGAAAAACGCGTACAGGTAAGATATCAAATAGTTTTTAACTTGACGAGTTTAATACAACAAGTATAATAACTAATCTAATTGAGAGTTAAATTTTCTACAAGATTCATACAAAGTATATGTAGTCAATCTCAAACGAAACAAAATATATAGGAATAAAAATGTCAGAGATATATATTTTATTTTCAGTACGTAGCTATCGGAGTTTTTTAAGTAAAAATAAATGTCATAACCAAATTTAAATTTCCTTCAAGGTTTCGACAAGATATAACCAAAATATTAGATTTAATTTTAAAAGAATGATAAAACTTTTTATAAATAAAAGATATTATTAAGGGGCGGGGTAGCCCAGTGGTAAAACGCCGAGTTGCCGTGACGAAGGTCCCGGGTTCAAATCCGGGGGTGGCAGATGAGAATTGACTTAATTTGTTAGCTGGGGGTGGGTCCTGTGAGATCTGAAGAACCCATGGGCTCACTCAGCCTCTGTAAAGTGGGCACCCTAAATCGGGGTGAAAATCTGGCTAGAAAAAATCACCTCTCTGGACAACTGTTTTCCTAGAAACAGTATATTCTCTACCGCGTACTAAACCCAAGAACCTTCGGGGATTGTAGTGGTATTGCTAAATACTTTTTATTTATAAGTTTTCTTTATATGTCAATATAACTGAGGCCATGATTAATATACTCATTGAAGAAATAGCTTCAATAGCATTTTAATCAAGAAATATTAGGCGATCGGATTTTAGTTGTTAGAGTTCTGATACGACAAAATATATTGAGCGACCCCATCCAGAGAGGAAGTGCATTTTGCAATCTGATCCTCTGCAAAGAAGCCCTACTTCCTCTGGGACTGGCATTACCACCGAAGGCTCCTTCTATTTTAAGTCTTCATATCTTCCAAAACAGAATTAAAAGTGTAAAGAAAACAAACTACGAAGACCTGACTAAGCTAATTAATGGGTTAAGCAAATTTATCTGAAAAAATTAATATCACTAAATTGTTAATATATATATTTTTTTTATTATATAACAGAGGCCAGATTCTGCAGTCTCTATAAAGTGAGTATTCTTAATAGAAACCGGGTAAGTGGGAAAGATTTCAGCCAAATAACCTCCCTGCACAAAAGTTGTCTTGTAAACAGTACAGTCTCTACCACGAACTGAACCCAAAACACTTCATGGGTTGTTCTGGTAAAGATTTTGATATTTTATTTTGGTACTTGTGTGTTAACGCTACCGCAGTTATTTTCCTTACTTGTTAGCATGCGCATTTTGTAACCGTTATATTTCTAACACTTGATTTCTTCTATGTTCGTTCTTGTTTGCTGAGTTTTGTTTGTTGCTGATTTATTATTTGTTTGCTGATTTGTTCTAGACTCATTGTTGTTATTATTTTATTTATTTATTTTATTATTATTAGATTTGTTGTTATTATTTCGCTAATTTTTGTGCTACGAAACTTAGTCTTTGGGATTTGACAAAAACAGAAGAAGAAGCAATTGTATTTTTCCAGGAGCGAAATATTCTACCAATTTTCCACCGAAATCCGATTAACCATTTTTTCGATTATTCGCGATATATTCCATTATTTATTTCTATATTATCCATTATTTTAATTGTTAATGATATATTCCATTTGTAAATAAATGATTTTGATTGGTATTTGTTGATGATTATTTAAAAACTTTAAAATTCTAACCCCAATAAATAGATTTAAGAACATGCAAGATAAATGTTTTAGAAATATAACGGTTACAAACTGTAACCGCTTGTGTATGCGAACAAGTAGGGGAAAATGCGGTGGCGTTAACACACAAGTACCTTTATTTTATATATATATACATATATAAAATAGAGCCTATTCTATATAAATCAATGAAAATGTTGATGCCAATAACCTAGTTTTTCTTCTATTCACAGCAGAGCCAAGTGGTTTCTTGAGACTTAGTACCCTACTATTTCTTAGGACTACTCGAAAACAGAACTTTCCAATTTCAAATTCTTTCGAATTTCCAATTCGAAACAAGATTTTCCAATACAAGAGTTGATTTTTTTAAATTGAAGTTCGATTTGTTTTTAATTTTTATTATTCCTCGCCCACATCTTTATTGTTTATTTACAGTCACAACATCATGTGAAACTAATCAGATACTAGTACATGATCTTTAATGTTTCCCTATACAGGTGAATAGTCATCTATAAAAAGAAAACTATATTAGGTCCTTTTCCCAAGACGATTGGCACAATCGAGACTGCTCGCATTAAACTAAATCTGAATAAGTAGGGGAGCCGGACTTAGTTAAAGATGAAAACTTTAACATATTAGTATAATCGCAAAACGTTTTGGAGAGATTAATAATGGACTAAATCAGAAATGAGTACCATTAGTATATGCAATGGTGTTAAAATAATCCTACTGCTGGTATGAAGGAACACAATTTTATGATGTGTATCAGTCAGAACCATAATCCATCACGCTAATTCACAGAAAGATTTTGGATGGAAACTTGTAATTATCTAATTTTATAATTACTTCCAAAATATTTTTAAAAGAAGGAACAAGTTTATACGAACTAGATAATTTCATTGTATTTAATTAAATTAGCTGTTTCAACCATAATCGGTAATTATTGGCCCATTGTCAACCATAACTTCTTCATTAGTCCTGTTTAATTTGATATGTATTTAGTCGCTCATAGACTCTACTTCGTTCTGCCCTGGTGATGGCCTAAAAATTAGGGCGAAACGTTGGCACAAATAAAACAAGCTGTACTTATTTACATAACCATCTAGATCTCCAAAGCATTTTACAAAGGAATTGAAAAAATATGTTGTTTTTTTCAGTCTAATTATAAAACAGTGAAAATTAAATAATTAATAATTGTAATAAAATCAGTTAAAATAATGTATTTAATATATAAAATCTAGGTGTACCAAAACTACTTTTCCTCAACGTCAACAAATATTAATACTACATCTAATATGAAGCCTACAAGCCTAAATAGATGATAAAAATATGTACAGAAATTTTATTTAAGTTAAAAATTATATTTGAAGCTATTGAAAATATAAAAATGTCTAGTTTAAAAAAATAAAATAAAATCAACAAAGTTATACAACAACAAAATTATATCAACAATGTTATATAACAAAAAATCAACAAAGTTATATAACAAAAAAAAAGTACGGCGTGGAATAGAGGAATGGTTGATGAGTGAAGCGATATTCCTACGTACAAAAGCTCCCGTGCCCGTTACTTTACTAACCTCCATTGTTGGATGAAATGGAGACGTTGGATGTTGCTTTAAGGAATGTAAAGAACATTGGATGGATTTGCTCTCCTCATCCCCTCAGATCGCCGACCGTCACGTCTCCATTCCAACACTTTCTAGCCGCCGCCAGAAAACCAACAGGCTAAGAAAAAAAAATACCGTCTTCACTGTCTGAAATTCCAAAGAGAATTCATACTTGAAGTGTAATAGAAACTAAAAAACGACTATGAAACTACATTCAACTACTTCGAGAGAGTAATAAATAAATAAAGATAAAAATGTGCATAATGGATTGACGTTATAATTCTGTACTACTGATTAATCACCTAGAACAAAAAAGGTATTTGGAAGAATTAGAGACAGAATACATTATTAGAAAATTACGAAAAGAATAAAGAAAAGGAAAGAGGAATAAGTTGTCCAAGAAAGACATGCAATAAAAAAATGAAGGGTCATTTTAAATGTAAAAATGATGTAGATGTAAAAATGAAGGCATAATTACTATGGTCAGGACAAAGAAAGGAACGGCTACCTTTTACAGTTAAATTTGAGGGGAGACAGAAAATTTTATTTAATACTCACATTGCTTAATTCAAATAATAATAAATAAGTTGCAGATCAGTTGAAGTATTTACAGTGTTGGTGTAAATTGAAATTGATCAATCATCAATCACTTATATCTTCTTTTAAGTGAGTAAGATATGGGGCGTTCAGGATCAAAAGCGGAAAAATCCGAAATATCAAAAAGTTGACTTTTTCACATTTTTTGCTAGTTTATTCAAGCAATCCATTGTTGCTTCTGAAACTTCAGATTCAGAAATGGACCAAACCATGAGGAATATGTCGAAATAAGTCGTGTTAGACAAAATAAATGGAAAAGCAATTTTTTGAAATTTGGGAGTCATCCTCTATTGATCCTGATCGCCTCGTATTTAGAAGTGAAAAAGGTTAACTCAAGCGTAATTGGGTTAATTGTTCATTCGACAGAAAGGACACGGGGGGGGGGATTATCAACCATTCCGCTGCAGTTTATGTTGGATCTAACGTAAAATTTATAATATAAATACAAGTAAATAGTAAAAAAACAGTTAGATTACATACATAGATCAGATGATCCATTTATTAACGGAATGTACATTCATATGACGATTTGAAATGAGGGATTTCAGAAATTCGATAACAAATATATATACTTTGAGGCGATTTGTTAGTAGCACTCCTAAAGGGCTTTGGATCCTAACGGTCAGTACATTTCTATGATGTCCTAGCTGTGTCATGGATCTCGAGCTTATCGGAGTGATCGTCCACCAGTTGTTAAACTTGTGAAATATCAGAAAAGATGGTTTATAAAAACAAATTCTTCCATATGAATATCAACCTAAACCAATTTAGATATTTACATTATATTCTTTAATCATCAAAGAACTAAAAAGGCAAGGGGCACAGAGAAATGAATTGTTTATAATTCAACACAAATTAGAAATAACGGACCTCAGACAATAGATATCAAATGAGAAAATCTTTAAAACCAATTTCTTAGCCTGAAATATGTTCATTATGCTAAATGACAGGGTTCACATCAATAATAAAAAAAACTAACAAATGTTTTTAATGAATTATATCGGAATAGAAAGAAAAGTACACAGAAAAGCATTAAGAAAGTCTTAAAAAAAAACGTTAGTTTTCCTTCTAAGAGGCAGTTCCAAAACACCAAGTTTCCTCAGGAAAATATCCATAATAGTTACGCAATAATTTTACGGTCTTAGGAAAATTGTAGATATTTCAACATACATACTTTTGAGCTTTTATAGGACGATTCCCAAACCATGGTCATTGCTTCCATGTATAGCTGTTAATCGGAGCAGACTTAGCAATGCTCAAACGGATACTTGGATTGCAAGAGCAGAAAGGCAGAAGACGTGGGTAGAGAAGAAGAAGGATAAGACTTAGACAAAGAGACGGGGATGGAGCAGTGATGCATTGCAACGACTCCGCGGTTCAACGCTTCACTGCCCCAGCTGCACTCATCTACCAGCGCGGAGGTTTCTCTCGCTCCGGGCTACATTCACAATGACCGGTATTACCAGGCTCAACGAATCGCCAAGGAAGTTATTATTCTTTGCAGTCATTAAACAGGGGATTGGCGAAGGCATGGAATAAAGGCTTCTGCCTAATATTCTATCTTGTTCTATTAATTTAACGTCACTTTGAAACATCAAATTAATTTAACGATGCTTTGGAAAATCGGACGGTGCTACAGCGGTGGTCCTAAATTTTGCCTATCATATATTTAGGATAGGGATCTTTAACGAGTATCTGACATCGTACAGGCTCGGTACCACCATTTTACCTCCCTTCCGAAGGGCATCATAACTAAGGATATTGTACCCCCTTTAAAAAGATCCTAGGACCAACTGTGGGGCTCGAACGTAGATATCTATTTTGACCAGTATTGTCGTGACGTCTGTATTAAAATTCTGGTACGCCTCTCGGATAATCTTCAAACGGTTTAGCAAGTAAGAAGAGCCGGAGAAAATTAAGATTTTGTACTTGGGATAGGTACAACATTCAGTCAGTTACGAATTAACACTTTTTCCAACATTGTAATCAAAAGTGTCACTTTTTTTGAAGGTCATAGTCGACTTTCATAAAAAAAGTATATCTATTTGACAAAAAGTAACTCTTTTAAATTTAATAATTAACAGCTTCTTTAGAAATGGAAATAAAATAATCAATTTTAAAAAGTTGAGAAACCGAAAATGACTTTACCTGAAACTATCTTACACCTGTCACGAAATGGTAAGAGGTGTAATAAAATCGTGCTAAAAATATTTTTTTCCATGTTTTTACATTAATTGAAGCGCAGAAAGGAAGTCTTAAAATAAAATAAAAAATTCGATTTTATTTCAAAGAATACTTAAATTTTTTTCTAGGTCTTGGTTTTGTTATTTTTAAAAACTTATTAACAATAAATTTTAATGTACATATCAGCAGCCCTGGCGAGTAAGTTTTTAAGTCAAAAAGAGTTAACTGAACTGAGGGAAGCGGATTAGTGTCGTCGCATTTTTTAAATTCAGGTAGAGTTAAAATATAATAAATAAACCAATTTCAAGCCGAGGGTTTATTAAACGGGGGTCCCGAGCCTGTACGATGTCAGGTACTCGTTAAAAATCCCTATCCTACTTAAACCTGGGTAGGCAAAATTTAGAGCTCCCACTGAAATATCGTCCGATTAGCCATAGCAGCATAAAGTGGCGGTAAATGAACAAACAAACAAACAAGCCGAGGCTTTACTTAGACAATTATGCTCTTCGGAAATAACACGATTCCGCTATCCTTATCAAAAATAACTCATTTTAGAAAACATTCAACTTATAAAACGGGGCTCCTGCTAATATACTTTGATATTTGACGAAGGTTTAATCATTTTAAGAGAGCCGGATGGCTCAGTGTGTTCAGCACTGAGAGTTGCTAAGCTGAAGGTTTCGGATTCAAACAATGCTGTTGCAGATAAATTGCTTTAACAGATTAAGCATGGATGGCTTGGATCTACGGACTTTCCTCAGGCTCACCCAGACTCTATAAACTGAGGGAAAATATTGCGGTTCAGTATGATCTTGGACCAATTACCTACCAATACCGGACAAGCGTTATCCTAGAAACACTAAGGTCTCTACCATATACCGAACACAACACCCTTCACGTCTTAATTTCACTACTCAGTACCTCCAAAAGGCGACCTGTGGTCTAGTGCTTAGCATAACAAACTACTAAGCCCAAGATCTCGGGTTCGTAGCCCGGTAGGTAGCCCTAGGATTTTTTAAAGGGAGTAAAAAATCGTTAGTAATGCCGTCCTTCGGAAGGGACGTTAAAGGACCCCCGGGTCCCGAGCCTGTACGCCAGGTACTCGTTAAAAATCCCTATCCTAATTAAACCTGGATAGGCGAAATTTAGAGCTCCCAATGTAGCATCGTCCGATTACCCATAGCAGCATAAAGTGACGTTAAATCAACAAACAACATCTTTCACGGCTTATAGTGGTACGGGTTTTTTTTCCAAAACAAATGTACAATGCGGCGCATTGCTCTTTAAACTACTGTCGTAGAAAAAGAAAAAAAAAATGGATAACCTTTATAGAAAAGAAATATAACAATAAACTAAGTTATAATTACAACGAAACAATATATAACTACATCATGGCTATTTTAACCGTTCTTTCCCCTAACGATTAAAGAGAACACTATGACAGTTACATTTTCCTGAAACCTTATCGAAGAGGAAATAATATGTCCGCTTCAAGTGGTATAATAGTAACGCTAATGATAAGAACTGTTTTTTAAAGAAGATATCAGTGGAAAAACAACGCAGAAGTGACATTAATATAATAACAGAGGCGAATCCAGAGGGAGTTTTGGGGAGGATTATCCGTCATGGCTCGGAATTGCTTTTCTCCCCTTACTCTAATCCAAAGTCATCAATTTTATAAACGTATTAGGGGCGGTATATTTCGAAATAATGGACACTTTTGACTGTTTAACTAAATTAGAAAACCTGTACCATTACAACTCTTATAGGGTTCAGATTAAAGGGGTATATGGTACAGATTGTACTGTTTTGGGTTCAGAATATATCAGAAGTACACGGTACAGAATATAATGTTTCAAGGACAAAGATTGTGCAAAAAGGTAATTTATAATGATATCATATATAGTGGTAAGTAAATAACGACAGCAGAGAAACTATGCACTGGCAGCACCAGTAGAGGACTCCAACACTACGTATTTAATTTATTTTATTTTATTCGTTATTGATTTTATTAATTTTTAAATATTTTTATTTGAAAAGAAAAGATATGTCCAGGACCGGGACTCGAACTCGAGTCACCCAGATCGCTGGTCTTGAACTCTACCAATTGAGCTATCCTGGACTCATTCAAGCTCGCTCCCCGGTCATGGCCATATCCTTTCTTTTCACTGATCCCATGTCCCCGCGTTCTCGCAATTTGCGATGTATACGAGGAGAAGAATGTTCTTTGAACATTTATTCAATTTGGATCTTGTTGACTTACGTCATTATATATTATTATAATTTATTTTATTCTATTAGTTATTGATTTTATTAATTTTTAAATATTTTTATTTGAAAAGAAAAGCTATGTCCAGCACCGGGACTCGAACCCGGGTCACCCAGATTGCTAGTCTGGAACTCTACCAATCGAGCTATCACAAATATACAATGGATTGGGAGCTTAGATCATTTTTCTAATAAGTGTTGAAGTAGCCTGATAAGGCGTTTTTATAATAAAATTGACAATTATGAATTACCTTTGACAATGTCAATTATAGATTTCTCCTAAGTATGAGTATAGTAGTATGTTTAATAAGTTAGTAAGTATATTTTATTAAGTCATTTTGTCCTAGTTATTTTTGAAAGGACGAATTCCTTCCTTCCACTTGCATCCAGGATCCGCTACAGAGCTCTATCAGTGATACACGAAAGGAACGAATAAGCACACAACGAACTTGTTATGGTTTGAATAGATTCTCCCTCTTCACTCCTGACAGCCCCATGATTAGCCGAGAGGGATAATGACGGCTGACACTGACAGAGAACAGATGGGGAGCGATAACTCTCGAGAACAAGGTAGAGATGAATCAGTAGCGACCGGAGATAGGAAGTTATAGCTCCAGTCCAAGCAAATGTGTTCCGGACATTGTTTTCGACTAATTGACCGCGGCACAATGGCTGTCTTCACCATCATCTGTCCCTGCTTTCTTTTACCAGTTGCTCCTGCATTACCTCCAGAGGTTTTTTTGTTGGAATATACTCATTTAAACGTACTCATCATCTGAAGCAGAATAACCTATCCAAGGATATGCATGAAATATGCACTAAAAATGACTTTATGCAAACAAATTTAAAAAATATCACAACCCCGGAAGGGCTTTAATCTCAGTAATTGTAAAAACTGTACTGTTTCTAGGACAACTGATGTGTAGGAAGGTGATTTATATAAACACCTAACTGCTAGGTTTTTCTTCCAATTAAGGATACTCACTTTATAGAGACTGAGGGAGCCTCAGGAAGGTCTGGAGATCCCACAGAGACCATCCATGGCTGTTAACAGATTAAATAATTCATCTGCCATAGCAGGATTTAAACCTGTAACCTTCAGCATAGCAACTCAGCACTCTAACTACTGAGCTACCCCGCTCCATACTACGACCATTAAAGGAACTAAAAAGGCAGATACAGAGAAATGAGATGTCTAGAATAAAGCATGAATCATAAATTAGGAACTTCTGACAACATTAAATAATCTTTAAGAGGGATTTGTTGGTTTGCGATTTCTTCCTTTCACAGTAAGGAACCAAATTGGGAAAGGTTCACAGTAATAATAAAAAAACATTACAACTAGAACCAATAATGGGTCTTGAGTTCAGTACATGGAGGACATATAATGTTCAATCCAAGAGTTGTGCAAGATGATTAAGCCAAGATCACACTCAACTGCAAGGTTCTTTCCCCAATATAGAGAATCCACTTTACAGCGGCTAGGTAAGTCCTAGGGGATCTACAAATTCCATACAGAGTTCATCTATGACTGTTAACAGATTAAAGAATCTGCAAATCATTATTTTTGTTTAACGTTCTGAGAGTATTTTAAATAGCTATAGTCAATTTAGTAGCCACTAATCTCTCAACCCCCTTGCCCAGGTTTAAGGTACAGCTTTAGTACAAAGTTTCTGCAATCAACTTTGTATCATTCTGGCTATAATGAAGTCAATGAAGGTCAGTACACAGGACAGAAGAAATATTCATATGTTCATACAAAGTATTAATCATTACGTATCAATACCACAGGATATTGGGAGTAGTACTGTAGGAAGAGAAAATGCTTGACCGAGAAGAGTGGATTGAAGTTGTTAAGGAAGTCAAGGAAGCTCACCTTGAGCTGTTAAGCTGCATAGTAAGTAAGTATTAATAAATAATATGTATGGATAATTAGCTTATTAGTCAGTTGACATAGTAGAAACAAACAATAAAAGAAATACTTTTTTTTTTTAGTATATACTAAAAAACCCATGAGTGTATTTGGAAGCTATATTTAAATATCTGCATCATTTGAATAAATATATTACTTTTACATAAATCAAATTCAACTATTATCAGTGCAAAAGCTTATATAAATAAAGAAACGCTTTTAACATCAATATATTATATTTGATCATGATTTCTATTCGAGATAGTTAAATTCAAACAATTAGTGCGGGAGAGGGAGGGGGAGAGTTTTGACAGCTAAAGCTAAGCGTCTGTCACCGTTATTGAATCAGCCAACCCTTGATCACTTAATATAAGCAACCCCTAGGGATAGGGGTGCCTGTCAGTCAAACTGCCACGCATTACAGGGCTTATCGGTCGGGGCGTGCTTAATACCATCTATTACCAATAACCCCATAATACCAAGCTGTTTATCCTACCAAAATCCACAATCAGGGAAGCAGAATTACATTTTTAGTTTTTAATAGTGTTATAGGAAGAACAATAAATTGAACTTTTGAAGTGGCAAAGAAAGATTAATTATACAAAAACAAGAATATTATTCTCAAGAATTATAAAGATGTTAAGAAAAAAACTTAAATTATGTATGAATGGAATCAATTATTAGTAATTTTATTCTGATGATTAAAATGTAAAAAATAAAATAAATAAAAGAAGTATTGATTGTATTAAAAATGTAATATTTAAAAAGTCAATATATATATATATACGAAGAAGAGAATTAGAGAAGAAAATGTATGTAAATTACTTCAGGAAAAATCTAATAGGTACATGCACTTTCGGAGAAACCCTAGGATAAAATATGGAAACAGTTTTTCTTTAAATCGAAATTTCTCAAAGTGATAAAATTTCGAATGCTTATGACTGGAATCTAAAAGTAAACCAGTAAATAAAAACATTGCTCACCATTTCTATTCAAAATTCAAAAACTTTATAATATAAGGTTTTGTAAGTTTTTAATAAGAATAAATGAAATATTACTTGGAGGGAGTAATATTTTGTAAAATTAATATTTTATAAGCCATATATATGAAAAGTAACATTGATTTTGTAAAATTTACAATTAAAATTATATTAATTTGTTTCCTTAAGTTAACACAGGATCTCCAATTGGTGATCAAGATTGATTATATCAAAATACAATATATAAACTATTAATAATAAAAAGCAAGCCTTGGACTAAGGGTAAATAAATTCCAACACAAATTAATAT
Source organism: Troilus luridus (assembly GCA_964056705.1). Classification (NCBI taxonomy): domain Eukaryota; kingdom Metazoa; phylum Arthropoda; class Insecta; order Hemiptera; family Pentatomidae; genus Troilus; species Troilus luridus. Next base: position 55,837,946 of record OZ057416.1, on the reverse strand, counting down.
GATATACAAAAGAAACATAAGTTTATACAATTGTGATCAACCTCCTAATATTCTAAATTTCTCCAAAAACTAACATACAGAAGACTGATTGACTTCTTGACACAACAAAAATAATACCTGATCTAAGATATGGTTTTAGCATGTTACATTCAATAACACACCAATTACATTGAGTTATATACTATATTTCAGGAACACTATAGCAAAACCAGTACGGAACTTTCAAACAATAGGCCCAGAATTTCAAACCATTGGTCAAACTAACTCACACATACTCTCTCATTCTAAAAACTTTCCTCTAAGACATATTTTTCTATATTTAACAGAAGTCACAATTTCCTTCAACTGGACAAAACTAACAGATATCCCCACTGTATCTCAAGATTAATATATGGACCACCACGCACTAATTTGTCAATGCATGTAATATATTGTGGAATATCTGAGCTAATACTTAATAAGTGGGGCCTCAAGAATAAATTGATTTTATATCTTATTAATTAAATTAGCTACAATGTTTATTATATAGGATTCTTTAATGAAATGCTTTATTTTTTAGGAAAATTAAAATCTACCGGGAAAAAAAATGTATTGGTTTTAATTGATTAATTCCTCATCAATTTCAACTTACCCATATAACATGCCTTTAATATTGGATTCACCATAAGAACTTTATTATTATTATTATATACCAACAATTGTGATTTTAAGAGGGTTGTCAATTGACCTTACCCTCCAAACGAGGCATGGGACATTCCATTTCTATATGTTGAAGTAAATCGCAGCTATTAAAATTAACCTGAAAATTTCCTACCATGAGGGTTTTGAAAAACAAAAAAATTAAGAATGGCTTTGATGCATCATGCGCTCCTGGTATTTTGGAAACACCTAGTCAACTAAACCCAAGGTTCAGTAATACTTGGGTCAGGACATTGTACAACACACTGGGGCAAGAACAGCAGAATGCTTAGTTCTAAATTTTGTGGATTCGATCTTCTTGGATTTGGTTTCTTATAATTGTTTATGAAAGGTGTTTTTTTTACAGTTACACTAGTTAAAATCATGATAAAACAAAGAAATACATTTTTAATATCAATGAAACGGGCTTAATTGGATAGAAAATTTTATAACATTAATGTTTAAATATGATTTCGGCCATGTGGCCACCACAAGGCGCAATCTGGAACACCAATTTACACAAACTTTTAGCATCATATGCGGCCGTATTTCGCCAATAACTCTGCGAATGTTAATTTCCAGGTGTTCAATTGTCTCTGGTTTATCGACGTAGAAAAGTGACTTTACATAACCCCAAAGAAAATGATCCAAAGGAATTAAATCACGCAATCTTGGTGGGCAATTAATTCGACCGTTACGTGAAATTATTCTTTCATCAAAAGTTTCTTTGAGCGAATCAATTCTAGCGTATGGGATGTGGCTCCGTCCTGTTGGAACCACATGTCAGCAAGATTAATGCCAGCTAATTGAGGTACAAAAAATTTCTAATCATGTCCCTGTACCGTTCGCCATTGACAGTAACATTCTGACAATCATCATTTTTGAAGACATAAGGAACAATGACTCCGCCAGCCCATAAAGCGCACCAAACAGTAATTTTCTGTGGCTGTAATGGTGTTTGGACAAAAGCTTGTGGATTATCCTCACTCTAAATGCGACAATTCTGCTTATTTATGTACCTATGATTATTACGTACATGCAACCAAAAATGGGCTTCATCGGAGAACAAAATTTTGAATTAAACAGAACCATTATTTTGATTAAAAAAATTTTAACAATTCGCAAATGTTGCTCAGGTGTAAGTCCAACCATAATGAAATGTCAAACCAAACTAAACAAAAAGTAACTATCAGCTGTTAAATGGGTTGTCAAATAAAGCAGTACTCCCAACTCAAAGTTGTGAATGCCTAGAAAAAACACCCAGTACAATAAATTGAAAGCTCTTTTTCCCAAGTTGTATGATGCCTTGCTTTTACTGTTAACGAACTTAATAGAAAAAAACATTAAGGAACCAAAAGAATACAGAATAATAATACTAAATGATCATATTCCAATAATCTGCATAGCAATTCAAATATACAATAAATAACACTTACCTTTAGATTCTTTGAGGAAGTCATAGACTTTTTCGACAGCTAACTGTTCAGAAACGACATCCCAAAGACCATCACAAGCAAGTAACAGAAAATCTTCGTCTCCAGTCAAATCATAACTACTCACATCTGGTTCTCCAGTAACATAAGGTTTGTAATCGACATCACCTTCAAACAAATACATATTGTTAGCATAAATACTTTAAACCAATTAATTTTGAGCATAATTTTAAATTATATGATAAATAAACTAAACATTTTTTTTTTTAATGTTAAAATGGACTACCTATTGATCTGGACACAGCAAGTTGGCCATTAACCCTCCATGTACCCCAAAAAACGACTGAGCCACCCATTGCTTCTATTCTTTCTCGTTCTTCCTGAAAATCAAATAAAATTGAATAATATTTCGTAATTAATTTATATTACATAACAATGTTATTTTAAAATACTTTAAATAATTAACGATGACACTTACTACATGATCTGGACGGTGAGGATTCACAAGCTGAATAAAGTTTCTTCCGTTGACAAGTATAGCTTGTGAATCTCCCAGCCAAGCTACATACACTTTTCCTATATCATGTCTTATCAAAACACTAACAGCAGTAGTACCACTCTTCAGATTCTGGAAATGGAAGAAATATATAAATAATTAAGAGCTAGAATATAATATAATAAAAAGGATCCATATACAGGACCAGATGTACATTAGATAATTTTTAAACACACATAACACATAACTTTTAATATATTTTTTAAATGCTTTTGTTTCAGATTATCATAACTGATATCAAAGGAATCCTTTCCCCTTATGCTAATCAATAACAAAAACTATTAGAAATAACATATACACAAAATTGGAAAATCAACCTGGCTGGTTTTGAAATGTTAAGCTCTTGTTTATCATTTAAATGTTTAAAAAAAAAAAGTACTTGTGACTTAACTGGTAACCATGAAACCTTCCTCCTAATCTTGTGTAACCCCTTCTTATCACTTATCTAATTTGAGTTATTTGTGTGTGCGTCTTTTTAATTTATTTTATGGTCTTTTTAAATTTATATATTGTTTATTAAATTTAATTTTCTCTTCTTCATTTTTTTTCAAGTCACCTCCTTGCAGAACCGTCCATGAAACAGTACTGTCTCTACCTTGTACTGAACTCCAGACCCGTTCACGGGTTGTTGTGGTACAGATTTTTTTTTTTTGTTCATATTCAAAATAAGAATGTAAGTTACTACGCTTGTAAAAACTGATCCACGGCAGCGCTTACCTAGTTCTTGCCTTATTAGGAACATAAATCGCTAAAGGACAACAAATGAGCCTTTGGGCTCATTAGGAGGAGTCCTCCAGCAGGATTCTTGAACGTGGGCGACGTAACTAGAAAGTGTATCCCAATTGCTCTTACACCAGAATGTGGTATACCAATGTTCCATTCCGTTGATCTGTCTTCCTTGGGTGACCTCTAGCAGTTGGCCCTTAAGAGTCGAGGAAATATAACTTTCTTAACCTTAACTTTCTTGAAGTTAGAACTGATCTCTTCTGGGTCATAGATTTAAAACCAACATGTACTACCACTAGACCCATGAAGAGTCTTGTTGTAGTACATGTTAAAGATTCTTATGTTGCTTGAACAATGGTTGTGGAGAAGAGGGGGGGGGGGGATTTGTCGAATACCATGCTCAACCGACAGATCTCCCAGTTAAGGGTACCCACTTTATAGAAGTTGGGTTAGCCCTAGGAAGGTCACCAGATCCCTCTTCCAGAAAAATAATTTCAAGCCTGTCTTAATTATTTGATGAAAAACTAAAGATATTAGATATTCACTTTCTTTTTGTTTTGGGTAAATAATTGTGTAGCATCCGCTAAGTTACCTCAACTGTTATTGTAACTTCTATTTAGATATACAATTTAATAAATATCACCTTGTACTACCTTATCATCTACCTTCTCTAGTTGGTAAGTCAATTTTTGATCTGTCGATCTGTGATGGCCAGATCTTCCCTGGTTCTTCTTTTGAATGTCTTCTGTTCCATTGGTTGCAATCCGGTTGGCTATTTTGGACTATTGTGGTTGAGTAGCAATGTCATTGTCCCCAGAGAGGAGAGAACTATTCTTTGTTGGAGCTTCATAATCATCATTAGTGACGCAGTTCTCACCGTCTACCTTTCTCTCTCTGTCTATCCTTCCCTAGTCTCCTTTTTTATCCAGAAGCTCATTACTTTTGCTAATATATTTGCGGCACTAGTGAGTCAAATTTTGTCCTAAGTCATATGTATTGAGGGAAATGGAATCGTGTCATTCATGTAGCTTTGGTTTTAAATGGAGTTGCAACTTAAACAATAACTCCATTTCAAGCCAAATCCTGGCTTAGCCCCCTATTCATTTCGGAAATACACCATCCGCTCTGATAAGTAAAAAGAACTCATTTTGGAAAAAAGATAGTTCTTGTTAATTTTGTTTATCTTCTCTTAAATTTAATTTGGTGTTTTTGTCTTATTAATTTTGTTATTTTCTACGTAAAATTAACAGAATAACACTTGGGGAATAGCCGTCTTTAAAAAAAGAAGCTGAGAAATACTTCCAGAAGTTCAAAATAATTCCAAACATTATATGAAAAATGTCATCAAATGGATTTTGAGGATAGAAACGGAAATGTTTAAGTCAAAATTGTAAGGAACAAACAATTATATAAGAAGAGGAACATGGCTAGAGGGGTCTAGAATTAGTGTTTATGATTACATTTTTTATATTTCAATTTCCATTAATATGAATAAGAAAAAACCATTGTTCATATGGTAGGGTATGGAACAATGGCGGATAACAGTCCCTCGGAACTGACTAAGTCACAAGTACTTAAAAAAAATCTAAACAGAAACATACAGTGATGGTTGATAAGAAGTCCAAAATATATATTTATATATTTATATAAATATATAAATTATCAACTTACTTCTTTGTTAGATTTATCAATAAATCTATCATCCGCCCTCATATAAGCTTCTTTAAAAGCTGCTTCTGGATTACGTGGATAATGCTGGCTTTCCACTAAATATTGATGCACATGTGAGCATGCATAAATAGCAGCGTCAGAACCATTGTGACCATCAAATACAGCATAATAACTGGCAACACCATAACCCTAAAAGGAATTAAATTCGTAAAATTAACAAAAAAAAATATAACAACATAAAATATAAATGTGAAGACTTTATTGTTACTATGACTTTATGCCATTCCATATAATAATAAAGTTCGATATTTATATGAATTCCATGTTAGATAATGAATACTTAAATGAAATTCCTACTGAGATTCCTCACACATGGTCATGTGTCTTAACCATTATTTAATTATTAGAAATTAAATAAACTAAAGTATTAAATATAATGATTGTATACATTAAAAATGGATTAATTACTTTATGGTTTAAAAGAAATGAAGAACAAATAAGAAAACAAAAAATAATAGTGGACTATTTAATGTCTCTTTCTTTGTCAGCAAGTCATTACTTGTCATATACATACTGAAATACACTTGGTTAAAGAAGCTTTTGAGATTATTACGAAAAATATTTGCATCTGCTTAGTATAGTATAAAAAGGCTCTAACGCTTGAATGCATAATATCACTCTACAATAAGTACCTTGGCAGGCATGTTTGGGTAGCAAATAAAATAAAATAACAAGCTAACTAAAAACAATGGATGGAATTAGATGAAATCTTTGTAGGAAAACCTGGGTACCAACTAACACTATTTTTAAAAATCATATTAATAGTAATAGGTGACCATCATATGAATTTAATCAAGCGCAGACATATTTAAATTTACTAATTCTATCCATCTAATGCAAATATAAAGTTTTAATTCTGAGGACAAATTTTTTTTTTCACTTCCTGCATGAATACTTCCTTACTATTAGTAGTAAAGAAATACAAACAACTACATTTTAATAATTTAAAAATTAATATTGATATACTAAGAACTTTAAATAGGGCTAAGAACTACAATTTCTGATTTTTACCTCAATTCCAAATAAGGCATGAAGATCATTAATCACAATATGTCGATCTTCCATTGTTCGCCGGATATTCTTCGCTGCTGCAGCAGAGACGGACGGAATAACTGGAGGTGGCGGTGGAAGACGACACAACTTTGAGTTATCATGGTACCTCAGGCAGACTTCTATAAGCTTTTTGATAGTAGTTTGCATCAGTTTTAACGTCTGATAATCTGAAAATAATTTTCAATTAAAAAATCTTGTTAATTTTTACATTATTACAAACAACTAAAAGCTTAAAATTATAAAATTTAAAACTATTGCTACGAAGTAGAAGAAATAGGCATAAGAATCTAGAAGAGAAAAATGGAAATTTTAACAAGCCTAAGACACTATAACAAAATAATTAAACCGGAAGCCCTTTATGCATCCGAAACATTGCCCATATCCAACCATTTACCAGTTGTATTTGACTGAAGGTCAAAGAAAGCAAAATCATAAAAACCAAATAACAAAACTAATCCATATTAGAAACAAAAGCCTTTTCCAAAGAACCCAAAAAACGTATGGACGCAATGAGGAGAATAAATGAGTTTTAAGGAAACGTCCTAAATTACCCAAATAGACTAAGCAATTTTTTTCACAACTCCAGCAACAAAGAAATCTAATAAATTTGATTTGAGGAAACAAATTCCTAACATGAACTCTAAATAACAAAAAATATGCCCATAGATAAGAATGAAGCAAGAAAACCAAAGAAAAAGAATGTTCCAAGATAAAAATTGAATTAAACGGTTAATCCAAGTCTCTGAGGAAGAAAAGAAAAAAGAGAGATTGAAACAATACTAGGCTAAAAGAAAGGCACAGAACAATTAAAACAGATGAATAAAATACACTCCTAAGCCTATTGAAATAATTCCAATTAGACACCAATTGACTTCCTTATAGACCTATTAAATTATAATTATAATTATAAGTCATGGTCAATAAAATATAACTTTGTTGTTGTTTTTTTATGACCAGCAGGAAAAATAAAATGATGTTGATAATTTTTTAGAATTTTCAAAAAAATTACAGTGACCTTGCATTGTATATGTGTGAAGTATTTTTTCCCCAACATTTATGAATACTATTAAAATACAATGAACATCCTATAAATCGGTTATAGAAATGATCAGCATTTTATAAGCAGGCATTTAAAACTATAGAAAAAACAACTTAAGAGATGATTTTTCAACACTTTCAAATTTTGTATTGTACCGTAAGACAACATTAATTCAGTATGTTGACTTTATAAATGCATAAGTAATTTTATTAAAAAATTATAACCGATTTTCTTTAAAGAGAGCTCATCCATTTGAAGTAGCGTTCCGTGAAAGAAAATAGTCAATATCATAAAGTTAGTATTGAAAAATGCAGTGAACAAATGAAATAAAATCATACTACAATTTTTTTAATTTTAAATATTCAAATTAGTTTTTACTGATTCACATACAAACTGTGGCACAAAAAAGAAACCTATTTGACGACACTAAGATATACTAATTTGGTAAGTATTAATTGCTACATTGATAAGAAAATTAAATATTAATATTCATATTTATTTAAATTATTATTATTAAAATATTAAATTTAACACTTAAATTAAGAAATATAAGAATATAATTATTAGTATATATTATGCAGGTGCAGACATTAAAACTAAACAATAAAATTAAAATATTTTAAGCTTTAAAAGCCAAAAAATACTGATTTGCATAACTTGTTACCATTATATTAATAATTAAAGAGTTCTCCCAAGGTTTAAAGGACTATAAAATTTTAAAGCTAACGGATGCATGAAAATATTGTTTTCCGGACAGAAACAAAATTAGATATTAAAAAAAGAAAGAAAGGATTTGTTAAATTGACATATGTATTTAATATATTTTTGTTAAAAAACTAACTGCTAATTTTCATTCAACAAACAGGTTTTCAAAGAAACTTTAAATCTTATGCAGTAATACTTCATAAATTCTATTGGGATTCAGCAACAATACAAATGAAACCATTTATAAAGGATCAAAACCTCTTAAGCATTTAAATGAGTAAGCTATGCTACAAGAATTCACATCAACATTTACTGCGAGGAATTTATCTGGTTTAAATATCTATTATTAATATTAATGTAACATCAAACAAAATAACAAGATAGGCCATTGATAAGATAAAGTATATTCTTAAAATACATAATTTTAACTTAACTTCAAGTTGAATAAATATTTGGCTAACTAAGGATAAAATTACAAATGTAAATAGTTCATCCTTTATAATTTTATATAGATTCACAGTTTAACTATGCTGTGGGCTCCCATAAATATCTGACTAAAGTTCATTGTCATATCTTGGTTACAAACAATCAATATTACGTAAATAAATGCAATACAATGGTATTTTAAAATCAAACTGAAATTACCAAAAGTTTTAACAGTACTTACAACTTACAAATAGATTATATTGAAAAATTGAAATCAATAACTCATATTGGAAAAAACATACCATCTTCTTTTGCTCTGTAGCCACAACTTTCAGGTTTTTTTTTTATTGTTTCTTCCATTTCCAATAGAACACTGCGGCATAGTGGAGCGATAAGACTTGGTGGGCATTTACTGAAATTACATGATATATAAATTTCTCACATAAAATAAATTTACTATGAGATAAAATTAATATTCATTTTATTAACATTATTGAAGATACTAATAAAATAAAATGCATAATTCTTTCTTGGGTTTTTACAAATAAAGCATGCCGAAAAATCAAACTAACCGCTGCGCAGTAGAGAATAGATTAGAATCCTTATTGTTTTCTAACTTTATTCTGTAAACTTAGTGTGGAATAAATTATTTACTCCATTACTAGTTTACTAAAATATGTATGCGACTAACTCTAAAATCATTGCAAGAGAGAAATACATGGCATGACATTAAAAAATCAATTTGCTCATTTCAATAGTCAGATAGTTAGAAAGTAAAAGTAAATTGATCAATCAGTATTTAAGTCTGAATATATAAATCTTAAGTTTTAATCCATTCATACTAGCATTACTAATTTAAAGTTACTAAGTTTAGGCCAAATTTTGCGTATTAAATAATAATTGTCATTATTAGTGGCAATTATTTTTAAGTATGAGTCACAAGTTAAGGAACATTATCAGTCCTCAAGTTAAATTAACAAAATTTACCTGAAATTTAAATATTCTAGACACCAAGAAATAATTTCTCCGGTTATTTCAAATTCAGCTATATTATATTTTCCAATGTTCACAGGCAGGGGGTTGTCTAAATCTACCGATTTATATAAATTGTCGAAAAACGCGCGATATTCAGTTAAATAGTCCTGATCAGAGTCATCCATAGTATCTAAGAATTAAAAAAATAACTCTTTTTTTATAAAAATAAACCACAAATGACAAACAAATTACGCCGCCAAATCCAAACGCCCATCAACCGAACTTAGCTATACGTTCACCAACAAACAATCCATTAGATATCGGTTGCCATAATAATCGATTTAAACGTATCTATCTAAACATCGATATAAAAATCGAATTGATTATTTCACTTTTAATTACTCTTTCATTATCAAATTAGCGTAATATACAATTTTAAATACTATCCATTGTTATTTTTTCGCCTTAGAAAATGATCATTTCTAACAATAAATCTATTGAATATTATTGTCTGAATGGTGGTTTAGTACTCACGGTTAACAGTGGCAGGTATCAATTTATTCCCCCTGCTTATAGAAATAATTAATTCTAACAAACTATTCATTAAATTTGCAAATTTCTCCTTATTATAAGAAAATTTATTCTTTTCATGTTAATATGCTCATTACAAACGATCATAATGTTATCCCCAAGCTATTTTTCAATACTACAATCGATTTGAACTAACATCCGTATCAATCCATCCGTTATTGTCATTTATATGGAAAAGTTTTCATTACTCTCTTTAAGAAAATTCTTTGTATACTTTTTTAAAAAAAATCAAAAATAATGCAAGAATTTTCCGCAAAAATGTCAATATCTACTCCCAGTTGTTAAACTCACCGTTAAATTGGGAAACCCCACGTGTAATTGAGGCTAAAATACTGCATGTCATTAGCAGTAAGTGTAATGATTCAAACGAACAAAAAATGACTTATAATAAAAACGTGATCGAATCTGAACCTTCTAAGATATAAAGAGTTATATTGTTTAAATTTAAATTACCTCGGTAATGATCTTTACAAAAGTAATACATACAGTAAATGTTAAAAAAATATATTTGCCATGGCAAAATAGTTTGTTAAAGTAAATTAAGCCTTGTGAAATAGCTTCTGATGTTTCCTGGTCCATTCCATACATCTAAACACTGACTTAATTTTTAGATAAAATTAACTGTATCACAAGAAAAATTACAATAAATTTCTAGACTGTGTTCATAAAACAGAGGTCTATAACTGCAATTAAAAATCCAAAAAGTTTTAAATAATAATTATTTTTAGTTTAAAAAATTAATATACATAAATAGAAGGCGTATGTTGTATATGTAACAAAAGAATCTTCATTCCAAGACAAATGACTTAAGAAAAGGAAATAAAATATTCCAGGCATGATTTTACAAAACTGTATCTCCACATTTAAAAATTAACAATCTTTAAGATGAACAAAACTGTTTATGCTTATTGAGGAATTTTAAAATATCTCTATATAAGGTATATGATGTATCTAATTGATAATTTGTATCTAATTCGGCAGACGGTATAAACTACCATGCTGTGGTTTCTAATGTTGTAATTAAAATTAAAAAGAAACCACTGTAAATAATTTAATAATAAAAACCATTTAATATCTATATCTATCTATCTATGTATCTAATTGATAATTTGTTTATAGCCAATATTCAGTCCTGGTGATAAAACTATTGAATAATTAATATAAAACTTGGAATAGCTAAAGTTAAGGAGATCAGTAACTTTCAGCACCCTACATACTTAATTACCGGACTCGCTATGTCTTCTTTAAGCTCCTCTTGACATGACTATAAAATATAATTTCTACGTCATGTCTTCCACTTTTTCAAGTTTTAGTTCAGTTGCTATCTAACAAAACAAAAATTTCAAAACAGTTCTTTACAAATTCAATCCATCATTAGTAGTATTATTGTTCCTTAACAAAATGGTTTTCATCAATGTAGATATACAGTTACAAACCTTTCATAATTTCAAGAAATTGAACCATTTATTATTTATCAACATGTTGATGAAGTTTACTCGAATTTTTAAAAAATATTTGTTTAGGTTGACCACTCTATACTTATCAATAAGCTTTATCCTTATCTCTTTAAACTGATTTTAGTCTAATTTAAATTGCAGGTTTCAAGCAATTTATTTATTTACTTACATCATTTATTATGTATTATTGGTTATTACATATTATCATTTGCTATATACTATGCTTATCCAGTTCATAATGGTTTATTTCTTGGACCCTTTCTTGTAAATTTTTTTAATAAAGTGTTTGTATTACACTTAAAATAAATCTTGAAAAATAACTAATTATACTATAATACACTTTATTTTCTCTTTGGTGAAGACAATATATTTAAAATTACTACACCTCTGAGTTAGTATGTTTGGAATTTATATCAAATATAATATTGAGGTACTGGAATATGTACTAAGGCGTTTCCTATGTTATTGGGAATCAGATTTTTGCAAAACTCCATTTAGATTATTTTTACTTGAGCTGATTGGTTTTAAAAAACTTCCGACACAAAGTTTTAATAGTGATGTATTCAGGTGTATCAAAATGATGTACGCTAGCACATTATCAGATGATCTACTTTTTTCTATTTAGTTAATTTCAACTAAGGATATAAATTGTACAAAACTTTGAATCAGTTAATTTTTGTACTATTTTATTTTTTCAGAAATATGTTTCATATATTATTTTTTATTATGCTTTTCTTTTATGATACCATTACTATTGTAGCAATGTTCCATAATAATCAATTATCAATAACTTAAAACTAATTTTTTTATTTGGATTGTTAAAAATTGAACTGAAGTATACATAATGACATACTATATTAATTTAACTGTGTTTAGCCCACATAAATAAATATTCAAGATGCTGTCATGAATCTTAGGTTTTTCTTATCTTCCAGGAAGAAATATTCATATCTTGTTTACAAAGACTTGACGGCTGGGGCAATAAGATACTGCTAAGTTATGTGCACAACAAAACCAAGAAGGGGTGTAAAAACTAACTAATAAGTAAATGTAAAAAAAACCTGTACCACTACACCCCGTGACGGGTCTTGGGTTCAGTACATGGTAGAGACTGTACTGTTTCATGGACAACAGTTCTGCAAGGAGGTGACTTGTCCTAGGTTTGCTCAACCGCCAAGTTTTTCTCCCTTATTTTGGGTACTCTATTTTTATATTGTTATAGAGGCTGGGTGAGCCCTAGGAGGGTCCTAGATCCTATATGATCCACCTCCGGCTGCAAACAGACTAAATAAGTCTTGCCCGCAGCGGGATTTGAACCAGGATTTCCGGCATGGCAACTCAGTGCTCTACCACTGAGCCACTCCACTCCCCAATAAGTAAATATAAAATAATAAAACATTAGCATTTACCTGAAGTTCACTGTAATCAGAAGTTTGGGGAAAATAAAGCAATGTATTAGATGTATAAAGAGACGTAAGAGCACAGAAGAGACATAAAATATATAATAAGACATAAATGTTACAAATCCAAACAAAAAAACCTAGAGTCTATTAAGAAACATGACACTAAAAAAATATCTTCTGATGTTTCGCAAATTCTGAACAGAAAGATAAAGATAAAAATAAATAAATAAACCACATCCAAACCTCACAGTTCAACAAGGCATTAAGGAAAGACCACAGCTGATTATAATAACAAAAATAAACATAATCAATGACCAACAAAAATAGAAGGATAAAAAAAAAAAAAGGCGTTAAGAATTATGTATTCAATATACCTATAAGGAGTATATAAGAATATTATTATGTGAACAGGACCAAACCAGGCACAGTATGGTTACATATTACATAAAGGAAATTCATGGATACGAACATGAGTAAAATTATTTATCTTAAAACTCTATAAAAAACTTAGGGAGAATAAAAAAATGAAAAGGAAAGGAAAAGTAACCAATAATTGTAATGATAGATCTGAAATTGGTTGATATTGAAAAACAATCATCTACATGATCAAATCTAAGAACCTTGAAAGAGAAAAATCTATATTTGCACAAAAATAATCTTTCTCAATACCAATTTCAAGTAAAAATGGGTATCGTAGTATAGAACACCAAGAATAGAAAAAAAAATCTATATATTTTTTTTTCACAATATATATACTTCACACTATTACATTACACAAATGTTTGTTCATATGCCTACACTTTCTTCTTTCAATGAATGTTCTAAAGTCAAAATTGATTCTAAAGAGTTATAAATCGCAATGAACATCATGATATAACACATGAAGAGCTTTCTTTCTTAGGACCACCCTCTTTAATTTCTTGCGTTCTAAGGGTTAAATAAGAGTTCTTAATCCTTTCTGCAATATGTGGAGGAAGTGGATCATTCCAATGAGACGGAGGCTCAGAGCGCTTCTCCCACACATCATTGTCCAAATGGCCACCAAGTCGTTCTTTTCGTTTATTCAACTCATCATCAATCAGTTCTTTCTGGAAAGGAAAAAATGTATAATCTGAATTTAAAAAACTCAATCAATCTTTAAAGCTGCATTCTAACTAAAATAAAATAACAATTCAGCAAAGAAGGAAATTTCAAATTCCTCAGTTTTTAAAAAAGTATACATAAAAAGCACTACTGAATAAGCAAAAATGTATGTCACCAATAATTCAATTTGGATGTGTTCTACTACTAACACAAGTTGTTAGACGAAGTTTAAAGTTTTGAATTAGATGAAAGTTCAATAAATCATAATTTTGTTAATACTAGTTCCATTCTGATAAATTCTCTTTTGTTTTATAGGAAACTAACTTTCCAACACAACAGGTTTTAAGCCTTCAACTCAATTAGAGGAGTTCTGGAAGACAAGGAAAAATCGTAGTCTTATAGGAGCAAGTGGAAAATTTAGATCATCCATCAAATATACATCACGTCTGAAAGTCATTTTAAAAAATATACCTAAGTGCAGTCTAAACACCGAACTTAGCCCTTAGCTCTTTAGAAGAGTAGTGAATAATACCGCAAATATAAATTAAATGCTGACAAATTGAATATCTTATAATTTTATAGTGATGGAAATCCCCCTCTTGTCAAGCATGTAACCTGTTCCTGAAATTCGTCCAAAAGAGAACTCATTGATTATTCTCTGTTCAATTCTGAAAGCTGGCATATTATATTTTTCAAGTACTAAATAATTGAGTTTAAACTTCCAGCTTTACAGCTATTATGTTGTTTGATTAAGTTTATGAATAAACAAATGAAACAAAAATCAAAATAAATAATTCAAATTTGTATCATCCAAGGAACTTCAATTAAAATTCGCTATAACGAAGTGTTGCATGTAGTTGGTTTGTTTATTGATTTAACATTAGTTGCTTGGCCAATCGGATCAAGCAATAGTGGGGGTCCTAAATTTTGCCAACCCATGTATAATTACAATAGAGATTTTTAATTAGTGCCTGACACTGCACAAACATCCCCTACAAAGGAAGGAATGACAAGGATTTTTTACTTCCCTTAAAAAATCCTAAGGCCACCTAATTTTACCATTTAAATGTAGATTTTGAAAACTATGAATGAATCAATCATTGGGCCAGTCTGATTGGGTGGATATATCTTTCTTTTATTTTTAATGATACATTGTGAAATTTAATATCAAAATAGTTATCTGAATTAACAGCTTACACTTTCTGACTCACAAATGCTCTTCTATCTTTTTTTTCTTCCCATTTAACACAATTGTTATAGCATCGTTTCCACTGACTACAGTCTTCCATCTTTCCTTTGATAAAATACTGATGAATTCGAGCATGTATTGAAGTGCAATCACCGTATTCATCATTATACAGCTGGCAATTTCTCACCTACAATCAAAGAAATTGTATTGTATTATTGAAATGATATTATTAAATTACTTTTACAGTTTATATACAATATTAAATCTTTAAATTTACTACTTATCCACAATTAATTAAATAATAATAAAGTACTAAATTAATAAAGTGTAAATAATATTTAATTTTAATTTACATTAAAAAAAAAAAACATACACCACTGTAACTCGTGAAGGGTCTGGGGTTCAGTACCTGGTAGAGCCTGTACTGTTTCTTGGACAACGGTTGTGCAGAGAGGTGATATGTCCTAGATCATGCTCAACTGCCAGATCCCCCCCTCCTTATTTTGAGTACCCATTTTACAGAGGTTGGATGAGCCCCTGAAGGACCTATTAAATATCTACCAGATTAAATAAAAGTCTGTCAGTGTGCAGGTTTTGAACTCAGGACATTCGGCATGGCAAATCACCGCTCTACCACTGAGCCACTCTACTCCCCATTTTTCAATGTTAAATATGAAACAATTCATTTTTCAAGAAAATATACTATTTGATCAAAATCGAAAACCCTCTAGATCATAAAATCTACAAATAATGTATCATTACCTCTAACATAAAATTTCAAAAAAAGAAGGTATTAGGTGTTAAACCAATCCCAAGTACTTACTTTCACCAATGATTAAAATTTAGACTGCTACATTTTTTAAATAAAAAAATTCTGAAGAAAAAAAATGTTTTTTTGCACAAAAGATAAATAAGAAAACAAATTTGTAGTAATAGACATTGATTAGAAAACTAAAAAAGTAGGAGTCATTCCATATAAAATCATCCAATATTTTAAATGAAATGTCACCCACCATCTCTGATTTGTATGAAACTTTCCATATTTGCTTATACTTTTTTTTTTTTTTTTTTTTTTTTATTTAATTCAATGATATTTACAACTATAATACATTATTATATCAAGTAAATGTGCAAAAATGTAGCATATGACATGAAAACACTTGTGGAGAAACTACCCATCGATAGCACTCCAATGCTTATACTTATATCCTAAGATCTGTGAAGTTTTATTGTTCTAGGATGTATAGTTTTTTTAAATAGAATTTAAAAAATATGAATATTTGCATTAATTTGTTTCCGCGGAATTGCTTGCGGATGTTAAAATTAGGTTGGGTGTCTTATTAAAGTAAACCACACTTTATTTGTAACGCAGTTTAATTTCTGAGAAATAATAATACAATATATGTAGCTACATCGAGATGGGGTAAGAGAGAGAACATGTGTTACGAAGTTACAGTTTTCAAAATAATTAATCATAACAGCAGAAAATGAGTAATATTTAAAAAAAACTATAACATTTCAGGTATTAATAAAGATTTTGAAATGAAAAATTTTCCTCAGTTTAATAGAAGTACACAATTTACAAAAATGCACTCATTTATGTAGCCATAGTATTAAAAAAATTATAAAATTCATATTTCAGGTCATTATTGTGGTTTCTGAAACTAAAACAAGGGTTTAGAGAAAGGCTTGTAGCTTTTTCCTCCTAACAGCTGGGAAGCTGGAAAAGGTTCCAAATAAAACCTAAGATTGTGAGCTTTTTATTTTACATCATTTTTAGCAAAGTAGTAAGCTCTTCCAGAACTGCTTGTCTCGGGTATAGTGACATGAAATGTTACCCAAAGGCACAAAGCAACAGTCTTCTCTCTGAGGTCAAAAGAATGACACTGCTAGTCCAGGGCGGTGAAGGAAGATAAGTTCGGCATCTTCTTTGTCAGACATTTTTGACAAGTGCTAAATACCACCTGTAATCATAAACTGGTGATAGAAAACAGTTTGGTTAAGGACGAATGCTTATCCATTTTGGGGGTTCTTCAGTAAATGAAAAAACCAAGGAAGGTTTTTCAGATTCAGTTACTCATCTAATTTCTAATAAATAAGTGTTGTACTAAACCTGTCCTCAAGTTTATTTCTTAACGAGTCAACATCAGTTTTATCTAAGAAATGAAAATTAATGTTGTCAACTTTTACCTTGCAAAAACTGTAAACACCAGAAGCAGTTTTTATTTGTTGATCATCAGGAAGTTGAAGACTAGCTTTTCTTAATGTACGCTTTACCGTTCCTCCCAATCCTTCACAGATTGACAGATTTTCTGTGGCTAGTAACAAAAAAGGAATGTTCAGCATCAATAGAAAAATCGTTTTTGTGTTCGCACAAGTTTTTAAAGCTATTTCTGTTCTTGTATTGTGCGGCACATCCGCCTGTGAAATAATGCACTTTCTTTACTTGTGGATAGTGTTGAGCCAACCATGCCATAATATCTTTCTGAACTGCATACACTTAGAATTCATTTTCCTCATTAATTATATATAAATATACAAACTGGATTTAGCTTGACACTTAGATATAAATGAGAGTGGAATAAGCACCTGTAATTTTTTAATAAACAGAGTTATGTATTCTTCAACACTTACTGATTGCTTTACCAAATTCGGACACTCTGTGTTCATCCACTAGCTGTACTCAATTTCATCTTCATCGTCTACATTTCATCCGACATGTTGGGCATAATTTTTGTCCTGGTTTTGTTTATTCCTCTACCAGTTAATGATTTTGCCAAAGCCAAACTTACTAGCCTCAAGGATCTGTTGACAGATTTTTGTGAATTTTATAAGGGTCACAGCAAGATCTTTGATGACTTTCAAAAATCTTTAAATAATAGTAACTGTGATGTCCACATATAGTATTTTCAATACTTGTGTATTAACGCCACCGCACCAGTAGCTGCGTAAAGAGCAATCTTGTTCGCATGTGCAAGCAGTTATCTTGGATAACATTTTTAAATATATTTATTGGGTGATGTGTCTAAGACACATTGACAACTCTGGGAGAGAGAAAAACCTGATGTCACCTACTGAGGGAGGGAAGTTAATTGTTATTACGATGTTAGGAATCACACGTGTACGCAGTTATATTCATTTGTGTCAATATACTTAAAAGTTGTAATAATAGTTGCATATTTGAGAATTGAAGTGTTCTATTATCAAATACCAAAATACACAAAATTGGGGTTAGGATTAATTTTTTTAAATTTAAAATTTTTTAAATAATCATCAACAATTAAAAATCAAAATAATTTATTTAAAAACAAAGTAGTCAATCGGATTTTGGTGGAAAATGCGCCGATATACAGTTTAACATAGAATTTTGTTCCTTACTGAACTGATTGTTATGAAATTTTATTTAAACATTGATTCTTTATCACACCTGAACTGACATACGCTATGTTTTCTATATCTCTACGCCACCAGGGGGCGCTGAAATGCAAAAATCATACCATTTGAGCAATTGGTGCCAAATTTTACACAATTTTATTGAAATTGACATTATTTTAAAATGTACCCACATAAAAGCCAATTGGTATTTTATATTAATAAAAATCTCATAATCTTAGGTTTTATTTGGAACCTTTGCCAGCTTTCCAGCTGTTTAGAGAAAAAAGTTACAAGCATTTCTGTAAACCCTTGTTTTAGTTTCGGAAACCACAATAATGTCATGCAATTTGAATTTTATAAATTTTTTTTAAACTAGGGCTTCTTTGTAAACTGTGTACTTCTACTAAACTGTGGAAAAATTTCCAGATCAAAATCTTTATTAATACCTGAAATGTTATAGTTTTTGTAAATATTACTCATTTCCTGCAAGCAATTCTGAGGAACCAAATTATCGCCATATTCATATTAAAAAAAAAAGTATACATCCTTGAACAATAAAACTTCACAGGTCTTATTAGGGCATAAGTATAAGCAATATGCAAATCTAAAATAGTGGTTGACATGACCTGGGTGATTTCACATGGAATGACCCGTAGATAAGAAAAACCTATATAATCATGTTTGTAAAAATTCAAATGATTAATGCTAACAGTAACCAACAGAAAATTATATTGTAAAGTTTGTAGTATAAATTAAGGGATCTAATAAAAGTGAACACTTCAAATGCGGTATGGATTAAAATATCTTAATCGTTAGTTTGTATTAAACTTTATTAAAAGTCTGAACTTTTGGAAATATATAAAAATTTAATATGAACAAATACATAAAAACCCGTTTTAGAGAATAATTGCTTACCATCCAGGAATTTTGATCAATGAATTCATCAGAAACAACCATATTTATAAATACAATTTTTATTATATGAAATTAAACTATTGCACAAAATTTTCAGTGATAAAGAAGATGAATTTTCAGTGGTAAAAAAGTAAACTTTACAGTTTTAGTGATAAAGATCATTGTGGTAGGTTACGAGTGTGTTACCTGAAATATAAATTAGTTGTTCAATTGAATGTATTATTGTAAGGTTAAATAAATATTTTCCAGATAGAAGCCTAATTAGAAAAATGTTTAACTAACTGGCTTCCATTTTAAAGATTATAATAATGTTTAAAACAAGAACATGAAAAGTATTACGAACCGTTATTAGTTTATAGATGGCATTGGAAAACTTGTGCTTCAAAGCCGATTTTTGTAAACATGTCTTGAGTTTTATTTATTTTTACAATTCTAACTAACATTAAAACGATGGAGGTCTCAGCAATTAAAACTTACTCGATTAGTTTCAGATATTTTCATGACTTCGAAGTTAGAATTCATTTTATGCAGCATATATGTGATTTTATTTAGCGTTTTATCAATTAATTTTAAATTAATTTTATTATTATAATGAAAGGGTTTTCTTATGAGAAAAGATACCTGAAAAGACCAAAACTAGGCCCTCCAGATGTATATCCACAAGAACCAAAACAAAAAGAAGTTAGTGTATTTACAAATGTCAACATTTTATGTTTGGTTTTTGCTGCAATGAATTCAATATATGCGTTTTTTAGGATGAGCTGACAATAAACAATGTAAAACATGGATTTGCTGCTTATCCACAACTTTCTGATGAATTTGGAACTGCCCGAAACTGCAATGTCACAGCTTCAAAGGTAAACTGTAATAGATTTGTTGTCGATTGTTTTTTAATTATCTTATAGGTTTATTTATTACTTTATCTATTTTATTTTAGATCGGTGCTTACTTCAATGCAATTATCGGTAAAAAAGATGAAATCAACACCCTCCCTGATTCAGGAAGGAAGAGACAACAAATTAATCCTAAAGATAATTTTTGGCCCGCTACTGCTCGTACTAAACCAGCTGTGGAAGCTTGGTTTAAAGATCTCGCCGGAAGTAAAACTTTACTTGCTTTGTCCAAGAAAGTAAGGATATTTTATTTGTTGTTTTATATAAAAATTGTCTTGTTTTGATAAGATGCTGGTTAAAATTGATTCTCAATTTTAATTTGTTAGCAATGAATGACTTAAATGTCCGTCAGTTTTATCATCATGAGTTATCTGCTTGAATTCCAAATACTTATCTCGTATGGTTCGAGATTGTAGGTTGAATGTCTTGTTTTTAGATAAAATTGGTTGCCAGTTTGCTGTAATTTTATGTTACGGAATACAATACATTAAGGTCATCAATTTGTTTAATTACTTGCTCATGAATAGATTGATAATTGTTAGATAAAACGCTCTTTCAGATGTATCTTAGGGTTTATAAATGAGTTTAAAATGTTTATATAATATTCATTACATTTATTTAATCTTGTATTTTAGAAGATATAATACTTTAATTATATTTATGTGCTTGCTTTGAATTATGTTTCATTGTGTCTGCTTTTTATGAATATTGTTGCAGATTTTATTTTATGAGGTTTTTTTTCTTAATTAATTCAGTACTGTAGGCCTAATTTTATCCTATCATAAACATTGTGATAGCGTTATTTATTTTTAAATAATTGTTCATGAAGACAGAAAATTAAAATGAACTATGAATAAATTAATTGAGTAATATGATTGAAAATAATAAGTGTGAATTGTTTGCACTCAGACTATTTATTTCATTACATTTTTTCCCATTTTTATTTTAATTATATCCCATTGCAAAGTGTATGTTTCAATTTTGTATAAAATTCCTTTATTCTGTAGTTTTATAATTAATGAATATATTTTTATTTCTAGGCACCAAATTTCAATAAAAAAGAAGAAATTTTTCCGTTGTTATGTGAATTTCAAGTTCCGATGTTGAGAGCTGCTTGGTTCATTAAATTAAGTTCAGCATATACCGTTGCCGTGACTGAAGCAAAACTTAAAAAAAGGCAGCTTCCAGACCCAACTCAAGGTTTTTATCCATGAATTAATATTTATATAATCACCTATAATTAGTATATTTTAGAAAATTGTATTTGTAAAATTTACACTTTTCTTTTTTTATTTTTAGAATGGACTGGCACATTGTTAAAATTTCTAAAAGAGCAGCTTATGAAATTGCAGGACTTTTATCAATCAACTACCCAGACTGTGATGTCCGATGAACAAAAATTAGCTTTGAAACTATGGCATTATAATGTCCAACTTACCAGATATCTTTACCAGGTTAATTTTTTCTCTCTTTAAATTATGCTCTCTTTATGAAGAAATAGGTTGGGCATATGGCTGACACATTAATAAGTAGTAACTATTTTTTATTAAATGTCAACCTTTAATAGCCTGACAATTTGCAAACCATCCTGTTAACAAGTCGCCTTCGCTGAAGTAAAGCCCTTCCCAATTGTAATAGTAATTTAGTTTCCTCTTACTGTTACATCATTGTATTTTCTTGGAGTTATTATTGTTATGCAATCGACCCAGCATACCTTTGGGCTTGTAATGTAGAAATGTGATTATTTAAACTCAAGGAATGTTGTTTTGAAAAACAAAAAATACTCGACAGATTTGGCCCAGGCTTTGAACTGCAGGACTCTCAGTGAGGTGGGGGAAACCTCTTCCCCCCACCATACCTATCTAGCTCTTCCTCCAGTTTCGAAGAAGGTTGTTTACTAAATTGTCAGACTTAAGTATATGTCTTGGGCCATCATCAAGCCTGATAAAAATAGGATAACACAATTCTCATCAGTGGCAGTACCAATTGTAGTTAAGGAATATGGTATTAAATAGAAATGAATTCTTTCCTGCTTCTCTTTTTTGGTTTAAAGGATGGATAAAATAGAACATGTGAAAACAATTAATTACAATTACTATTAAATCAAATTCCAAGATTACACTCAACCACCTCATTTCATAGAGGCTGGGTGTGCACCAGGAGGGTATACAGATCCCAGAGGGTCCACATATGGCTGTTAATAGATAATAATTTATCTATCACCTCCGGATTTGAACCTGGTATCTGCAGCAAAACAACTCAGCGATCTACCACTGACCTACTAAACTCTCTATGTATCTATTTATTGTATTAATATTTTTCGTTGGACAATAAGATGGTCCAGTTAATATCTTTTCAGTAATTTGTATTATTCATCTAATTAAATGTTTTCTTATTATAATTACAATTAATTGTTTCCATAAATTTATATATTAACATATTTTTCTGTTTATTTCTTGCTTTTATCTACTAGTAACTTCCGTTTATTATGGTATTTCATTACTATCATTGTTGTTATTGTGTTTTGTAGCCCTGATAGTGGCCTAAAACCTGAGGAAGCATGTCCGTTAAATATTAAAAGCATCAATTTCTCTTATAGATGTGTCATTTTTCATTTAATTCACTCTCTTCTAACCATTCTATGAATAAAATTTCATCTATGGTCTACCGTATCCACATCAATACTAATCTTTAGTATTTTTTGTTTCTTCTCTTGCTTAATTGGTTGTATTCCGTTGTTTGTAGGAAGGACTTATTGACAGACAGGAACTTTTAGCGTGGATACTTGATCTAGTAGAAAGATACAAGAACTGGGCTCCGGCTGACGATGGTCCACTACGACTTGTTTTACCAGTGGTTCTACAATATTTAGAAGAATTCACCCAGAATGAACTCATGGCTAGAAAATTAGCATATTTTTGTGCTCTTAGGCTGTCTCATCTGTGCACTAACCAGAGTGGAGGAGGTGTCTCTCCTAACAGTCCTAATCACAGTCTGTAAGTTTAAAACAATTGTGTCTCTCAGAATAATATTGTTGTAAACCTACTTTTATTATTTGATATTGATATATCAATATATAATGGTTTGTTTAATTGAATTATTACACCTATATCATTTAATTATGAGATCTGTGGATACAGTCTATTAAATTTCCGTTGGCTCACATTTTGTGATATGAGAATAATCCATTTTTTTAGCTATAATTTTTTTGTATTTATTGATTAAAATATCTGTAACTCTGTTTTCAGCTTGGGCTCGATGCAAAACAATAATAACAACAACAACAATAACCAAGCAGCAATTACGTTTAATGAGTATCTCAACTGTCCTCATCATAAAGATGTTGTTTTAGCTCTCAGTGTTGTTATACAGGTTAGAATTTGTTTTTTTAAATATTCATTATATCCTTTTAGAAATAATTTTTCTCCTTCCTTAACAAAAACACTAAAATAAACCTAGGGAAGACTAACAATCTTTTCAGATACTGTATGCTATTCGTTTACATATCTTGAGACTAATCGTTAATTAAAGTTTCCATTATATTGGCAAATATTATAAATTTGGCCATTAAATAATATGTTTTATTTAAAAGTATTAAATAGTATTTGTATTTAAATTACTTTACTCTATATTGATGTATCTGAAGTTTCATTGCATGTGAAAATTTAGGCCAGGGGTGGGCAACCTATGACCCGCTGGTCACCAAGTAACCCATTTTACATTTTTAAGTTACCCATTTTAGTTACGAAAATAAAATATAATATAAAAAAATTAACTAATAAAATATAACCGTTTATACCGAAGAGAATGTTTATAAATAAAGTTCATTCAACTATGTTCATAATTATTTTCTTAATAAAATATTTCTTATTATTTACTAAAAGACTGTTTTAAAATGAAAATATCCCTGACCCAAACGTCTCTTTATTACTCACATTTTGGTTGAATTTGAAAAAAGGTTGGCGACTGATTTAGGCTCTACAGATAAATTACTGAGTATATATTTAGTTTCTATTTAGTAGTTGATGTAACAGCATATGATAACAACTTCACTTTGATGATAAGATGTCTCCAAACTCAATAAAACAATAGTAAATTTCTATGATAGTAATACATCAATGATAAATTATAATTATTATTAATTTGCTCAACAGTAACAATTTGATTCTCAGTAACAAACTTCCATGCTTCTTCCTCGGCTGATGCTATTCATTTTCTTATACAGCTGAGATCAAAATTTACGTAATCGTTACACTGTACCTAAGAGTAGTAAGAGGCTCATTCTAAATGCTACATTTAAAGTTTATCACAATCTCATTCAGTTCATATTTTTCTTTATTCACCACTGATCAGCTGTTTTCTTGTTGTTACTCTTTTTTATGACCTCTCCTAAATCACAGAAATTTCTTGCTTTCCTGAAACAAAACCCTCATTTTACAACCTTATGCTACTGGCCTTATTACATATTTATAAACTATTTCTTGCAGTTATTTTAGTACAGTACTTTTGTTAGTAAAAAAAAAATTTGTCTGTCATTTTTTTTTTCTACCATCACATATCGTCGATACAAATGAAGTGTTGAATGTGAAAAAAACTCACTTTTCTTTTTCGGTCTATAGCAATTGTTTTTAGGATTGATGATTGGTATAAAACTCATATAGTCATCTATAAGACACAAAACGATGTTTGAGAATACTCTCTGATTTTGAATGGACTTTGAAACATTTTTTCATTATCCAGGAAAGTATTGTTATTCAGTTTTGTTGCTTAAGATTTGTGTTGATGATATATTAAATTCATTGCCCAGTAGAACCCTGACATTGATCAATGTATTGCATTGTACCAATTCTGTGTATTGCTACATTTGTACTTGGAATGCTTTGTGTATATATTTTTTCTTAGTTTATCATCCTTTCAAATTCTTCAATATATTCTACTGAAGACTAATAAACTCTTCAATATATTCTACTAAAGACTAATAAATTCTTCAATATATTCTACTAAACTACAATGTGCAGTTGATAAGAAGAATATGAATATGTAATACGTTTGTATTAATTGATTATAAATAGTCCTTACAGTGTTGTTCTTTAGGACAACAGTGTTGATTTATTGCTCTAAGAGCCCATTGCAGTTTTAGATTTAAAAAGTCTAGCATTGTAGGTTACCCTATATCAAATACTCTTTTCTTCCCAAAATTTTGCAGCTTCTTAATATTAATGACCTTTAACTTTTGTTCTGTTCAGGTAATAACTTTGGAGTGCCCAACAGCTCTTGTTTGGAACAGTATATGTGAAGGAAAATCAGCTTGTATCTTGAACGGATCACCATTAGATCAACTTCCATGTTCCCCTACACAGTTGCCTATGCCTCAGAGGAATGCCAATACACAAATTAGGTAATTCAGTTTTTACATCTAAATAATCTTTTTTATTATTCCTAGCAATATATGCCATAAATTTTTAAGATATATTAGATGTTTGTTAAAAAGATATTTATCGATTTTTCAGAAATCAGTTAAGATTATCCGAAGAAATAATTAAGCAGAGGAGCCATGCTGCTGAAAATAAATGGTCTTGTGACAAATGGCAAACTTCTTGTGCGGGCATAACGCACCATCGGGTTCTTGCTGCTTTGGATGCATTAGATCGTCATTCTTTTTATAAAGTTGATACCAACAACTCACTGGACACGCTGTATGCTAAAATATTTCCCAATTCGCCTGATAAAACTCAATATGTAAGTAAACTAAGCTCTAGTTAGGATTTCTAAAAATTAAAAATATATTTTTGTTAATGTTTAAATTATCCCTGCTAAGACCAATTTTTTATCAGTTTCAAAAGTAGAATAATATTATGTGATTACTTATATACTATACCGTTAGTAAAAAAGTGGTAACTTCCAAATTAGATTATCATAAAATCTATTCAATGAATTATGCTATCAAGGAAAGCAAATATCTTCTTTTTTTTTTGCTGTAGATTATCCATTTGGTGTACCAATGATGAACAGTAAAAGGTCTGAGCAAGTGCATCTAAGATCATTTAAATGAAGCATTGTTGGAGTTTTGCATAGTTTCTAAATATCCTTTCAAAAACATAAAATACCCACGGTAGAAAAAAAATAAAAGACAGTCTTGAGTTATGCTGTTTTTTAGTTGCAGTGGTTGACATTTTGGAGTTTTGCTATATTTTGCATTCATTGTATGGAATA
Source organism: Troilus luridus (assembly GCA_964056705.1). Taxonomy (NCBI): domain Eukaryota; kingdom Metazoa; phylum Arthropoda; class Insecta; order Hemiptera; family Pentatomidae; genus Troilus; species Troilus luridus. The sequence continues at coordinate 55,811,505 of OZ057416.1, read as the reverse complement.
TGGTGATTCTTTGTTTAAAAATTAAATTTGATTGACAATGGTCTGCACTTGCTGTGATCAAACAAAAACTGAGGTACATTTTTAATGTTGTAGTAATTTTTTTCAGTCTGACATACTCTAAATTTTATTGTTATGTACAGCTCAATTAGTATTTATTTATTTTTCATAAATTTCTTTCCATGCAGTTAGTATATAATCATATACTATATCAAATGTTGACTTGTGTCATATTACAAGTTTACCCGCAAAAAATGTCTGTGTATTTTGGTTAAAAAATGAAATGATTGTGTATTTTCGTTTTTAAAAAATCTAAGCCCAAGATCGTGGGTTTTTAGCCGTGCAGGTGACCCTAGGATTTTTTAAAAGGAGTAAAAAAATCTTGGTTATGCTGTCCTTTGGAAGAACATCCTATGGGGCTCTCGAGTTGGTACCATATCAGGCACTCATTAGAAATCCCTGTCATAATTAAACCTTGATAGGCTAAATTTTGAGCTCCCACGGTAGCACTGTCCGATTAGCCATAGCAGCATAAGTGACTTTAATAAACAAACTGCTTGTTAATTGTCCATTAATTGTACCAATGATGAACAGTAAAAGGTCTGAGCAAGTGCATCGAAGATCATTTAAGTGAAACATTGTTGGAGTTTCGGACTGTTTCATATATCCTTTCAGTAACATAATATATCCACAAGAAAAACAAAATAAAAAGGAGTCTTGAGTTATGCTGTTTTTTGGTTTTAGTGGTTGACATTTTACAGTTTTGCTATATTTCACTTGCATTTGAAATGTAGCAATGCGTTCTTTAAAAATTGAATCTAGAGGATAGTGGTCTGCACTTGCTGTGATCAAACAAAACCTGAGGTACATGATCTATTTTCCAGTTTTATTTCAATTTATTAACTTTTTTCTTATTCATAATTCCTTCAATGCCATGTTTAATCACATTTTATGAGAGTTGAGGAGCGGGGTGGCTCATTGCTAGAACGCTGAGTTGTCATGCCAAAGATCCCGGATTCAATTCCAGCTGTTGACAGATTTTATTTAATCTGGTAACAGCCGGGGGATGGATCCTTTGGAATCAGGGATCCTCCTGGGGCTCACCCAGCCTTCTCAAAGTGGGTTCCCGAAATGGGGTAAAATCTGGCAGTTGAGCTTGATCTAGAACAAATCACCTCCCTGTACAACCGTTGTCCAAGAAACTGTACAGTCTCTACCATTTACTGAACCCAAGATCCTGGTTATAGTAGTACAGGGTTTATATATATATGAGAGTATTTTTCAATACTATGTTGGGTACTAATTTTTTATATGTCCATCTTTTATCAATTTTTTAGCTTTCATTCTTTTAATATACTCAATACATTATATAAAAGAATGATTTTGTTATAAATAATTACTTTGTCATGTATGTAATCCGATTCTGATTATATTATTCGATGGATAGTAAAGGTTTATTTAGATCATCACTGGTAACAAATATTTTACATTTCTGTCTTGATATTCTCTATTCTAAAAAAGTTTATTGTATAAACTGTTGATCGATAAGTTTACTGACTCTTAAATCTTGGAATGTTTACTGACTATTTAATCTTGTAATGTTTGCTGACTCGTTAATATTTTTTAGAGTGCTGAAAAAGACGAGCCCATTGTAAATCTTCTTTGTTGGTGGGCAGTAAGCGGTGTGAGGTATGGTGAACATAGAGCGATGGCTGTCGCAAAACTTCTAGAGAGGAGGAATGCTCATGTATTAGCTGGAGGCAATGACAACAACGATGCGGAAGATAAGGACTCCTCTTCCTCACTCCCTGCTGCTTTGCCTGTTTTTCAGCCGTTACTTATGAAATTTCTAGATCATGATGCTCCTGTTCTTGGTAAGTTTGGTATACATTTTAGCATTTTCATTAATAATAACTTACTTAAAAATTAAACATATGTTTGTAATTTTCCAGAATTTATATTTATTGTTTCTGATTTCTTTCAAGATGACAGTAGCCACTCCTCATCAAATAGAACAATGTTCACAAACCTGGTTCATTTATTCTCTGAGCTGGTTCGCCATGATGTATTTTCTCATGATGCATATATGTGCACGTTGATTTCAAGGGGCGACCTGTTACAAGTAAATGCAGCTGCTGGTAATGTGTATTTTTTAAAATATATATAGGGAAGAATTTGTTTGGGTGGTGGTCAAAGAAAGAATTTCTTAAATAGAGATGAACTATTTATTTGAAACCAATACAGTTGTACAGGGAGGTGATTTGTTCTAGATCAAGCTCAACTCCCAGATTTTACCCCATTTCGGGAACCCATTTTAAAAAGCCATCCCTCGCTGTTAACATATTTAAACAAAATCTGACACATCAAGTTTTGAACTTTCAATCTTTCTCACCGCAACTCAGCACTCTATCACTGAGCCACTCCACTCCCTTAAATAAAATAAAGATATTATTTAAAATATATGAACTAGACCTATTGGATATAAGTAATTACAATAATGATGAGAAACCATGTAAATAAATTTAAAACGAACAGAATAATAAGTAATTTAAATTCATTTACATGGTTTCTCATCATTAGTGTAAGTACTCATATCCCATTGTTCTAGTTCACACATTTTAAATAATACCTGTATTTTATTGTATAATTTAAATCTTCCCTAATTTTATCTGATTTTTATCCCCAAAAATCTGGTATACTCCAATTGCATTATTTTCATATCTTTATTCTTTATAATCATTTTAATTTATTTGTATCTATCCATCCCCTCAAGAAGACCTGCGATGTGTGTCAAACATTGGTTTCAAATAAATAGTTCATCTCTATTCTTTCTTTGACATTCACCTGGACCATTTTCTTCACCTTAATAATTCTAATAGCATAGCATAAATTGACAATTCATTCAGATTTTGTAATTTAATGTAGCCTTAATTTATCAAAAGAAGTTTATTGGAAAAAATAGGTGAAATTATTTTTATAAATCGCAGGTAACACGAACCCTGGTAGTACCAGGCCCAATAGCAATAAACCTCTAGATACACCAACTACTCAGATTCATTTAGATTCAGATCCAACAGCTCTTTTCGACATAAAACCCAACAAGATCCAGGTAGTCAAGATTTTTTATTGTTGTTTCTTCTGTGTTTTAATGAGTTCATTTTTTAATTATTTATTATGGTATTATTGATAGGAGCATGTTAGGCCGATGGAGTATGACGATAGTAAGGCCATTGATGATGACTTGGGGAAGATACTTCTATCGATTAACCAACAAAATTCTATGGTAAGTTATGAAATAATAAAGCTATTTTCAAATCGTGCATATTGTCACTTAAGCTGTGACTCAGATAAGTCATTTTTACATAAAACATTTTATTTTCTATTAATTTATTTAATAGGATGTAATTAGTTGGGGGTGCAGTCAAGAAAACACAGCAAAATAAGTGAAACTATTGTATTTTATGTGCCGACGTTTCGACCTACTGTGTAGGTCATCTTCAGGGCTATGAGAAAACAGACAAAAACAGAATAGACTGTAAAAATACATAAAATAGAGATACAGAAAACATAACAAAATGTAGAGATATAGAAAAATTGAGCGAGAAAAAAAAAAAAAAAAAAAGTGAAGGATATATGAATAAAGATGATTACATAGTAGATGTATAGAAAGGTGATAATGCAAAACAAAATACAAAGAGAGAAATGAAGTTAAACAGAAAAAAAAAAATAAATAAAATGAAAAAGATATAAATATAATGAGTATGGAAAACTTAGTATAATAAAGATAGAAATGTATTGCAGAGAAAACAATAGTATGAAAATAGACTCATGGGGAGTACCATAAGTGAAATGAAAGAACATGAATTAAAAATATGATACCTAAGAATAAATAGAGAAGAATATTGTAGAAAGTAAAGAATATGAATCTAATGTATGACAGGCAGAGAAGTGAAATATAAATATAAATTTAAAATATAAGTATCAGTTGTTATATAAAGGTATACAATAGGAATGATGTTATATAATATAAATAAAGATGTAAGTATAAAAGAAACTATAGATGAGAGATATAAGATATCAGTAAGTGAATGGAGATATTTTATAAAAAATAATGATGTTCTATGAACATGAACTCTTTAATTAAAACTATGATGGATGCTAAAGTGATGATGGAAGAAATAGGTGTGAAGGAAGGAGATGGAGAAAGATGAAGAGAAGATATAAATAATATGAAACTGTACGAACCCAATAGGAGTGGCTGCTGGGGCAGAAGGTAACTGACGCGAAAAATACGTTATAACGACGGAAGCGCTGTCAGCGATCTCTGACGGTCAAAGATCAAAGTATCATTTCTAGCATCGAGGAGCCTCTAGTATTTTTGTTCCGAGACTAGGTAAATTTCTTTGAATCTGGTATATTCTAAACCAGTGATTAGCCCAATGCTAGAGGCCCATATCCTCGGGACAATTAGTGGTTAACCAATACCCCCCCCCCCTCCCCCCAACCTTGGGCCTTCCCAGGGAAGGTGGCCCTGAAGCAAGTACTGTGTATGACCTTTTGATAGTTTAGTATTTTTTCTTTCTTATATTAATTTATTTAATTGTTTCGATCTTTTTTATATTTATTTGGTTATTTTGTGGACTTTAAGTATATCACAGTTCAATTAATGATACATAGCTTATTCAATTTCATCACAACAAATTTACATCATTGGTTTTTTCTATTTAGATTTTTTAAATATTTTTCGATCGAGTGTAACGAGTAGCCAGTTCTACTGTTCGTATTTGGTTTGCCTGTTAATTAAGTGATTATAACCAAATATTCTCATAAACTTTTGCAAAATTTTTGTTGAAATCAGGAAAAATCAACGTTGTTTAGTATTTTTTCAATTGGATCCAAGGTAGCAGGTATTTTAGTGACCCCTTATCATAAAAAATAAAGAAGTAATGCGCCCTTGGTTTCCTGAGTTCAGTACAAGGCACTCTCACAGAACAGTGCAGTTTCCACTTTATTCATGTTCAAGGTCATACACAGTACTTGCTTCAGGGCCACCTTCCCTGGGAAGGCCCAAGGTTGGGGGGGGGGGTATTGGCTAACCACTAATTGTCCCGAGGATATGGGCCTCTAGCATTGGGCCAATCACTGGTCTAGAATATACCAGATTCAAAAAAATTTACCTAGTCTCGGAACAAAAATACTAGAGGCTCCTCGATGCTAGAAATGGCATGTGAGGTAGAAAAAGAAAAAAGAAAATTGAAATTGATATGTGCTAAAGAAACTAAAATATTTAGTGAAGATTTTGAATTCACCTCTTCTGCATTTGATGCTACATATTAGACAATGTTAATTGGACAGAGACTGTAGAGATTCAAATTTAAAAAGATTATCCGGTATCTATGGAAACTTCAATCGTGGCTGATTCCTTATTAAAATTAAAGATTTTACTAATATAGCATATTAATATTAATTAATTAATGTAATTTTAGATTTCTTCGCAAGATCTACTATTCAGTCTATAATGTAAATTATTATAATACTTTTATACGTATATTCATGTTTTTATTTATTAAGTGATTAAATACATTTTAGGATGATCCTGTATCTCCAAAGGATGTTGGAAGTTCCCTCGTTGGTGGAGGAATGGACCATGATGGTGGAGAAGCACCCGATGGAGTCGCAAGAGCTAAACCTTCACGTCATCTTCTCTATTCAACACATTTTCCTCTACCACAAGTTAGTTTTCAGTTTGTATTTTCCTAAATTGAATAATTTCTTTTTCACGTCTTGCTATCGATCCAGATTAGTTTTCCATCATTTTGTCTATCAAGGGGCATAATAGAATGTAATAAATTCCCCCAGAAATATCATTCATGAATTTTCCCATCAGTTGTAATTATGAGTCAAGGCATGAATTGTTAAGAACACTAAAGTTGGTAAAACGATTAAGGCTTTACTATTAGGTTAGGTTCAAATGAAAAATCTAAAAATGGATAATAAAAAAAAAATATATATAAGTTGTTTTTATTTGTGTTAAATTTATTTATTCCACCCTCTGACCATTTTCAACATTTCCTCAAAAAATCTAAAAGTTCTAGTTAGATAAATTCAAATTTACATAATTTGAGTTTTACTGATTCAGCACGAGTAAAAAAAAAAAATCATTATTTATTTTTTCTTTAGAAATGTTAAAAACGGTTGGGGTTTGACATCATTTACTCAAAATAAGTTTTGTAATACTATAACTAAATTAAATAAATAAATAATATAACTTATTTTCCATAAAACTTAATGACTGCAGCCCCCAACACTTCTAAACATATGTCCAGTCAACAATTTTCTCATCAATTAACTTTTTCTTATTGAGTGTATTATTATTATTTTTTAATGTTATTATTTTACTTTCCTTTTCTGTAAAATTTTTGTAATTTATATCCATCGTTTCGTAGGATGAAAGTTGCTCTCACGAATGCAATCAGAGGCACGTTTTGTTGTATGGCGTTGGAAGAGTCAGGGATGAATCTCGCCACCTGGTGAAAAGAACTGCTAAAGATATATGCAAACTGTTTTCAAAAAAATTTAGTATTGACGTTAGCGAAGGTGGTAAAGTAAAAAAGCATTCTAGGAATGAGTTCAGCTTTGAAGCCACAACCGCTAGAGTTCAAGCTTTATCCTATTTCGACCAACATGTTGTTACATGGCAGTGTGCTATGACTGTCTTAGAAATGATTAGTTCTTTTGCTTCTGGTGAATATTTATTATATAATAGCCAATCATTTATAAAACTTAATAATTCAATTTTGTATCATTAATTTATTACTAATTTTATTGTTCTTAGTTTCAAGTAACTAATTTGTTTTAGGTAACACCAATTACTTGCCTGTTCAGGAACATGTTGCATTTTTGTTCGACCTCATGGAATTAGCACTTAACATCTATGGTCTAATTGATATCTGTATACAGGTTTGTTTTTATGTTATCAACATGTTTTGTGTAATATTAAGTAATACAATAACTGCAGGCCCAGTGAATAAGTGGTGGTTCAGTTGAAATTTATCCAAAGAGGATTAACTGTATAGTGGGTAGCGGAAAAGTGCCATTCTCGCAGTTTTTGGATTGAAATGGATTTGTTATATAATTAATAACTCTTTTTCATGCTGATGCCTGGCTCAGCCCCTCATTCACTAAGGAAATATCACGATTCCGGTTCCTTAAGTATAAGAAACTTTTTCGGAAAAAAATCATCATCACCACTTATTCACCGAGGCTGTAGCTATAGCAATAATCATAATTATTTATTTTTGAAGGGAGAAAATGCCAGTCTTCAGCATATTCGTGTTAGGAACATGCTCGAGACTGGCTACACCTAGCGTCCTGTGCATGAGTTATACAATTTCTCTTAATCAACTTTAGTTTAAAGATTAGAATTCACATTGATATAAGAATAATTATATTTAACTAAAAAGTCGTTTAGTAGTTGTGAAAGTAATTATGATAAATACTTGTCTTGTTAAACTTTTCGTTTCCCCTAAAAGATGTTATTTATTTAAATTTGTCAAAGCTGAATATCTTGTTTTATGAAATGATTTAAGTATTGTTGACAAGATAATGCTAAAAATGAAAATAAAATCTATGTAAATAAAAATACAAGTTATGAATAATATAACTATAGACTGATTATTATTTCAATTAAATTATTCATATTTTGTATTGAGATTGTGCAGCCCATCATATTTTTTTATTGATAAACTACTTGAAAATGTATATTATTATTGTTTCGGAGTGTCGGTATATGTGAAAACCAGACTATTGTTAATATTTTAAATTTTTAAAATTTATACTATAATTGATTTATAAATTTTTAAGAGAACAGTTATTCCAAAGTCTTGAGCTTTCACTTCTTGCTATGTCATTTTCCACCATAAAAAAACCTTTTTGTTTTTAAATTATATTAATTAATGATTAAACTTATTCATTTTGATTAGATATTGAAAGAGATTCCTGAAGTAGAGGCTCAGTTAGCTGCCAAAAGCTCTAATCATGTGAGATCTTATACTACTGGGCTTGTCCTTTACATCGTTGGCGTGCTGAGGAGATATCACTGTTGTCTATTATGTAAGAATTTCAGACTTATATTATAGTATAGCAGAATTAATAATTGGGGATTAATTGTAAGAAGTAATAAGAAATTAATAAGTGTAATAAAAAAAATCAATCTAAATCAAGTTTTGTGAACATCCGAGTTCTAATCTTTTAGTTATCACACTTAGCTTGAAAATTTATTAAAGTTTTTTAATGTTAAACAATAGATATATGTTAATTTCTAAGCTCATCTGTGAAAAATTATCTTATAATTTTACACTTGATTAATTTTATCATACAAATTCTGGAGGAATTTCAACCCATTTTTCTTTCTATTGACACTCTTAAAAAATTCATATTTTTAATCATAATGTCTTATTTTTAAAATGATGGATTAAATTGGTCCGGGGGTACAGTCAAAGATTACACAAAATAAGTTTTTCTTATTTTGTGTAATCTTTGACTCCAACCCCTGACCAATTCAATCCATTATTAGAATTATCCAGTCAACTACTTTACACTTAAATATTTTTAAAATGATTATTTCTATTGTGCAACTAAGCTCTAGAAATAAAATGATTATTTCTATTATTTAAGGACTCTTAACAAATGATTAGATTCGAGATCACCTAACAACAGAAAACTTAAAGATGTTATATGTCAATTAATAATGCATATGGTGTTGGTACTATTTGAAATATAAAACTACTGATCCTTCATTTGTCTTATTCCTGATATATTCTTTTTAATTATATTCAAGTTTTTTATTATTATTTCAGTATCAGGAGAGCAGACAGTAGCAGTGTTTGAAGGACTTTGCAGGGTTGTGAAGCACATTTCTAACCCTAGTGATTGCAGCTCTGCTGAACGTTGTGTCCTGTCGCACTTGTATGATTTGTATTCGAGTTGTAGCCTGCTAAAGACTCGGCCGCACGGAGCGGAACCCTTTTCAAATGCCTATCCGAAAATAATGAATGCCCTTTATTCTCCGCTCACCCCCAGCCAATCTGGAGGTGCTGCTGGTCCATTCATGGCAGATGTTATTAAGAGTGTTCGTAGAAATAGTAAGTTTATATACTTTTGCTATTCTTTTTATATTAGTTGATTTATCTTTGGTATTTCCCTCTTATACGTGCGCCACTAATAAGATTGCTTAACCTTATGTTCTGACTCCAGCATTTCTGTTTAGGAGTTCTGACATAAAAAAATATATCATGAAAATATGACATACATCCAATTCTATATTCTATATCTTATTCTAGTAAATAAGAAGTAATCTCAGTTTAAACATCCCTATGTCTGAAAATGTATTAAGCAAAACAAAAAATCAGTAACAAATAACAAAAATTAATATAAAAATGCAATCAGAAAAAAAAGAAACCTGAATAAAATGAATCAATGTTGCTTCTTTAGAATCTTTGAATGCAACGATGTGACAATTAAAAAAATAAAACAAAAGACTAAATATAAATAAAACATTTGTTACAGAAAGCTTGTACTTTACTAGTAGGTGTAGGTTATATTATTACTCCTACATAACCTATCTATTTATAAACTACTTTTACATATATTATTTACAGGCAGATTTCTGGCTATAATATCTAATATTTTCTTAAATAGGTCATATTCTGGAAACATTAATTTGATTGTTATATTTTCTCTTCCTCTTTTTCCACCCTGTGAACCCCATTTTTTACACGTTTAGTTCTTCTGAACAAAATTTAACAGATGTAATTTCCTTACCAGAAATAAATGAGTCATTATAAAATTGACTCCCACTATTGTAGCAATTTTAAATACGTATTCACTTCAAAATGGTATTCTTGTCGAATCAGGCCTTAATCCAAATCTTTAACCACACTTATTTCTACAACTTCTCAAATGTTATCTCTAAGTCTTGGTTAACAAGCTTAATTTCATGTTGTGTCGTTCTTTACAACACTTCCTCCCAATGCAATATCTCTTTTTCTAGGAAGAGTGATACTGCTTAGATCTCTGTTTTCATAAGATTCCCCATTTTATCTTGTTTTATAAATATTATAAATGGTAATCTAAAAATAAGGCAAACAAAAATATATATGATTACTAACAAATGTTTAAAGGTTTCCAGTTTGCTATATCCTCTCTTCTTATCAGTGATTATATCCGTATAAAAGGAAAGTACCTTATCTTTTTATCTTAACAACATTGTATCATTTATATCATATAATTTATTTTAGTGAAAGTCGAGCTCGCTTGGGTGCGACAACTCAATGACAGCTCCGACAACAGGTATTCATTTGTTTGCAACGCAATTATCGCAGTTTGTTCGACTAACGACATTGATAGGCTTAATGATTTGGGTCATCTTTGTGCCGAGCTGACTGCATCCTGTAACACGCTATCTAGTGAATGGCTTGGTAAGTGACGTAATTGTTAATTAATTAATATTAATAGTTTAATTAATCTATTTCAATTAATTAATTGTTAGCAATTTGGTTTAAATGCTTGTTATATAGTTACAACAAATCAAATTCTGTTATTGGCATCAACATAGTAAAATGGACATTATTTTAAATTAATTTAATGTAATGTTATTTTCAAAATTTAAGGATACATTTTTTCACAATATTTTCCCTCTTTTCTTAAATCTTATGCTCACTAGTTGTTGTTTTTTTTTCTAGTTTAGGAATTTATAGCAGTCAAAATTGAATTTATAATATAGTTAAATATTTTTATTATAAGAGACATATAAATTTCGATAGATTTTTGAACCGTAATAAAGTCAAAATTTAATTTATAATATAGTTAAATATTTTTATTATAAGAGACATATAAATTTCGATAGATTTTTGAACCGTAATAAATCATACAGTTTTTGAATAGAGAAGTTAATAAAATTTTTGAATAACTGGTATTTATTCTACATAAATTGAATACACTGTATGTTCACTTAAAAACAAACAACCGGAGCATAAAATTTTAAGTATTATTGTCAATGTATTAATTGTAAAAGTAACTTTGAATGCTGAAAACAAATACTGTTTCTCACTTGGAAGGTGGTCAAATTTAGGCTGTTCCAAAATGTAGGAGAAACCAAAAAGGCTCCTATAATTAAGCAAAAAAAAAACAACAAAAACTACATCAATACAACTTATAAATAGTCTTGGGTTCAGTAAGTGGTAGAGACTGTACTTTTTCTTGGACAATGGTTGTGCAAGGAGGTGATTTGTTCTAGCTCATGCTCAACCACCAGGTTTTCCTCCCTATAAGGTTACCTACCTTCCTTAATTAAAAGTCAGTTTATTTTTTCATGTTTAGCAAATTTAATTTTTAATTTATTAAATTTTGATTAATTAAAAAGTTAAAAATGAATTGTTTTGTTGAATTGTCTAACATGGTCTGCCATATTCCATTATTATTTCCTTTACCATGAAGATAAATTTTCTTTAAGATTACTTTCGAAATATTAAACAGTATAGTAATTAATAATAAATAATACTTTAAGTTTTTTACAATCATTGTGTTTTTTTACAGGTGTGTTGATGGCACTTTGCTATGCCTCAAGCAGTCCATCTTACCTGGATGTATTGAGCCAAGTAGATATACATGACTTGACCATTCACAATTCTCTTGCTGTATTCACATGTATACTGGTCGGTAAGTTTCTTTAGTGGGTAATCTTTTTAATATTGCAGAATAACATACTAGAACTTTTATGAAATATAATAACTGACATTAAATTGAGATAATACTTCTTTATTTTAAATATATTTGTTCTTCCTCAGCTAGACACTGCTTTTCCTTGGCTGACTTTGTTAGGCATGTAGCAATACCATCTCTTCTAAAGGTTTACAATGAAGGTAATTATTCCCCTACCATATTTTTTTATATTAAGATTAGTTAATTCTTATCAAATTAACTGGTAGATTAACTAGTTTTGTTAATATTTGTTATAATATATTTTTATGCATTACTTAAGTAATCCCTATCATTGCTATGTTTACGGTGTTGATTTTTATTATGTACAAACTACTGCTTAATTAATGCAAACTATTGCTTTTATTAAGGCACTACTGTTATATGATCGATTGAATTTTTGATATTTTAATAATTTCATTTTAGGGCGCAGTGATATCGACGTGGACGCTGAAGCTGGTGCAAGATTGACTTGTCATCTGCTTTTGCGTCTTTTTAAAACTAGTGAAGTTCCTCAACCTGCTATGTATTCAGTAGGTATGTATAAAAAATGATATATTTATTTTTAAGGTAAACTATTGTTACTTTTTGTTTATTGTTTGATTTGTTGACATATGTAAAAAAAAATTCATGTTGGCCACACACACATATATGTATAAAGTATTAGCAACTGACAAAAACATGCATGGAAGTTAAAATTTCTAGAGCAGTGGTTCACAATCTTTTTTGTATTATGCCCTCCTTGTTCAAATGCTTACCACTCTCCCCTTGCACAAAATTTTTATGGGATATATGAAAAAAACAAATATTACATTAAAAACAAAAAATTTAGTTTTGCTATCACAAATGACAACATTATAACTTTCAATTTAATATAAAAAAGTACTGCTAAGAGAAAAGCTATTAGTCCAAAAAAGTATAAGTTCACTGGAAAATTCAGGTGGTTACACAATGAGGAATTGTAGAGCATGTATTCTGTTAAAATAATTGAGGCGGTAGAATCTTGCCTGTTAAGATGGTCTTGTAAACTTATTTGGTTTAGTAACTAACAAATCCTTAAAACATTCATGAGCCACTGAGCTGACTTGTAAATGTCTGAGCAGTAGACTGAGGTGGTAGAATTCCTTTTAGGGTGAACTTGCATATTTGGGTTTTGTTGCAGAGGTTTGTAAAAAGCAATTAGTGATATCAGAATCAAACTTCGCTTATGAGCCTTTTATTATTTCTTGTATAATCTAATTTCTTCTTTTGTAGGTACATCTCCTCACCCTTTACCAATGGGATCAGGAGCATCAAGTATGCGCCTAAGTTGTGATCGACATTTGTTAGCAGCCGCACATAACAACATTATGGTTGCACCTGTTTTAGCTGTACTCAAGGTAAGATTTTTTTTTATGGGTTATGCATTGTGTTAGAGAAATTTATTTACTTTTATTGTTCAATATATTTTTTCAGGCTATACTGGTTGTTGGCGATGCTATGGTTGGGCGTGGAAGTAGAACTAAAGTAAAATCTCATAAGATGACTCCGCCGAGTGGCCAACCTGAACTAAGTATATCTCATATCTTGGGAACTTCTGACATCCTTGCTGCATCAAGAGATGACCTCTTAATGGAATTGAGGTGATTAATTGTCCCAAAACTCTTTTACATAACTTTATTGTTGGTTTTGAGGTCTCTTTTTTTAATTATTATCCATCTGTAACTTATTTTATTTTCTTAAATGTTGAAAGATTCAATTTAAACAAAAGTGTATGATGTTAATTATTTCATCAACTTTTTCTCCATTGTCAGGTTTGTTAGTATGTATGTGATCTTATTGTTAGCTTTGAGACCTTTTATTTTTTTTAATATATTGTTTACTTAAATTGTTTTTGTTTTTTTTACTCACTTCATTAATTATTGGATTAATGCAGGCTTTTGATTTTGGCGTAGGCCATATCTTCAATTGATATTAATTATATTTAGTAAAAATTATTTTGATCACAATTAGTACTAATTTTGCTATCCTACAAGCTTATTTGTTGTAGCCAAAAAGAAATTGGACTCCCTGTAAAAAAGAATTAGCTTAATAGGGTGGTTGTTAAAACATTTTGTAGCCTAGAAGCAGGTGGACAAAGATGTTGCAGCTTCTGATGTATGATATCAATTTTTTTACACCATTTGTTCACGTAGGCTTCCACGGTCGTTAATATTCTACTTCCGGGATGGACCGTGTCATGTCGGTGCTATTAAATAAGTTCATTATTTAAATCTCATTAACTGACTAACCCTGAGGAAGCTCACAGCACGATGAGCGAAAGCTTGGTTAACAGCACCAACATGACACGGTCCATTCCGGAAGTAGAATATAAGAAGAATTTTACCATTTTCGTTGGATCTGCTTCCACTTTGACTAGCAGTTGTCAATTATAGTACTCCCATGACCTTTCTTCCACTCAAAATCTTCACAATAAGACTTTTGAGACCAATGCTACACTTTGTATATTAACCATCCCTTGATCTCTGAGGCCATGGGTGACCCAGGGTGTCTTTGGCTTAACTGGAGTCGAAAAGCACACTAAAATATTAAAAACATACTTCATATATTATATATTATAAGCAGTTCATGCAACACTGCCCTAGTTTAAATTTCTTTTTAAGATTATTTTATTTTTTTCAAAGACTTTAATATATGTTTAAAAATGACTTCATTGTTTCAATATTGGAGGATAGGGAGGATATCGAATAATATTCATTATGATGTAAAAGTAGTTGAAAATGAGGAGTAGTTATTGGTTTTAAAACCTGCATCGTTTTTGTATTAACTCATAACATAATTTCTTCTAAATCATAAGGGAAAACAATTTATTTTCAATTGATACTTATTGTATTTTAGTGCTGGCAGTATGACACCTAGTGGAGGGCTGTCTGAATTGGCGCAAGTTGTGTTGAAAGAAATGTGTAGCGAAGAATGGATACTTGAAAGGTGTCTTCAAAGACCGGAAGAACTTTGTACTCAAGATTTAATGCTTGACAGCATGTTGACTGCCAAACAGGTTGGGAGATTTCTTTGTTATATATTTAAACAATATTCTGAAGTTAATGTATTTCTTTTATATATTTTTTAAAGTAATGAATAATATTAGATGATATGGTTTCTCATAGGCTCAAAGATTGCTGCATATGATCTGCTATCCTGACCGTCCTGTTATTTCAGATGCCAACTTAGATCAGAAAACTATGATAACTAATATATTAGAGGTAACATATTTTTCGCTATCTAAAGATAATATGTAATGTATAAGTGATTTTGATTTTGATAAATATTCTAAAATATGTGTACTAAATATTGTTTTTCCTGGTTTTTGGTTTTTGTTTTTTTATATTTTACTGAATTATTCTTGTGATTAGTTTACTCTTTATTTGCATATTTTCAAATAGAGGAGTTTTATTAAAAATGTATTTCTTTATTTTTTACACCTTTTAAAAATTAATTTTAAATTAAATTTCTAAAAGGTGTTTTTGTGTCATCAGGTGATCTGTAGTTATATGTGGGAAGAATTTTGAACTACTTTCATGGGATCCTTATGTTTCTACATGACATATATCAAAGCTATTTCAGTAGTGTAAATGTATCCAATTATTTGCTAACACTGACAGCTGAGTATATTCATGTGAAAGAAATAGTCATTTAAAAAAATACTTTCCTTTTTATATTGAACCATCGCTGTACAAAAAAATGCATTAATGTACAAAAGAAATGATGCAATTATAAATATTTTTGGATTTGGTTTTATAGATACTGTTATGTTATTTTTCAAGTGGTGCATAAGAAAAGTGCATATTAAAATTTATATTAGCCTCTTATGAATCGAATATATATCTTGTCTTAGTTCGATTAGCTAACAACAGCAAGCAGCTTACATTATAAATTTGATGTAATTAAAATAACCATTAGTAGATTGTATTGGATTTCCCTTGTGTTTAGAGACTCCTGTATTAGATAAATCTATGTTTCCTTGGATTTTTATTTTTATTTGAATTTGGAAAAATTGACTTTATTAGATTTAAATTTTTTTTTAAGTCTGTAATTTTCTCTGTATTTAATATTTTTTTGTGTTTATCTGTTGTTATACTCATCATTTTGTTTCCTATTTAGAATTTAGAACTGTGGACCCTACGTGTTTCTTGGTTGGACATGCAACTAATGTTAAAGCAGTTTCCACCCGGTGCGCCCGAACTTAATCAATGGTTAGATACTGTTGCGAAGGCAGCTATAAATCTGTTTAATCTCAGCTCTCCTGGAAAGTAAGTTTTTTGTGGAATGCTATTATTTTTTTTCAATGTCATAAGTAGGGCCCGGATTTATATGTAATGAAAATTGTGAAATATATATATATATATATATATATTTTTTTTTTGTGAAATATGTGTGGTTATTTTTTGAATAATATGTAAGTAAAAGGGAAGAATATGTAAACTCTAAATCAGCAAAAAATGCGTTATTTATTATTTAATTTTTTTTTGAAGTATGTATATTTATTAAAAATGGAAAAAAAAAATTATTATGGACACAAAATTTTGTTGTTTGAAATTTTTGGAAACAACGTATATTTAAAATTTTTCAAATAAAGACCGATGTTGGGGGCTTTGTAACTGAAGGATTGCTCTACATACATTGAAGCTCGCTGTATGAGATGGTGAAAATTATTCACAGCACATCCAGTTCCCTCTGGATTTTTGCCATGAGCATCATTTCTTTCCAGCCAGGGTTTTTTCTCAGCACATCTTGCAATTTCTTCTTCACTGTGGTTCTAACTTCTCCAGATGCTTCCTCTAGCTTCCGTATACCGTTTTCAACAGTAGCAATGCTCTTGGATAGTGGCATGCTTTGGGTTTCGAGCTTTGTTATCAACCACTGTTTTATATATATATATATATATATATATATATATATATATATATATATATATATATATATATATATATATATATATAAAGTAGCTTAAGCATCAATAGTTTAAGTAACTAATGTTTGTTTTTTTACTTCAGGGAAGAAGTTAGTAAAAGTAAATCGCAGTCAATGTGGCTTGTTGCTCCTTTAGTTGCTAAACTGCCAAGCCCTGTTCAAGCCAGAGTTCTCAAGGTCGCAGGTAAGTGTTAAAGATTGTTTTTGAAATAAAGCCATGGAATTTTTTTACATAGTTAATTTTTATTTGTATTTACTCGATTGTAAACAACTGTTAATATGGTAAATTATTGAAGTTTATTCACGTTCGGTTAATTATACTCCTTTGGTGTAAATATTGCTGGCATAATGTCCATCTTTCTCATTGTAAAACTGTCAAATATTTATCATCCTTCAATGCTTGAAAGGATACAGAAATACCAGCCATTGTTGAAATATTTCAATTTTTTTAGACCTGTATTTTATATTTGTGAGAGGAAATATATTACGTAACTATTTCAAAATGTAATTAGTATGTAAAGTTTTTAAATTGATTAAATATATAAATAAGTTTATAGTATATCTTATATTAAGAAGTGAAATGCATTAAGTCAAAAACACAATTTTGAGAAAACGCTGATGAAAGGCTAGAGTACTTAGTGTTGTTATAAATCTGTGGACAAAAAAATTATGACTTGATACGTTTCACCAGTTGAAACATCTCATTTTTGTTTTCAAGTAAACCTGAAAGAAAATTCAAAAATTGGTATGTTTGAATTATTGTGTTTCACTTGTGACCCTTAAGATTTATATACTATATTTTTATGTAGTACAAATTAGTAAATATATATTATAGTATTTCATAATATCTTATTATGGAAGTAAAGTCTTATTCTATCTTGATTTATTTATCATAGTTTTTCCAATATCAGGTCAAGTACTGGAATCATCCAACTGGTTCACAAGCAGTCGAAACAAAGGGAATGCTCGTAGCGGGCCGCAGGTAGGTCATCATCAACCTTTTCTAGCCCTCGTCCTGACATGCCTCAAAGGACAGGAAGATCAGAGGGAAAGTCTCCTTATGTCACTTCACAGTCAGCTGACACAGTGCCTTCAAGTTGCAAAGGAGGTAAAGGATTCAATATTTGAATAATAAAAGAAATTTGATCCATTTTGGAATTAATTAATAAAGTGTAGGAAATATTCATTTGGTATATACACAGTGAAGCATCTTTAGATTAGCCTGGGACATTGAAATCGTTAGTGGTTTCCTTTTGAGTTGTAAAAAAGAATGGTAATCCATAGGATAGCCTGCCTGTTATAACCTTTTGGGGTATATAAGGGTGTTGTTTACTTGGTTCAATTTAAAAGTGATTTAAAAAATTCTAACATGAAATCATGTTAAATAAGTAATAAATTATATAATTCATGAGAAGCAAGGGGATGGTTGACTGGAAGATAGACGTAAGGAAGAAAATAGTTGGGGGTGCAGTAAAATAAAAACACTAAATAAGTGGTTACTTATTTACTTATGTGCCGACGTTTCGACCCACTTTGTGGGTCATCTTCAGGGCTAAGAAAGAAAAACAGACAAAAAAACAGAACTATAAAAATACATTGGAGATTAAGTAAATGATAAAATAGAAAAAATATATATGTAGAGAGGTAGAAATTTAGAACAAAAGTGAGGGATATATATGAAAAAAAAAATTACAGAGAAAATGTACAGAAGGAGAATAAATTGTAAGATAACAGACTCCTAGGGAGTTTACATAAGTAAAATGAAAGAAGGTATAACGAAAATGATATTAAAGAGTAAATAAAGGAAAAATAACAGTAGAAAGTCGAGATATAAATATAGAGTATAACAGTTTTTAAAATGCATACATATAGAATGAAGTGGTATAAATATATGACGTAAGTATATAGAAATATAAGTAACAATATGGTATGAGCATGGAAATAGAATAAAATATGATGAAATAGTGATGTTAAATGCTAATGAAATAAATACTATAAAATGAAATAAATGCTAATAAAAATAAATTATATATATTTAAAAATTATTATATTTTTGTATATCAAAGGAACGGTAATTATTACGCAGGTTGTCACAAGTTAAGTTGAGTCACAAGAAGTTTTAACTTTTCATTCGTTTCGTTTTAATATTTTCTGGAAATACAAGTTATCATGAGCTTTAGTATAGAAAATAGAAGGTAGTTATGAGCAATGAGTAGATTTTTATTATCATTTTATCAAGAAATAAAAATTTCAAATAACATTTCAAAGTATTGAGTATATGTGTTTGTTGAATCATTCACTTCTACATGAAATCATTACCATAGTATACATATTACCCAAAATTACCTTCTATTTTCCATACTAAAGCTCATGGTAACTTGTATTTTTGGAAAATATTAAAAGGGAAATGCACGAACATTCAAACCTTGTAACTCAACTCAAAGCAACAACCTGCAGATTCAATGAGAAAATTGTAAAAAGTTGTTGTGGTATGTAAAGTTAGATACAATGTTTGACCGGCGACTTTGTGAGTAGGGTTAGGTATCCAGAAGTCGTCATTGATTGTTCATTGTATTTAAGTTTTTTTTGTACAACGTTTTGTGTTTTAAATAAAGTATATCTTCAAATTACTTATTTCTGTCATTTATAACAAAAATATATTAAGTTTTCATCAAATATTATTCTATTTTTGTTTATAATCTGACTTACATGAATGTATTATTAGAGGTTATTATTATCATGTTGAGAAATGGTTACACTTCATCTTATTGATCTTACACTTATTATTGTGATATCTATGTATATCTCCTAGAGAATTCTAGTTTTTTAGAGAACAGAGATCCCATTGTTTCTTGTTGTTTTTTTATTGTTTTTATCTGTTCATTTTTTTATTTAATGTTTTACTAGTATAATACAAGTTTTTTTATTACTTTTTTAGGACCGTAATTATGCTTATGACACAGAAAAGAGCAGATCCATGATGCAAGATGCACTTCTTCTAAGATTCTCTTTGGTTGGTGGAATGTTTGATACGATACAGAGAAATACAACTCTCACAACTGATTGGGCAATTCTCCTAGTTCAACTTGTCATTTATGGTGTCATCGATTTAAACAATAACTCGTAAGAATACCCGCCTAAAGATTAATGTGGGATATTTTTATTTTTTCGTATTGTTATTTATATAATTTGGTTTTAGGGAGTTATTCAACACTGTCATAGACATGCTTGCGACTCTTATACATTCAACACTTGTCTCCGATTCTCAATCCGACAAGTGTGAAGAGAATAAAAAGCATTATCAGAATCTCATGAAAAAGCTTAAAAAGGTTTTGCTTGTAAATTTTATTTTATTTTTATTTCTAACAACAATTTATTATATAGTGTAGTAGAAGATTTGAGATTTTTTTTTTTTTTCCTTTTCTAGGAAGTTGGTGAAAAAAATTCGCCCTCTATTCAGTATGTCAGGCAACTAATTCCACCTCCAAAAAAACAGTTTGAAGTAATAGCTTGTGGTCACATGGGGCTATTAACAGACATGAAAGGAAACAAAATAGCCTTTGATTCTGTGGATAAGCATGTAAGTTATTCCTGTGGACGAGGAATGGTTGATTATGGTTATGATTGGTATCGAAATAACTTATATATATATATATATATATATATATATATAAATATATATATAATAACGTAAGAAAGTATATTTTGTAAACCAATTAAATTCATCCATGCCATTTTCTCTTCCATAAAATTTATATTCTCAACCAATAATTATTCAAGTATGTTATTCATACTTGCATTACATTAATTATTTAAATTTTTAATTATATTAATTGGCCTAATATATATGGAGAAGAAAATTGTCTGAGTGGAGGTGAGACAATTAATTTCTTAAATACGGTTGAAATATTCATTTGAAAGCCAACATTTTGACTAACATTGCCGGTCTTTTTCAGGGCTAGATATACAAGATACTAACAAATTAAAATGATTAATACAAATTATAAAGAACCATCAATAAACTAGAGCCAAAACTCAAAATGAAACCTTAAATTTTATTATATAATATAAAGAACCATTTAATATTTAATAAAAGAATTTGTTTTATCTATTTTTATTCTTTACAATATTATGTTTTATTTTAATATGTTGTATCTTGTATATCTAGCCCTGAAGAATACCTGTAATGTGGCTCAAAATGTTGGCTTTCATAAATAAAATGTACACTATTTAAGAAATTATTTCTGTAATCTCAACCCGGATCATTTTCTTTCCCTGATTATTTAAATGTTTCAAATTGTTGCCTAAATTATTGAATATAAATGTTATTTATACTTTTTTACAATTTTTTTAAAACTAAATAAACTTATATATATTGCGATCTTATAAGAGTAAAACAGACTTAAATATCAAATAATACTGATTGAATGATGTATTTACAGGTTATAAAGCCATACTCATGTTAATTTCTATTAGGATTTGTAACTGTTTAAGGTATGTGACAATTGTATCTTTCCACACTTTTTTTTTCTTTTTAGGGTCTCCATGTAACCGAAAAACAACGAATGTCACCGTGGGATGTACTAGAAGGACAAAAGGCGCCTGCTCCGCTCTCTTGGTCCTGGTTTGGGGCCGTTCGGGTCGAAAGGCGCATATTACCTTTTGAAGACACACATCGCCTTCTTCACTGTCACACTCATTCGCTCGTCAAAGATTCATCGTACTATTTGGATCCTCTTCCGCTTCCACCAGAAGATATTGATCCACCAAAACCTGTGTGTATTGCTTCCTCCTGGTATTTTTATAAGTATAAGCACATATTAACTTTCATAAAAACTACACTTTTCCTAATACGATTTAGATAATTATAACAGTTCACTTTTATCTATCTTTTTTGTCCATTTAGAAATAAAATATATTACTGATAATGGATGGAATTAGTCAAGAAGTGCAGTCAAAGATAACACAAAACGACGTTTCGACCTAAGATGTTGAGTTGATAGTTGATGGTCGGACGTGTCACCACAGACTCAACACCCACTTCTGGTTGCGCTGAAGATGGCTTACATCTCAGGTCGAAACGTTGGCACAATAAAATTAGTTTTGCTTATTTTGTGTTATCTTTGACTGTAGCCCCTAATTACTATTAGAATTATCCAATCAAATATTTTCCACTGAAAAATCAAAATGTGACTATGTGGACACATTCTATCTATTTCAAACTGCTATTCAGTAATTTTGATGAATTTATCCACTATTTAATCCATATTTTAAACAATCCAAACTCTCTGTTGAATAAACTAAGGCTTTTACTTGTCTAATGTTAATATAAAGTCAATATCAATATTAAGGAAGTGATTTTTAATCAAACAGGCATTTGTTCCCTATTCGCCCACTTCTTGGGCTGATGAGCCTTTTAGGGTTGCGTATTTGCCTTCAACAAGGTAGAATTGTCTCTTTTAAATCCACTTTCCAGTACAAAATTCTGTTTTCTTTTCTCTTCCTCAGTCCAATCTAACTGTCAAACCCTTTCCTTTATTTCCTATGCCTATGTCTAATCTAGTTCAAATAATGACAGTTTTTTCTCACTTATTTGTTAAGCTTCAAGTCCCAACAGTTATGTAATTATTTAACAATCTCTTTGTCTATTATAAATTTGTATATCTTGGTTTTCCTTTTCTTCCAGCTTATGAATGATAGTCAAATCAGATCATAACTATTATTTATAAAATGAAATTTCTTCTCATTTAAAGAACTCGATCATATTTTTAAAATAACAAAATCAACAATGAAATTTAAAAAGATTATAGCTGATTGCATATCATTTCCAAACTCCTGTAATGGCACATGGCATGTCGTGATCTAATGAGGGGATTCTACGTATTTTTGGCAGCTGTTATTTACAATTGGTTTCAACTAGTTGATCATTTTAAATTTAATCATATTCTTTTGATGTAAAGGTAAATAATTCATTTCAATATTCAGCGAGATAATATTTTACACAATGTTTCTTTTACTTATTCTCAAAAAAAAATATTATTTGGCTTTGTATCATTAATGTCTAAAACTGAATAGTAGTTTGATTTTGAATATTTGAAATTAAGTACATCGGTATTGCTTATAAATGTTTTATGTTTTTGATTTATAAAAGTTCAACTTCTTAATCAAAATCTTTCTGCCAGAAGGAGTGAGGTTCAAGAGGCTCGGTGATTATTAAATTTGATTGTGGTTAATTAGATTGGTGATTAT
This sequence comes from Troilus luridus, assembly GCA_964056705.1. Classification (NCBI taxonomy): domain Eukaryota; kingdom Metazoa; phylum Arthropoda; class Insecta; order Hemiptera; family Pentatomidae; genus Troilus; species Troilus luridus. The sequence continues at coordinate 55,788,552 of OZ057416.1, read as the reverse complement.
CACAATGCTTGTTCTGTTATTATATTGAAGTGCATGCATTTGTGCTTTTGCTTAGATATAAGTTATTTTTTTGGTTTCTGTGCACTTGTCTTCTGATTATATCACAGTTTTTGTGTTGTTAAAATTGGATCGTCTGCACGTTGGTTTTGAGCACTACTAAATTTTAAATAAAAGATGTGTTGGTTTTCTTTTTAATTTATGTATTTGTGTTTTGCCTTTTTGAAGACATTATTATTGCTCATTAAATGCAGGATATAATTAATTATCTTTTTTTGTAGACTAATTACAAAAAATTGCCTAAACCACAGAATGCTAGTCTCTACTAAGTGCACTTAAATATTTTAAGTATCATGGCCCAACTTCTAATAGTCTTTTCTATTTAAAGTAACCTGAGCCCAGATATTTATGATCTAGCTGGTCCATTGGTTCTTTAAAATAATGACCTCTGACCAGAGGAAGGCATATATATACTGACTTTTTTTTTGTTATTTCTTATCCTATCGAAATTTTTATGTGGAAGATATAGAAATCTATATTTATATTGTAAATAAAAAAATGATTTAAAAAAAATTTATACAAGAAAAAATATAGTGGTAACAGTGTCGGATCCATGAGTTTTATATGGTGGGGTGTGATGTGTCCCCAAGAAACTTTGAAATACTTTGTTAAAGTTTTAAAATTCAAATTATTCAATCATAATTTAATTATAACTTTTAACTAATTGAATTAAAATCCCATTATGTAATTAATAGTTAACATTTTTTTAAACAAAAATTGTTTTCCACTTCCCAAGGCACCCCAGTGTAGATACAGACTGTAGAAAACCTTTTTTGACATAACGTACAGACAATTCAATTGTAATAGGGCCAGAAAGACATATTCGGATTAAATGCATTCACATGCTTGTAGGATTTGTATTATTAGACTAAGCAATCTAGAAATTAGGCCAACCCTTTGCATACAGTTTTAGTTAGAGGTTTTCTTTACATTATGGACAGGTAAAGATATCAAAATTAACTAAATGATAATGAGATCTATGATTTCTGTTCAATTAAGGCATTTAGTGGCTTATAACTATCCATAACACATCAAATTTGCTGTTCCGAGGACCAAGTATTATATCTGCGGTCCTGGTGAATAAGTAGTTAGTTAGGTAGTGGTGAATAAATCGAATTTTGTCCAAAATGAGTTATTGGGGGAAGCAGAATTATGTCCTTCAGGCCTTGAACTGAAATGGAGTTATTGCTTATAATTTAGTTATAGTTTTAAAATAAACATAATGTTTTGAACCCAACATCCTTATAGATTTATAGCACCAGGGAATCCATAAACTTGTTATTTACTGGATGATGTGCTATCTTATCAATGAACATAACTCTAATCATAAAAACATTTATTTCATACAAAATTAATTAATTTGTTATATTACAATTTAGTGGGTTTTTTATTTACTTAATTAAAGAGTAATTTTTTGTTCCTAAATTGTCTTCTCAGTTTTTCTGCTGCAAAATTTGAAATTATTTAGATGTTATATTTTTAAAAATAAAAGTTGTTTTATTTAAATTGTATATAAACGCTTAATTTTTTTAACATTTATCAATTTCTTGCCTTGCTTCACATTGAAGAAGATAAGTGCTATTATAGACATAATATTTAAATTAACTAAAATAAAAATAAAAATGTGACATTTTTATTTTTAGAAGCTTTACAAAAAATCTGTGATATTTATTGGTAGATAAGTTTTGCCAGGCTCTGTATTTCCAATTTATTTCCATAGATTGTGAATGCCCTTTTATGTTTTACGTTATTTTTTTTCAATTAGTTTGTTATTAATTTTAATTTTAATGTGTTTTTTTTATCTTCTGATTTACTAATAGTATTTCTAATTAATGTAAAAGTTCAATCATTATCTCGTAAGTACTATTAAAGCTACTTGTTATAATCTTTGTTAATCTGTCCGTTAGTTCTGCGTATCTTTTAAGTATACAGTATAGATAATTATCAAGTATATAAAATTGATTATAAAGGATCCCTAAAACTGGTGCTTCAGAATTAATGTTTGATGTTGGCTTTGAACCCGCATAAAATCTTTCTTTTGTATTAGTACCATGTCTTCTTATACGAGCTGGTTTAAAAAGTAATTTATTTTATTAAAATCTGGTTCAGAATAAGTTCATTATGTGGTGATACCCTGACATTAAGTGTTATTACTTCATCAGTACAGTTCGTCAATTGGTACAGAGTAGAAATAAATACATATTTGTATTATTAACAAACATAATATCTACAGCCCCAGTGAATAAGTGGTTAAGTCGGATTTTCTCCAGAGACAGTTAATTGCTTTCAGATGACATGAATCGTATCATTCTCGTAGTTTTTGGCTTGAAATGGAGTTGTAATATAAACAATAACTCCTTTTCAAGCCAATGCCTTACTTAGACCCTTATTCACTACGAAAATAACTCGATTCTGCTTACTTAAGTACAAGAAGCTCATTTTAGAGAAAATTAGACTTGACCACTTATTCACCAAGGCTGTAGATATGAGATATCTGTTCCGCAGGTTGTCACTTCGAGTTGAGTTATAAGTTTTAACTGTTAATTTGTTTTATTTTTAATATTTACCCAAAATAAAAGTGATCATGACCATATTATAGAAAATACAAGGTAATTATGGGTAATGAGTAGATTTTGATAATCATTTCATCAAGAAATAAAATTGTTTAACAATATTTTGAAGTATAGATGATATATGTTAGTTGAAATGTTAATTTCTAGATTAAATTATTACCAAAGTATACATTCTCTTTTCCATATTAAAGCTCATAATAACTGATATTTTTGGAAAATATTAAAAGAGAAGAAACTTGTTGAGACTGAACTAGTAGCAACAGGCTGCGAAATAATTGGCTAATGTAATATCAATGATTACAAACAATTCTATTAAGTGCTTTCTTTTTCTTCTCATTCTATTATTTCTTTCATTATATTTTCTTCTCTTACTTTTTTCCTTATAACTACTACAATGGTTTATATCAATGGCAATATTGTAGTATTTAAGATTTGAAAAGAATAAAACCATTATGTTCTAAAATAAAATCAAAATAATGATAAATTCAGACAATAATTAAAAATTGTATCAAAATGAAGATCTTCATTATTTATAGCTAAGATATTCAATTTAGATCATCCTAGGTGGTTCTAATTCTTTGATTATAAACGTGGATTTATGAACAATATGAAAGATATAATATTTCCTTAGTCGTTATTATTTAAGTAGGTATGGTCAATATGTTGATTCCAGAAGAGAATATAGTGAAAATTGTATCCTGCGTATATAGATCATAGTGTATGAGTTGGATTTAGGAAGGTTCAAGTCTCCCCACATCCATTTAACCCTCTGATAGGCCTGCCTCCTTGACCAACAAGGGTATCTTAGTGATGGGCCAGAAATCACGAACTGTTACTTTTTCACTGTTACTAAAAAGTCACAGGTCGACCTGTGATTACAAATTCATCAGTAACAATTCTTCACATATGGGAACAGATCGTCGGTGATCGGTGATTGGGGATAGAATGGAATGTAATTGAAGGGTGATTGTTATTTTGACTACAGTAAAAGTTCTTCACACATGGGAACTGGTCGTCAGCGAATGGAATTGAAGCCTGATTGTGACTACAGTGATTTAGGTGAAAAGAGTGATTACTGTTGTTAGGGCGCCGTAAGGGTAACAGGGATTGCACCCTTGGAAAACCTTTCCCTATAGTAATAAACTCTGATAGACAGGTGCCTTAATTTGACTCAATTAATTTTATTGTAGAAAATTAATTGCTCAGTAATACATTTAAATTATATTTGAATGTTTAAATAAAAGGGAATGTCAGTTATTTATTTACAGCTTGTTTATTGTAAAGTATAAATATTTACTTGTAAATTACCTATACAAAAAATAATGGTAGTACTTGTAGATACTACTATGTAGGGGGGAGGGGGAAGGACAGATTTAAGGGGGCCTTGGGGGCACGTGCCCCCCCCCCCCCCCAGACGGTTTTTTTGTACTGAGGAGAATCCATTACAGTACATACTTATAGGCAAATTACAAGATCATAGTTGTTAAAATATGTGAATAAAATAACAGAAAGAACATGAGCGAAACTATTGTTTTGATATTTTTATAACCTTTGAAACCTTTCTATAAATACTACAATTTTATTTCTAAGTTATTGTTGATTTTTTTCCCATCTGCCCCCCAGAAAAAATCCTGGATCCGCCCTTGGGGGAGGTGGAGCCAACCAGTCTCCCGGTGGTTTTCCGGCCACCAAAAGTTTTTTCGGTGATTTCCTTAGTAAACATCTTTTTTTATTAATGTATTATATTATAGGAAAAAAAAATTCGCTCCTGGGGACCGTGTTCGAAAAAAATCGTCGTCGTCTCGAATGGGTTAAACAATTAGAGGAAAATTTACATTATATAGGATATTGAAAATAAGTCCATCAGTGTGCATATCGATAGTATTATAGTGAATTATACAAGTGCCAAAGTAATTATTATCCTTATAATGCGTATTCTGTGATCGTTATATTCAAGATGTGGAATTAAGTACGCCGACGCAATCACTGTTGGTAGCATTTTGACAGATTCACGAAAAATCACAGTAACGGTTAGAGCTATTACTGAAAAGTAGCAGTTAAGGCCATAACTAGCATATCTCACAGATATAGGGTTACAAGATCAAAAAATGAAAATTCCTGACAAAATTCCGCTTTTTGAAAAAAATTCCGGACATTCTTTCAAATATAATGTGTATGTTGTTTTGTGAGAAAAAGAAGCTAATTCTAGTATTTTCTCGTGAGAGTATATTGTATGTGTATAATATTAAAATTTTAATATTAACAATTGACCATGGAGGATAACTAATCCTCAAGAAAACATATACATATATATATAAAAAATTTCGACATTAAAAATGCATTTTATGAGATTTGTGACTTATAACTTTTTTAAGTTATATATGATTGTTAATTGATGCAGAAGAATTTTTTTAGAAAGAATGAAAATGACATAAATTTGTCTAACGTCTAATAATTTTAATAAATTAAGAATATATACAGACTGGATAATGTTTTTTTTTAACCATTTTTTGATGAAAATTGAAGATTTATAGTCCAGTATTTTACATCGTTAAAAAAAAAATGTCCGGCAACCCTACACAGATACCACTTGTTGGTACTTGTGTATTAGCTGGTCTGCAGGGACTACTATCCGCCATTGTTTATAACCTGATCCTTGATTATTCTGGTACTGATAACACCTACCTTACTATTCATATTAATGGAAATAGAAATATACAAGTATTAATGAGATGCTAATTCTAGACCCTCTGGCCTAATTCGACGAAAACATCCATTTATTTTCTTGTCAAAATCCATTTCATGATGTTTTTCACATAATTTCGTTTTTGGGCGAAGAATTTCACGGTATTAGTTCCGCAGGTTGTCGCTTCTAGTTGTCTCCGCTTTACGTTTTTTAAATGTTATTCTGTATTTTTGTCCTGAGTTTCTTGAGAAACTGTGAAATAATTTTTTGAGAAAAAAAAAAACTGCGATATAGCAATAACATGTTTATTTTTAAATAAACACTAATTCTAATTTTCGATATCAGCTCCGCAAGTTGTCTCTTCGAGTTGAGTCACAAATTTTAACTTCTCATTCGGCCCCCTTTTAAAATTTTCCAAAAGTACAAGTTATCGTGAGCTTTGGTAGGAAAAAAATAATGTAATTATGGGCAATGGGTATATTTCCATATTTTTTTCATCAATAAATGAACCTTTCAACTAAAAAATATCATCTATACTTCGAAATGTTAGTTGAAACTTTTATTTCTTGATGAAATGATTACCGAAATATACAAATTTCCCATAATTAGATTATTTTTTCCATACAAAAGCTCACGATGCTTTGTATTTTCGGAGAATATTAAAAAGTAAACAAATGAACAGTTAAAACTTGTAATTCGAAGCGACAACCTGCGGAACTCATAACGAAAATTAAAATTAACGTTTCTTTAAAAATAATCATGCTATGTTTTAGAACATAGTATTTTTTCACAGCTTTTCAAGAAAATCGAGGGTTTTTTTTAAACCTATAGCTATACGAAATTATACTTAAAAACTAGTTCGATGAAAATGGCTTAATCTCGATCACTCCCATCTTCGGAATCACAGATAATTGCATTTAGCACTGTTTTCATGTCCAAAGCATTTATTCAAATTAAAAATATTTTTTTCGGCCGTAGTGACCGAAATAAAATAAATATGTATTAGAAGTAAAAAAAGTAAATAAATAAATTGATGCAATGATTAAAGGTCGCGCTTATCTGACGTATACAAATCCGCCCATTTCAGTGATGGTTTGAATGGGGTGTAAGTTTAATCAGTTTGTTAGTTTAAATTACCAATGAGTTACAAATTTTACAGTAAATAATTAAAAAATATTTTTTAACAGATTTACTTGGATGGACGCGCGTATTCCAGAGATATGAAACACGTTTTTATATCTTCCGATTTATCGTAGGAACTTGAGGAAAAGACTGTGATAGGATTGGGTCCAAAGAGGAGGGTGGAAAAAAAAGGGAAATCGCAAGAGGCAAGGATTATAGAAAATTAAACTAACATTACCACTGAGATACGCGCGCCTATCAGAAGGTTAATTTTGCAAAACAAATTTTGAAGATCTGTTTTATTGTAATGTTAAAACTGTATTGTTTTATATTTAAAAAAAGGGTATATGCTCCGCAGGTTGTCACTAGTATTTTCCAAAAATTAATAAAGAATTATCATTAGCTTTTTGTAAGGAAAACAGTGTAATTATAGGCAATGAATAGATTTCAGTAAACATTTCATTTATAAATGAATGTTTCAACAAACATATATGATCTGTACTTAGAAATGTTTGTATGGAAAATATAACGTAATTATAGGTAATGAGTCCTGGGTTCAAACCTGCTGCTGGCAAGACTTATTTAATCTGTTAGGGGCGGGGAACGAATCCCATGGGATCTAGGACCTCCCTACGTCTCACCCAGCATCTACAAAGTAGGTATATAAAATACGAGGGAAAAATCTGGCGATTGGGCGTGATCTAGGACAAATCACCTCCCTGCACAACCTTTGTCTAAGAAACAGTACAGTCTCTACCATGTATTGAACCCGAGAACCTTCATGGGTTGTAATCATTCATTCATTCATGTGTAGTACAGGTTTTTTTATGGGTAATGAGTAGATTTTGGTAATCATTTCATCTAGAAATAAAAGTTTCAACTAACATTTTGAAGTATAGATGAAGTATGTTTGTTGAAAACTTTATTTCTGTATGAAATGATTGGCAAAGTATAGACATTTCCCATAATTACAATATCTGTTCCTTACCAAAGCTTTTAATATTTCTGGAAAATATTAGGGAGACAAAGAAAAAGTTAGAACTTTTTGTGACTCAACTCGAAGCAGCAACCTGCGGAATAATTACCCTTTATTGTATTATATTAAAAAAAAAAAATAGTTATTTGCTTACTCCTAGAATTAAAAGTCTCTCTGTGAATTATATTGGAAAAACAACTAACTAGACTCTATTATTTGATTGAAAATTGCTTAACTTTGTTTGGCTCCCTGTTTGTATAGACTAAATGCTATATACCTCCAGCCTTGGTAAATTAGTAATCGAGTTCAATTTTGTCCAAAAATGAGTTAATTGCATTGAGAGAAGCAGAGACTTGTCACTCTCGTAGTATATTTGTGGTTAAGTCAGGGTTTGGCTTGAATAGCAATTATTGCTTGGATCAGATTAACTTAAAAACTTGATAAATAATTATTACAAAGATGATATTAATAATCGTACATATTAAATAATATTTTAATGAAATGATGCTTGATTATTCAAATTCTCTGATATTACTTATTGTTTCTTCTTAAATTTAATTTTGTATCATATAAATATATATTTATTTATTTATAATTAAGTATTTTATTTGCTTGGTATTTTATTTTTGTTCCCTTTTTTTTTATTTGAGGGGCATGAGGTTATGAAATAAATTGGTGAAATAAGGGTTTCGTTATCCTTTTTTTTATCCAATTACCAAACCAGATAGAACAGAGATAATCCCTAATGTGTAGTGCACTTGTGTTTATTGTGCCCAGATGAAGGGTGGCCTCCACGCAGAAAGCACACCTCCGTCTGTTGAGAGCCCAAGAGGAGGTAAGCGGCCGCTTGGAAAACAGGTTGTGGCCGCTAGGAGACGGAAGCAACAGAAGCCTGGAACGCCTGTTATGCCTCATATGCAGGTAGATATCTTAGTTATCTTGTTAATGTAGTTATTCTGTTAGTTGAATTGTTATTACTAGTTCAATTTCATTTTTAATTACTTGGGGATTACCTCCTGTCCACCTGAAGTCTGATTGCCCACCATTTTACAAATTATATGCTCCTTATACATCAGTTAAACTTTTTTTTTTTAATTGGGGGAAGAAAGTGCATTGAGACCAAAATTGATCTATTGTGTGCCCTGTTAATTGAGGTTGCTACAACCTTAACTAAGAGGAGCCAATAAATATTTGAGTATGCTAGGTAATTAGCACTGCCTGGGGTCAGTGACCGAAGACTGTAAACCTGAGGCTGGCAAACCTATCACATAGGCAGATGATATGATAGGGCCTTTCGTCTTCTATGTGACAGAAGCTACACCATGGGGGATTCGTGAGCCCAAGCCTGAACATATGCGATTGAGCCTGCTATAGCCTGTGTAAACAGCTGTAATTGTTTTTAGAGCGTCTCTGTCCAAATTTAGTAGGAGTTTACTCCTACTCTCACTGTGACCAACAAGAAATGGCTTGGATTGATGTAATTTCTTTTGATTGTAACCAATGCTTGCTGTTTTTTTTTAGGTAAATTTCCCATATTCTGTGCTTAGCATAGCTGAGGCTTACGCTACATACTGGTTTGGGAGTACAAGGAATACTGGCTGATCCTAGTCGGTCAGCTTCTTCAATGCCAGATATGTCCGAGTGTCCAGGTGTGACACTAACCTTGTTGTTCTGTGCTAGTTTGTTAAGGGCTGCATTAGCAGTCCCTAACACAACGTAATTTCGCATGGTGCCCATCAAGTGACCCTTATGCAGCTTGACTATCAGTGAAGAATGTGATTCTTCTACCTACCAGTCCTTACGCTTCTTAAGCAGCGTCTAAGCACAGTGACTTATAGCAAGTATCTCAGTTTGAAATACTAAAGTATGTTTGTCTAGAGAGATCCGAGGACTGTCCCTAGGCTTTTCTTCAGTTAAACTAAATTTTTATGGCCCATTTTTTCATCTTATACGAGAAGTTCAGGACCCAAAGCGGAGAACTCCTAATTTCAAAAATTGATTTTTTCACACTTTTCGCTAGTTCAGCCAAGAAATGCTTTGTGCCCCCGAATCTTCAGGCTCATAACAAAACTAAAAAACGTGAGAACTTAGGCAGCAAAGTGTCGTATTAGTCAGAATTGCTGGACTAATTTTTGAAATTTTGGAGTTATCTGCTTTTGATCCTAAATGAATCATATGTAGAATATAATATTACACGGTATCGCTAGAAACATTTTTGTATTATAGAGAAAAAATTGAGATTGGATATTACAATTATTTTTATTTATGTTTGAAGTACATTTCATTCAAAAACAGTAGTGACTAAACCCCAAGAGTGAGTAGTGCACCATCTATTTTTGCCTGGAAATAGTTTGCGTGGGGTGAAAACGATTGATAATGTGCAATTTAAAACTGACTTGGATTCATTGTTTATAATACCTTTTTTTATTTATTTAACTATCTTTAAGTTATTCAAGAAGTTTTGAGGTGAGAATACCATGGATAGAATGATAACAGATGCGAAAAGTGGAATATTTCCAGTTTAGAGAAATTAATATATTAATTTCTATTTTTATTTATTAATTTCTATTTGGAATAATGCTGGTAGAAATAATAATGTTTAAAACTTTAAAATAAAATATTGCACATTCACTAAAAACAAATTGTATTTTATAGAGAGAAAAGAAAACATTTGGAAAATTTTATTAATGTTGTTATAGTTGTTTAAAACAAATAAAACACACACACGCTTTATTTTCTCTTCCAGTATTTCTTCTAGGACTGGAAATTGTTAATAAAGGACTAGGTGCCTTATTAATTAAAATAGCATTTATTAAATTCATGAGGTAGTTTAAATTTTAAATTTCACAGCTTAGGAGTTATTTATTATTTAGATTTAGATTTTTTACATTAGTACATTAGAATATTTAATCTAAAAATTTAGCTTAAAGGGTTATGTATACAGTCAATGGTCCAGGTATCACCTACCATTCTGACTGTTAGCACTGTGGGATAGTATACGTTAACTATTATTTTTAATAAAAAAGGAGATAGGTTTAATAATTATTTTGTGTTATTATGTTTTATTTTTTGTTAATATCTGAATGTCTAATGAAAAATGTTATATACAATTATTATTGATTATATGTTAAAAAAATTGTTTGCAAAATAAATGCTAATAAGTTTGTAACTACATGAGATGCAAGGCGGCCCTGCGGCAGGACAGATGGTTGGAAACTATCAACCGCAAGGGCAGACTGGGATGTTCCCCAGCGGACCACAACAATGGCCACCCTACCAGCAACATCCCCAGCAAGTTTACTATCAGCAGCAACCTCAAATGCAGCAGGGTAAGCTTAATAAATATATTTTCAGGCTAACTTAGGGGTTGTAGTTGCTATTTAAGTTGACTATAGCAATACAGAGAAAAATTCTCACAAGTAATAAAATCTGTTTTGCAGGTACAAATCCACGCGTCAATCAAGTCGGAACCAAGCAAGCACTTTCTAACATGCTTCGAATGCGGTTGCCTCCTTCTAATCAGTATATGGGCCAGGCTCAACCTCAAGTTCAGAATTTCCAACCTATGCAGAGGCAACAAATTTTTAGGTATTTTTTCTTTTTAATAAAAATTTGTTATATTTTAAAGAATGTTCTGAAGTGTACCTGTGTAATTATAGCTCCAAAATTATTTATGTTTTATTGTTGCAGACAGCAAATGCAGACACCTGCAATGCAAGCCGCCAATCAGGGAGGACAAATGTTCCCTGGGCAACAGCAACAAATGTACCCTCCCAACATGCAACAGCAAGGTTTGTCATTTCTTATTATTTTACAATCCTTTGAATATATAATGTAATAATCAGTAGAACTATAATTTTATGTGATTATGAACTTTATGACTTTAGGGATGAATCAAAATTATGGTGGATATGGAGGAGGAGGGGCAACTATGAATGCTAATATGTTCCCTGACCAGAGCATGATGAGGACGCCTGAATACCAGCAGAGGATGAGGCCTCCTTATATGCCTGTAAATATTAATTTATTTTTTATTATTTTCTTTGATATAACAGATTTTCAAGCCATTTTTTGTTCTATAAAAATATAATTATAAAAGTTTTTACTCCCGAATTCACTTTCACTATTTTAAACATGATGTCTGGTCGTACGTTCGTATGTATAAAACTCAAAAGCAGTTTGTCGCAGAAAGTTGTGCATTTCCTTTTTTGGTCTATATAGCACTGGAAATGATAGTGAAATGCTTCACAACTAGGGGGGGGGCACACACACACATATATATATATATATTTATATATTTATAAATATACCATATTTATACATGTGTAAATGTTATGTATATTGTTTATATATTTACCATGTATATTGATATAAACACAGTAAAAAAAAGTATTATTTAAATTGGGAAAATTTTTGATTTTCAGAGTTCAACAGAGAAATCAATTTTGACAATCTAAGATTTAATTTTGTTTTTTAGCAATACTATTTATTATTTATATAAATTTCAATTAGTAATTTGTGAAAATTTAATAATACCTGATTCTGTATATGCAGATCTTAATTAGACCTAAGATCATTTTTTTTTTTTGCTTTTGGTTTATAGTTCAATGGATGTTCACATCAGATTTTTTTAAAATTACTAATTGGGGTTTAATTAATTTTAGCAAGCTCCAAATGTTACAATGAATTCTATGGGAGGACCTTTAAGCCAACCAGCTCCTCCTTACACTAGGCCACAGCAACAACAGCAGCATTTCAATCAGGTAATTTTTTTTTGTTTACTTCTTATCTTATGAAAATTTGTTCTCCGCGTCCCTTGCCTATATCATGCATGATAAGTACAAGAGGTTTATTTAGTTTTTACTTTTCATCTACCAAATAAAATTAGAAATGATGGAGGATGGAAATAGTTGGGGGGTGCAGTCATAAAAAACACCAAATAAGTGAAGACTTATTTTTTATTTGTGCCGATGTTTTGACCTACTTTGTAGGTTATCTTCAGGGCTATGAGAGAAAAAATAAACAAAACAAAAATAACTATAAAAAAAAATACAGTACCAAGAATATAATAACATATAGAGTAATAGAAAAGTAAAACAAAATAGTGAAGGATAATTATTAAGAATATATGAATACAAAAATTACAGAATAAATGTACAAAAGGGTGATAATGCAAACAAAATAAAAAGAGAAAGAAAAATGAGAAGGTAAACAGAAAGATACAAAATGAAAAAGTATAAATATAAAAAGGTGAGATATAAAAGTATGGAAAACCTATTTTACAGGTAAAATATAAAATGAATGATAATAGACTCCTAGAGTGTTGTATAAGTAAAAAGTAAGAAGATTGATACAAAATATGATGAAAAAGAATAAATACAGGTAGAGATGTAAAATTTGAATATATAAGTATGGGATGTTATATAAATGTATATAATATGAATGAAGTTGTATTAATACAAAATATGATGTAAATATAGAAGAAACAAAGAGAAACTATAATTATAATAATTATGAACTCTCTGATTACAACATATGATGAATGCCAAAATGATGAAGGGAGAAAAGGTGTGAAGAATGGAGATGGAGAAGATATAAATATTAAAATGTGTACGAACCAAATAGAAGGAGAGGCGGCTGGGTGAACCATGTAACTGATAAAATAAAAATATGTTACAAAGCAAGACGGAAGCGCTAACAGCGATCTCTAAGGGCCAAAAATATAACTAAGAAAGAGAGTATAGGAAAAATGGAAAATGCATAAATAGATGAATTTAATGGCACGTAAATAATGTATAAAAATATTAAAGTAATGATAAAAGAGAGACAGCAAAGAGTATTAATGGTAGAAAGATACTAACAATAAAATTTATGTCAAGAGGTCATAATGTGTCATAGAAAAAAAAAAGGAGGGAGTATATATAAATATAACGCAATGAAACTGGGAAGCAGAAACAAAGTCAAAGAATTTAAAGAATAGAAATAATGGAGTTTCAGTACTTGGTAAGTACCAATTTATTGGACTGTTTCATATGAAATGTCTGTTTACAAAGGGAAGGTTATTTAGTAAATGAACTTTATCAAATATAAATATTTACCTTTATTTTCTATATATTGTTACGGGCTACTGGGTGTAAAATGGACTAAACTATTACTTAATTCAAGAATCTAATATTTATTAACAAATTAGAAAGAATACAATGAGATTATTAAAAACAACTAAATTATTAAACTAATATCAATTTATAATAACAATATTCTACTAAATGTTATCTATTTCTAATATAATATACAAACAATATAAGATATTGGTAATACTAAATAACTAAACTATTTATATATATAAATTTGTACAAATACAATAATATTACACTATAGTTTACAATTACAAATTAACACTTACAGTTCGCTAACTAAAGTCCACCGACCATAAGACTCTCCAAATATGACAAACTGCCACACAGTTTATTACCCTTATTACACGGTCACTAATTGTCACTGTTGCTCACTAAGCACTTATTACAGACTGATACTAATACTAACTAACTCACACACACTGCCACTAGTTAACGACTGCTACTCACTGGCTTATTACAGACTCGTCTTATTACTACTGCCCCGGGCGAAAACACTGTTCTTTTTATATAGGCAAGGTAGGTCGTGGTGGGGCATTACTCGGAACAAGATCGAGAACCTTCCAGGCCCGATCCAGTAGGCTCTACGCCATTCTATAATCCCTTCCGCTTAATCCCATTGGTTGCCTAATCCTCTCAGCCGGTTCTCCTTCCTGCTCTGACCGTAACAATATATTTTTCCAACATATCAAGTTTTCATTCCAAAACTGAAAAATTGAGGGTTTTGTGATGAAATAAAGTATGGAAATGGGACTTGAGAATCATTTTCAAAACTTTTACCCTTATGGAAGTTTTTCAAATTTGTGAACAGATGGAAATCTGTCGGAGATAAGTCTGGCAAATAAGGTGGGTATGGGAGGAATTTGTAACCCAGTTCATTTATTTTCTTCACTGTCTCGTGAAAAATTAGGTCTGGCCTTGCCGTGTAAGAATATATGTCTCTTCTGATAAACCAATGCAGGTTATTTTTTTTTTTTTATATGTTTTTATTCCATTTTGTTAATATTCCTATAGTACAGCGGGTATGTGGTGGTTTCACTTTTAAGTAGAAAGAAGAAATGAAATATTGATTTATTTATGAATAAATCTGTGACACTAGCTGGAAAATGGTCCACCCGCTACAATACCCTTCCTTCAACGCAGTGGTAATGTATGTTTCTTGCAGCTTGTGCTACCAAGTGTCCAAGTATAAACTCATCAAAAAAATTACATGTAAATCGCGTTTTTCCATGGTCTTATTTGATGGCACTAAACAATGTTCGTTCAATTGTTGTGATATTAAATATTATCGAAAGAGTGAGGATTAATAACAGCTCATTAAAGTCTGTAAAGATAAACATAGTAAACAACAGAAGGCTACCAATTCCACTTTGAATTTTAGAAACATTAAAAACAGACATTTCATTTGATACGATGCAACACATTCCATGAAGAGTCTTGGGCTCAGGACTCAAGGACCATTTTATTAGACAAATGTGTGAAATTTTATTATTCTTTTGCTGTTTTAAATGTCTAAATATAGTGATAATATGTGCCTAAATATTTTTGTTAAACCAGCAACAGCTCAACCAGAGAATGAGGCACCAATTGATGGCAATGCAACAGCAGCAGCAACAGCAAGGGCAGGCCCAAAATTCCAACACCCTTGTCCAGCAGTTGCAACGGCAGATGCAAAGCCAGCAACCCAATCAACAAGCTCACATGTACCAGCAGCAACCACCACCATATTAGTATTACTAGGCTAAATTAAATTGTTATATTATTTTTTCAGACTAACAGGAAAGTATTACTGTTTATTTTCACTTAGAAATAGTTTTATACAAATTTGGTTTTAATGTATAATATAATCTTATAATTCAGCATTTTATTTATTAATAGGTAGCTATGGATGGTTCCTTTTAGGCAGTATACATTTCATTTTTTTGAGTGAGCTCTTGTTAATTTTAATGTTAATGAGTTTTGGTAACTCACTTTTAACAAATTTTCTTTCTTATGTCTGTTTTCATGAAATTTTTATAATTATGTCATAATTATAAGGTAATTATAATAAGAATCACCTATTAAGATTATTATTATTTTTGGATAGATGAATTATTTGAACATCTACTTTCTTATTCACTAATAATTATAATATCGGTTTGTTTTTCTCGACTGTTTTTAATGTATGTTCCGGATTTTGAGGTTCAGTTAGTAAGTATACAACTATATTTTGGCGGTGTTTCTAGATTTTATTGTCCCCATATTTTTGCCCTAATTGTTAAAAAAAAAATGGGCTTATAGTGAATGACATTAAATAGTTTTTGGACATCAAAATCACACACTGTTCTGAACATAAAATTAACACTTATTTATATGTTATCATGAACATATATACAAGTTGATGACGAAATATGTTGCACTACATTACTTTATATAAGTGTTATTTATGTCGCCAAATATAGTTTTATATTTATTGACTGAACCTCAAGGACCTAAAAAAACTTATAAAATAGTTTTAGCATTGCTTGTAATGTTACTTTTTTTTTTTATATATCTGTGATATAGCTATATTGATTACTTTATATCCATATACATTTAATTTCACATATCCTTCCATTAAGATTCAATCAACCAAATTATCTTAATTTAAATTGAATATGAAACATTGCTAATATTTTGTTTACCTGCCTTTTAGAAATTTCAGTGATTTTGAACATCATAAAAATCAATAAAGTAATAATAATAAGCTGTATGCCTCAATAGTAATTATGAAATGAATTAATAAAATAATTTTGAAAAATCCATAATTGTTCATCCTAGGGGTTGATGGTTGTTTATACACATATAGTGCCGAAAATTTATTTTGATTTCTTATTGAAATTTATGCTATTTCTTATTGATAAATGTAATTTCTATATTGCAGTCAATTTTGATCTTAACACGTTGATTGCCATGGGGGTCACCGGTGACCGCCATTCGACTTTGCTACAGTGCGCCTGGCAGTCAACGTGTTAAACTCAAAATTAACAACGTTATATAGTTCATGAAAAATATTTTAACACTAGTATATATAGCCCATTTGCTGCATCATTATTACATGAACTTCTACATGAAATTCTAATTCATCAGTTAATTTCTGTAGATCTACGGTGGTTTGATTGGCATTTCAATGCTCTGAAACTACATTCTAATTTTTCAAAGTTCATATCATTTTAATTGTCTCGATGGTATTGACTCAACAATCGTGATTTTGAAATTATGATGTAGCGATTGGTAAATATATTTTTTTATAGTGTTATAATTACTCTTTAGAATACATATATCCCTTTTCTTTGTCTTCCGTTTCAGAAGCCAATTTTATCCCTGTCCTTTTTAAAAGTGACATCAAAGTCAAATTCACTGCTGAAAGTAATTATCTTATAGGTGATATTTTTGTTTATCTAAAATTAAAGTTTTTGTATAAATTATATGAAATCTTATTGCTCTATTAAATTCATTAAAAATTCATCATTGTTAGATGTACAATTTTGGCTTACAGTATATTTATAATTAATTATTAAGTATAATTATTGTAAGTTTTACATTAATTTTAAATTTTAAAGTCTGAAAATTTCTCTTTATTTTTAGTTTTATTTGATTTATGAATGCTCAGGAAAAGTCTTGTACATAAAACCAAAGCACCCTGTTTGTTTGTTTTTTGTAAATATAAATATTTTTATCAATTGTAATTATAGTGCAAGATGTTGGAAGGTACAAATCCATAATTAGTTCTTGATATATTATAAATATTGTATATTTAATATATATATAATTAATAAAATGATAACCTTATTTTATATATATGTGTATAAATTTAAATTTGGATACTTCATTACTTATTGTTTTTACTAATACTATTATTCCTGAATCATATTCTCACTGATTAAAAACCCTTGTAACTACATGTTTAATTTTACGTCGTTAAGAGGTTTTATAATCAAAGTGACAATATCACACTTTTCATTTTCTCATACGACTGTGTAAATATCATATTATATTGTTGCAAAAATGTTTTCTACTCGTTCGGAGTAAATGCTTTTTCGATCACTTTTTAACTTAAGTGATGGATAATCAATTTTGATCTGAATTATTTAATCATTATCATCTGATTTAAATAAAAACGATTTTTCACACTTGGGGTTCAATAAATGAATATAACATTATATTCTGGCAATGTTTGAGATTTCATTTTTCTCCTAGTCATGTCTTTATAGTGAAAAAAACAACAGTCTTTTAGTATATATATAGTAAATAGTTAAGTACACATCAAGGTCACACACTAGTCTGAATATTAAATTAACATTTCCTTCCATAGTTCCTTATCTTTCCAGTCTTCACTTCGAAGACTCCTCGCTGACCGTTCGTCCATCCTGGATGGCCTCTTTTTCTTAGGAGTGAGATCCCTTACTTTTTCTGCCCATCAACCAGTAGTCAGGTATGTGCTTATACCACCTTTTCTTCTTTCTTCCTCTTATTTTACTGATGGTTTCTCTCAGTTCCATTTTTTCCTTATTACCTCATTACTAAAGCACTAATTTCAGAGAAAATTTCTGCTGTATATGTGAGAATACTCTCAATAACAGAATAGAAGATTTTCTTTTGGCTGTCTTTAAAAGATTATTGTGCCATAGTACTAAATGAAGCATACTTGTCTGTTCGCTTCTTCATTTTAGTTCCAGGTCACATACTTCTCTATCTAGGGTAGAACCCAAGTATTTGAAACTTTCCTCAGACCAGGACCAGATTAAATATTTCACCATCAATACATATATCTAAATTTGCCTATGCTCGTTATAGGTTTTTTCAAAATTAATTTTTACGTCCCATTCTTTATTCTGTGTATAACTTAATCTCCCTGTCTCTTGTCAAAACAAGTTCAGAGATTTGGGAACGTATTGATCTCAACTTTGAGGGAATAATTACTCATTTTTTTTATACCTAGACACATTTCCAAACTAGATTTTAATTAGAATCCCATTCATAGCAGCCCAGTTATACCTAGCAGTCCAGTAAGGAAGTCCTATGATTAACGCAATGCAACTACGAGCACAGAAACTACCATTCTTTAACAGTGAATATGGTGTGCATCAACAGGCAAGAAAAGAAAAACGCAAAAACCAAGCCATCGCGTATATCTTAGTGATGCCAAAACTGAAATATACTACATTGTATCAACTTCGTTGTCGACATTTACCCATATAGAACATCTCAGAATCGAAAGATTTTTGTTAACCTTTCGAAGTAATTGAGTGGGTAAGTCACCGATGATTGAGATAATGGTAAGGGCCTCTTACCAGAAAGCTCTGAACAATTTTTATTTAGTATGGATCAGAGCAGCTGGGCGGACGTAGGAGAGTTAGGATAGAATGACCAACCAACTTAACTTGCAACCAGCTTAGTATTATCCAAAAGCAACGCAGGATGGATAACCGCTAACAAAAGTTCGCTTCCAAATTTAGCGGGGTGAAAAGTTAAATTGCCAACTTTCGACCAATATGCATATTATACAAAAGAAATAAAGGGGTCAGATAAGTAAAAATGTTTAACTTTTCATTGGTTTCCTTTTTGGTATCCTCGAAAATAAAAATAATTTTATTACCAACTGCTTATAGTAACTATATTACTGATGGCATGTAGACAAAAGAACCGACTTACACATCATCTATATTTCGAAATGCTTGTTGAACCGTTCATTTCTTGATGAAATGATAAACGAAATAAACACATTTCCTTTAATTACACTCTTTTTTTTCATACTAAAACTCACAATTATATTTATTTTCGAGAATGTTAAAAAGAAAACGGAAGGAAAGTTAAAACTTGTGATTTAACTCGAAGCGACTACCTGCAGCACTGATACCCAAATAAAAACCACTTGTAAAAGAGTGGATCAGAAAGCTAAAAAACAATCTTCAAAAGTACAATATAAAAACGATATTGCATCAGCCATATTCCACATGGCCTTTTAAAAGGGAGTAAAAAAATGTTGGTTAGTAATTTGGAAAGGAAGTAAATTGAAGGTGCCGAACATGTACGATGTCAACTAGTCGTTAAAGATTTCTATCCTAATTATAACTGCTTAGGGAAAATTTAGGACTCCCTTTGTAGCTCGTCCGATTAGCCATAGCAGTATAAAGTGACGACAACAAACAAAGCCATATGATTTTTTTTACAATTGTAAAATTATTGCCTCCTTAGAATATTTTGGTCCTGCATTTGCTGAGACACCATCTTAACCTGTGTTACTTTACAACATTCTTCACTGGTTTCACTCGCTTACTTTCAAGTTTTGTTACATCGTTTAACTGCATTACCTTGTGCAGATCCTCATAAAGCTCACCCAGCTTCTTTAAAGCGGTTACTCTCAGTTTGGTGAGAACCTGGCGGTTGAGCGTAATCTTGCCCAACTCAACTCTCCCGTAACCGCTTTGGATTAAAAACAGTGGAGTAAGACTTAGGCCAGTAGGACTACATCACTTAGAAAGACCCTTGAGTTGTTTTATTTTTCAGAAGATATACATTGGGATTTGATAATGATGGTATTATATTGTAAACCACTCAACTGAAAAAAGTACCGTAAAACACTTATGAGTTTCTAGAAGTAAACTGCTAGAACAAAGCAATGTTTTATTTATTTAAAGGTTTAACGTCACTTTATGCTGTTATGGCTAACCGGACGACGCTACTGTAGGAGTTCTAAATTTTGCCTATTCAGCTTCTATTAGGATAGGGATTTTTAACGAGCACCGGACATCATTCAGGCTTGGGACCCCTGTTTAGCGTTCTTCCAAAGGACGGCATAACCAAGGTTTTTTTTCTCACTTTAAATAATCCTAGGGCCACCTGCCGGGTTACGAACCCGCGATATTGGGCTTAGTAGATTGTTATGCTAACCACTAAATGAAAGGTCGCCCCAAAATAACGTTTTAGTTGGATGGAGATGTGGAATAGTGACATGGGCTGAATCAGGTAGATATCGATCATATCTTCTACCTCTACGAAATTTATAGTTTGTTTCGCGCGTAATTACAAAAGGTTATATTCCATAGTTTAGTATTTGAGTAATAATTAATTTTATAATGGATGAAGAACTATCTCCAAACACCCCAATGGAAGAGTCGTCTCCGATTACGACTGAAGATTCATCTCCACAGACAGAAGAGTCATCTCCGAATACGGAAGATTCATCTCTGAAGACTGCCGAAGATTTAGGCACTAAATGTTCTGAGAATAGTCGAAATGAAAACTTTTACATTACATCTTCAGTACCTGAAGTGTGCAAAAAACAACATTGTATTCTTGGGATCGATGAAGCTGGAAGAGGACCAGTTCTAGGTATATTAGAAACATTAGGTATCTGAGCCACAGGTTGTCACTTAAGTTAAATTTTTAAATGTTTATTAAGTTATCGTGAGCTTCAGTATAGAAAAGAGAATGCAATTGTGGGAAACAGTAGCTTTCAGTAATCATTTCATTGAGAATTAAAAGTTTCAACCAAAGTCTAGATGATATATGTTTGTTGAAACTTTTTTTCTAGATGAAATTTTTACTAAAGTATACAGATTTTCCATACTAACATTCTATTTTCCATACTAAAGCTCATGATAGCTCAAATCTTTCGAAAATATTAAAAGGGAAACAAATAAAAAGTTAAAACTTGTGGCTCAACTCAAAGCAGCAACCTGCGGAATAATTTACAAATATTGAATTTTATTTCAAGGAATTATCAATGAACATTAAATGTCAACAAAATGTTTAAATAAGTTATTTGTTTATATATTGAAGAAGGAGCAATTATTTAAATTATTTTATCATTTAATGTAGGTCCAATGGTTTATGGAGTTTGTTACTGTCCCAATTCAAAAGAAGATGATCTCAAAGATACTGGCTGTGCAGATTCTAAAACTCTGACTGAAGAGAAGAGAGAGAAAATATTTTATAAAATATGTAAACATTCAGAATATATTGGCTGGGAAGTCGAAGTTATATCTCCTTCTGTTATAAGCACTTCAATGTACCGTAGGTTTGTGCTAAACCCTCTTACATATTTGCTAATCGTTTCTGAAACGAGATGACCAATCCTGCTCCTAAATAATCAGAGAAATACTTGTTAAAAGTAGATTTGACTTTATTTCAAACTTAATGATTAAAATCCCTTATCAGTGGATCATAAAATAATTGAAATTATCATGGTTAAAATGTTAGGTCATTTGCTTTCCATTTTTAAATACCTTAACAATTATTCCTTTCAGGTACATTATTGTTGTGTCATATCCTGATAACTGTGTTAATTTTACTTTTTATTTGGTTCAAATAGCAATAACATCTGTTGCTTATTTTTCTATAAAAAGCTCCTTGTGGGAGTTTATTGTCGATAATTCATTGTTGCAATGAATAATAATTTATTTCTAAGCATTGTTAAAAAATCAACAAATTATAATTATATAACAAAACAGCCTAAGGAACATAGTAAGGAAGAATTTCTCATCTTACAAATTCTATAATTTGTTTCTCTTTAACTATTTATCTTCAATTGGATTTAAAAGTATTTTTGAAGAGAGTTGTTTTGTGCGGAGTAAAAATGATCCTGGCTAAAATGTACTTTTTAAAATTAATATGCATTTACATATAAATGCATTTCACTTTCATTGTTTTATTATTTATAATAATCTGCTGTTGGCAAGACAATTTTCGCTAAACCTCTCTGCTCAAAATAAAATATAAATTTAATTTCCACAGAAATTTCATTTATTTTCATTTTTATGTTCCTCTCTTTTTTCATTCCGTAGGTGATACTTAGAACTCCCCTTATATTATCATACAATCCCTTGTATTCTCAATTATTACTCTATCTTTTCCAACTCGAGTTAGCTTCTCTATGATAGGTCTATATAACTAACAATCTTCTTAATAATCTTATTAGATAAGATTAGTATGGAATCTTGTGATGCTCCTGTTTTAATTAAAATTTGTAACCGATATCATATCAACAGTGTTTTTTTTTAAATCAGCAAAGTCAACAAATTGGTTATTCTTAGATTTTTACTTTTTTAAATTGTAGACAATCATTGCCAAAAATTAAAAAAAACAACTAACTTTCATATTCGTACATCTCTCTTGTAGATCTCCGGAAGTGACATCACAAACTATTAGCCTTTCTTCAAATATAATTAATTGGTGTATTCTCCCCTCTTACAGAGTCTGACAATATGCTATATTTAATAATAATAAATTTATATTTTTCAGGCAAAAGGTTTCACTTAATGAAATTTCTCATAATTCAGCTATTGGGTTGATAAGAAGAGCTTTGGAAGCTGGAGTCCTTGTTGCAGAAGTTTTTGTTGACACAGTGGGCCCTGCGGAAAAATATGAAGTCAGTTATTTCATTAAAATATATTTTATTTTATTTTTATTTTTAATAATTAAATAATTATTTTATAATAATTTTCAGGCAAAATTAAAAAATATATTTCCTGAATTATCAATTACGGTTTCTAAAAAAGCTGATTCAATTTATCCAATTGTTGGTGGAGCCAGTATTTGCGCTAAGGTTGCTAGAGATCGAGCGCTCAAAACGTGGACTTTCTCTGAAATTGAAACAATTGAAAACTGGGGTAGTGGATATCCCACAGGTTTGTCAAGTTGTAATTAAAGCTATTATTACTGTAATTATTATTATTTTCCTTTTATTATTTTTAATTTCCAGATCCTGTTACAAAAAAGTTTTTGATGAGCACCATGGACCCAGTTTTTGGTTTTCCTAAATTAGTAAGGTTTAGTTGGTCTACGGCTGAGAAAATCATTGAAGAACATGCAGTTCAAGTAGATTGGTAATTATAATATTTCTATTTATTGTAGTGCATTATATTTTATGGTATTAAATTAATTAAAATTAACAAATTTGCCCTTTAGATCTGTTGTTCTAAATCATTAAATTTAAAATTACAAAAATGTTTATCTTTATAATATTCTTTACTTGGTATTATTTTATAATCTCAAACATGGGCGATTTTTTTACGAGACAAACTTTATGGAATATATGAAAGTTATTTGATTTATAAAAAATAAAAATAATGAGAAATGAATGAAAGCATTAGATTTAAATTCATATTTTGATTTACCGGAAGGGATTCTAATTGAATACAATAAGATTCTGAGAGAGTTGTTTGTAATGATTGATAGCAGTTATTAGGGTAGAAGCTCTGTTTGAAATAAAATGAATTGTTTAATTTCAACTTATAGTTAAAGTGTGTGCTTGGCTTCACACCTCGATGCTCTGATGATAATGTAAGACTTTATCCAAACTTCTAACCACAATAAAAATGAGTTCCCCTAATCAGTGTGTTATTCATTGACAGCATCCCTACTCTTCTGGAGGACTTTCTTTTAAAAAAAATAAAACAGTCAACACATAGATTTTAATGTTAATAATATTATTATTCTTAAATATGCTAGTATTACATCTCCAGGTTCATCTACATTTTGGTCTTCACATACAGTCTTGTGAGTCGTTCATTATTTTCGTTTTTTGTTCATTGTTTTGTAAACTTAAAGCTTTACGTTTGAATTATACCCTTACTAATTAATTTATGTAATTTTTGGAATTACCGGATATTCTGTTTAAAAAAAATTCCAAGAAATATTTCAGCCTGAATTACTAACAAGTATTCTTACGATCATTTAAAGAGTAAGACATCTTGTGCCCATCTAAATTTGTAATTCATTCTTAATTGAAAATCTGTTTTCGCTGTTTTAAAATTTATTTACACCTTATCGTGTGCTTATTATGATTATTTCAAAACTAGTCTATTTTATTTTTTGTTATTATATTTTTAGGGAGGAAGAAGAAACCACAAAAGGCACACAGTCTGTTAAAAGTTTCTTTTCACCTGGGGATAAAAAGAAGCATAGATTTTTTAAAGATCGATGTTTGTCAAATACTGTTGAATTTTAAATATTTATGTTCTTATTAATTGACCATATCCTACTGTGTCGAAAGATGGCATTTTACTACTTTTTAAAATGTTTTTAATAAAAACTACTGTTGTCTCAAATTTTATATGTATATAAACAATTATGTATATTAATAAATATTAATTTTTATTATTACGCTGTATTAATTACTTATTGTTTTGTATTACCTATGCAATATTTATTTTTTTTAAACAAATCTGGAATATTGTTTCAATTGATCAAATTATGAAAATTGAATATTTTAACATTCGACCCAGTTCTCTGAGAATATCTTTACTCCCTTATAAAATCGCTTAAAGAATAAATTCTATAAAGTGAATTTTAAGCAATTTTTGTTTTATAATTTAGTATTTCATTGACTTTAAATGATTTATTATCACGTACAGTGTCAACTGTAGCACCTTCAGGCAGATCTTTCGCGTTCATGTTATAGATTAATACAAGAACAGAAATTGAAAAGAAAAATGTAAAATGTTTAAATATATTTTAATAAAAATCTAAACTAAGTTCACAGAATAAATGTATACATGTACTAATCAGTTACCTGAGTTCAGTTTACTTACATTTCACCTGTTTGGAGTTTAACTCTTATATCAAAATTTATTTACAAATTTAAATAAAACTTCAAAATGTATCTATAGAAATTACCCATGAGTAATTTTCTACTCTTCACTTGAGCTCAGAAGACACAAAGAACTTCCAACAACTCAATCTGAAATATATATTGGAAAAGCAATAACTTCAGGAAAGTCACTGGTAATAAGAAATCGTAAGTTATAATCCATTCTATCTTAAACATAAATCATGTTTTGTTAAACTATTAGTTCATTTGTTTATTATTTTTTGTATAGGTTTTGCTGCATTTTTATTTCTAATTATGTTAGTTTATTAAGTTAATGTTATGTGTTCACGGACTAAAAATTTTGCTAATCAAAAGGATATAAAAAAAAAATTTTTTTAGTAAATAAAGGCTTTATTAACTTATTCAATTAGAATGCCAGTAAGAATTGACTGAATTTTAGAATGATTTGAGTGAAAAGAGGTGAATGAACCATAAAAACCTTTTTTTTTATGCTAAAATTAATTTCTATGAATTTATGATTTGGAAAAAAAAATGTATTTCATGAGTTTATTACGTGTTTGATATCATAAGTTGATAAAAATGTACAATTATTCAAGGACAACAAAACAAATTTCTTCCTTTATATCTAATTTTATACATAAGAAAATTATCTAACTACAATCTTATTCTTAAAATAATGCCCTGCAAAATTTTAATTTTTTTTCCTAATTGTGAAATACAATGATTAATTCTAATACCGATGTGATTAGTAAGTTATTACATCAGTGAACTAAATACTGTCAAACTGAAATTAAATCTTTTTATATCAGATAATTCGTAGCTATTTTATAAAATTATGATGTAAAGAAAACTTAGGTATTGTATTTGTTAATTTATTGGAAGTAATAATGTATTTAATTTCATATTTTTGTAACGAAATCCCACATCAGTCACCTGTATTACGGAGTTCGCTCGTGTTCTTTAGCCTATGCTGTGAGCTAGACTCGGATTATTTTTAATCTGGAATGATGTCTTTATTTGGGTTCATATGTTCATAATTAAATTTGGGTGTCTGTTCCGTAGGTTTCTCTTCGAGTTGAGTTACAACAAGTTTTAACTGCTCATTTCATTTTTAATATTTTTCTAAAATACAAGTTACCATGAGCCATAGCATGGAAATAGAATGTAATTATGGGCAATGATTATATTTCATCAAGAATTAAAAGTTTCAAATAATATTTCGAAGTATAGATGATTTATGCTAGTTGAAACATTCATACGAATCATCTATAGTTGAAACTAGATGAAATGATCACCTATCGATAGACATTGGTAGATCCATGATGGTTTTAGCCGAAATTTGAGCTGGAAAAAAAACATTTAGTTTTCTGAGAAGATGGATATTAGGAAAAATATTTTCGATCCGAAATTAAATTTATTAGTTTTTAAATTTATCTACAACTAGCTTTTGCCCACGGCTTCGCTCGCGTGGAATTTGGTCTGTCACATAAAGTTTCGTGACAGGTCATTTTAAATAAATAATTTAATTTTTTTTAAACTATAAGTTACATATATATCCGTAATTTCAGATGTCTAACTTCAAAACTGATGGATTCCATACAATCTTTGAACCCCTATTATATAAAGGGGGAAACCCTTGGGGGTGGAATTGTCCAAATTCCTTTCTTAGAGCTCATTTAAGCTATACAAAGAACCTATCTGCGAATTTCAAGATGCTAAGTTCAGTAGTTTCTGGATGTGTTAGTCATTCAGGTTACAGTTTTATATAAACTTCGCCTATGTGGTGTGTTGATAAAAAGTAGCCTATGTCCTGCCCCAGGCTTGAGATTATCCATATCAAATTACCCCCAATATCACAGACGGATCAGCACAGCCGTGAAACATACATTGACACTGATTAACAAACGGGACGGACAGAAGTTTACTGTTGTTCGTGTCAGTAAACGATTAGTATGTAATGTTATTGGATTTATTGAAAGGGGTTACTTAGTATAACGGTTTCACTTGTCGTACGGCAGCAGCGAGAGGTGAACTATGTTACTTGATTTGTTTTGTTCAGCGAAAATATGTAGATTTTGGTAGTAAGAAAGACGTGAGCATGCATACAAACTTTGCCCCCTTTTTCACCCCCTCAGGGGTAGACTTTCGGAAAATCCTTTCTTATCGGATGCCTACGTCACACAAAGAACAAACCCTCAAAGTTTCAGGTCTCTACGATTAGCGGTTTAGGCTGTGCGTTGATACCTCAGTCAGTCATTCAGGACAAAGCATTTTATATGTATAGATTAAGTTAGCCTTAATTAAAAAGGAATAGTTAAGTTGTATGTTAAAACTAACGATAATGGAACTACGTTTCTGAACACAACCCCTGTCAAATTTTAGTATTTCAAGTAAATTCTGCTGAAATTGTTTTTTTCTCTCTAGATTTATGCATTTAATAAAAACATTGAAGCAAAATCATCAACAATTAAAATACGATTATCTAAAAAAAAGGGGTCTAGTTATATTTTCAACCGAAAATAACGGTTACGGAAGATTAAACGTAAAATGTTCGGTCCTGGAAAAAGAATTACTCCTTAAGGAATTTATGTATTCATAAAATATGGTTATAAACAATAGTTGATAGCTTTATTAGTACGCAAATTCATTTCGAATGTTAAACATCAAATATAAACGAACACTTGCTGTAAATGATGGCGAAGCTTGAAAGCGAAGTGTGCCTTGTCTTTTTTCTTCAATTTAATGTTTCTATTAGGTTTTGGGAGTAAAAATAATTGAAATAAAACTCGAATATACGTCAATTATTTTGGAACAAGCGATGGTTTATGTCTCCATGACTAATAGCAACGAAGTTACAGCTTTTTTAAATTATTCTTCACTGTTACTTCAAGAACCATTAGAACATATCAAGCCATTTGCTCGGATTCTTGGAAAATATTTGTAAAAGTAATAATGGATAAGAAACCTTTATCATAACAATATTGGGTTTATATTATTAATATAACATTACCCCTATGGGCGACCTGTGGTCTAGTGGTAGTAGCGAATACCTGCGGAACTGATACCCAAATAAAAACCACTTGTTGAAAGAGAGTGGATCAGAAAGCCAAAAACAAATCTTTAAAAGTTCGAAATAAAAACCATAGAGGTCAAAACCAGAGGAGGGATGACCTGTTGTGTAGTTAGCATAACAACCTACTAGGCCCAAGCTCGCAGGTTCGTAGCCCGGCAGATGGTCATAGGATTTTTTAAAGAAAGAAAAAAATCCTTGGTTATCCCGGCTTTCGGAATGGACGTTAAACTAGGGTCCCGAGTCTGTACTATGTCCGGTACTCGCTAAAAACCCCTATCCTGATTAAATCTGGATGGGCAAAATACAGAGCTCCTCCCTTTGTAGCATCGTCCGATTAGCCATATGTAGCTAAAGTGACGTTATACGAACAAACACACATATCACCCTTACATATTGCAAAATTTAGCTCCACGACCCAATGTATTTGCTGATTCTTATTGGCTAGAAATTGTTTCATAATGATTTACACCGCTAAGCAATAATTAGTAAATATTAAATGCCTAAGATTGAGACAGGATCTGCAAAGAAAAAAAATTATTAAAAGACGGCTACATTAGTTTAAAATAGGTCGCAAAAGGAAAAATACAATATCAAAAAGGAACCGGTCAACCGGTTTTTTTGTTCCACTATTTTGAGACTTAATGCTTTGTTTTTGGTCTTTAGTTTTTCATCATCATCACATGGCGCTATGGTCCATGGAGGACCTTGGCCTCCTCAACAATTCTCCTCCACTTTGACCGATCTCTCGCTGCTCTTCTCCACGTTCTTACCCCCAGGAGCTTAAGGTCTGCTTCCACATCGTCCAGCCATCGCATTCTAGGCCTTCCTCTTCCTCTTTCTCCGTCTGGACGTCCCTCCAGAATCAGCTTTGGGAGCCTTTTTTGTCCATTCTGTGAACGTGCCCCAACCACCTCAATCTTGCTTTTTTAATACAAGAAACTATGTCAGGTTCTCCATATAGGTCTTTAAGTTCATGCGGAAACAAGCTCCTTCCTTCGTTGGGCTATACACTCTTCTAAGAATCTTTCTCTCCCATGTATTCAATAATCTCTCATGCTGTTTGGTTAGAGTCCACGCCTCCCCACCATAGGCAACGACAGGACGAAGTATCGTCTAATATACCCTTATTTTGAGACTACGGGGTACAGCTTATCTAGTTTTTACTCACTTATAATATAAGTTAAAGATGTTTAATTTTAGCACATAAGTTGAAGAATCTCAACTAAAGACTGTTAAAAAGAGGTAGCTCACTGAGTCATATAAGAAAATACATAAAATGGATTAAATTATCTAAATCATTTATAAAACATAATCGCGGCCCTATCAATGTGATTATAAAATTGCAAGTCCTCTTATATTCATCAGTACTCTATATTTATCTCGATTTAAAGATGTTAAGGTAACTAAAAGATAAATGGATTTTTTAATTTAATTTTATTGAGAAATATTTAAAAATAATTGAAAGTTTAACTCATATCCTGGAATCGGTTAGCGCCGTTCCTATCCCTTTGAGCTATCAAGTCAAGCTGTGGCCAGTGTAGCCTTCTGTCTACCTCGCCTTAACTGGCTCGGGTGCATGGTTTGTAGTGTCGTTCGTTATTAGTTATTGATAGTTAACAAATTAAAAAGGCCATAATTATAAGTTTT
Organism: Troilus luridus; assembly: GCA_964056705.1. NCBI lineage: Eukaryota > Metazoa > Arthropoda > Insecta > Hemiptera > Pentatomidae > Troilus > Troilus luridus. The sequence continues at coordinate 55,758,709 of OZ057416.1, read as the reverse complement.
TATATTTTAATAAGAATTAGGTCTTTTTCAAATTTTTAAACCTTAAGTATGGCTCTAAATCCGGCGTATGAAGCTATAGGAAAGGGATTCGTATCTCAGTACTATGCATTTTTCGATGATCCAAATGAGAGAAGTAAATTAGTAAACTTATACAATGTAAGCATTTAATACCAATATGTAGTATTTCTTTATTTCAACTTCATTTACTAAGATCATGGGATATAACCTTTATTCCACATTTTATAGCAAGAAACATCGTTTATGACTTTTGAAGGGATGCAGTTACAAGGTGCTCTTAAAATTATGGAGAAACTAACAGTAAGTTGTACATTATTTCAATTTTTTAACAGTTCCTAATAGCTCTATTCAGAACCAATTTAATCTTGAATTATTCTTGTTTGCAGTCTTTAAGTTTTCAAAAGATAAATAGGATCATTACATCTGTAGATTCACAGCCAATGTTTGATGGTGGAGTATTAATCAGTGTTCTTGGGAGGTTACAGGTACATTAATTTAAATAATTATATCTGTACTACAGGTTGTCAGTTCGAATTGAGTTACAAGTTTTAGAAAATACTAGTTATCACGAGCTTTAGTATGATCAAGAGAATGTAATTACGGGTAACGAGTAGATTTCGGTAATCATTTCATCAAGAAATAAGAGTTTCAATAAACATTTCGATGTATAGTTAATATATGTTTGTTGAAACGTTCATTTCTAGATGAAATTATTACTGAAGTATTCATGTTTCATTTAATTACATTCTCTTTTCCATACAAAAGCTCGTGGTAACTTGTATTTTTGTTAAACATTAAAAGGGAAACGAATGATAAGTTAAAACTTATGACTCAATTCGAAGCGACAAACGGCAGAATAATTACCAAATAATCCTGGCTATATTAGTCATTAAGATATTTTTATGTTTTAATGCAGACAGACGAAGATCCGCCACATGCTTATAGTCAAACTTTTGTGCTCAAACCTGTAGGTACAAGTTTCTATATTCAGCACGACATTTTCAGGCTTGCTTTGCATGACAGCCTTTAAGGTAAGAATAATATTTATCATACCTAGCTTCTAATGTTTATGTTAATTAGTAGAATAATGAATATCAATAGCTTTGTTATTTTCTAGTTGATTTGTAATTGTTTAATTAATTGACAAATTAAACCGGTGTTAAGGTATCAGTTCCACAGATTGCCCCTTTGGGTATTTTTCCGTTAGCCGGGCACAAATGTCGCCAATTGTGAATTTGCCTTCTTTCGTTTTGTAAATAAGCTCTCATCTATTTCAACTATTTTTTCAGGACTTCCAATTTTTTTTTTTGGCTTAAGTTCCTCTATTACTTCTACACAAACTTCTCTTAAGTAGTTGTTCCAATCTACAACTGTATTATGATTAATATCCAGCTATTTTTTTACACCATTTGAGTGATCTCATCTCTTCGCTCCAGCCATAAATAGATTTTAAAGGTGTTAGAAAACTCAATCTGGACGATTCGAACCGCGTACCATTGAGAATGCTCTTCTTCGTCCGGGATATTCGTGCTCCGCCAACTTACTGCAAATCATTTCATGATTCTGATCGCATGTAGAATTCTTTGTCAATATACCTTTCTCTTAAAAAAAAGAGACTGTATCTTTTTCAGTTCTAGCTAAATCCCAAATTTTCTTTCTTTTTTTTTACAAGAATTAAGTCTGAAGAAAAAAAAGGAAACGTGCTTTGTTTCGATTGTATTCAGAGAACAGAACCCATGGACCCAAACAAACATTCCCTTAATGATTTTAAGAAATTTGGTGGAATTCTACATTATTTGGTGATTTTTCGCTTGCGCCCGGCTAAGTATCTCACTTTGAATTAAGTCACAACAATTTTTGACTTTTTATTCGTTTTCTTATTGATAATTTTCTTGAAAATAAAAATGATTCTATTACTGATTTAATGTAGTAACTGTTACTGACTGTATATAGATTAAAGACCCAACTAACACATACTATTAAGGTTATATTATCATCTATACTTCGAATTATTTGTTGAAACATACAGTTCTTGATGAAATGACTATCAAAATATACACATTTCCCATAATTACACTCTTCTTTTCATAGTTTTACTCATTATTATATTCAGTAACATCATTTAGATATTCAAGTAAACATCACTTTTGATTTATAAATTACGCCAGAAATTTATGTTATTTAAGTTGGTGTAACACTGTTATAATAAATTTTAAAATAATTTGTTGTATTTATTGCATTTTTTATGGTATTAATTTTAAATACCAACGTTAAGAAGTTTTCCTAATTTAAACAAAAATTAATCTATTTTTTTACGAGATTCTATTCCGTTTTTTGTATTGATTGCCATTTCCATTGAACATATAGTGACTAACAAAGGAAAAACACAACTAGATGCTACAACAATCCCTGATAGAAGCTTTTAACCTCCTTCGGCCAACCGTTTTTGAGTTATCCCAGATAATTTTTACGGTATAATTTGACAGATAACTATTGTGTCAACAGGCTTGAGCTTAGTATTATCAATGATATAGAGAAACTAGTGTTTCCTGTATTCAACAATTCCAATATTTCCTCCTGTATTTCATTGTTTCTAGTTGTAAACTCAGAGAATTAATTCTAAGCACCTAGTGTTTTCAAAATTTGTTCACCAATCTCTAACATGCCATTTTTTTCTAATTATATTCTTTACATATTTCTTCTCTTCAGTTGTGTAGATATGATGCTATATTCCTTATCTCTTAGTGTTCGAGTCAGATATTTTATTTAATCAGATATCATTTGTCGATTAATCCGTTGGATGATCTGATGATTTCTTAAAGTTTATTCAGTGTCTATCCCTCACCCATAATTGGAGGGATGAGGAACATGGTGTTAGATTATGATCTCGGGTTTAATACCTTTCTGCACAATCGTACTAAAAACAGTACAGTCTTTACAAAGTATTGAGCCCAAAACACTTTATGGATTGTAGTTGTACACATTTTTTTTGTTTTTTAATGTATTGTTTTGTCTGGAAGTTTTAATTATATGCTGTTTAATCATTGATATTTGACAATGTATCCATTAAATAAAAAATATATATCTTTGAGTACTTTAACTGGTTATAAAGGTAATATTTATTTAGTAAATCAAGAGACATGATTACTAAATAGCCTATGAGAAATAGTTTCCGAGATAGTCAAATCCGGAACATTGTATGTGAAACGTAAAGAGAAGCCTATGAATAGTGTTTTGAAATAGTGATTATGAGGATAGTATTTGTGTTTTCTATACAACTGTTTATTGTTTGATATAAATCATACTTCAGTAGAACATAGTAATTTTATTTTCTATATAAATAAATAAATAAAAATATTTTTCAATACACTTCAAAGCAAGGTTACGACTAGAAACGTACATTACATTATCAAATTTACTTCTTGCATTTTTTTTTCCGATTCCAGATAATTTTCTACTATAAACTCCTTATATTTATGTTGTATCTGTTTTTTCATTCAGAAATTTTTTATGTAAAATATACCCAATTTTACATTTTTAAAATTAAAATAAACTACACAAAAGTCTATTTCCTCCCTTGTCGAATTTGAACATTTATATATTCAAAATTATATATTGGATTGAAAAATGTTTAGATTTAATTTTTATTTATCTTTTGTGTACTTTTTTTTTTACATAAACTCTCAACCTAATTCTTAATATTTTTGTATTTAATTTACATTCAAACAGAGATAGAAATTAGATATTTAATCATTCACCTAAATTAAATATATTTTGTAATTGATGAACTTAGAATAGAAATTGGTGTAAATAGAGTTGAGCCGCTTTATTATATTATTATAAGGGGGATAAAGTTATATTTTTAAGTTAAAGAAGTGTGAAATACATTGGATAACTCGTGTATTTATCATGAATTTATCTTATATGGTGTCAGACAGTCGAATTCCCTGAAGATCAAAAAATTTACTCAAGATTTTTCATGTTAGAAAACAACCAGTCTAATCAGTATATGTTTTCTTCTTTTTTTGTGTGTAGTCCTGTGCTTAATATACCAAAATTTTGCTTTATAATTATAATTTATTCTTGCTACAGATAATATTCTCTTGTTTTCATATTAATAAATAAAGCTCAAGATTTTTCGTGATAGAAATACAACCATTTTATTAGTTCCAGAATAATAATTCTATAAAAGACTGCTAGGGCTCTTAATTTAAGTTTATAAGTTATTTTCTATTCCTCTACTTTTTCTGTTTATTTTATGGAAAACTTTTTTTTCTAAGATAAGAAGCTTCTTCTTTAAAATTTTCGAGATCTCCAACCACTGAGGAATATTGGGCATATGAGAGAGGGTCTTATGTTTAAGAAAATAAAGTATATTTTATTATATTAGTTTTTGATTTTATTAATTTTTTAAATTTTTATTTGAAAAGATTATATTAGTTATTGAAAATTAATAAAATCAATAACTAATATAATCTTTTCAAATAAAAATATTTAAAAAATAAAGTATAGTTAATATTTTATAATGTTCAATATTTAAGAATCATTCAATAAGTAAAATATGATTATTATACTAATTAATACTTATCTGTTATGTTCTTGTCCAATTTATAATAAAAGTTTGTATTTAATTGATTGTTTATATTATTGTTTGTTTAGGATAGCGACTGTGAAACTTGAAACTGTCTGGAGTGGACCAGATACGTTACACAATTTTTTCTGACAATGGACCACTTCATAGCTTCATTTGCTTTCAAGTCAAATTTCTGTTTATTCATTTATAAAACTTTAATTTATCTGCTTCCCCTATTTGTACTTTATATAAATTAATATGTTAACCCTAAATTTTGTCGTTTTCCTTTTTTTCCAATTTGTGTTAGCTGTAATCTTATACTCAATATGAAGTGTAAAGGATTGTTACACATTTTGCATTCTTTAAATTTGTAACATTTTCTTTTCTTTGTTTTTCCAACATTATTATGTTTAATTGTAGTTAAAAATTCTTTCTTGAATAATACTGGTTTATTTACTTTGTACTATTTTTTTTTTCTTCTTTTTTTGTGTGTATTCCTGTTTAACATCCCAAAATTTTGCTTTAATATTACAGTTTATTCTTGCTATAGATAATATTCTCTTGTTTTTATATTAATAACATGAAAATGGGAATCATTTGGTCAATTGATAAAAATAAAGTATATGTAATGGCTTCTATATAAATTCCCTTCTGGTTTATTTTTTTTAACAAAAATTTAGATAATAAATGCTTTAACTGTAAGTTTCCAAATTTTGTATTTTATTGCAATGCTTATTACAAATAACAGTTGATATAATCACTTGAAATAATTTGACTGTTATTATTTTTTGAAAAAAAAAAATTTATTTTCTGAATTTTACTAAAAAATAGTATACCTTAGTATCAATTAATGAACCATGAAGGAATGACTAATATACAAAGACAGGTGAGGAACATGAGGTGTACACAACAGATAAGGTAAAAAACTGGAAGAAAAATATTTGAACAAACTACTAGTGAGTATATTAAAAATAGATAAGTACATGCGACATATAATGTATAACTATATATCTAATAATTAATATATAAATATAAACTAAAATTTATATGCAACTATAAATAATTAGAACTATGTAGTATATAAAAAACACTCCGACATGCTTGGGCTTCTCCTTATTGGGAAGCATAGAAAAAGTATTTCTTTTTATTGTGTGCATAGTTCTTGAACGCATAATAAGCAACTCTTATTTACATGGATACATGTGTATGTTCATGTATGAAGGCAAAAAGGGAAAAACAAGGTAACTCACTTTTTCCTGAATGTTCAGGGCAGCAAAATTCATCTGGAAACAGTTTTATTATTTATATTGAAAGTCCATCTGATTGCTGGTCCTGTCAATGTGATGGTTGAAGAGCTCTAAACCCAACTCGGGAAGCCACCTTACCTCGGTCTTCACAAGGCACTGTTCAGATAAACTATTTTTTCCCTTGTATGTACATTCTTATTCAGTTGTTTAAATTCGTTTTGATCACTATATCGTGTTCACTATCGTAAAATCTATCAGACACCACTGTTTACCAATTATGAGAAAAAATCGAGTTACCTTTTTTTTTCCAGTGGTCTTATGTCATTGGAAAAAATAGTGGAATGTTTCTACTACTTAATTTTACGAACTAGCATACAATAGTATGCGATGAAAAATTTACCTACTTATTTTTTTACTTTTTTCAATTTACCTGTCGTGTTTGACTGAATATTGCACAAATAACTGAAATACCATTTTACAGACAGATATTAGAATAATTAGTGTTACGACTGCCAAAAAGACTGCTTTGATTATCTTGAATTCATTCATAGCTGAGGATGGGCGGTCACAGCTTCCATCTTCACAGTTTTCAGCCATCATGGTGATGTTTGATATTATGTCCGTTAAATTTAGTGGAATTGTCATATTTTGTGGTGCCATTCTGAAATATTAATGTTTTGGTTAGTTTAAAATTAATTTTTTAAATTAATAATAATAGTTTATATTTATTAGTAGTAAGTAATTATATTTACTCACTTAATGGTTTATAGTTGATTAAAGTTTGATTTATATTTATGCTGCTAGACGTTTTTTACTTGATAGGTGTTGGCTGCAGGTCTGTGATTTCTGAAACAGTTAAAATAATCAGCTTTTACAAAATATAAATTATTTTGTTGTTTTATTTTAGTTTAGAAGCAATAAAGTTGCTTATATAACGGTGTTTAATGGAACTGGTAAGATTTATTATTGACATCATATTAATCATGTACACTTCAGTTCAAGCACCGAATCTTAATTTAAAAGGGAATAGTTGTTTAATGATTTAAACTCATTTCTTGGATGTGCAGGGAAGCTTTGGGTACGGAATCGACGACCTCTGTGCAGACTGTTGATGAACCAATGAAGTACTTAAATACAAAATAGCATACCTAAGATTATAATTGTTTTTGTTAAATTCATACCATACAGTGTATTTTTCACATAGGATGTAGTTTAGAGTATGTGCATTTGAATCAACTTTTGGGCAATGGAAATTTGGATTTAAATTGATTGTTTATGTTTGTGTGATTAATTGTGTTTTTTGAATAATTAACGTGTTGGGACTTATTGTGATTTAAACCTTTCTATTTTTATAACCATTATATGTGGTGCCTGAATAAATAAGTTAAAAGTACTATGGAGTTGTAGCATAATCAATTCTTTAAAATATGGAAAGAATTTCCCTCTGGATTTAATTTTTAAAGCCATAAAATTTTGTCTTACAGCTCTTCAATTTACTGATTTTGATAATTGCTCTTACATATTGATTGCTGGAAATTATAGTGAACTAAATAGTCTAAGAAGAAATATCCAAAAAGCAGGAGAGGATCAGTTCCACAGGTTTACTTTCAGTTGTAACAAGTTTTAAATTTTCTTTCACTTCCTTTTTAATATTCTCGAGAATAAATATAATCCTGAGTTTTAGTATGGAAAAGAGAGTATAATTATGGGAAATGTGTATATTTCTCTAAACATTTCTTCAAGAAATAAACGTTTCACCTAACATTTCGTAGTATTGATGATGTATGTGTAGAAACGTTTATTTATTGATGTAATGATGGGGGAAAAATACTTTTTTCGATAGTTAAACTTGAGATTATTTTTATTTTCGAGAATATTGAAAAGGAAAGGAGTGTAATGTTAAAACTTGTGATTTAACTCGAAGTGACAACCTGCGGAACTGATACCGTCCTTCCTTTTGGATAGTTCTTCTTGAACTATTTAGCTCATTATAATTTCCAGCAATCAATAAATAAGTACAATTATCTGTAAATCTATAAATTGAAGAGCTGTGAAACAAAATTTGAAGGCTTTAGAAAGTAAAATCCAGTGCGAAATCCTTTCCATAATATTTTTAAGAACATACTATCTATGGTATAACTCCAGAGTACTTTAGCCTAATGAACTGATACCAGGAGCAGTTTCTTATAAAATAACGGCATCCATTTATAAATGGAGCTGTTATTGGGCTAGTAGAGGGTTATCTGAAGAGTGGGGGAATTATGCGCAGAGGGTAACTGTGCGCATCGTTATGAAAGATTTTAAAACGCCCATTGACTCCAGTTGTTGCTGATACATAGCGGTACGTGTACATGAATCACTCTGGTAATACATATAGTCGATATCAGTTGTTAATTATAGCAGTGTGAGTGTATAGTTCCTCTTTGAATTCCTACAGAAGTCGGAAGTGTCTTCTAGAGTGTTTTTATTTTCATAACTAGTCAAGTTTATAATCCATCATTTTACTAACATCAACATTTGTAATCATTAAGGCTCCTACCTTTCATTTTGAAAGGAAGAAACATTTGGTTTTGTGGAGTTACTTTATTGGCCACGCGTTATAAGTTGTTGCTGCTCTAGCGATCTCTAGTGACGTTCACACTATTTTTGAGTAGCAGCTCCTTTTTGTATTAGTTCCTCTTAGAGGACTAGTTCAAATGAACTAGATTTAATTTTAAGCTTAAAAAGGTTACAAACCCTTAGTGAAGGGCAAGACACTATTATTTGATGATTAATAAAAATAAATGTTGAGATGGTTTAGAGTATGTTTTTGAAATATGGCTTCTAATTACAATGTATATTCATTTAACGTCAATTTCTGCTGCTATGGTTAGTCGGACAATGCTACAATGGGAGTAATAAATTTTGACTACCCTGGTTTAATAAGGGTAAGGTTCTTTAACGAGTTCCTGACATCGTACAAGCTCGTGACCCTATTTTAGGCCGCGTATCCACTATGTTCGCGAATCAATGCCGCTCCGCGCCCCAAGCTCCCTCTTAATGGAGACGGGATTTGTGAACTAGGCCGAACAGGAAGTGATCCACAATGTTCTGCCGAATCTTGATGGAACATTTCGTCCGAGTTAGTGGCAGTCTATATTTTAATTAATTATTTGACAAAAGATTACAGAAGACCTCCTCGTTTCTGTTGAGGTAACTTGTATGAAGAGAGAGGCAAACGCCAGTTACTGTTGGAACTATGATCTCAAGAATTGGGCACAACAAAAATTTAACGCAAATGTCATCCTCTAACTTCAATATACGACATGCAGATAAAGTTTAAAATTAACAGCGAGTGCACCTCTAATTTTTCTTAAATAAAGTAAAGTGATTAATGCAGATCAGTACTGTCTTATATGGGCATTTATTGTAACTGTGAAATTAGACTATGTAAAATTTGTATAACGGAGGGGTTTGGCTCATTTTGTAAAACGTATTTTACGATTAAATGAATTTTATCTTATTTTAAACCTATTAAAAATTATTTTCTACTTTTTAGTTCTCCGAACATGACTGTTAAATTATCATTTCATTTTTACTCACATCAGCAGGTATTTTTATCGCAAATCCAGTTTCCTTCCAAGAATCTTATTTCATATTTTTATTATTGTAGATTACACCCTTCCATAATTTACGTCAAGGATTCCATAATATTGAAATTTTTAAAATAAAATAAGTAGATTTTATATTTATATAAAGTTTTTCGTCTGCCCCCCAATGTTCATGTTCATGTTACAAGAACCGTCCACACTAGCCTGAACCCGTCCACGAACCTATCGCGCTCCCCTATGAGTTCATGCAAAAACCGACAGCCGGCGGAGCGCGGATTAACGCCCAAGAACTGCTCCGCATCCGGGGGAATCAACGCGGAGCACCGTTGATTCCCGAACATAGTGGATACGCGGCCTTACGTCCCTGTCGAAGGACTGCATAACTAAGGAATGTTTACACTCGTTAAAAATCCTAGGGCCACATTCCGGGCTGCGAACCAGCGCTCTTGGGCTTAGTAGGTTGTAATGCTATCCTCTAGACCACAATTTAATTACAATGTAAAATATGGTTAGAAAAAATAAATCATTGAATTAAGTGTAAATAAAGATTTATTAAAGTAACATTAGATGTGGACACTCCAAGACCCCTTGCAAGGTTAATGATTTATGAATTAGCAGTTCAAAAATTAAATTCTGAATCAAATTAAAATCAGCATCAAATATCACTAAATGTTCATTGACTACTTAATATAGAATATCTGAAAAAAAATAAAATAATAATGAGCATTATAACTAAAGAAAATGTAACTGTATTAAAAAGCTGCTAAGAGCACCCCTCCGGTTTCTATTTAAAATATATTATTGGTCTAAAATTTGTTTCATGCTCCAATTAAAGTGCCATTTCCGTGTTATTGTCTGTAATCGAAATTGAATATTTTATTTCCATTAACATAAAAGTCTTATATATTAAATTTATAGTTTTTTTTATATAAATCTTTTAAGAGTGAATTATGGCTCCCGGTTTTCCAATTTTTACCGAAATTCAGTATTCCTTTTATAGTCCTAGATTAGTCTAAAGTACCTAACTTGAAGAGCATTGTGTTTTTTAAGAACGCATGGAATAACACATCCCGGTTTATTATTAACGAATGAAGTTTAAGTATACTAGACTGAAACGACAAGAAACAGCTCGCCGTTTCAGGCTACTTCAGCATTTACTAGATAAACGCTCTAAGCTCCCAATTAATTACAAGAGACTCATATACATAACAATCATTAGACCCATCTGGACTTACGGAATTGAGCTTTGGGGCTCCACTAAGCCATCGAATTCCTCTCGTATTCAATCCGTACAATCCAAAATCCTTAATGCTCCTTATTTTGTTACGAACAAAGTAATCCATAATGATCTTGACGTCCCGTTTATTGGTGATTTGGCCCGAATCCGATATCAATCTTTTCATGACAAACTTCATTTCCACTCAAACCCACAAGTTTCAAACCTCACAACCACTTCAATTCCTGATAATCCTCCGAGGCGTGTGAAAAGAAGATGGCCTCGTGACCTTCTAAGCTGTACTTTTTATTTGAGTACTACCACTGGGTAGTTTCTCAACTTGTCTTTTCATGTCAATGTATTCACTCATTTTATTTACTTGATGTATTTTGTATACAGTTGTAAATTTCAATAAATAAATTAAAAAAAAAAGTTCAAGTACGATTATGTACATGAAAGGATTATATTTTCAAAATACTTTTTGTTGGAGAAACCTAAACCAACACAACACTTTTTTTGAAAATCATAAGTCAATAGATCAATCTTCAACAGATTTTTTTTATTTGTACAAGGTTAAAGCTTATTAAATACAAAAGTTGTCCTGAAAACGACGTGTCTGTAACCCAGTAAGTGTTTGAGTAAATAATTAGTTTTAAAACAAATAATAAAACATTTTTCTATCTTCCCCTCTGGATATTCCTTTACTAAGGATTCAGTTAGGTAAATTATATTCCTCAAATAAAGTTTCGTGAACTTTGCAATCGCGCAATTGGAACTTAATTATCAATAATTCAGCTGTTAAGTGATCATTTACTGTTATAAACAACACAATTTTTTTTATTTAAACACCCTTCCTTGCCTTAGGGCAACACGGGTTTTGACAATATTAATTATTACACAATATAATTTGTTAAACAACACAAATTTGTAGTTTTTCTAAGAGGAATTAATTAATGATACTGCTCGCCGTTTCTCTCTACTTCAGTACTACCAGATAAATGTTCTAAGCTCCCAATTCTTAAATAACTTTTTTTTAATTTGGTCGGTTTTCGGGTCCATGTAGGCCTGTTAAATATTTCCTGTGACTTATGGAGCACTCATTTCAATTTTCTTAAACGTATTTCCTCATATATGTGGTAAAATTTGATTGATTCGATATGAGTAATGCCAAATAAATTTATTAGTACGTATTAACACTTCATAAATCCGTCAAAATTTGTGTACGAAAACAGTTGTTGCAAGAAAAGAAAAATCCATGGCCATCCTCTTTTCTTCTTCCAGAATTTTCGAGTTTATAATAAATTTATCGTACTTTTCTATTGCAGATGCCGAGGACGTATATTAGGAAGACAGAGATCAACTCTTACTCACTTGAAACGCTCCAGAAAGCGCTACATGACATTCGTGAAAACCATAAAAAAATTAGAGAAGTTGGAAGAATGTACGGAATCCCGGAGTCAACTCTACGAAAGCAACTGTCTTCAAGCAAACCTTCTCTGGAGCCCATGGGCCGTAAACCTTTGTTCACAGCGGAACACGAATCAGAGCTTAAAGATTATATTTTGAATCTCGGTAAATTATTTTACGGTGTGACACAAACGGAGTTGAGGCGACTAGCTTTCAAGTATGCGAAGGAAAAGCGAATCAAGAACAGTTTTAACAAGGAACTGGGCCTGGCCGGCAAGGACTGGCAGTACTATTTTTTAAAGAGGCACCCGGAAATCAATCTGAGACCTCCAGACGGCACAAGCACGAGATCAGGTTTTAGCAAAGAAGATGTGGGGATTTTTTATAAGAACCTTGAAGAAATTTATAAAAAGCATCCTTTTCCCCCTGAAAAAATATACAACCAGGACGAGATAAGTATCCCTACCATGCAGAAGAAATTTCCAAAAGCTAAAAGATCAAAAGAGAGCAAGAATGTAGAGTCTGATGGTTCGGGTGGACACGTTACTGTTTTGTTCGCTGCGAACGCAGAAGGAAACTTCATCCCGCCTCTGTTGGTGTTTCCTCTCAAAAAGATCACGACTGAGCTTCAAAGGAATGGTCCGATAGGAGCTGTCTATGCTGGCTCATCGAACGGATGGAGCAATGAAGACATTTTTTTAAAATGGCTGTCACATTTTAAAACTCATGCTCAACCTACAGAAAGTGAACCTGTCTTACTTATTTTGGACGACGAGAGCAGCCATATCTCTGTTGAGATTTATAACTTCTGTAAGAAAAATTTCATCCACATAGTTTCTCTCCCTCCCTACACTTCCCATCTGCTACAGCCTTTGGATTTGGGTTTTTTCGGTCCTTTCAAAATCGCATTGCAGACCGAGTATGGTTGCCACTTGGCAGACACAGGCCATAAAAAAATAACCGAAAACGATGTAGCTGAGATGTTGAAAAAAGCTTTTGTTTTGACGGCAGTTAAGGAAAATGCCATTTCTGGGTTCAGTGCTGCTGGGATATTTCCTTTGGATCCAAACAGATTTTCGGAAAACGAACTTGTTTTAACGAAAACAGGAAATGATGAGAAAATTCTGGTGGCTAGTTGTGAATCTTTACTTGAAGACTGTTCGGATGATTCGACGTGTGACGATTCAAGAAGTAGAGAATTCGTTCCTCAGACCATACCTCAGAACTCCGAGCCCCCTGCCTCAAAGGATCACTCATTCCTAGATCCTGACCCCGTGCCTGTAAAGAAGATGAGGACAATGTCCAGTGAGAATATAGCAGATTAATCTTGTTAAAAGGCGTTCAATACTACTTTCATCCACACCAATGAAAGCAAAGTACAATTAGCCTAAAAGCCACAATTAAAAGTATGTTAGAGCAAGAATAAAAATATTGAGGTCATATTAGGAATGAGAAGATCATAGTGTATTATAGAGATCGGTAATTTATGACCCGCTGGTCTCCGAGTCACCCGTTTCATTGTTTTAAGTAACTCACTTTATTTCCGAAAATAAAGTATAATATACATAAATAAATTATGTACACTGATATTAAAGAGAACTTTTATAAATAAAGCTCACTTAATGTTTGGTGATTGTTTTCATAAAAATAAAATAAAATATTTCTCGTTATTTACTAAAAGTATGTTTTAATACTCACGTTTAAATTGCAGCCAAAAAAGGTTGCCAGCCCTGATGTACTAGATGTAATAGATATTAATTACTCTAATAGAGTAAGAATATATTTTATCATGACTGTTACTAAAACTGAATTATTTAATTAGTTTTATTTTTAAAAATTATAATAATTATAAAAAATAATATAAAATAAATTGTATACAATTAATTACCATTGTACAAATACAATTAAAATTTTAGGAAACAACCGCCTCCTTATTTATTTCATGCGCACAGTTACCCCACCAAAATGTGCAGTTATTTCTACTTGACGCTTCGGGAAACCTACTGAACATAATGTAAATATAAATGCTATGTTATATGATGTTCCTTCCTGTGCTCATATTTCGCGATACTTGAAAATGAAGACATAACCTGTAACCACTGCGACCCGTGAACGAGTCTAGGGTTCAGTACATGGTAGAGACTGTACTGTATCATGGACAACGGTTCTGCAAGGAGGTGACTTGTCCTGGGTCACGCCATGTTTCCCGCCTTATTTTGGGTACCCTATTTTCATAATATTTTATAGAGGTTGGCTGAGCCCCAGGAGGGTCCTAGATCCCATATGATCCATCTCCCGCCGCAAGCAGTCTAAATAAAACTAACTGCCTACAGCGGGATTTGAACCAGGATTTCCGGCATGGCTACTCAGTGCTCTACCACTGAGCCACTCCGCTCCCCAAAATGAAGACATAGAGCCGTGTAATAATGTATTTATACGCTGAAGATAAACTACTGCAATTGTTGGGAAGTAGACTGAAAAATTAGAAATGTATCATCACTCCTAGAACTTTGTTCAATATTGTTTTGTATTTTATCAGTCGATATACATGCAAAGTATCGAAAGTGAAAAACACCACTTTTCAGGAGTGAGCAACAACTGTTTCAAGGTTCATTCGAAATCACTGCGTATCGTTAAATGTATTTTACCTGTCATTATAAGTTGTTTTAGGCCATAACAAGATATGAATTTTATATTAACTATCAATCCTTATGTAATCGCCAGAGATCGAAAACGAAAAAAGTTATTTTTTCACATTTGCAACTTTGGTATCAACAATCCTTGTATTTTTTCAAGATAGTTCAATGTCAAATAGGTTTATTTTGTTTCTAAAATACTTTTCTTCAAAAATACACGAGTGCAGTTGGTATGTAAAATACTTACTTGATCGCTTGGCATTATTTTATAACCGAGCTAATTTTTCCTCCAGAATACTAAAAGAATTTTTTAAGTCACAGATTTAGATAAGAGAATTGCCTACATGTCGAAGACAATCTGATAGTTGCCCGTAGTTTTTAGCATATATCTGATCGATTCGAGATAGTCTAGAAATAAGATAGCACGACAGTCGGGTTACATTTTAAGACAACTGTCAGCACAGTGACTACCATAGTGCGAAATAGCATGACAGCTACCACCATTGAAAAGAATTTAGAAGCTAAGGACTGGGCTATGAAAGGTGTTTAGTATTATTTATATATATATATATATATATATATTATATTTATGTATACATAATTATTTTATATATATAAAATTTCGGAATTTTACTTATTACACTTATTTTAGTATTATAGATATACTGTTTGTTAAAATGAAAAATATCGTGTGTTAACATTTTTAAACATATTCATTTAATTGAAAATTGTCGAATTTATTAGTAATTTATCACTCAATAATTGTTGTTGCTTCAAATCCCGCTGCAGCCAAGATTTTTATTTAGTCTATTTGCAGCCGGAGATGGTTCGTATAGGATCTAGGGGCTCACCCAGCCTCTATAAAATGTTATAAAAATAGAGTACCCAAAATAAGGGGTTGAGCGTGATCTAGGACAAACCATCTCTCTGCAGTCCATGAAACAGTACAGTCTTTACCATGTACTGAACACCAGACTCGTTCACGTTTGTTTGTTTTTTATAATTGTTGTTTGCTTTATTTATTTTTAAAAAATGTAGTTTTAAATACAAAAACTGAACATAAAAAATACAATACGTAGGTGGGAAGATTGCGTTAAGAGTGATTTGAAGGATTTGGGTTTGGATAGTGGTCCGTGGACAGAGGTTTGTAAGCAGAGATTGGTGGTGTCGGCTTCGAGCCTTTGGGTTCGCTAAGCCTTTTTATTTATTTATTAAAAAATACATGAACAATTTTTTCCTAGTGCATTCCAAAACAGTAATATTGTACACGATTGAATAAATAACTGTATTATCCATACATTAAGACAAATATTTCAGTAATGGGGGGGGGGAGGGTAGTTCTATGAGTAGGATCCTGGGTTACTTTTCTTTAATCATATCCTTCATAACTGTTAAGTACAGTTCCTGCTATATACTTAATCCTGAACACCCTTGATAAGATGTGCAGGTAAATTTTTTTTTATGTATTAATATTTTTTTGAAGATTAACAATAACCGGTTTAATATGGTGGGAAAATCGATATTAGGAAATCAGGTTCATTAGTACAAACCGTATGGCAACAAATTAAGTTATTAACTATATGAACTTTTTATAAGATACGCGTTGATTGAAGCTACGTAGTTGGTTTATTTATGATAATATGGCTATCAGGACGATACCAGAGTGGAATTTTAAATTTCACCTATTGAGGTATAATTAGGATAGGTGAGGGATCTTTAACGATTAATTAACAACCCAAACCCCACCATTTCACATTCCCTCCAAAGGACTGCATAACCAAGAATATTTTAACTCCCTTTAAAAAAGTCAATTGCCGGGCTGCGTACCTGCGACCTTAAGATTACTAGGTTGTTATACCACAACACCACAGGTGACTACAAGGCCACATATTTCATTATGACTATTAGTAACGCTTTACTATATAAGTGATTGACTTGCTCAAATAGAAAATATACCTTTAGTTTAATAATTAACACATTTACTTCTTTAAATTAACTCATACTTGCCGGGGAACGAGAAATCTTGTTATGATGATAAGCTCCGGTCACATGGTAAGTTGATATTGTAATATATATGATAAAAATTATATTGATATATGATAGAATCACCGGTCTTATAGTAAATTTCATTAGCGGGCGGCAATATGTTAAGCAATACTAACTATGTTCTTAACAATAATTTCGCACTAACTGGAGAAAGGCAACTAGTCCACTTTTATATATTTTACTAGTGATACAAAAAAAACTAAAAAAAACTGAAGGCGTTGTTAAGACTGTGCTGTCTTGCGGAGAAGTGTCTGATCTGTCGTAAACGATGGTTCTGTCTCTGGTGAAGGTTTAAAATTGTAAAAAGAAAAATCCTAAAAATTGTCTACTAGTTGTCCTTCTCCAGTTAGTGATTCACTTACTAATAGGTTATTACTTTTAGTAATAGATAAAAATAATTAATAGCCTCAATTACTAAGATACTGAATAGAACACGAAACGCGCGCAAGATATCTATAGTTTGCGCTATCCTATACCATGCGCTATTTAGTAAACGGTTAGCTTTACAGCTTTTAAACGAAAGCTCAATCCACAAGGAACTTATATGGGTCTTAATGCTTAGGTCAGATTCTAAAAAATAATTCATTTCGGTCCGAGTATCAAACTTTTGATGAATTCTAGTTTTTTAATCACTTTTATTTAGGACCTAAAGTTAATTATAGGAATTGAAATTTGTCACTTCCTCGAACTTATTTCATCAACATCCAAAACACCTGAGAGGTCGGAAAAGGATCTATACTTCTTTTTAACTATTTTGTCTTTTTTTTTCAATCAACAAAAGAAACTGTACTACCACAACCAATGAAGGATCTTGGGTTGAGTACATTGTAGATACTGTACAGTTTCTTGGACAACGCTAGTGTAGGGATGTGTTTTGTCCCGAGTCCACGCTCAATCCCCAGGTTTCCCTCCATTAAGTGTACCCATTTAATAGATCCTACATGGTCCATTCGGCTGAGGACAGATTAAATCAATTATCTGCCATTGCCGGATTTGAACCTAAACCTTCGGCACGGCAACCCAGCGCTCTACCACTAAGCTATCCCACTCCCAAATTCAATTAACGCTATAATATATGTTTTTCCCTTTGCATTACTCCTATCGTCATACAGCTAAAGAGCACATTAACACTCCCCACATTAGCACATTCCCTTACCTTTCGAATGAAGTGAGATCAAAAACTTGACTGGCCCAGAGCTGATATCCCCACTATCTGGAAGGTGGATGTAAACAGTAAACCTACCCACTTGATGGTGGGTATATTTAGAAAAGTTATCTTCTGACTGATAGACCTCGCTAGAATAAAAACCATATGCTCTACCCTGATGGCTTCCAACGCCCTGGTTTTTATTAATAGACGGCGAATGCCTAAGAGCAATCAGTGAAGGGGAGATCGTTGTAAACAGTGCAAAATTCTTGATAAACAGTATTCTTGAGCTGTTGGCTAATTTTAAATTTATTTAACGGATGTTTTGGGATATCAGTACCGCAGGTCGTCGCTTCCAGTTAAGTTACAAGTTATAGCTTTCCATTGTGTTCTTTTTTAATATCATCGAAAATAAAAGTAATGGTGTTTTGGAATTAAAAAAAAAAGAGTGTAATTTTGAGAAATGTGTATAGTTCGATAAACATTTCATCAAGAGATAAACGTTTCAACTAACATTTCGATGTATAGATGATGAGAAAGCCCAAACAGTATGTGCAAGTCGGTTCTATAATTTATAAAGTTTCTTCCACATATATAGGTAGTTATAGTTACTATATATAAAAAAAACTGTACCGCTACAACCCGTGAAGAATCTTGGGTTCAGTACAGAGACTGTCTGGTTTTCTCCAAAATGAGTTTCTTGTATTTAAGTTAGCGGAATCGTGTTTGATAGTGAATACGAGGCTAATTAAGCCATTGGCTTGAAAAGGAGTTATTTTTTTATATTACAACTTCATTTTAAGCCAAAAACTGCGAGATTGATACGATTCCGGTTATCTGAAAGCAGTTAACTCTGGACAAAATAATAACCACTTATTCTCCGGGGATGTAGATGTGTAGTCAGTAATACAATTATTTTTATTTTCAAGATTATTACAAAGGGAACGAATGAAAATTTATAACTTGTTGTTACTCAACTCGAAGCGAAATCCTGCGAAACTGATATCTGTTTTGGATATTTTAAATACAGAACATATTAACTAACGCGGCCATTATAATATATTTTATTTTATTAAAATATATTTGAGTACTACCACTGGGTAGTTTTACTTGCCGTCATGCCATTATGTAATATCCATTATATTTAATATTATAATACAGTTGTAAATTCCAATAAATATATATAGATTTTTGAGGACAATGATGAAAGTAATCCACAGATTAGTCGTTTAGTTCAGGGGTCGGCAACATTTTTGGCCGCTGTTAAAAATCAACCAAAACGCGAATATCAAGAAGACGTTTTAGTAAGTAATAAGAAATATTTTATTAATAAAATCATTACAAACATGGCTGAATGAACTTTATTCATAATCGTTATCTTCGATAACAATGGGTATGCTTTATAATTTATTTTAATTATAACAATCTACATAAAACTTGTATTCTCATGATTCAGTAGTTGTATTTGGGCTTTGGAGGTGGTGGGATGTTTCCTCCGATTAGTGACTTGGAGCACTTTGAGGTTAAAATGTACTTTGTTCGTTTTTTCCTTTTGATGTTATTCTATTGCTATGCTGATTATGCCTGAATGGGATCTGCCACCCTCTTTAAAATGGTTTCCCAAAATAAGTTGGGAAATCTGGCGGACAAATCACTTCCCTGCATAGCCGTAGTCCAAGAAACAGTACAGTCTCAACTAGGTAATGAACTAAAGACCCTTCATGGGTTGCAGTGGTACAGGTTTCCCGTTTTTGACTCGATGACCAGTGGGTTATAGATTGCTGGTATAGTTGTTCTTGGACACAAAAACATTCTTTTAAAATTTATAATGAATTCTGCACTATTGATTAATAAAAAATATATATATTCATTCCATTCATATCATTAAAATTAGATTGGACGAAACGCTACCTTGCACCATGAAATCAGACCATAAGGAATTAAAATTCTAGTTTATTGCTCCGTAAATAACTGGAATCCATGTTTGTTTCTCAAATCTTCACAAGGCCTTGGTTATTTAAAAACAGTATGTTACTTTCTAATGCAAACATCGACAAATATTCTTTAACCGACGTTGAAAAACTTCCCGGGCGTTTCAATCAGACGATATATTTGGTGTTAAAATGATTTATAGATAAAATTTAAAAAAAAGTAGTAATGTCGATAGCGTTAAAAAAAACTACAAATAGTCTTGTTACCAACTTTCTAACTATACATCACTCTTTTACATAAAGAAATTTTTAGTGATGTGATAGTTTATTGGCGTTACCTAACAGCCGATCGAGGAACTACCTTGGTTCAGTCTTTTGTCGTGCTCAATCAGTTAAATTAAAAATACTTTAAAAAATTGTAAATAATTAAAAAAAATTTAAATGACAAAGCCACTATTCCTGACTTCTATAACGCATTACACAAAATATAGGACTGTTATTGAATCTAAATGAAATAAAAATGGAAATACTCGATTTAAAAAATAAAGCAAGCTACATTATTACTTATACATTTCGATTTTAGGATTATTATTTCAATACAAAGACTGCAGTGATATAAGATTGAGGCATTTTTCTTATAAACTATATCTTTTTTGTGTATCTATAAAATAAATCTAAAATAAATAAACAAAGGCAATTTCATTATTTAATTAAGCGCAAAATATCTCAAAAATAGTAGTATTTGTGTTAGTACTAAGCAGTAAAAAATCCGTAAAAAAGGGAGTAAAAAATCCATAGTTATCTGTAGGTACCTACCTAGCCTTAGCGGGGTCAGATACTCGTTAAAGATCCATATATTTAATTATACCTTATATTAGTATAACTGAATAGGCATAATTTAGGAATAAGATAGAATGAGTGTAAAAGTACTTTGCAACTAAAGAGGAAGTTTTATTATCATTATAAATAAATTATTAATATATTAAAAAAATACACATGAACCTTGGCACATTGGAATGAAAAAAATTAATTAATTAAAAATTGGCCTCGGGTCCATAATTAGCCTTAAATCTGCCTAGTCATTTTCAATTTAGAGATTTTTAAATAATTATCTATAGATTTTATAAATATTAATCTATTAAAACTAGGCTCATTGTAAAAATAAAGCCTTAAAACAGCTCGGCCTTTGAAACACCTATAAATTTGTAAATAAACGAGTTAACACAATTAGAATCATTAAATGATGATTATTATTAGAAGGGCAATGTTCAACCACACAATTAACTACTCATTTATAATAGACACATTTGAATATCGCTTTGTTAATGATTAGCGCTACGTTACAGATTTAGATTGGATAAATATTTACAACCAACGAAGTAAATCGGAGAGCTTAGCATCCATTTTGGCTTCGATTCAAACAAAATAATTTGAGCTAAGAAGATATCTAACTTATTTGATTAATACCTGTTTTATGACACCTTCCTCAATAGTTGTGAGAAAATTACGAAACGCATAGCATATAGAAAGTCATACATTGAACAAATTTTGAATGAGAAAGAGACTGAAAATGAATAGAGAAAAAAAATTGAGAGGACATAGATAGCACTGTGGTTGGAAGGAGGAAACACTTTTTTTTTTATCAAGTTATCGGAAAAATCGATTCATTTTCGCTATTGAAAGACTGAGTAGTTGCTATACTATACAATACTTCAGTAATTCATTTGGAAACATTTAAAATTTTAGAATTGTTACAATAATCAATTAATATATTATTTTAAAAAACGATATAGATATTTTAATTAGTATATCCAATCTCCTGTTACACGCTTACATGTTCTTTTAGATCTGTTATCTTACACGATGTTTTAGGTCATTATACATTAAAAATGACAATCATACCAGATACTATAATGAAAAAATTTTTTTTGCAAACAATATACCCTAATATGTAAATAGGTTTAATAAATAAAATTCAACAGCCGGCCACATTAAGTTTTCTGTATAAGTACATACTTCTATATAAGTACATATATACTGTTCCTAAGACAACGGTTGTGGACGAAGGTGATTCAACCTTTAGGTTTCTCCCTATTAAGGGTACCCGGTGTATAGAGGCTGTGTGAGCCCTAGGAGGTTTGGTCTCCGGATTCCTCCGAATCCATGCCCTGCTATCAATACATTAAATAAATTATCTGCCCCATCCGGATTTGATGTGGAAATTTGGCACTGCAACTCAGCGTACCATTGTATGCCGCTTTTTATTTTTTTCTCATTTTCAATATTAAAATAAATAATAAGTAATAGCTGTATCATGTCCGAAATTTCGATCTTAATATCACTAATGATATCTAACATTTTTCAAAACTATTTTAACAGAATCCTTATAATCTTCACATTTTTTTTAACAAGTTTAACATTATAGCTTCAACAGTTCATGGAGCGGGGTAGCTCAGTGGTAGAGCGCTAGGTTGCCGCGCAGAAGGTCCCGGGTTCAAACCCTTCGGCTCTTACAGGTTTTATATTATTTATTTAATCTGTTAAGAGCCGGGGATGGATCCAGTGAGGTCTAGGACCCTCCTGGGGCTCACCCATCCTCTCTATAAATACAGTACCCAAAATATGGGGGGACTTGGCAGTTGAGCGTGATCTCGGACAAATCACCTTCCAAATCACAACCGATGTCCTGGAAACACTAAAGTCTCTACAGCGTTCAGAACCCAAGACTCTTCATGAGTCCTAGTGGCACAGATTTGTTCTTTTCTAACAGTATGGTAAATTATTAACCGGATGTACAAGATTCGCTTCGGTGTTTGACCCAAATGGGGTATTCTTAACTTTTAGAAATATGGCGGTTCAACATACTCTCTCAGTTAATTAATTCTTGATGAGTTGTTTAATCGAGTTGAGCCAACAACGGATGGTTCTGTAAACCTGAGCGTGCAACACAAACTGGCGATTAACTGTGATGCGTGGGGCCTGAAGACTATTTTTCAATCAGGAGACTTGATAGAATCTGATGATGGAACCTGTAGTGTAAACAATGCTTTGGAACCTGGCCAGGGAATTCAACCGCTCATGGCCGCCTATATCACAATTATTTGTTTATGCCAAGGTGTTGCTGGCATGTAAGTTTCTCACTTATACGGCTTGGTTCGGTAGCCGCCGTAAAAGTGTGAAACGGTGTGTATTCGGTACCTACTAGACAACTGATAGAACCGAAAGCCCACTCGACACGAATCGGTTTCGTTCGGTTTCTATTCGGGTCCAAGGTTCACAAAAACAATTGGTCATTCACACATCTACGGTTTACTTTCGGTTCGGTTACATTTTCGGAAAGCGAAAATATTATTTCATTTTCATTTTCTCATTTTAAATTTTGTTGTTTAATGAAAAATGAGTGATTCACTTGATATTGATATTGATCGTCTGAATTGTCTTCCTCTTGATTTCGAAAATTTGTCTTCATGCTCCCTTAACTTCGGAAAAGTGGTATAAAATGCACCAAATTCCACCCGTTTGGTGAGGATAGGGTGCACCCAGTGAAGTCGATTATTCCTCTTTCCTTTTTTATTTCTTCTAGAGAGAAACAAATTATTGTTATGTTGTTTCTCTATAAAAGAAACAACATAGCAATACTTTTTCTTTTCTCCATAGTGAACATTGGCGAAATAGTGGGTGACTGCGTATTCGGTGATTCGGTTGTGAAATCAAACCTGATACTAACCGTGTGTGTGTGAAGAGTTTTCGTTCGTTTTCGGTGGCTACCATAGGGGATATGCTTTCAATGCAGTATTGGTATAATCAAGAAGAGAAGCTTAATCAAGATGGGGGATTCCCTTGGGGGATTTTTGCTAAGAAAATTTTTCTTCTGCTTTTATATTGTTTTCACCTCAATTCAGCCAATGAAATGAGTGGAAAGGTTATGTTATATTTTAGGAAAATACATTCTATTGTACCGTTGTGTTTAATTGAAAGTTAAAAAATGAACACTATGATGGTAAACAAATGTTTTGTATTTGTTGTTGGAAAAACTTTCCGTTTGAGTGTGATTTCCGTCTAACTACCTCCCTACACAACCCTTGGCTTAGAAACAGCATCTACCGTGAAATAGTTTATTCCCTTGAAGTCACTTTTGTATGCCAATATGGCTAATCAGAACATGCTGCAGTGGGGGCTCCTAAATTTTGCCTATCAAGATATAATTAGGATATGAATTTTAACGAGTGCCTGACACCGCACAAGCTCGAGATCTTCATTTTACGTCTCTTCCGAATGACGGCATGAAAGGTTGTTATGCTAGCCACTACACCACAGGTGGCCTCCCGCAAACTAATTCCAATACACCTTAAGGTGATAGTGGTACAGATTTTTTTCTTTATTTATAACAGGGCTTAATAGTGCTTTGAAAAAATAATAGCTACAAAGTAAAGTTTCAAAACCCTGATTGTTTAACTGATATGAAGATTAATGCTATTTATCGTTGCGAATTGGATAAGTTTAAACGTTAATATATTTCGTAAACAATATTCTAATTACTTCTCAATTACTATACCTATAAGAACGCAGGAAGATTTGAAACCTTAAAAAGGGACACTTGGCGCATCTTTTTGTCATGATTTTGTATTTATTATTTAAATATTAAATAGTGAACGAACACACAACGGCTTTTCTTTCAGATAAATAAACATTTGTATTCTAGGTTGATATATTGGAACGTTGTAACTACGATGGAAATGTGATGCAAAAGAAATCGAGTTATTTTTCAGTGGTAAACTATTAGCCCCGGTGAATAAGTGCTTAAGTCCAAGTTCGTAGTGAATAAGGGGCTAAGTAAGGGATTGGCTTGAAAAGGAGTTATTGCTTATATTTCAACTACATTTAAAGCAAAAAACTACGAGAATGATACGATTCCGGTTATCTGAAAGCAGTTAACTCTCTCTGGACAAAATCCGACTTGACCACTTAGTCACCGGGGCTGTAGATATTGCAGTAGAGGACAACGGTATGATACCCCTGATAGGAAAGGAGAATGTAAGAGGTTAAATGAGAATTGGTAATTAAGATTAAATGCATCCTAAAAATTAATAAACTAAAATAGACTATCTAAAGCCCAATATAAAATGTATAAAATTACTTAATCTTTTCCTTTACAAAGAGCTACATATTCGTAAACTCCTCATTCATTTCAAAGTCACCCCTACTTTCACTTTTAACATCCTTGTTGTTATCAGAATATGATTAGCCTGCATGATGTCAGGTACACTTCACTGTTAATTTGATTATTTCAGAAAATATCAAAAATGGAATCAAAGTACTCGGTTGTAGAATTTCTCCAAGATAATAAATCATCTTGTGGTTATTGTAAATCTTCACATTCTAGCCAGAGCACAGGTAAAATCAAATGTTCTAAAATGGAAATTATTCTATTTTTATTTTTTTAAAGTTTCCTTGTTAAAAACTTTGTGTATAAGATTCTTTTTTATTTTAAAAAATATTTGTAAATGATTTTATATAGTATACAGTAGCTGATTTTGTTTTATATTTATTAGTTAAAATTGGTATTCGCTCATGTTCTATTTAAAATAAATTATTCATTAAAAAATTTCTAAATATAAATGGAGATAATATATAGCTTGTAACGTTTTAAAAATACCCTTAGCCCAAACTAAAACGTTAATAAACGAGAAGTTAATTCTTTCCCTAAGTATATGATTTATGTCAACATAATTCATTGATCTAGCTAAACAGTGTTATTTTCTTGAAGTGAGTAACGTACATGTTGGTTTTCATTTACATTTATTAAGGAGTGTTAGGAGAGACGGTGAGAGTGTTTTCATTAATATTAGATAGTTTTTGATGACCAGTTTCATTCAACGTTGATTTCAGTTTCGTGTATAATTGCACTGATTTTAATGCATTACCATAAATCTAGAATTAAGTGGATATGTCACAGATGACTTAACAGAAAATCATATTGAATGGTGTTTAAAAGGCACATTTACGGTATTTAAAAGCTGTAGCTTCACTACAACATTGCTTTGTCTGTACTGATGTACTTACATTTTTACTGTGAAAATCAAATACTTACTCATAATTTGGAAATTTGAGATTTAAAACTTTTTTAAGAATATTATATCCAACATTTATATTATTCTATATTCGTTCCTTTACAGTTTACTTGTGTAAGTCATTGTTAAGTCATTTTAAAGCTGATTTCTAGTTCTTATAGGATTTTATGTTTTAATTTTGTTGTAAGAAATAATTACTTCTACTACCTTACTGTATTTGTCATTAAATTTAATATTTTTGTTTCTTTAATTAATTAATTTAAATTGGTTTTAAGAGATAATATTTGATACCTTGAAATTGAAAAGATAGTAAGTATTGAGTAAGTAATTTTACAGGAGAAGCAAAAAGCTGATAACTAAAAATAAAAGTTTCAAGTGTTAGCTACCACCATTTACAGAAACTAAATCACTACCAATTTTGACTCATGTCTCTATCTTGGCATAATTATATGTATTCAGTATACTATTCTATCGGTCTATTGGCATAATTAATGTAGATTAATCATTTTCAATGAATAAAATTAAATTTTTTTTTTTACTTTACTTCTCTATTTCAATGCCTCTTTTGTTTATAGCCAAATGTGTTTAAGAAAACTTAATAATTTTGTTCGATATTAATAATTGTTATTGGCAAATCCGGTAAACTTTTTTTTAACTTCTAGTATTAATCCCTATATTTTCTTATGCGGTTGTCATAGGTAACGAAGTAAAGTAATATTTACTATATTTCAGGAATGTGGGCTTATACTATGACAGTCGAAGATTATCAAGATTTGATTGACAGAGGTTGGAGAAGAAGTGGTCAATATTGCTACAAACCGATTCAAAAAGTAACTTGCTGTCCACTCTATACAATCAGGTAGGGCATAGATAATGTTAAACATTATGAAATGTTGATGTAGTTTAGATTATATTAATGGCTTTATGTTTTTAGATGTGAATCATTAAATTTGAAGTTATCAAAATCTCAAAAGAAAATTTTGAAAAGGGTAGGCAAATTTCTTGCTGAAGGGAACTCTTCTGCAAAAAAACAAGAAAGAGATTCTGATAGTGACACTGCCTGTGAATTTGAACCTAGTATGTCAATTGTTTTTTTTAATCCATAAGACTAGTAAGTGTTGGCTTTATCATTTAGAACTGTTTATATTTCTGCAGCCCCAGTTAATAATTAAGGGGTGTGGAATCGTGTTTAGGGCTTAAAAAGTTGTATTATAAAAATGTAGAGCAATGGCATTCACATGATTTTATTCATTAGTACAAATTTTCTTATATTGCACTTCGGCTTTGGACTGGCGATATGTTTATTAAACTGTTTAGTAAAAATTTATATTACCAATTGATTCGTATTGGTTGTTAGTTTTATTAACAATAAATTTAGCTTAGTTTCAAGCTGAATGCAACTTTGTCAATCACATAATCGAATAGAGTATTCTAATGTTAGTCACATTTATTGATTATTAAAATGTCAAATGTTTTGTGATGGGTGAATTGTTACTTTTATTGTCTCATATAATTCTTTCATTCCAGGATGTGAAATATTTGATAAGCATATTAGCAGTGTAATGGATGAGAAAAGTAAACAGAAAATTGGAGAATTAATGGAAGTAGATTTATCAGTAGGAGGTAATATTTTAATTTTTAAATTTAACTTGAATAACCGTAAATAGTTAGTAATTTTTTTTTTTATCATAGATCGAGCAAATAAATCAGAAGAAGCATCATCGAGTAGAGACACCAATGTAAATAAAATAGAGAAAACATTTAAAAAAGGTAATTAAATCTCAATCTATCTTGTAACTACTGTTACCATTCCCAGCTAATAAGTTTTTATAGTTATAAATACCATTATATTTGCTTTATTTTAAAATATAATAATATCAATTATTAGCTATTAAATATAGCATTTAAAATTATAATAACATAACATAAAATAACTGTTATAAGATTATTAATTATATTTAAGCACCATGCCCGCCTTCAGCTGATGAATGCTCGGAAACACATAGCTCCAACACTCCAAAACCTGGTAAAGTATGTCATTGTCATTATTATTATTAAAAATAATTAATGAACTCCTAACTATTTCTATTTAACATTATTAACTTTAATTGGATGCTTGGCTACCACAAATTATTTTGTAGTAACATTCCAGTGTAACCAAAAAATAAATATGAATGATATTTTGGCTGGAATTGATCAGTGCCCTTTATTAACTCTTTTCTTTTTGCTAAAGTTCATTTATACCAGGGAAATACAAGATCTATTTAATTTTTTGCTTTACAATTTAGTTATTTAAAATTTTTCATTTTGATTAAATATTCTAGGCTTAATGATTAAATGAACATTGTATATTTTTCGGTAAAGATGATAAAAATTGTTAATAATTGACCATCCATTCTGATCATGATATTGAATGAAATTTTATGTTTAATGAATCTATTAATAACAGAATTTATTATGATTTAATTTAGATGATCATACAATTTTTTGTAGTATAATTTGTACGTTTTTCTTAAAGCCACATTGAAATATTTATTCAGGCTTTTTATTTATTTTTGTTTTTTAATTCGATCCAATAAAATTTTTTTTGATTATTTCAAATAAAAATTGAAGAATATTAAGGTCTTAAATGTTTATAGAATAAAATATTCAAGAAAAATAAATTGCGATTGAAGCCAGCCAATATTTGATACTTGTTTTTATCTCGGGACAATTTTTTTCTTAATATAGTTTTCGATGATTCAAGAAAATACACAATTATATATTTTATGTATGCATTTTATTTATAAATTTTCTTAATAATCAATTATTTATTGTATTACATTGCTCGCTTAAAAATTTTCATGTTTTTTATTATATAAGGTGTCGGAAGAGATTTGTCAAAACCTCAGTGCAAGAAGGCTAAGTTAATGCGTTTAGAGAAGAAGCAAAAGAAACTGTTAGAAAAAGGTTTACCAGTTGCATCAGTATCAAAAAAGGAACAGCCTTCTGAAAAAAGTTTAGAAGATTTCATTAAAGAATATTCTGTAGAAAGCCCAGTTAACAAATTAGAGGTAATTTTTTGTGTTGTTACCATTATTTTTTTTCATTACATAGTAATAGGCAATGAAATTTTCCTATAGCGTGTAAAAAAGTTTTTAGTGATTGTGATCACTGTGTAATCTCTTCTCGAAAAATGTATTTAATCATTTTTTTTTTCATATTAAATATTTATCAGTTATATATAAATGCTAATAAAAAATAATAAATAATAAAAGTTTCTAGCATATAATAAATTTATAAGTATATACTTCAAATATAAGAATTATACAACAATTAGAGTTTGAGTGATTTGAATTATATGTTTGTCTAAAAAATTAAGAAATATTTTTCCAACAAAATTATTTCTTAATTAGATTTTAATCGTTTATTTTTTCTTTCTGTTAATATTTAAATATAAGAATTGTTCATATCTCACAAAATGTTATTAATGTAATGCCTAATAACATTCATTTTAATTTAATTTGACATTTATGCATTATAACAAAATATTGTAAAATGTCCCTCACGTCTGCTCAGTTAAGGAATGGAATTTTGTAGTTATAAGAGAAAAATAAAAATGGTAGCATTTTGAAATAAAATGAAAAATTTGCCTATACCATGCTGATGCATGTTATGAGATATAAAATTACTCATCCTTGTAATGGAATAAAGATTTATTAATATTTTGTAAATATTTTCAAGTTAGATCATGAATTTATTCAAGATAGAATTTATAATATAAAACTTTAATTACATAGATTTCGGACTTGAACAATTTGGAACAATCATGAATTATAAAAAATTGGTTCAATACATCTTTAGTTAAATTGTTTTTTATATTAAATAAAGCAATGTATTTATGAATATTATGTGTGACCAGTTAAAGTTAGTTCGCTCATTCCCTCGAAGCAGAGAGTTTGATGAGAGTTTTGCAGAAGAACTCTCGCTATATCAAAAGTACCAAATGGCTATACACAATGATCCTCTATCGAAGGTTACGGAACAACAATTCACACGTTTCCTAGTCACAAGCCCCCTCAAGGTAAAGCTCAGACAAAAGGTTGCTCTGGCACTGACTGATTTGTTAAGGAGGCTTTTAAAAATTTCTAATATATTTTATTTATTTAAATTACTTCTCTAGACATTCATTTATCTATTTTGAAACTAAGCAAGGCTCTTAAACAATATCAGGAATATAATTCCTATTCGGCTTTAATTTTTTTTTTGGTAATTTTTTATATTAAGTATTTCTTCAAGGTACTAACTTTCTTTATCTTCTCAATTATAACTTCTTTTGCCTTTGAAGGTAGAATGCCAATGTAGAAGCAATGAGATACATTGTTGTATTTACTTTATTTTGTTCTGTCTAGTATATCTTCCTTCCTCAGACCACGGGCCTGCATACTTCCCTCAAAGCCTTCTATCCATCTTTCTTGTGGTCTTCCATGCCGTCTCCCTTCAGCACTCCAATAGAAAATTAAATTTGGCAATCTTTCTTCCTTCATTTTTCTAAGATGACCATACCATTCCAATCTGATCTTCACTATATTTTGGCAGACGTTTTGTTTTGTTTGATTTGTTTAATTTTCTAGTAATTAGAGAAAAAAAAAAATTATTCAGACTGTAAGTATTAAGAGTATATGGTAAAAAGAATTGCTTGTTGTGTTCTATCACTTTATTTATTTCTATCTCTTAATACCATCATTCATTTATTATTTGTTATTAATCTATCGATTAGTTATTGATGAAATAAATTAAAAATGTCTACTTTTATTTAAAGATTCGGACTGATTCTTATTATTTCATACTTTCTTTTAATTTTCCAGTCATAAAAATTTATTTTTAATAATTAAAGTAATTAGGTAAATCATCGATAATTTCTAATAATAAAAAATAAATAAATAGAATGGATACTACTTGGTCCTGGTTCTCTGTCTCTTTATTTAAATATTACATTAAATGTGCCATGATTTCTGAGCTTTCCAAACATTAAAGCTGCCCAGTTTTTAAGTCATTAGAGAGAGTTTGTGTGTGTATTTGTCTTCTTGTTTTAAGTTGTCTTTGATTTTGTTTGTTGTTTCATTGCATGTGCAATCGTGGTCGTTTCCCTAATTTGTAGGCATTTGGCCTTTATTATTTTTTAATTCTTTCACCAAAATAATATTGAAGTTATTTAACTATTATATTTTATTAAGTAGATGTACCTCTTGCCGTCAAACAGTAAGGAAGAATTGGTCAAAGAAAGTTGGCATTTATTTCGTAAATACCAAATGGTAATTCATAATGAAACGGAAGATGAATGTAACTATAGTACTTATCATTCATTTCTTGTGGAGACTCCTTTAAAGGTCAGTCAGTGTTAAGCTTTTTACCTTTCTTCTTTTTTATATTTCAATCTTATATTGTTGCTGTGCATGATTCTTTATTATTAATTATAGTCCAGGATCCACGGTCCATTTTTTCACTTGATTAGTATCAAGCTGAATCTTCGTTTCGATGAGACGCCCAACAATTTCCTGTGGGAAAATTCTCGATTGTGGTAGCTAACAGAGGTAACAAGGATGAAATATGTCGATTTGTTGATTCTCAAAAATTTATTACTAACTGGGTTTTTTTTTTTGTTAAATCTCAAGATGATCATCTAAATTATTTGAAAAAATATTTGTCCTACAAAATGTATGGTTTGATCAAAGAGTCCCCTCCTTCCAAGGTGTATCGATAATAAAGTCAAAAAAGAAAAAGTAAAAAAAAAAACAGCTGGTTAATAATCATGTTTGATGACCACAATTGAGAATTTTCGCACAGGAAATTGTTGGGCGTCTCATCGAAACGAAGCTATTCACGAAGATTCAGCTTTATACCAATCAAGTGCAAAAATGGACCATGGATCCTGGACTATTATGTTATCTATGTATTTTATTTGTTAGCAAGTGTAGGTAAACAATTATGGGTGAACCTTGTGGATGAAGCATAGACCCTGGAGGTGGAGGGAGCCATTTTTCTCTACATATCTTCTCCACCATCTTGAATTTTTTTTTTTTACCTGTTTATTTGTTTTAGATTATTTATTGCGTATAATAATTTTACTATTAGGTTGTTATTTCAATAACCAAATATTATTAGACGCATTTTCCCTAAAAGGTTCTTCCTTAATTTGTTTATCTATATTGTAATCTATTTTTTAATAGATAATACTAGTGCTTAATGTCCTGGTTTAACTAAGAACTTAATTTTAATATGTAAATATCGAAAGAAAAAAAAAATTGCAACACCCAACTCAATTAAAATCTATTTATGGCTAAATGATTTTACGATGTTGAAGATATTAAATTCTTTTATCAAAAAGAAGACATAATTTGATCTGTTTCATTATTGGATTATGTGAATTCAAGTTTATATTATCAAAGAGCCAGATGTTCTGAGTAATTCTTATAGTTAAAATATAAAATCATTACTAAATTAATGGAACACATTTTTTCACTTACTACATTACTATAAAAAAACTTATTTTACCTTCACATTGAGTAAGCGACTAGATTTTTTTTATGAGACTATTCATCATAAAACCAATCTTGCTTTAAATTGGTTTTCTGACTGCTTAGTCTTTTTTGGTAGTTTCAAGCTTTTGTGCTAGTGTAGTGGCGCGAAATACAAGTCTTTATTTTAATTCTCATAACCCTGTTTCTGACTATATTCTCTTTCGTATACTGTTTTAAGAGTACTGAAAATCGAAAAATAGTGACACTACCAATTACATAAGCCATGAGTATTCATTTACTGTGAAAAGAATTAATTACATTTTGAGTTTTTCATCAACATTTCATTTCTGTGTAGTATATCATTTCTTGCCAGTAGTTTTTTTTGTTATTTCTCTTCCTATTTCGTACTCGAATCATATAGGGTTACATCATTAAATATTAAATATATTTATCGAGAAGTTGGTTATGGTAACTAAGTATGCTTTGTTTTTAGCCTCAACAAAAAATCAGAGGAAACCCGTCTCAAATATCAACTGGTTACGGTTCTTTCCACCAGCATTATCGTCTTAACGGTAAACTTATAGCGGTCGGAGTGATAGATATTTTACCGAAGTGTGTATCTTCTGTTTATTTCTTTTATGACCCAGATTATAGCTTCCTATCATTAGGAACATATGGATCTTTAAGGTGAGATATTTATCAAATACATTTTTATTTTAACTCTAGGCTCTTAATTATCAATGGATGTGATTGTTCTTACATTATTTTTATTATATGAATTGATGTAAAATAATTAAAAAATAGTGATAGTTCGATTTCCTTAGGTTGAAATTGAATTAAAATTACTACTATATTACAATCAACTTGTATCTAATGTTAAGCTTACAATTGTCTTGTATAGAAAATTAAATACAAATTATTTGTTTAATCTTTATATGTAAAGGTTTCAATGTATTCGGGATTCGAACCCGGAACTCCGCCACACAGTGGAACGAGCGTTAGGGAGGCCTGGACATTCATTAATATCTCCGCTTCTGGTTCTCCTAGAATAAGGCTATTGCTACGGTTTTAAAGCTTTTTGAATGAACTATTTAATTATATGATAAACAGGATCAAACATTTTAGGGGAAACGTGTAAAAATTCTAGATTTGATATTTCGATGTTCGATAATTTATTATCTAACATTGTACCTATATACTACTAGAATGGGTACAATACAGTATTCTATGGAAAGACAGATACATAGGTATTAAATAAAGTTATACGAAGGAAAAAGTAACAAACTAAATAATTTAATTATTAAACAAAATGAATATAATAATTGATAATTACTTATTTTAGTTAATACACTAGGTATAATTGATATATCAAAATTATAATAAATGTAGGTGCCTATATAAAATTGTTTTATTTAAATAACGAAATAAAAATTTAAAAAATAAATAAATAAAAATTTAAAAACTTGACGATTTGTTGTAGGGACTATTGCACCTATGTGCACCATTACACATATGCCGTTCAAATACCACACACAAACTAAGTTTCATTATTAATACTATTATGTTAGATAAGGATTCGGATAAATGAATGTAAACAAACATGGTAAACAAAAGAAAACTTGCGAAAAGTATATGCCAATATCAACAGAAATTATTTTAAATTATTTCTCAAGGCCCGGAAAAGAAAAAAAAAAAGAAAAAAATCATTTTCTCGGAAAATAGCACCTAGTAGCAGAATCCGACTAATGGAAAAAAAACTTCAAACATTCTAGTTATTTACTGGGAAGGTAGTTTTTCGGGCGATTTTGAGCGATTTTCGCAATTGATTATTTTAGTTTTTCCCCCAATTTTCACCGAAAATTCCCAGACGTTTGAAATAATCCCAAGTTTTATTTGCTTAAAATATCTTATTATGGATGAGTTTTTTTCCAGTAGATGCACGATTAATTTAATGCATTACCTCAAACAGTAGATTGCTTTAAAAATTTGAGTTTTTAGAAAAATTTATATTTCAATTCAGAATTTTTCATATAAGATTTAATTTCACAATTAATTTATCTATGGATTTTGTTGAGAAGAAGTATAAAGTATAATTTAAGATCAAAATAAAGGACAAATTTAGTTATTTGAGAATTGGTCCAATGTCCAACAAATGCGTTGATTCGTTCCACTGTGCGCCACACCGTGTCAGGGCTCTAACCATTTGAGCTACTGGCCTTTTTTTATTCATTTATAAAAAAATTAGTGATGGATTGATTTGGTCAGGAGGTGCAGTCAAAGATAGCACAAAATAAGTTTTGCTTATTTTGTGTTATCTTTGGCAGGACCCCCTGACCAATTCAATTCATCATTAATATTATCCAGTCATCTATTTTGTCAAACTAAAAAAAATAGTATTTTTTAAAAATTCCAAGATTTAAAATTTTTGGAATATATGCAAATGATGCATTCCTGAATGAATTGGAAAAAGTAAATCCTATTTCAATAGTCATTTTAGCTAACTGTTTTTATGACACTGCATTTTTTTAATTTGAGAATCAATTATCTTTTCTATTTGCATGCATGAATATTTATTAGACTTGAACAACTCAATGCACTTATGCTTTTTTATTTTATAACTTATGATCAATTTTTATTTTAATTTGAAGTACAGTAAACCCTGCTTAACTAGTTTTCTGGATAAACAATTTGCAAACAATAAAATCATTTTTTTACAGTATTGACTAGTTTTAGCATCCACTTTATATGTGATCAGAACTAAATTATTTAAACTAAAAGGTTACTAACATACAAAAAGTAAAGAAAAACTACCTGGTTTTGGTCGAACAAAAAAAAAACGAAAAAGGGATTTGACTTTATGACTTTTAAAAACAGAAAAATGTTAAATTAAATAAAATTGTGCACCTAAAGACATTTTTTTTAAATAATAAATTAATGACCTAAAATTTAACTACAAAATTTATTAGTATAAACATGATAGATCGATTAAATTTTGTATTGTAGTTTCCCTTTTAATTTCCAGTCTCGTCAAGGATGAATAAGCGCGGTTCTACTGAACTAAAAAAAATTGCTATTATTGGAATATTAACAATTTATATATTTCAGGGAGATAGAGCTAGTGAAGACTCTTAGCAAGCAGTCTCCAGATCTATGCTATTATTATATGGGTTATTATATACATTCTTGTCCTAAGATGAGGTACAAGAGCCGTTACAATCCATCCAGTCTTCTCTGCCCTGAGGTTTACACTTGGCACCCGATCGCTCAATGCCAGATTAAGCTAAATAATGAAAAATATGCAAGATTTAATGATGACCCCAATGCTATTTGTGAAAATTCTGTTATATCCCTGAATGAGGTATGTATCCTATATTTAAACAAAAATATGTTTTTTTTGCTTTGTACTTAACAAATATCTTGACCTAAAATGGGGGTCATGAGCCTGTACGATGTCAAGTACTCATTAAAAATCCCTGAATTATATTAATTAAATATAAATTATAGATAAATTAAACCTGGATAGGCAAAATTTAGGACTCCCACTGTAGCATTGTCTGATTAGGCATAGCAGCAAAAAGTGAGGTTAAATGAAAAAACAACAACTAAGCATCTCCACATTTATGCAAAATTATTTGTTTTCCTAGCTGAATAAAATAAACAACTGTATAAATATTTATAAATTTAGTTTTTTGTGATCTGTGAAACTGTACCTTTGTGATCCTATATCACAAAATACAATTATTTTGTTCTTTCTTTATATAAGCTGACAATAATTGTTTTGCTTGAAAGAAATAGAAGGAATAGTTTTACTAAATTATTTTAATTGGTATGTTTTGAACAAAATTGTTTGGTACTGAAAACTGTACTTGTTATTTCATCCCAACCTTTCTTCTTTGACTATTACCTTACATGTATGTGCTTGGAAAAAAATTAAAAGTTAATATGTAATAGAAGCACGATTCTGGCTAATCAATTGAGGAAAAAATTGTCTTTATAATTTATTCTACTTTTTAACTTTGACAAACCATTACGGATCTGTTATTATTCGTTACTGAACTATGTAGCAGTATAGTTACAATAAAGTTATCAACGGTATAAACCAAAACATTTGTAATTTCTATTTATACATTTTCTATGTTTATTTTTTTTAGTTGTAAGTCAAAAATTTTATTAAATCTATTGGCCATATAATTTATTATTATATCATTTTTAGGTATTAATTTTACACAATAGTGTTGCCATGTCATATGGTACTTACAAACTGAGGGTGATTGGCGTGTCAGCGAGTGATGATGACGAAGTAAGAAAATATGGCGAATTAGTCGGCACAAAATGTGCTGAAAGAATGCTTCTGTATCGGTAGCCTCGGCTGAAAATTTTCAGTTTTGCTAGTGACTTTTTGAGAAGTGTATTTACTAATTTTAAACGATACTGGTAAAATTGAAATGACTGTCGTAAAGAAAAAATCCGTATCCTAAGGATATACAGGACTAATGCAAGTGGTGCTACTAATGTGGTGTTTTATTTAAATAAATGCTATCCAGTGCCTAATCTTTGTTCTTACGAACTTACTTAGTATTTTAATATTTATGAACAATCATTAAAATGGTACAGTATTTTTTAATTTGTATGTACATTTATTTTAAAATGTTCAGAAATCTTGTATTACCTACCTTGATTATTTCATTTCACTTCCTAATTGTAGTTACCTATACATCTTTGTATTTGTTTATTTATTTAATTCCCATTTGTATTTATTTTTAACCAGACATATTTAGAGTATATATTAAAATTTTAAAGAGATATTCTTTAAAATGATTAGTCTTAAGTTGTTAAAAGCTTTATCTTATAACAAAAAAAAATAGTGCGAAAGAAAAGTAGTTTTATTTAGAATAATTTTTCTAATATTTTTTATTTTGGTAAAAATGAACATTATTATTATTACTTTTAAAAGGTTCAGTGATGGACTGCTGATGCTGGTCTAGTATTTTTTGTAAGATAGGCAGCTTACCTATTAATGAATAGAAAAGAAAATATTAATGTATTAATTTTTAATGAGTACAAATAAAAATGGCTTAGTCAATGATTTTTCCCTTTGTTTTCATCAAAACTATGAGATGGTTACTATAAGATGTACAACCTTACCATCTATGGTTATTTTTTATTAAATAATTAACAAAACAAAAGTAAGTTTAAGTTTATAATATATGTTCATACAGATAATAATTGCAATGGGCAATGGTTACATGATATTAACTTCCTCAATTTTCATTGAATTGTTATTCCATTCAGTTGTTGCTTTTTTTTTTATTTATCCTTCTATTATATAAAAAAAAATTAGTGAACAGAGGGTATCCTCTCCTAGTAAGATAAAATACATGCCATCTATAACTCATATATCAATCCATAAGGTCTTGGAAATATGTAACAAAATTTTTATTATTTTTGTTATCTATGTTTCAAATATTAATTAAAAAATATTTATGAGAAGCGAGGGGATGGTTGACTGGAAGATAGAGTAAGGAAGAAAATAGTTGGGGGTGCAGTCAAATAAAACACTAAATAAGTGGGTACTTATTTAATTATGTGCCGACGTTTCAACCCACTATGTGGGTCATCTTCAGGGCTATTGGAAGCTGAAGCTAGACTAGAAGCGGTCTAACTGTAAAAAATATTTAGCTATTGTATTGTTTATTCC
Source organism: Troilus luridus (assembly GCA_964056705.1). Lineage (NCBI taxonomy): Eukaryota > Metazoa > Arthropoda > Insecta > Hemiptera > Pentatomidae > Troilus > Troilus luridus. Next base: position 55,720,629 of record OZ057416.1, on the reverse strand, counting down.
GGGGTTAATTAAAAAGTTAAGTTGTTCAGAAAATGTAAACTAAAGACCTCTTAATCTGAACGCAGCTTGGCCTCCAATGGTTGAAGAAGGTCTTTTTAACAATATAGTCTACTTCAAGAATATTTAAGTTGCTTTTAGTTAAAAGAGAAAGAATAATTTATTAAGTACATATAAGTTAGAAAACAGCATATTTATAGGATAATTATTACTTCCACTGAAGAGAAGGCTAAAACAGAGTTGTGAATAGGTCTTTTATTCACCTAGTGGGGAATCATAATAGTTTTAGATAAAGTACCCTCCACATTAGATAATTTATTTTTTGATCAACTTTTGGTTATCATAAATAAACAACATATTAGTTAATTATATAATTTTATTTTGTACTTGAAAAAATTAAATATTTGTAAGAGAAAGTGGGCTCCTGGGCTCTGGCTTTATTCATGAACAAATGATGGCAGTTTTTAATTTTTTTTTTATTTGGGAATAAAAAAGAAAATAACAATAAATATTATTGCTTAGATCTTTAGTAGGTAGGAGCATGAAGATTACTAGTTTGGGTCGATGAATGCAAAATATTAGAGTAGCTGCACCCTAAATATTTATGCTTATTTATTCATTTAATGTCTCTTATAATGTTTTGGCTAATCTAAATTTTACCTATCTGGGTATTATTAAGGTAGGAATTAAAGAGTTGAAAAATACAGGCTTGGAGGGGTCCAAAAATGGGGATTTGTGAAGGATGGCATAATTAAGGATTTTTTACATCCTTTAAAAAATCCTAGGGCCACTTGCCGGATTACTAACAGCAACCTTGGGGATAGTAGGTTGTTATGTTAACCACTACACCACAGATCACCCCCTACATGATTTTATGTTACTACACTTTTATGTATGTATACTCCCTTTAAAAAATCCTAAAGCAACCTGCCTGGTTGCAATTAACAACTTATTTCTAGAGCAATGAGAGCATAGCTATAATTCTTTGGATAATTTCCAACAATAAGTTGGAATTTTCTGACTAAGAATCGGATAGAAGTTATTTTACTCGATTAATTGTTCTGGTACCAGTGAATATGATCATGGCTTTTGAAACCTTAGTCTAAGCCATCCATTAAAATTATAAAATAAAAAAATTATAATAGCAATTTATTCTCACTCATAACTAAGTACTTCAATTATTTAAATAGAATATTAATAAACATAGTAATAATACTTAGTTTAATGTAAGTAACAATAAGCCTGTGCTTTTGTACAAGTTTGGGTAGGAGGGAAAAAACGAGGGATTTTATGTCCCTGACTGAGGGGAAGAAGGGGAAATTTGACCGGGTAGAAGGGGGGTATAAAGAAACCTGTATGAAAATGTTGATCCCAGAATACATCCTTATCTATGTACTTGGATTCTGAACCCGAGGCACCAGCTACGATAAACTTAAAATACTTCAAAAATTCATATTCATTTCATAAAAGTTATCAGTGACCAGTATCAAAAAAAAAGGTCCGTGGTCCCAAAAATTCTTATCAAAGGGTAAACACGACTTATCTGTGTATCAGCTTTCTAACTTATTTTTCCTCATTACACAATGATTAGTACTTAATTTATAATAAATTTATCCGGGTTTGTTATCGTTAGTAGAACCACTTTCACCTTTAACAGTGTACATTTCAGTATGGTTTTGTCGAAAAGCAACAGGTGTTTTGGAGCCGTACGGTGTTTTCACCAATTTAAAGCTCAAAATAATTTACCTACGGTTAATAAATATCGCAATTTCTCTCTCAGGGAAAGGGATTTGTTACCCAAGCCCTTAAGGAAATATTTTCCTATCAGTACTTCACAAAGGACATTCCTCAAACCCAGTAAGTAATACTACAGTGCTTGTCAATTATTGTAACCTTTAGTAACCTTCAATAACTGATAGAATACTGACCACTGGATGATAAGGTTTAAAATAATCTAGTTAATTTTCATATTCATAATAGAAATTCGTTGTTGTTCTTATTAATGTACATAGTACATAGTACATGTAAGTGCATAGCTGTTATGAAATATCACTGTAATAAAAAAAAAAATTATCTATATCTTGGATGACCAGGCAACTTTGCAGAATTTTTCAGTACTTGAAATTCCGGTGGGAAAGTTGATAAGAATAGGAGAGCAGTGAAATGTGTTTTTAAAATAATCTATTGATATTAAGCCAAAAATAATTGATTTAATAATAATAATTCCAGTTTTTACAGAATCACCTTTGGTTTATCTTGGATATTGCATAAGACAGCCAAAGATTAAAACTGAGTTTTGTGTATAAATATTGCAAGTCCTGTACTTATGCCACTTGAAATCCTTTATCAATAAGTGATTATTGTCACTTAAAGGAAATCAGATATCACAGTTACAGGTCTTGGAAGTTCACTTATACATTAATTTGTTCAATATTTTATTAATAAATAAACATTAATTGTTTGTACTTTCAGCGTCCTCTGAATATTATACATTGACAAAACTGGGAACAATGGCTGATAATGATGTTCAAGAAATTGATGGCAACCAAATTATGGCCGAGTGTCTCCGAGAACAAGTAATATTTAGATTTTATTATTAAAATAGTGCTATTATATGACTTTATGCTAGAGTGTGATGTTCATAATATTTTTTATAAAACTAGTGGTTCATTTGAGAATTTTAAAGCCTCAATAATTATCATTATCTAAAATTGATCATTAATTAATGTTACTAGTAACTTTTTTTTTGGTAATTATTCCACAGGTTATCGCTTCGATTTAAGTCACAGCACATTTTAACTTTTCATTTGTTTCCCTTTTAATGTTTTACAAAAAACAAGTTATCATGAGCTTTAGTATGGAAAAGAGAATGTAATTATGGAAAATGTGTATAATTTGGTAATCATTTCATCTTTAAATGAACATTTCAAGTAACATATATCATCTGTACTCTGAAATATTAGTTGAAACTTTTATTTTTTGATGAAATGATTACTGAAATCTACTCATCACCCATAATTACATTCTTTTTTTCCATTCTAAAGCTAATGATAATTTGTATTTTATGGAAAATATTAAAAATTAAATGATTAAACAGTTAAAACTTGTAACTCAACTCAAAGCATCAACCTGCAGAACAGTTATATTTTTTTTCTATTTTTTTTATGAAATATAAACTTATTGTTTTAGTATTGATAGATTTTTGTCAAACCATATTGTCTAAAATAATTATTTTCAGCTAGATATATTAAAGTTATATATATTTTATTATTAATCAATTTCAGGGAGTTGAATATGTATTTGGTATATTGGGTATTCCTGTCATCGATTTGAGTATGGCTTTACAAAGAGAAGGCATTCAGTTTATTGGTATGCGAAATGAACAAGCTGCCATTTATGCTGCACAGGCGATCGGCTACTTGACTCAAAAACCAGCAGCCTGTATGGTAGTATCTGGTCCTGGTGTCTTGAATGTTACTGGAGGAATGGCAAATGCACAAGTAAACTGCTGGTAATGTTTCTAAATCTAATAATAACAATAAACTGCTTATTAAATGTAAGAACTCAATTAACTTTTATATTTTTCATATTTTTAGGCCACTTATAGTGATCGGAGGTTCTTGTAGTGTTGACCATGAAGGAATTGGAGGTTTCCAAGAATGTCCACAAGTGGAATTAATGCGACCATATTGTAAATATGCTGCGAGGCCTGCAACTCAGGTACTGATACCTCAACACGTGGAAAAAGCAGTTAGGCTTTCTAAATATGGCAGACCAGGTAAACTAGATATAAGTTCAGTTTATAACTACTTTGATTACAAAGAGCCCATAAAAATGGTACAAATACTAGTTAGTACCAACATTTTTTATAGTAAAATTTTTGTTTTTCAGCAATATCCAATATCACCCTTTACCACAGTTTTTTTTTTTTTTTTTGTGAATACTTTTGATAGATAATTGGCCATAACTGCAATCTAGGAAATGATAATCAGAGGTGGTTGTTTATAAAAAAAATTTATATAAATTATTATCGTTGAGTAATTTTCTCCTACTTTCTTAAATCCATAAGGATAGAGATCTTCTAAATTAATTTTCAAATTTAACTTTCTGCTGACTGGCATCTGTGTACTTTCACCTTCATGAAAATGTTTATTATATCGAACAGTTGCCAGCTTTAAAAAAAAAAAAAATTCTGATAAATTAATTGAAGATTTTTTTAACAATGTATTTGGAAATATAATTGTTGTCATTTTTTGTATCCTTTAAGATAGCCCTATTAGGTTGTATATTATCTCAAGAATTTGTGCTGCACATTTTGTTTGGAAATATCATATTTAAAGAGACAGTTTCATTGAGGTACTAATAAATATAATCCAACCCCTCTTTTTTTAACTCGACTGTGATTTATCATATTGAAAAAGCATAATTGCACTTTTCAGACAGCCAGATATACAATGTTTTCAAATTGATTCTCATCGATGAACTTTTTCATCAAAAAAAATTTATGTCGGGGCGACATAAATATCAGAAATGGACCAAAAAACAGTAATTTAGAATGACACTGAAAAAAATATAAAATACAAATAACTTTTGAAAGAAATGATCCCATACAAGCCTTGTAACTCTGGGTTAAAAATAATATACAGTATATTATTAATAGAACTGAGTAAATGCCAACAAATAAAAAAGCTGAAATCAATGCCATTTTCGGGAACGAGGACATTGTCAAGTTTATCAAGCCCCAGAGAATTAGTTGGATAGGCCATGTGCAATGTATGAGTGATGATCAAATGCCAACAAAGATGATCCAGGATTAGGATCCATCCCAAAAGAAGGAAATGACGACCTCGTAAACGCTGGCTTCAAGATGTGGAAGAAGATCTAATGAAGATGAACATAAGAGGCTGGAGAAGTAAACAGCTTTGAATCGACAGGACTGGAGGAGGATTGCAGAGGAGGCCAAGGTCCATTCTGGACTGTAGAGCTGTTAAAAAAAAAAAATATGCCATCATTGCATTCTCCCACTTTTTTCTTAGTAATTCTCCTTGTTCTTTCACATGTTGTTTTATTAAGCTATCATAATTGGATTCTATTCTACCAGACCATGTCATGTCTCTCTTGGTCACCTTCATTTTTTTTTTTAATCATTCCATCCAGTTTTCTCGACGGGTCCTATCTATTTTCACTTCTTTTCACTTATTTTGATACAGTAGCTCACATGTATTTTATGATACATTTTGCTTCAGGAGAAAACAAAATTCAAAAAACAATTTGTAAGATTTTTTTTTGGTCTTAATAATTCCCAAGAATGGCTGCTTTTGAATGAGAATAAAATATTAAATAAAAAAAATTGCAATTATTTTTATAAGAAATTTGAAAAAAAGTAATAAAAAAAACATTAAATTAAGATTATAATTTTTCCATTTTATACAAAGTAATAGTGTCAGAGATTTTTTTTTTTATTTGGATTCATTAACATACTAAATAATATGATACACTGAAAACTCCCATACTTATTCTTTGAGAATAACAAAGTACAAGATAATTGTGGTTGGAATACATCACCAAACTGTTTTTTTCCTCTTCTACTCACATGAATATGAATTTAAATTATTAATGATTAATGTTTTTAACTATCGAGCTAAGTTGTTTCTTATTCAAAAAAAATTTTAATGATCTGAAAATGTGGTCGTCATTAATATTTAATAAAAAATATTATGCTAAATTTATACATGATATGAAGTATTTGTACTTCTGTGTGCTGATATAATCCGAAATGCTTTAAATTAATGTTATACTTGTTTATGATCTAAACTTTTATCATTTGTTATTTATCAACAAAAATTTTTGGGAATTCGGATATATTGTATAGTATAAACAAATAAAAAATAAAAAAAATTAAAACTATATATCCAAACACTACCCAGGCTTAATATTGGTAATGAATAAAATCAGTTATGCTTCAAATAATTACACTTTGATTTATTATTTCCAAATAATTACTAATAAATGTAGAACATTAGAATTTGTGGCGAGTTAAATATATATTTTGTTAGCCTATTACAAAGTTTTGCTATTGAAAAAAGTTAAACAAAATGCCTCACCTAAAAAAATTAATTTGCAATTCATGTTTGGTTGTTCTATGGACAGTGTGTTTTTGGAAAGGAAATATTGGCACCAGATGGTCTGCTAACTCTGAATGGCTTGGATCCATGGATCTTTGCCATCTGTATTGTAACTAGTTTTAAGTTCATGTTGTTGGAAATGATACTATCAAAGTAGACACAGTAGTGTAATACTGTATGCGATAGTTTGCTTCAGGGCAGTCATTTGTTAATCCCTTTTGTTTTCTGTATTTTATTATATCTACAGCCCTGGTGATTAAGTGGTTAAGTCGAATTTTCTCCAAAATTGGTTTCTTATACTTAGAGAGGCAGAAATTTTCACAGTGAATAAGGGGCTATGACAGGCACAGGCTTGAAAAGGAGTTATTGCTTATATGATTACTCCATTTAAACAAAAAAACTATGAGAATGACAATGCCATTTCCCTCAATACTGTTAACTCTCACTGGACAAAATTCGACTCACCTACTTTTTCACCAGGGCTGTAGATATATTCAAATAACGTTAGGTTCTATAGTTTTACTTGGGAAAAAATCATCTGTTAACAATCAAAAGAAAACCTTTCTTCTAACAATTCTTTTACATATACTTTATTTAATATTGGTTATAGCTACTTATGTTATGAATTATATATCTCATGATCTTTAAACTTTTTATTTTTTACATACTTAATTTGCTTGAGCTGGAGTTTTAAAGGAAATTTCTGCTGTAGGTGTGAGTTACTTGGATGTAACTAGTAACCTGTTATCGGGGTCGGCCAGGAGGGATAAGTTATTGACAGTTCCGCCATGTCCTGATCCACCGGTGCTTCATCCAGACCCGAAGACAGTCGAGGCTGCAGCATTGAAGCTTACAAAGGCCAAGAGGCCGCTGGTTATTGTCGGAAAAGGTTTGTTACATTGTTTCTTATTGTGACATTTGTTTTTAGTTAAGAATATATTTTTTCTCTGTTTGTATGAAGAAAAGTATTTCAGTTTGTCGAAAATTAAATATATCAGAACATTAAAGTTACAAATCAAGCTTTTATAAATGAGCTGTTATTTTTGAAAGTGGTGTAAGTCCATTTTTTCATGTGTTTAGATATTTAAGGGTTTGCATTTGAATTATTTTAAAAATATGGGCTAACATTATGTTTTTTAACACTTAGCAAAGAGTGATGTTTTTAACAGTGTACCCTTTATAAATTTTATTATCAAATAATAATTAATTAAATTATTTTTAAAAATAACTGATTTCTAAAAATCCAATTGGACTTACACCAATAAAAAAATGTTTTTTTTCAATTTACTGACGACCCGATTCCTGATAAATGAAAATACAGTAAAACTTTGTTCTGATACTCTCTAAGGGTTGAGAGAAAAAAAATAGTATAACCAGAAAGTCTTAAAAAAAAAGAAAGAAGTAAAATTAAATAATAAAGATTAGTTTTTATTTTTATTATATTATTTTATTTGAAGTATAAATAAAAAATATTAGAATCTACATTTGTGATGTTTCTGATTTAAAGTAATCATATGACCAGGAGCTTTTTTGTTCTATCTAAAAAAATTGTTAATTTTTATTTATACATAGGATCATTGAAGAGAACGGATTTGTCTGACTTGGATATGACTCTGGTAGCTCAGTGGTTTAGAGCACTGCACAGGAGATGCAGACGACCCGGGAGAATCCCTAGAATCCCAGCCAGGACAAATCTTTTCTCTTCAAAACAAAAATATTTAAAAAAATTCTTCTTTTATAAAAAGCGATGAAGTTGAAATAATGACCCATTTCATTTATAAGTTAGGATACCTTTTTTTTTTTTTTTATTGTATGAATGACTATTTACAGATCAATGGGATCAGCTCTGGTATTATACTAATATTGATCTGTAAGTTTATGCTGCTTGAGATCCTTGAGCATCTATCATTTTGCAGCCGCCAAAAATGAGACTTCATAAGATTTTTTAGTTAAAGAGTGATGATTTATATATTATCAATCAGTATTATATTGTAAAAATGTTTTATGTATATAACTGCCTAGAATGAATAAAAAGTTTGAGTAACTTTTCCTTCCCTATAGATTCCTTTTTATTTCAATTTTATATAATCAATTAAAATTTTTTGAAGTAGACAATCTTTTCAACAGGTGCCAGTTATGGGCGTTGCGAGAAAGAGGTGTTTGATTTAGTTAGCTCTACCGGGCTCCCGTTCCTTCCAACACCGATGGGAAAGGGGGTCGTTCCCGACAGTCACCCATTGAGCGTAGCCACCGCTAGGACAAGTGCACTACTTGGTGCTGATACTATCCTACTTCTTGGGGCACGTCTCAATTGGATGCTACACTTTGGAAAACCTCCTAGATTTAACAAGGATGTATCAATAGTTCAGGTAAGGCCTAGTCTATTTTAATTATTTTTTCATATTACAGTATTAATTCACATGCAATAGAATCCTACAATTTTTTACTGTCTAGATTCCATGGATTAAGTGCAAATTGTCTTTGCAGTCACCTGTGGTGTAGTGGTTAGCATAACAGCCTAATTTGCCCAATAAAGCGAGTTCACAGCCTGGCAGGTGGCCCTAGGATTTTTCAAATGGAGTAAAACATCTTTGCTGATGTCGTCCTTCAGACATAAAATGAGGGGTCCTATGCCTTGTCAGCTACTCGTTAAAGTTTAGGACTAAAACTGTAGTTCTGTCCGATTAGCCTTACTAGCCTTAGTTACTTTATGCTGCTATGGCTATTCGGATGATGCTACAGCGGGAGCTTTAAATTTTGCCTATCGAAGTTTAATTGGGATAAGGATTTTTAACGAGTACCTGACATCGTACAGGCTCGGGACTCCCATTTAAAGTCCCTTCCGAAGGACGGAATGACCAAGGATTTTTTACTCCCATTAAAAAATCCTAGAGCCACTTGCAAGGCTACAAATCCGCGATCTTGGGCTTATATTATGAAATAAAAAAGCACTTTATATGATTGAACATTATATTGAATCAATAACACTTATAATTGAAAATAAACATTAAGTAAGGTTAAGTTAGAGTATGAGCCTAACAACTGCTGCAATCTTCTGGCCAGGGCTGGTTGCCATGGATACTCCCAGTGCTGACTGTATTAGGAATATGACAGTCTCCCCTCCTAATATGAAATCACTCACAAGATACCCGGTATAGTACCGGATCCCCATAACGTTCAATAGGCCTATGAGTGCGGACAGGGCGAGAGAAATGTAGTGGAGGCGGACTTAGTTGAAGAGGAGATTGAGCACTGGTCTCAGCTTGAGGGACTTGAGGTACACTATAGAGTTGTGGTGGGGCTGGATCAAATGTCACTGTCTTCCTTTGAACTAATGAAGAACGAAGTTGATTAATATGTCGTTTGATAATTCTTCCAGAATCTAGTTTCACAAGATAATGTCGAGTTCCCAGTTTCTTGAGAATTTCACCAAAGTGCCAGATTGGTGAATTATTGACATATACTCTTACTTGGACTCTCTCCCCCTCGAATAGTGAACGGATGTGTGATGGTTTACTTGTGGGCTGTGGATGATAAGGAAACAAAGAGTCAAGCCGTATCCTCATCTTCCTATGTAGGTACAATTCAGCAGGTGTGTTACCACAAGAAAGTGGTGTAGCACGATAACGGAGTAGAATATGCTGTAATTTAAGGTTTAATGGAGTAGAGTCATTTTGATGAGCTTTGAGACGATTCTTTAGAGTCTGTATATTTCTTTCAGCCAGTCCGTTGGTCGCAGGATGCCCTGGAGCAATATATTTTTGAAAAATACCACGCTCGGTACAGTAGGTATGGAATTCATCACTCTGGAAAATAGAATGATTATCACTAACTAGAACAACTGGATACCCATGTGAAGAGAATATATTTTCTAGTAGGCTGATGGTACTGGAGCTGGTAGGTGCGTTTTTAGAGATTCGTACTTCAATCCATTTTGACTTGGCGTCCACGCAGACAAGGAAGTAAGAATTTTGAAATGGTCCCGCGTAGTCTACATGAACTCTTTCCCAATTATTTTGAGGACATTCCCAAGGGTGAACAGTAACTTTAGGCGGGTTAGATTTGATTTGGGCGCATGTCTGACAACTTCTAACCAATCTTTCAATGTCACGGTCGATTTTAGGCCAAATAACGTACCGTCTTGCGAGTTGTTTCATCTTAGTAATACCCAGATGAGTTTCATGTAATTCATTTAAAATTATTGATTGCAATGAAGCCGGAATTACAACTCGATCTTTACGAAACAAAATTCCGTCAACTAATGTATAGTCCGTTTCATTTGAATTATTTTCCAATTCATGAATGATTTGTTTTAATTCATTGTCATTACCAGTTTCTTCCCTGATTATCTGAGATGTAATTTTGTTACTAGTAATTTGTAAGATAACTTCACCGTAGAGTTTGTTGATTTCGTCTCCAATCTCTTGTTCAGCTGATGTCTGGTTTGAAATAGGGGCCCTTGATAAACAATCTACGTTTTCATTGTCTTTTCCTTTTTTGAACTGTACAGAGTAGTCGAATCCGGACAGGAATGAAGCGTAACGAAGTAGTCTGGCGGAAGTCATCTGGGGAAGAGATTTATTCGGGTGAAAAATTCTGGTAAGAGGCTGATTGTCAGTGATCAATGTAAAATGTTTCCCATATAGATAATTATAGAAATATGTAACCCCAAATACTAAAGAAAGCGCCTCGCGATCTAATTGACTATAATTTTGTTCAGAACATGTAAGAGAGCGTGAAGCATAAGCTATAGGGTGTTCAATGTTGTTAATAATGTGACTAAGAACTGCAGCTATTCCATAAGGGCTTGCATCAGTTGTTAAGACTACGGGTAAGTGAGGGTCAAATGGTACAAGAACTTTCTCACTGCACATGATGGACTTCAGTTTGAGAAATGATGCTTCACAGTCAGATGTCCAGAGCCAACGTTTGTTTTTCCTCAAGAGGCAGCGCAGGGGATATGAAATAGAAGAAAAATGAGGTATAAATTTTGAATAATAAGTAACAAGACCTAGATACTTTCTTACTTCGTCAGTATTTGTGGGTCTAGGCATGTCCTGAATAGCACGTACTTTTTCAGGTGATTTTGTAATTTTATTGTGTTCAATAACATAACCAAGATAATCAATTTTTTTAACAAAGAATGAACATTTTGATTTATTAACATGTAAATCGTAATCAGATAATCTCTGTAAGCAAGCTAATAAGTTAGTAGTACATTCTTCAATTGTCGTACCATGAATTACAATGTCATCAAAATAAGCCTCAACTTTTCGTAAGCCATTGAGTATCTGACTGAGGATTCTATTGAATTCAGAGGGTGCAGTTTTAATACCAAAACTTAAACGGTTCATTAGGTAGGTACCTCTGTGAGTAGATATGGTCTGAATTTGAGCACTTTGATCGTCTACTTTAAGGTGCAGGTAGGCCTTGTAAAGGTCAAGTTTACAAAAATATTTAGAACCTCGTAAACTATGAATGACATCATCTATCTTACGTATAGGGTGGTTAGCTTGAACTAATCTTTCATTAACCCCACATTTGTAATCAACGCATAGGCGAAGGTTTTGGCCATCAGGTTTTGGAATACAAACAAGGGGTGATCCCCAGTCACTGGTAGGTACAAGTGTAATTATACCTTGAGCTTCCAATGAATCAAGTTCTTTATCTACTTTTTCCTGAAGAGCATAAGGAATAGTTCGTTCTTTAGTAAATACTGGTTTCACGTTAGTGCGCAATTGCAAATGTATTTGGAAATCCGGAACACAACCAATTTTTTCCTCAAAAACTTTTGGAAATTTTTCAAAAATATCTTGAATAGAATGAATTTGATGTGTAGAATAAGAACGAGTAGGGTTACTCGCAGTTTTCTTATCGATCCGTTGAAGTTCAATTCCAAGTCCACGTATCCATTGTCTACCAAGTAGTGCATCATGACCGTCAGGTACGATATGTAAGTCACCTGTTATTTGTTTACCTTCATATTGAATATTTAGAGTAACTTTCCCAAGTGGTTTGACAATGTTCCCAGTGTATGATCTGAAAGCTAAGGATGATGGTTGAATAGGAATGTTTAGGTTGAGCATATTAAATTCATTCTCAGAAAGAAGTGAATACTTGGCACCTGAATCCACCTCAAATGTTTTTTGTGACCCATTCAAGAGAACAGTAATCGTGTATTTATCACTGTCGGTATTAATTTCATACAGGTCAATAATTTCACAATTTTGAATATGTACCAAATCAATTTTGTCAATACCATATGTAAATGAAGAAGTAGAAGGTTCGTGTTGAACATTTGAATTTTGATTTTCATTTTGAATTGAATTTGTATTTTTATTTATCTTAGTTTGGATACAAACTTTAGAAAGATGACCAGTTTTGTTGCAAAAATTACATTTTAATTTAAGTCTATCAAGACGACAATCAGGTGATATGTGGTCATTTCTTCCACAACGTAAGCAACAATTATCTAAACCTAAAGATTTAAAATTGACATAATGTGAGTTTCTAGCTCCTGAGTTAGACTTATTGTACAATTTATAAGACTCACGTGACCTTGGGCTGTTGCGGTAGGTAGGGCGGCTGGACGTTTTGTGAATATCCAGGGTTTCGAACTGAGGACTAGAAGTTGTGCTGCTGGTTGACGCTGCTGCTAATTCCTTACATTCAATCCGGGAAGCTTCAAGAGATGTTGCTTTTTCCACAATTTTGTTGAATGATGTTTCATTTGATTGTAGTAGTTGTTCTCGGATCCAATTGTCTTTAAGCCCTCTAATAAATTGTGCACGAAGGAAAATATCAGCAATGGAGAGAGATTTCTCACAAGGACAGGTAACATTGAATTCACAGTCGATAATGTCACGTTGTAGAGATGCAACATACTGTGGAATATTCTCATTATCATTTTGATATATGTTTAGGAAATAATGTTGTGATACTACCGTGCTCTTTTTTGGTAACAACATTTGTTTAAGAGACGAGACCAAATCAGTGTATGGCAGTTTATTGACCGGCTTATGTGGACCCAATAATGCTGCCAGATTATTATAATGTTCTGACCCAATGGATGCGCACAGGAGTTGTGCTTTTTTCTCAGTCGTAACATTTTTCAGAGAGCAATAGTTTTGAAATCTCTCCAAATAATTTGTAAATTTTTCTCTGTCTGCATCAAAACGTTCAAAAGGATTTAGACTAGAACTAGGGTTACTTTCCTGTGTAGATTGCTGGATAGATGAAATCAGATTTGACATGGTGGCATTGAAGTTCTTCATAAATTCCTTGAATTGTTTTGGATCCATCTTGTATCGTATTTATCAGCAGGGCTTGAATGAAATTATGACAAAAAAACTTTTAATTTTTTTACCTCGTCGCCAACTATTATGAAATAAAAAAGCACTTTATATGATTGAACATTATATTGAATCAATAACACTTATAATTGAAAATAAACATTAAGTAAGGTTAAGTTAGAGTATGAGCCTAACAACTGCTGCAATCTTCTGGCCAGGGCTGGTTGCCATGGATACTCCCAGTGCTGACTGTATTAGGAATATGACAGCTTAGTAAGTTGTTATTCTAACAACTAGACCACAGGTCGTTGCCTTATGTGATGTTAAATGAAACAAATCATCTAGCTTACCAATATCCCAAAGTAAAAAAAATTATGAAATAACAAGCTTACTACTAAACTTAATTAAAATGTTATTGGTCTGAACAGGATTTATTTAATAAAAGATAATGTGTTTTATTTAATGAAGATAATGGCTTTTAAATCATAAAGAATAAACTATCTTTCCCAACCTTCAACAAACTTTGGCCTGCACCCTTATACATTACCTCACTAATTATACTATAACTTTATACTGTGCCAATTTTTAAGTCTATTGAACATTAGATCTAAAATTTCTTGCTTTTTTTACTTCAGAATCACTCGTATCCTTCTTCATCTTAGGGCTTTCATTTTTCTCGACTTTCAGGCTTTTAAGCGTTCGTAGATAAGGGTGATTAACTAAAATGTTGTTAAAGGTGAAGGGTTGTTGTTTTTGATCTGTATCTGACTGAAATTTGTGCTTTATCATTCATAAAATATAAATTAACAATAATTATCAGCTGATTAATGATAGCTTTACAATTTTATCAATAATCATATTAAAATTCTGAAGTTAAAAAGGGAAACAGTAAGCAAACAACCATAACTGTTGCCTTCAAAATGATCTCTTACAACTACATGATTCAATATTATATTTTAAAAGCTTGTATAATTATATAAGAGTATCTTACAATACATAAATGTATTATTATTATTTATAGGTTGATATCTGCGCTGAAGAATTGCATAACAGTGTCACAGCAGCAGTGGCCATACAAGCAGACATCGGAACAACTACTAGTGCCTTACGTAAAGCCCTCGGAAGTTGGAAATTCGATCAAAACTCTGATTGGTGGACTGAACTTAGGCAAAAACGTGATAAAAACAAAAAAGTTGTTTCTGTAAGTGTTGTTTTCATGATTATAGTAATTTATATATAATTGATAGTTACAGCTAGGTTTAATTTTCAGAAATAATTTTATGAGAGCTTTTTGGAGTATGAATTTATTCTTATGCTTTACATTATTAACTGTAATTAGTAAATTTTTAATTTCTGTTTTTTAAAATTAGGAAATGGCTAAGGATACCTCTGTACCTCTCAACTATTATACAGTTTTCCATCATATGCAGGAGATTATTCCTAAAGGTTGTAATTTACTTATGTTGTTTATTTATTATATTTACAAGAATACAAAATTTTTTTATTTATTATATTACAAATTTATGGCTAATTTTGTGATGCGGTTACCGACCATGAAATGTTTACACATGGGTTCTGGTGGAATCTTTGACAATTTTTTGTTTCTATTTTAGTTTTACATTGTATTTTCTTTCATACAAAAAAATTGAAGGTAAATTACCATAAAACCTCTATGTAATGGACATTTTTAGTTATTATAATTGTTTCCACTATTGGGAGGTGTACTTGAAGAAAAGGTAAATTAAAAAAAGTTACAAATGTCTATTTCTAATAAAATGGCACACACTTGTCCAATTTTTCAACAAAAAAAAATTCCATATTTTTGTTTAGCCAGTTAGATGTTATATGGATTATACCAACATTTCTTGGTGTCTTTGTCACAAATTTTTTTTCAACTATTGAGCATATGCTAAATGTTCGTTAGACATTGATTAAATGTATTATAGTATTACAAATGTCCACTAGTGGGTTTTTGAGAAAATATAGGAAGCAAGAATGATTCATATTATGGAAATTAGTGAGTTCTTGAAAGTCCATAAAAAAAATTCTTTTAATGCACATTAAAAAAAAATGCGATTTTAAATTTTAAATATCACTTATTCAAAATATAAAATATGATTTCTAAATGTGCAATGTATATTTTTATTTAAGTATATAGTAAGGTGACGTAACGTGTAACTTGTAATCATGTAAATAACTACTTACATATCGCATTAATATTTCTAAAGTGATACAACTCAAAAATCAGTGATTTTTTGGTGATGAGTTATAACCATGAAAGAAATCAGTAAATATTTCCTTATAACTCATCATGTATCTCTCATAGTTTCCCTAATGCTATTCCAAACTCACTAATAGTTTTTCCTGTTTTTCCAAATTTATAGGTGTTTGTCTTATGTCACTTTAGAAATACTAGTGTGATATGTACAAAAAATATTAATGTTAACTTTTATTAATTCTCCATTATTTTGGGTAGAAACCAGTATGTATCATTTATAATTTTTCTGCAAAGCAAATGACCCACATTTAGTTCTAAAGTCATAAGTCTGCATGAGTATGCATTCTCATATAATTTATCTTTGTCCTTTATACACCAGTTAAACGTGCTCCTAAAAATTAAAAAAGTTTTCTTTTGAACTGGGGAGCTTATAGGTTCAATTTGTACCATTTGGGCTGTGAACTCAATAAAATTGTCTGTTATGAAGGTGTGGTGGGCTTTGTATATTGATATCTATATTATGTGTATTGTTACTATGTTCTGGACTTACAAGGTCTTTAACAAAATGAATAAAATTTTATAAAGTTTATGTTCTATTTTTTAGACAGTATAATCGTCAGTGAAGGAGCCAACACAATGGATATTGGTCGTGGAATCTTGAACAATGAGTTTGCTCGCCATAGGCTAGATGCAGGTAATTATTGTTAAAATTTATTATTTATTTTACTCCAATTTTTAACATGATGAGTTGAGCTGTACTCTACACAATTCTCCATTCCATGATTATAGAGAGATCAGTTGTGTTAGGCAAATATCATTATTTAAGTATACAGTTTTCTATCAAATTGACCTGTTAGTAAGTTTTTTTTACTTGCATCTAATTCCATAGTCTGGTAAAACTTGCACTTATTTTCTTCAATTTTTTTTTTCATTTCTTAATTCATATTATTTATTGTAATCTTTCAGTGATTTTAAGTAAGCCATAGTAATTGTAATGTTGATCTTAATATTGGCAGTAGTTACAAGAACCAGATTGAATTATATTTCTTATAAAGGATCATATCTGTAATGATATATGCTTGATAAAAATCTTATAATTAAAGTCAAATTTTTTTAAAGTAAAAAAAATTTGGATTAACACAAAACAAAAAGGGATGCATTAAAAAAACTTGATATGTGAATGTAATTTTATTGGTTTATTAGAAAGGAAAGAACAATCCTTTGCCATTCATTTGAATTTTGAATTTCTTTTAATGTGTTATGATAAATTACGATAATTTTTAACTTGTTTTTTTAATATGTTTTTAATTATTTGGCCAACATTAATTTTCTTACCTACTTTTTAATTTTTTTATATTTAAGCCATAAATGCTGTATCCTGCTCCTAGTTTGTAATTTTTTTTATTGAAAAATGTCAATACATTAATACTTCAATTTACAAACTCTCCTTTCTTTTCTGTTTTTCAAGTAAAATTGATCTTTTGATATATTTCAATACTAGAACTGAAAGAGTTCTTCAAATTAGCAAATTACTGTTGTAGGATATTTTCATACCAATCAGAAAATATCATAATATATTGTGGTTATATATCGTAATATAGAGGAAACAATTCATTAACATTTTTTTTCTCATAGGAACATTTGGAACTATGGGTGTTGGACCAGGTTTTGCAATTGCTGCAGCTCTCTATTGCCAAAAGAATCATCCAAACAAAAGAGTGATCTGTGTGGAGGGTGACTCTGCTTTTGGATTTTCTGGAATGGAAGTAGAAACTATGTTTCGGTAATAAATTTCTTTTAAATTAACAATGCCAACTAATTATTATTGTCAATAATGATAATGAATCTGTGTGGCCAAATGGTGCCAAAAACACATATTAAGCCCTCTAAGTACTTTGGCAAACATCCTTAACTTAAAAACTTGAAACTGAAGACAAGTTGGAAGACAAACAAATAAACTTGGTTCTGGAGAGATTTTAGATTAGTCTATCACAAAAAAAAAAAAAAAAAAGAAAGAAAAAAAGGCAAATATGTTTCAGTATTATTGTTCAAGCAGCTTAAACAACCTTTTGTACCTAACTAAATAGTTTCTGTGAAGTGCATTGATTTCTATTTCAAATAAGATTACTCGACTTAGTTGACAGGGCTAAAGCTTGATTTCCTTATCAATCAAAATTGTTTAGATTTTTATTTCTTCAGTTTTGTTTAAATTTTGTAGTCTTCAAAGTGTCTGATTATATGGATTCAGTTAATTTTAAAACCAGAATTTGTTTATACAAAATTTAAATTTTATTACAGGTACAAACTGGGCGTTATAATTGTGATTGTCAACAACAATGGAATTTATGGCGGCCTTGACAAAGAAACTTATGATGAAGTTCGAGCTGAAGGAGATATTGGAAGCGTGTAAGTTTAATAGTCAAATTTAATTTATTTTCATGGAATTTATTTTAATCAATAATTTATTTATTGATATAAGATGTAACCCATAGATATTTTGTTCTCCTGGTGGCAGATGGAGAATCCCTTCATCCTTAATGCATGTGAATACTTTCGAGAATAGTTGTTCCAAAGTTACGTGGACCGCTTTGCTGAGTGATCACTCATAAAATAGCTGTAACTTATTAATTAGCCTTGTACAGGATTGGACTTGATGGTTACGACAGAGTTTATAAAATCGACTAACTACTTGAAGTATACTAATATTTACAGGAAAAGAAGGCATTTCAGATGTGAAGACTTACTAAGTGGGTTGTTATTTGAATAATACTAAGAATAAAGAGTGAACGGATGAAAGTTGTGAGAGAGGCTAAAAAGAAGAGTTGGAATAAATTTTGTCTAAATCTGCCAAATGAAAATACAAGATTTTTCTGGTTGATAACAGGAACTAAATGATAAGAAGTGGAAAGCTCTGAGAAATATGAAAGATATCTTCAGTTTAGTACGGACAAAGGGAACTGATGGAGACGATATTCTGCTGATGTTAGAGAACTCTCAATTACAGGAAAGAAGGCCAGAAAGGCTCACGGAATATAACTGCTTTATATGGGAAGAAGCAGTAGTGGCAATAGAGAAACCAGAAATCCAGAAAAAAGTGGCTGAATTTCGGAAAGGAAGAAGTAAAACAAGGAGGAATTATTACCACACCTTATGTTTCTCACAGTAAAAGAATTCCTTAAAAAATTAAATAAGTGCTGAAAAAGCACTGAGCCATCTGATGAACAATGAGGGGTAGACCAAGGTATAGTAGCCCATCGGCCAGGTACCAAAAAAGGGCTTTAGGTCGCAATAAATTGAAGAGAGCTGCATTTTTTATATGATGTAAGAGCATGTCTGACTAGTGGAAATCCAAGTTTGCTAACGAAAAAGCAGATGGGAAAACTTTTGGTGCCCGAAAAACATTGAAATTTTTGGAGTGATTTCAGTTGTTGGCCTATATCTGCTAATCGGTGCGTTTTTGATAAAAAAACATTGGTATATAGCTTTAATTTAAGCACAGAACGAAGCCTTTAGGTCTAATAGATTCTGAGTTACGCCCCTTTGTCATTTTTTCAAAATAGTCCAAATATAGGCCAGTGGCCAGGTGTTTGAGGGTCACAAAAAATTGAAGAAAGTTGCATTTTTGATATGTTGTAAGGGCATGTCTGAGTAGTGTAAATCCAAGTTTTCAACCGAAAAAATGGATGGGAAATCTTCAAAGGGACGTAACTCAGGATCTATTAGAGCTACAGAGCTGCGGTTGGGCTCAAATCATAGCAAATTTAATCTAAATTAAAAATAAATACTAATGTTTTTTTATCAAAACATCTAGGCCAAAAACTGAAATAACTCCGAAAATTTCAAGGTTTTTCGACCACCTAAAGTTTTCCCATCCGTTTTTTCGGTAGCAAACTCGGATTTCCACTAGTCAGACATGCCCTTACAACATATCAAAAATGCAGCTCTCATCAATTTATTGCGACCTGGCCGCTGGCCTATAGGTAGTATGATTTTATAAGGGCAATATTACGGATATTGGTTTGGGGGGTAATTAATGGATGGAAATTTGTAGACAGCAATTGATGGTATCAGGATCCAGGGATAGTAACAATCAATAACTTTGTTATTTATGTTTTTATATTCCTTTGAGCCGATGAATAAATTTTTAATGTCATGGTTCCTCTACTTTTCATGTTAAATTCCATCTTTTAAACATTTTTATGCTATTTCACCATTATTTTTTCTATAATAGAATGTTATACATTAATGGATTACCATAAATCAAACTATTTTGAATCATTGAAATTTTTCGGTTGTATTCAAAGAAGAATGAACTAGCTTCTTATTTTTATTATTAACACTAGAACTACGAACTGGTCAAAATGACCGGTTGCATAATTTATTTATAATATTTCTTTAAGTCTTATTTAATATTTTACGATAACGTCATGATTTTTATTAAATTTGTGTATACAATAATATTATAAATTATTTCGTTCTTACGCTTCTAATTTTCAGAGATATCTATGTGTTATACCTAAATATACGAACTGGTCATTTTGACCGGTCGTGAAAATATCATGAATACATATTGTGTATTCCCGGAATTTTACATCTATAATTCCGGGAAATTCCCGGAATTCAAAAATTCTACTTTTTCAATTTACTATGCGTAAATTTGTGTATATGTAATATATAAAATTTCAATTTAGTATTCTTGCTTGCCATGTATAGTTGCAAGTTGCAACACGCACTACTCTTTATGCTATGTAGAGACCACTCTTTATGTTATGTAATTACTATATTTGAATGAAATATATTTTATTTTCATAAAACTTAAATTATCTTATGAATTTATAGTTTTATTTCTTGAATTCTACTACTTTGTTTGATTAAACAAACAAACCGGTCATTTTGACCGGTTGGTAGAAATAGGTATATGGTAAATCTTCGTAGTTCTAGTGTTAAAATTAAAATTTATTATATATATAATTTTGAAGGTCGCCTCCATCTTGCCTCACACCAGATGTACACTATGAAGAAATGGTTAAGCTCTATGGTGGAAAGGGTTTCTTTTGTAGAACTGTGCCTGAATTACAAAATGCTTTACATGAAGCTTTAAAGGTAATTACATAACAATTTACAATAATATGAAAATAATTATGTTTTTGATCGTTTAATTTATTATTTAATGGAAATATATATTCTTTATAGATTAAAGACACCCCAACCATAATCAACGTGATGATCAATCCATCTGCCGGAAGGAAAGCCCAGACATTTAACTGGCTGACTGAATCGAAATTGTAACCAACCAAAAAATTGGCCATGGTTTTTATTTTGAAAACTGGTGCTTGATTTGTTTATAAATTTTATATTATTATTAATAGGTGTAATATGTGTTATTAATAGTATAGATAGATAAAAGAGGTTTATTTTTTATTAAATGTTTGAAACATTATTTTTAATATTTGTTGTTGGTAAATTTGTCCCGCTCCCAATTACCATTTCCATTCCTTGCATTCATTCCTTTCATCTCATATATTACATTATTTAATTCTTATGCTAATGAATAATAAATTGATATTAAAAAAAAAATTAGTTATTAGGGAAAAGTATGAACTACATGTAGGTAGCATAATGGAGGCATTTCCAAAATGGGAAATCAAGCTCATGCTATTTGAGGCATTGATGATTAATATTGCCATAATTATCTTTTCTGAGACCCTTTTTTTCTGGGTACCACTTAATTTCATATCAGTTCAATAAAAATGAGGTCATTGGAAATAGATAAATATGAAGTAAGTGATATTTTGGGAATTATGGATTGAAATCTTTACCCACTGCAATACAAAATTGTATCGAACTTTGGATTTTTATAAACTCAGTTCTGATTAACAAATATGCCACAATAGGCAGTCAATTTTGGCAATAAATAATTCCGCTCCCACCCCCCGAAAAAAATCCATGAATTAACTTTATCCATTTGGCTCTTTCTTTTTCTTTGCCATCTTAAAGTAACTTATAAATATAGTAAAGTCCTAAGTAAGGTTTATATAATATAAATATAATAAAACACTAAGGAAATCACTAGGAAGTAAAAGAAGTTTTTTTTTTTAAAGAAACATTTATTTTTTCAATAAATTATTAGTAATTTTAATCATAGTAATATAATACTGATTAGAAATTGAAAATTAGCATAATGGAAATTAATTGAATCATTAGAAGTGAATATTCAAGCGTAAATATAGATTTCAACCATTATTAATTATTTTTATTTAATTTAAATTAATTGCTTAAAATACTACATAACTATACACATTGCTAAAAAACAAAACTATTTAATGAAATCTACGAACTCTTAATATGTACAGGTTTTAAATTCAGTCCATATTCATGGTTAAATAATTATCTCAACAGCGATGATTTTCAAAATCATTTTAATTATTAATAACAATTATAAATAATACAAATTATTTCAATAAAAAATTTATAATCTTCATACTTCTTAATTAATAAATAATAAATAAAACTAAAAAATAACAAAATTAATCCGACAATACTTAAGATTTTTAGACCTTAAGATGAATCGTTTTCAGTCTGTTAACATTACATACTTTAGAAGTATTTACAAAATTTAAAATTTTAGAATATATACATCTTATATCACCTTACGATATAAACTAGGTATAAATGTATACACTGTAAAATTGTCAAATAATTTCATGAGGTATATATCAGGCACCCCAAATATACTTTCTTAGGCACAAAGTTTTAAATGCAAAATAAAAAGAAATATGGAGATACATCAAGGACCTATCTTTTAAAAACGAATAATTATAAAATAATAGCAGTTATCTTCTAATAATGATTGTGGTAAATAACATTTATAAAATTTGTGAATGTAAATTGCATTTCTTGCAACATTAGAAATGATTTTTTTAAAAACTTATTCTACAATCACGGTATAAAAGACTAACTGCTCCGAGTAACAGAAAAATAGACGGTAACCAATATTGCTAAACTACATACAGCGGCTATAATAGAAATAACTAGTTTATGCTGCCTAGACCTCGCTATCATTAGGTTCATAATACGTGTACTTCTACTTAAATCCGCATCAGCTTCTCTGAGCTAGAAAATAATGCAATTATTAGAGCATAAGAAACCAAAATATATTAATATTGGTATATAAATTCAATTATGTAAATACAGTAGAGCGTCCATTGTCCAAACTAATTGTGTCAGGTATAAATCTAATAATCAAAATTCACTTTTAAAAAATAAAATAACAATCACTATATTTGTATTAAAAAAATACAATAGTTATAGTAAAGTACTAATGTGTTATTATCAGCCATGTAACACTTTCTAGTTAATTTCATAAAAAAAAAAAACTAATGCCTTATTCTGTTAAAAGCATAATTATTCAAAAACAACCAGTGAAATTTTATTTTAATTGTTCTGAAAAAAATTCGGTAACTATTCCGCAGGTTGCTGCTTCCAGTTAAGTCACAACAAGTTTTGACATTTCATTCGTTTCCTTTTTAATATTGTCCAAAAATAGAAATTACAGTAAGCTTTAGTATGGAAAAGAGAATATAATTACGGGAAATGTGTATATTTCGGTAATAATTTCATCAAAAAATAAAGATTTAGAAGTATAGATGATAGATTTTTGTTGAAACATTTATTTGATGAAATGATTACCAAAATTTACAAATTTTATATGATTAAATTCTCTTTTCTATACTAAAGCCCACGATAACATATTTTTGCAGAATATTAAAAAAGAAACAAATAAACCGTTAAAACCTGTAACTCAACTCAAAGTGACAACCTACAGAACTGATACCAATATAACATAAAGAAAATGTTCAAATTTATTTTCTAAGAGTCGCAATAACGACCTTTCCTTGTATAGTTTCAACACTCTGAAAATTGACGCTCTACTGTAATAATTTTGGATTAGAAAAATATATTAATCATTTCAAAAAACAGCTTGTTGGATGCCAATTATCTATACATATAAAATGCTTTGTCCTGAATGACTGAGGGATCAACGCCCAGCTATACCGCTGATCGCAGAGACCTAAAACTTGGAGGGTGTGTTCTTTGTATGACGTAGGCATCCGATAAGAAAGGATTTTCCGAAATTCTACCCCTAAGGGGATGAAAAAGGGGGGCAAAGTTTGTATGCTTGCTCACGTGTTTCTTACTCGCAAAATCTACATATTTTCGCTGAACAAAACAAATCAAGTAACATAGTTCACTTCTCGCTGCTGCCGTACAACAAGTGAAACCGTTATACTAAGTAATCCTTTTCAATAACATTACATACTAATCGTTTACTGACATGAACAACAGTAAAATTCTGTCCGTCCTGTTTGTTAGTCAGTGTCAATGTTTGTTTCACGGCTGTGCTGATCCGTCTGTGATGAAATTTGATATGTATAATCTCAAGCCTGGGGAAGGACATGCTACTTTATCAACACACCACACAGGCGAAGTTTATAAAAAACTGTAGCCTGATTGACTAACACACCCAGCGGTCAGCGCACAGCAGAAACTACTGAACTTAGCATCTTGAAATTCGTAGATAAGTTCTTTGTATAGCTTAAATGAGCACTAAGAAAGCTATTTGGACAATTCCACCCCAAGGGTTTCCCCCTTAATATAATAGGGGTTCAAAGATTGTACGAAATCCGTCAGTTTCGAAGTTAGACATCTGAAATTTCGGATGTGCGAGTAACTTAAAGTTAAAAAAAATTAAATTATTTATTTAAAATGATCTGTCATGAAACTTTATGTGGCAGACCAAATTCCACGAAGCTGTGGGCAAAAGCTAGTTAGCTTAATAAAATGATATTTTTAAACAAAAAAAGACTTACTCTCGCCCTTGATTTCTGGATTGTTTCCCTTTGACATTGTAAGTCCCTCAGAACTTGACTGCCGATATCTTCAGATTCTAAGAGGACACTGTAGGAAGCAGTTAACTTGTTATTGGTTCTTTCAATCTGCTCGGAAGTATTTAACAATTGCTGCTTTTGTTCTTCTCGGATGCTGATCTCGCCGAAGATTTCATTCTGATCGCTATAACCTACTGTTAATAAAAATGAATTTATTAATATCTTTCAGATACAATTAAAAATATTCTTAGTTAACATAGTAAAAATAAAAAATACTGTGAATGATTATTTGAATAACTAAAAAAGAAAACTAATAAATACAACCCAAAAATGGTCTTTTTATTGTAAGTTATAATTAAACACTCATGCAATCTGAAGAGGTCAGGAGCACACTCAGCTATCTAGAAATTCTCTATCACACCAAACGGTTGCTCCAAATTTACACTGGGTGTGACATTCCCTCTTCTTGAGTGTTTATTTTCAGAGTCATGACAGAAATTATTATATATAGCTGATAGGACATAAAATTAAAAAAACACAGAAAGTGAAAATCAAACAATACTGAACTAGAAGGCACTTTTACCATTTTCTCTTTTACATCTTTAAGTAAATGTCAGTGTTTCAAGGAGTTATTACAAATTGTTTTTTATAACCAACATAATAATTTTTCTAAGTTTATCCATACTATCCATAATCCATAATTAACTAAAAACATTATACCACTATAACTCATGAAGGGTCTGGGTTCAGTACATGGTAGAGACTGTACTGTTTCTTGGACAATGGTTGTGCAGGGAGGTGATTTGTCCTCGATCATACTCAATCACAAGATCCCCCCCCTTATTTTGGTACCCACTTTATAGAGACCAGCTGAGCCCCAGGAGGGTCCTAGATCCCACAGGATTCATCTCTGGTCGCTCACAGATCAAATAAAAGTTTGCCCGCAAGCAAGAATTGACCTTCGGCACAGAAAATCAGCGCTTTACCGCACAGCAAATCTGCTCCCAATTTACTAAATAAAGGTTAAAGATCTTCATCTATAAATAAAAACAAAGCATGTAAATACGTTGAAATTCATAATCATCCACTTAAATCAAAAAAAGAAAAATGAATAATTGGCACATTTATTAAACAGTACCAACTTAAGTAAGTACCGATTGGCATATATAAATGGGGAAGTAAAAAATAAAAGTTATTTTATGGTTTTCTGAGAAATAGCTGTGTTCACATTTGTTATTTAAATTACTTACTTGAAAAAGAAAAAACAATGGAATAAAATGCATTTTTGAAAATTTTTTATTCGAACATGGAAGTAAAGTTTTGAAAGAAAACAAACCATTTTTTCGTATAGATGCATTGCTGAATTCTTTTTCTAAGCGTACAAGTTCTGCTCTATAACTTTCCACTCTGGTTTTCAATTTCGGCCGTAATGTAGGATCTACATCACATACTTCAAGTTCCATCTGCTCTAGCTTGAAAAACAACACAAACATTATATTTAATAAAACTATAACAATTTGACAACTCTAAAATAATTGAAATATAAGCCTACCAATTCTCGTAGTTCTTCAACTTGTTTTTCAAGTTCCTGGATTAAAAATCGCCTGTCGGCTAAAACAATTAACAAATTCCTCGAGTATTTCAACTGGAAATGAATTATACATGCATTAATAAAAAATATTATATACTTACAGCGTTCTACATTAGCTAATTTTGCAATTTTAGCAGTAAAGTCTGCAGTTGAAACAGCATATTGCTGTTCATATTGTTCGATGAGAGAAGTCATTGCTATTTTTAAGTTTTACTCTTTATGGGCGACTAATTAATTATAAATGATTCTAGAAGGAATACTAAGTGATAACATCTATACTACCAAGGATAGAACATCAATGACACTATCATAAAAACAAAACAAGCCTTATCAACGGATAAACCTTTTCAGCTGATAACCAACTAGGCTTCCAGCTGTTGAAAAAGGCGGGATATTCAAGTGACTTGAATAATTTAAATGTTAAAAAAACATCTTGCTGAAGTGAAGAAATTATTATTAGCTATTAGAGATTAGTGAAATATCCATTTTAACGTAATGTGAAAATTAATTGTTAAGTCCAAAAGTTGTATTTGGTATGTTTCTAACAATGCTAATACATTATTTGAATATATTATTAAGTAGAAAAGTTAAATATCTTTTGTAGTGAATGTTGATGATAGTACTTCTAGCATGCCTAATCAACTTTATTATTAATACAGGTAAGATATTTAAATCAAACATGTGTATTTCAAAAATATTTTAAATATGAAGAGTCCACAGGAGAAAAGAGAAGATTATTTCGAGGCAAGCAAGATTTATAGTTTAGAATACAAAAAATCGCCTCCCATATTAACGGTAGTTTCTCCTTCCCATCTCATTATACTCAGCAAAACGTTCCATATTAATGTGTATAATTCTATTTTGGAAGAACGTATCCTCTTCTTTTTCACTGTAGACTCTTCAGTGCGTCAAAAGTTGGCTGTCATAAATTTAATATTACTGCCTTTATTTTGTTACTGTATTTGCATTATTCTAGAAACGTTTCCGTAAAATAAGTATTGTGAATAGGCTAAAAGGGTGATAAAATACGCATCACTTAAAATATAGATAACTACTAGCGATAACAAGAATATAAGGTGATCTTAAATTTCTTTTTCCCTCCTCGGAAATTTTGATATTTTTGGTTATGCTAATTTGTTGGTTATTTATTTAACACCTCTTTATGTTGCTATTATTAGCCTCTGCGAATGATCTAGATATTGTCGCTGGCTTATTCGAAGTACTGAAGACAGCATTCTTATCATTGATGGAGGCGGCAGATAAGATGGGTCTAAGTATCACGAAAAAACTAAATATATGAGGACAGGCGAATCTTCGAGCAATGTAGTACAGGAGTTTGTAGAAATAAATCCCTACAAGTTTCAGAAGGTTGATAACTTTACTTATCTTGGAAGTATTGTAACCTTTTTTCAGGAAATAAAAAAGAAAGCCATCAACGCTAATAGATGTTATTTTGGGCTGAGAAAGCATCAAAGGAGCTCTCTATTGTCATGGAAAACAAAAATCATGCTGTATAAGACCCTGATTAGGCCAGTTCTCACCTACGTCTCTGAAATATGGACTTTAGCTAAGGCCAAGGAAAAAGAGCTGGCTGTTATCGAAAGAATGCTGCTCCGCAGATTTTTCGGATCTATGAATCTGAATGGTCAATGGAGAAGGCGAACCAACCGAGAAGTGTACGAGATGTTTGGGGAGCCCGACATCATTACTTAGGTGAAAATTAATCGATTAGGCCAAGTGGCCAGAATGAGTGAGGAGGATCCCGCGAAGAAGCCACTGGAGGGAAAGTTGGCCCGTGCCAGAGGAAGAGGAATACCAAGGCTCCGATTGGCAGATGGAGTGGCACAGGATGGCAAATGGAGTGGCACACGATGCCAGAGGCATCTTAAACGTCCGTTATTGAAGGGCGACTGCATTGGATAGAGCCGCCTGGCCCCCCACAGGGTTATAATGCCATATTGTATTGTTGGTTATGCTAGCTTGTTGTTCATTTATTTAACATCACTTTATGCTGCTATGGCTAATCGGACGATGTTAAGTTTTGGCAATCCAGGTTTAATTAGGATAGATATCATTAACGAATACCTGACAATACACAGGCTCATGGCCCCATTTCATGCCCTTTCGAAGGATGGTGTAATCAAGGATTTTTTACTACATTTAAAAATTCCTAGGGCAACCTTCCGGGCTACGAACCCGCGAGTGTGTTTCTATTTGAAGTTTGAGAGCTAGTTTGTTTCTTATGAAATATACCTTCACATTTTCAATATAATTGGATTTTATTAAAGTTGATTACTACTCTTTTTTGTTTGTGAACACACATATAAAATAGAAAGCTCTAAAAGTCGTTTTCCAACTCTAGAATACTGCTGCCTTATCAATTACGGCGCCACTAGTACTATCTAGTGGAATTCGTTGTAACTATTTGGGGCTCAACCATAAAATTCGTTGTTATTAAAATAGTGCAACTCCAAAAAGCTACACCATTATCAGTGCTCTGCGCCTCATTAGTATTCAATTGTAAAATTCGCATTAATTGGAATCATTACAAGTATTACCTTCAGGAAACTAACTAAAATTATAATTAATGTCTACTTTCGCTCTAGATATAAACAAAATTCAAGGAATTATTTCAAGTCTAGGTTAGGGACTTATTTAATTTATAAATTATTTTAATAATTTGATATCTTATTTGTTAATTTTAATTATTACAAATTCAATTAGCATAAAGCAGAACAGAAAATGTTTTATGTGTTTACCTGATGGTACTCCTACCAGTTAATAGAAAACGTTGTTTGAAAATGTTTATACTGAAAATTTCAGTATTCTTAAAAATGTTTTGAAGATCAAAATATTTTTGGTGTTGATTTAAAACTTATTTAACGATGTAAATTTTATCATAACTCTTGCTTCAAAAATGGTTGTAACAGGCGTACCAAACTGCAATGATCCTTCATTTCAAATTGGAAAAACATTGAGAACTATTTATAATGTTTTGTTATATGTGTGGGCTCCAAGTAGTTACTGTGTTAATTAATGTAATTGTGGGTGAGTTACTAATTAAAACACGTTTTTTTAGGTAACACTAATGCGTTGGATGAAGGTA
This sequence comes from Troilus luridus, assembly GCA_964056705.1. Lineage (NCBI taxonomy): Eukaryota > Metazoa > Arthropoda > Insecta > Hemiptera > Pentatomidae > Troilus > Troilus luridus. Next base: position 55,691,412 of record OZ057416.1, on the reverse strand, counting down.
GCTTCTTATGGGCTCAGAGGGGCACTGAGAACGCGGTCATCTTGAGGAAAGATAAGGAAAGTGTTGTAAAGCCTTCGAGGTGGACCAGGTCTGTCTTTAATTGGCTTCACAGTCCTTTAATAAACAGCATTCAGGAAGCCTTTGTCGCAGATTCTATTTACGATAACTCACCACCATCGACAAAATATGTAAAACGCAGCATCATCAAGAACACAAGCAGTGCGGACCTCGAAGAGAGTTTTGAAAACGAGTTCTTTCTATGGGAAGACGACGAGGGAAATCCCTTGGAGTTCGGATTGAAGCAGATTCAAGACGAGAAGCCGTACAACCAGACAATACAAGAACACAGGCGCTTTAATAGGGCACGAACTGATGATACGTTATGGGAAGAACCGTTAGTATACGAATACAACCCGGACGCCAAAGACGTAGATATTAATCATTTATCTTTTCATGAAAAATTCAAACTTAATGACATTTTGAAAAATAAAATTCATAAGGTTTTCCATCATTCTTTCACATTCAAGCATGGTACTACAAAACACCCATCGATGTATTACACGCTTCAACAACCCAAAAATATATCTTCAACAGCAAACTGTTCGAATGGAACATGCTCTACTAAGAATTCATGGAAACAAACGCATCTGAAAAGTACATACAAAGATTCACCAACGAGTACAGCTATAATTGTAAATGCACAGAACGCTCCTACTGAAATAAGCACTGGCGATGCTTTCAGAAAACAATCTTATTACGTAATTTCGTCTGATAGTGGAGGGAGTAATTTTACAGGATTAACAACACTGGCAAGTTCAACTTCGCGTAATCCATCGAGTACAAATACTGACAATTTTATTTCAAATAGTCCGAGAGATGCCTTGGCTCGATTAAAACCCTGGCTCGATTTCCATGAAGCAAGGCTTGATGGGGAAGAAACAGCATCTCTATTGAACGACCATTTAAATAAGCATGGCCCAATAAAGTCGTTTGATGCTCAGAAAACTGTCTCTAATGAAACATCCATTCACAGGAAAGTAAAGACTACCCATCGTAAGCGATTTCTCAAATATAGAAGGAAAAATAAAAGGAGAAATAACAAGTCGAAATATCCTGAAGGTCACTCATACCAGTTTGAGTTGTTCAATGGAAATTCTAAATCGTCCATTAAATAAAAACCTGATGATAGTGTTATTGCTGACTTGTATTGATTGAGTTGAAGCACTATTCTTTAAAAGTTAATATAAAATTTATACGTTTAACCTTAAATCACAGCCATAAGCTAAAATAAAACTGTATAGAAAGCTGAATAAGTTATAGTTTATGAATGGTTAGGGTGTAATAAGTACCTTTGTAAATCAATAAATCAAAAATGGTTATCGTACGATTATTTCTATCGTCTTTTACAAAATTGATGAATATTGTTACTTATCATTAACTCTAGAAGACGGGATGACTAAGTTCTTAGGCGCGAGGTTCTTAAAGTGTCCGATTCGGAACGTCATGCGTTCGATTCCCACCTGGATCAAATAATATTTTGAATAAAAATTGCTCACTCCCAACAAAGCCCACTTGCTAGACTAGTTTATCGCTACCATTACCAGTAACAGCAATTCTGAGAAAATGGATTGCTTGAGATTCTGTTTGATATTTAGTTTCGACATCTGTTCCACAGGTTGTCGCTTCCTGGTGAGCATACAAGTTATCGTGAGCTTTAGTACGGAAAAGGAAATGTAATTATGGGTAATGAGTAGTTTTCGGTAATCATTTCATCAAGAAATAAAAGTTTCAACTACCATTTCGAAGTATAGATGATATAAGTTTGTTGAAACGTTCATCTCTAGATGAAATGATTACCGAAGTATACACACTTCCCATAATTACATTCTCTTTTCCATACTAAAACTCATGGTAACTTTTATTTTTGGAAAATATTAAAAAGGAAACGAATAAACAGTTAAAACTTGTAATAACTCAATTCGCAGCGACAACCTGGGGAATAATTACCCTAGTTTCCGATGTAATATGAGGGATTAATCTAATAACAAAACAAGTTTTATTTTGTTAACATGTGCATTCATATAAGCTCTTCTTTGGCTAATCCGCGTTAAACTTGGATATAATTCTGAAATATAAAATTCCTTTTTAACAATAACCTATAGTATGTTGATTCTCATTTATGGCATACATTTTCAAGAAACTGGGCAATAACTAGAATAAATATTTATGTGGCATTCAATTTCTCGTTTTCATAATTTTTTTTTTATATTCCCTCCCATTTTATTTACGTAATAAAGATTTCACATTCATTAAATTTTTGATTTAAGAAGAGATTAGTCATTGACAATCTGGAACTTATTTTTTTATCGTGTTGGCAACAGTTCTGGCCTAAATTGGCGGACTTCATCAGACCACATCAACTTAAGGTAGACTTACATTTTAAACGAAATATAAAGGAACATAGAACCAAAAAATATTTGTTCCGATTTAAACTAGTCAGCAAAATCTGTAAGTATCACTAGATACATGAAAAACATATTAAATACCAACATTTAAATGATTGTGCTAAAATATACTGGTAAAGATACTAAGTGGTCTCAAAGAGGGATTTGTATGTGGAATTAAACAAATATATACACCATTCATTAAGTTAATTTATTATAAATATTGGAGTGTAAATAGTTGTTATTTATTTTATCTTATTCAATATTTTCTTTTCTTTTGATTATTTAAAAAAAATATCATGTATAATTATTTTTTGCTATTCTCAATCTTTGAATTTATAATTATTTTATATGAGCTATGTTTAGATATAATAATATATACTTTATCTAATTGTAATATGAAATAAATTATGAAATACGTTCTGAAGGGGCTAGCATAGAAATATATACTGTCATTGCAGGGTTACAATATTAGGAAAAAATAGAGCATTTTTGAATATTTAATGAGCATGGGAGAAAGGTTTATTACAAAGTTTAGGTCAACGATTTGAAAAATAAAATAAATTATCATTAATGAATAGTAAGTTTTTAGACTCATAATCCAAAATATTCAATATGATTTTATTAAATTTATACAGGCATCCAGACATTTTTATTTGGTTTTATAACTGGTATTTACAATGTTTTTATTCCCTTTTATTTTATCTTTCCTGTTATTTTTCAGACTTTCTTATAGTTTTTAATTTTCTTGTAGCATTAATGGTAATTATACATTTTATTGGCCTTGATAAGACCCTTGCAACGATTACCTCCATTTTCATCTTTTTGAATCATTATTGGTTTCTTTTCCCAAACTACTTGCTAAAAATTATTTATTATATATATATATATATATATATATATATATATATATATATATATATATATATATATATATATATATATATATATTCATTTTTCCAGGCATCATTGAAAAAAATAGTCTTAACTTATATATTTTATCTTATTTATTTTTATTAATTGTTATAATTTTTATTTTGAAGAGAAACATTTGTCCAGGCCGGGATTAAAACCCGCCCAAGTAGCCCACGTCACTAGTGTGGTGCTCTAGTTGGTTAGAGGCTGGACAAATCTTTTCTCTTCAAAATAAAAATACTTAATATATATAATTTGTAAAATAAACATACATATAGAATGTATGTTATAAATTTTTATATTGCAATGTCTTTGTTGTTTGGTTTTAAGGGTGAAACACCGCAGGTGATTAATATTGCCCCTATGCAATGAAAAAATCTGATTTATATATAATTAAAAAAAAAGAGATAAGGAAAAACTAAATAGAAATTAAGTAATAAAAAAACAAGTGAAGTAAACCTTTGAACGCTAATAGAAATTTTAAACAAATGTAGTGGAAATGTTATAAAAAACTCTAAGGAAATTAAGTTAAAATAATAGTGGGTTAAAATTAGTTGAAATGCCCTGAAGGGAATGTATCTGCAGCCCTGGTGTATAAGTGGTGACTACAAATTGGGTCTAGTGTGTCAAGTTTTTATTGATTCAATAAAAATTCAACGTATTGAGTATTGTATTGAGAGAATCGTATCATTCTTGTAATTTTTGGCTTGAAATGGAGTTGTAACGTAAGCAAAGCTCCATTACAAACCAATACCTGACATATTTTTTTCCTTTTTCATTATTAATTCCATTGGACCACATATTCATTGGGGGTGTAGATTTATTAATATATTCATGTATATGTAGATACATATAGTATACTCCACTGATTGTGTTTCTGATGCTGCTTTATCTGGTTCTTTGTTTCCAGAGATTTCGAAACAACAGAAAATTCAGAAGGATGTCATTTATCTTGAAGAACCTTCAATTTTTTTTTAGTCTTAGTGAATTACTATATGGATGGAGAAAATGCTGTTAATGGCTGTAGTGGGCACCAGGTGAGTCATAGTAAACCGTTATTGACTGATCTGTTAATGTTAGAATTAGTTGAAGAGCTTTTAGAATAACCATCTGTTTTTAGCCTTGAATATAACCTATGCACCAATTTTCAATGAATGAATATTAAATATTTTAGTTTGTTTTTTATTCCAAAGAAAGGTAATGATACTTCACAATACGAACTATCTAACATTTAGTAAAATACATAGCATTTAGTAATGTGACCATTTTATTTAAATAAGCAGCACTCCTCTGTTACTTATGATTATTAATTAAATTATAGAAATTTATAAAACAAAAATGCGTAAAACAGTCAATGAGGAAATATTTGACTGTAGACATCCATAACGTATTTCGTGTCCATTTTGTTTTATGTTTTTTACAAATTTTTATTGGTTGTAATAAATTTGTTCATGATATATATATATATATATATATATATATATATATATATATATATATATATATATATATATTTATATAATAAAATATGAGACTACATTGGTAATATATTTAATTTCATTCTTGTTATTTTTAAATTTTTCAATATTGGTTTTACTTTTTATCTTTGAAGATTGTAATATAAATTGAAGTTTTAAAAAGTAAAGTAATCTATTCTATCTTGTATAAGATTCAGGGAAAATATTAAGATTGACAATAACAATAATTCTTTAATAAATTTTATTCTCCAATACATCAATAGTACTACACAACATATTTTAGTAGGTTTGTTTCCTTTTTTATATTTATTATAATTTAAAGGTTTCAATCAATGAGACATAATAATGTTTTATAAACAAACAACTTATGCCAAAATACATATTTCTACAAAATAGAGTTTTGAACATCCAAATCTTAACACATTCATGAGGAAACAAATGTTAAATGTAATGCCATACTTTGTATAGAATTTTTTTTTTCATCATAATCATTTAATTATTCTGAGTAGTTTTCTCTCAAGATCCTAATGTCAAGAATACATATATCTGAATATATTTTTAAAAATAAATTATATGATGTACAGGAATATAATGTAGCTACACATGTAGGCCTATTTTCATAACATAAAATTACACACCCATTCAATAACATACACACATTTTTTTCCTTTTTTTAGATGGAGCTTGATTGTTTTACCATTGCAAACCTATAGGAACTTAAACATAGCATAAGCATTACTTAGAGTAAATACTTTAGGCTGGTTCGTTAAAACTATTTTCAAGTTTAAAATTAAAATGTTGCTACAATTCTAACTCATACAACATATTTCCTTTTTTTCGCCTAATGGACGCTTTCTTAAATTTGTATATATATATTTTTTCATTTTTCTTTTCAAAGTAAACACATTTTTTCGATTGGTTTAACCGGAAAGTCAAATGTTTGCAATGTATGATCGTGCGCATAATTTAATGACCACCCCTTAAGTCATGCAAATAAGTGGCAAATTATAAACCTACTATAGACCAAAATTGTGTGATGTGACAATATGGCAAACAAACAAACATGAACAACTGTATTACTGGTACACCTATCAGAGAAAGATAAATACTTATTATATTAATTGTATTATGGCTGATTATTATTACATGTATTCTAATAAATATTGAGACTACTAAGACATCCTGTAAACTATTACATACTGTTACAAATCAAAATATTAATATTACTAATAATATTACTGTCGTAGCAATTATATTGGACTTATAGCAGAAATTAAAATAATAACCTGATGCACGTTAATAACCAGTTAGCTATATGTATAAACATATTTATTTATGATAAAATGTACTATATAATGCTGAAGTGGTGTAACAATTTCAAGATATATTGTTTAGTTTGGCTGACGAAACAGAATCTTACGATCGTTCATCGCCTGTTTTATTCAATAATATATGTAAATATGGACTGTTTTCTTCCTATTGAGACCATCAGGTTACTATTTGATTAGAGTATAGTCACCATATACAAATATCAGAAAATGTTCATAGGCATTTGCAAATGCATCACCTATTTAACAGACTAATCAAAAACAATTAAACATATCGGAGAGGTAGGGAGGTGCTATTAAAATTACACTAAAAAAATTGGTCTAGTAACAACTAAAAAATGAAAAAAAAATACAACACAACAAGGTTGAGAACAATTAATAATACAGCAACTACTAAAATACGAGTAACACATTGGCGGCAACATTTGTATTAGTTAAGAAGTACTATTGTTAACAACAGATTTATTGAACATTTTCTGATATGAAATGACTCCGAATGCATTATAATTAGTTAATTGTAAAACATTCATGTATCTTAACATTCTTGCTTACTTAACAGATTATAAAGTAGAAGTAAAAACTATTGTACTAAATTGTTCATATGTGTATTTAAGTGAAGTAAAGGCATATAAGTAACAAAAACTTGGTAGGTGCCACTCGAATTTCCAATTAGTTGGTATAACATTTCAGATTTATTTTTTCTAAACAAAGATGTTGGAAGTTTTCAATAATTGTTTAATTTATGTGCACCTATTAAACAATCTATTAATCATCATTATGAATGACCAACAAACGATAAGAGAAGGCAAACTGGAAGGAGAAGGAGACAGAAGAAGTAAGAGTAACTGAACATGAAAACATTAAAAGTAAAAATCTAACATGGTAACACGAGAACATATACTAACATGGGAAACGGTTTCTGCATGTGATTGGTTTTTCAAGCATACCACAATATAAAACCACAGCAAACAAAGAAAGATTAATAACTATGAGCTTACAATTACATTTATCTGTAACTTAACGGTTACAAGAAAAAATTTTATAATATATTTTATTATGGAATGTAGTAGCTTTACATGAAGAAAAGCTACTACAAGAAAAAGCTCGCTGGTTAGGCGAGACAAATTATTACTGAAGGTATGCAAATACCTTTTGTGTGATATCATTACATAATAGTATTTGACATTATGTATTGACACTGTTCTTATGGAGTGAATTATGAACGTTTTGCAAATACCACAGTAAATGTGGTTCCTGTCTATTGTCAACAGTAAAAACTGTTTCCGGCATCTAGAGAGATTCAATCTGGCTAGGCCAAGTAGAGATATGTAGATACATGGTTATCTTTAGAAGACGACCATGTATTTGGGCTATTGTAAATAACACAATTTGTGGTGCATTATGGTGCGCCCCAGTCTGCGGGGACCGAAGCACAATGGGCTATTGCAGCATTAAAAAAAATGACTCGAATAGACCTTTAAAGGACTGTACAATTAAAATATATACAAATACTGTTTGCATAATATCGTTTATTATGTAAACGGTCTATTGTAGTCGTACATAATTGTGCCATACTATTTATGTAATTTGGGCTATATACAATCATCGGTACATAATAGTATCAGACTATTATGGTGAAGCCGGTTTGTCGTCTTATCAAATGTGTGTATATGGTACATAATAGCAAGTGTTATTATGTATTAGAGCTATTGTAATGTCATTGGGAAATTTGAGTGAGAATATTGAACGCCCCAGTGTCCGACTGAGGCGTTTTGGGCTATTGCAAATCCATGAAATTGGTGTATATGGTACACGCCCTGGAAACCCCAGAACGTGTATTGGTACTATTTCAGTTGTGGAAATTTTTAATATTATGATAATAGTGTCAGACTATTCTGTACTGATTTGTATTTTTGAAGAAGTAGGCTATTTTGTATTTGGTTTAGATCATTTTCTCCTGTAAATAAAAAGAATTGTAGGCAAGAAAAGCTGCAGTCTGTAGTAATGAGGAAGCTCTATGTGTATCGATCGAAAGATGGGGAAGAACTTATGAAGTGAGAAGCAGGCAAGTGGAAATAAAAAAAAGGGATACATCGACTGAAAAAAATAGAGGAAGATAATAGAGAGATTTCGGTTCATTCGGTCTCATTCAACAGTGACGCATGACTCATATGAACTTAGCGCTTTGAACATTTTCAGAAACGGAATCCTGAATTGACGAAAACAAATAGTAATACGATTAAATTGTTAGTGTCGAAACGGAAACTATTAATAAAACTGTTTAAAATAACCACTTATCCCCTATCTAAGATATTAATAATAAAAAAACTAAACTTGTTCACACAACTCACATCACCACTATTGAAATAGGTTCACATTGGCTCAAGAAGGTAGGTCATTCATCGTCTATTTTACCCAGTCTTTTTCAGCAGTATAGTTTTTTAGTAGTAGACTTTTGAGGGACTAAAAAATGTTTGTAATAAAATATTAGACAATGATTTGATCTGGAAGGAGCACATAAATGTGAAGGATTGTCATCATAGCCAGTATTTTTATTTCAGAGGCGTCACATTCAGGTGAGAGAAACCAACGAATATAAGGGCAAATAAGCAGAAGCAAAATGCCTTATATCCGAAGTAACACTTCTATATGTACAGTACCATATTTCTAAAAAAATGTCATTAGATATGCCAGCGTATGGCATACTGCATATACATCTATTTTTATACACTATGGAATGATTTACATAAAACCGGGTCTATTGTTTTACATTAATATTTACAAATATATGAGGGTTATAACTTAACACTATTGACCGAAAGACGTTCAATTTGATTTTGATTTTCAGTAAGGGTAGTTCCGGTATTACTTTCTTCTTTTTTTTTGTTTATATTATTGGCCGATAAAAAATTATTAATTTTGAAGGCTTATAACCCTCACTAACTTACACATAAGTTGCATAAAATTTGCAATTTAAGATTACCAACTGTTATTCTACAGTAAAAAATTACCTAGTATTGTCCATTTACATAAGATAGAGACTGTAGTTTGCACCAAAATGTGTAAGTGCTACAGAGATATAATGTACAGAGTATATAGTAACTTTTATTCTTTTTTTTAAAAAAAGGAGAAACTTTATATTTATATATTTATGTATTTATATATATATCTGAGCTTGGTGGGGTAAATGAGACGTAGGAGGGAAACAAACACTCTAACAACATCCACACAAAATAAAAAAATATAATAATAATTAGTCTAAAATTAAACATTTATTGGGGGAAGAATTAAATATTGCTTTGTCAAACCTGACATAATCAATTTAGCCCAATAAAAAAAAACAGCCAAACAAGTCTTAACAACTTAACAAATTAAAGCACCATTAGTCATGGAACAATTGCAGAAAGAAATAACAGAAAAGGAAGAAAACAACACAAACAACATATAAAAAACAACAACAACTAAATCAATTCGATGGAACAATTTCTCGAAAAAATACTAAACCAATTGTTAAAGTTGGTCAAGCTTGACAGGTTATAATTTTCCCCAAAAAACAAAACATAAAACATTCAACAAAATTTGCCTAATAGTGCCCGTGTCGATTGCAACTTTAAGTGAAATGTTATATCTTTTACAGAATCTATCCTTTAATTGTTTATATCTACTTTAAACATATTTTCTTGAGAAAATCAGCATACTAAAGAATATAATATTATCAATTACATCTGATATATATATTTAATATAAAACATCTCATATATAATATCATATAATTATTGACGTTTTTGTTTTACTCATATAATTCTTTGTTTTTCTAGGAAATATATTAGTAAATTCATGTATGAAACAATAAACAAATATATATATTATAATAACATTAATCTAGATTTCAAATATTACAAAAAAACATAATAAATTGCAACCCCCAAATAACAAATAAAAGTGGTTAAAATAAAAAAAATATTTTTAAATAATATCAGTCGTCATACTTAATTCCTATCGAATAAAAATTAAAAATCTAAACAAGGCAAGTACCTCTAACCACAGCTATTGACATAGTATACATTTCATACAAGGCTTACCACACAACAATTTTAGAAGGCTGATGCGAGCTTTATGACAGAACAGTGTAGTCTTCAATATAACTTTTGTTTTTGTTTTTCGTAAAATAAAATTACATAGCCATTAAAAAGAGCTGAATGATAAAATATTTTATTTTAAACTATGTAATAATAAAATAGTAATTTTGTTGTAACGACTACATATATAATTATTCCTTTATTCAAATGTCCTAATATGTATAATAAACTTAGCCGATTTTTGATTTTTCATTCCTTACTACCGATAATATTTTCTAATCAGTTGAAAATTATTCTTAATACGATAAAATTTCTCACATATATTTTCGACACCACAACACAAATTAATAAAAGATTCCAAAGTCATAAAATTCGCTTCACCATGTCATATTTCAATTTTATAAAAATCAAATATTTTTCTTTCGTTTCATTTTCTTTTTCCTGAAATATAGTCATTGTTTCAAAAATACACTAGTTTACCAATTGTTCGGGCTATTTATGAATTTTGGAACTAAACTTTTAAAAAAGTGCTGCTCTTTAAAATTGTTGACAATAACAAAATTATATAAATAATAATCACTTACTTATTAAAGTAAGTTCTCCATGTACACTTTAACAAATACGCAAATATCACTAACACATTGGATTAAAGGAAGGACTTGAAATCGCGTGTTGAGCCTCTGGAACATTCGTCCATTGTCCGCCTGGAGCTGGCAGGCCATAAACGCCAACAATAGAAATTTTATAGTCAATACACCTTTTTATAATAAATATCTTAGGCCTGCCATAAATTCGATTTAAATCTAAATTTATGATATAAAATAACCTTAAAAATTAATAATGCCCAACTAGAGGAATTTGAATTTATATTTGCAACCAGGCGAAAACAGAACCGAATGTTCCGGACGTCATCAAAACTATTCTGGCACAAATGACGGATACTTCAAAACAATATACATCAGTATCGTTACAGGGCCCAGTCTACGAACCCTTCGACAAACTTTACCATTCCTCAAAATGTCTGCCATTTCTGCCAGTCTTACGCTTTCATAAAACTAAATATAATTGGGAAGCGTCAAAACAAAAAAAAACTTATGTACACGATGCTCTGATATACATGCTGTATGGAGATACAAAGGGACAGTGGGGATTTGTACAACATTAGCTAATTAAGTAGATACATAAGATCTAGTTCAGAAATAGGAGAAGTCTCATGGGTTGAGGTGGTGCTGTTGGCTATTGGCCGAGAGAGAGAACCCGAGCGCCCTGGGGTCTCCGTGGAGGCGGAGGGCTTGCTCAAGGCGCTGCTCCTGGAGGCGGAGGGCCTCGGTGAGGTCAGGGGAGACCTGACCGGGGTAGCCTTGCCCTCCTTGTTGGGGGCCTCTCAGGCCGTTGTCGGCCGACGAGGTAGAGGCCACCACTGCCTGGGTAACGGCCAGCCTCAAGGCCGCCTCAGCCTGCGACCTAAGCAGGACTTCTTGCATCCGGAGGGCTGAGCCCTGGTCCTGCTGGGCCTGGAGTTGGTGCCCGGCCGCATTGTCCATCACCATCGAGGTCATCGAAGCACGGACGGCCGCGTTCATCAGCTGCATCGCCGATGACATACTTTCTGCATTCGCTCCCACTTGCCCATTACTGAAACATTGAGAAATTGACAAATTATAACTGATTGCTCCAGTATTAAAATTATCAAGTATAGTTGATATTGAAATTGAATAAGAAGTAATATGTCTTATGGGAGTTGATATGAGCTACCTGTGGACTTGCTGATTCTGCTGGAGGGCGGAGGACTGGGTCATCCTCATGGCAGCGGCTAGGTTGGCCGCTGCGACCTGGACCACGGAGGCGGCTCCGCTGGGGGACTCTGCCCCCGACACTCCCATCGCTGCGGCGGCGGCCGCCTGCTGCTGCCCCACTATCAGGGCCGTCGCCGCCCTCTGCAGGTCCTCACTGTTGTAGTTCTGGCCTTGCTGGTTCAGGAACGGGTGACCGTTGCTTCCGCTCGCATCGACCAGACCTGTTGATAAGAATGAACAGTACTGAATGGCTTGTTTAAAATAGAAGGATTATGTCATATAAAGAAGTTGCGGTACTCACCAGATCTGGCTGCCATGAGCTCTGCTAGCTTGGCAGTGGCGGTATTGTTGTTATTATTATTATTGTTGTTGTGGAGAAGGAGGGTGTTGGGCGTGGAGGCGGTGGGCGCCGCGGTGTCGGAGCCGGCAGAGCTGAGCCGCCCCTCGCCACCGCCGCTGCTGTCGGAGTGGGCCGACGGGGAGCCCGGTCCTGGGCCACCGCTGAGGCCGGGTAGACCTAGCCCTCCGGCCGCCGCCGCCAACAAGCTCTCTCGCTCTCTCCGTTCTGCCGCTGCTCGCGATAGCACGTACTGTGCAGCGAACTGGTGCTTCGGGTCCATCCTCATGTGCTCCATGTGGGTCAGGAGTCCTGTAAGAAAAGGAATTGTTTCAGTTAACCCTTTCTTCTAAGAATAATGGATATTATATCTTTTGTTTTATTTTTAATGGTGCGTTTCCTTACCGGACTCGTGGGTGAAGACGGCCTGGCAGACGGAGCAGGGCCACATCCTGAGGGAGGTGGCGAACTGTGCGGTCTCCGGGTGACAGGCGAGATGCTTCCTGAGGGAGCCCTCGTTGACGTAGTGCTTCCCGCAGACGGGGCATGGGTGGTTGGCAGTCCGCCGCTTGGCGACATAAGGGCTGCCGGACATGTCCGCGAACGGCACTGAAGGCATAAGCATATCTGATTAAGAACAAATTTGTTAGTAACAAGGAATTACATTTCAATAGTATAAAATATTAATATATAATGATTAATATACTAGTTTTAACTAACTAACTTAGTTTTAAGGCTATTCTAAGGATCTAGAGCAGTGTCTCCCAACCTTTTTTGTACCAGGCCCCCCTGTTAAAAATAAATTCTACTACTATCCCCCCCCCCCCTCTTGCACAATAAATTGTATGGGTATATGAAAAAAAAAAAGTTTTACATTATAAACAAAACATTTAGTTTTACTGTCACAAGATACAACATTATAAGTTTCAATTTACGGTAAAGAAGTACTGGTAAGAGAGATATAATTAAAATTAAGTCAGAATTTTTCATTTTAAACGGGTCTCGGGCCCCCCTCCGATTTGTACTCACGCCCCATCTCCAGGTAGGGAACCACTTATCTAGGTAAGTTTTGCTTTTTGACTATAACTCTTCATCTAAATTGGAAATAATATATTATTTTGATAATACCAATTATAGAATGAACTTTATCATCATTAATTATTTTGACTGCCTTTCATGAATGATATGAAAACCTTTAATGAAGAACAGAGATTTCCAAATAAATGAACAGTTAGCCAAATATGAAACAACGAATTTGGAATATACTTGAAACCAAATAATAATAAAATATAACGGGAATATATAGTTATAATTGTTCAAAACACAATGACCCTTTAGCAAAATTATTTTTTTTATAATATCAATGCCTCATTTATTGTTAATGTTTGAGAAAAATACGATTTGGAAATTTCTGTTCTAAATCCTTAAACTATTATATTAAATTAAATTAAAAACATATTTATTGATACATATTACATGTTTTTTTAAATTTTACAATGTTATTATTTTATGTTTAAATATTTATATGTTCTTTGATCTAATAGATCCTTTACAATTGAGATAAGTTACCTTTATGCTTTTATAAATATGTAAGCATGGGCGTGCCAACTACAAAGAAAATGTTATATGGATAAAATAGGTTTTAACGTCCTGTGTCTGATAACGTTATCGAGAAGCGCATATGCTTCGTGCTTATCGGTTCAATACAGCGTGGTGGCACTATTAGTAGGAGGGGATGATGTAATTTTTTGACCACCCGCTCAAAGACAGTGGTTAGAGAAGAAATAGAAAAAAATACTCTTTTGTTTTTACTTCTGGGACCTCTTTAGAACTCGAGGAGTCGACGAAGTATTGGCATGATGTACGACACAAATGAGAAAATGGCTATGTAAAGGCTTAGTTCCAAAACCATTTCCCTTAAAAAAATCCATTGATGAATTAAAATGCGCGATCATTAATGTATTTATTGGGTTTGGAACACATAGTGAAGTCTGCATATGCCTGATCACGTATATACTTTAATTTAAAATTCATTTAAATTATAAATCAATTAGTAATTTCTTTCTTTATTAGGAATTATGGCCAGTTTACGTATTTTTTTGTTGAACGCATTTTTACAAAAAAAATAAAAAATATTAACGTATACAGGGGTGCTCCAATGTTACCAATAAATGCTATATTCTAAATAGTTCATTATTTATTAAATCAACAAAAAAGTAAAAATCTATTTAACCCTGAAAAGGCATAGATAATGGACAAACACAATTAAGAAAAATGTTTCTGAATATTTTAAAACATTTTTTTCAAGGGTACACAAACAAGAAATTAATACATTCCGGGTATTAGTGTAAATAAAATCGTATTAATTTATAGGGAATAAGTCCATACTGAGTCTATAAGAGTTTGAGAATTTTGTCTTCTAAAATGTGGGAAAATTTAACTTAATATTTTAACCTCTAAATTATTGATTCTCCCCTAACCAAATAATTGTAGTATTTAAAAAAATAAAATAAATATATAATTATAGCTGATGGTTATCGGCTTCTAATATAAAAACTGTTTAATCGAACATCAATCAAAACGTAGACGTTCAATTATGTTTTAAAAAATCAAAGAAGTGTCAAGGATGAGTCTTTATAGAATAGAAATTCTTATTAAAACTTTATCGGAGCGAATTCCATACTTGACCTGCAAATCGGAAGGGAATCCATTGAAGAAAACAGCAATAATTACTACCGGCAATTAAAAAAAAAAAAGGTAATAAATTCAGAAAGTGATCTATTTTGACATCGACCACTTTCAAATTACTTTTTGATTTATTAATATAGGGGGAGTTACGATCATTTAATGGACGGCAGAAGACATATAATATAAATTTAATGACGGTAAAAATAAGTCGGGCGATGGGGCAGAGGGCTTGACATGGCGTGCTGCATGAACTTAATTCCGCAGGTCCGGCCGGAGGTCGGTATAGTCTACTCCATACCGCCTCTTCTTATTTTCGCATTTCCTTTTTATTTAGTTCTTTTTTCCACTTCAATGTGTTTCTCTTCGTGTACTTATTTTATTTTATTTTTTCCAGCAAGGCTTTGCGAACCGCGGGAGGTACGAGTTCATAAACCAGTCTGGCCTGAGAAGATTGTGGGTGAGCCCAACACCTCGTGGGTCGCATCAGGTACCAACTTAAAAACTCTATTACTTAGCCGGGACTAATTTTTAACTTAAGGTGAGAAAATGAAGTTCATAAATTTATTTTATTTATTCACTTTTTTTTTTGCTGCAATCAAAGATAAATTTAAATTTATTTGTAACGAACAAACTGTTTCCCATTTGCGTTTTGAAGAAAGAATCGTTTTCAGATGCTTTCAGCGCATATTTCAAACCTAATAGCTCTGATTATATTGATGCTAGAATCAAATAATTAAAAGTGAAAATATTTCATGACTGACTGAGAAAAGAGTTTTCTTGATTTGAGCGTATAGTGTAAGGGATAGAAAAAAAGTAAATTTATCACTCATAATAATATAAATTGCAACATATGACGGGACCTTTATTTGTTACATGGCTATGTTATAATTATGTATCTTTTTTTAAAGTGTCATTATTTGTTCTAAATTTAATCATTTGTGCCTTTAAACATTGTGGACATGTCGCAAATGTGCCACAAACAAGGTTTTTCGCACAAATATTCAACTTTACAGTCATATATATTTATGTTTATTGCATCTAATAAAATTTATTACTATTTGATGCGGTTGGTAGGCGTGGCATTTGAAGAGCAGAACGGTGCATATTGATATTAACAGCTTGGAGAAATGACTGATGCAGTTGGGAACGACATAGGACGTCGTTCGGGAACGAGGTTTTGAATTATTGTAGGGGCCGGTTAATATATCCCACTCTAGGATCACCAACACACGCCTCCTCTGCAAATCAATACCCGCTCCACGCTACCATATCCTATGTTTCCCCGCCAGAATCATCAGATGATTAATTCAATCGTAAAATACCGAACTGTAACGTCAGTTTATTCAGAAAGAAACAGAGTAATCTAAAGTCCGATATCCTCTTATACTTGCTCGTAAAAAAATATCACGACAGAAAACCTAAAAACTAAAAAAAAACACAGTATAATCCAAGTTTTACAGCCGTGTGTACAATATAGACCATATTTCGTTTAATATATCATCAAAAATGTTTAATAGTACGGAAAGATTAATCTTGTTTCAGTTTAAAAATGTTCAACAAATGTAGGTCATTAGTATTTTAGTACAATCCATTTTTAAATATTTGGAGAGTGGATTCTGTAATTAGTTTTTCAGTGAATTCTAAGTTATTGTGAATCGATTTTATTACGATTATAAATTTAATTGTTGATGCCAATAATATAGTCATTGTAAATAGATAGGATCGTAAGAATAATTGTGTGATGGATTCAAGGTTTTATTGTAAGTATTGTTGAAAAATTAATTCCTAGTAGTTCCTACTAAAAATTAGTAGGAAAAACTAATTCCTCTATATGCAAACTTTTCTCATTTTCCATATTAGTAGAAATTCTGATAATATGGTTAGAGCGTGAAAATGAATGACAAGTGAAAAAAGTAGGTCTTAACTGTCTACGGAGTCTTGGTGAAGCGCAAGATCTCTGACAAGTAGGGGCACTTTTATTATTTGATATTTATTCATTTAACGACACTTTATGCTACTTAGCTAATTGGACGATGCAACATTGGGAGGCCTAAATTTTGCCTATCCCAGTATAATTAGGATCGGTATCTTTAACGAGTACCTGACAAGCTCGATGATTCATGCTTTATGCCCTAAAGAAGGTAGCTTTGCGAACCACTACACCACAGGTTCTGTTCTGATAGTGCCAGTGATAGAGAATGCTGGATTGGAACTTGTCCAACAGCTTTTCAGCAATGTGGTAACTTATCTCAACTATGCTAAAATAAGGAATACTCCTAGAATAATGGATCTAGCGCTTGATACTGAAGGTATTATACTAATATCTGTAATTAATGCTATATATTGATGTAAAGTAAAGAGATGAACTTACTTGGCATGGTCGTCGTGTTGGGATCCTTGTGGGCGTGCTTCATATGGTCCATGAGCGCCTCCGTCCCGAGGAAGATCTTGTGGCAGACTGGGCAGGAGGTGGTGTTGGGTCCTCCGATGAGAGCGGCATGCTGCTGCAACACATCCACACGGAGCTCAGCCTCCTGGACACAACACAGGGAACGCGTTAGCGTTTCCGGCAGTCGACAAATATCTACTGGATTGGAAAGGATTGAGGCTTCCAAATTTGGGTGTAAGATATCAAAGAGGCTCCGGAATCGGGAAGTAGTGAGCAACAGTGAGAAATACATGTGTGTATACAAAATAAAAGACCTACATGATTATAAAAGTGCAAATCTCCAATTTAAGGAAGGTAATCCAATATCAAAAGTAACTGATCCATTCAAGAAACTAAAAACAGTTGATTTATAATAAACTAATTTACTAAAAATACTATGCAGTGTATAACAGATAACATTTTATAATGTATTGGGAATCTTTTTTACTACCGGAATATTTATTACTAAAACTCTAATTTAAAAAAGTTACATAGATAATATGGGAGCGAGGCTGACCCAGGCTCTATAATAGTGGGTATCCATAATAGGAGGAAAAATGGCGGCTGAGCGTGAACTCGGACAAATCAACTCCCTGCACAACCTTTATCCTTGAAATAGTACAGTACTGTACCATGCCCTGAACCAAAGACCATCAATGGTTTGTAGTGGTACAGGTTTTTTTTAATATACATCGCTCCTTAAAAATAACAATGACATAGTTAAAAATAAAATTGTTTTCAACAAGGGTATTTGAATGTTCCACGCGAGTTAAAAAGAGAAAAAAAAATGTGTATTAGTGAACCAAAACATTCCAACCGTAATGATGGTATCGAAATTATTTCATTAACCATTAGAAAAGTTTTAAAGTTTGAATTTAAAAAAAATTTAATTATCTAATTATTACTATAAAACTTCAAGCTCAAACATGATACAACTCAAGACATGGCTTTATTAAAATAAAATAAAATGTTGGAAATGGAATATCTGAAACAAAAAGCTTCAACTAATACAATTGCTAGCGAAGAATTTCGCTCTATTGAACGGTTCAGTATTGAACGATGCCACTTCCTTTTATAGAAAAAATGCCAATATTTGAGTTATTTTATTAATATTTTATTTTAAATAATAAGTACTTTTGAAAATCTACGTCTTAAATAAAAACAAGATAATTTTATCAAGAAATATTTTGATCACATACGCAACAAAACCCAGCGTTGTACGGCTCAATGCCGCTATGCACATATTGATCCTGCCCAAAGGGTAAGGCAGCGTTGCACCGATGGATATTCATGTTGTCACCGATAATAAATAATAAATAATGAAAAATTTATTGATTTTAGAGCGTAGAGCCTGTGTTACATTTAATTAATCCGGCAAACAGTATGGAGGAGTTGCACAGGAGTGCAAATAGGTTCGGCCGGAGTGGTTTCTGTTTATACTGTTGGCGGTGTGTACCCAAGCCAGCCAAAAACAGTACTGCCACAGCTCTTTGATGCCTGCTCTTTCAATAATATAGCACCGCCTATAGTGAACTGTTGGTACTCCCTAAGGTAAACATTTCGCTTTAATAGGCCACAATGATCCTGGTTATATTCCGGAAAAAGTGTGTAGGGAGAGGTTCGGAGGGTGCGTAGGAAATCCGCTAAGGTAGCTCACATAACCTATACAAGGTTCAAGAAACTATATCCAGACTTTGATTATTAATGTTACATTGTAAATATGAGTCTTTTCTACTCTAGGACTGTCAGTTAATTTATAGTAACGTCTGCCAACTACTTTATTTTTCAGTAACTGTTTAAGTTACATGACAGTTATCATGAATATGTGTGAATAGGTTATTTCTATTTTCAACACTAGAAGTTACGATATTAGAAAAAAAACTCGCGATCTTGGGTTTAGTAGGTTGTTAGGCTAACCATTAGACCACTGGTCACCTTCAACATGAATTTAATAGGACTTGTGCTAATAAGAAGAAAATGGTGTAGCCCCAAAGACAAGACTAATCGAAGTAGGACATTAAATGAAGTACGTTAAAACTAAAACGAAGCGATTCTGTTACAACCGAACCTATCGAGAATCTTTGTGGTGTCAGAGAAATAAAACAATTATTTATTTCAACAAATCTTGAGGGATAAAGGTGATATTTCAGTCTTTTTTTTTTATTTACTAGCGTCATGTTTATTCGGAGCATTCCATAATGAATACATTACACCAATTGATGGCTTTGTGTATTCTGTTCCCGTTTTGTAACTCAGCTTGTAATAACAAATGCCCGGAATAAGATGGCTCCGTATGATATTTTGTGTCGGGCGCAAACTAATGAAAACACGGGGTTAATATTTGTTAATATATTCAGTTCTCACGGGGTTGTTTGTACTGGGCTATCCGGGAAACATCCGAATCCCGCAAATACAATTGGACACCGGACGGACGGGACATCATAGAGCAAACACTGCCCAAACAGTGCGAATAACAAATTATTTCCCCGCGCGCCCTACACACCGCGGTAGTGCGGTTATTATAATTGCAATCAAACAGCCACCGGCAGGCCTGATAATTAACAAACATTCTCTAACATAAACAGAGGGGGTTTTCAGAAAGGCCTATAGCTACTGGAACGGCAAAAAATTGTCTCGTTGGTTTAATGTTAGTACGTTGGTGAAACCCGATGGCAGCAAGGTGAAACGTGACAGTTTAAGTCCTACCCGTACCTTTGTGGAACGTTTGTAGAGATTCTCTTTAAATTTACCAAACTGAGACAATATTATTTTCGCTCTATTGGACGGTTCAGTATTGAACGATGTCACTTCCTTTTATAGAAAACCAGATTTTAAATTTTATCTTCTTATTGCATATTGTACATCATGAGTATCGGTACGATTTCGAGGGTATATTTATGAAACCCAAAGCTTACGGGTTTCATAAATATACATAACATTTACATTTTATAGATTTATAACACCAGTAAACAATTTATTTATATATATTCTACATTTACAAAGCCTCCGTATGATAAAACCATAACAGGAAGCAAGACCCAGAACTATATTTCTCCGCGATATGTAGAACAAAAACTGCGTAAAAGTTACAAATAGCGATGATTAAATAATTCTTCCCATTCCATCTTTAATCAACCTTCTACAAAAATATTGTTGAAGATAAACCCATAAACCAAAAATTATACTATTAATTGTTAACCAAATAATTAGTAACATGCCATTATCTAACTATTTCTTTTTTTATTGTACAACGTCCTTCACCTATAAAATAAAAATTATAATAATTTATTTTTTAAAAGATTATAAGCAGTCATTATTCCATTTATGTACCACACGTAATATGCTAGTACCATTAATTAGTACCATAAAACCATCAATGATTCTTTGTGCATTAAACATAATTAAGAATTTATAAGTTAATTATAAATAAATTGTTGTTAAGTGCTATATTGTTTGGAAATCATAGACTATAAAGTTGGAATATATACTTAGATTTATTCAGATGAGAAAGTTTCTCAAGTCTGTTTAAAAAAATAACTATGACCTCACTCTTGCAATATCCGTCTCGTAAAGAATACAAATAAAAAAATAGACAATAAATAAAAAAATGGCTGCTTTGGCGTCCCAATATTATCGGAAATTATTTTTATTATTTTCTTGAAAGTGAATTAACTAGCTTTTATGTAGGTTTAAGGTTTAAACCGATTTTCTATTTTTATTTTTTGTACCAGCATAACAACCGCGACGAAAAGAATTATTTTCTCCAGAGAAGAAAAAAAAAACACAGACTCCGGCACAAACGGCGTGATTAAGTGAACCGAGGGGAGATGGCGAAAAAAAAATGTTTGTAATAAATTAGAGGCCGTAATTTAAAGAGTCAGAATATTTTATGAATCACGTTCTCCCTGTCTATGTAATGATTATTTTAATTTATAAAAATAAATTATTATTCGATATAAATTATCTTTCCTTATTACTCGATACGCCCAATTCGACCACACAAATAAAACTCTACAAACATAATAATAAAATTATTAAAATAATTGTAGTTATATATAACCTATAACTATAAATATTTAGTGCATAATTAGAAAACGATTTTTATTAGTAGTAATAATTATTTAACATAAGTAATTAATAGTAAGGGCAATAAAACTGCCCCATATCTTCCTCTTTATTATTGGCTGAATATAAGTATCGTTATAAATGATTTTATAATAGGAAACAATTAATTAAAATAATTAGTAGCTATATAATGATAAACTTTAATTTTATTGAATAATTCGAAATTAAAAGCGGATGGAACATAAATTATTCTACGGATCAATTAAGTGGAGTACACTTATGGTTAACTTATGTCTTACTGATTTTTCGAAAATATTTTAATCGGTTGTTTTAAACATAACTTTTATTATTATTGTTATTTATTGATAAAATTTAAATATATTACGGTTAAATGTTGAAAGAGAATAAAACTTTTGAATACAAGGCTAGAGGTGGGCATTGCTCTTTCGACCCCGGAAGCCCTACAGTTTTAATTGATTTTTGTATCAGCTCGTTCGAGTGCTTAATTAGAAAGGCCAAAGAAAAATAAATTCTACAGTATAAAGCAAATGAAATTTTACTAGGCTTTTAAATATATTATAAAACTAAGGGTTTTAGGTTTCGCATAATTGATTGAAATTTCTCATTTGTCCTGTTTTAGATATTTTTACTCCTAATATTTTATGATCCTATACTGGAATTTGTAACAAATGTATAAAAAACACATGATGCCGGCAGAGTTTATCAGAGGACGTAGTGAAAATATTGTAAAAAATTCATACATGCGTAAATTTTACAGGATTGAAATAAAAAAAATCAATTGTGCATCATCTTTTACTGGTATTATGAGAAGTATGTATGCAATTTATGATAGACAACCAGACTATATGATAAAAGAAGTTTATCATTCGAACTAATTTTGAGAAATAAATGTTTAAAACTAAAATACTGAAATTATATTTAAGCCTCAACTGGAGATAAATACGGTGGTAATGATTTTGAACTAGTCCATCATAAGGAAACTGGGGATTATATTAAAAAATATATCTAAAATTTGATGTTAATACCTTAATGGGTTGAATTTATAAGTTATATAAAATGTTAAACACATAATAATCTGCAATTCCAGGCTTTAGTATTTTTCTATAATATTTGAATTATTTTCCGAGTTTAAAGTATGGAAAATAAACTATCTAGACATTAAAATATTCAAAACTTGTGATTTTCGCAAGTTTAGTCAAGCAATGCTTTATTCTCCCGAAACTTCAGATTCAAAACCGGACTAAAACATTAAGAAATAAGGCAAAAAGTCAATTTTGGAATCGTCCACTTTTGAACCTGAACGCATGATACAGAACTATTTATTGTTGTTTTTATTAATAATGAATAACGTATTGCTTGTTCACTTCGACTGACATTATCGTAATTTCATTTAATGTAAGGATTTTTTTTTTTAATGAGTTTGTTGGATGTCTAATTCAAGCCGAAAAAACCCCAAGTTTCGTCCTCCCGAACCTGACCGTGAACCCCCTTCTGCAGGTCTTCGACTTCCCTTTCACCCGCAGCCCTAAGAACAGATGGTAGACCCCAATCCCCGGCGGGTTGGGGTAGGCCCCAGGGAACGACTCTGGAACAAGAGAAAAAAAAGGAGTACTGCAGAAGAATGCGGTCCGGCTGGACTCCCCCGCTCACTTAATGCTATGCATTCTCAGTCCTCCACTATATACATGGTCCTAACTGTTAAACCCATTTTATTGCTCTTCGTAAAATATATATATATCTGATTTATTATTTTAATGTTTTATAGCACTATAACCACTGATTACTAACGCCTCTAAAAAATATCAAAGGCAAAACAGTAAGAATGGCGAATACTTAACATGGCAATTGAGAAGAAAATACCAACACAATGTCTAATCTCTGTAATAAATAATTAAAAGCATACGTAAATAATTTGTGATATAAAGTTAATAGTCAATTTTAAAAAAAAAGTATTTTTTCCCCACAAGAATCGTTGAAATTTATTTGTTTGTTATTAATTATTTGTTTTTACAAATTATATTTTTACTCTAACGAAAGGTCAATGAACCTATGAGTGCATCTCGACCTTACGGCATCCTTGAATCAGTACTTCGAAAACTTTTTATAAATTGTTCTTGTTTTGAAGAGAAAAGGTATGTCAAGGGCCGGGATTTTTATAAATTCATTTGTCCGTTTTTACAGTTGAATTTTTTTAGAAGTGAAAATACGATAAAATTAGATATCAGACGTATTTATTCTTAAATGTAAGCTCGTTTTAGTTATAAAGATCAGGTTTTATAGCAATAAATTTGTCGATAATTTTATTTAAACTTTAAATTATGAACATAATTACGATTCAGTTATTATGAAAAGTATAATAGGTGATTCATAATTGTCTAGTTGTATTATAATAAATTATTTTTACTAGGTGGAAAATACTTGTAGATACTCTTCTCAAGATAACATATATGTACTTCTATATATATCTCATAAACGAATATCGATAAAAATACTGCCCCCGTATATAGATATCTATATTTAAAAAACCAATTAAACTAATAAAAATATTTATTTCACGACTCAGAAACAAACATTACATATTTTTAAACTTAAAAATAATATTTATTTTCTTTTAGTACAATTAATTAGGGTACCGAGTTGAACAAGTCAGCATAGAGGCTGAGTGAGCCCTGGGGGGTCCAAAACACGACTGTTAACAGATTAATTAATTTATCTGCAACAGTTTGATTTGAATACGGAATCTTCGGAATAACTACTTAACGCAAACATGTTAATTCATAACTTGTACAATAACAATGCTATAAGACGACATTACCTAGTAATAAGTTATTAATTATTGATTGACCCTTTTAAAATAATTGATCCCGTTTTTCAATAAAAGGCAGTCCTATTATCCTGTAATTATATCTCATGAATGCTATAAAGATGATTATTGCACGGAATCATTTGTCTCAGTTCATTGGTTCGTCCTAAAAAAAAAATCTAGGTCATTCTTTCTTCTATAGGTACTTAATAAAAAAGTATAATAACAGAGTTTTATTTTCCGTTTTATACTTTTTAGATGGAGGATAAGAGATGAGAACAGTCTTCGATTATTTTTTCTTTTACGAATTCCAATTCTGAATCGTACGAAGCTTTATAAGTTACTGTTGAAACTGCACTGCACCGGGCTGTTTGATACTAGGGGTACGTGCATGGCTGATTTCCCTCTAAAGGGGAAATGATATTTGTATATTGATTTTGCAGTGTTCTAATGGGATTGCGATGCCCGGTTCTACAAACAGATCCCCACAAAGTAAATCAATTAACATAAAAGACTACGCCCCGGGGGTGATACACCCAATACCTAATACCTCTGTCACCAACACATCTTTCCATACTCATGTGGGCAAGCAATAATGGAGGATACGGTATTATAAAGAAACGAGGAGTCAAAAGGCTACAATATATATGTTTTATATAATATATATCTAACGTTAAATATATGAAATAAAACTAAATTATTGTTCATGCGCAGTAATGCATCTATCTCTCTTCAATTTTCTGAAATATGCAATTTATGAACTGATTAATGGTTTCTCAGCAGGTCTCTAGCCCATTGTTTTTTTTAATCTTCTGATAGGAAGTCCAAGAACAAGATGATTTTGATGTGTTGAAAAGTTGAATTGCCACGAATGAAATTTGCTTTGACTACACAGTCATTATGCATCTTAAAATTTTTAAACAAGTATAATTTATTATTATTACAATATACAAATATAACATATGATTATATTATTAATATATTGTAAAAATAAGTCATAACACTATGTAAACTGGAAGGGGTCTCCCAAACTCACATACACATAAATGGTAATTCTGTCCTAACTGTTACTTTTTTTTACTATAAATTTATTGGTTATATAATTAAACATTTCAATAGTTATTAGAATGTTCCGTACGAGTTTAATAAATAGAATTTTGGTAAATTTGGTAAAGCGAAGCTATTCTTATTTTGATTATGGTATTGGAATTCTTTTATTTACCATTAGAAAATTAGAAAGCTTGAAACTTGTTATCATTATTCCCATAAAGCTTCAAACTTGAAATATGACTTTATAAAAAAAAATTTGGAAATGTAATATCAGATATGTCGTTCCTGATTTAAAAAGCTTCTAGCAATACAATTGCTATTGAAGGCTTTACTCAAAAATGCCAATTTTTGAGTTATGTCGTTCTTTTGAAGGAGCGATACTTGTTAAATTTCTTTTAATTTTATGAATTTTGTATTTTTAAACTTAAAAAGTCCTTAAATATTTCTTATTGTAATTGTAATTTGTTATAATTTAAAAATAAAAAAACGTTATGAAATGAAACCGGGAGTTGAAGTTACCACCGAAGGTACAGCCATTTTGCGGTCGTCGTTAGAGCCGGAGGTGGGAAAAAAAAAATCTTCCTATTGGCTACACCCGAACCCCACCCTCAGAAAAAAAAATCCCCACCCCCAGACACGAGAGGGTAGGGGTAGGAATAGGAAAAAAAATCCCACCCCCAGAGGCTCCACCCTCGGACTCCTCCCCTAAGATAATCCTTTATAGGTTTTGGCCCCGTGTTGTGACAGTCCCTCCCTTTTTTTCCCACTTCTTTTTCTTTTTATTGCCACCCCTCCTACTTTTTTTCCCTCCCATCGGACCCTCCCACTTTTTTTTTCCACCCCTCCTAGGAGGGGTGCGACCTCCGCAATTACAGTCCCGTGCCCCCGGTGCATTGTCGAATCTCTTTTGTTTTAACAGGTTTTTTTTTTTTAAGGCAGTTTAATTTTTTTTGAGGTTTTTTTTTTCGAATCGTTCAATTTACACAGCCGTCATGACGCGCTCTGCAATTGAACACTTGTACAAATATGTATTACGGGTGCGTTGAATCGGAAGGGTGATTTTTTTCTTCTTTTTTTTTAACGACTCAATTCATTTGATTTTTTTTGCCATGGCTCAGAATGACATTTTAATTGACTGTTAGTAATTGAATAGAGCCCGGAGCTTTATGAAGACAAATTGTACTGGCTCCGGGCGCTACTGAGCAGGTGTTGGCTTATCGTTTCGTACAGCTTACTATGAGAGATATATATAGACATAACGTTAATATAATAAAAAAAAAAATTATAATTTCTAAAAATATTAATTACTTATAATGTTTAACAACATAATTATAAATTTTGTACGCCAATTAATGCTGCGTTTTACAAAAATAACTTGAAATTCGTCTATATGGATAAAAAAATAATTATCTTTCATACTATTTAATAAAAATGCTTTTTATTTTTTTACGAAGATAATCAAGAGTCAGTTGAACATGTTACTCCTTCAAAACAACTATATAACTAAAAAAATCGGCATTTTTGAGTTAAGCCTTTAGTAACAATTGAATTGGTTGAAGCTTTTTAATTCAGAAGCAACATATATAATATTCCATTTTCAAAACATTTTTCAAATTTTTATAGTCATGTTGTTAGCTGTATCATGTTTGAAGTTTTATACGAATGACATAAGTTAAAATAAAAAAAATGTTAAGGTTTAAACATCTATTGGTTAATAAAAGAATTTCAGTACCTAAATTACAAAAGGAATACTTTGCATTACCAAATATTTATGTTTTTAATCACATGGAACTTTCAAATAGAAAACGAAGAAATGTTTTACTGCATTGTTCTACAGTACATACCTATGACATTGTGACTAAAAATAAATATTTATAGATTATTTAAAACAGATCCGGCCATCATAATAGAGTATGTAGAATAAAATAGTATGTAACGTAAACTTAAATACTGTTGTGTGTTCACTATCCTTATAAACTTATGAGAGAGAGGAAAAAAAAGATAAAAGTGAAATAATGATAAATAACAGAAAGAAAAATCAAATAAAAGCTCATTCGGACACAATGGGAGACCTCCCCCGGTTTATTCATTAAAACCTTGTTGCAATTAAAAAGATATCCTAAAGATTGGTGGCTTCTTAATGCCCAGCATTTTATTTGCTTTACTATTACAGGCTTGTCCAGTTAAGGCTCTGTAGTAAAAAGTGCCGGGCGAAACGGAAATTTAGTAGGAGTGTAATTACTACGATTAGGGATTTTTTGCGATGCTTTTCCACCATTACTGAGTTAGTAAGTATTATGTGAAGGTGCGCTACCGGTGAAAAGTATGCAAGTGAATATCCCCGTAAAAAAACCTCAAGTTCTTTATGAGCAAAAATATTTTTTTATTGCTTAGGTAATTCAATAAAAAAAAATTTTAGGCTCCACCTTCAATGGTAATACAGATTTTATTTTAGAGTACGTTACGTTTTAAGCAATAAAAAAACATACTTGATACCTCTTATATTGTTTTAAAAATATATATATTTAATATCCTAGATTATTAGTATAACATAGTATTACCGATTAAATAAGGAGTTTTGGATCAAAAGCGGATAACTCTAAATTTCAAAAATATATTCTATAACAATCTCCCATCTATATTTTATTTATTTTTTAATAAAGAGAGAATAGTATTATTAAAAATATTGATAGCAGTAAAAATACGGGCGTAGCAAAGAATCTTTTTAATATAAACCGTAATAAAAAACAACCTCACCGCAATATCACGAAAACATAAATTGAATTATGCTTACAAACTAAATAAATAAATAATTGTATTATGTTTACAAATTAAAATAAATTTGGTTTTGACAAGAATGCTAGACAAATTAAAAATAACAAAATATATAAAAAAACCATAAGAGTAATATCTATAACTTAGTAAATAGAAAAACTGCAGTTTAATATTTTAAATTGAATCTAAGTAGATTCTCTACATATAAACAAAATCTACGTATATACGAAGGTAATAAAAAAATAGGGCAGATTAATAAAGAAATAATTGAAAATTAAGATCAAACAGCAATTAGATCATTCTTACGGACTTTAATGGCGACATAGAAGATACCAAATTTTTAATAATATACATAAATATTTTGTGATTTAAATTTAGTAAATTAGTTACCATATTTTAGTACGAAGAATGTAAACATTCCTTTTTATCATATAATTTTAATTAATACGATTTTATTGTGATAAACCAAAACAATTTTATAATAATAATAACAAATAAATAATAATTATAAAAATAGTTCTGAAGATGTTGATCAATATCCCGAAACGCCAATTAGTTTTAATTAAATATAAAGTTATCTTATTTACTTGCCGTAATTTGAACCTGCCATACATTTTTCACAATAATCGTATATTCATTTCATGGTTTTCCTCTATTATCACTAATCCTGAGAAATCAACATAGTTCACTTTAAAATAAAACCCTTCAGTTTTATTACTCATATTATTATAAACAATTTATAATAAATATTCCCGAGGCACGAAACTAATTTCTAGAATTGGAAATGAGCTATCGATATACCGGTAATGAATTTGAAAATAAAATTTCTGAAAGTAAGGTTGCCCGTGGGGATGCCGGGGCAGGCAATGGAGTTAGATGGATTCTTTAGGAACACGCGAAGCTTCAACAGTACAGTGCCTTTATAATACCGAATATTTCATTCCTCGTTTCAGTTAGTTATCTTTTTAATTGTCAGGAATCGGGAGTCTGTAAGGCGTATACCACAAACAGATGCACCGTGTTCCAATCTTCAAGTGTAGTTGCGTGGTAATTAATATTTGTTTGGGATGATTAGACATATAGATCATTGATATTCGTATAAATTAAATAAATATGTATAAATCCGTCTGATAACGCGAGGATTGTTTTATTAAGTTAAAAACCTGCAAACAAAAAAACACTGGTAATTATTCCGCAGGTTGTCGCTTCGAGTCGAGTCACAAGTTTGAACTTTTCATTCGTTTCCCTATTAATATTTTCCAAAAATACGGAAAAGAGAATGTAATTATGGGAAATGTGTATACTTCGGTACTTATTCCATGTTAGTTGAAACTTTTATTTCTTGATGAAATGATTAACGAAAGCTACTCATTACCCATAATAGCGTTCTTTGTTCCATACTAAAGCTCACGATAACTTTTATTTTTTGAAAATATTAAAAATGAAACGAATAAACTGATAAAACGTGTTGTAACTCAATTCGAACAGACAAAAGGCGGAACAGATATCAAAGTGCTGGTTTTATTTCTGGTTGTTGAAAAAAAAAAGTCTTGTGGATGCCAAAGTTAACTGTAAAAACCTTTGATATAAGCCAATTGTTATTAAAAACAATAATCTAATTAGAATAATAAATATTTTTATAAATCGTAGTACACACACACACACACATAATTTAGGCATCGATTAGTAAAATACAGGTGACTTTTAATGACCATAATTACCTGTTAACTATAAGGTATAGTAAATAAACTATCTCACTCCGAAGTATCAATTAGATATGAACTAAAGTCAATTAAAAAGTACTTATATTTGTCCTCGGTCTGTGAAAGTTCTTCGATGATTATTTTTTTAGACTGCAAAATTACCTCTGACACCGTCGGGTTACAGTTTCATTAATTTATCATAAATTGAAAAATAAGAATGAAAGAATTGGTGAATAGAACAAATTATTTAACGCGGTGATGATATTATTGTGTAATATTTTATGTTTCTACCAACAGTATGATGTGGGCTACTCATAAACATTATAAATTGGAAAAATGACCTTGATTCCCAAGTCCAAGGATAAGTAAAAAACGTAATTAAGAATGATGATTACGCATGCTTCTATTTTAAAATTAAAACATAAATAAAAATTCCAAAGGAGTATCAATGCCGAATTGATTTTAAACCAGTCCAGGAAGTGTTAATTGAGGAGTATACCCAAGTGATTTAGGCCAAACGGTCGTAAAACAGATTAAGGGACCAGTGGACACTTGTTGCAGACGGCCAGTTAAAAAAAAACCGACGTGCTGAAACTCACACGCGCCCCCCTCAAAAAAAAAAAAAAAAATACAGAACCTTTTATGAAAAAAAGGAAAAAAAACCAACATCAAACATCCCTAACGTTCCTAAATCGCTGGACCAGTTGATCAAACTGATTCCATTATCTATTTATACACTCCGCTGCCGACTTAATCAAAGCTTTCAGATTTATTTTTTTATTATTTTATTTCTTAATAATTGCTTCTGTTCCTTATATTTTAGCTGCTTCGTTAAATAAAATAAATGTATATAGGAACTACAGTTTATTCTTTCTTTAGCTATAATTTTATAATAATTATTAAAAAGCTCCTCCTTGCCCAATTATGCACAACCGTTGTCCAAGAAACAGTACAGTCTCTACCATGTACTGAATCCAATACCCTCCATGGGTTGCAGTGGTACAGGCAATTGAAAAGCACATAGGCTAACTATTAATTTATTTAATATTTCGAATTTATTATTTTGTTTAGCTACTACCACAGCTCAGTGTATAGTGCTATTCTGAAGGTCCGGGTTCAAATCCTAAATAAATTGTTTGATCAATTAACAGCCACGTAAGAAGCCTTTGGGATCTACAGTTCCTCAAAATTGGGGGATAAGTCCTTACGGTTGAGCGTGATACCAGACAAATCACTTCCCTGGACAACTGTTGTCCTAGAAACAGTACAGTCTCTATCATGTACTGAACCCAAGACCTTTGATGGGCCGTAGTAATATAATTTTTTTTTTTTTTTTATGGGAGCAACTACAGTCAACGCAGTTTTATTACATCGAACGTGGATGAACAAGTACCAACAGATTTTGATAATATTAATAATAAACTATAATAGAATAAACTAGAGCAAGGAATATTGATTGTCTTACAAAATAAATATATTTAATTTAATTTAAATACTACCGCTCTGAACAATAAAGTTGTATCTCATCAACAACGTTTAAGTAAATGTTTATATTACATGATAACAGAATTGTTTTGTTTATGAAGTATTTAATTTATTATATTACAAACTGAGTAGAGCAGTGTTTTCAATCCTGATTTTAAGTTATCACTTATCTAAAACTATTTTTTTTAATTTGGTGAAGTCTAATCATAATATTAGAAAAACAATACGAGTCTGTAATCCGAAGAAATGAAAGGTTAAATAATTATTTTAGATCCATATTGGGTAAAGCAATTTTTAAAACTGATCTCAGCGCCGGCCTTGAACCATTGGGATATCTTTTTTATTTTCTTCTTAACACAGACCGTGTTATATTCTTTCCTTGTGTCTCGCGGTTTTTTACTTATTTATTTATTTTTTTTATCGTCCCGGCGCTTTCAGTTAATAATGAATAGGTTTAAAATAATAATGATTGGAAATGTGTACAGATATAATTTAAAAATATATAATTTAACGAACTTGACTGTTTTTTCTCGTTAGTATATTTATCAGTATGTAGTATTTAAATAT
Source organism: Troilus luridus (assembly GCA_964056705.1). Classification (NCBI taxonomy): domain Eukaryota; kingdom Metazoa; phylum Arthropoda; class Insecta; order Hemiptera; family Pentatomidae; genus Troilus; species Troilus luridus. The sequence goes on along the minus strand of OZ057416.1, from coordinate 55,659,450 downwards.
AGTTTATTTATTAATCGTTACAAATTAAAGATTTATATTCAAATTATTATATATTAAGTTCTACTTAAGAACAAGTCATTTTTTGTTGTATTTATGAAATGGGCGAATTATTTCTATTTTTAAGAAATTTAATAGGTTTGTATACAATACAGTTTAATTAGACTTACATTAATTAATTAAACGTGCCAGAAATCTAGCCCAAAAAAATATATTTATTGAATAAGGAGTATATGTTATTGTAATTAAAAGATTATAAATGTAATACATAATGTTATTAGAGAGGGAAATAGTTGACTGGAAGATCTAATGGAGGATGGAAATAGTTGGGGGATGCAGTCAAAAATAAACACCAAAGACTTATATTTTTTTATGTGCCGACGTTTCGACCAACTTTTTAGGTCTTCACGGCAAACAGAAGGAGAGGCGGCTGTGTGAACCGTGTAACTCTGTTAATTATAATGTGATTAAGTGGATTTAATTCGTAATTATCAATCTTGTAAATAAATTCTTTCTTGATGATTTATTCAGACCCGGACCATACATTAACGGCAGTAAAATCTAAATTACCCGCATTTATTATTAAAAAAAGATCTAAAGAACGTTTCTTCAAGTAATTTATTTGATTATTGAATAAGACCACTTTTATGTGTTTTCGATTAGATACTTTTTACTGTAGGATTTTATTCTAATTTTTTTTTTAAAGATTCTCCGGAATGCTTTAGCAGGTACACACAGACGAAAATACGCTCGCTCACGAGAGCAGGCATATACAACAAAACCGGTTTGTGCGGTGAGCGAAGATCTCTTGAGTTAGTTATCCTGAATTGCTTTACCTTCTCTGCACAGGTACTTGGGAGCTTATAATACTTTCCATATACTTCTACAATTTAAAAAATATATATTATTGCTAAAATAAACGCAAACAACGGTGCATTTATGAGGATTCCAGATGTTACGGATGTGTAAACGTGGGAGGAGTAACTGTCTTTCATGGTCTTTCTTCGCCCGATCAATATTACTAATCATCCGATCATAATTAATATATAATAATTAATATACGTATACATTGCCTTATTATGGATTCCGAACTAAGCATAATTGCTATCGAAGCCTAGAGCACATGGCTACTTCTCTGCGATATCCGCTTGTCGGTCGTTAAGCAAGATAAGTCCGTTACATTTGAGTCTTGAAAATGACAGTCTCAGCTTCAGATAGCATTGTACGATCAGCTGATACTATCAGTTGATTGGTCCATCGGGAGCTCACCGGTGATGGTTGAGAAGGAGAAGATCCGGACAACGTCACTAAGGCGTCATCGGGCTTGGAAGATTTCTTGAAAGGGCTGGAAGATGGTAGGTGAGACAGGGTGCCATATTCCCAACAATGTTTTTTCAATTCATATAATAATATAATCAAGGGATTTAGATTATTTTTTTATATATTCAGATGCAGGGGTGTGAAGTCAAGTGGTAGGTCTATCTAAAGAACCCAAGACTAGCTAGTGCATTTAAATTTTTTTTCAAAAGCAAAAATGTTCATTTTCAAAGGTTCTACGAAATATTTGTGATACAAGCATGTTTTAACTATAAACTGTACGGATTAGAGCTTTGGGGCTCCACTAGCCATCGAATTCCTCTCGTATCCAATCCCTACAATCCAAAATCCTTCGTAAAATCCCCAATGCTCCTTATTTTGTTAGGAATAAAGTCATCCATAATGACCTTAATGTCCCATTTGTTGGTGATTTGGCCCGAACCCGCTATCTATCCTTTCATAACAAACTTCATTTCCACTCAAACCCTCTAGTTTCAAACCTAGCTTCCTCTTCAATTCCCGATAATCCTCCGAGGCCTCTGAAAAGAAGATGGCCCCGTGACTTCTTAGTTGAACTTGTGATTTGAGTACTACAAGTGGGTAGTTTCTCTATTTGTCATTTTCACATGTCATTAGGTATCGCTTAGCCTATTTACTTGATGAATTATTGTAATACAGTTAAAAATATCAATAAATAAATAAATAAATGAAAAAAAACAACTATAAAATGCCTTTTCGAAGAATGATTACATTGTCCCACGTGCTTAATATTTTAACATGACAATGTTCCTGAGAATAAAATCGAAGTAAAACGATCTATTGTAACTGAACTCCTAGGGCACACATTATTACATTAGGTTTCTAATTTTTCAGAATTAAAAATAAAAACCTGGCGGTTAACAGTATATGCGGATTGTATCATATATTTCTTGATCAGCTGGGCAAGAACTAGTACATATTAAGTTTTATCTAAGTATAGATAAGTATAGAGACTGTGCATACAATGTCCTTTATGAGTATTTCTGTATTAATTGTATCTGTTATTATTTAGCTATATTCTGTATAAATTATTTAATGTAATATAATTTAATAGTATATAATTTGGTACATATATTCAGAATTATTTTTAAGTCACCGATGTGTAGTTAGTTACTATTAAGATAGGACATCATTCGCTTATTTCTACACTTTGGACTATTATAGATTTTATTATTAGGATTGTATAAGAACAGGTATATTATTATTTTTGTATATCTTAATGGTGCTCTCAAAACTTACTTTACGTGCTATACGACTGGGCAGTACCTTTCGGTTATAAAAGAATCCATTGGCTTTATAGCCGATAATATATTACGTATTTTATATATTATATTTTTTATTTTACAGATTTCGTATCCGAATTTTTTTATACAATAATTTGGTTGAATATAGTTTTTACTATGAACTCCTTGAGTTGGGAGAAAATATTTATAATGTACAACAAAGTACTTCGAACATGCCTTGATGTACTCCCTGAACTGTCGAATATAATGGTCCCGTACAGAACGACAAATAGCAGGCCAGGACTTGGCGGCCATTCATATCGATCCACTAGTGCTAATGCTAATAAATATGGCACACTCAATGAGTCAGTAGGGGCGGTTCTGATACCCGGGCTGTGGTACGCTGTATAGTTCACGTACCATGGTTCTGGTATTTAATCACTAAGGGATTAAGTATAAAAGAATATAATTTAGGCATACTAATAACAAATAAAACTGGTATAAGTATTGTAAAACATATTGTTCACAGAATTGAGGAAGTCTTGATCATTTTAATGAAAATAATAATTTTTTTAAGCATGTTCGGGCGCCATATTAAAAAAATATCGGAAAGTAGCAGAAGCTTTGGACTAAATTAAGATCGTAAATATGATTGTGTTCTAAATACATGTAAATATGCATGGATGTACAGTTGGTCGTATTTTAAACCAAAAATATTTTTAATGGTTTAAAATGTTGCAAATTAAATAAGTTTCGTCGTCTTCCGTTTCGTCATCTCGAAGCTGTGAAAATTGTTTTCCAGACTCTCTCTAATGACGTCACTAATACGATTTATGGAAGTCTAATTGCCATCTCTCGGCCAATGAAGAAAAAAAAAAGGAAAGTGTTAAAAAGAAATCTTGGAGAGAGGAAGGGGAGAGGAGGAGGGGGTGGGAAGCAATTTGGAAGAGTGGGAAGGGGAAGACCTCGTTTAGACAAGAGTAAGTGAAAACGTCATGATAACTCAGAGATGAAGAAAATTGAGCATTAAGGAGGGTGTCCTCGGCGTTTCTGGGCTCACCGTCTGATGAACCTATGTGTGAGAGTGTGTGTGTCGCAGGAGGAAATTACAGGTAATGAGAACTTTGGTGCACTACACACACCCAAAACCAACCGTATGTAAGGGTTCAAGAAGCAAAGAGCTACAGATTTTCATCTTTTCAAAAATGATCTTTGTCCTGAGAGCCATTTAGACTCCTCATTTAAAATATTACAAGGAGAGAATATGAACGACATTGTGCCCCAAAAGTAATTTGATGATTCAGATCTAATATGTCATATAATATAATAAGATATACTTTAAATTTCATACAAACAATAATTTTTAGGAGATTCTTCATACAAGATCTATAATTGGAAATAATACAAACAAGTAAAAGAAGAGTTAACTCTTGTTACAAGGATAAAAAAAAAACAACAGTACCAGGCTTTTTCCCCAATTTAGGTTACCCACATTAAGGCTGGGTATGACCAAGGAGGGACTCCAGTTCCGACCCGCAGTTGTTAACAGATATAATAATTATATGCCACAGCTGGATTCGGATCCGGAACCTTCGGCAGGGCCACTTACCGCTCTACCACTGAAGTACACCGCTCCCCGTTTTGAACGGACAACCATAATTAATTAATTTCAATAATGCCATTGTTTTTTATTTTTCAAATTTTTAAAAATATTTTTTGAGAAATATACGAATTGATATATTTAATTAACCTCCATATTTAATTTCAATTTAGGTGTGCAGATTAAGGACGTCAGAGGACAAGGTTTTATGAATGAAAAATTGTAATTTATTTATTTATCTTTTAATTTTTGGAAATGGTATTTGATTATCATAATCAGGAAGTTTTAAGCTTTCTGCCCAGGTCTCTCCACGGAGACAAAACATAAAATGGTAAAATGTAATATGTATATATTTAATAACAATAGAGTTTTTAGTTTTACAAAATAAATAAGGACAGATAGTTGCCTAAATGCTCTACTTCACCCGTCTCAACTGTTTTATTTTTTTTTTATTTGATCTGGGAGTTGTAGATACAGCGAAGGGTTGTAGGTATGATAAGATCTTTGCTCGGGTTGATTTCTAGATCAGAGCTCCAAGCGAAGAAAAATTCCCCGAAGGCTGGCACATGCTAAGGAAGAAATGTCCATAAACAAAGGGTAACTAATCGATGCCTTTCCTCAACTGCGTGTAGATAGTGCGCTAGGGATGATCCTATCTCCCGGTAGCCGGCAACGTAATAAAATTTCCAGAAGGGGTCAGGTAGGGAGGTCTTCAGTCCTTATAACGGTGCGATAGTCATCTGGCGGGATAAGGGGATCGGAAGAACCGTCCAAGGAGCGGATAACGGTTAGCGAAAGAATTTTATCGTATAATTCTGAACAGGAAATAATTCCAATAGGAATAATTCGTTAAGGGCGAAGGAAGGGTCGGAAGAGGCGATTTAGAAAATGACGGTCTCCTGAGTCAATTTTTGAGATTGGGGTTGGGGGTGGGTATGGCGTGTGGAGCAATCAAACATCGGGACCTTGCCCGTGATGGATGGACCCGCCTTAGACACGGAAACGACTTATATAATCTCAGTTTTACCAACTTTATCTTACCGATAGTAGGGAATTTTTGAAGGGCCCCTACCAACCTTCTTTTATAACTTCTGTCCCTTAATTTACCCTAAAGCCATTTCCATCCCTACGTCTATAACCGACCGAAATGGTTTCTGGAATTGATGGAAGTTCTGTCTCGGAATGATCTAGTCTTGTGATTTAAAAATAAATATTAATTAAACTAAATGGGTCAACGTCCTCGAAGGAGACAAGAAACCTCTTTTTACTCCCCCCCCCCCATAAAAGAGGGGAACATTTATTACAGCTCAATTATTATTTGAAGTATGTTAGGGCGCCAATTATCCATAAAATTCAACCGTTAAGAAAATATAAATTTGGGTATTGGTAAAGCAAAGCATTCCTGTTGTAATGATGGTAATGAAATTATTTTAATTATTTACCATTAGAACATTTTTAAAAACTCGAATTTTTTTCGATTTTAAATTATGTCATTATTCCCATTAAACATGAAAGTTCAATCTGAATGAAATTCTGAAGGATTTCAGATATGTCGTTCCTGAATAGAAAAGCTTCAAACAATACAATTCCTACTGAAGTTTTAACTAGAAAATGCCAAGTTTTGAGTAATGCCGTTCTTATTTTGAAGCGATATAGTGCGACCCATTTGATACATTATGAAAAAAGGTATTATTTTGTACTTTCAAAACACTTGATTGATGAACGACGTAATGAATATCTTGAAATAACAGGATATAAATATTAGTAAATAGTTCGGTTGGTTGATCATCACAACACTGAAAAGTTATTGCATCTCGAATATTACATACGTAAAATATTTGTTCATTATTCTAGGAAAATTCCTATTTATATGAATCATAAATTTCATTTTTATCTGCTGATTAAATTATCACTTGTAGTAAAAATATTGCTAATTAGTTTTTATATGATAATATACAATTCTTTCCTAGGGGTTCCTCAACATAAGATACACCGGAAGACCTCAAGACCACGAACTTTCACTCCTTTTCGGAGTACGGAAGGACATTAAACTCAAATAGACGTGCAGGAATAGACTTAACTACTCCAAAAAAGATTCCTGTTCCACCTTCAAGTTATATTTTTTTAAATGTATCGACAAATTACCGGACTAATTCGGCCATTACTAAGACGGATCTGTCCACCATGACACGGCTACTTGCTACGCTGCCTAGCTGCAATGTCTAAAATGAATTTGTGATTGGTCCAATTTATATGCTAATTCCAACTAATCAGTGAATAGTGACCTTTAAGGGCCTCGTCCTCCATCTTCTGCGTTGTATCGATTATTTGGGAAAAGCTGAAAATATAAACGCTCATTTCGGAACCGATAAAAAAAAAAAATAATTGGCAATATGACAAGAGCCGTATTGTTAGTTTGAATGATAATTTAATCAGCAGATAAAAATGTAATTGATAATTTATATAAATAATAATTAGAAGAATCTGGAATTACGAACAAATATTATGTAATGTCTGAGATGCAATACTTATTTAGTCTAGCGATGATCAACCAAACTATTTACAAAAGATTGTATTACATGTCATACGCTAGTACAATATTTATTAATAAATTATTATAATTATTTATATACATTTTTTTAATAATTATAATTAAAAAAAAATTAAATGAATGAATTCAATGAATTCAATGAACATTCTTCCTCGTGTATACATAGCCAAAATTGCGAGAACAGGAGTGATATAAGATCAGTGAAGAGAACAGATTTGTCCTAGGTGGGAGGACGACCCCGGTAGCTCAACTGGCTATAGCGTTGCCACAGTGAGGCGGACGAACCGGGTTCGAATCCGGCTGGGGGCAAATCTTTTCTCTTCAAAATAAAAATTTGTATTAATAAAATTAGTATATTATCTATATTATGCATAGTTGAAGCTCATTAACTTTATCTTTATCCAAGATCGTCATACGTTTCCTTTTTACCAACAACACCAATATCTGAGCAACCCGAAGATTTTGAAAGTTATTATATAGATCTAGTCTTGGCATCTTTATTGATTAAATTGATTGATTATTATATGTTTATATGGCGTACCAAGGATAAAAGTAATACTAGTTCGGTTTTGTATAATAGCATCAGGGTAACGAGGGGGGGTATTGGGGATGTAACCCCCCCCCTGCAGGGAATAAATTAAAAACAAAAATTGTTAGTAGCAATTTAAAAAAAATAAAAAATTGAAGCATTTTGCTTTTCCAAAGTTATTATTGTGGGATTACAGAAGTAAGGGTGAATGATGCCAAAAACACAACAAAGAAAGTGCAAACACAGTTAATGTAATTAGTAAAAGGTACACTAAAATGACAAACCAAAACTTATTACTTTTTATTTACAATTAATTATATTATCATAGGGGCAGTAATAACATTTATAACTTCCAAAATACACATTTATAAAAAAATATAATCTATTTATTTAATTTGAAGCTACATGATTACAGTATAATATATATTATACCTATATTACGAGGCATCTTTTTTGAAGGGAGTAATATGTTGGAGTGGTTGACTGGTGGGGGGTAAACCTCCCCCATGAGTCAACTCTAGTTACGCTACTGAATGCTAGTACAAGAAGATATATGGGACAAGGAGAAAGCTTTAATTGGGCTACATTCTTCATCTAACTGTATCGTAGTTAATTCTAAAAATTAGAAAATTAAATAATTTTGTGAGATGAGAGTGGAAGCCAAGAGGTAGGTAATTGGGCGCATGGATAAATAAAATCACAACACTAAAATAGGGGTTGACATCAGCATTCTATCAATTTATATGAAATGTTAACTGAAGTTCATAAAAAATATTTATGAATTTCCATTTTTAGTTAGGGACAAATAAATAACCAGAAAATTGGCGCCCGAACATCATGGCACACCACTGTTTTTAACATTAATATCTTTTTTAAGAAGTCGGTTGTCTTTATTATGAACTTAACATTATTCAAAACTATTTTTGTATTTCGGATCCGTTATTTCGAAATTCATATATTTAGGAGTACGCTTGGGCTTCGCAAACGTTAGTTTCGCCATGACATCGCCACCAGCGTGGTAGTGACGTATGGTGCCACCATTGGTTGCCACGGGCCAGTGACCACGTTACCATGGAGATGTAAGCAGGCGGTATTACCATATGTGGGAAGTCATTTATAGCTTGCTACCGGCAATATTCATTGGGCCGTGCATTCAAATACATAGCTTCCATGAGTATAATAGGAAGTCACCGGTTGGAAAGGTGTCAAAATAAGAAGTTAACCATATATAAAAAATTATGGCAAAAGTTGCCGAAGTATTCTGAAAATATTGATAACTAAAAAAGACAAAAATATGGATAATACAAAATTAGTAAGTAATACATTCTGGTTGTTATAGATAAAAAATTTGCTTTTCAAAACGCCTTTTGATTCCTCTCTACTGAGCTGCTGTTATTTCAGGAAACAATAATTACTCATGAAAAGAATAATCTTTATCTCCTACCGTACTGATTTTATTTATTGTTCTGAAATTTCTCCTCAACTTTAGCAGAAACAAGTTGATCCATTTACTAATTATAATTGGTTAGGCAAAAAGAGTCCCACTGTAGCATTTGATTAGCCATAGCAGCATAAAGTGACGTTAAATGAATAATCAAACAAGAGAAAAGTTTTAAAAATTACCCACGAGTGTGTATAATAGTTAAGAATATTTATTTGAAGGTAATTAAAATATATTGCTATTATTTGTTCTGGAAGCAAATGGCAGAATTTAATTGTTCATTCTTTCTATTCTTTTCCAGGCTTTCTATTCGCTACCAAAAGATAAGCTTGAAAGTGTATTTTAATTTTCTTCATTTATATCCTTGAAAAACTCATTTGTTATAAAATTCCTACTTATCTTTAACCATTATTTAATTAATTTAATCGCTAACTATAATACGGTTATTATAGTATAATAACTAAACTATGCATGCTTATTAGGATACAAAGAAATGCAAAGATGCTCATTATGCTGAAAGATCCTACTTAAAATACCAGTTTGGTACAAATAATCCTTCAAACCATTCTGTTTCATCCTACTGGATGAAGCATCTAATGATGTTTAATCGTTATCTGGTTACTGAAAACTCTTTCTTCCAACACAATTGAAGATACTGTTATTAGGCTGTTCTGTTGAAGTGACTGTTGTTTTATTTATTGCCCTTAAATGATTCCAAACTATGTTATTATTCTTTTATAGTAGAAGGTATAATATACCGTCCTAAAATATACTTTGAAACAGTCATACTCAATTTTTAGTAGCTCGTGGATGGCTGGATTGAAAACAAACATCGTACGTTTAAGTAGCCAAAGTTGTGTATAATTTCGTACCATATCATCTTCAGAACGTCGTAAATAAAGAATATTTCCAACGAATGGTTTTATAGTCTTCTGTTTATTCTCTGCTGAACGTTGGACGTTGTTAGTTTCAATAATGACGAAGTGGAGACAAGTTTTCGACCATAAATTAAGGGCCCAATTTCTCTTTTATTTATGTTTTCTTTTCTTAATGGTCCTCCGGCTTGTGTTTAATAAATATACTCCAAAGTTGAATTGCTTTCAAAGGGTTTTCTGAATGTTTGCCTTGTGTTAGTGGAGTAATAAGTGGTCAACAATAAAACCACAGGAAGTGGCTGGCTTCCTCTACTTATATTGAGTAATTTTGTGGTAATAATTTTTTATTTACCGGTATGATACTTAGTGGGAAAAATAAAGTGAGTAAACAATTGTGACTATTTGATTATTGAATGATAGTTGTGCCAAGGATGTCTCCATGGTCTCTTGAAGCAGGAAAATTAAACAGAGACCGCAGATCGTTCCAATTCCGAAAATATATGAAAACCAAAAATAATTCCAAACTTTTATTCATTCAAACGCTATTTATTTGCTAATATGCTTCTCCCAAATAAAAAAAAATATTAAGATGTATAACTAACTTATTTAAAGGAAATAAGGTATTTTGAGTGACAAAAACAAAGTCAATAAAATTTATTTTCTTATTAATGATAAAAAACAAAAATAGCTTAAGAGATATTTTCTAATTCAGTCCAATTAATATCAAATACAATTATTTGCTAATATACTCTTTCCCCAATTAAAAAAAAAAAATATATATATATATATTTATTTATTTATCGGCTCGACAGGCGCCTGAAGCTGCCCTTGGCCCTCTCAACTGCCTTCTCCCACTCATTTCGGTCAGCAGCATGTCCTCTGGACACTCCAATCATCCTCAAGTCCTCAGCCACTGCGTCCTTCCATCTTCCTTTCGGTCTTCCACGTGGCCTGGCTCCGTCCGGGGTTCCATAATATAATTTCTTTGCTCCTCTCCCATCATCCATTCTGACAAGGTGTCCCAGCCATTTGAAGCGCTGAATTCGCACGAAATGGGAAACTCGGAGATCGTCGTATAAGTCGTAGATCTCTTTGTTCTTTCTTAAACGGTATATACCATTTTCTCTAACAGGACCCATGATGCGCCTCAACACGTTCCTTTCAAACCTGTCAATCTTTTCAGCCAGGATCTTTCGTAGGGTCCAGGTTGCACAGAGATAGGTCAGTACAGGTCGGATGATTGCTTTATTATAGAGCTTCATTTTGGTACCCCGACTTAGTAGTTTACTACAGAGTAAACTTCTTAGGGCAAAAAATGCTTTGTTAGCCCCCATTAGGCGGTTTTGAATTTCTTCTTCTTCGTCTACCCTATTATTTACTATGGAGCCAAGATATTTAAAACTAGAAACGCATTGGAATGCATAGTGTCCCACAACATATTGCTTATATATATATATATATATATATATGTATATATATATATATATATATATATATATATATATATATATATATATAAGACGGAAGAGTATCTAATTTAAAAAGGGATATAGAATGGCAGCAATCAAATCAATAGAAATCACTTTCTTAAATAAGGGTCAATAAAATAATATGTCTTTAAAAAAAAATCAAAAATAACTTTTAAGTTTATAAGAAAATAAATACAGATGTGCCATATCAAGCTACGAAATAAAATAAATCGTGTAAAACAAACCAAACAAGTCTAGCAGTTAACGGTAATATTACAATATTCAATTATGATTTATTTAATTAATCTGTCGATTCTTGCTAATTAAGCAAGCTTATAATTAAATATATGTTTCCAGAAAAATATGATATTTAGGTAAACCATAAGTTTACATGAACCATAATTCCGAGCTTAAACTTAAAGTTTTGAAGTTTATAACGATCTATAAGTCATTCAAAGTCATTTTCTCATTTAAATATTTAAAAAATATCTGATTTAAAAAAATTTATAATAACTGATGATCAGAGTAAAAACTAATGAGTTATCTGTTTTTTTTTTAATCCAAATATTTATTCACACTTATATTAAAAAAAAATACTATTTATTTACCTTTATTATTGAATAACAAATAAATCAATTCAAACTATGCAAATATAAGATAAAACTATATGAATTCTTGGAGTTTAAAAAGAGAAAACATTCCTAGAACATGGCCGTTTTTCCCCGTTCTTTTGATGGTAATTGTCTCGAGTAGAGTGGCCGATGATAGATAAGTCGGGAAAAATAAAAACGAAAAGAAAAAATTCCAAGAAGTTTGATTGCCGGGAAGTGTGAACTCTTTGCGCCGGAACTTGAAGAAGGATCCGGCCAGATAGCGTATTGAAAACTTTCCATGAATTGATTTCCCCAATGCCCATTTGCATCTTGTCAGTTCCAATGCACGTTCTCTGTCTATTTTATTTTTTATTTCATTCGAAATATTAACCATATCAAAACGTCAAATAAAATGATTTTTAGGAACGTTTGAAACTAGAACACGGATTCCTGAAAATAAGTTAGGGATTGGAAACTGCAAATAAAGTGAAGATGGGGGCATTCATAATTTACGATGTGATAAAGCTAGGTGACCTTCGAGATAAATTTTAAAATGAAGGAGACGCCTATTTTTTTTACATTAACTTATTTATAACCAAATACTTAACCCAAGCCCCTTCGTACAGTAAAGGTTTCTTTTGATAGTTTTATTACAGTTTATTAAGGTTTTGTACATATTTATAGTTGGTTATGACTTTATTTATAATAGATTGAGTTAAACTTCTCAAGCAAGACATGATATTTTCGAAATGCTGAGTATCGAAAAAAACACTTTTTTCGTATTCGATCTATATCGATTGCTTTAGGATTTTTAATTTTTATAAAATTCATATAGAGTCATCCATAAATCACTAAAAAACGTATAGTGACGTAGGTAAAATACGTTGACGATAGGTTCTGATCTTGAAGAACAAAGTTTTTCCAGTCTCCTGAAAAATGGCGGTTTTCACTTTTGGTATGGCATTTGTATCGATGGTATAGTTGAAAAATAAAAATAAAATATTTTCTTGTTTAACTAGTTAATTAGAAATGGATTTCAACGTTATTAATGGTATTCCGAACAGGCCTTTAATGTTCGAGGATTGGAAACGTTGATTCGATGCTAACAATCACACATGCCCTACACCGAGAGAATAAGAAACAAGAAAGAACACCCATCACAGAAGCCCCGTGTTGAAAGGATGTTGTTACAGAGATCGGATGTAGCATGACTAATAACAGAATACGAAAACATGAGATAGCTCACTCGAGAAGGCTACAAATTAATTAGAATGAAGTGTGTGTGGAAAGGGTTAGTACCATCTGCTTTGAGTTAGTACTTCCTCTTATTACCCTAGGTGCTCCACGGACCGGGTTCGAAGGATCGGGAATATGAAAACAGTCGGAATAAAAAAATCTTGGCGGCACCTGGCCCTTCCACCCACACAGCTGTGGCACTTGCACCTTGCCGCCTTATCTCTTCTGTCTTCACTGTCCGTTATCAGCCGAGTCACTTGTTACGAGTCATTCCATATGATTAGACTCCACAGTCAATATCATAGTTGCATTATTAATATATATTCATAATTTAACTCTATTCTAAAGTCTCAGCCGGATCCTCACACTGCACAGCGACAGAAGAGGAAAAGAATATGATGATGACGAGGAAAAGTCTAATGATACCTAAAAGTTAAAAGATTTCAGTTTATTCATTTAACATTATGCTACTATGGATAATCCAATTATAATTAGGATAGAGATCTTTCACGAGCATCTGACACCGCACAGGCCCAGGACGACTATTTACATCCCTTCCAAAGGACGGCATAACCAAGTATATTTTATAGCTTTCAAATGAACATCTACTAATTGCACTACCCATTAAACTTTACAACCCATTGACTTGGAAGACAATCTAAGTTCTTGAGGGACTTCGCCTAGGATATTTCCAATGCTTTATATTAAAAAGACATACAATTAAAGAGTATTTTATCAAAACTCAATTAATTAAAAAAAATCGATGTAATAAATACACAAGATACTTAATCTAAACCCTGTTGCAATACCTTACAAAAGCTTAATTGGCTGTTGTAAAATATTTTATATTAATCAGCCGTTTACAACAAAAAATTAAGTAACTTTAATTGTCCCATAATTGTAGCGGTTTCGTTGAAATTACGTTACAAAAGTGATATTGAATTTTAACTTAACATTCCTCAATTATCTATTCATGTTTCATTGAAACGACAACAAACCTTAATCGTGTTCGAAAGAAGGGAATATTATACAAAGCTATATATACGAGTTATCACACAAAGGTATAAATATTATTTTAAAAAAATGTATTTATTATAGATGTATATATATATTTTTTTTTTAATTTGACAATGATAGGATTTCTGGACCATCTTAATGATGGATTTTCAAAAACTCAATACAATATGAAATATTTATATACTTAGTTAGGATTTACCTGGCTTTTAAGAAATTATTTTTAACATCTATTTCCAATTAGTGATGGTTTGATCCAATAAACTAAGTAGGAGATGCTTCTATGACGCCTGCGCGTGGAAGCTAACCACATCCTGTTTAGAAACAGTTAGTTTTTCCTTACTATTCCAGTTTTATTTTGTTTAATGCTGTTCTTCTCCGGATCGACTATAAGGTATTCGTGTCGAACTAACCCCAGCCTGATCCATCAGCAACCCCAATAGTTTCCCCGACCGTCTCGTTATTTTTTCAACCCCCGAAAGGAATAAAATATTTCCTACGGAGAGTTTTCCATTTTTGTTCCACCCCCTCCCGGAACGGGGAATGTCCTTGAGTCACGCACGGCGAGGCTGCTCAATAATCCAACCCTTCCAACTGCTTCTAATTGTTATCATTTTAATTAAAATCAATTGTCTTCCATTCTTCTTCTCTCTCCTCATTTACAATCAATCATATCCGTTCCGTTTCTCGTTACGAATTAATCAACCGGGACCGATTCGATGGAATCAGGCGATGGGAAAGTAGTGTTCCGGGGGAGTGGAAGAAATCCGAACAGTATCGCTGTATGTATATGACAGGATTATGATATTTAATAATTTTTCACTTAAGAACCTATAACAACAAACTACCTATAAAGTGACAAGAAACTGCTCGTGATTTCAGGCTACTCAACATTTACTAGAAAAACGCTCTGAGATCCCAATTAATTACAAAAGGCTCGTATAAATTAATATTATAAGACATATTTGGACTTTAAAATTGGGGCATTGGGACTATCGAGCCACCGAATTCACTGACCCAGTACTTTTTCATTCGTTCCAATCGTAATTTTCTCAATTCGTCCGAAATCTCCATAGGCCTTCTGTGAGTCATTTCTGCTGGAAATTTGTGAGTCTTGAGGGTGTTAATTTTAGTTGTTTTTTTTCTGCAACTGCTATCTCAAGTCAAATTTCTTTGAGATCTGAATTTCATTTTCTCCTGTCTCCTTTCCCAGATTTTTAGTACTACTTGTCATAAAATCCGGTTTTCTGGCATTCGTAAGATGTGAAAGAAATATGAGATTTTTGGCTTCTTCATTGTGATGGTGAGTGGGTCAATTTCTTGATAGACAGTTTTATTAGAGAGGATTCTCCAGATTCCTTTCACATGGTATCTTTTATTTATGCAAGTTATATTTTTCAAATATGTATCAAGGTTACGATATTTTTCACAATCTGATGACATTAATATTTCATTGCAAATATTATCTTGGTTCAAATTTAAATCTTTTAGCAATATTTCTCTTTGTCTTATGAATGTTTTACGGTCTTATGTTAAGAGTATAATATTTTAATATATTATTTAATCTTTATAAACTCTTAATTTGAACAGATTTTAAATTTTGCATGAAAAAATTAAATCTAATGAAGTGTTAAGAGGACCGAGAGAGGCTATTTTAAGTAGCTCAGACTGAGGCGATGAAGACGGGTTGCTGACTGGGCATCAGATAAGGCCTTGAGGGTCCTAAATCAGCCAGAGCGAGGTAGAATTGCGTGATCCTCCCGTCTATTTATTGCCCCCCTTATCTCGTGTGTAGCACCTACCCTAGGCCTAGCTTTTTGACGGACTGCCCGCTTCCTATCTCTAGTGTCCGCCATCTTTACGGATCTCTTAATGCATAGCTTCCCGTTAGGGGATCGATTCTAGCCCAGGTTTTGAAAGTCGAAATCAAAACGCGTAAAATCCTTCCTGTTTCGAGACGTTTAACACGAATTTTTAAAAGGTTCTAACTCCTATTTTCTTTTTTAATTATTATTATTATTAATTACAAGGAAACATGATGGAAGACAAGCTGCCGTGGCAGAACCCCAGAGAAATGGGCTACTTCTACTAAGTGGGAGCGTTCGTCCTTTTTACGGAGGGTGAGGCTACCATTTTCCCTATAGGGTGGCACCCCTCCAGAAAATCGCTGGAAAAATTATAGTCCTTGCTTCTTCACTCTTTTCTCCTTTTGATGGTTCCATTAATTTTTTTTTAGGAGTCGAAAAAAAATAAATGAATATTAAGGCCGACGATAAATATCTTTTTTAGTCAGGGGTCTTAGAGCGAGCCTTCAGAACAATTTACACTTATAAAATATTTTGGTGGATTTTGAAATTCAAAAAGTATAATCTTATGCTCTTTATCATTAATATTTCGCAAACTAAATAAAAACATTAAACAAATTGAATATTTATGAACGTTATTTATAGGATTGGGTTAGCACTCGAAGGTTTATATATTAAAGACTGCGATAAAATGTTGCAATTCTAAAATCATTTTCATGATTTATTTATTAAAAAAGACCAAGCAAAATTCGAAAGAGCACAAATGCTATTATTTATTTTAATTGCAAAAAATGTAACGGGTAAACATTGAAGATTTATTAAAAAATCAGTAAACTAAAAAAACTTTTTTCTATTAAAATAAGTTAAATAACTTGCCTTTCCTATAAAGTCTTTTTTCTTCCTTTCAAAGTCTTAATTTTTTTATTCATGCAATCCAACTTTCATGCTTCTATGGCTGGCTAATCGGACAATCCTGCAGTAGGGCTGCAGTAAATTTTGCTTGTACAAGTATAATTAGGAAAGGTATATTTAACGAAACCTGACACCATAGAGGCTCAGGATCTCCATTTTATAACCCTTCCCAAGGACATAACCAAGGATTTTTTACTATCTTTAAAAAATCTTAGAGCAAACTTTGGGACAGGGAATCCACGACCTTAAGCACAGAAGGTTGAGAAAAATTGAAGCGGTGTCTGTAAGTTGGTATCTGATCATTCATTGGCTTGCGGAAGAACCTGTGGGTTGAGTGTTATTCTACCAGACTTCTTGCGTTTCTGTATTTCACAGTAGTTTTCTATGGAGTCTGTTTTCATCCATTCGATCTATCATAAATTTTAATATTATTTATTTTTTTTTAGTACGTTCAAATAATACTTTGGTTGTATCATATACTTCTTCCATTACTTTAAGATCATTAGAGATGAGTACTACACATGGTTTCATGGACACCCGCACAGGCAATACAAAAAGGATTGCCGATGAAAAAGGGGGAGTAACAACGAGGCTTATGATAATTAATAATTTTTTTCTGAGACTTTACGATTATAGCTGATGCGGCGAGGCTAACGGCCCAGATCTCTAATAATAAGGCCATAAAAGTAACGATGTCGAGGAGAAGAGGGATTAGGAAGGGTTGAAGGGTTGTAGGGGGTGGTGAGGGTCATCCGCAATAAACACTGAGCAAGAATTCAATCCACCTCCGGCTTTGCGGTCTGGATCGACCCTGCCGTACTCTGTCCGGGGATATCTTCTTAAGGATTAGCTGTATGTACTTCCCAGGATGTTTGTACAGGGATGTATAACGTTAGGATCGCCATTACGGTGTATGGAGAAGAAACAACCGAACTATTAGGATAAAGTAGATTCATCATAAGGTTGTCAAAGTTGGTCATTTGTGGGTTAGTGGTTAGTATATCGTACTTTGCCCAAGATCGCTGATTCGCAGCTCTGGAGATGACTTAACGATGTATCTAATGGAGTATAAAATCCTTGGTAACGGCGTCCATCGAATGTGGCGTAAAATGGAAGCCTCGAGTCTGTGCGATCTCAGGTGTTCGTTAAAGATCCCTGATTATACCTGGATATGCAAAATTTAGGACTCTCACTATAGCATCATCCGATTAACCTTGGCAGCATAAAGTGATGTTAAACGAAACAAACATCCTATCATGTTTCTATTGTTGAAATAAAAAAAATCTGTTATTTGTGTTTTATTTAATTAGGAAAATACTCAATTTCCTCCACTTACTTCTTAACCAACCAGATAATTTGTTTAAAATAAAACATTCGAACGAGTAGTTATATTTTTGAGAAGAGTTGAGGAGTTGTATTTTTTCATGTCTATACTACTACATACCTCCGCCGTAGTTGTCTTTCTCTCTGTGCACAATATAGATACGTGATCCCTATCCCCGACAAGGATCTTACGAGCCAACATATCTTCCCGGGTATGAGAGCATTGTGAAAAGCGAAAACCTCCGGCGCTTACAAAAAAGGCAACCCTTTGGAAGGTAAAAGGGAAATATATGATCATGACGTACAAATAAGGGCCGAGAGATAAGGGCGAATTTATGGGGAGCGCCTCTCCTTTGCATAAGAAACAAAGGGCGGGAGCCTAGGAGCAGTTCTTAATGACTATTAGTCCTCCTTCAGCCCGCCTAGCCTTCTTCTTCTGGGACGAGCCTTTATTTTATAGGCGTCTTTGTTGCCTCTATCGGCTGAGGGCGTTTGTCAACGTGGGGTGGCCACCTTGCCGATGTTATACCCCAAGGGTCAGGTATATTGCGATGATGCTCCAAGATAATAGTGGATATCGTTACCATTTTTATCACCAGAGTGAGGTATAGTAGTTACCTTGTTTGAGGAAGGAATGCGTATTACAACAAACACATCTTATCAACCAGATTTGGTAAGGCAACAACAAGGACGTTGTTGAATATACTTTAATACATTAATATATTTTTCCTCCATAACATGAACATAAATCTCCGGTTATCCAACGGTTCATCCCCGGCCTGCCATGCTAATCCGTTATTAGTCATTCAGACCTCGTCGGGGTCACTCGGAGAACAAAGGGCATTAAATGCTCCTCCTTCCGATGGGAAAGGGAGTTGAAACAAAAGCCGGCCAATGAAGGCTAGTAAATAATAAGTTCACTGGCGGTTGCAGTGACCGTTATCTGTAACAGCTATTTTTTTGTATGAATTAATTAAGGTCACTTGATTATTAGTAATTATAAATAATAGATTTCTAAAGGATTTATATAAATACTTATTTATATAGTTATAAATAGTATATGTGACTTCTAATGCTCACATTGTTTGATTTTTGTTAAATATTTAATTTTATAAAATAATTATGATATAATAAAAAAAAAAAAAACTACGGAAAGCATTAAGAGTGTATTTAAAAAAATATAGACTCGTCTTCTATTTTAACGAGACTCTCTGAATCTTTGGGACTGGACTGAAAGAACTTACTCTAGAAGTTGTATTTTAAAGTATCACTGCTTCTACAAAATTAGGCATGCTGTTAACATAAAACCAAATATGAATTATTTTATGGGAAAAGGGAGGAAACGTATTAGTAAAAAAAAATAAAAAAATAAATGGACATCTAATTACAATATTACAGAAAAGGATTCGAATGAGAGTTTCTCTGTGATTATCATTGATGTATACATGGAATGTTTCTAAATTATCATATAAACATTTTCGTGTGGTCATTTATAAAAATATTTAATCATAACAAAAATAGGTAGACCCAAAGATTAGTTTAGTAGAGAGGTGTAGCATTGTGTGTTCCTCAAATCTTATCAGGATTAGTTTCACTGGCAGAACTGTTTCTAGGGCAATGGTTGTGCATGGAAGTGATGTGTCCAAGACCACCGGTAAATCCAAAACCACTTAATAGAGGCCGGGTAAACTTTTGGAGAGTATTGAAGACGCTACGGGGTCCTTAAATAATTTATTCCTACAGCCGGATTTGAGCATACTTCAGCATAGCAACTATACCTACTGAGCTGCCCCATTCCCTTATATATAAATGCTATTATTTAATGGTAATAGTCAAACCTAACGGAAGTACTTCCTAGTCGATTACCTATCGGTTGAGTTTTTTCCACATTCCCGATCAGGAGGAAATGACGATGGCTGTTTCGATTGGAAAATAAAGTAATAATATAGGCAGTTTAACAGTTGGTGAAAATGCAGAGCAGATGAGGGACGATAATGAGGGCGGCTGAAGAAGGGTTGCGCGGCTGCCATATGCTTGCGCCGTGCCCATCCGTCATATTAGTGTCAGTAATGAACCACGCAGGGCTAGGACTACCTGCATCGGATCTAGCTGGAGATCGCTACCGTGTACCTGTCCTCGGCTAATGACCTGTCTCTCTAATAATTTGTATGGGGGGAGGAGGATAATGTAAAATTTGACGCATGCAAAATACCAATGTGACCCTTGTTCGATCAACGGTCGACATAGAAGAAGTAAGTAATAGCTTCTAGGGTGGTTTGGAGAGAGTATTGAACCATAGGTCGACTTCGAATTACGCCTGAAAGAAAGCAGGAAAATAAGTGACCAGTGTATTGGAACAAATTCAACCTTTGGACGTTGAGGGAACAAACTGTTTACTTATACAATTCAAACAATTAGTTGTTGTGGTTAGCATAACAACCTACTATGGCGAAGATCGCAGGTTCGTAGCTCTTGGATTAAAAAAAAAAAACCTTGGATATGGCTTACTTCGGTATATTCTCAAATTGTGGTCCCAAACCTGTACAATATTAGGTATTCATTAAAGATCCCTATCCTAAACATACCTGGATAGCCAACATTTAGGACACCGAGCTATAGCAGCATAAACAAACTAGGCGTAATAAAGTTAGCTCCATCGAAAGCCCAGAACTAACGGTAAAGAAGAAGATTAATTCCGGACTAATCCTACCCGTCAGTCCCGCGTTAGTTCGTGGATAGAACTAGCACAGAACTAGTTTATTTAGAATAAAAACGATAATGCTTTTTAACCCCAAAACTACATTAATTCATGACTTAACAATCGGTAGAAAAACGATTGCAGTCAGTTTCTTCAGACATTTCCCGTTATAAAAACTAATATTTGGTACACCCTACCATAAATAATTCCACAAAATGTAATAAATAAATAACACTATAATAATGTAATAATTATAGTAGTTCATTAGGTCAACTGAAATTTCTTATATTACTTATTTGAGATATGGGCACTCAATTTCAGGCTTATGAAGTTGAATTGACCAAATTAAAAACCTTTCATGTATTTCCCAAACTACTATACATACAAGTCCACAAAAATAATTAAAAAAAAAAGATATAAGCAGTTTTGATTAGCAATATTACTTAAAATTTTTTTGGGGCGTTAAGGATCAAAATTCCCGACTGATAATAGTATATTCGAGACTATAGGTTTTCTTTAGCTTCAGATATACGTTATAAAAAAAAATTGTTACTGAATGAATGTAAGTTTTCCTTCAATTTTTTTCAACTACATTTTATGTAACCCTTCACTTAAACATTAACCGAAATGTGACCATGAGTTGAGTATTCAGAAGAAAAAAATGATAATAGGATAACATGGGAAAATCATTGCAAACAATGATATTTTTTAAGGATGGATGGAAAAAAATAGATACAGAATGGCTTCAGAATAATTTATCTTATAAAAGGAATGTTTGTCTAAGGGTGTATTTTATTTTATTGAATAACATATTTTTCAATGTTACTAAAAATTATCAAAAAAATATTTGTGAATTTAAAATTTTTAAGTAGTCAAATATTAATAATCAAAATATTAGTTATTTTTATAAATCTTTCAGATTTTTTAATAACCATCATTTTTTTTATTTTGGTTTATTTAATGCATTTTTTTTTATAAGACTGTTTAGTGATGCCATTCTATACTAACTGAGAACATTGATGCATATCTACTAATTTTCAAAATTGGGAAAATTGAATGGTGGATAAGAAAAGTAAATTAGATTTTAAAAACTAACCTGTTTGTCCCAGCAAAGCTAGGGGTCAGAAATTCTTTTAACTTTTATTTTCCAAATTTCATTTTTTTTTTAAATAAAAGATAAAATGCATAAAAACTAACTTCAACTACCGACTATCAAATTCACTCACTTTTCCAAGGAAAGGAAAGGAAAGAGTGGAATGATGCGGTTTACACAGCGTTAGTTTTCGGGCCTTTTTTTTTTTATAAAAACAATAATTTTTCTTTGTCAGAAGGGTAAAACAAAGAAATCAATAGAATAAACTAAAAATTTCATAAAGAGTGTTCAAAAAGAAAAAAAAAATGTGAAAGAATTGATAACGTGCAGGTTTGTAGGAAAAGAAATGTTAGTGAGGAGTTTGCGGTCTGTGTAAAATATCGGAAACTTTTACTCCTAAAGTGCACCAGTTATAACTCGGCCACCCAACACGCTAGCTGCCCTGACTGTGGATGTTTCATTAAAGGTTTTAAGTTTTCAATTAATAAAGTCCACCAACTTGCAAGTTTTACACGGATGGTTTATCTGCGATGGGGTTATTTTCGCGTCATGACCTGAATAACGCAAATACCGGTAACGCTACGGCAACACAGAGAAAAAAAAGAACGTAAACCATAATGATAGCGTGATAATTCTGTAAGTTTTTGGAAGGATTAATAATAGCGTACGGTGTTCTGTTCAGTCTCATCTATACTAATTTTAGTGATGGTCACAGCGTTTTAATATGATTATTTGGCTTCGGTTATGTGCAGCTAAAGAACTTATGGATTGTGTGCTTCATGACTTGTATTTAATATATTCATTTCCATTAAAGGACATTTCATTCCATCGACAAAAGTAGTATATTTTTAATTTTTATTTTAGTGGTCGTTTGGCTAATTCTTCTAATTTAATAAACTTTTAGTAGCTAATGCTGATAAATACGAGTAACGCAGATCAACTAATGCACATTAACGAACAGATATTATTGTATTTCTTTAAACATTTTGACAAGGTAGATCAATCCTGAAATCAACTCCAAAGCTTTTACGTCGGTCGGATCTTAACAAGGAAATTTACTAACTATATAACTAATATTAACTAGCAATTAATAGACTTTTCTGTATTCCAATTCTGTTGCTCGGTTTTGTATCGGGTGACGGGTCATGAGGAATGGATCGTTAAGAGGAATGGAGGAAGACACCTGTGTTAGGGTAACGATGGTGGAACTTACCTTCGTAGTGTGCGTCCTCAGACTGGACTCTGTGGCGAATCCTTTTCCGCAAATGGTGCAATGGAACGGCCTGTTCTTGGCCCGCTCCACCTGGGCGTCGTGGTTCCTCAGGTGCTGCTGCAGGTTAGAGAGCTGGATGAAGGCCCGTCCGCACTCCGCTAAGTGGCACCGGTAGGGTCGTTCACCTGTGGGCAAAATGAAGCGATCGGTTACTTAAAGGTGCAATAGTACCATATGGTACGAGTACCACAGGGCATAGTTCTAAACATTATTACCTTGTATAAAACATAATTTAATTCGTAGTAAAGGGCTATATTGGAATGGTACCCATGGTTAGGGACCTCTGTTCCAAGTTGTATACATATTTCAAAAAGAGAACAGTCAATAAATATTGTTATTTTTAGAGTATGAAATTCAATAAAACAACACCAGCAAAATAAGCATCCTAGTTGCCAAGGATTGGATCCAACGCAACAAGCAAAATGTTTTTGAAGACAAAAAACGGTATATCAAGAACTTTTTTGGGTACGCATCATGGCTACATAAAATTCGTGAAAAATGCCTAGTCAGGCTACTTCAACAATTATTAGACAGTCTAAGTTCCATTATATTATAATACCCGTTTGGACTAAGGAAAAAGGGCTATGGGACTCCACTAAGCCATCGAATTCCCCCTCGTATCCAGTGGGTAGTTTCATTAAATATTTTTCATTCTGATTACTTAACTATTAGAGCTCTCTTCATTCATATTATTTTTATCAAACTATCAAGTACTACGCTTTTTTCTTCTAGCCCTTACTCCCAGAACATTCATGGACGAATCCCAGGATACCCACAGAAATCCCGGCCGCGTGCCCTTACCTATGTATATTATTAAATAAAAATTATATATGGAGTGACATATGACAGCGGTTGGGGTGGACAGGGTTTGATTACGGTGAGATAATTGTTTGAAGGCGCATTGTGCACGGCCTGACTCTGACGTACAGCCGCGCTCCCATTGTTGCACTTAAATGCAGGGAGGTCCTCAGCAAGGTTCACTATCGATTAGTCTCTCTCAAGTCGATAGCTTTCACCATTATCGATATTCCCCTCAATTCTGAATTTACAACATTAAAACAATTTGAGGTTTTTTTTAAATTTTTTATTTTCATAATATAGTCTAATAAAACTCATGTATTATTATAAAATATTTAAGGTCGTTAACAACTTCAGTATAGTATGGATATAATGTACTTCGATTTTATGGACTTGTAATTATGAATATATTTCGCTCTTTCAAAAGATCGACAAAAATTGACAATTTTGAGTTAAAATTTCAGTAGCAATTGTATCAGTTGAAGCTTTTTAATTCGGGAACAACATTTTCAACATTTTTTATATAGTCATGTTTTGTGTTGTATAATGTTTGAGTTGAAGTTTTATGGGAATAATGACATAAGTTAAATTCACAAAAGCTTTTAAACATTTTTGGAACTTTTAAATTTATGATTTATGAGAGTGTGGTATAGTGGATAAATGATATTATTTTCCCGATAGACAACTGTGAAGGTCGTTTTTATTCAGACCCTTAAGCAGGACTTTTTAGTATGAATTATAAAATAAATAATTTAAATAGTAAATCCATATAATATAAAGCGTGCCATTGGTTTAGCTATAAATATTATATGTAAATTATAAGTTTGGCCTCACTATAATATAGTAAGGTTGAAATGTACACCACCCTTATAACTGATGGAAGAAGCTATCGAAAAATATTTTGACCTCGTAACGTTTGAAACACAACACCATGTCCCTATGACATTTACAGTTGCAAGGGGAACAGAATCAGATAAAAAAAAAATTGGAAGATAAAAACTGGATGTAAGAGATATTTTTCTCAAGCCAGAGAAACAGATTTTTTTTTGGTTCTGATTCAAGTGATATAAGCTCTAAACTATTTGACTCCGATGATCTTATGTTATAAACAATTTTTATTTAATTCATATGCTCATGACCATGGCAAATACAGGATGTAATGTTTTCACATTAGTGATTATGGTAATTGTTCGAATTGTATTGTGATAATTTCAGTGAATGGCTTCGCTAGATTGCTATGATCATACAATGAAAATTTTGATTGTACAGGAAATTCGATATCTCAATCTCT
The DNA here is from genome assembly GCA_964056705.1 of Troilus luridus. NCBI lineage: Eukaryota > Metazoa > Arthropoda > Insecta > Hemiptera > Pentatomidae > Troilus > Troilus luridus. The sequence continues at coordinate 55,634,373 of OZ057416.1, read as the reverse complement.
TAGTGTTTAAGTATGATTAAAATTTTGAACGGTGTGAAAATCTAACAACCCTGTTTCACCGTATAAAAAAGTTCAACAGTAGAAGTATGACTCATGACTATGTTTATGACTAATATTATGTAATTTTGAAACATGATACAATTTTTTTGGAATACCAAAGTTGTTAATATGTCTTATAACAGCTCTAAAGAAATGGAAAAAAAAATTATAAATATAAAATGGCGGATGGAAATTAATTTTAACAAAATTAAACCTTCCCACTTAGAAGTGTTGCTTACTTCTAATTAAATATAGTTTATTTTTATTAGCAGTAAAGTGGATATAAATCGATATAATTAAAAATAATTACAAGTTTAAAATATAAATTGGAACAGTAATTCCTATTATGTTATCCTTTCAATATTTAATTTAATTTATATTCATCTGTTCTTCAAAAACTATTTAACCCCGATATCGGCGGCAGTGTCTATTCTTTGAAAAGCATATTTTATATCATAAACTAAAATAATATGAAATGTTTATCGACTAAAACTGAAAAATAAACACATATTCCCAACCGAAGTACAAAATCCTGTACAAGCTAAAATTGAAAAGATTAGTATGGCATTTCAACAGTACGTTCATGGCATATTTGACATGTGCTTTTAGCACCGGCCCAGCGCAACGAACATGTTCGGATTCGAGCTCATTACTAATAAATCATCGTGTGCCATCCATCGGGGGGAACGTAGTTGTCATTAACGTTGATGCAATTAACGCTACATAACGTCGGCGTTAAAACTAAATTCGTATGAAAGCTTAATGTTACAGTTAAACAAATGTTAGGGCCCAAGTTGAAAATGTTCATTTGCTGTTACATTAGATTCTTCACGCATTGATTAGGGGACATGAGCATTAAAGGAGGACACGGGTGAAACAAAGGGATTTTATTTTCACGAAAATGTTTGTCATGTTATCGATTGAGATGAATAAATTCGATAATCAGATGTGTAAATAGAGTTCAGTTCGATTCTACTTTCGTATTTAGGTAGGAAATTAATTATTGACTATTAATGTGATTAATTTTTTTAGCTGTTTATTACCATTTTTTTTCAATTCAAACATAAAAGATACATGTGAGATATTGTTAATTTCAACTTTCAGAACTTTATACACAAATCAAATATTTATTGATTATGAAATAAGTATTTTTATTGATCATAATTATTATTTATATTTATTATGATTTAATATTATAGGAATATTTTATCGTTATTTTAAAATTAATTATTTGTATTTATAGTCCTAATAACAATTATGCAAGAAATATATTTATGATGTAAATAATTAACAGAATAAACAGATTTTTTTGTTTACTAACATTATAAGTTTATATTAATTGAAAATCTATTTTTATAATTCTGTGTCTTTATTTCTCGATTTTCAATCACACATTGCTTTTTTAACGACCCATTTTATTTGTAAAGTAAAATTACAGACACGGGGTGTTGAGAAAACAATTCAAACAATTTAAATTAAACCCTTTGTGTAAATATAATTACTAGTTGTTGTTTTGTTTTTTACAAAAAATATGAGAAACGAAACCTTGTAAAAAGGAGTTCCAAGCTTTAAGATACTTGTAATTGCGGGGTACTTCTGAGTGCATCGTACAACCAGTCATTTGGCCGATGTAAAAGAAGGCTTGAACCAAGGATACTATTCGAATTAAAAATATATATTATCTTTTAGTAAGTTAAAGTTATTTAGTTGTTGAATATTAGTAAGAATAATTTTAATATTAATAAAGAGAGATGGCTCGGGTATCTCCCTAAAATATAAACTTTATTACAGTAATAAAAAATTGAACAAAAAACATCAATACTCAGCTCAACAATTTATGTTTATTTTCCAAAGTGGGGCCAAATAAATATTATGATGTTTAAATGAACTGACAAAGAATATAAAGTCCTGAATTGATATACAAAAGATTAAATATAAAAACAGGGATAATAATCGATTTTCAATCGTAATTTAATGAAATAAAATATAACATATTACCAGGACGTTGAATAAAAATATAAAAGCCAGTAAAAGTTTTTATTAATTTATGTCTTTTATTGGGTTTTACTCATTTTTATAGATACAAGGCGAATTTTTTATGATGCATAATTTCAAATCCTTTGAAACAAGTTGACAACAAATATTTCAAATAAATGTGAAATTATTGGATGAAGAGGATAGTTTTGTAAGTTAAGACTTTATAATTATGAAATGTGTATTGGACGTATAAATGTTTAAAAAAACAGGTTTGGCTAAATTAAGTAAAAGTTGCAATTGACTAAAACGCCTCGGATATGAGAATAAACGGTGTCTATATGTATAATGTAAATATTTATATATAACAAATATATCAACAGCGCAGCAAGCAATACGGCCATCTCTTGGACTAGGATACGTCCCAGGATTACGACTGCCTGCGAAAGCAACGTATTAGCAAAATTAAATGTCAGATTGGGCATAGTTCGCGGAAACCTTAAGAAGGGAGAAGGAGTTTAGACCTATAAAGGTCCCAGCAAAGTGACGATATTTATTAAAATCTCGGAGGTATTTTTAGGGACTCCCTTAAAAGCCATTAGCGATGTAATTTAGCGGTAGGAAAAATATTAGTCCAAAAATGATTTATCGGAGGGGAAATTGGATCGGCCACGAATCAATAGTCGGAAGGGATAATGTAGCTTTAGCGGTTTAAAAAAAGGAAATTTTTAATATTAAATTTCTTTCAGCCTACCATACGGAACGGGTTTGAGTGGATGTAATAATTGAACAATGGTTTGGAGGTTTCATACCCGGCTTTGGCACATAAATTATCAAATCTGTCAATGATCATTGATAGATCCTGTGGGATCTGGAGACCATCTTGGGGATCACCCAGCCTATATGAAGTGGGTAGGCTTACATTGGGAAAAACTCGGCAGACAGATCAACTCACTGCACAATTCTTGTACTAGGACCGCCTCTACTTACTATCGCCCCTGATTGTATTTTCGTTAATAATATATAAATAAAGGTCACAGCTTTCTACAGTCGTTATTTAGGATCCTAGAGCTTTTAATAAGGATATCTTTATTTATCTTATATTTTTTTAATAATTACTCCTGACGAAGGGAGAGCAGAGGGCTGCTAGGTCCCCGATCAACCCTCCAGGTGGGCCCTTCATACATATGTAGATGTTACTAATTTCACTAAGACAATAGCAACAGCCCTAGGATGCCCCTTGTATCGTTACAATGGCCGGCTCCAGTCCTCTAATTCTCTGGTTAATTTTTTCACTGGGATTAATATTCTTTTGTTTCTTCCCTCGGTGAGGGGATGGAGATTCTCACTGCCTTTCCTACAGGTTTTATTTTTTTCCTCTTCCTTTTAATCTACAGCCCCTCCTTTCGGAACCGCTTCTGTTTCCTACCCCTTTGCTTCCGGTAGCGGAGGGTCTTCCTTGGCTTCTAGATATCTGTGTCATCCAGTTATGGAACGTTCCATCTTTTTTTTTTCTTTTATCGTACTTAAAATTTTCACTTGGATTTTAAAAATATTATAAATAAGTAATAGTACTAATTTGTTTAATATATTGTTTTTGTGACTTGTAGATGGCTCTATCGGAATTTTATACCAACTGTCAATCCTATAGCATACGATATAGATGGTTTATTTTATTTTTTAATAATATGCCATTGTTGTTTGTTTTTTTTGCTAATACGTCAACTGCAACAAGGTTTCATCTCTGAATTTGAAGAGATGTAAAGAAGCTTAAAAAATGAGAAAAACCAAGAGGTACCAAAGAAGATTGAAACCCGAATAAAAAACAATTATCTTACTATAAATACTCTTTTTAACTTTATTTAGAGAGGTTCTAGCAATAGTAGATTCGTAGTTGTTTTTTTTTTAATGGAGTCCCCTTTTCAAACCAATGCCTGAGTTTGCTCTTATTCACTAGGAATGAGTTCCTTAAGTACAAGAAACTCATTTCTGAAAAAAATCGATTTAACCACTTATTTACCGGGGGCTGTAGATATATCGAACGATATATCTATATTTTAATTATCTAAATTTTAAATGGAAAAAAATCCTCGAAAATAATTTTACTACCTAACTTATTGACACCTAGCAGAATTTTGAATATTATTTTTATTTTAAATTATATATTCGCGAATCATTATTCTTTTCGTTTTCATTTTTTTCTTGGGGAAAATGCTTTTGTATTCTTAATATTAACTACACAGGAATATAAAAAAATAAAACCGCTTAGAGATAAAAATATTTAGACCGACACTAATGAACTTAATAAAAACAAATTAAATATTAAAAAAATAAATAAACCAACCGTGAAAACAAGGTGAGCAGGGAGAAAACATTATTTTAAGTCATCCCACTCTGAATTGGCTGGAAAAACTTTTTAAACAAATGTTAACGATTCAATGCAGGCATTGTTCCATTCACAAGGGGAGGCGCCAAAAGTTGCTTCTACACTTTTTTTTGTTATTCTTTTTTTATCTGGCGCGACAATGCGAGGGAGGACAGGGCAAACTGTGGAGCGGAGGTCAAGTGCCGTTTTCATATGATTATTAAGTGGGGGGGGAGCGACTTTATTAGGAAGCGGCACCCCCGTGAAAATAACACAAGGGGTGGAAATAAAAATGAAAGGGGTATAAATCGCGAAGAGGAAACTCCTCCCTATTTCCCAGGTTTTTCACATAAAAGACCGGCCTCTCTTAGCTCGAGTCAAGTTTGAAAAATCTAGGGACCTTCTCTCAGATTTGCATATTTCCCTCGAACCTACCACCTGCTTTTTACCTTTTTGTTTCTAAGGGACAAAAGAATTTTAATGTTATCTTATTCTAATGAAAAAAGATCCTAGTCGCTACAGGAAATCGTGATGAAATATGTTTTGTTTTATGGCTCAAAGAATTTGTAGTTAGTTATTCTTGGAAATATAAACTAAATAAATTTCTTAGAATAGACGGTATTTGAGGCCCATGTAACTCAAAATAATGTTTAATCAAATAAAATTTGGAGAATGCGAAAAAAATAATCATGGTTTGCAAATATCAAATGTGCTAATTTTAATTTTTTTTTCTCGTCTTCCAAGATTTTATATAGTAAGACATACAATCTTATAGAAATAAACAAATAATCAGAAGTATAAGATAAAAAAAATTAAATACAACAAATAATTGTTAACCGTGATATAAGGGCATATAAGATATGCAGAGAAGCTACTTATTGAGAGCACTCAACAGATTGCAATATAAATGCATAGACATTTACAATTAAGAAATATCAATTAAAATTTATTAATTTTAAATCAAGTAAAGTTCTTAAACAAAAATAAAGTTCAATTCATACATTGATCTCGAAAAACAAATTGAGGAATGATACCATTATTAAAAAATAAATAGCTACCATTCTCTAAATTTTAAACCGGCTTAATTTAAATAACAAAAGATAAATAAAATAATTACCCTACATCAGATAAACATTGACATATTTTATCGATCCTGGTGTCGGTTTAATAATAAAATAAAAAAAATATTTGAAGTGTTTCTTTACACTGTTGTATTTAAATTAGAAACTAATGAAATATTCTTCTATAATTTGTTTGTTTGTTTTATTGATTCTGTTTGATTTAGAGATTATATCTAGTGACAATTGGAATAAAAAAAGTTGTTTAAGGTGCTTCATTATTTGGGTACTACCAGAGGGTAGTTTCTGTACTTGCTATTTATATATTTATATGATATTTATAAGTATTAATCCTTGCAATTTCAATAGTTAATTTTTGTTTAAAGTTGATTTATTATTATTTTTTTATTTCAAAGAAGTTAGCTGATTACTTATAACAACTCATTGATACACTTATTTCATTTTATTCCAAGATGCCTAGACTAATTTAATATCCAAACACATGTATATATTATTTCAGGTGTTAGTCATATTTTGATAAGGTATATCTGCATTAAGATAATATCAATACTAATAATCATTAATTAATGATAACATTATCATATTATTAATTACTATAATATAATAGTCTCCTGGTCGATTGAAGACTTGATTAACTGTCAATAACTCTTTCTCTTTTTCCAACATATCTTAAAGCAGGGCTCCGGAATAATCAAAAGGTTCTGTTGAACAGTTTACGATCAATCTATCAATGTTAAGCTGTGTTGACTCAACGGCATCATATACCGTGGGATGTTTAAGCGATGCAACGCAGGTGACAAATTAGCCAGAGATGGGGATGAGAGGCGACGGTTGGGAAGCTGGATGTGGGAAAGATCTGTTAATTACCCGAGGGACGGGCAAAGACAATGGGAAGTCAACTGACAAAGGAAATCATCCCCTCGTCAGAAAAACTGCCCCCGGGTTCCCGACCGGAGGCTCTTCTTCGCAGTGTCGGAGTCAGTCAATTAACAGCCATTGAGGAACAGATTGAAACAAAAGAATATTTAGCCAGGCCTATGGGAACCTAGGAAGGAACAAAAGATAGCCAATGGGCTAGCCTCGAAGACTGTTAATCCTGTGGATGAGGATTATTTTATTCCCTTAACAGTTAGTAGTTGGATACATAGCGAAGAAACACCAAAACACTCTGAGACCGGACTGATTATAATCTTTTAGCAGCTTAAGCAACTACCAGCGTTATTTACATAAAATAATGTTTTAAAGAAATATTTATAATAAATGGAATTGAAAATAAGAAAATAAATAATTTCTTTCACAGGTCACCTCTAACAATGCATTTCGCAATAGCTCAAAGTCCGAGATAGTCATTTCCCTGATAAAGACTCAACAACGTAAAAAAAAATACTCCTTATTTGTTTTATGAAGAATTGTAATATAGTTTTACTTGAAATTTCATTATAGAGGAATTATTGTAAAGAATAAATTTATTCATTTTATTAGTATAGTTTATTATTTTTAATAAATATTGAAGACACCCACTGTAGGCAGCATGTTACGATTAGCCATAAAGTGACATTAAACAAACAAAAAAATCTTTAAATAAATTTATTGTTTCATAATTCGTGTTAAACAATACAAGGAATTGATGGCAAAAAAGATACAATTAGAAAAATAAGACTTCATTAAAACGAGAACAAGAAATGAAGATTTTCCTTGAACAAATTCCATAACATTGGTTAATTAGAAGACTTACAATTTACAGACTTTTAATTTAATAATAATAGATATACCTTAAATGTTTAAAGTAATTTACTATTATATTTAAACAAAATTTTATAATCCCAAGTTAAGACTAAGAAAACAAAAATCTTTTTCAAATACCCGCCTAGTGCCTAACCATTTAGAGGAAATGGACTGCCCTTTTTTATATATATAATATATTGAAAAATTAAGGAAAAAATAACACTGCTGTTGTGAAATTGAAATTTCTACAAAAAACAATATCTAAATAAAATTGTTGTACCTATAGTTTAAATATTGCAGTACATCTGGTCTTCAAATGATTAGGGGAAGCATAGAAGCTATTATACAAATATTTTTATATTGAGTAAACATCGTTTTAAAAAATGAAAAATATAATTTCTAGCTACTTATATAACGTAAAATAATATATATAGATAAAATATTTCCTAATAAGATAAATATTTTATACATGTATTATATTTATTGATATTTGGGGATCTTTAATTCCTAATATGTAGTCATTGTGATTGTTTTAATTTTTGACTGATTATTTTATATACATTTGTGTATTAGATTTAAGGGATGTCTAACAACTTAAATAATAAATGTAACTTTATTATTTTCCGTTGTCAGTTTTTCCTTTAATATTCATCAAGACTGTATGAACCTACACTAAGGGCACTAAACAAGATGGAGAAGGGACAGATATAAAAATGAAGCCATCACAGGACCCTTAAAAACCCTCCTGAGACACCCCACCGTGAATACTTAATAATTTTCTGTAGGACGGATTCCAGGGGGAGGGAGGCAGGGAAATCCGTTTATCCGCTAACCTGAGAAAAATTACCAGGTTTTAGCAGACGGTGGAAAAACGACCTAGGAATTAGGGCCTTGATTATTCTTTCTCCCTCCGGTATATTTTCAATGAGCTCATTACAGCCTTCTCGAGCTGGGGGTAAAAAAATTATTTTGAGAAAAAATTAACGGGGGAGGAAATTAAGGAGATAACAACCGTAGAAATGCCACGGGAATTTAATGAGTTATGAAATCAAGCGAGTAATTTTCGTGTTCTTTATCACATAAAAAAATAATAAAGTTATCACTTTGTATTTAAATGGCAATTTATTTAATCTGTTAACAGCCGGGGATGGGTCCTAAGGGATTTGGGGCTCACCCAGCCTCAATGCCGGTTGAACCTTCACGAGTTGAGGCCAAGTCAATCTAATCTTGCTTTAGTGTTCCAGAACAGATCACATTGATTAACGTTAAATTGATAATGTTAAAAAGTAATACAAAATAAGAAGCAGAAAATAAATGATAAATTATGATTCGTGGTAAGGTGTGATTATATACTTTGGGACAAGATTTATTTAGTAAAAAGATATAAAAAAATAATAATAAAAAGCTACAATATTCCAAAACCCTCATTTCCAATAAAAAAAAAGAAATTCATTCCAGATATTAATTAAAAAATAAAAATGTAGGAATTTTTTTACGTTTTATTTATTTTTTACTTCACAGGAGTTTTCTTGATACCTCTAAATACATTTTTTTTCAGAGTCGTGTAATATTTTATTTCTTCCAATGTTATATTATTGTTATAGTATTTTATTTATTATTAAATAGTATTATTATTAGTATTAAATATCTGTCAATTGAAAGTTATCTTTCTATTCAGTAACAATAATATAGATCATTATTCCCAAATAATTAATTTTTTTTTAATGAAATATATGTAAAAAGATAATTAGTTTGGAAAATTGATCGAAAATTAATTCAAATTGAATTTTTTTTAATAAAAAGAAAAATATATCATATAAATTTTATACAATGGGAATTGTTTTATGGAAGTAAGTAGTAAGTATGGGTACCCCATAGTTTTAATTAATTTACTATTTCTTTTAAATAGTTAATTAATAAACTCAATCTGTATAATTATTAAATCAGTGCGGAGAAATGATAGAAATATACGTTATTAGCTATTCTCTAAATTTAAATTAATTATTGAACTAGTAGTTAGGTTATTAGGAAAACCGTTCGACTTCATAAATTTTGCAAACGTAGCATGAATAGTGCATATCGGAACTGTTACCAACCGCGTAGTTTATCCACTGGGTTCAATCGGACCGGCGGTCGATTCAAAACATAGAGCCGTGTGCCCTACCGAATCAACTACAAACAAGATCAATATGTCCAAATAGCTAGCTAATTGGACTTTCAACAGTTCCATTATCTCATAATGCTGGTTTTCCGCAAGTGCTATCTCAATCGGCCCAATAAAGGAAAAATATACCAAATCCCTACTGGAACAAATGTATCATCAGGAGTATTGTAACTGTACGCTTGATAAATTTGCACGTTTTTTAAAAGTATAATCATTATTAAATTCATGCTGCTCATTTACTACAGCATTCATGTTATTAAAATGGGTGGGCAAAATGTAGAAGCTTTTTTTTTTCAGATATATTTTTTTTCTACTGAATAAAAATCTTATTAAAAATAAAGTTAACTGAAGAGAAGAAACAAGAAGAATATAAAATCAAAATTTAGATTAAGGTATTTTTACTAGTATAATCGTATAATAGATTATTAACAAAAATAATTTTCATGAATTACTTTTTTATTTTTTTAAATTTTGGACCTAGTATTACTTCTGCGGAGGTTCAGAATATACAAAACCTTAACGCTAGGGGAAATATATTACTCTTGTTTTTATTAATTTATTTAATGAAAAAACAACACTGCTGTTGTGATTACAATAAAAATTTTAATATAAATTACTCGAAAAATAATATGGAAGTGGTATTGCTAAATAGTTTATATACTGCAAAATTACTGATATTCAAATGATTGGGATAATACCTCAAAACTTAGAAGGTTTTTTTATACTATATATTTTTATATCAAATACAAATCAATAACAAATATATACAGAGAAATTAGTAAGGAACAAATAATAATAAACAGGAGTTGGATCTGATCATATGATTATTATGTTAGTATGCTTTATAGTTAGAGAATAAAATGGCAAAGCATAGTGAATACGGTAGAACATTTTAACACAAGTTTTAGAAAAAAAACTTTTACGCTTTTTATACTGTTACATTTCTTGTATTAAATAAAAATAAATACGAAAAAATGTATTGTAAGTAGTTAGCTACAAATAGTAATCAGAGTCAGATCATATGATCATGTGATAGAATGGTTTATACATAGACAATAAAATGGCAAACTTAATTGTTAATACATCAATTAACAACCAAGATAAAATTGTTTAACAGAAGTGTTAGAAAATTCTTTAAAGAATAAAATGGCAAAACGTGATAGCTAATACGGTAAAAATATTTAACACAAATATTAGATAATTATTTATAACTGTTGAGATGAATATTTTTTTACTATAAGTTAAATAGGGACTGAAGATATCTTTTAATTGATTTTTCGTATAAATTCCTTTCTCGTGCATTTTTATCAATGTATATAAAAAAGAAAAATTGCGATAATCTGTATTGTGAATTTTTTGTTTTATACAAAAAAAAAAAAAAGACAAAAAAAGTTTATCAATAACTACAAAAGACCTTGACATTGAAAAGAGAATGATTATTTTTTTTTTAAACAAAGATAACTGAAAGTAGCTTACTTATAATAATGACGAACTTGCAATATTCGCATTATCTCATTTAGTTGCTTATCTTTAAACATAATTGTTATAATAGAGTAGAAGTTAACATAATTGTTTTTAATTTTTTTTAATAATTTGCATTAATTAATGTCTTTAAACGATATTTTCATCGTGATATATAAGATAACTACCGGGGATATAATAACTAAGTATGAAATTTAAAATTCTAATTAATTTTTATTTGTTGCTGCATAGTTTCATTAGGGTTGAACATTTATAAATAAGTAGCATAGTAGTTTATAATTTATAAATATTGCGATGTAGGTGATATAATTAGGTTTATTTACCGCTCAAAAGGCCCAATGGTTAATACTGACCCTATTGGGGCTCATCCAGTCTAAATAATATCCTCAATTAGGGAATAAACCTGGCGGTTGAGCGTGATCTCGGACAAAGCATCTCCCTGCACAACCGTTGTCCTTAAAATAGTACAATTTCTATCATATCTGAACCCAAGATCATTCATGGCCTGTAGGTTTTTTTTTTTATATTAAGTAGTTCCTCACACCTTTTTATAAATTTATCTTTGAAAATCTAATTCAAATATTAGATTATTCTTTTTAAAAATAGAAACATCTATATTAAGCCTATTCATTTTATTACGCGTTTAGCTTTGTAAGTCAAGGGTGTCTTAAAATATAGATTTTCGGATTTTTTTCGAGCCAATTTAGTTTAATTGTTAACTAATTCTAAGTTGACTAAGTTGGAACAATGAGTTAGAATCCATCAAAGGACAAACTAGTCCTTTTAATTAGAGAGAATGCCCCTCTGTGCCCTGACAAAAGTGGTCAGCTGTGTACGCAGCATCAACGGTTGGCTCTGAAGTCAAATTGCCTTAACTGATTGTGTCCGATCAGCTCCGACACAGGGCAATGCTTTAGATCTTGAGGTGGAAAAGAAAAAGGATGTGGAGTGGAAAAGAATGGAAACACTAAGAAAAGAAATTGTCTAATTTATGCTATTATATATCGCTGCTTTAAAAAGACGACGCCATAATGCAAAGCATTTCTATTGCAATGATGGTATCGATATTATTTTATTAACCATTTCAAAAAATTTAAAAGCTTGAAACGTTTTCGATTTTGACTCATGTCATTCCCATAAAACTTCAAGTTCAAACGAGATACAACTCAAATTATGATTTTATTAATTAAAAAACAATGTTTGAAATGGAATATCATATATGTAGTAACTACATTGCAGTTCCTGAATTAAGAAGCTTCAACCAGTACTATTGCTAGTGAAGGGTTAACTCGAAAATGCCAAATTTTGAGTTATGTCGTTGTTCTTTTAAAGAATTATTCTCTTACTTCCATAAGCGTGTAACCCGCCATTACTCCTAAGCGCCCTCCATTGAGATCTAAGAAGAAAAAAAGCAAAACGCCTCCCCTTAAGAAGACGAGAGTTGTTCCTTGAAGAAAGCAGAGAGTACAGGTAAAAAGAAGAATGACAAAAGTAGTCCCCCCACCCTATGTTTCCTCTTCCTTAAGACTTTTTACAATAATTCCTGATTCGTCGGACCTCCGCCCGCCCCAGAAGCGAGGGGTACTCTTTCACTTATTAGAAAATTCTTTCCAGACACAGCCAATGAAAAGTTGCCTCTAAGTGGATTTTATTAAAACAGCTTTTTAATTCGAAAAGTCAAGGAGAAGAAGCGCTTCAAACTTATTTTTATGATTTTTTTCTCTTCGGTATTTCCTTATCGGAATAATTTGTTCTTATTAAGTAACAGTAGCTGAATAAATAATTTAATATTACTTTATATAAGTAACAATTAATGTTATTAAATATTATATGAGTAATTACTGATAAAAATTTCCGAAATAAACATATTGGGAAACGATAAAAAACAGAATGGGAACATATATAGTTCGAAACTGATTTTTTAATATTTTTTGTTTAAATTGATTATACAATTAACTTGGTCAAAGCTGTTTGTTATGTAAATTTAACATATTTTCTATTATATTCAATTATTTAATCCGTCACGGATGGACCCAGTGGGATCTGCAGATCTTTCTCATTTAGCCTCTATCAAGGGAGTTTCCCTAATTGATTATTAAAATATGTGTTGAAATAAAATATTAAAGATTGTTGAATTGTTTGAAACACATTAAGTTATATTGGGAATAAGTAAAAATAATATAACAATTATAGGAATTTTTATGAAATAACTTAATTGGAAACGGAATGCGGAGTGCTCAGTTGCTATGCCAACGTTCCGGATTGAAATCCGGCTGGGTCTGATCAAATATTTTCTTGAGCGTGATTTCGAACAGATTACAGTCTCTATCATGTAGTGGACCCTTCGTGGGTTGAAGTGGTACAGTAGTTTCATATTTTAAGATTTTTCTAAAGAAACATCCACGTATGTCATGAGTCTGGTCATGTTACCATTACCTTTAGCAACACTCATTCCGACTGCATTCCGGTACTATTTAAAAATCTTATTAATCTAATTTGATGAAATTTATTGCATGGCGATTGGAGGAGAATATAAATAAAACTATGGCCGCAGAGCTGTCATGTCATACAATGTACCCCGGAGTCTTGAAGGGAGACAAGGGCTGCACCCGAGGACTGGACCATTATTTAGAGCTGCAACCTGAATAATGCAAGAGCGGCGGAGGATCCGCTCAGCTAAGGCAGGCTAACATATTCAAAGTCCTTCCACGGCGAGCTCTAACAGGTAAAAAGGGAAGGCTCGCTCGACACATGTTTTATTGTGTACTCCTATTCAAATCCTATGTGCTCTTTCTCCCGCCCCATATGGCTTGCATCTCCTTGCGCACAAACAGGTTGCACGGCACCTAATACTACCCGTAATCATTCCTCCAAGCGTAAATTGGCAATGTGTTGGCAGAATGGTGTTGGATAGTTGTTTCCTTCAACTCTTAACAAGGTGAATGTTGAGCGGTGGAATCCTTGAAGATGTATAGCGCGAACTGGATGTGAGTGGCCAATCATTGCAAATCAACTACAAAATATTAAGCTTCAATGAATGAATATTTTAAACATGGCATACAAATCGTATTTATATCGTAGACCTAGACTAAGATGGCTAGAGGATTTCGAGGCTGACCTTCATGATGCAAGGAGAAGCCCAGAAGAGGATCGTGCTGAATACAGAAGAATTGTTGAGGAAATCAAGAGCACATAGAATTAGTTAGAGTTAATCCATGAGTATGTTTTGAGATATGAAGAAAAGATTTTCTTGGTTACAATAATGCTCCATTTGTGGGAGATATGCTATGGTTGAAATTTAGTAATTAGGTCTTGTATTGTTCTGCACAATATTCCGAATCGGTAAAGTTTATTGTTAGTACCTAGTAGAGAAGATTTAAAGACTTTTATTTCAGAATAATTCTAAAGGACTATTATCTTTTTGGAGTTTTTTTTTTTTATGAATATAAAATATCATGGCGATCTTATTACTGTAGATATGTAAGTTGTTGTATGCTGCAAAGTTGTAATAGTGTAATAAAGGATTGACTTCATGTACCAATAAGAAAAGTATGTTTGACCACCTGCTTTACATTTTTGAATATCATGTACGGCTTTGGACATAATGCAATGCCTTGGAGGAGACGCATGTCGACTCAATTGTCCAGCAATCTTGTGCGCAGGCAATAACAGTATACCAGCAGTTCTGCGGTCGTACTTCTCATGAAGAGCGTGTCATTTGATAAAAAGGTGAGGCAAAATATGTCAAATAATGCACGATCCTGGCAACTGAAGAGGCATATTTAATGTAAATAACAGTCATGGGGGCTGATTGGGTGCACTGCCTTCTGTCACTCCGGGGCGACTTGTGCGTCAATAATGAAGAGGCTCATAATCGGGTAATTGCTGGCACAGCCGACCAGGATTCGCTCCTTCGTAGCAACTGCTCAGGTAATCGTTTTCTACACTACGGTAATTATATTGTAATTAAATAATACTTATAATATTAATAATGCAACTGTCATCTAGATTCGATAGTTATGATTTTATCATGAAGGCATTGAGGACACTCAAGCATAGAGGCAATTATCCAAAGGGAGATTATTGACTTCAATCAATCCAGTGCTAGAACGTGTCTAGTTAGCTATTGGAGGAATCAGGACCATGAGAAGGTCATGAAGTCATATTAAACCACAGCATAGACAGTACATCTCACATCAATAGCTACTGATATATAGCTATATATGACTGTATTCTAAATAAAGCTCCCTGAATAAAAGCATTGCCTTAAAGACCATTGAAATCTTACTGAAAGAAATGGGAATAATCTTGAGAAACTTAAGGTTTTGATTTTGAAAATATGTTAAAAATATACCAACAACAATATGTTCTTACACTTTTGGGTTTTGCTCTCTTTAATTGTTATTTCACACCAGAAGTATGTACTTTCATGCGTTGAAGACTCAAGAGAATGGTCATTAAAGCATTTGTTAATCAGTATTTAATAAGCAATGAACATTCTATTTTTTTATATAAGATTCAGAAATATCTAGAATGTATTAGAACTAGAACAAGATATTGTAGCAAGCATAACAGTCAATGGTGTTCGGGGGTACCACTAAAGTAAATAAATAGAAATACCTGTACCCCTACAACTCTGAGAGAAAGAGGCTGAGTGATCCTCCGGATGGTCTCCAGATCCCACAAGATCCCTACTATGCTGTTAACAGCGCTCTACCACTGACCTACTCTACTCCTAGAAATATATATACAATAATATATAGTCCATGTTACACGGGCCATTTTATTACTCGATGGTATTTTAAAGCTTCCATGCTCTTACTTCTGTATGGGAGTGCTTATTTTTATTTCTTGTGGCATTTTTTAATATTCGAAGAAGCTTCGGGATATTTAATCATAAAGCATAAATTCGAATTTTCGAGAACGGCTTTGGAATAAAAAATTGCGCATTAACTCTACAAAAGAGGAAATATTAAACACAATTTTCCGTGCCGTTAATAAGTCTGGAAGATCCGGAATTATCAGAGCGATAAAAAATATATCACGTAGAAGGGGCTGATGGTAAATATGCAATATTTTACTCAGAGCGCCCCCCTCCCAGAAACCATCCAATTTATAAAGTAAAAACCATCTGGATTTTTCCCCAAGGGGTTGTCCGCGGTCGTGACCGGACTCGGAGAAAACTCCTCAGAATTAGTTAGTATCTATTTTGTCTTTCTCCTTTTCATGTTGCGGTATTTCTCACCTCCTTTCATCCCCTAAACCTGCACTACATTAATCTTGAACCTGTTCGTGTGGAGGTAATCCGTATTTTTCATTTTAATATCATGATCTTAGACAAATTGAAAAAAAAACAACTGTACCACTACAATCCGTGAAAAGCCTGGGGTTCACTACATGGTAGAGACTGTATTGGGCAACTTTTGTGCAGGCAGTTGATTTGTCCTAGATGCTCAACCGCTTCATTTCCCTTAGATTCCATAGGTTCCATCTCTGGCCGCTAACAGACAAAATAAAAGTCTCCATAGGCTCCACCACTGAGCCACTACGCTCCCCTTATTTTTATTAAGGCAGATTTATTGTAGTTCATAATTAATTTTTAATGAGCTATGTGCATATTTTTTATACTTGAGGTATATAAACTAAGAAGTGAATAATATTACAATAATATTAAAAATAATAACAGTAACAAAAAGTTAAATAGGCAGCCATGAGGACTGCCGACAGAAGTGAAAAGTCAAAAATTAGGACTAAATACGTTAATTTTTGAACTTTTATATTAAATATAGTCTGAATTATTTAATTTTCAAATTTGTAAATTTAAATTTTTAACATTAGTCTTGTTTTCATACTTACACCCCGAACATTAATTATTAATCAAAACATATGATGATGGGCTGCAAGAGCTCATTACAAAATATCAAAAATTTAATTGAAATAATTGGTACATAGATGTATTATTTATATCTTATATTTTTACACAGATTTTATTTTCATTTTCGGCATTATTATCATCGTTAAATTTAACAATACTAAGATCGATTGTACTATTAATCTTTTCATAGAACATGACATTTAACTACGACAAATAAAATCATTTAAGGGAAACGAAATGACTTGAATATTATTATTCTTATATCAATGGAATTCTGATATTTAAACTAAAGTTTATTAAAATAAATCGTATAACTCGTGCACAGGTCTAGGTGTCACCAGTCTGGAGCATGTTGCTGACGCGATACCAAAAGTTTATCCCCTACCAAAAGTCCCTAAACGCGGTTAAAGAAGTTTTCACGTCAACGTAATTTATTTGAAATTTTGAAAGCCCTACGAATATTTTATATAGCGCCCTAAAATGTACAATTGCTTCCTTTGACTAATACTAAGTTGACGTTACAATCATTTCTGCCCATTGACCCTAATCAGTGTCCTTATGCATAATGAGTAACCTAAATTGACAAGGGCCTCATCCCTATAAGTATGGCAAAGAAGACCACTAATCTTCAGGGCACTTATTGCCCTTTGATAGGGAAAGGCAAGTAGCTCGAAATTGGTCCCATTTTTGAGATGGAATTGTGAACTAATTCTGGCGGCCCATATGTTCAGTTCTCACCCGATAACTAAATTACAGCTATGATAAAAGAATTATCGGCCTGTCATGCAGATGCTACCCAAATTGGCTCATTATTATCCCCGAGTATCGGTGTCAGGTTCTTTTGAACCCACCGCAAATTGTAGGTGTATCGGGAGCCCTTTTAGGCCCAAATCGAGAATGTCAACACGCTACGCGACTCAATTCGCTTTTATCTCGTATTCATTCAGTTATAGCTTACATAGGCTGTGGAATCCGTTTGAAGTCGGAAATTGATTTTTCAGAATGAGCAGCAGCTGGGAAATAACGGCATTTTCGTACATGTTATTGCTGTTCTAAAAATAATGGGTAATCTGTTCCGGACATTATCGTTTCGAGTTGAGTTTTCACTGTTTATTCGCTTTAATTTTTATATTTTTCAAGTTTCAACTATAGAAGTATAGATGATATATTTTTGTTGAAACGATTATTTCTAGATGAAATGATCACCCAAGTATACAAATTTTCTATAATTACATTCTCTTTTCCATACTTAAGCACACGATAACTTGCATTTTTGGAAAATATTAAAAAGGAAACGAATGAAAAGTTAAAGCTTGTTACTCAACTAGAAGCGAGAATCTGCGGAAGAATTGCCAATAATGGAGCGCCTCTGCAACCTCAAGGGTATAGTTAGCTATTTAGGAAAAAATAAAATAAATAAAAATAACTATGAACTCATAGATACCAATCGTACTGTAGGATTGGGCATCTAGAAGTCGCTAATATACAAGCGTTTTTTTAACTTAGTATTTGCTGCGATACCGACAAAATCTACTGGATACCAAAGTTGTAACTAAAGACATATGAGAGTGTACATTTATAATTTTTTATTTTCAGTAAACTGAATTTAACTCCTAAAATATGTAAAGAAATCCAAATTAAGGGCTTTAGTTGCTGTTTCTTTTGTTTTTTTCAGGCAAGTGAATGTTTTATTAACAAATCATAATTAATATAAAAGTAATTATTTAAGACTTGTAAATATATATTGTAAATAAATCTTCTGTTTTTTTTTCCATAGAAACACAATTTAGTCTATATATCCTTATTCAAGAGCATACAACTAACATAAGACAGGATTTAAAGCCTTTACTTCATGTTTCTTAAGATCTTTCAGGAGTTAATTTCAGTTTAATAAACACACAAAATTAATTAAACAGCACACTAAAACATTATTGTAACCGTACATTATAACCTTACCCTTTCATATGTCTTTAATGTTGACAGCTGTGGTATCAAGTAGGCTTTGTCGGTATCGCAGCAAATACAAAGTTAAGAAAATAATAAAAACAAAAAAAATTAAAACAATTTAATTTTTTTATTGCACTCCCTGCCTCTATTTATAGGGGAACGCCTTGAACTACTTGGGTACTATTAGGACTGTAGTCGCTAATACATTTATTTTTACAATGGACGCCCTAGGAGTTCGATCGGTTCTTTGTCCAAGAAGGGACTGTCCCTATTGGTTGGGCTCCCAGAGTGCTTTTACCATCTTTAAATGGTGTATTACTTTAATAGGACTTTTAACTGTGTTGTTTATGAAAATAACTCTTACTTTAAAAGTCACAATGCTTAATTTTCTTTGAGAGAATAATATTGACAAATTTTCCTTTGAATTATTGTACTTTAGATTTGTCAGAAGAGATATTAGAACCGCAATGAGAAGAAAGCTTCAATAGGGATATACTGAATTGTTTTTACATAATAATTTGCATACCATATTTAGTTATAATAAGAAACTATGACACCTATAAATATATTTTTTATAAACATAATTTAATTATAATTTTCTCTATATAATACAGAAATTTATATATCAGTCCAAGAAAAAAATGGCAAAAATAGCAAGAAAAAAAAATCAAGTCAGAATTGTATTTGTTTGAAGCGAATGTTTATATTTGAATGTGGTATAAGCCCTATTGGATCTGGAAAAATTGTTTATCCCTTTACATGTTTTTAATGACCGTTATTTCGTAATAAAATCTAAAAGGTGTATAGGGTGTTAAACAGCATTCATTGCTAGGTATTAAGTAATAAAAACGTAAATTTGCACGTTTGCCCATATTTTTAAAATAATTTAAATGGAAACCCTAAGATAGCGACGATATGAAAAAATGGTCTAATACCACTTTCAAATATAATTGCTACAATGATTTTGAATGAACCTTGAAAACATGTTTTACTCTCCTGAAAAGCGGAGTTTTATTTAGTTTTTTCGATACTTTATATTTGTAACGACGAAATAGTGTATCATGCGTTTCTGTTTTCGAATTTGTTGAACTTTTTAATCCAGTCGATCTATTGTAAAGCTGATGGGTGTCATTTTCTTTAGGACAGTTAAGTAGAGAACATATTATTTTTTTTCTTCTATTTTATGTCTATACGTTGATTTCATCCTCTTATGGATCACTCTTCCTCTTGATTTTATAAGAGTTTATTTATTTTGGAATTAAGACTGAAACGACTAGGCTTGAGAGTGCAAAGTATGGCAAGCTAAAGGGAAGCTAGGTTCATTTTGGTTATATGCCAACTTTTTGATGAAGGCCCTAGATGGCACTAGAATTTTTTAAAGGGAGCAAAAAATCCTTGCTTGTGCGCCTTTCGGAAGGGACGTAAAATCGGTGTGCCTGTGCGGTGTCAGGTACTCGTTAAAGGTCCCTATCCTAATTATACCTGGATAGGGGAAATTTAGTACTCATACAGTGACATCATCCGATTAGCCATAGAAGCATGAACTGATCTTAAATGAATAAGCAACAGTAATTTCCGATAAAATGACTCAACTACAGAACGCAGAGTATGGCAAGGTTCATTTTCATTAAGTAACAATTATTTTATTACATTTTTACTTATAAATAATGGAAACTGATCTTCTCTCTATTTAAACTGTATAGTGTATGGAGTGTTTGTGTTTTCGAAATTGTTTATCTTTTAATCCAGCCGGATCTATTGTAACAAATATTGCCCGCCCGGCGCCTAGAAGGACGGACAACAACACTATGAACGGCTTTTATATACAAAAGGGCGAAATAGCCCTAGCAGAGAGGAAGGCTATATGCAGCGCTAATTATGCAAACAAGCCCTGGAATTGCATGTGCACATAGTGACACACATGCACGGGGAGCCACCCCTCTAAAATGCAGTTAACCCCTCCTTCCTGCAAAGCAACCCCTACCGCACCATTGTATTTATGACCAATCGATATTACCGAGCCTTGTCATGTTTTGTCCGAGAAGAATCACGAGGTCCATGTTATAATTGAACTCGTTGGAAGCCAATTTAAACAATATATTTACACCCAAAAACCACAAACCTTAAACAAAATTATAAACTTTACTTATTTGTAAGCTATATCCTATGTTGTTCCATAAATTACAAAAACAGACTTTTATTATACAACGGTTAATCCATAAAAAACTCATACAAACTTATTACTCCAAACTTAATTGAAATAATAATTGGTATGTATTTGGATTATTTTTACCTAGAATTAGTCATTTCATAAAACAAGACATATAACAATTACAAATAAAATATATTAGAGGAAACGAAAAGCTATTGGTTAAACAAAAAAGTTATTGTTGTTTTATGTAACTATTAGAATCAATTACACAACTATTAAACGATTTTTAGATAAATATAATTATTCTTATATAAATGGGATTCTAACTTTTAAACTAAAGTTGATTAAACGAAATTTTATAACTCAACCACTGTAATTATATAACTCATCTATAACGCGAGTCTGTCGATCGGGATTTGAACCCAAGATGTCCAAGACACCTCAGAGCTCTACCACTTGACCACTACGGTCAGGTTTTTATTTAAACCCAATAGAAGATGATCTAATATTGCTCTCTTTATTCAAAACGTATTGCGTATCAAAAGTTTGTATTTTCGAAATTGTTTATCTTTTAATCCATTCTACAGTAACAAATAGGGCCAGTGCGGCGCATAGATGGCCGGACAACACTGTGAACGGCTTTTATATAATATTAATCCAAGTTAGAGTATCCTTCGATATATTTAGGCATTATTTTACAAAACTGAAGGTTCTAGTTGGATTATCGTGAAGCTCCTGCAGGGGAAGTGTAATCGATATCATTAATTAAATATCAGTACATTACATCCCATAAAAGCTTTACAACGTAGGAAATGGAATTTAAATTTGTCAAATATTTGTACCGGTTTCCAATTTAGCCGGAAAGTGAGGGGTAGATTTAACCCGTGTAGAGGGGATATTGTTAATAATTTAGCGTTAGGGAGGAGGAATCATTGATTCAGGGACACGGGAGCACCTCCCCTCCCTGTGTTAACTATTGGATGTTGATTGTAAATAATTTTCAACAGTTGAACAACTAGGAGTTATATGGACGTTGGGAGCGTGCAATAATTGAGATGGGGTGCAATAAACTGGTGCAGCGAGAAGGGGTGTGTCGGCCATGTCAATCAGGAACGCCCACTGCACATGCACATGCACCTCCCCCTTCCCGCCTACCGTCATCCGGCCCAAAAATTTTTTCGGGGGTGGACGGGGGGGCGCACCCCTTTAATGGGAGTTTTGTGTAGGGCGCCTTGTTTAATGTGTTATTGCATAATCATCCGATCATTAGTTGCAGGTACACGTTTTCCATGTTGGGAAGTCGTGTAAAAAGATCATAATAATGAATGAACACACCATTCTCCCCGAATATTATGAAAACAAAATTTAAATAGGCATCCAAGCGGACTGTCGACAAAAGTGGAAAGACTTGGAATAGCAATGTTCTTTTTTGGATTTCTAAAAAAACAGTCAAGTGGTAGGTATCTTTTTTCTTTATTTTAATAAGTTTTTATCAAATGAGGCGTTTTGGATCAAAAATGGATAACTCCAAAATTTCTAAAATTGTCTTATTCACATTTTTCGCTAGTTTAGTCATGCAATTTTATTTTCCCGAAACTTCAGGTTAAGGTCCGTACCAAAACCATGAAGAACATGCCTGGAAAGTGATGTGTTTGACAAAATTGCTTGACTTAACTACTTAAATATTGAAAAAGTCAATTTTTCAAAAATCGAAGTTATCCCAAACGCCTCTTAACCAAATTTAAAATAGTTGGTAATCAGTTTTTAGTGAGAGATGTGCATAATTTTTGTTTAAGAGTCAGAGGTATATAAACTCTAGATACATTGTATTTGTATTTATATTAATTTTATAAAACAAGATATTTAACTATAACAAATAACCACATTAGGGGAAACCAAAAGTTTTAATACTCATTAGGGATTTAAGTTTTTATTAGTATCAATCGCACAACTATTAAACGAATTTTAAGATATTTATAGTTATTCATATATCGATTGAATTTTAAAACTTCAAACTAAAGTTTATTAAAAGTAATTGTATAACTTATGCACAATGTTCTAGGTGTCGCTAGTGTCGAGCATGTTGCTGACGCGAACCCACAAGTTCGTCCCCTATGAAAAGTGGCTAAACAGGCTCAAAGATGTTTACACTTAAAAAATTCCGCAGACAATACGCCTAGTGGAGACATCTGGCACCAGGCTCTACGACGCCGAGAGAAATGAAGATATAAAGAGAGCCTTCTTTCCGCTGGTTTATGAGAGCCGCAGTAAAACGGAGCAGAGACAGAATTTTTAACCGCACGATCCCGCCATGAGCTATGATGAAGACTCGTTAAAAATCCAACCCCCCCTGGAGAGACATTAACCCCTTCCCTCTACTGTCTTTAATTACAGAGCGCTAACAGCAGCTTATTACTCCACCGTTTTACACAAACACACCGGCGCCTTACTTTCTGTTACTCCACTTATAGGTTAAATGTGCCAGTGCTAAAATATAAATCAAATATCAAACTTATTGTTATTTCTTTAAGATACAGAAATGTGCAAGAACAAAATTTACTGTAGTAAGACTGTTTATTTTTAAAGCCGACGTTTCGACCCACATTCTAGGTCTTCTTCAGGGCTGTATATACAAGATACATATAAATTAAAATTATAAATGGTCAAGCATATCTGTATATGCAGTAGGAATGTTGACGAGAATAATAATATATATTGTAAAGAATTACTAAATATATGGTCACCTAATATGAGTGATAAAGAATATATATTTTTTATCACAGAAATAAAGCAATGGCCATTTGGAAAATTGCTTTTCTTCTTTATTTAGATTTACTAAATAAAGAATAAATAACTGTACCCCTACAACAGTCCTTTCTGATGTCTTGTGGTCACTACAAGGTAGAAACTATAGTGTTTCTAAGACAACAGTTGTGCAGGTGATTTCTCCGAGATCACATTCAATCGCCAGGGATTTTCTTCAATTAAGGGTATCCATTTTATAGGCTGAGTGAGTACCAGGAGAGTCCGGGAGTATTCAGCATAGCAACCCACCTATCCACTGGGCTACTACGCCCACACATTTTTATGTATTTACTCATACCAATTTAACCCTCAATATACTATTTTTTAGTCAATTAAATTTAAACCGTTAAAATATTTTAACAGTATTATATAGTCGGAGTTTCTTTGATTGAAAAAGACTTAGTTGAACTTAGTACTAACTAAATAAGAGTGGTTAAATAGCGTTATTTGATATTGAAGCCGGACTGACTCGAATCCGGTCTATAAAGCGTTTTTATTTCAAGTAGTTGTACATGTTGATAACTTGTAAGGATAACAGCATTTCTTCGGTTGGAGTACAGAAGGGCGCTAGACCCAATTAACAATTTAATAATTATTACAGGAAATAGTTAATCCATAGATAAAAAAAAAAAGAAATTGAAATTGAAATAACAGTTACAACGATAAAACGCAGATGACCCCCTGAACTGGAAACATTTTATACTCAATATACTTTACGACCCGCAGATAAGATAAAGTGCAAACTCTTCAGCAAACATTATACAATACTCGGCAGTTCTATTTTTAAATATATATTTTATTTAAATAAGTCTAGACAGAGAGGAAGTTGTAATTAAAAAAAAAAGCAAGAAATTTATTGTAAGAATTATTGTATTTCTCGAAAATAACATACTCACAAGAGAACATTTGTAATTTCATTGACAAATAATAAAGACGAAAAATTATTTAATACTGATTAAACAATAATTATGAGATTCGTATGAACCCTCATAACACGACACGTTTTTATTTCCTTCCTCATACTTGATGTGTGGCAACTGTTAAATTATTTTAGCTTTTTCTTGCCACATAAATAATTAATCCATTAATAATAAATTTAAAACAATAAGCCAAATTGAAAAAAAGTTTACAAAGCTAATCATTTAAAAATGTGCAGAGGCCTCCAACACAAGATTAAAAATGGCCTCTGTTATAATACGCTAATATATATATATAGGTTTGATCTACAGCTGGTCTCAGAGCCTTTCTGGGCAAATGCCAAAACAGTTTTAAAAATATTAATGAAAACAAAAATACTTCATATTTATAAACGACTGTTGGATGGTGATAGGGTTCTAAAATATTTTAAAAATTATTACGTTAATGCAATTCCGAGGAAATTTATGATAGATACTGAATGCATGTTTGTGTAGAATGTTTGAAATATTTCTGGTTTATAAATATTTCAATTATTAATAAAATAAACAGCCTCACTGACAGTAACAAAAAAAAAATTGTGACAATTTTTTCAAGAATATGTAGAGTTAAAATGCTATCACCAACATTTTGAGGGTATTTTTGTTGAAGATTGTGGTCAGTATTTATATTTGAAGTATTTTATTACCAATTTAAATCATTAATTAATTCTGTGAGGATATTGTAAAAGTAATCTATTATCCTGTGTATTTTATGGGACCATTATACATGCATCAGTACTAGTAGAGTAATTATTTATATCAGTAATAATAAATTAAAATTATTATCGATTCGTGAAAACTAAATTATATGCAATACTTATAATATCCCCCTAATTTTTATGTGAATTCTTTTTAATAATAGGTTTCCTGTGATGAAAATCAGTATTTTTAGTTCAGGCAAAACAAGAATTTTTAGGCTATTTATTTAATTATCCTTTTTACGACTGAACTATAAAATGAAATTATTGGCTTCGAAATTAAGTAGAACACTACTAAATCAATAATAAAGTATAAGATTTTTTAATTGCCTTAGGTTTTTAATAGTTGGGTGAAGGAGGCAAAAGTAGTTAATTAAGCCATTAATACAGTTTTTAATATGTAATTACCCCACTTACGCTCTGTATTAAAGGGAGTTTATCATATATTTTTATTCCTAATGCCTAGATTTCCATGAGCTTTTTAAAGGAAAGGAATGGAGTCATGAAAATGAGACGAAATTGCCACTCTCTAACGGTACAATCTCGTCTAGAGAGTCCTAAAAGAGAATTAATGATTATGAAACAAGGAAAAAAAAACAACATTACAACTCGGAACCCTCTACTAGGCGACTAGGATGGGGTTGAGATCGGGTGAGGGGTTCGAGAAGAAAAAAACAAAACTTTTATTGCCTTGTTCCTAAGCAGCGACGATTTGTCAAGACTATATTACCGCATTTGCAAAATATAATCGTTAGAGGGTGTAATGGTATCGAGGTTGCAGTGGAAAAGGCTTAATAGAAACAATAAAAATAAAAAAAAGAAGAAGAAGAAAAAGGAAAAATGTAACGTTGCGGGAGAGACTAAATTTCTTTTAACGACATCTTTTCTTTATTCCAGTAAGGCCAATAGAGGGGAATTTTTTAAAAAGAATAATTCCCCATTATTTCCCCCCGAGACACCCTGTCAATATTCCCCCGCCTGTGAGAATTGACAAAGTAAAGACCTGTAATATTTTTAATTCCATCTAATTCCTGGGCTTCCTTTTGTCACCCCGGCTGCACCCCAGTCGCTTCCTGATCCTACAATTATTTTTTTACAATGGAGTCCTCCTCCAACCGCTTACTCCTCCGAGGAAAGAGTCGATAATAGCAATTTTGCCTTCATTTATATTCTTTTTCTTTTTTTTATCGTCAGGATGCCCTCCATTTTGATGGGGGAGGGGTGCGATCAATTGGAACGTATTAAGGGACACATGATGGAACCCGAAGAACCTCGTCTTTTTGGAAGAATTAAACTTTTCTGGAAATTATGGTGGTTTCAATTAATTTTATATTCTAATCACAAAATTTAATATATGTTTTTAAATGTTTTTATCATCATTTATCTAATGTTTATCAAACGACTGTCCAAACTTGTTTTAAATAAGTAAATTTATTCATATAAATAAAAAATATTAAGTATGATAGGGAGGGAGTTTATTCCTGAAAATAAATAAGTGATTAATATAGCTTTGATTATGTATCAGAAAAGGAGAACGAATAAATTAATATCATTACGGTGATAAAATTGTCTAATAAGAATTCTGACAAAAGTTATGCCTAAAAATTTGAGGGATAACGACACAGAATATTACATGAATTCTGTGAAAATTAAATTGTTTTGTTCATGACGTCATGTCGAATAAGCCAAAAAAAAATAGTTGATAAGAATCTAGATTCATTAAAAAAAAAGAAATATTAAAAAAATTAAAGAATATAGTACAATCCTTGACTAGGAATGCATCGTAATTTTTTTAGTGAAAACAAAATTTTAATCAATCAAGATTTTTATAAATATCACTACTGTATTCCATTATCCATTATAAATCTTTTAAACTCTTATTGTAAGATTATATTGTTACTGTAATGCTCCATAAGTAACTGAAATGCCAGGTTAATTAATATGTTCAATGCATTGAAATAGATAAGTATATTAAATTAAACAATAAACTATTAAGGACTTGCAAAATATTCAGGAATGAACATGGTCAAAACAAGAATCTATTATTTTTAAAATACCGCCATTGTCGGATTTTTTTATGAAGATGAGTACTTGTATTTTTTTTTCAAAATAGTTAGTTTTCTTATTGTTTGATACTTGTCATTATTTGATATAGTCAATAGTGAGTATTAATGTTGAAAAAATAAAAAAATTATTAAAATCTTAGACAGAACATTATAAAAAATAAGCAATATGCATCAATTGACTAACATCGTTGAACAAAGGGATCGGAAATCGATTTTCAAAAATAGGTAAAAATTAATTTGTGCTAATGCAGAGAACACAAGACATGAGTGATTAAAGACATCCTGCAATGGCAGGTAGAGGTGATATCGGGAATTTGCTTGATGTGATCATATTCCTGGAGCGATTATTGATATAATGGATGTGTAATGGGTCGCTCCTGATGAACTAGTATTAGCTAATGGTAGCAACACCGCTTCTCCATTAGGTTCTAGGCCATCTATCGTCTCTCCACCTCTCATAGGGGCAGTTTTTGAAATTAGGAAACCCAGGGCTAAACAGTAGAGGGTGGTGTGTTTATATCAGATGTGTCTTCAAGGTACATAGTTGGGTAAGCGAGATGGCAAAGACCGATCTTTTCTAAACACAGTCCGTATTGTTAAAACATATTTTAAATATGTGAAAAAAAAATGAAGGTGATACACAGATACTCAAAACGAGAAAAAACGGAGTACGATGATAATAATAAAAAAATAAAAATAATACAAATAAGATACTATGGAAAATTAAAAAAAAAATGCCTCTTCTCCTTCCATGTAAAACGTATGTAATGGCGTAAATAAGAATTACATAACATTTTTCTTTATTTAGAGAATCGGAAAATTTCACTGATTATCGAATATTTTAAATAAATAACAGTCTTACATATATTGAAATGATTCAGTACAAAATATAAATGTTGACTCTGCCAGAAAATCATTTTTTATATGTCCCCTTTTTTGTCGACCATTTTGTGTAGTTCTAATTCTATAAATTTATTTGAGTTAATTCTTCAATTCATTTATAGAAAATGGCGAAAAAGCACTCCAGTGTACAAAAAATATTTACTTATGAATAGAGGACTACATAAAGAGTTAGATTTAATTAAAAAAATTATATTGTGCAGAAAATTTTGTATTTTGAATATATAAATAATTTTATATTTGCAAGTATTAATTTTAAACAATAATAAAAAGAGATATCATGGTGATGAAGAGTATTCAAATTCGTCATAGTTTATAAAACATTATGTGCTTCTCACCCACTCAAATTATAAATATATTGTAATATAAACAAATTTTAACTATATGAGCTAAATTATTCATCTATCTTATTTACATATTTATAAAAAATACATAACTTAATGAAAACGGAATTTAAAAAGAGAGAAAAAAGTATACTAGAGTTGCGATAATTAGTAAAGTTAATACAATTTTTTTTGGGGGGGGGAATTAGGCTAAAACAATAGACAATTATTGTCACCTTAGATTTTCCGATTGAGACGGGAAATACTAGAAAAACACCTGTCCGATGAAGTGGAAAACCGATGAGAACTTTCTTTTTCCACTGCCATGGACGAAGTTTGAGCCCTTACAAACTTCACTATTAGCTCTCCTTCATTTTTTCCTTCCAATAAGTTACTCCCGCGCAAATCCATTTAGCCCGCCCATTGTACCAGCCAATAATAAAACTCAAAGCCTCCTTAATTCGTTTACTGCTCTAGGCACCAGTGAAAAAATAATTGGACTTTTGTCCCTCGGAAAAGTTTCGCCGACATTTTATTCTTCTTCTTTCTAATGTTTTTAACGACCTCTTTCTCTTCCGAGAAGGGTTGTTGGGAAGCTTTGTTCGATTTTTGAAGCCCCTGACAACTGTGTGGAGGCAGAGAAAAGTATATCTCGTGAACATCTTATCTGTTCAACTGTTAAAAATAAAAATGATAGTATTAAAATAAATTAAATGATAATCACACAAGGATCAAATTAATATTTAATACATTTTTTGCTCTAATCTGAAAAAAGCATGTATCGCTACACCCGTTGAAAGGCTTTGGGTTCAGTACGTGGCAGAGACTGTATTGTTTATAGGACAACAGTTGTGCAGGGAGGTGATTTCTCCATGAATTCGGAATCGCAACTCAACGGTATACCCTGCTCCCTTCGTTTTTAGTTATATTTTAAACTCTTCAATTCTCAAAATAACATTGCATCGTTAAGATAAAACTAACAATAGAAGAAATAAATTAATTTTTGAACTATTTTTCATAAATGTTTCAGTTGGGATTTTCGCTCTCCTATAGTAGTAAAATACTTATCGAAGTCATTTTTCTAATTCTTATAAATAAAAATAAATAAATAAAATAAAAGCCTTTTACACAATTAGAATTCAGACACAGGACAAAGCGAAAATTGTGAAAAGTTGAACTTGGAAGAAGAATCCGAAGCAAAGGGTTTAAAAGAATTTTCAGAAAAGTTGGCAGAGGTTCAGATCCCGGTTTCAAAAATTTCTCAGTTTTTCGGAGACTACTTCTTTTTTGAAGGGGGGCTGAATTTTTTATTTGATGTGAACCCCGGAGCTTCAACTGGAAACATTCTTTCGCTTGGGGTGGAAGTTTCCTGTCTGTTTCTTCCACTTCGGACGAATCTCATGGCAAGGAATGAATTTTACATTAACGTAAGGGTTGAAAAAGAAGAAAAAAAAAATCGACGAAGTAAAAAAGAAAAAAAACCTTAACCTCTTGTTGCTAATTATTAAACAGGGAAATATGCAAATGAGAAAAGATCTAAAAAAAAAACACGCTATATGTTAAACCCCCCCAAAATAATAATTTTTTAATGAAATTTTTTATAATAATGAGCAGTATATTATAATCAAATTTTCTTTTTATTAATATGATCATTTTTAGTTATTTTATTGTATTAATAATTAGTTAGTGATAGAGCCGTGAATTGGTACGTCGAAGGTTTCTTTTTTACCGCTTTCTGTATTTTTCATGTCAACACCTTAATTCAGTAAAATAGAAAAGCGAAAATATTCATTTTTCCATTTTAAATTGGAATACTTTGGTTTAAGTGCTTTTTTTTTTTAATTTATCGTTTTCAAGTTTTTACTTTAATTAAAGGAACTAAGTTAAAAGATAAAATAATTATGAAAATAAAAAAAAAGTTTTTGATTATTCATTTCAGCCTTCCATTTACAGCAGAAGGTCACAAATATATTCATGGGGTCTTGAAAAATCCCAGCAGGATTAACATATATTAAAATTTTTACCGTAGTGAGCTGGGGGGGGGGAGGTTAAGAATTTATTAACGCTTAATCACCGGGCACTTGAAAGTGGAGGGAGGAAAAAAATATTTTTTTAATTTGCGTCAAAAATGCAATATAACGAAAGGCAATATAATGAAAGATGGGATAAGTTTTGAATTCATTTCTCCCAGAGCACAGCGACACCACCCCATCCCTTCCATCCCTTCACTTAAGCCGGAGAAAATTTCCGAGGTAGCCAGGGCTTGAATGCTAATGCAATAACCTGGAAGAAGCGCCCAGATCCAATAAGGGATTTCCACTTTTTGAATACGTCATTGCCCCTGCTAAAATAAAAGTAATCAGGAATTATCAACGCTGAAGTGAAGTGGTGGAGGGGGGAGGGTGGAATAAGGAGTGGGGGGAAAAGGTGCTTTAAAAATTAATTTTCTTTTAAGCGAAATGGCTACTAATGAAAGTCTTTATTTCCCGGACTTTTACAAGCCTTAGCGTTTTCCGAGGATAAGGAAAAGATGCCGAGAAAAATCCTAGTATTGTATCTACAATTGTATGTTTTATGTATTATATACTTTACATCTTTCATTATATATCTTAATAGTGTAAAAAATTTATAAGATATTTTAATTACTTTTCCCCTTGTAGAGGACCCACAAAGTGTGTTGAAACGTCGATTCCAAATATCTTATATCTATAGCCCCGGTGAATAAGTGGTTGTTTAATTATCTACAAAACGTGTTTCTTGTGCTTAAGTAAGCGGAATCGAGATATTTTCGTAGTGAATAAGTGAGGCATTGGCTTGAAAAGGAGTTATTGTTCATATTGCAATTCTATTTCAAGCCAAAAACTTCGAGAAGGATACGATTTCGGTTATCAGAAAGCAGTTAACTCTCTCTGGACAAAATTCGACTTAACTACTTATATATTATAAAGTATACTATAACAACTAATACAATTAGTTGATCTTATATATTCATAAATGATTAGTTGACCTTAAAGTATTTGACATATTATAATAACTAATATAATTATAGTTGATATACCATTATAACCCACGAGGAAGGGTATTGAGTTCAGTACACGGTAGAGATTGTACCGTGTCTTAGGAAAACCGTTGTGCTAATCAGTTATTTGTTATTATTTGTCCTAGATCATTCTCAACCGCTAGGTTTTCCTCCCAATTTTAGGGTATCCGATTTATAGAGGCTGGGTGAACCCCGGGCGGTCTGTAGGTCCATCGGAGGCTCTTAACATATTAAATAAAAATATCCGAGGGAGATACTAATTTTTCGTATATTAATATAAAAAGCAAATTATGAATATAGGTAAACATGGCGTTAGTACGTAAATCCATTTCATGAGTAAATATCGATGCCTTAGTTCACAAATGTGTTAAGTGTTAAAGTTTTCAAAAATGGGTTTTGTTATATAAATAATATTGTAAAGTTGTGATCAGGAAGTCATAGATCATATGTTGATATAAAATTATTAGAGAAGCTGTAAAGGTTACAAAAATATATTGTGTGGTTAAACTTGAACTGTATTTTTTGTGTTAAATTATTATCAATTTAAAAAATAGATTTAACAAAAGATGACCATGGAGGATAATTGGCCTCTAAGTAAAACATTTCAAACATTAGCAATGACAATAAAGAAAGATATTTATGACTTGTAACTTTTTCAAGTTATTAACTAAGATGAAAGGATACAAGAATTTTTATATAAATAATTGAAAATGACATTTAATTTCGAAACGTCTTATTAAACACATACATGACTGGATAAAGGTTTTTTATTGTGTTAATGAAATTGTTATCAAATTTGAATCCAGTAAAATCTTCTTTTCGGCACTTAACACAAATGTGAACTAAGGCATCGATATTTTAATAAAACAATTATCTTTTCATTTATCTATAATTTTACTCATACATTATTACCAGCCCCCCTCAACTAAATAGCTAAAGCTAGTTTCAGTCGAGCGGTAACTTATAAATTTATAAAATCGATACTGCTCTTCTCCCCCCCGTTTAGATAAATGTAGCCCCATCGATTGTGAATAATGACTGTACTTGCACCCCATGAGGTTAATCGATTCTAGTTGCCCATACATCATGTAACACTACTACCCATTCCATATTGTGTAATATAACTGGAGAATATTTTCAGTATTACTGTAGAATTGTCAAGTTAAATGTTTAATGTTTTAAAAAGAATAATATCTTTATAAATTATATCATAAAATAAGAAAAATACATAATACAGGAATAAAATTAACAATTAAGTAATTATAATAAACAGCAATGGCGTTTGATCTACAAAAAGTGTGAGGGATATAGGACGCGCTTTTGATTTGCATTCAAACCATTCATTTTGCTCTGTATTTTATATAAAAAAAGTATATAAATTTGTTAATTTATAAGGTCGAATAAGATAAAGATGGATCGAAAAAAAGTGAATTCGACTAAGGAAGAACGCCACTAATGCATTTTTAGAATATTTTGATTAAAAAAGTGTACGAAAAAGAAACTCTTAAAAAAGGGATGAGTTGCAAATTTAACTTATAAACTGATAGATATGATTTTTTTTTTTAGATACCATCTCATGGAAAAGAAGAATCACTGAAATTGAAGAAGATGGACACAAGAGCAATTAGTATTATTAATTTTTAGATCCATCACGGATAAAAAAAAAGAAACAATAATATTAAGCAATCTTTTAACCGGATGCTTCGCTAACGGAGCTTCCTCATCCGCCCTAGGTAAGGAACGTTTTAAAGTGCTTTTTGAAAAATTAAAATACTCGGGCGGACCACTAGCCCCTATTTAAGGGATGTTCAAAAGGGCAGCTTGAGAGGAGGGCTTTTATGAAAAAGAAAAAAAACAATGAAGAAGCCCCCGGATGGTCAGTACTAATCATGTCGACTCATTTTCCAAATGAGTACATCTTTAAAATTAAACCTCTGAGAGCTGGGGGATCGATTCTCTATCTCTCCCTTGTTCTGGAGCATCCCTCTCTCGAGCAACCCTTCGCTCCCCCGCCAGTGGGTCAGTCGTTCAGTGTCCGTCAATCCCCCTTTGACGGTTCCGTCGCGTGGCATCCCTTGTGGGGAGGTATTTCTACGACTTTGCCTTAACCTGAACTCAATACAAAGGTTTAAGCATATCAAAATTGTAAATAAAAATAAATAGTGGGTCAATGGTATATCTACTCTTATTATAATACCTAGTAACTCCATTTTGTGTAGTTCTCATCATTTAAATTATTTGAGTAAATTTCCTTGATTACGTGGTATAATCGTGAAAGAGCGTTAAATAATAAACCCGGAATAAAGACAAATATATTTTCATGATTATGCCATGCAATGAGTGGATTTAAAATATAAAAAATATGTTACTTTTGTAATTTGAAACATTAATTATTAATGAAAATTTACGGCTAAAAATTAAAATTAAAATCGTTTCTCGATCGATGACTTCGTTTTAATAAATCCTAATGACCTTTTTTTTGAGATTGAAAACGTCAGAATAATCCGTAAGAAATTTACTCTGAAAATTAAATTTATCAATTAAAAACTAGTGCTCTTGATTATGAAAAAATATGAATATAGAAGTATTGTATCTTTAAGAATGAAGAAAATATAAGTTACCATAAAATGTATTGAATATTTCCGTCTTTAATAATATTCTTATTGATAATAATTATTCAAGAATATATGTTGACGTTTTCTTAAGTTATCTTCTCTATAAGAAATATTCCCGAGGCGAGAACTTGAGATGCAAGATTGGAACGCCTTTAAGGAATTATGACCAGCATGTGTGAGCAATGCATATGAGATAATCGATGGCAGTATTCGTTTTCTGCAGCGAGTTTTTTTTTCTTTTCTCTCTCCGTATTATCTGTAATGCAACAAATCTTTTTCCTTTCTCAGAATATTTTTTCCTGACCCACTTTCAAGTTTATCTCTGCATTATTGATAAGGATAATTACGCAGTTATTCACGTGCATCACTTTAATTAATTTTTTTATCTCTTAATGTTTTAAATAATACTTTGCAATAAGAAACAAAAAAATAAAAAATAATATTTATAACTGAAACATGCGAGTTTCGAGTATTAAATGAGGAAATATATTTTTTTTATTGCGCAATAAATCACGATAGTAAACCATGTGATTTTAATGAGTCATATTCGTCGGTTTTATTCGTAATATTTCCTGGTCTTTTTATGGTCGATTTTCGCCCGTTATGCTTACTGTATTTACGTTAATGATTTTCGAATTTCACAGATATATTCGTGAAAACATTTCTTCTTTTTCTCATAGTCTTAATGAAGATATAAAAAATAATTAAAATTTTAATTTATAATTCATAAAAGAGATTAAATAAAAATACAAGAGGCGGATGGTGTTTGGCCCTATCTTTCTTCCTGGAACGAGACGGCAAAGCAGGAAAGAGATAATGTTCTTAAAACGATTTATCTTTTAAAACTGATGTGCAGTTTCGGATATAATTAATTCTCATTTATAAACTGTGATGAGGCTATGTTTTTAGTCGTTTCAGGCATTTGAATAAAATAATTAAAGAATTATTTTGCCTATTCGACCAAATAAAAACAAATTTAGAAATGAACAGTCATAAAAACTTGTTTAAACAAATAAAACATCTCTAATACTTAGTAATTTAATGATTATTAAATATGTTTAATTTCGCTAACTTAAGGTCTTTGGAGGAGACCAAGGTCATAGCGAAATTTTATATTTAAAAAAATTTAAATAAACTATATTTAATGCATATGAAATAAAATAAACGGGTGTTATTATAGTCTTGCACAATTAAAAGAAGTAATAAAAGTCAGTTGAGAGACAATGCATTATTTTTTATGACGGGCAGTTATTTTTAACTTAGTTAAAAATAAAATAAATTTTTTGTTTTAATACTCTTCTCTATAGTAGGAATTAAAGTTTTATTTCCAATATATTCAGTTCAATCACTATTAAAATTTATAAAAATTAATTAATAACAGTTTTCTTTGTTAATGAGGGTTGGTGAATAAATTTGCTTTGTGAATAAAGAAGAGAATAACTGTACAGTTTTCTTCATTATGTAAATAATATTATGCATCACCATTCGATTCCGAAATGATAAATAAATATGAGACAAAATAATATTGTAAATAGCGTCTGGTAATAAATGCATTTCCTAAACCGGCAAAGACGTCAAGCGATTCTGACCGTGAATTCTTATCTCTCTGGTTAAGATTTGATTTATGATGAACAAATAGGTATGTTTGTAATCTCTTGGCTTATTGCACCTGAATTCGATGTCAAGGTTATACGCTGTATACTTACACAATGCAAGTGCATATATACATACACACTAACATAAACACAATATAAAAGGACACTTAGTGTGTATGAAACAACAGTTAATCCTATCTATCTCGCTTTGTACTGTAAAACTGCATTTATCAATAATTTATTTAATTAATTATAAGTATAATAATCCATTTAATTTGTAAAAAATATATAAAACACGATAAAATAGTATATAATAAAAAGAATAGTATTTATCGTGAATGGATCCAGAGTTCTTTCGAATCAATAAGTAATTACTCACGTAAAGGTCTGAAAAAACATTCTTACAAATTAAAAGGTCAGAAAGCGCTTAAAATGTCCAACGTTTCTCGGCACTTTTAAAATATTAGGTTACTTTAAAAACAATTATATAAATTATATATTTTTTAATGTTTTTGTTAGAAATTATTTAAGTATATTCATGTAATTATTTTTATTCTTTTAGATGATGTTCAATAATGAAATACTGTTTCCAACATAATTTATTGAGCCATAATGGCTATAAACTATTATTTCCTTCATACAAGTTTAAAATATTAACAATAATTTAAATTTACTTAGATTTATTAAATCTGCAAACAATTATGATAAATATGAATATAAGAGAAAATAACAAAAGAAACATTAACATAAGTTAACTATTCATAATTGTCAATAAAATATGAATAGTAGAAATGCACGGATTTAAAAAAAAAAACATTCCTGTTTTCAAGAACTGCAGTCATTCTCTATACTTCAATGGTATAAATGATTGATTTCAGAAAGATATTTCAATATGTTCTTTTGATCGATTGAAGTAAGTTGTTAAAGTACTCGCAAATATCAATATTTATTGGGACAAATTATTATTTTATTACTTTATTATTAGTATTTATTATTTTATTCCAAGTCAAGTGGAATGTTTTTATTTATTTCCTAATTTTTTTTATTGAAATATGACATTGACATTTGAAATCATAGACAGAGAAAACCGTTTTTGTTTAAGTCCATTCAAACGTTAATAACCATTAAATTTGACAATAACCATTTTTGTTACTATACTGAATAATACCAAATAAATAATACCAAAATAAAACCTCTGATTTAGTGACAGAGAATTTATTTATCGCTCCACTTATAAGGCGGATTATGTGAATTACCGAACTATGTTTCATGATTACACATAGTTATAAGTTTTCTAATCTAACTGGTTGAGTACCTTTACAAATACACATAATTGACGAAGATGTAGTGATTTTTTCCTTAATATTATATATAATATGGATTATATGATAGATAGATTATTGCACATTTCTTCAACAATAATAATGTATGCATTTTTATATAAAATAGTGATAAAAGAGATTCAAACAGTATTTATTTTTAAAAGAGCTGAGATATGATTTGTTACTTTTTTATAAGATAAATAATCAGCAGTTTGTAGCTTCGAGTCAAGTCACAACTTTTTAATAAAAAAAAAATAGAATATTAAAAAGGAAACTTTTTAATATTCTCGAAATTAAAACTACAGTTATAACTGTTTGTATTAACTATTAGTAACAGCATATAGAACCCTGTTACATATATGTACAGTTTGTTGAAACATTTATTCTTTCATGGAATGATTACCGAGATAAACACATTTACCATAATTACACTGTTCTTTTTTCATACTAAAGCTTTTGTATTTTTTGTCTTTTTGGATAATATTAAAACGAAAACGAATACAAATTTAAAACTTGTTGTGACTTAACTCGAAGCGACAACAAGCGGAAATGATACCCAAAATCATAACAGGGATTGTATATGAGCATGATCCACTAGTCACATAATATGAGATTCAATATGAAGATGGTATGATCAGTTTTAGAGATACCGGTTAGAACCTTCTTGTCGTGAATTAAGCCGAAGCGACAACCTGCGGGACTGATACCTAAAAAGGTAAACATACTTAAATATATATTTATAATTATAAGAAATGGAGGGACATACCTGTGTGTAGCCTTGTGTGCTGTTGCACGTGACTCAGCTGCTTGAACCTGCGCTCACAGTAGGAGCACTTGTACGGCTTCTCGCCGGTGTGTACCCTGATGTGCTGGACCAGCTGGTGGTTGGAGGAGAAGGACTTGAGGCACTGCTGGCACTGGTGCGGCTTGTTCACCTCCGGAGGCCTCGACAGTTCCCTGGCGTGCATCTGCATCGCCGACTTGTGCATGAAAATCTGCGCAACAACATCACATCACATCACTACTCCCCGACTGGCAACTCCGATCATCCTCAATTACACCACAAGTACTGATAACTTGCTCTTTTATCTTAGACACGTTCTCCGATCTCTAACGATAAAAGGGGAAATTACGTAAACATTACCTAATGAAGATTACAATATTTACATAATTTATTTGATGAGATTCGTTAGGGCAGGGTGGAATCCGCTAATTGTTCAATGCATTAATGACATAAATTATTTTATTATTCCTTAGAAAATCTCGCCACGATAAGTAATAAAAAATACGAAATTAGTTATAAAAAAAAAACACATAGGTTTTAAGTTATGATCCAAGTATAAAGTTTTTAACACATGATAGTAAACATTAATATTTTTATATATATTTTTTAATTGAATGCCAAGAGTTTACTTAAGAACGCAACACATATATTTTCCTAAAAAAATAATACACTAGCATAAATATTTCTTAAAAATTATAATTTAAATAATGAAGAAAAACGAAATCATTTCATATTTGGTATTGAATTGATTTATTTATTTGCCTTATGATTATCGTCTTTCTTAATAATTAAATATTAAATTAAATCAAATTTGGATAAAATACAGGCATCGTAATAAAATTATGATGATCATTCCTGCACATGCATCCTATATCTGTAATAAACAAACCCTAAGCGAAATTAGGCGGTTTAGTAAAATTAGAAAATAAATTAAAAAATATGAAAGCCATGCCTCTAACTAAATAAACATAAGTGATTATACTAAATGTCAGTCTAAACTCATGGTCATAGATAGCTGGAGTTTTATTGTGGCATTTTGTCTTTTGTTCATAAGTTAAATGGGGGACAAGATATTTTTTGTACAATAACAATTTAAATGTTTATAGTTATGAACTTATATTGTACGAGTATTGGGATTTATGGAGTCACATTACAATAATTGTCATCAAATTGCATTTATGCTTTGTAGGGTATTTTTTGTTCAGTAGATCAGATTATTTCTCACAATTGGACTCTTATAATTAATAGTGGTATTATATTTTATAATAAATTGAAATTAATGAAGAATAAACGATAAGAATTCGAATTGTCGTGTTGCTATGAAGAATATAATCAGCTTCGTTCTCTATCTGTTGGTTTTTCTCGCACTATCAGTTAAATATATTTTTATAAACAATTCTTAATCTTTAAAAACAATTCCACAATTCTTCACTTGGTTCTTAAATTATTTGCCGTTAATAAGAAGAAAACGGTACTGAGGGAGGTCGGAAAATAAAACTATTTATTTGAAAGCCAACTTTTCGACCCACAATGCAGATCTTATTAAGGGCTAAATGCACAAGATATAATTAAAATGATACACAGCAACATGATACATAACAAAAGTCAGCCAGTGAGAGGGATTTGAACCGAGGACCTTCACCACGATAACTCAGCGCTCTACCACGAGCCATTCCGCTACCCTTACGAGGGATATGAGTGACGAAAAAAATGCCGAACCATTTAGGTAAATTTAAAAGCAGAGGGAAAAGTTATAGAGTATTATCCAACAAGTAAAAAGTAATTCAAATAAAAAAAAAACGAATGGTATTGGAAAAAGTAGTAGAGTTATTCAAATTAATTACCCTTAAGAAGGGTTATAAGATTGAAATAATGTAAAATAATTGAAGAATAAAATGAAGTGATATATTTTTCTTTCGTTTTAAAGGTGTGAAGGATCCAAGAAGTTACCGATAAACAAAAATCCGTGGGAACTTTGTCGGATTAATTCTGAGAGGATCGTCATGGGCTACCGATTTTGGCGGGTTCCTGATGCGAGTACTCGATAAATCAGAAAATTATAAACCAAGAAGGAAAGGACCGAGTTATTGCCCTCAGAGCTAATCAGAAAAGCTCACAAAAGGTTTTTCCCACAATTGTTGGAGCCCGCTTTCTGATAGTTTCTGATTGGGCGATCCCAAGGCCCCCGCGTCCGGTCGCAAACAATGAAACCTCATTGCATTTTCATAGAGAGCCTTTATCTGTATTCTTCCAGCATCGCCTCCTCTCCTAATTATATCTGTATAATTCTTTACCTTTTTACCTTGGATTACCATCTTGTGTAGTGTATCTAAGTGTTCTTCCAACTATAGCGGGATAAATTCTTCAGCGTGGAGCATCCAAGCAATAGCAATGCGAAGGACTATAATCGTAAATTCCTTTTCTTTAAAAGACAGAGAGACAGAGAGTTTCTATACCTCAAAAATGGATTTCAAACCCACAAAAATTCTATTTTTGGATAGAACTTGGCTTCCTTAATAATTTTGTTCCACCCACCCTTCTTTGTTTCTGCCCTTCTGTTTCGCTTAATATTTTAAGGTCTTCTTCAACATATTTCCATCATCTACGCGATCCGTCAACTCTTCTTTTCCAATTATAGTAACCTGCAGGATATTTCTCGGTACTCTTTTTTCAGCCATACTAATTATATGGACTACCCGTTATATAGAGTGTGCCTTGGTGAATTGGACTACATGGGCATCCTTACACAAGAAATACAGCTGATATTCCTTGTATGAGGACACTTTGATTAATACATTTGAGTAGTACAATAATAAAATCGATTGATAAATCGAACTATCAAAATGAAGATTTATATAGTCGGATTGTACATATTTTTTTGCTAAAGTTAATATCAATGATGAAACAAAAATTATTATAATGCAAAAATTTTAAACCAAGAGTTAGAATTGATGTAAATTTAATTTTATAGCGTTGTGCTGATTGTTTATTGTGGTTCAATGCGATTGTGCGACAGTCGTTAAGAAGTGCTTTATCATGTTATAAAAGTATAACTTAAGTTTCAATTCTTTGTTTTTCTTCCCACCCGATATTTCAGAAGGTAAATCCTCAATCAAGATTAAAAGTTGAGCACTATAAAGATCTCAACTCCCTCCGATAACCTCAATGATCCGACTCGACAAGCGAAAAGAAATAAAAGATAATTATAAAGAAAGAAAATGTAAAGAAGTTCCGAAGAGGATGGGGGAGGATGGGGTGGAAGAAATAAAAACAAAGTTCTAAAATATCAGAGAGGATCAGGGGGTTAATCGGACCGGGAGTAAAAACTTTTTTAATCGCCTACCTATTAGGGGCCATGGTCAGCCTAATCCCACAATTAGGAAGATCCCTGTTTGCAGCACCTCGCCCTTCGGGATATTGCTTCACGGTCTCCCCCGGGTTCTTGGGAGGTCTCCGGGCCGGATCGAGGGGCTACCGATTACCGATCTCCAAAGAGGGCCTTTATGAGAAATCGGACGGAAGAGGAAAAAGCGTTGCATTGCTTATTTCCGAATTAGATAGGACGAAGGGTGAAACGGCTTTAAGAATATAAGAGGGAAACCCCGGCTCCTTTTTAAAGAGGAAAGTAATTGAAAATCTCAAAATTTTCATTAACATTTTACAGAATATACGAAAAGAGTGTTTCCTATCGGAATGCCGATTGAATGCGAAGGAAAAAAAAAATATCAATCAGTTCTTTATAATTTGTTAAAGATCTCTTTCGAGGGTTTATTTCCTTT
Source organism: Troilus luridus (assembly GCA_964056705.1). Lineage (NCBI taxonomy): Eukaryota > Metazoa > Arthropoda > Insecta > Hemiptera > Pentatomidae > Troilus > Troilus luridus. The sequence goes on along the minus strand of OZ057416.1, from coordinate 55,592,688 downwards.
GAACCTACTGAATTTATAAAAAAAAAAATTATTATTCTTAAAATACGTTCTATCAAAACTATGGTTTATTGCAAATGAATTGTTGATATATTCCGCCTTCAAAAGAACAATGTTATAATTAAAAAAAGATTAATTTTTCAATATTAGAAAGTTCCATGTAGGAAAAAAAAAAATTTGGTATTGGTAAAGCAAAGGGTTCCTATTGTAATGATGGTATTTAAATTATTTTATTACCATTAGAAACATTTTAAATGCTTGAAACTTTTTTTTGTTATAACTTATGTCATTAGTCCCTTAAAAGTTCAAGTTCAAGCATGATACAATACAAAATTTGACTTTATCAAAAAACTTGATGGCAATGTATTATCAAATATGTCGCTTCTGAATTAAAAAGGTCCAACCAATACAATTGCTACTGAAGGCTTAACTCGAAATTGCCAATTTTTGGGTTATGCCGTTGTTCTTTTGAAGGATTGATATGCTTTAAAAAATCATTGAATCCTGGGAAAACATGATAGTGAAACACCAATAGGCCGCAGATTCGCTTCCATGTGTTAAAAAGTACGAGTATATGCGATATCGTTTGAGAGAGTTTCCTGAAAAGCGAGATGCAGAAGACACTGTTCCTCGAGGCCAATTTAACCATTGAACGCGGATACGAGGATCTCAAGTGGTGCTAAAGACCCGTATTGGAAGGTCGAGCAGATGGTGGTGGGTTGATTGCAGAACTGACTCGGGAGGAGACAAGAGATCTGCGATTGTGAGTGCGTGGTCGCTGCCAGATGCTGTCTCCTCTCCCCGGTCACGACTTTATCTCCACACACCGCGCTCCGTCCAATTTATAAGTCCTTTAATTATTAGTACCGCGACTAAGGGGACAATCGGCTAGCCGAGTCGTTTATCCTCACAATGGAGTGCATATCCTCTACGGCAAAGGGACACCGCGAGGACTCAAGACAAAAAGAAAAAAAAGGGAGAAAAGATGAACGAAAATGGTGAAAAAGTCACGACCCTTTTGAAATACGAGCGGCTGATTCAGCCATTGAGGCTAACATACATTTTGTGTCTCTTTTGTGTCTTAGTTCTTTATCATAACACTGCAATACTAAAAATTCTGAAAAAAATAATACGACTGTTGCTGGGACTGTATTAATGGAATGGACCGTCCGCATTGCACCCTCATGGGCTCATAAACTGGCCAATAGAACGCTAACTTTCACCAATATCGGCCGTTGATTGGCCGGCATCATTAACTGATAACTGCCTATCACCGAAAGCGAAGACACCGCGCCCTTGATGACAAATTGGCCGCGGTGTCGATTCTACACCGGTTCGATAATTAGCTATCGATTGCTCACCTGTGCAAACCTGATTGGGCCCTTATCAACTATGTGCATTCCACCTTGTTTTGAAATGATGGTCACCTTTACGCCTTTAGTTCGGAAGGGGTGTGAATAAATGTTGGGTATTTGGTAGGGTACTGATAATATTTTCTGGATTGTTAATAGTATTGTCTGTAGCAATACAAACGTATAGGATCATCTATTTTACATATGATACGTTCAGGCTTAAAAGAGGATAACTTCGAAATTTCAATAATTTCACTTTTTCACATGCTCACTAAGTTAGTCAAGCAATTTTATGTTTAAATTTAAATTTTATGAAATAAGTTAAAATCAAAATAGTTTCAATCTTTTAAAAATTGAATAAAATAATTTTAATAAAATTACAATAGGAATGCTTTGCTTTACCAATACTCGAATTTTCGTTTTTTCCTACATAGAATTTTCAAATACGTTAATCATTAAGTAATTAATGTAATGGGAAATTATTGATAAGAAAATACTCATGAAAAGGACAAAAATCTACAATGTTGGTAAATATAAACGATCCAGTACAGAGACCCAACAACTAAGAGAAATCGATCCTTTTAATCGTAGGAAGAGGCCTGCAGGGCGTTGAGTGGTTCTCAGCATTAAAAAGCACCACTTTCCACCAATTTCGTGGACCCCGGAAAAACCCCCAGGTGTATTACATCTGCCTAATACCCCAGGGAATGGGGTGACAATTAGTATCCCATTTTATATCCATTACTGCCGGGTGGAGAAAAATACGGCAATAAATCCGAGAAGCGCAGACACGTAACCCGTTCCCCCCGGATAAGGATCCTACGTGAGGCTCGCCCCTAATCCATTTTTATCCCGGCAATCCTTTCAGTCCTGTCATAGTTCTATCTGGCAATATTTATTTCCCTTAATTAGTTCTACCGCGGCTTGCGGGAGGGGGCAGGGGGCACCCTCAAGGCCCCATCTCGAAGATTCATTGCCTCTTTTAACTTGAAGAAGAAAAAAAATTATCATTTCTCGAGATGTTTTCTTCAGGAGGATCAGGAGTCTTGTTTGTTAATTGTTGGCCGTGGAGAGTAAACCACAAATTCACTAAGATGTTGTGATTTCAATTATATGCTACGTGAGAATGCGAAATTTTGAACCGTACATTGCTTGCTTTATGAGAAATTTTTCTCATAAATGAGACTTTTGTTTAATCGGGTGGAGATGGATCGTATGGGATCTAGGACCCTCCTGGGGCTCTCCCAGCCTCTATAATGTGGGTCCAATCTTGCGTTCCAGCGTGATCTAATACAAATCACCTCCCTTCTCAACTGTTTTCTAAGAAACACTACAGGTTCTTCCTCGGTCTGTAAAAAAACAACAAGAAATCCAGAAGGTGTGGGGTATTCTTTGATATACAAGAAAAGTCTTCCTTCTGGTAATGGTTAAAGTCTTGGTATTGTACTCACAAATATATTTTTGATCTTCAAACTCATATTAGTTGGATATTTTAATTATATATTACTTGAGAATACATAATTTCGGAGAATTCATATATTTTCCTTTATGAGAACTTCAAAAGACGATTCTTCCTCCAGATATAGAGGTTAAGGTTGTGCATTGTATTCCCAAGGTATTTTCTCATAATTCTTTCTCGCAAAAGTTTCGTATGCTTTCCGTCCGCTAAAGTACTTAAGGAGATTTGCTAATTTTTGTTTTGGTGAATTTAATCACTTAATTATTAAAAATATAACGATCGCATCCCATACGTTATAAATTCAGGAAAGGAAAACAAACGACCTTGAACCATATAAAAAATTGCGCTATCTCCATGACAATGGCCCAGACAGATCCCAGGAGCCGTTATGATTACTAAATCTTGTTTTTACATTTTTTTTTCCCTGCTCTCAACCCTTCCTGGTCCATCTGGTGCTACAAGGCGCCCGGCAAGAAGACGTATTACTATTCAAATGAATTACCGAGCGAGGAAAGGGTTGTTGTTTTAAAGATATTTTTTTCGCCCCCCCCAAGACCCTTTAGGGACGGGTGTGGTCCCTAAATAAGTAACAGGTAAGGGCACTCAACCCTTGATCCATTACTACCTCGTCAGCCTGCGGGGGAGAGGACCGAATTTTTTATAAGTGCCAGATGGATAGCACGCGCCCAGTATCAATTTTTATTTCTTATAATTCCATTTTTTTTTTCATTTTTAATCTAGCGATCGATATTCATATCCCGTCCTGTAGGCAAATTATCCTCCGAGTGTATTTATGCCTCAAAATTATGGTAATGACTCGTGAGGAAATGAAAAATGGGTCTAAATTATAGGTATGTTCCCTGTTCGCACCGCAAGATGCAAACATCCTAATAATACAATTTCTTTATTATCTTATCATCCACGAGTGCAGAGGACAATTGTATAAAGATCTTCACAATGCAATAAATAATAACAGGATTTTTTTAATTTAATTTAAAATTAATACAAAAATTCAATATTTTCAATCCAGGTCTTTCTCAAATAAACATCAAAGGATTTTTCAAAAGTTAAAAGTCACAATTAACATTTGTGGTTTTATAGCAAAATTTACTTGGAACATTATTGGATGTTTTCATAAAATTATATTTTTTCAAGAATTGTAATGGGTTAGGATATAAATAAACGTTACTTAGAATTTATTAACTTAAATTCATTGGTGTAATTCTAGTAGTGGTTTAAAAATGAAATAGTTAATTATTAATAATTTAATAATAAATAAATTACTCCTTACTACTTGAGAAATTTTCATGATGAAGTTTATATGAAACCTTGCTTTATATTTTAGTCACTAAAAATAAAACTATGCATAAAGCTGTTTTGTATTTTTTTATTTTTTATATATCATTTTTATCTATCCTCCAATGTACTGTAGGATGAATTCATCGGTTTTTCAACGAGCATCATTAAATCATTTTTATAATTTAAACATCTTATTTGAACATACAAAACCAAATATTATTATTATTATTATTTTAATATCATATAATTAAAAATAATCTTATTTATGGTTTTAAATAATTTTATTCACTTATCTTCAATGCCGTAAATCCATTCTCAAAAGAGATTCGAGAGAGGAGATAACTTATGAAGAAATGCTCAAGGAACACATGTAGAAGCGAAGAACGGTCGAGGAACACGCTTCTAAAAAAGGACTTAATAAAAGATTGTTTGAGGCGAACCGAAGGTCAGTCTGGTGGAACTCCTCTTCCAAGGAGGTTTGATAATATTACAACTTCTCTTGCGTCATTCTCTTCATCGAGATCCAGAGAGGTCTACGAAGAACAGGAAGTCATGCTATCCGTTCTATGTGTGTCTCATCAGGGGCATCTAGAGACTTCAGAGAGCTACTGGGCTTAGTGTAGAAGCTCTATTTCGTCTTGAAGGAATCTTAAATTCTCTACAATTTGTTTATAACTGTTATTTTTTTCATACTGGATAAATAAGCATAAGATTAATTTTATTTTCCTGAATATTAAAAAGGAAGCGAATGAAAACTTAAAACTTTTGTGACTTGACTCGAAGCGACAACCTGCGGAACTGATGCCCAGAAAACATTATTTGATGAATAATTTTTCGTGGTCACAATGAAATTGAGGATAAAAGTACTATTTTAAAAATTCTAATTTGGTTTGTTATAACATACTGTTGTTTATCTATAATTACTTCATCGAAAAATTTCTAAAAGACTTCTGGCAGTATAGTTGTCTAACATACACAATATACCAAACTGCCATTATGCCTAAGACGGCCATTTTGTAGGCAAAACTTCCTGCTGGGAACAATTATCCTTCGACAATTATTTTTTTATGTCAACTCGACCCCCACCAACGGCCAGATCGGGCTCTCATTGTCCGTGCCTTTCGGAGCGTGAGGAACCGAGTGAAACTGTTAAAGTGGAAAAGTACGACTCATACAGAACTCTGTAACCCTTCTTTCACTCTTATATATTTAAAAAAAATCATGTTATATATATTTATAAGTTTAAAAACAAATTAGTATTCAAAAGAGGATTCAGGTCTGTAGAAATCCGTACCACGGAGGTAAATGACAACATGTCAAATTTTTATATTTGTTCAAGAGAGCCGTTTTTCCATAACTTTGAAGTATTAAACTTTGTAATAGTAAATAGTATCTTTGATATAAATCGGTTGGTTATAATAATAATAATCCAAATCACTCTTAACGTAATCTTCCCACCTACGCCTCGGTTCCACCTCCTCTAAGACGTTTCCCAATCGGCACAGCGCTTATTAATTTTTTAGTTCAATGTTACTAAGCATTGCAACATAATAAGCCCATCTTCTGTGAAGATATCACTAGAATAATATTAGTTCAAGTTTAACATACGTAAAGAAGAGTTTGAAGGATTATAGTTTTATACATTTTTTTCATTTTGGTACAAAAGACGCGAGCTTAGTAATATCGATACCGAAATAAGAATTTCCTGCCTTTAATAGCAATGACAAAAATATTTTCGAATTTAATTTTTAAATTCCAGTTCTGATATAAGCCTACGTCATAGAATCTTTTAAAATGTCTTGATTTGGAAACAGCGTTTTTTCCTGTTAATAAAATTAGATGCTAAAATTACTTTCCAGTGAGTGTAATTATTATTGTATGTACAAACGTATATGTATGTATATATTAAAATATATATTATATATATATATATATATACTTTTAGAGGAGGAACTTAGTAAAAAAAAGGTATTAATCCTTAATTTAGCATTTTAATGCACAAGATATAAGTTATATCGTCCGTTTTAAAGCCATTTATCCAGATAGCTAAGTATGACAAGAGGTAGTGTTGGTACAGGCAGGGAATTAAAACATACTGGCTGTGAGGGGAGGAAAGAGATACTCCTGAAATGACACCTGTTAGATTCCGGACTCTCCCTCTGTTTTTTTTGGAATGGGGGAGTCTTTCATGTCCTGGTTGGGGAGAGAGGGAGAATTTTTTGGGGAACTTTAAAAGGCCTGAAGAGATAAACTTATGAATGCTTTTTAGGATTTTATTGGCTTTAAACTCATTAGAAAAAAATTAATAAAACTTGGATGAAATTAAGTTGCAGGTTTTTTTTTTGTTTTTTAAAAGTTAAAAAAAATGCTGGGACAGTGTTTAAGATAAAATAAATTCTGAATTTTAATAATAAAATACATACTAATTTATGTATTTTAAGTTTATCATTTAATAATACATTATAAAAAAAATCATTACAAAAGTAAAACAATAAAAAAGCCAATGATAAGAATAAGTGACGCCTTTGAATAAAATAATTTTTTAACGATTATAAAAAATTGGTGTTTAAAACAGAACATCTATAAATCTCTTTATGTAAAAATATTATAATAGTTATATAAGTCTATATAATGGGTGAATATTCAGGAAAGCAGCCCTGTATATCGAAACAATTATTAAAAATTTGCTGTTTTTAATTATTTTTTTATAACCGCTAAACGATACTTAATATGTGTAAAATGCTTCTAATAATAGCTAAAAATGGGTCTTAATGTAATTTTATTCTTTTTAAATTGTATTATTTTCTAAACAATAATGGTCGTTTTTTACCTGTTAGAAATAGACATATTTTTGGATATACTTAAATTTAAATATTATATCTACAGCTTCGGTGAATAAGTCGAATTTTCTTCAAAATGAGTTTTTTGTACTTACGGAAGCGGAATTGTGTTATTTCCTTAGTGAATAAGTGGCTAAGTCAGGTATTGGCCAGAAAAGGAGTTTTTGCTAATATTACAACTCCATTTCAAGCCAAAAACTACGAAAATTACAAGATTCCGCTTCTCTCAATAAAAGTAACTCCCTCTTGAATAAATTCGACTTAACCACTTATTCACCAGGGCTGCAGATATATACTGAAGAAAATGTGATCCCAACAGAATGATTTATGAAAAGAAAATGAATAATTACGATGGGCACAGAATTTGGAAAAGACTTATTCTTTGCTGAATTTAATCGAAAAGAAATCCACAAATTACAAAAAAAAAAAAAAAAAAATGAAACCCATGGTTGGGCTAAGAAATGAATCAATTTATTCGGCTGTCAGGTCAAACCCAACCGTTTTAATATTCTCATTGCCTTTAAAAGAAGAAGTCGAAGAACGAATAGCGGCATGGAAATAAAAAATAAAATATAATAATAAGAAAAAAATAAACGGAATGCAATCAAGATCTTGACGACCCGCAAAAAGCACTTTACAACGACTCGAGCTATGAAGATGTCCATCCGTCCTTTCTTCCTCCATTAATTTTTGTTTTTTGTTTTAGTTATTCCATTTTTTTTTGTCCACTTCGTTCCCTTTGTTCCTTGTTTTATTTATTCTGATTGGTTATTTAATTATATGACGTCCATGTGTCGGTTGTAAGAGTAAAAAATAACAAAAAAGGGTCGGAAAAGACAAAAATAATAGTCCGCGAGACTGAATCGTACCCGTGAGGGGAGATGAATTATAGGGATTTGTCAATTTATAGCCCGAGGGATATGGGATATTTGCATAGCGCCCAGATGGGGTGCATTCTGTGCATTCGGATTGCAATCGCTTCATCTCCTCTCTATGCAACGGCCAGATCTATAAAGCTTATAAACAAATTCCATTATTTTCTTGCTCAATAACCACTCAATCAATTAAATCATCCATAATTTACAGATTTATGTAATTACAAATGTTTTACCAAAAAAAAATCATTCTTCGTTTATTATTCAACACCCTTGAAAGGAAAAGAGTTGAACGATTGTCGAAAAACGGGTTTTTACATAACTATGTGAGAGGAAACTCTGACAATTCAATTATTCTCGGGCAAATCATCACTTGACAGTCGGTCTCTCGACATCGACATAGTCGTTCTCGCAAAATAATAAGGAAAGTGTAATATTATTGCAGTGAAAATTAACAATAAAATATTGGTCATTTATATGTTTTAAATTTCTAAGAAAAGAATATCTCTTCTTCGAAAATTAATTTAAGGTAAATTATATACCAATCTATCCATATATATCTATTTGTGAGAAAAAAATTACAAATTATTTTCCAGTATTTTTCATTAATCTAATTGATAGGTGCAGAAAATCATATATTTTATTAGTTTTTTTTTTAAAGAATGAAAATTTAGCCAACTATATAGGCTATGATCAAACTAATTTCTAATAATAATAAAAATTAGAACTTTTATTATTTTTATTTTATTTGTAACCCCATAATTTACTAATTTTGAAACATTAAATTGAATTACCTCAGTTTTTAAAGTATCACTATACATATTTTAGATATTTCACTGTAAATTAAAAGTAAAAAAAAACTGAAACACATGCTAAGAAAAAAGCATTAAGGTATTTATTTGTATTATTAAAAAAAAAGGCTTCAAAAACTAATTGAAAATGATTAAGTTTTTAAATAATAAAAGACAAAACTTTAGTCATTTTATTCCAACGGACTGGTTCATAATTAAAGAATTAAAAAAAATATATATGAAATATGTAACTCAATTGTATCTTAGTTAGTAATCCAATTGGAAAATTGTAATTGTGGGATATAGAGATCCTCCAGGGGCTTACCTACCCAGTCTATAAAAAGTGTGTACCATTGGGAGAAAACGTAGCGTGATCTAGGACAAATCAACTCCCTGTTAACAGTAAATTCTTTACCACGTGCTGAACCCAAGACCCTCCATTGGTTTTATGGCATTAGAACCATAGATAATTTTTTAATTAGTAACGCATTCATTATAAATATTATAGGTTATATTTTATTTATTATTAAAAATAAGATTCTTATCCCCGATCACGTTTCCAATGGCAAAACCCTTTGAAAAGTACTTGAGACATTCAACGAGCGTATCTGTTTCAACTAACGGTTCTTGTCTTGGCCCACACCTCAAGACCGCGGGCTAATATTATATTACTGGAAATCCGCACTTGGTATTTCTGCAATATGATATCTGAGAATTAACGAATCGTTTATGTCCCCTTTATCTCGAAATTCTTTGAGAAAAGGCCATTAAAGCTATGGTCAAAACGAGGATTTGTAACATTTAAAAAAAAGTTAATAAATGTTTTTAAATCGTAACTTATTTAAAAAAAAATGTTATACAATTATAAGGCTTCGAATACTATTTAAAAGATACGAGAAAATAATAAAAACCGAACTATTATATAAAAATATCTTGTGAATTTTATTTTATTTTATTTTTACTAGTTTATAAATAAAATAGATAACTCAATATTTGATGATTATAGAACTGAATTAGCTCATGACCGAAATATTGGATAATGAAGAATGGATATACGACAGATTAGTTAGAAAATCTCATTAATATTTGGAGGAAACATCTATATTTTTAAACAAATCCACCAATTGTTTAAACCTTATTTCAATAATTATTAATAAACATTATTCTAAATATTATATAAACATCAATAGAAAGTTCAAAGAACGTTGATAACGGATTTTTTTTTTTAAACATTGATGTTTCTTTCATTCATTAGAAAGCGTTATTTTTTTAACTGTTATTTTCTATTAATTAATTTTATATCAAATATTCCCATGCTTAGGTCATATTATCATTATAAGACTCAGTGGTAGAGCGCTGATTTGCCGTCCCAAATATCCCGGGTTCTAAAATGGCTGTGGCAGATTTTATGTAATCTGTTTATGACCGAGGATGGATCTTTTGGGATCAGGGACCCTCCTTGGGACTCAACCAGCCTCTATAAAGTAGAGGGAAACCTTTCTCCAACAGTAGAGTCTCTAACACGTACTGGACCCAAGACTTCTTGTAGTGGTACAGGAAAAAAATTATATCCATTACAATAGACTACTTGAACGTATCTAATAAGAGATGTTAAATAATATATATACATTTTATATGTCATTTAGGATTTCATTTACATAAAATCAGATCGTATATATGCTTCAACAAAATCGGCATTGTTCAAAATTACTATATTCGTGAGAATGGACCAACGTGTACACGAAGGCCGGTTAAATAGCATCTCTGACGCGGAACATGACTTGGGCATTAGTTAGGACACATGTCAGTAAAACGAGAATGGATGGTGGGATCATTTCCACTATACAATGAACAGCTATACATTCCACATTAATTTATGTATAATTATAAATTTAAAAACATGACAAAAACTCCTGTCAAATTATATTAACGGCTCTTAATTTCAAATAAAATATATATTTTTTGTATTCCTCCGAACGGATCCATTATTGAAACAAATTTAATTATAAAGGATCCATACATAAAAATAATAATAAAATATCTCCCTTCCTCTTTATAATTCTTTTAATTAAATTCTTGGAATAACTGGCCCGACTACGGAGACGCCGATAGAGATAAAGTCGGGAAGGAATCGTTTCGCGTCTCAAGATGCATATTAATTGAATATATCTGTCGATTAATAATACGTTCGTGTAATTAATTAACTGATTTATAACGAATAACTTAATTAATAATAGATTCTCATTAAGCTATCTAGCTTAACACCTGGTGTGTCTAGTTTCACGGCATGGGAAAATTGTTTTTTTTAATTACAAACATAGTACCTATCAATACACCTATCAATTGAAGAATCGGTACACAATATTTTTCAGGGACGAGAATCATTATATTTAAAAATTATATTAAAACAATGGATACTCATAAACATCTTGGCATTATTCGTCTGATTTTCAAACTTTTAATATTTTTTGCGGGTGTTATTTTTTAAAGGTGGTACAAGTCCATTTTTTCCTCTATCTAAATATTAAAGGTTTCGCGTATGTGTTAATTTAAATATATGAGCGAACGTTAATTTTTTTAAAGTGATGTTTTTAACACACATAAACTTCACGTATATACAGATTTTAAGTTTTGTTATTAAATAATAGTCATTAAAATCATTTAACAAAATAAGCGATTTAATCTCCCAATGGACTAATACCAATTTAAAAAATAACACCTCATTTAATTTTTGTGTATTTTGCTTTTGATTTTATTCATTTTTTCTAAAAATTATTATAGGACCGGTTTAAAAAAATCCGTAATCAAATGGCGTTTAGTCTCAATGATGTCTTTGTATGGACTAATTAAATTTTTTTCCCTTGAAAAACAGATATTTTATTTCTCTGTAAAATTATGAGACAGCAGTTTTTAATATTCTTAAGTATTTCTTTGTTTGTTGATTTAATAAATATTCTAAATTCATTTCTATAATGAATTTATAAGTTGATAAATTTCTAAATAAAAAAAAAAATAAATAAAGTTATCCAAATAAAGCAGATTCATCTGAATGAATTCCTTTGAAATTAGATAGAATATAAAAGATAAGGAATATTTCTAATAATTAGATTTTTATCTTTTATTCATAAACATTAAAAAGAGTTTTAATTTATAAGATGGTAAGAAATATTTGCGGAACCGATAGACTGTTCAAACATTTAGTAGGAGGATAATTAATTTGAAAAAATACAATCTATCGGATTGAATTGTGAATCTAAATCATTCTCGAACTGGCCTAAATGCAAGCAAAAAAAAATATCATCAAAATGGGTTCAACCGTTTAGGAAGAGTTCAGTGACATACACACAAACTGAAGAATTATTTATATAAGGATAAATATAAAAATAAAAATTTGATATAGAAAAAGTATTATAAACATATGTTTGGCTCTTCTGCCAGTGGTATCTATTCCGTTTCGATCATACCTTGAAAGGAAATATCCGATTAATATGCAAATGTCGATTTGATTTCGCATAAAAAAAGCTACACCATACTTTCTACGAAGTTATATATTCCAAGAAGGGGGATATTATCGTCGGTATACAGCGAGATTCCATTTGAAAAATGTTTTGCAATAACTACGCGTAGGAACTTATGAACGTTGTGATGCGGCGGAGCGGTTCTTTTTCTGTTTTTCTAATGCCGTGGGCATAAACCGGCCGAAGAATATAATTATGGCAAGCCGAGGCACAAGTTGGATCTTGTTGGGGTAGGCCTGGCTATTTATAAGACCGGTCCAAGAGTCTGGGGTCATGGTCTTTGGTACAGCACACGCGTCTCGCGATTAGCCCAAGTTGGAGGGAAGATGGTACTTGTATGGGTTGAGGAACGAGGGTATACCTACGGAGGTTATGGGTTTACAATGCTATGACTTAATCATGGGTCGACTCAGGATGATAACAGAAGGTTGATCTTATACAATCCCGATACTCTAAGTTCGTGGCTGCTTCAATACTTCATGATAGGGATCCACGATAATGGTAAAGAAATAGAGATGGTTCTCTTGCAATTGGGAACAAGGAGTTTTCAAACATTAGTAATGCTAAGGATCATCACTTCAAAAAACACTTGCAAAAACAAAAAGATTAAAACAGCTATGGAGAAAGATATTCAGAACAAATGTAAAAATTAAAACAATTATAAGTTATATAAGCTTAAGTCTAACCGACATCAGAAATTTACTTTAAAACTTTTGTGCTCAATACATACTGCACAAAAATAAATAAAGATACCAAGGCCATTATGAGTTTACATACATAAAAAATGTATAAGCATTTTTTAATGTAACTACAGTAACATAAATGTTGTTCAAGATACTTGAAAAAATACTCAGAGGGTTTTGGAAAAGAGAATAAAACCGAATTTCCACAAAATAAATTCAATCCATTTTATTTAATTTGTTTTCAGAAGAGTACAATAATTTTTTCTGAGCATATTTTTAATTATTGGAAAGAATATATATGTCTTTGACCATTATTAAATACAGACAGGCCTGGACAGTGTAAGACAATCGTCACTATTTGATAATAAGTTATGCTATTGGTTATTATTAGAAGTTATATTAGTAAAACATTTAAAAAGCACTTGATAGTTTTATTGAAAAAATACAATATGTGGAAAAATTAATCATTGAATTAATTAATAATTATGGTAAAAGATAAATATTTGAAATATTTTTTAAATCATTAAAAATAATTAATTAGGTTTCGATCAAATAATTAATAGTTGAGAATAATTAATTAAGTTGTTCGTTAAGTAGACGTAAGCATTAAAAAAATTCCATGAAGTCCCAAAGGCATCTTGACAAGAGAAGGTTACAGAAGCTATATAACCTTCCTTTCACATGACTATCTACATTATCATTTTATTATTGTTATTCAATAATGTTTACATTTTATTTCCCTTGTTAATGCTTTTATGTTTTTAATTAAACATAAAAAGTATAAATCCTGAAAAAGAAGTTCTAAATTATTTAACTATAAATAGATTTATTTTGGGTTTTTTTATTCAAGTAGTAGTATAATAAATAAATGGATCGTATTGTTAGTAAAATGTGATCTTTGTTATTGTTTTAAGATTAGTTATTAGATTATATTTAATACTTCTTTGAATGAAATTATAGATTTCAAAATGCAATGATGATTCAGTAATGGTCTTTTTACATGATAAAAGTTTTTAACACCTTAGTTTCATTGATAATTAAAGTTTTAATTGATACCTTAAAAGTATACATTTGAAAAATATGAACTGAATTATTTTACTATTAATTTATAATTTATTTTTTATTTAATTTTAGTAGTATAATAAATAAGTGGATAATTTTGTTAGTATAACAGTTTTAAGATTAGTTATTAAAGAATGTATAATGGTTTTACATCTGTTTACATGTATGTAAATGTTAACACAGTTTAAATAAAATAATAAATTTCAAGATTTAATGATGATTAATTTTAATGATTAGACAAATGTTATATTTTTTTGTTTTGGACTTTCATATTACGGTTTGGATACTTGAAGATATGAAGATACGGAAAATGATAGGGAATGTTACTGTTTTATTTATTTACGCTCATTTATTTATTGATTAATACAATAAAATAAATAATGATACAAAGTTCAGCCTATGAAGGCGAAGCATGGGTTAGAGACGCGGGCGACCGACCACTGATAAGAGGCGGGCATTGATAAGAGTTACGACTTACCTCAGTCATGACTGGAGCGACTCCTCTCACGAAGGCAGCGGGATAAAAACCAAAAAGAAGAAGGAGCCGAGAGGCTGGAGGGGAGGGTCCGGGGTGGGGGGAGTCACGTGGGCTTCCTTTTGTTTTATCCCCACCTGTACCGTGTGTGTGTGTGTGTGTACATGTGAGTGTGTAATATAAGATAAATTTGAAGAAGCCTCCAAACCAGGTATCACCTACCTGAAGGGATCCCGCAAGGACCGGCCAGGCCGATACTGTATTATGCAAACTGTTCCGAAAGTGAAATCCGGCCTCATCGCTTTGGATAAACAAACAATAAACCTTAATTGGTTGTTGAGTAAATATAAATAATGGCTCCTGAATAATATTAACAAGTATTAAAATATATTATACAGGTATATTTAACATCATGACACGTTCAGTTATCTGTCTAATTTGTAACTTTCTTGAGGAATATAACAAAGCATTTGGTTGTAAAATGAAACAAAATATTTTTTTTATTCATTAAAAAAACCCTTAAGGTGAGAATAAAATCCATTACGAGTAGTGCTCTGTGGTGTAGTGGCTAATATACTGAATTTTAAATATATCAACATTTTATATAGCGAACCATAGGAGTTGATGACCTATGAATTTTACATCTTTAAACACTAACAACAAATTTCAAAACCAAAGATTTTCATAAATTTTAAATTATATTATAATCATACATATAAAATTTTATGTCTGCTTCTTATACTCAATTTAAAAAAATATTAACTTAATCAAGCAAATTCTTCTATTTTAATAACTAATTTTGGTTTATAATTAACTTAATTAAGGACAATTATGGTACAATAATAGGGTAGCATTGTAGCTCAATGGGAAGAGCGCTGAGATGCTATGGCAAAGTTTTTGGGTTCAAACCCGGCTGTGGTAGTTAATTATTTAAACCGATGTGATCTGACGACTCTCCTGATCACAGACTAATCTCCTCCCTGCACAACCGATGTCCTAGAAACAGCATTGTCTCTACTACGAACGTAACCCAAGACTATACCCAAGTAACTACTTATTGTTCTTGACGATACAATTTTAAAATATTTCAAAGAAAATTTATATCCTCTATATTATTATTAAGTCATGAACGTAATTATTTCTTTATTTTGTGATTAATATCGTTGTAATATTAAAATACACCTCGTATATTTTTAATGCAATGAAACACCTGTTTTCTTCTTTTTTTTGTAAATAATTGACAAATTTTAGATTATTGATGATGTCGTTTTTTTAAAGGAATTTTAAAGTATGACCTATGATATGTGTGTGTGCATGGATATTAAACGTTAAGGTTGATATTAAACGTTATATGATCTTAAATGCACTTCAAGGATATATGCAATGTTAGCTTCACATTGCATTCCTTATCTCCTATGCGATAAGATGCCTGATCTCGGTCAACGGCAGGTTCCTTAGCCCAGCCGAGTCTGTCAGTATTTTTGTTGTGGCAGAGAGCCAACTGCACAGCATTTTTGAGGTGGTCTTCTTTTTGTTTATATTCTGTTACTATTTTTTTTAAAACATCTCTTTGATTTATGCAGCCTCAGGACTTATATTTGGGCACAGTAACGTTTCCTCTGCACGCTTTTATATATATGCATACGAATCTTGATGGTATGCGAGAAATATAAATATATCTGCTCAACTATGATAATCTATCTCAGGGAACGTTATATGCAAGTGTTTAAATATTATAATTACACTGTTATTTTCGTTAATAATAATAATTATGCACGTATATTTATTGATTTATTTATATTGGTATCTACTTTTCTTGACTGTTAATAATTTTTTCATGTTACAAGTTAAAATTGAACCGGTATTTTGGTTGATTGATGTGGTAGTAACATTTCTTCATTAACATCGTACGAGTTGAGGGATGATAATGAAAGATTATGAGCCTCGAAACGTCGCCAAAAGAAATTTTAACGAATAGAGCGAATCTCAAGCACTGAAAGTAAGACTTAAAATATTTATTTATTATCTGAGAACTTTATTGTTTAAAAAATCAAACTATTTAAACCACATTTGAATAAAATTTATCAGTAAAATTAATTTTGTAAAAAAAAAAATACATTTAAGTAAGGACATAATTTTTTTTTTAATTCTACGAATAATTAGTAATAAAAGGGGTAAGTAAGTCCTTTACAAAAATAACAGGCATTTATAAGTTTTTAATTATGTTAATATTTACTATAAAATATAGAAATCATTAATCCATTATGCACAGAATTATAATAAAACGTGATTATTTATATAATCACGTGATGCTATTTATTGAAGAGAATCGTATAAGATTATTTTTCCCCATTACTACACTAGAAAAATATTAATAAATAAAAAAATTAAATATGTAACTTTATTCAATAACGCAGGTCTGGAAAAAAAAACATTCTTGAAAATTGTTTTGATTTAGTTAATTGATCTTTATGTAGTTTTTTGCGTTGGTTTCAAAAATGACCTTGGTGTTTTTATATCACGTAAGGCTTGTGGTACAAAGGAATTTTTCTCTTCCATTTCCATTTTAGTGACAAAGCTTTCATCTGTTAAAAGTTTTCTGATGTCAGACACAACAAAGACTCCCTCTTTCAACTTAGCATCGGATACACAAGGAAACTGTTCACAAAGATACTTGAAACACTCTCCTTCCTTGGATAATGCTTTCACAAACTATTTCATTAGCCCCAATTTGATATGAAGTGGTGAAAGTAAGATATTTTTAGGATCCACAAAACTTTTTCTTTCAACATTTTTAACTCCAGAATTTTTAAGATCCTTTCTGATTGGCCACGTCTGCTTGACATGGTGTTGTTTCCTGTCACAGCTATCCCATTCACAGAGGAAACATAGAAACTTTGTGCAACAACTTTGTTGACCTAGTAACATGGAAGTAGCTTTCAAATGGTCCATTTATGGTAAGAGTAGCCGAGTTTATTAAGAACAAACTCAATATTTTCGCAGCGTTCTTTCGAATGGGCTGAGAGTCCAAGAGGCATAGAAGCATATCGGTTACCATTGTGAAGAAGTACAGCTTTCAAACTCCTTTGTGATGAATTTTTGAGGATTGGGGAGGGAGCAGACAGCTGAAGATAAGACATTTTCTGGTGAAGTTTGTGATTTATCTAGGGGTGATGGAATTTGTTCACAATTTCCGTAATCAGCACAAAAAATACTGTTGAATCCACTGTTAAAATTCTACAGTTTTTTCATCGCATACCTGTGTAATTTAAACTAAATTGAATGAAAAATAATACACTCATCATTCATATTCAGTGTAGATCCGATAACGAATAAAAAAATCCTTGATAGACTACAAATGTACTAATTGTTAAAACTTTTATCTTTAAGATTTAATATATTATTATGATAATTATTTTATTGTATATTTTAACATTTTATATAAAATTTTTGATATTAGACACAAGCTGGGTTGTTATAGAGTTTATTTTTGCCTGGGTCATATGAGGTCACCGAGGCTTTAAACAACGGGGGACGCTTTTTTGATGAAAATATTAAACTAACACACCTATAGTTTTATAATGATGTTGATAAAATATTAAATATATTATATATTTATTTATTTAAATAATTTAACTATATTTGCGTCATTTATATCTTATATTTGCCCATATCTATAAGCCATATCTTAATACCTTATAAATAATTTAGAAATTTATAAAATAGAGTCATTAATAAAATAATAAATGACATAAGCGGTTATTTTATTTACTTATTCTTAATTATCAATTTAAAAATCTCATGGTAAGCATTATATTGATTATTATTATGTCAATTAACATTAACTAACAGCTTAAAATAAAAAAAAATTATACACGCATTTTTCTCGCAGACCACCGAAGTACAGTTAATATAACATATAGTTGCTTCACTGCTCTACACCTGAACGATATGACACTAGGTGGAAACAGTTTGGCATCGTTCCTAAAACATTACAGGTTTGTTTTAAATGGGACGATTAGCAATCTGATCTCAGTTGTAACACGATCAGTTTATTTAGAACTAATTTACGAATATTTTAAGATCGGTTGGAAATAATTTTTCTTTTTAGATATTTGAATCTATAGTTAAGTCGATAACAGTGTTTGACGTTAAGGAAATATGGTCTTCTGTACAGTCGATACAAATAAGACATTTTAGTTTTTGATTCCTTTAGGATTGAATAATATTACAGCGAATTCTTTGATTTAAATCAGAGTTGGTTAATATTTACAGTTACTCCGCATTCGTTTTTTGAATTTTTTTTTAAATACTATTATTAATTAAAATACATTATTCAGTGAAATTCATATAAAGTCATCAATAAAAACACGTATAATGCAAGTAATAATCAGTGAAGGACTTGGGTAAAATACGTTTGACGATAGACACTGGTAACCTGGGAATAGTTTTTTCACACTTCTGAAAAGTTGTGTTTTTCCATTTTTAATATATTGCATCCTCGTTTGTATAATTAATAAACATTTATTAAGGTCAATAAAATAATTTTACATTTACTGAATGAAGCTAAATGTATCTTAAGCCAACGGTTTTATTCAGAAAATTTACTGTAAATTGTACATTATTCTTTGATTTTATTTTAAATTACCGAGTAATATTTGGAGGGCCTTTAGCCTAAAAAATTGAGGTTACAACTTGAGAAGATCTGTTAATTTCTTGAATAGTATTCATATTTCCTAACCCATACTGTACTATAGTATAAATATATATGTTGTCTAAAACACAATTCCAATCTTGAAATTCCGGAACATCGCGCCTCCAGCGAAGAATAACGGCTCGGGCTAAGTTATGCACAGACCGCTCTGGGAGTCGATTCTTCAAGATATTTTCCATTTAATGTAGGCAATTGCTCCGGTTGCGGCTCACCCCTCGTGCCATTAGCAGTAATTTGGCTGTTGTGTGCTGCTATCTATCGTCGGTAGCGGGAAAAGTTAGAGCGAATTATACGGCACAGAAAGTGGTTGCGAGGGAGGTTATTGTGCCCGGGCACACCACACTTTTGCGTAGATATTTTCTTATCCGATTGAAACGGCTCTCATCATCGGCGTCTGATCGTATCTTGTATAAGTGTCGGCTGTGGCGAGGGTTGAGCGATAGGCGATAGGCGAGGATCGTAATCGTAGGAGCTTTATAGGGTCCGAAGAATAAGCCGTAATAAATAGTTACGGGTTGGCGGTGTATCGAAACAAAGTTTAGTCAGTAAATAAAGTCGTTAACATGTAACCGAATGACAAGTATAGGCTTAGGAGTCCTAAATTTTACCTATCCATGCATAATTAGGGATCTTTAACGAGTACCTGATAGACCTTATATTCGAGGCCTCCATTTTATGTCCCTTCCGAGGGACAGCATAACCAAGGATTATTTAATCCCTTTAAAGAAATTCTGAGGCTGTCTCCCGGGCTGCGAAACCGCGATCTCCGCCATAGTAGGATGTTGTGCTAACCACTCGATCACAGGTGACCCCAGTATAGGCGGTTGTACAGTTTTCAAAATAACCAATAATGTGTTTTTTTATTTAACTGAAACGTATAGACCAGTAGAAAACTGCATATAAAAATTTTGACCTAAATACAAAACATTCCTTATCTAAAAGTGGAAGGAAATTAAAATTATCTAAATAATAAAATAAAAAACCGTAGTTATTGCTATCCATTAAAAAGATACTATTCTCATTCGTAAAAAATAAATGTAGGAAAACAAATTTAAAGTGGGAAAGAAAGAAGTAGGAATTGTGAAAACGTGATCACGTTAGATGGTCTCAACGTATCTGGTTTTAGTATTTTCTTTTTGATGTATTATATTTAGTTCAACGTAAAATAAATCTTTATAGTAAAAATCTTATATTTTAGTTTAATTTACAACAATTTGAAACATAAAAGTATAAATTGCATCCATAACAGAATAAAACCTTTTTTATGAAGTGTACGTTTTATTTAATTATACGTAATTAGTTCAGAAAATATCAAAAGATAAAAAATGTTTGCTTGTGTTTTAAAAATTAAAAGAGACCTTGATTTTCTGCATTTCCAGTTATTTTATTTCATTAACTAATCGACCATCTTTAATTACTGTAGGCGTTTATTTAAAGTTATTGAAGAATTTAATGTTTTTTCTTTTAATTTTAAATGGCAGATGAGATAGAAATACTTGGAGTAGTTTAAAAATAGCCTGCGATTATTTATGTTATTTTTCTGATCGTTGTAGAATCGATTTCAATTTTTATGTTTGCACTTTAAGCAGAGTCGTTGGATAAATACTAAAATCTGGAGATTAGATAATGAATATAGTGCATTTACGTTCTCAGGGTCACGAGTGTATTAGAAACATTCAAGCACGTAACTGGTATAAAAATGCTTTTATTTTTTAACTAAAATGAGTTTTAATTTTATCCATTTTTAAAATTGTAAGAAGAATTTATTAATTTAAAGTACATTTCTGAGTATTTATGCCTTATAAAGTATAAAACTATAGTATTTTTAAGCTTGACTATAAAATATAGTCACCAGATGTATTTATTTATGTATCAATTGAGGTTTGCTGCGACGCTGATTCAAATCCAGACGGTTTGAAATTAATTAATTTATATCAATTAATTATATACCAAATATTTGAATTTAAAATAAATAATTTTGCTTTATTATTTTATTCGAATGATTATTTTAGCTAAATAACTAAATTTATTATATGTTCATTGGGATTGATATTATTAAATCAAAATTTTAGAACACATTTTTCTATCTCATAATTACATATTATTTTGTCATAGACAACCAAGGGTACCCACTTTATAGAGACTGGGTGAGCCCCAGGGATCTCTACCATAAAAATATTGCTAATTTTATAAAAGTGTTTCTTTCAGACACTTCGCTGCTAGTGTTGGTTTGATTGCTAGGAACCGAATAAAGCGGACGGGGTCGAGAGAACGCTGGAGTTATCAGCTCTGGCGGACGTAGAGGTGGGCCTGCTAATTGGCCGTTATCAGTAGATAGGGCCTCTGGTCCACAGTAAATCTAGGCCCTTGTTACCCCTACCCTTTGCCCTTTCCTCCTCTAGCCTATAGTCCTCATGTTCTCTCGATAACTTCATCTAGGAAAGCCTCGAAAAATAGGTGTTTCTACCTCACTGCTACATTTCTAAATTCGATTTCTTTTTTAAATTAATTTATTCATTGAAATTTATAGCTGTATTATAACAATACAACAAGTAAATATATCGAATAAAAAAAAAAGAAGATTAATTTAGAAGAAATAGTTACAGCTTCGTAGTGTAAGTATGAAACAGATCGTAAATTATCCAAGGTTAAATGGTTAATGAAGAATCTTCTTACTTGTAATGATTCTCTGTACTGCTGTATAACGCTTAAGCTTGTAAAATTGACGTAAACAATTACAAAAAAAAATAGAAGCGTTTGAGATTTGTGTGTACTACAGTATTCCGCGAATTTTACGGACAGAGAAGTACCAAATGGGATCCAAAAAGATTAAATAATCTCATATGCCGTCAATTAGAATGCCTAACCAGATCATGAAGAATATCTTCTAATAAAGCTGATAATGCAAGTAAGTTATACAATAGGAGGCACTCGTGGCTTATAATTTAAGGCAATGTTTTAGTCTCAGATTTTTCTAATTATTTAGAAGCGCCGCGAACAATATTAAGATCACCATGTTAACAGCCAACGCCCGAAAAAGGCAGAGGAAGAACAAGAAATAGTTACTGATTGTATACATGTGAATGTATGTAATATATAAGTGATATATGTAAAGTAATCCGGAAGAAACAAATTAACTAATAATTTAGAAACATTTAGATAAAAGTTATTATTAATTACTATTGAAATACTGATTTATAAAGAAGAAAATTCTATATATAATATTTATTGTTATAATATTAATTGATCTAATCTGTACATTACATGTTTGTGTGTAGTAATTTTGTAAAAACCTATTATTAATTTTTTTTTAGAATAAGGTTTAAAATTATTTTTAACGGTAATAAGATTTCAAAAAATAACTTATATGTAAATTATTAAAATTCATTTTAAATTTTATAATCTTTTATACAGAACTTTATTTGTGTACGGAGGTTTTTGTAGGATTTACCTGCATACTTACACAGACATATGTGTGTATACACACACATATATATGATGAAAGGGTCATTAAAACATTAAACAACACTCGCTTCCTTAACCATTTTTTTCGTGCATACGCTTAGCATTGCAAAGCAGGCCCCCAGGTCCGGTTGCAGTTACGTAGTTAAGGGGAGATCCCGAAAGACAATAGCCATCGGGCGCGTCTTCAGGAGAGAACAAAAAATTATTTTTTTTGGCCCTTGATTGTGCGTTAACTAGTGTCTGTGGGAATGTGCGAGGATACGCAATTCGAGACCTAACGGTTTCAGAAGCTGCTTGATAATGTCGCATTAGCGACACCGTTAGAATAAATGTTTATATATATTTTTTAAATACATAGTTTTTTATTACTTCGATTTAATGTATTACCAAATGACATCCTTTAAAGAAGTGAGAATTTACTCAATATCTCGCAATTTTCCTTATTATTGAAATGTTTACCTCTTTTTTGCCAAAATTCTTGAGAGGTAAGAGGTATAAACCAATAAAAAACATGTACCACTACAACTCCTGAAGGATATGGGGTTCAGTACATGGTAAAGAGTAAACTGTTTCCAAGATAACGGTTATACAGGAAGGTGATTTTTTCGAGATCATCCTCGACCAAGTTTTCTCCTAACTGAGGGTATCCACTTTATTGAGGGCCCTAAGATCCCGCAGTGCCCATCCGTTGCTTTCAACAAATTAGTATGAACCTATTCTCATACTTAATCACGTACATACATACACATATATTTTGTGTAATGTACCTCGGTACATACGGAACTCAATGTCTAACGAAATTGACTGTATAAGCTACACTGTTACAATTTTACAATAGTATTTATGTATTACAATGTTATCGTATAGGTTACAATTTATTTGCAATATTATTTTTGCTTTAGATATGAGCGTTATGTTTTAACGGTTACTATATATTTTTTTAATAAGTGAGACTTCTTTTAAACAAGTTTCTTCTGAGGTTTCTTTTTTTAATATTTTCAAATTTATCTTCGTGCAATTCGTCATTATAGCATTATAAATTTGTGTTAGGTAAATCACCGATCTCAACTGAATAGAGGTCAATATCTTGAGTGAGCGTAGAGAGTTGCGTTATTATTTAACAACAATGTATTTATAATGAAATAAAATAAGGTTGACGTATTTATTTGTTCATATTTGATAATTTTCCGAGTAATTACTAAGTTCCAAGTTAAGCATCTTTTCGATCTTTAGTTAAATAATTTTTCATTTTATAGTGACCTTGATCCAATATTATAATCATTATTATAATTACATAATAATAGTAATTTAACCCGATGTTTTTTTAATTAATTAGTTTCTTAGACGTTTCCTTTAATTACTTTCAAACAAAAAATGAGTAAAAATAATAAAAACGCCTTATTAAAAAATACGTTTACGTATACTTA
Source organism: Troilus luridus (assembly GCA_964056705.1). NCBI lineage: Eukaryota > Metazoa > Arthropoda > Insecta > Hemiptera > Pentatomidae > Troilus > Troilus luridus. Next base: position 55,568,731 of record OZ057416.1, on the reverse strand, counting down.
AGCTTCTATTTTAGCAACAAACATAGTTTTAGAACAAGTCATGAAAAACATAGTAAATTAATTTATTTCAAAGAAAATTCATAAATGAATGCAACGGTCAGTTCGGTCTACAGTTTATAGTTAGACTTAGGTCAGGTATATTAGTGCTGATTGCGCGTCTGAGAGTGAAGCGACTAACTAACTAACAAAATTATTGTTAATAATTATTATTAAATTATTTTATACATATTTATTATCCTTATTATTAATTATTATATTTATTGTATTTATGAAAACAAGAGGAATACTCACCACACGTTGACAACGACCGTTACCTTGCGACGCACTGCCCAGACAATCCGCAACACCAGCTGCTTGCTCAGCGTAATCGACCAACGCATTCTAGATTTTTATAATTTAACCCTCGAGTTTACAATATTATTATTACAATATTTGCTGAGTAATATCTAAAGGCGGGATGAAACCTAATATAAGTGCTACAGATCTTATTTCCCTTTTATTATTAAAACCGATAGTGGAAATAAACACTATCATGGTGAATAATCGATAAAGAAAATATTAATTTATGTCATTATCATTACGACAATTATAAAAGAAATCCTATCGCACAATACACACGTCTAACATATATATACAAAACATAAAAAGTCTATTAAAAATACAACTAACCAAAACTCTTGGGCTCTAAAAAAATTCAAAACGGATCGTTTTCTAAAATTTTTTTTTTAAAGAACCCATTTTCCGAATATTTAGTAGCCTATGCTCAAGCTAGAGAGCTTATAAAAGAGTTATACCGTCCAATTATATATAAATATTATATCACCAAAGTATCAAATTATTTTTAACTTGTTTTAAACTGTTTTCTCACCCAATTATGTCATTTAAGAAGGAAATATGTTAATGTTAAATATAGACTAACAATAAAAAAATTAAATCGGAGTAATTGATAACAAAATAGTAATATTAGTAAGACCGATATTGATAAGAGATAGAGCAAACAATAAATAAAATAATTGGGCTTTGAACCATAAGGAAGGTTATACAGTATATATATATATATATATATATATATATATATATATATATATATATATATATATATATATATATATAGACTTATTCAGAAGTTACCTTTTTTTTTATTGTTCATAGTTTATTAATTTAAGGTCACTTTGAGCTGCATTGGCTAATCGCACAATGCTATGGTGGGAGTACTAAATTTAGCCAGCTATAATTAGAATAGGGTTCTTTAACGATTACATGACACCTTACAAGCTAAGGACCCCCATGTACGTCCCTTCCGAAGGACGGCGTAAGTAGAATTTTTTATTTCCTTTAAAATATCGTAAATCTACCTGCTGGACTACGAACCCATGATCTTGGGCGTAGTAGGTTATTATCTTTCTTTCTGTTCGATAAACAAATTTTGCTCGGAATTAATTATAATTACATAGAGTCCTCTTTATATTTGATTCATAAATAAATTCAATTTTTATATATATATATATATATATATATATATATATATATATATATATATATATTAAGTAATATATTAAAATAATATTAAATAATATATATAACAAACTATACCTTCTCTTGAAAATATTTATTTTATCTTTTCTTATTTCAGTTTTTAATTTTTTTTTTCTCATATATACTATCTTTCGTTATAACAAAAAATTAAAAGCGAATTAAATTTATATTCATAACCTCAATTATTATAAGTCATCAGAGTTGCAAGATATAAGATCTTAGTAGCCTGAAGGCATCGTTAGCATACGGACTGCCTCGGAAACAGGTTTATCTGCATCTGCGGTGATTTGAATTCTTATACAATGACATTATTTATTGTGATAAGATCGTTAATGTATATTGTAGTGCATGGAATAAGTAATAAAAATATGCGAGGATGGGGACTAATTTTATTAAATAAGATATAATTATTTACCACAAACATCGGGTGTTTATGATGGTGTAGATAAATGCCTGTTGATGGAGGGTTCTTAGCTTGTAAGACTCATAAAATATATATATATATATATATATATATATATATTATGAGTCTTACATATATATCTATATATATATATATTAAAATAACTTATATTTTTTTAATAAGTAAAACGTTTGTCCAACATTAATAACTTCATCGCGTCATATCGTATTTAATACGCCATATATCCATTTAAATACGTATATATTATAAATTATATTTCCATTCATAAAAAACTTAAAATAAAAAAAAATCGTAGTCCTTTTTAATTCATAAATAAGTTTCGACTTTATATATGTCTTACTTTTAGATATGTATTTTTTATAATTTTAAATATTTTTTTCTAATTGAGAATATTCGCCGCTAGAGGAAAGAGAAGCCTTATTAATAAATAAATAAGATATTTGCGGAATCAGAATAGTATAGTATACTACCGTATAGTTAAGGTAAAAAATATATAAATAAATAAAATATATTTTTAAATCAATAGTATTACACCTGAAATTAATGCAAAAGAAATAATTTTGATCGGGTAATGTTTAGTAATTTATGATTTAAATAATATATTTAAAATTTCAAATAAAAATTAAAATAGTTATATTTTAAAATTTTATCAGAAATAAGTTAATTAAAAAGAAATGTTTTTATTTACGTTATTTTGGATCCTATCTAGGAAATAATACTGTAACAGGACTTAAACTTTTGAAAACATTTAAATTTCATATATTCACCTCTCAGGTAAATTAATAACGTGCATAAAAATAAATTAATTGTACATACTATGAAGCGTATTAAACAACATGTACATCTTAAACTCGTGTTGTAATAAATTTAAATGATTTAAGTATCCATCACGCACCTCCGTGAATAAACTGATGTAAATATGATTAAGAATTTTTATGGCTAGCGAGAGTTATGCGATACGTTCAACCTGAAAATAAATAATTCTCCTTTCACCGCAGAAGATTCCTGTAGTAAAGTTCAAAACCATGCAGTGCTTATAATTTTTAATAGAATTTTTTTTTTTGGTTTGAACCATCCTAGTAATAAACAAAATTGTTGATAATCATATTTATGGCTAATACGGAGTGAAGCTTTCACAGTCAAAATAGTGACTAAAATCAATTATTATGAATGAAATTAACTTCTCGAAAAGCTATTTAGGGGTGTAATTTTTTAGTTAGTTGAAGAGTCCAAAAATTATGCATTTAAAATAGCTAAAGTGAATATTGTTTAGCTGTATGAAATAAAATAAAACATGCAATAAGTCCATGCTGATTTTATTTTGTTGTAGAAAATTAAATTATTTACTATATCTTGTGGAATTATCTTTAATTGTTAAATCGACAAATAAAAAGAAACCATTATGAATATTTCTGTAGATAATATTAATATTTTTTTTTTGGAGTTGTAGTTCTATAATAGAAAAATTATTGTCTACCCACTCACTTATTGAAGGATATTCATTAGTTTTGTAATATAATATCAGTGAAAATAATTTATTATACGTAGTTGGAATATATTATTTCATAACAAAATAAATAAATAAAACAACATACAGTTAGTAAAAACATGCTTACAGTTAAACCAACATGCAACCAAACTATCATTTTACTATATTTTAAAGAAAAAAATATTAAATTGGGGAGAACTATTAGGTAACTCACTCTTTGAAGAGTGTTCCAGCATTCTTCCAGTGTCCGATCCGAAATCACGCCGGACCGATTCTTCACGTCCCAGCAAGAAGAAGAGGGCAAAGAAGAAGGAAATAGTAAAGTTAGTACTTACATCATTTTCTCTTTCAAAATCAAAAACATCTCTAGATATTTAGAAAAAAGAAAAGAAAAAAGAATAAAATATTGACAATATATCAATGTGTTTCGGCCTCAAATTATTTAGGACAAGCAAGGGTTAGAAATTAGGATAGGGGTGGCCTCTAGCGGTACCGCAAGGAACCACCACCTTGACAACCCTTACAGGCGTTAACCCAACACCATGTTAATTTAAATAACCAAAACCTGGCACATTCACTATGTTATAATAAGCCTTACATTAAGCTACCTTAAAAGCTAAAATATATTAGTTAAGAGACTAGAATAATGTTACTCTGCATAAAACAACAAGCAGACATGTCCTTCAACCTGGAATTAGTTAATGAAAAAATTATCTGTGAATATTATTTATTGTGTTAATTATGTGTGGTTTGTGTTTTGTGTTTATCGTAACCTGGCGGGAGGTTTTGGAGACACGTGGTCAGAGGTGACACCCCCGGGGGGTGGCAAGACACGTGGTGGGGGTTGGTGGGGGAAGTGCGCGCGCATTGGAGGGGAGGTTTACCCCCACTCCTCCCACTACCACCCCCTAGTCATATTTCAAAGTCATAGTCATCTTGACTCTCACTTTCTAGATATCCTACATGGAACCGATGGGAAACATGGATTAACATATGAATAAATAAATAAATATGTATTTTTTAAAATAAAATTAAACCCATGAACTTTATCCAGATATATGTTTTTCTAAACACAGAACATCGAAATTAACTCTATCAGTAATTTTAAACGCACAGGGTATCTTAAATACAATTTTAAAGAACTTTTAAAAAAATTCCTAATATAAAACAAAAATTAAAATGAATAAACATATAAAACTACCCCAACAAAAAAAATTCTAACAATTTTATTTCATAAAAATAAATCCTTCATATTCCCGGATATTTATCGTTACATTTAGAATATTTTGCCAGTTAATATTATATATTTTATAAATTATAATATTATTTAATTTTAATATTTATCACTCAACCCGCATAAAACAAACTACATTTATAATCCTAATTTTGATAAGCTATAATCATTATTGTTTTCTGTAAATTATTTATTTTATATTATAAAAAATTATGTGAACGGCATTTCACTGCGAATGTTCACAATAAATTAAAAGCTAATAAATTTATTTTTATTATTAAAAAGTATAATTTATATGAAATTACAGTCGCTGTTCATTACTGGCATTTTATTTTAACAAAACAGAACATGTCTATTAGAATATTTTTGTTTTACTGTTCGAATGAATTATTCTATAAATCTGTTTAAAATCTAAAACCCTCTATGTTTCACTTACGGTAAGATCGTTCCGTTTCTAACTTTAAATAATATTTTATTTTTAAATTATTAAAAGTTAATGAAGAATTTAATTTTATTTATTTAAGTTAATTTATAGTCTCACGATAAACATGAATTTAATAAAATCCAGAATGAGAATAAAGTTAAAAATTTCGGAACACAATCACTTCTTGAACTTAAGAAATATTTTGAAGATTCACAGTTTACGGGTCCGTATAAATTGATATGATAATCATTGACATAATATATCATTTATTTGATATTTTTGATGCAAGAATAATTAAAAGTGTTATATTAACTTTTCGTGAAAAGAGAATATTAAGATTAATTATGAGTAAAATATTTATTTTGGAATAGTCGGATATGTTTTTTCTCCGTAATTTTATTTAAAAATATAAATGTTAATTTAGATATTTAATATAATTTCTATAAATCGGAAATAGTTATACTAAAAACAGGAATATTCGGAACCACGATATGTTTAATTTTAAACTTGAACCATTTTGGTAACCACTCATTTAGAATTTTTGTATATAATAAAACTTCGTTTCGTTGAATTTTACATTAAATTTAAATATAAAAATTAACGGCTAATTTTAACACCATTATGCACAAGTGAGTTTTAGGACAACGGGTATGTTTTCACAAATTAAAATTATTTTTACAAGATTAAAAATAGAGGTTTTTTCGATATATTATGACAAAACGAATTTAAATTTAAATATTTTATATAAATAATAATTAACCTAAGAAAATTAATTTTGAATAATTAAACTTCCGCACTTTGATGTATAATACGGCTTAATTGAACAATTTATAAATAAATCACGAACTTAAATCGAAAAAGAACAGTGCGTTTAATAAAATACAAACAGAAACGGCTCGATAAAAAAAATAAAAGCAAATAAAGAATGTGGAGTGAGTGACACCTGTTCGCGCGGAATCTTCAAACCCGTCGCTGTCCCATTCCCGACATCCTTTACAGCTTTTTTTTATTTTTATTTTTTTTATTAGCTGATGTCACACGTACAGGTGCTCTTAACTGAATTGATGCAGCTGTTGGCGAAATCAACTTGGTGACTACTGTTCGGTCTTTCGAGGTTTGAAATAGACTGTACCGAGTGTAATAATTTGTTCAGAAAATAATTAATGATTGTTATTATAACATTTTAAAACTTTAAAAAATATTATTTAAAATTTATTATTTACTGAAAAAGAGAACTTATGATCTCATGATCACTAAATTACTGGAACGGTTTTGTAAACAATTTTTCTCTAATTTAAATTTTTGGGGGAGGAATTTTCTGTTATCACGGCTCGAATTTCGTGACACTTACGGAAGTGTTAAAGTGTATTGTTAGTGTGTTTTTGTTGAAATGTCCCTAGTAATACCTATCAGAATTGTAAAATAATTATATATTAGTTTACCTGTAATTCACTGACGAGTTTCTCGGTCATAGCCTTCGGGTCTGGAAGCTGCAAGGACGGGCTGGCACTGTTTACCTGCAGGTCTTGCGGCATGTCCTGCTGCGGCCCCGTCTGTTGCTGCTGGTTCTGTTGTTGGGCCTGTTGCTGCTGCTGCTGAACCTGCTGCTGCTGTTGCATTTGTTGTTGATGTTGCTGCTGTTGTTGTTGCTGCTGTTGTTGCTGTTGCTGCTGCTGGTCCAACTGCTGCTGCATTTGTTGCTGTTGTTGCTGCTGCTGGTCCAACTGCTGCTGCATTTGTTGCTGTTGCATCATTTGTTGGTGAAGGCCCTGCATCCCCTGTGGACCAGAAGGTGAAGGCAGAGGTGGTGATTCCACCTTCACCTTCACCTCATGCGGGGACGAACTGGGCTGTGGTTGCATGTCCTGTTCGTGCTGCTGAACCTGCTGTTGCTGTTGTACTTGTTGTGGACTGCCCCGGGGGCTAGGCGGTAGCGGCGGTCCCCGCTGCCAGAAGTCGGATGCGGGGTTCATCTTGAAGACCGGCCGCTGTATGAGGACCGCCTCGCTCGACATCTGATCCCCCGGAGAGGAACGGAGGTCCAACGGTGACGAGATCGTGGTGAAGCCGGACGAGAAACACAACACGAACCCACTAGGTCAGCTGCTCCGACTGCTGTGAACACACAAACACACAACGCTATATCAACAGCTCCTCGCGGCGGCACGGGCGAGCACCGACTGAAACCCTCAGCCGCCAAGTAATCACACTTATACCGCTGAGGAGGAGAAAACCACCCTCGATAGATTTGGAAAAGTCAGTTGGTAGGGGAAGGGTGGGTGGTGGGGGTTAAGAAAAAGACGCGATTTTTCCCAAGATCGGGAGGGGTGGGTGTTGGGCCCCGGTCCCGGTGGGTACTGAGCCCTGTCTTGGCGCGGCCCCCTTAGAAAAACCCTCCCCCCTCTAAGACCTTACAGTTTTCCGCGCCGGCGTCTCTCCCCACCGCCCCCTCCGCCCCCGCCTCCCCCCCGCCCCGCTAAGATTTCATCCCTTATCCCCACCACCTCAAGTCTTCCGCCCCTACCGTCCCCTCCTCGGGAGAAAAACCCTCTCCTTAGGGTGCCTTGATCGATTGGACTGTGTCGTCTTAGCCGTGTGCCGCCGTATGAGGAGGTGACGTATAATGATATGAAGGAAAAGAATGTAAAAAGTACCTCTGAGAGGAGCCGGCCGGGGGCCCGGAGCCATGCCGGATAGCACTGAGGAGAGAGCCGAGGGTGGGAGGTAAGACTAGATAAAAATACAGAGGGGAGGCAGCTCTTAGGTGGGGGTGGGAGGGGGCGAGAGGGGAGGTCTCTAAAATCCCCTATAGGCCCTTAGTTTTTAAATTACGCTCTAATAGTCCACAATACTACCATTCGTCTAGGGGCCCTCTTCGGAGTAGTATCTATCGATATCCTCAATATTAAAGTACGAAAAAAATGTTAACATACAGTGAAAATTATAAATCAATTGTATCTACATCCAGAAATAAATAAAAATGAACTCAAATTAAAATAATTTTCCTCTATGAGTTAATATCAAGGAATAATATAATTATCAAATTATATAGAAAATTCAATAAAAATAACTGACTATTATAAGCTTTCCTATGTTCATAGTTTTTCATCTTAAGTTCCCCTTACCTATTACAAAGTATTGAAAGATTAAAAACATACGTAAATATACAGGTAGACAATACTGGTAATACACAATTATTATGATCAATAATTAATATAATATGCTTAATGGTAGTGAATTAAATAAAAATATGGATTTTTGTTAACATTTATAATTAGTTGTTACTAAAACAGTAGGTAATCAGATATCATATTAATAAATATTAGGGGCTATAATTTATTAAGGCCAAACATAGACATTAATTTTAATATTTTCCGGATAAAAATATGGGAAAAAAATTTCGATCGTTGAACTACGTATAAAGTAAAACAAATAAACAAACCATAAACTCAATATATCAATGTTTTTAGCTATAAATAAATTAATAAAAATAGGTACTTAGTAATCATGCATAAGTTCATCTTCATTACACATCTCAATTTTGAATATATTATATATTAAAGGATTTAATTGAATATTTTAGCCAATATTACAGAATTAGATGCCTACGATGTAGTAGAAATGTATACTGACACTACGCATGTGATCAAGATAAACAAATTATTATTTAGTTATTGTGCCCTTTTCAAGAAATAATTGAAGTAAAGATTTTTTTTATTATTATTGGAGTCCCTATAGAAATTATATACGATACTATACACTCATAGTTTATGGTAATGCCAAAAGCACCTTATTGTTAATTTTATGGAGTAATCTTGAATAAGCTATTATAGTACCTACACGCTGTAATTAGAAAACTTTAAGAACTATTAAATGTTATGAGTACTTATTGGGGGCAATCATATTTTAAATGGTAATATATAAGAGATACTTTTTGTGATATAATACATATTCATGATATAATATTATACTATGATAAAATACAAAGCTCGTCAAATAAAATACTTTTGTCAGTCATTTAAAGTAATCTGATACTGATTTTTTAATAATAAATTAGAAAAAATTACTCATTTTCATTAAAATATTTCTACTCGAAAAAATAAATCTGCTTGGACAAATGTTGTCGGTATTGATATGAGCGAGATATGAGAAATCTGTCACACAATCAGATGCTGTAATTACATTTTTTGACCAATAATTAAAATAATTATATTATGTTTTTATTGATACTCTTTAATTTTCTCGTGATTGGATTTAATTAATTTTTTATATGTCATTAATCTCCCCGTTTCTTGAAATAATTAAAAATAAAAAAAGCCTGGTAGAGTATATTTGGAGTGTAATGATGATTAAATATAACATTTAGTTAGACATTTCAGTATTTTAAGATATATATAACTATTTTTTGGCGTCAAATATTAGACCTTTTAGTCGTAAATTTTATGAAACGACATATAATTAATATTCCACTAATAACTCAGTGAAAAGAAGGGAGAAAAACCTGCTAAGATACTGAAATCTTAGAGTTTCTTAAAATTTCCTTAAGACAGCAGTAAGAACAAGGGGTTGCTGCCTTAAGGGCCTGTAAGGTGGCGCTCCTTACGGCGTATTGCCGAACCCTTAAGGGTGACCTCCCTTAACCTCTGGTGAGGGCTCTGAAAGCAATTGCCCTATAATTTTAATATAATGATTGTATATTTCCATTGTTTAAAAAATAATTCAAAACAACGTAGTTGGTTTAAAGTTGAAGAGATTTTTTTAAAAATAAGTTTATCTCATCATAATTATTTATGCATTATAAAGTATTAAAAAAAATCAAGTTCAAGGTGTGCATTATATTATTAATGATTACATAGACATTTCTGACCAGTACTAATATTTAATACAAATATAATGTTTTAGAATAGTACTGGTTCTCTTTATCGATACACCATTGTATATTAAATTTTCTTTTGCAGTAGAATATTGACAAAACATGAAAAAATTAGTTTTTCTCTTTCACACCTTCCATTTACATGGAATTTCATTTATATCAGATTTGTAAAATAAAAACATAATTTTATTTTTAATTTTTGTACTATAATTTTATTGGGCAAACATACTGACTTTCTTCAAACACAATAACTATATAATGCTCGTTTTTATACATATATAATATTAAGCTTTTTTGGAATATTATTATCATAATTAATATTATTCTTATTCTGGTTAGGTAATGGTAAACTATTTACTTTGCTTCTGTTTATTTATTAAAAATCAATAATTGAACGATGCTTGGGTGGGAGTTCTAACTTTTCCTTATACAGATTTTAGGATAGGGATCTACGAGTACCTGGCACAGCACAGGCTCAAAAGCCCCATTTTACGTCCCTACCGAAGGGCTGAATAACCAAAGATTTGTTTCTTCTTTTTAAAAAATCCTTACTAGAACTTGAGGAAATAAGCTATGTTAACCACTACACCACAGGTGACCTCCATTTTGCTTCTATATGATTAATTATAAATACGACAATGAAAGAAAGTTCTTTTATACTTTTTAATATTTAATAATTTAATGATTTCTATCATAATTAAAATATAGATAAATTCGCAGATTCATAAATTTTAGGTATGTAAAAATAAATAATCAATTATTTGTGTATATATTTTTTCGATTTTTTTCTCATTATTATGCGAACGCTAGAAAATTGTGATTGGCAATTCTTAACTAGCTAACCAATTTATTAATTAACGCAAGAGTTCCACCGTCGGATCAACCTCTGGGAAATTAAATAGAGTCATCCAATACGATGTTGTCTTTGTAAATGTTTAACGATAAATAACTGTATAACTGAACTGCGGTGTGTAATGGCGGCCTAATGTAGCTGTCTAATTTTATATGCTTATTTGTGTAGGATTTAATTATCAGCTTATATTGTTTACTCCTTTATTGCTTTACTGGCCATATGTATGTATTCGCATATAGATGCTATGATATCGCGTATATGATATATAATATTACATTACATAAAGGGTACGTGTGACCTATGTAACCACATTACTGTTTGACGATGGATATTTGATACATGGAGTATTGGAGGCAATATTATATTAATATGGTTTTAAAAACCTATGTAGAATGGACCACATACCATTTACTGGAAGACGTTTCGAAACCGAAAATTGAAATGGAAAAAGACATGGACGAGCTGAAGATTACTCCAGCTATTATTAGAGATAGATCATCTATGAAGACAAAATTGTAAAAATCTATGGATTTTGAGGTAGTAACACAATTAAAAAACAACTTATTTTTTGTTCGCATCATTAACAAAAAATTAAGGATAGTTTTTATTGTATGGCTGACCCTCCGTAAAGAATGCTTTTTGGAATCCAATTCTTTTATGGAAATTTTCCATTTATTCCATTTTAAAATTTATTTCAGGATAAATTAATATGAAAACTTTTTAAGTGTTAAATATTTCATAATAAAATTAACTTTTAGACGGGCTAAACCCTGAGGTAATGGTTGAAAAAAAAATACAGACAAAATTAAAATTAGGTTTGTTTTTAATTTAAATTTCGTTACTTCGAAATGAATTGTTTATGTATTGTCTCTAAAATCCTCTATTTTTCATAAATATCATATTTTAAGAACCAACACAGATCGTTTTCCATAAAATCATTAACAATAGTTTTAATGAAAATAAAATATTTATATATGGGAGGAGGATTATTCGTTATTTATAAAATATCGATAAATATTATAAAATTATTTTTCCGTCCATACGCCTTAGAAATAAAAGTATTTGTATAATTAAATATAAACTTTCACCTATTCCTGAAGTAATTTCCGTAACACGATAAGATCATAATGTTGATGTAATAAACATACTTCATTACTGCGGTGAAAAGAAAATATACAACTGCAGATAACCACAATGGAAAAAAATGCATCCTCTATTTTTTTCCTTTTTTACAATTTTTTTTTCGTTCTGCGAGTTGTTATCTTTCTTAGGAGCTGACTTCTATAAATGTTGTGCAATGTGAAATAAGGTCACATTTTTTTCATTTTTGCACTTGACATTGGCTTTATCAAGAAAGGCGTAATGCATTAAAGAATGATAAATAAACAAAGATCAATACAATGCAAGGTGATGATGCACATTAAATATTTGTGATGCAAAGTGGCTATAAAGCCTATTTTTATCTCACAATAAGTATCAACCATTTTTTATTTTAATAATTATACAGTACCTCTAGGCTTCGTAATAATTTTAGGTAATACTATCCATTTATTTTACAGCAACATAGGATAGTATAAAAATGTAGTTAAGTAATTACCTGGATTGATAAATAAATTAAGGAATGTAAAGATTTAATAATATATCCTAGATTATTCCATTCTTCGGAGGGAACGTAAAATCGCGGTTCTGAGCCATTCAGGTACTCATTAAAGATCCCTATCCCAAATCCAGTCTCTTTGTGATACTGTATAAACTTGTTGGATTTCAATTCTCTGAAGATAGATAAGTTTTTTTGAAAGTATGGACCAATAAGTCCATACAATAAATCTTGAATAAATTAATTCAACTGCTTATTGAAGTCAAGTCCGAAAAATGGGATGGGTGTAGGAAAAGAAACGGATTAAGCTTCTCTGAACGAAGTTTTATAATCAACTTTATCATTAATACTTTGTTACATTTTTATTAATAATTATTTTCTTAAATTTGATTGATTTGGATAACCCACTAAGTATGAAAAGAGAGTTCAGATTATTATTTTGGAAATTTGAAGAGACAAGTCTTCTACTTACGTCAAATTTAGATTTCACTTTAAAAAAAATCAAAATATTTTTTTTATTCAACGTTTTTCAAGTTAAACTAAATATTCAACTACTTTCGAAACGTTTGCCTAATAAATCTTTAAGAGCTTTAAGTCTCAATTTCGAAAAGCATAGTTCCCCAAAAACTGAGAGTCTTCAATTTCATAAGCATTTTTACTACATAATCCGTAACTAGTTTGAAAATATTTGAAATAAATGATCTTACATTTTGGATATTAAATTATGTCATCCATCCCAAGAAAAAAACGATTATTTTGTACTAAGTAGAATGGTAGAGTTTTCCGGTAGTAAAAATTTGGTAAAGTAAAATTTAGGGTTTTTATTATTATCAAAATGTTGTGCAGCTCAAGACTTGCTGCAAACAGAAATAACTTAAACAGGACAAATTACAAGTGGAGTTGCGAGGCAGGCCAAGGCCAGAGAGGTGCATACGATTGGCCATCATGCAGCATATGGTCAATTTGTGCATCGCCTTCGTGCAGTTTGCAACGGATGTGCATGTTTATCTTGTCTTCGGCGTTCTGTTCTCTCTGTCACCTCATACCGGAAGTCATGCAACAACAGGTAAAGAAAATCAATTACAGTGACCAGATGCACTCGATCTTGCACTTACAGCAAACGGAAATTTAAAACATGTCTGTATTGCATTTCTCTCGAATTTGATTTTTTCTTTTAAGACGTTCTGGATTTACTTTTGTATGAACGACGCTAAATGGTTGAGTTTTACTTAGCCTGTTAGCGGCCGGAGATGAATTCTATGGGGTCGATGACCCTCCTGAGGCTCACCCAACCTCTATAAAGATGGTCCTCAAAATAAGGGGGAAAATTGGCGGTTGAGCGTGATCTAGGATAATCAAAACAATCTCTACCGTCTACTTTGTAGTGGTACAATTTTTTTTTATGAACGACATATATAAAACAGTGAGTTTCTAAATAGAGGAGAGGGAGTAATACAATTCAAAAACAACAGTGGGCATTCCGACTTTGAAATATCGATTAATTTTCATCAGAAATACAGATGAAAATATGATAGAGCTAATTTGGTGGAAGTGTAGCAACAACATAAATAAGTAAATACATTTGAATTTATTATTCATACGAACAAACCCGACAAAAAGTCAATAAGGAATATTTAATTTTTAAGACATGGAGTAGCTTGTTTTAAAAATTTATAATTTATTGTACGCAACAGACATCACTTTCTGTTATAATAACGTAGGCTTTACGTTTACTAGTATTGAGTTAAAAAGAAAAAATAAAGTGTGAACTGAAGGGCATTTTTTACGCTAATTCGATGAACACTCTCCCTTTCTTTCGACCATTCATGCGTGCTCATGCTGGAAAAATCGGCCCTAAACGCTCAGCTGGCTGTAGCCTTGACCCTACACGCACGTTAAACGGCCGGACTTCTATGAAATATTTTAAAAATCGGCAGCACATACCAATTTTCTGTATTTGAAAGAATAAATCACATCACAATGTTAAAATCAATTAATTATTTATGTGTAATGTTATAAATATTTTCTAATATTTACAAACATGTTTATTAAATGGTGATTGATATCAACTAGTGAAATAAACTGAGTTCCGATTTGCCAAATTATCAAAAATTCTTCATTTAATATATCTTTAAATTTGTTTATTTGATATTATTAACTATATTAATTATTGGAATTCATAAAATGGAACGAATATTTAAAAAAAGTTATTTATTGATATTTATAATCGAGTAAATCGAGTATATATTTATAATCGAGTAAATCGAATATATATTTATGATCGAGTATTTATAATGATATTATAAACGAGTAAATATAATTAAAGATGTATAATGGCATGAGATAGAGGGACTTAAAGAACTACCCTATGGTAGTACTCGAACTACTATATGATATAGTATATAGTTGAAAATTAATCTCTGGAAATAAGAATAGTAATTTATAAGAGATTTTTGAAAATTATATAATAATATATATTTTAATATAATGATCTAGGATAAATCACCTTTCTGCACACCCGTTGTCCACAAAAGAGCACAATCTCTACCATCTACTAAACCCAAGACCCTTTACGTTGAAGTGGTACAATTTTTTTTTTTTGAACGACATATATAAAACCGTGAGGTAGATATAATATATAATACCACCCGATGCTAGAGAAAATCTGAAATCGACAAAGTGGTGAAATTCATTACAAACTGTAAATTAATAAGCAATATCTGATCATCCATTGTCCCTGCTAGGGTTCTTGAGTTATCTTTAAAAAAAAAATATATATAAACTCAAGAACCATAAACAATATATTTCCACAACAGACAAGATAAGTATAGATATATACTTATACAATATATAAATATATATAATATATATATTTTTTTTAAAGATAACTAATTATAAAAATAAAAAATCTACAGGTATTGATAAACCTAGGTTATACGCCTCTAAGCAACAACAATCAAACAAACAAACATAATATCATTTAACGGAAATAAAATATTTTATGGCTACTAATGGACTTTTACTTATGAAAATGTTTGCTCACACTACAATTTTTCTTACTTTTATGATGATATCGTCGATAGAAATGCAAAGTATCGATGATGAAATACACTACATTTCAGGAGAGTGAAAAAACTGTCTTAAGGTTCATTCAAAATCATTGCATATCCAAGAACATCTTTACCTATGTCATTACACGTTGTGTTTGTGCTTTATAGATGACTCTGTATGAATTTTAAATCAATTAACATTTCTAGAAAAAAAACGCTATAGATATGTTAGGCTATGATGCTAGTCGCTACACGACAGGTCCGTACTGTATTTTTTATACCGTTTAATGGGACTAAAATATTTTTATGGCAACTCAGTGACATTTTATTTGATTTTTTCTGCTCCCACTTGACTTTTTATTACTTTCGTGATGATATTAACACTGCCCCTTTAGTTTTGAGCGTTACAATTTAGTCCAGTTTGACAGAGTGAGGTTACAGCTCTATTATAGAACGGAGACGTCAGCGTAATTAGCTGCAGGGCAATCAACGTCCATCGTTTTGACTGATTTGTATCGAGCGCCTTGGTTGTTCACTCGTAAAAGTTCAGGTAGGTTTAGTAAGAAGTAGAACAGAAAGAATATATTTTTTTACATTCTAGCGTTCTAAAAAACAATAATTATGCCTAAAAAAGGAAAAAAATCGTAAATTTTCTGATAAGTTTTCATATGCACAAGAAAAGACAGTAAAAACCAAAAGTACGGTCGTAGATAATTAGTGGTTGCCAATAAATAACCTATTTTCCACGACAGTATTCTCTAAATCAGTAAAGAAGATGTCAATTTAGCGTAATATAAACATAATAACTTAACAAGAAGTTTTTTAATTTATTCAAAATAAACTTTAGGATAATTTAATAATGGTTTTAGTAAAGAAAAAATGATTATGAGTATTTTAAATATATTAGATCAGAAATATTCGGCTCCTTGAATAGTTACCATCACTCATCATCAAATTGTTTACATGATGATAGGTATAATCTCTGAGTTTTTGGCGTGCACTGATAAATTTGTTAACAATGTTAGTATATTTAATTATTTAACGCCACTTTTTGCCGCTATGTCTAATCAGACGGTGCTACACTGGGAGGTATAATTAGGATAAGGATCTTCATTGAGTACCTGAATCTATAGAGCCTCGGGACCACCATTTTACGTCCCTTCAGAAGGACGGCGGATTTTTTACTCCCTTTAAAAAATCTGTATTGATTGCGAACCCACGGTCTCGGTTACTGTAGGCGCTTTGCTAACCACTACACTACATGTTTTATGTTAACAATTACATGATTATTGTATATTATATGATAAGTATATGTATTATTATGTGTATATGTACTCCTATATTTGTATGTATAAATGATTATTATATAATAAACGTGACTTTATACGCATGTTCCTGGGCTGGAATGCAGTAGTGTATTTTTAAAAACGTCTAATCACCAATGTTGAACTAATTTGTTTTAATTTGACTTGAAGGATTACATCTTATTGCGATAAATTAATTATTTTTAGTGGTATAATATTAAGATCTTAAAAGCATAAATTATGCATAAAATATAGTTTATATACAAAATAGATTTTTTGGTCAAATCAATGGTCCATATTATATTAGCTGCTTTGTTATTTTACAATTATTTATTTTTAATGGTATTTATTGTTCCCTCCTTAGGCTCACCTAGCCTCTGATTATCGGTATCCTTAATTGAGGGAAAAACCTGGCAGTGTAGCGTGATCTCGGACCAATCACCTCTCTTAATATAGCTTTTTTCAGTGAATTTCATAATTTTTTCACCAATTTCATAATTTTACCAATCAAATTCTTAATTCTAGAAAGATATTCTTCCAATTCAGCATTGGGAATATGGTGGCAGTTATTTTATTATATGCAAAGATCGCGTCATAACTTCTCTATTCTGCACAGTTTTGTGGATACCTGCATTGTCCATCACTAAAATACTATTGATTAGGGAAAGCTGATCAAGTTTTTCAAAGAATTAAAAACTGGCAATTTAAATCAGTATTACAAGTCCCAGAATCTATAACAGAAAAGTGAACGACCTGTTGGTTGTTGATAGCCAAGACGAGAGTTGTGTTCCTCCTTCGTACTGTCGGTGTAATCACAATAGCTGACGTGTTATCTTTTGACCTAGCCCGGTTTCTTGTCAAATGTAAGTTGAATCCAGATTCATCAATGAAGACGATGAGAGAGCGATTTTGAGGTGCCCAGCTTTCTAAATCTCGAGCGTATTGTCTTCTTTGATTAATGACCAACTCCGAGTTCATACGGTAAAGCTCTTTTGCAGCGCGTTTTAACGTAATTTTCAACTGAAATAGTCCTCTATGAATTGTGGAGATGGAAACGTTAATGTTTCGCTGAGGCAGTTTCTCTTTTATTTCTTGTAAGGTGAAGGCTGCGTTTTCTTCAATTACTTCCTCAACTGCAGCAAGAGTTTCGGGTGTCAAACTTATACGATGGCTACCAACTCTTTTTTTGGTGATATATGATTTCCTGACAGCCACACCGCGACATCTTACAAATTATGAAATCGGTTGAAAAAATTATTAAATTCACTGATAAAAGCTATAATTGTCCTAAAAACAGAACAGTATCTAGAATGTTCTGATCGCATGTTCCTTGGGTTGTAGCGGTACGTTTTTATTTTTTAAATTTGATTTTTATTGGGACAAGAATACACTTCTTACAGATATAAAAGCAACCATATATGTTTGTACGATGTGATGATTTTATCAAGAACTGCTAGAAAACTTTACTCCCCATTTTACGTTTTGGTGTTCAATGGTTGTATAGCTAGGGTAACCTGCCTTTTTGATTCGCCACTGAGGATTCCCTTATTTACGGACAAGAAGCTCGTTAGGGTAATTAGCCCTCTGAGACCCGATCTCACGTTTTTGTCTGTTTGTGCTTGGACTGTCGTTTGAGGGGCCTGGGTATTTTTGTGCCTAATCTGCTCCGCTTCGAGTGTAATCTTCCTCTTTCGCGTGTGTTCTTTGGAGCTGTGTGTTTTTACTGCACCCCTCAAAAGGGAGATCAAACATACAGCTTGACCGTTTGCCCTGGCCGTGGAGGGAAAAAGCTCCCGGTTATTAACTGGGACCAGTAATGTGATGTCGGAGGTGCCTCTAAAAAGCACCATTACACCAACACTCGTCAGTCCGAATCTTTCCTTTGAGGACCCCCTACGTAACATGTGGCGTAATATTTCTACTTTGAAGCCCTTATGGACATTTTATTTATCTCAAAATACTAATATAACCGTCAAAACGAATAGCGTGGATGCAACATAATTAAATAATAAGCATAAAAATCGTAATAAATAAGGAACCAGTGGAATTGCCATCTTATTTCTATTTTCTTTTGTTTTCTTCTTCCTTTTAATCGTTTTTTCTATATATTGTAATAAGAGGTAACTCACAATTTTTTTTTCAATTAATTTGTTAATTTCTCCCTCATTTGTTAAGTTAATTGTGATTAACTAATTCAATGCATTACATTCTACTCTGAGACTTATTAGGTTATATATTATTCCTGTATTGTTATTATAAATGGACTTGTCCCAGATAAATAAAATCTTTATTATTATTATTTTTGTAACTATACAGTGGCACGTAGACATACAGTACAAGTGATTTATTTATTTTTCAAACTAAAGAAAAATATTCAAATTTATTAAACAATTTTATTTATTATTTCTTTAGTAATAACAAATATAGTTTGTTAAACTCGATTATTTTAAACTAAATAAAGTTATTGCTTTATTTTTTTTGGTAACTTCTTGTTTTTCTAAAAGGAAGAAAATGTTCCGGGTGGAGGTCAAGAAAATTCTTTTATATAGGGAAAGCTTTTTATTGGTAAACCAACGTTTCGACCCACATTCCAGATCTTCTTCAGGGATAAATATATAAGATACAAATAAATTAAAATAATACATGGGTACAGCGATTAAAATTGATGATAATATAACAATAATATTTATCTTTATTGTTTGACACGAAATTACACAATATACCTTAATAAAAAAACCTGTAACACTACGACCCATTAAGGGTCTTGGGTTTAGTCCATGGAGACCTTACTGTAACTAAATCAACGTTTGTGGAGGAAGGTCCGATTTGTCCAAGGTCACGCTCAACCCCCAGATTTTTTTCCAATTAAGGTTAACCAATTTGTAAAACACTATTAATAAATAATAGTTAATTTTTAGTAGGCATTCTGTTTTGAATTTCAATAAATAACGTTACTGTCAACCTAGACAGTAGACTAAACAATAATATGATAATAAAAGAAAAAATATTGTAAATATGTTTTTCGTGACGCGTTCTTTCCACAATGAGAAACAATTCTGAGTAAAAAAAACAACAAGAAAAAACAAAACAATTAATGATAAGGACTTTATCATCAAGTTATTTATTGGAAAATATCACCCCGGATCATTTCTTCTTTAGGTAGGTCTAACTCACATGTATATGTATAATTCTTATAAATAGCAAGATTAGTTTATGTATTTAAATTATGCTAATTCATTTGAATATAAATAAACAAACTGAAAAAATCAATTTTGCAACTTTCAATTAATAATAATAAAAAATCTAGCCACAAGTACTTTTTATTCAAGTGATTTCCTTCAATTATTGAAATTCTATCATTAAAAGGGGGGAAATATATTTCGAAGGATGACAACATATAGATACATAAATAATAAAAATGATGTCTAATATTTATTTGTAGCAGTATCATACTATCTTTTTATACTTGTTAAACTTTTTTTTTGTGTAACCTGTATCAATATAACTTATAAAGATTTTTGGGTTCAGTACGTGGTAGATACTGTTTCTTATATTAAAGGACAACGGTTGTGCAGAGAGTTGATTTGTTCCAAGTCACGCTCAACCGCCAAGTTTTCTCCGTTTTTAGTATCCACATTACAGAGGCTGGATGAGCCCCAGGAGGGTCCATACCCGGCTGTCAACAGATTAAATAAAATCTGACACAGGTGGACTTGAACTGGAATTATTATATTTTTTCATGTAGGGAGAAGTATTTTTTCTTAAATATTAATTTATAAAGTTTTTATAAATGTTTTGTGTGCCGTAATGGCCAAACGTTTTTCCAATTACTCATTTATATTTAATTTCCTGAGCTCTTTAACTGATATCTTATGCTCTCCAATAGGTTTTTATTTTCCTATTTTTAATATTAATACAAAAAAAAAAAATAAAAAATTAATATATATCGATAATTTAATATATTCAAATTTTTCTTCTTCAAAATTTATAGTTTAACGCCTTTATTGTCCATTAAGTTTCCATTTGCTACTATGCAGAACTCGTAGGATAGATTCAAATTCAAATGGTTGCGTTAATACGAAATACATGTTAGTGTTATCCGTAGTTGATGAGTGCTTTGTGCTCCACTAATTGCATGTTTATTAATTAGTGACAACGTTTCCCTCCAACGTTGTAGTGCATTTAGAGGCACGATGCATAGGGGATAGGAGCCTTAGACAATTTTCTAGAAACAAAAATAAAAAATTGCATACATATAAAAATGTATTAAAACGTTTAATAGAAAACGATACTTCGGGACTTTAGAATATAGTGCTATAAAACATTTACGGTTAATAATTCAACTAAAATCTAACCCACACGTTGCTGCGTCATGGAGATTTTCGATATTTGACACAGTTGAGTGTCCAATGCAATGGATTGTCACGTTTTAAATTTCCTTATGTAGATTCTATCAGTTTATTCCTAGTTGCTTTCGAACCGGTAATATTAGATTGTAATATATTTGAGAAATTGCACCGAGTTCTGAGCATGGTGCATTTGAGACTGTATATCGATCGATCAAATATGATCAGATTCTTAGATGAAATAGTGAATTTCATTACAACACAATTTATAAAGTTTACACCGATTCTTTCCCACAATACCCACTATTAACTTAATAATGCTTAATTACTCTAAAAATATGTAATTAAAAGTAATATTGGGCTTAAGATATTTACTGATTCTTGATTAATAAGTAATGTTTTTGTTTATTTTTATCTGACAACCGAGAAATTCAGTTCCATTACAGTAAATTAGTCAAAAATAAACGCATGGCTTGTAGTTTTGTAAAAGATATACTTTAACAATAGGTGGATAATGCTTGGTTGATATTGATGGCTTATTGTGTTAATTAGCAAAATAACTTTTTCCAATGATTTTTAAAATGATAATAATAGAAACACTCTTAAGAATAGTATTGTTATGGCATTATCACTGGCGATTACACAATTATCAAAAAATACGAAGTCTTAGATTATAGTAATTCATAACTTTAATACACAAACTAAAAAAATCACTGCTCTTTAAAATAATACTATTTTTACTAACGATTATCGTTGTATTACAGATTTTTTTATTAATAAGGATCATTAAATATATTTTATTTTGTTATATTTAAATACAAGGTATATTTTTTAAGTTTAACAGGGGTCAGTTTACAATAAACAGTAAAATAGTATAGTTGTGTGTAATATCTGCATGCTATAGTAAATAATAATATATCATAATAAAAAAAAAAATCTAATATGTGATCTGTGGAAGCCTGGCTGAGACCGGAAAAGAAGGACTGGATGAGTGAAAAAGTAGTCCCTTTCGGTTGAATTTATTTTATTAATTTTTTTTTTCAGGAATTTAAGATTATGATTTGGTACTATGTACCATATAGTAAATGGTATGTAGAATAATTTTCCAGAGCATTATACTGATATGTTAAATATGTTTGTATGCAAAATTAATTATGTGATTTTAAAGGATTCTGGTGCTTTCTTTCAAAGTATATTTTCTACATAAAAGTGCAACCCAGCTTATAAGTTTATATTCATATAAATTATATTTGATGGTTAAGTGTTTTTTAATTATTTTTCTCGATTTAATACTATATTTGGTTTGTCAAAACATTTATACAATACAAAGTTTCAATCTTATTAAAAATATTTATCTTCAATATGTTCAAAAGTTGGGGTAAAATCATTTTAATCCTACATTCATAACAATACATTACTTTAATGTTATTCTGAATGTTATTGGTTCATAATGGTTAAGATAGTCGATGGTATAGGTGTTTTTCACAGAATAAAAATGTGTAGTATGTAATTTGATATGAGATCTTAGTTTGATATTTTTGGACCATGGAAATATTTCATTATACAAATGTTTTCTTAGAATTTATTCATCTATCATAGCTTCTTAGTAGTTAAGGAATATTTTAAATGTCTTTTTTAACGAAATGTATCATATATATAAGTGTGAAATCATTTTATAATATAAAAATATAAGATATCCGTATATAATATATATACACTTAGGTTATGGGAATTATTCTCTAAAAAGTAATTTTTAAAAGAATATTCTTTAAATTATAAAAAAAGTTAGTTTATAATTTGATAAAAAGTCATGATATCAGGATTCATATTTCTTTAGGACATTGTTTTGTATTTTTCACATGTTTTAGTTCTTTCATTTTTTTTTTATATATGGGTTTAGTTTGTTTTAGAGGAATGTTAGTAAATGTGGAGTATAATTATGAGATCGATATCGCTCAGACGCTATACCTTAAATCCTACAGTACTTACGGGACACTCGAACGAGACCACATCCGTTACAATAGCGCTTCGACACACTATAACAATAAGCACTAACCATATATTGGAGTAGGACCTACCATGAGAGCGTGGAGATGCAGCGGGATACGGTACCAGTGGGTTCCATGCTTGGTACCGATCCTACCGCAGCTAAGATGCGACTGTGTGCATATGAACATTGCACCGGGGTAATGCAACCAATATGGCGGTTCCCCACTCTGTCCGTTCGCCTAGCAAATACCTCCGGCTTCTATAGCCTATTACCCTCGGTACACGTGCTTATAATTACCCATTTCGGACTTTGCTCAATGGATAACGTGCTATAACACCGATTGGGATGTCGTAGGAAGCAGAAAAAATCATTTAAGGATAGCCCATATAAACATTTATATATATATATAAAATATAGATAGTCGATATATATAGATCTATATAAAATATATATATATATATATATTTATATATATATATATATATATATATATATATATATATATGCACTCACAAATGTATGTGGTTGCAGAAGCGGTAAAAATATATTTATTCTTTTATTGTTGCGATTTTATAAATAAGCCATAGCCGTTGATGACCTTAGGGATTTATCCCTTTTAACACCAACAAACAAAAATTTTTGTTAGTAATTAATCATATATTAGTATTCTTGCTTTTATCTGTGTCATTAAAAAACGACAACATTTAGTTATATTATTGTTTTCGTTTTTAGAAAGTGATTTCATATTTATATAGTCAGTGAAAGAGAGAAAAAGAGAGATTGCTTTAAAAAACCCATCTAATAGTTAGTCGATAGATATAATAAAATTTAGCACCAATTTAATATAGTTAATAATTTATACCGATTGAGGGTGAAATAAAAATAAATAATATAAATCAAAAACAGTTGGTGGTTGCAGCTAGTTCAAAACTAAGAGTTAGCACACAATTGGGATAGAAAATTTCCAAGCAAGCAATTCATATTTAATTGCTACGCATTGTTTTAAATATCATATAGGTGTTCCTGTGAAATTACTAGTTTTAATTAATTTTATTTTCTTAACCTTCAAGAACTTGTGTTAGATATAGTTTAATAACATGTTATAGTCAATGATATCTTATTTACTAGACATAAGATATATTAACACAATGCGTGAAATTACAAAATTATAAATGTTCAGCTTCATGGCTGATATATTTCCTATAATATTGAATGTAAGATAGGCAAAACAGTTATTTAAGTTGCATTTAAAACTATTGGTGAAAAAAAACTGGTGTTGTTAATTGATACAAAATTGTCTATGTAACGTTTTAAGTAGCTAAGTTATAAACACTTATTTGCAGATAGCTATTACTGGCCTCATAATTAGTTTACTAATATTTTTAAATATTTTATTAGATTTATTTTAACTATTAAGATTTTTAAGTTACAAATTTATTTTCATTAACACTAATAAATGAATTTTATATGTTATTTTTAACTAACAGTAATTAATTAGAATATATTTAAAAACAAACTTAACACTGTATTATATAGTTGGTACTTAACATTGTAAACTAGCTACGATTGTTTCAATCAATTAGTTTTTATTTCTGCAATTAATAAATTCAGCGCGTTCCTAAGAGATTTCCATATTAGTTTAGAACTCTTAAAACGTATAACGAAAGTAAAATATATGTCTACATTGTTACATGTACAGTTAATATGAACATACGCCTCGAGAAACGAAATAAAAATAAATTTAAATGACAGAAAATAAATGAGGCAGGTACAAGATGAAGACCATATTTCATCTAAGCTTGATGGTTTCTATAAAATATACAACAGGATTTCTTCTTCGTTTTCCCATTTGCATTTATGGGGAGTCAATTAAAATTGTTTCTTCCGTACATTCATCACATTGCTTTACGTATTGAGTTTTATTTACATTTATCCGTGCATTTTTAACGGCCTTGGGACCGATATGAATAATGACAAAAAAGATTTATTAGTGTAAATAAAAAAAATATGCTTACATAAGTATATATGCATACGATTTTATAAATATTTTTAGCATGATATACATTTTATTTTGTTTATATCTTTAATATTATTGTAGATATAATTGAATCAAGTATGCTAGAAGCCAAAGTATTCAGATCGACCTAAGGGCGACTATCAACTACTATGCTACAGTTCTAGCGGTAATAATAAACATATTAATTCATAATAAAATTAAGTAATTCATTTTATATAAGTATTAATAATACTTCGTTAATACTTTTTTTGCACGAAACGGGCTTTAAAACCACGCAGAAATCACTAATATTCTTTTCTCAATTTCGTTTATCTTCTCTCCAAGTATTTTATCATCATTGACATTCTTTGAGCCTTTGACCCCTTTCTTTCGACCACGCAATTCTTTATTTTCCACAAGAACCTTGATTTTTGATAAAAAAATGTCCATATTGTTTTCTATGTATGCAGTATTTGTCTGTTATTTTTAATTTTTCTGCTTCCTCTCTCATTTGTTTTACATATCATCCTACGAGCTTGTATAAGTACAAAGTCTTTCTTGTGTAGTCTCACTAATAATTTATTAATTCAATATTTAACAAAAAATATTTATCTGATTATCGCTGTTTCGCTGGATACAGTCCCGAACAAGCTATTGAAATTTCTTTTTCTTCGATCACTACGGGACTTTAAACAAGATGTCTAGTAGATTAATAATAAGGTATAAGTAGACATCTAAAAAAAAGGACTATGGAGGATGGTGGACCTCCAAGTAAAGCTTTTAGAAAGTGACAATAAATAATAAAAAGATATTTGTTACTTGTAACTCTTTTCAAGATGATGATAAAGATGAAATTATACAGAAAGTTGTTAAGTTAATTGAAAATGACATGTAGTTGTCGAAACGTCTTATATAATAAAATTATACATCATAAATTACTGGACTTCAAATGCATATTTGTCCTGGATCACGCCCAAACGCCAGATTCCTCCCCTTATTTGTGTACTAATTTTATAAAGGCTAGGTGAGCCCCAGGAAGTTCCTAGTTTCTACATGATTCATCTCCAGCCACTAAAAGATTAAATTAAAGTCTTGTCTATGTCGGGATTTGAACCGGGATATTTGGGACGGCAACTCAGCGCTCTACCACTGAGCCCCCCGATACATGAAATAATTAATGCGGAACAAATATTTCGGTCCTGAAAAGCACATATGAATGTATCCCGTGTATCAAAAAAGTATCTAATGTATCGAGGAGATTGTTTTACAACGCTATTGCTCAATGGAAGCGGTTTTTCAGTAACAAGAGAAAACTCCCCATTGGAAAAGCTGTGAAAAGGAGAGAAACTCGTAGATATGGAAATGACGGGAGTATACACACGGCTACGGAAAATACAGAAAACTTTTGGAGCAGATAGAGTACAGGAAAGTCAATAGAATAATAAGCATTGTTTAAGTTTTTGCCGACTTTCTGAGGATGGGTGATGATAGTAGAGTTTGAGGCGTACTTTGAAGGGCAGTGAATGAGAAACCATTTTTAAAAGCATTAATTTTTTAAATAAAATATTTTTTTGATATGAAAATGTAAATATATAATTCATTTATTTGGTGAGATTGTTGTAGGAGGGACTAAGTTCGAACATGGATAGAAGTTTAAGTACTTAAGGTCTACGGTAACTAGAAAAAACGAATTCAAGAAGAAATAGAGGTGCGATTGAAGACAGAAAATGCTTGTCTAATCTTGCGTTTTTCCCCGGAATCTGAAAATCAGAATTTATAAAAGAATCATCCTTCCAACTTTTATTTACGTATATGAAACTTGGCCGCTAACGCTGAAAGATGAACAATGCCTTAAGGTATTCGAAAATAAGGTGTAGAATATTCGGTCCAAAAACGGATGAGACCATTTGGGAATATAAGAGATTTGTGAAACAAGCACCCGGTATTTATCCAAGAGATAGCGTAACGAAGATTAAGATGGACTTGTAAAGTGGCTGAGCTTAGTAATGAAAGAATTACTATGATGTTAATAAGCGCTACGTCGACTTGAAAGCGTTTGAAGGGTAATCCTAGGCATAGGTGGGAAGATTGCGTTAAGAGCTGGCGGATTTGGGCTTATGTAACGTGGACAGAAGTTTGAAAGTAGAGATTGGAGATATCGGCATCGAGCCTTCGGGTTCGTTAATTATTTAACGCCACTTCATGCTGTTTTGGCTAATAGGACGATGCAACATTGGGAATCCTAGATTTCACCTATCCAGGTATAATTAAGATCTTTAACGAGATTTATCCTCCATTTTACGTCCCTTCCGTAGGACGGCATAACTGAGGACGTTTTACTCCTTTAAAAAATACTTAGGCCTTACTTCCTATTACTTTTGAGAGCCTACTGTTAAAAAAGATAGAAACAAAAAAAATGATAATCGTCTAATTTAACAATTCCGCTAATAGGACGATGATATAGTGAAACTCCTAAATCCAAGAATAATTAGGACAGGGATCTATAGCAAGTATCCTTCATGACATCATGCAGGTTTGGGACCCCATTTTATGTCCCTTCCGAATTATTATTTTCATTGCTTCAAAAAGAGTATATATTTGTCACCTGGAACGAAACGCGAAGTCGTATAATGAAAATCCCCCTTAACGACGTTTAGATTATAACGTAAAACGGTGCGAAGCTGTAAATACGCTACCGTCGATAACATTCGTTTAAAACGTGCTATAAACGTTATTTATACGTTTTTCTGGGCCTGGAACTGTCGATACCGGAGTTAACTGCACTCATTTGCATCGGACCCCGACACTCCACGACATTCAATTATGTAAACTGCACCGTAGTATTTGTTTCGCTGGATACAGTTTCGAACAAGCATTATCTGCGTATTCTTTTTTCCTCCTCCGATCACAGAGGGACATTACACAAGATGTCTAGTAGATTAATATTTCATGGGATTCCTGACTTTACATGGAAGAGAAAGGTGGATGGTCTATGACGCAATAACCACCTGGTTTCACATAATGTGATCAGTTGTACAGATTGAGTTCGTAAATAATGTAACTTGTTATTCGTTAGAGGATTGTTTTTTAAATATTTACAAATAAATTAGTTAATTGAGACTGCCAAATCTTTTAAGTAGGTGAGTTTTCTGTTCCTTATAATTTTAAGGTGTAACCATAAAACCCAAAGGCCGTTAATACTAATATTTTATTCAGGGAAAGGTTTGAAAATACTACTTCTAGGATAAAATATAGACAGCCATGATGAAATTCGATTGTAGTTCTGTCATCAGAGAATTTTTTCAATATTTTTGTATGCATCACAGTAAGTTGGATTATTTAAGTAGGAGAAATTATTGCTTGTTTATGTCATTGCTGATCAGACAATGCTAAACCTGAATTTCGCATATCAGGTTTAATTAGGATAGGGACCTTTAACGAGTACCTGATATCGACCTGTAACGGTCCCAAATCATGAATAACAAAATAAAAGATTTAGCAATATAAAAGAAATCTTCCGTTTAAATAACTTATTATGTATAAAAAAAAACCTGTACCACTGCAACCCGTGAACGGGTCTGGGGTTCAGTACATTGTAGAGACTGTACTGTTTCATGGAAAACTGTTCTGCAAGGGAGTGACTTGCCCTAGGTCACGCTCAACCGCCAGATTTTTCCCCCTTATTTTGGGTACCCTATTTTTATGATATTTTATAGAGGCTGGGCGGGCATTTTAGCATCATTTAAACTTTATTTAATGTATAATCAGCATCAATTAATAACATAATTAAATGTAATATTTAATTTTTTTTTTATAATTGGCTCTATCATAATAGGCTTTGAGTTATTATTAATGTTTTACTTATTTATATTTAAGTTCCCTCTAAAGGGCGGCACAACTAAGAATTTTTATTTCCGTTAAAGAATCCTAAGGGCATCTGCCGGGTGTCAACCTCGTAGTCTTGGGCTTAGTATGTTGTGCTAAGAAAAATTATTGTTTTTAAAAGTTCTTTTAGTCATTTTAAATTTATTTGATGAGCTATTATCGCCATCGACTACTTATTTAATAAAATTATCGATGCAACAATATATCAAATTGTAATGTGATATTGCAAATGTTGATTACTAATTAATCTTATCGAGAAAACACCGATGGAACTCACACACTACTTAAGTTTCGAAACTTTAACAATTCTTTTTAAAACAAATAATCAAAACTCCTCTTTCAAGGATACGAAGTCATAAATTTAATTTCCGCAATGATTAAGTCTGAATAATATAGACATTTAAAAACCATGAAATAATTTGTAATAAATCACTTCCCACACACGGTCCACATGGAAAAAAGTGAATGGCTTCCTGAAAGTTTATTAAACCTATAACTCAAAGAAAAACATGTAAATTATGTATTTTTTTCTTCATGAGGAGGATTTTTTAAAATTTATTAAACGTGTATTAAGATGGTAACAACATGCGTAATTTTCTTTGGCACAATTTTTTTAATATCATTTAAGATTTTTAAATTATCAAGTGTTTTAAAAATAATTTAAATAAAACAATTAATCTTTTTAATGCCATATTTCCATTCATGTTTTGTTTTAAAAAAAAAAGTGAAATTTTATTATTAAAAATCGACAAGTATGTAATGAAAATTCGTGAAAAAAAAGAAACAAAACATAATGATGTTTAAAGTATGAAGTGAATTTTAAAATTAATTTTACATAAGAAAGTAATAGTTTTGTGGATGTTATATTAAACAAAATAACGATTCAAATGACAAGTAAATTTTATTAATAAAAATCGGCATGTACGTATGTAGTTGTTTAAAAAACAACTAAAAAATTCATTAATATTTTTATTTTAAAAACATTTATTAATTTAGGGAAAAAACGAAACATGAACTTCATACTTAAATAACAAGCATTATAGAATTACGAAAATAATTTAACGAAAAAAAATGTGTGTACTTCTTTTTCTGTGTGTATATATTTAACGTTTCGAAATAATCTTAGGTGCCTTATAAAAATTCATTACAAATAGCGAAATATATTAATATTTTTATTTTAAAACCATTAATTGTAAACGGATGAATACAGAACTTGAATTTCATGCTATAATAATGGTGACAAACAAACTTAATTGAATGAAAAATCTTTTCCTGTATTGTATTCAGTGATTAATACTTGAATTAATCTTTTATTATGGATAATAATTAATGCTAATAATTTGAAATGATAGGTTTATTTAAAATTGCAGTTGCGAAATATTTTGTTAAATTAGATAATGGCGATTTTGATGCTCAAAAGTTATGGATAGAATGGCCTTAGGATTTGTTAAGTGCGTAAAAAATCCTTAGTTATGCCGCCCTACGGAAGGGACGTACGGGGGGTCCCGAGCCTCTATAGTACTCCTTAAGGATCTCTATCCTAATTAAACCTGATTAGGCAAAATTTTGGACTCTCACTGTAGCATCGTCTGATTGTGCATAGCTCAAAGTGACGTTTAACAAACAGTTATGGGAAGAATCTCGTAATAAGTGGGAAATGCACTATTTACATAATTAATTGCACGATTGAATGTAATTATATTTAATTGTTTATAGCTCTTAAATAGTCCGAAATGTAACCCTATCATCCAGATGGATCACAGATTAGGGTCCACCGGACCAGGTGAGGGCAACCCTTAAGGGTCGCGGGTCACGGCATTGTCACTATTTTAAAAATTGCCCACGTGTCCTAGGGTTGGTCTATTTGGTCCACGTGTGCGGCATCTGTTTGGTCACCTGCAAGCTGGGGGTCTCTTTGACCTTGGCCCCTCTAACATACAGTAGCCGTGTTTTTTTAATTTTTTTAATTATTATCAAAGTGATAATAAATCATCGACAATTATCCTTTATTATAACATGACGTGTAAGTACCGATACGTCATGCATTTCTGTCACTGTCTATACGTCACAAGCGGCTACCAGATTGACAAGACGCGATGTCTAAGACTGATTTATTGTTTTCCTTGTCTCAGAATTATCTGGACTGTTTATCAGTTTTGAATAATCTGTGATGTTTATACACAAAATTATTAAAAATATGCCCTCCTCATTACATTGAGTAATTTGCGTCAAAAGTTGGTTTTCTAATAAATAATTTATCATTATTTAAGGAATTATTTTTTTACCTTTACCCGAGCCATTTTCTTCTGTATAACAACATTCATACACGATTAAAATGAATTATTAACGAAGTAATAATTAATAATGAAGATTGATTTTAATGAACTACAGGATAGTTTCTCTACTTTCCTTTATCCATGCCATATGTATCATTAATTATATTTACTTTTTTGATTATTATAATACGGCTGTAAAATTGAATTAAAAAATTAATAAAAAAGCAGCCTTCTCTGTTCAATTAT
This sequence comes from Troilus luridus, assembly GCA_964056705.1. NCBI lineage: Eukaryota > Metazoa > Arthropoda > Insecta > Hemiptera > Pentatomidae > Troilus > Troilus luridus. Next base: position 55,537,208 of record OZ057416.1, on the reverse strand, counting down.
TGAGGACCAATGCAATGTATACAAATTAACCACTATGATAATTAACAGTTAAAAAGTCTTATTATTTAGTTAAGTATTAGTTTGTTTTTTGTGATGACATTTTTTTTTTCATACTTAGTTAATAGTCCAGAGTTTTATTGTACTAAATTATTTTTATTAGGATTTTTTCAATAATATTTTTGTATTATTTACGTTATTAAAATATTGTATTTTTTAACCTAAGCAGGTGAAGAGAGATTTACTCCTAGTTTGATTACAAAATAATCATAATTATTTTTTTTAAATATTTTTATTACCTAGTTACAATTTTTAATTACCGTACTTAGGGAAGGTTTTCGAAAGAAGATCGCAGATACAATATGTGCCAAATGGTATTTGTAAATATTTTTATTTTTATTATTAAAAAAAAATAAAATAATTTTTAATATTTAATTACGTCTGATATATATTGTTTGTATAATTTAAAAAAATATAAATACTCACAGAAATGAACACATATTTACATTAAAATATATATACATATATCTTAAAAAATAAAAATAAATTTTATAAATTAATTATTAAAAAATAATTATTTTTAATATATTATTAGTGGGGTGACGGTGTCACCATCTATGGGAGGGAACCCTTATTATTTGGAACTATTCGTGGGGAGAGTGGCGCCCTCTTTCAAATCATCTCAAAACTGTCAAGTCCTAACTTAATACATTATTATTAATATTATTGAATATAATTAATTATTATTTTGTATTATTTAAATATAGTTTTAAGGAGACGGGTCAAATTTATTTTCAAAAATATCTTGTGTCAAAATGTTTGGTATTGTAAAATAGGGTTATAAAATTTTTTATATGTAATGATTCGAAATAATCAATGAAATAAATATTAAAACAGTTCTAAAAATTTATAATCAGTGTTTTTTAATTATAAGAATATTGTGTTATACGTTATACTCATGGATTATCATTTATTTCGTAATTAATTTGACTCATAAACGAAAATAAAATATTTCAAAGGCATAATGGATAATACTAGTCAAATGAGATAAATAATTAATATTTTCTAACATTTAAAAAAATATGAATTAATTTTAATTATGAATTTATTTATTTAGCCATGCTGAATATTTTTTTCCCCTAAATAGGGCCTTGGGCCTTCATAGGTTCTAATATTACAGGTTTTTTAAAAAACTTTTTTATTTCATAATTGTACGTTAGCTATTTATTATTGATAATTATCTTAGGTTCAAATCCTGCTCGCTGGGAGATTTAAAAAAAACAAATTTAGCGGCCGGAGATGAATCCTTCGAGATCTAAGATTCTCCTTGGGCTCACCCATCCTCTATAAATTGGGGTACCTTAATGGAAGAAAACTTGCGGTGGACTGCGACATCGGAAAATTCACCTTCATGCACAAACATTATCCTAGAAACAGTACAATCTCTACTATGTACTGAATTCAAGACCCAGTACATAGTGTTATAGTTTTTTTTGTACTTCATTATTGCATTTTAGCTATTTATTTGATTCTTATTTATTGTTAATTAATTGTATATTGTTTATTATTTGAGTATCATATTTATTTGTATGCTTGAAGCTATCGTTGCTGATATGATGTTTAAGGCAAAGCTACTATCTTCAAAAAGTTGTTAGTTCGCCTGGAGTTCCGTGCGAGCTACAAGCCTGAAATGATAACTGGCGATAAAGCTATCTCTGCTGGAGTTATGTGGAAGTTGAGCCAAATGTGCGTGCGTGTAAGGTAAAGCACGCTGGTGCAAAAAAGTGCGGGGCACGCGAGCCAACTTGCCAACAGAGGCTAATCACTGGAGTAGAGGCGATGCTCATTTCTACTACACAGCTCAGAAAATATTTGCTTATTTAATATTGATATCAGAAGGAATAACAATGTTTGTAATTTTAATATCTAAATATAATCACGGATGAGAGTATAAAATGGTCAGGTATAAGAACAATAAATAACAAATGCACTGCTACGAATAATTTCTTTATTATTTTATGTTTTAGTTAGCCTTCATTAAAAAAAAAATGAAGAAGGAATAATTTTAACTCGCAAAGAAAACATCTTTAAACAATTCGCCATTCCAAACTCATTCAATTTTTATATATTATAAATGTTCTTTATATCAAGTGAGGTTTGATATTGTATTAAGTGCTAAGGTCTCTAGTTCAAACCCGGCTGTGGCAGATTAACTATGCTATTACAGACCCTATTGGGCTAACCCAGGCTCTATAAAGTTGGTACACTTAATTGGGTGGAAAACCCGGTAGTTGAGCGTGATATCGGAAAAATCACCTACTTGCACAACCGTTGTTTTTGAATTATCTTCAATCTTCAACGTGTACTGAACCTAACACCCTTCAGAAGTTGTAGTGGTACAGGTAGTAGTAATTTATTTAACAAAAATATTGGATTTATCATAAAGTGTTTCAAACAGAAAAATATTTTTAATTATAATTGAATTAGGGAGGGAACTTGTTGGTGTAAAAATTGCCAAAAATAATTCGTAGATTAAATCTGAATTCTTTGTAAACAGAATGATGTTCATACAGTTGGCGATTTTCTAACAGAAAGAAAGGTTTAGTAACTTTATAGTATCGTTTAAACAGTACTTTGTAGAGACTATACTGTTTATAGAACAACAGTTGTGCAGGGAGGTGCTTTGTACAAGAGGACACTCAATCCCCCGGTTTTCCCCCTATTATGGGTGCCGACTTTATAGAGGCTGTATGAGTCCTAGGAGGAGCTCCCCATAGGATCCATTCCAACTCCGTCCTCAAGCACTGAGCTCCTCTTATCCTTGTGTAATTATTTTTTTATATGTTTAAACCTTTTTATACCCTGTCGAAAAATATAATAAAACATATAAGCCTTTTCTTATATGGTTTGATATTTAAGCTATTTATTTTATATATTAAATCAATAAAGAGGACACTTTAAGATTAAAATTAGGCCATTGATTGATACAGCTAGTAGCAAATCGCACTTGCACCACGTCACAGCTTATGACGGATGGTGGCAATATACTCCCAATCTATTAATTTCTGTTCAAGATAGACACTCCCTCCAACACATATATCTAAGGCCATTCGCAGCCACCGTTTAGATAATCTAAGTTAGTGATAAAATATTTTTGTAAGTCTCTAATATTGACTAGTAGTGAAAATTAAATTAATAATTATTCATTACTAGTTATGCCTATTAATAATAATTTTCAATAAGTTTAAAATAAGAATTGAGCTATAAGCGAACAAATTCATCTTATTCATCGCAAAAAATAACAAGTTGTGCTTGATATTAATAGTTGTAAAAATAAACTCATAGAGCACCCCACGCTTATTTGCCATAAAATTACTCCAATCCTATTTTAAACTTATCATTTTCTCGTATTTAGTTTTGTTACTTATTAAAACGTGTTAGTTAAACTATTTTTTTTTCTACTTTTTAGTTTGCTGGGTTCAAACCCGTTTTTTCTTTGTTATTGTAAAATATAAGAAAATCCCTTGTTAATCCTGCCAGTTCCCAAATGCTTGTCTCAACGATTAAGCTACCTCTGTACATGCCTAAATACTTGGTACAAGATATTTAGGCCAGTGGCCAGGTGTTTGAAGGTCGCAATAAATTGAAGAGATCTGCATTTTGATATGTTGTAATGGCATGTCTGAGTAGTGTAAAACCGAAAAAATGGATGGGAAAACTTTTGGTGGCCAAAAAAATTTTCGGAGTTATTTCAGTTTTTGGCCTGTATCTTCTAATCGGTTTATTTTTGAAAACAATCATAAGTAACCTTTTTTAAAGTAGATTAAATTTGAATCCTACCGCAGCTCTGTAGGTCTAATAGATTCTGAGTTTCTTCCCTTTGAAAATTGGTCATTATTTCCAAAAAGTCTAAATTTTACGTTTTGCCCCACGGTTGCAAACTTGGATTTACACTACTCAGATATGCCCTAACTATATTTAAAAAATGCAGCTTTCTTCAATTTATTGCGACCTAAAGCCCTTTTTTTGTACCTGGTCTAATTACCGTGTCTTCCGATTTGAAAAAATCGGACATGCATATTAAATTATTTTATTGCCATCGGTACTTGAGAAGTGTACAATGTTTCAATTTAATTAGATGTGACCGAAAATCGCGTTCAAAGTTTCTGTTTCATATAGATGAAGATAATGTAAGCCTGAGAAAAATAGAAATAAAACTTAGTAAAGAGCTGCGTAATTTTCACTAATGCAATTAACAGATGGATTGATGGATAGCTGAGCATTATTAGAATGTAATGTTTGTTTGTTTGGTTTAACGTCAGTTCATGCTGCTACGGTTAATCGGATGATCCTACAGTGGGAGTCCTGCATTTTGCCTTTCTGGGTATAATTGGGATAGAGGTTTTTAAAGAGTACTTTAAAATATCCTATAAAAAATCGTGAGGCCACCTGCCGGGCTACGAATCCGCGATCTTGGGCATAATAGGTTGTTATTCTAACCACTAGACCACAGGTGACCCCTATGAATGTAATGTTAACTACCACACAAGAAAAACAAAAACAAATCGAAGTATGACAATTCGTCAATTGGGAATAATTTTGAAAATTATGATCTGCGGCGAGTTCACCTCACAGATAGGAGATCTATAACGATTGGGAGCACTCCCTCTCCATTTCCTCATCGAGGGCAAATCCGATAACCGTAAGTGACCACTAGGACTTGCCGTATCCACTATCGACCATCTGCCGCTTAGCATAGGCTCTCTCCTCGGAGGAATACATTAGTGGTGAAGACATGGAGGATACATATTATTTATGCGATCCGTCCTCCAAGATATAGGAAGCCCACGCCTCCCCGGAAAAAAAGTGTATTTACACCAAGTACCAGTGATATAAGGGAGTCCCTTACACTTTATCTATCCCAGGGTGATTATGCCCTGGGATAAATCACGTGATTTATTCACCAGCGTGGGCCGCGGATGCATTTCGAGATTTATAGCTGTCCTTTTAGCTCTTTTTTTTTTTTTTTTTTATTCTTTTAACCTCTTTGCGTTTCTTATTTCTGTCTCCGGGCTTTTTTTCCCCGCCGATATTTTCACACTTTCCCGATTTAGCAGTATATCATTCCTCATGAATATTAAATCAAGGGAACGGTCCTGTTTTCCTTCGTTAATGGCTTGATCGGAGACCCGACAATATCCATTCTTGAAGAATGGTCTCACATAAATAGCGGCTCCTTAAGAGCTAAGGCATGAGGCCTCGGGACATTATGAAATCGACGAGAGAACTGGTTGTCTAACATCGGCCGTACTTGTAGGTTCGCTACGTGATGATAAGTAAGATTGAAAGCGTTCGTATTCCTAAATGTATAAACTTGTTAGGAAACGCGACTTCAATTTCCTTGGCTTAAACTAAAAATGTAAAAGTCTAATCAGAATGTAATGCGTGTTCCATCAAGGCCACCTTGGCCCTAACCTTTTTTATTTCTTTTTTAAGTTTTAATTGAACTGTGATTGGTTGTTGGAGGTATGAATGAGCTATCTAAAAAATATTATGAAACATGAAGGATCTTTGGTTCAGTACATGGTAGAGACTGAACTGTTCTAAAGTCAGTGGTGATGCGGGGAGATGTTTTTTGGAGATCGTTCTCAACTGGTTTTCCCCTCAATTAAGTGTGCCCACATTATAGAGACTGGGTGAGCCCCAGGAGGATCTGCAGATCTCAATTGGTCTCATATATGGCTGTTAAAAGATAGAATAATCTATGTGTCACAACCGGACTTAAACCCGGGATCCCGGAAAAGCAATTCAGTGATCTACCACTGTGCTACCCTGCTCCTATAAAGCCTAGTTATTAATTGCTTTAAGCAAATATAAACTCTCCGAATCGTCTGAGATTTTGGGAATTTACGGTATTTTTTTTTTTTTTTTAAGCGCTATTAATTTATAGTTCCCTAGACTTTTATTTGTGAAACGGTCGCAATACAGTTTTAAATTTAAATAAACACATTGGAGTGCTATCGATGGGTAGTTTCTCCACAAGTGTTTTCATGTCATATTCTACATTTTTGCACATTTACTTGATATAATATCATTATAGTTGTAAATATCATTGAATTAAATAAAAAATAAAAAAATAAACACAAGTATAAAAATAAAATATAGCCACCAGCCATAAAATGCCAGAGATCAACACACAGAATCGACTACCATGGTTAACCATTAGTGTCTTTCTTGCCCACCTATACAGATCTCCCTCTCCTTTCCCTCAGGAAGCCTTCTTCTTGGACAGTTGTTGAGTGGAAATGTTTTTCAAATGGATTTGCAACAGGAACATACTCATAATTTTATTTCGCCATTTACATGTATCAATAAACTTTAATAATTAAAAAAAATATATCATTTTTATCTGACTAAAAATCTATAATTTAGACCAATTTTTAAAACCCATAATTTAAATGGAATTTGAAAGCTGATCAATACATGTGTGAATGATATGAAACCAAGTTTCAGGTTTTTATTTTTTTAGGACATAGGCCAAAGTTTGTTAATTTTTAAAAATATAATAGTGCAGTCTAAAAAAAATATGCAAACAACTTTTTTAAAAATAAGTTTGGCATACTTATTCCACATAATTGAAATTTTATCGAAATTATAAAACTGATATTTAAAAAAAATCGGACATATTTATCTGAGAATATATTTGAATTCTAAATATCCTCGTTAGATTAGTGATTTTTTATTATACACTTTGGAGCGGTTAGGTTAGTGCTAGAGCGTTGAATTGTCGTGCCGAGGTAGCGGGTTCTAATCCGGCCGTAGTAGGTAATTTATTTAATCTGTTACCTAAGGGGAAAGGACCCTGAGGGATCTTGAGAACTTTCAGTGGCTATAAAGTGGGTAATCTTATTTGAAAAAAAAAACTGGCGGTTGAGCGTGATTTAGGACAGATCATCTCCCTGCACAACTATTGTCTTAGAAACAGTACAGTCTCAACCACGTAATGAACCCAGACCCTTCATGGGTTGTAGAGGTAGAGTTTTTTTTTTTTGGTTTTTATGTAAATATCGGCTGCGTTATAGAAAGTATTTTTTAAAATATATTTTCACCTTTTTCATTAAGGTTAATATAATACATGTCTTCCAAAAACGAAGGTAATAAAGTTGGCTTATTGGAATGTAAGATTCTTATATTTTTTACTTATTATTTTTTGGTCTTAAAAATTAATTTAATAGTTTGTTTATGCCTAAAACTGATGAGTGCCCTGGAATATTTAATATAGTGAGTTCTTCCAGAGCCTCACTCAGCGAAGACCTCCCAACAACAACCAGTTAGCGCGGCACGTCCTTAAGAATCGTCCAATGGTTGGCTTCCTGCACGACCGGTCTCAGCGACTTTGTTACACCGGCATCCGCAATTTGGTTTTTAAATGGATAAGATGTGGAGCTAGCGTAATGGAGCCACACTAAAATACTATCCTGAGGGTCTTCGTTAGCGAAGGCGGAAGACCCTGATGACCTCATTACAATCGCGGACTAACGAGCCAATTGGAACATAGACCTATGTGTCACCAGGGGCTGCCTTTCCCACGATACTTCCTAGGAGGCCCAACTTTCCAATGCCGACTTTCTTTTTTCCATTTTCAGCCGGAAGGAGGGAGAAGTATATTTCACAGACATTCTTCAATCTAATGTGCATTGGCCGTTAGGAAAGGCAGGTTTATAACATTTAGATCCCTAAATGCAAAGTAACATAAGGAACATTTAGTTAACTTTTATTTTTACAGGTGGTTATATTAATGTCCACTTAGTAACTAGTAAAACCATCTTTGGTTAAACAACCCTTTAATGGACAATCTATGTTGCACAGGAATTGATGGCATTTTTACAGTGTGTGTTTTTATTAACTTAACATCAAACGGACGATGCTACAGTTGGAATAATAAATTTTGCCTATCCAAGTATTATTAGGATAGGTATTTTTCACGAGTACCTGACACCACACAGACTCGAAACTACCATTTTACTTTCCATCTAAAAGACGGCATAAGTATGGGCTTTTTAATCTCTTTAAAAAATCCTTAAGCCCACTTGCCGGGCTGCGAATTCTTTATCTTGGGCTAGGCAGAGAGTGATCTAACTCGTAGAGTGATCACCCCAACTAAACCTCCACTAAGAGTGATTTAACAGATTTGAATTTGGTTAGTAGTACATCCATAGTGGAACGGCAAGATATTGATGGTAACGACATTGATCCTTCGGTTTCTCTAAGCCTAAACATTACTGTACTAATGAAAACTAAAATCTTGTACAAATTCTTTTTTTTTTTTTTAATTATTTTATTGAATTGTACAACATCTAGTACAAGGGCTGTATGAATAAATAAATACATTAAAGAACATGTAGAGGCACTACCCATTGGCAGCACTCTATTGTACAAATTCAAAATCATTTTTAGCATTTACATCTACTACTTATAAACATAATATTTACTTTGTGATAGAAGTAAACTAGACCTTGAGGTTTGTGATCCGCTGTGGCAGAAAGTTTATTTTTTCTTCTATCATATGCGGATCGGTTCCGAAGTCTATAGATACTGGTTTATAGCTACACCAAAAGACAATACCTTGTTTTAGGGAGGAAAACCCGTCAGTGTCATCCTTACAAAACCACCTAAGAAAACCAGAAAACCTACTCTTCCAACAAGTATGAACCCGAAATAATAATGTTTCACTCTCGAGAGCGTCAGATCTCTCTGAGAGTTTTAATGCCACAACACAATACTAAACTACTTCTTTTTTGAGAGTAGTTTCTATCTATACAAAGGAATCGGTTGATGTGTCGTGGTTAGTATAACAACCTTATATGCTCAATATAGCTTGTTAGAAGTCCGGCAGACGGCACTAAGAATTTAGGAACGGTGTCAGGTACTCGTTAAAGACACTATCCTATACCTGGTAAAATCCAGTACTCCTACTGTTTCATTGTCCGATTATCTATGAAATGAATAAATATCAAACAACCATTCTAAGTTTAGATTTTCTTAGAGTATTTTCAGAGAAGAGATACGGGAATGTCTCCATGTAAGTAGTGTAGTCTCAATCGTGGGAAATCTTACATTGGAACATTTATAGGCTTTGATGAAGAACGATAGAATCTAGAGAGTAATTTCTCTCACAAGTTTCTAATTGAAAAACTTGCAGGAGTAAACCCACCTAAGACTTAGCAGATAAATATAAGTTAAAGGAAAGAAGTGGCAAATGTAAAGGTTGGACTTTAAATAAACATGATGATATTCCTGATTTAAAAAGAATATTTCATCATTTATCAACATCTCATATAAAAAATCAACATCATTTAATTGCTACTGCTATTAGTAGATTTATGGACTTGGTTATAACCTAAATCTTCACGGGAGTACCCTAGACAGTAGTAACTGGTTCGGGATTGGATGTTGAAGATGGGGACGATGTGGCCAAAGCGTGGTCAAACTGTCCATGTATTCCAATGCTAATTGCAAGTCCATGACGGACGATTGGATTGCTGCGCGTAGGTAAACTTGGTCCACCTGCAAAGACACAATGCTTCTCACTGCTGTCGATCCATTACGTTCCAATCCAGGAAGAGTTATTGTTTTAAATCATTAACTGAAATTGAAACTTAAACAATATCACATTTGAAGATGTAAAAATGACAGTGAATTAAAAAAGTTGAGACTCCCAAAAGGAAATACCTCTAACATAAACCTTTTGCATATAAATTGGCAACCCTTTAATCGAGTTAGAGGGGATGCAAAACCTTAAAAACCGGTTAGTGACGCAATAGCCCCAAAATTTCATAATCTTATTCTGAAATAATAATACAATAAAACACAGATATATAATTCATTTCAGTTTAATCATTCAGCAAGTTGCCGTAAAACGCTAAAAAGAGAATATTTATTTAAGATTAAGTGGATAATAGTTGAAATAGACTGAATAATTCTAATAATGGAATGAATTGGTGAGGGGGTGCAGTCAAATATAACACAAAATAGGCAGAAATTATTTTAATGTGCCAACGTTTCGCCCTAAGATGTAGGTCATCATCAGGGCTAAGAAAGAAACAGAAAATAACTATAAAAAACATTGCATTACCTAGGAAGAATAATAGAATTTATGTACAGAGTTGATAATAATGTAAAGAAATACAGAGAGCACGATAAATTATGAAATAACTGGTGAGAAATTATATTACATTATAAATTGATATATATTTAACTTATTATTTATTTAAATAGTTAAGAATGTCGACTTTTGCGATAAAACTGTGTCGCCAACCCAATCTTGGGGGTCAATTTGGAAATGCATCATAACTCCGCCTACCGTATATAAAAAAATACACCCACATTTTAGATTTACTTCAACTAAATTAGTGGAATGAACAATAGAAACATAATGAGTTTTTGTTATTGTCTTTACTATTGTTCGATACTAAAAACACATTGTAATCATTACAATGATTTTGTCTCATAATTTTCCAATAAAGATAGTGGTACTAGTAACGCTAGAGACTGTACTGTTTCTAATGCAGGCAGGTGATTTTTTCGAAACCACGTTAAACTGCCAGGCTTTTATTCCAATTAAGGGTACCCACTTAATATAGACTTGGTGAGCCATTAGAGGGTCTGTAGATTCCTCAGGGTCCATTCTGGGGTTACCACAACGGGATTTGAATCCGAAACCTTCAATTAGCAATCTACACACGGACGATTCAATTTTTGAATTCATGGCTGCACAAATAGCTTTTTTTCCATACGCTTGTTTTCACTAATTGACCACCATCAAATAAATATACTATGTAAAGGTATGATGAACCTCACAGGCTGAAATAAATTGCAATGGCTACCCCTAAAATAATTTCAGTTTCAGATACAAGTTTAAAAAATATTTCTTTGTTTATAATAATCATACTTAGTCAATCATTTTAATAATTATGAACTTACCGTTTTCATTGATATGTATAACGGTTTTAAGTGATGTTTAATTTAACATCATAATCTTTGATATGTTAGAATTAATGTTTTATGTTCGTTTTTAGTTTCGCCTTCGGTTCGTGTGGTAAAATTCACTCGGGTGTAATAAAGTGGCACTTTCCTCACTTGTCAAACAAATAACTATTGTTCTACATTGTGTGTTTATTATTATTGAAATTTAATATCTTCTTTTTTTTTTAAAGAATACTTGCAAGAATATTTAAAGTATATCCGGTATAAATATGAATTACTTTTTACTGATTTTCCTACTACAAGTTATGTTTTAATTATTGGTTGCTCACATAAAACATTTATTTAATCTTCTCCTCTTATACCGCCAACGGTGTGAGGATCCTTTCTGTAGAGGTTGATCCATGAATCCCTCTCCTGTACCAATCGTCTTCTCCCTCCCAATTCCAAACCTCTTCTGTCTAAGCCCTCCTGGATTGCGCCTTCCCAAGTCTTCCTTATATACGCGTTTGCTACTCTGTTTTCCGCCATTCTGGAATCATGGCCGAACCATCTCCGCTGATGCTCTGGCCGGATGATAATATCCCCCGGCTGGCCGAAGTCCAACATTTGACCGCATCGTTACATTTCGCACTCAGTCTCTTCTGTTCTTCCCTTCTATTATTCTTAGATATCGCATCTCCATGGATTGAAGTTGCTTTTGGTGAGTCCAAGATTCACTTCAGTAGGTGAGAATCGGTATGAAAGTGTTTTTATAAACTACTTTTTTTGTGTTTTTGACACTTCTTTTTTCCCGATGAATCCTTTCTTGAAGGAATTAAAACACCTGCTGGCAGCTTTCATTTATTTCGCTATCTATCCAGCCGTGTTCGTTAAGGTGTGCACCGAGATATTTAAAATACTTTACTTGCTCTAACCTCGTGTTGTTTAGTCTTACGACTCGCTTTTTCTTCTTATTCTCACGATTTTGGTTCTCCATGTATTTATAGCTATGTTAATCACGCCAGGATGCGTAAATTGAACTGGAGGTTCCTGGAATTGTTTGCAAAAACAATTATGTCATCGGAAAATGCGAGGATACTGAGGTGGGTTGGCCTAAGATGTCTATACCCTAGATGGTACGGTTTCATTTTTGACTTAGTTCTTTGCAGGGCCCTGTCCAGTGTCCAAATAAAATTAATGGGCTTAGGCTACATCCTTGCCTGATCCCCTGGTTGGTTACAAATTCCTGTTATATCTCATTACATGCCCTGGTCATATTTCTCTGTATTTTGAAAATACTTAGGATTCCTTTCTTGAGTACCAGAATGACCTTTTTATCTCTAAGAGCCTTTATAATATCTTCCTTTCTGATCCTATCGAAGGCCTTTGTGAGGTCGTCAAAACACGTGAAGACTTCCTTGTTTTTTCTATGATCTTTTCAGATGCTTGTCTCAGTGCGAAGATAAGGTCTTGGATGCTTCTATTTCCTCTAAATCCATATTCACTAAATCCACATAAAACATTTTAAATATAAACAGTAAAATAACAGACCGCATTTGAAAAAAACTAACCGTTGCCCCCAAAAATTTGGCGAAATTTCGCATATTATTGGAGGTAAACAATAATAAATAAGGCTTTAGAATGTCTTTGAACTAAATATAAAATTTTATCAGGTTGCGGTGGTCTTATGTAGAGAGTTTAAAAAATACATTTCTAGCTTCATTTCATATAATGTGAAATAATTATTTTATAATTCTATTTTTGAACTTTCTTGATTCAAAAGCGGCAGTGTATTTATGGATTGTATCCTGATATAGTTCTTTAAAAAATAGTTTCAATGAAAAGTGAGAGTTGCTCATTATGGTAAAGGTGGAAAAAAGCCTCCAATCAATGAAAGTGCCTTTATTACATTTATAAAAATGTTCGGGTTATCATTGGTTGATTACATAAGATTAAGTATCAACAATTCGGTTAAATAATAAACCGTAGTTAAAAATAGACGACTGCTTGAAAAACTATTTTATATTTGACAAAATTACACATATTATTGGAGGTAAAGGATATTAAAAACGGTTGTTTAAAATGAAAATTTTTAAGAGAGATAGGCTCATAAAAAATATAAAGAAATATGTTTTTAACTTTCTTCGTTCTCAAGCGGCTGTGTATTTATGGATTGTATGCTGATATAGTTCTTAAAAAGAAATTTCTGTTTTTTTAAAGTGAGGATTGCGCTGAATGGTAAGGGTTGAAAAGAGTCACCATCAATTATTTATTATTTATTATAACAATAAAAATGTTCGAATTATCATTGGTTGCTTACATAAAATAAAGTATAAACAATATGGTAAAACAATAAAGCGCAGTTGAAAATACACCATCACATGAATAAATATTTTATATTTACCAAAATTACCATTGGTTATAAAGAATATTAAATACGGCTTCAAAGTAGATCTAGATACCTTGCTCTTAGGTAGAACGTTGAGAATGTTTAAAAGGAAAAAAATTAAGGGAGAAATAGTTTCATTAAAATGCTTTAACATTCCTTATTAATGTAATATAAATGTTTATGATTTTCCTTTTATAATTTCCTCGTTTAAAAGTGGCGTTTAAGGAATGTACGCTATTGTAGTCCATCAAAACTTTTTTTGAGATATGAGAATTGCCGAGTATGGTATGGGTTGATAAACTAAATATTCTTTATTATATTAAAGAACATGTTCGGGTCGAATGAAAATCATTATATAACTAAATAATTAAACAGGATTTCCTCATATTTATATAGGTTTTTAGAAATAAATGATCTATAGAAACCGCGCAGTGCATCATGGGAACCTATATTTTTATGTAAGCCCCAATTACCTTATTCAGATATGTGTATGTGTATTGTGCCGTGTGAGGAGTGGTGGGGGGGGGGGTCAACGTTAATAATTCTGATTTATACCCACTCTGGTGGGGCTGTAGTACAAAATGGCGACGGTACAGCGGGGGGTGACGGCGCCGTGCGTGTGCGTGTGTGCCACCGGGCTGACCAATGGCGAGCCAGCACCCGGCCACCTCTGGCCAATCCGCTTCGTCCTAGGCGGGCACACCCCCTTCTGTCTGATTAATCATTCGTCCCCGCTCTGCTCGGGGGGGCTTTTTCCCCTTTGTACCCCCCTCCCTATGGAGTGTGTGATAGTTGAACTATTGATTGATTGGAGGCTTAGCCGCCTCGCCCGGGCTGGGCAAACATTCGGACAATTGCGAAAACATGCGTCAAAATGAACCCTTCCCCCTTTGAAACGGCGAAAAATAAATAAAAAAGAAGAAAAAACTCGCGCAAAAACCCCCCTCCCATAAGCCGGATATACCGCCCCTCTCATATATTTTTCCCCGTTTTTTTTTTCATTTCACCCTCTCTGAAAAACGAATATATTTTTTATGGGAAATGCAATATACAAAATTGGAGGGGTATTCGTCCCTGTATTCAATAAAATTCAATGCAATTTTTAGTAAAATTTGAAATGGATTCCTCTCTTCTGAACCGTTATATACCCTTCTACGCGTCACTCGCCTCAATATTTTAATAAAGTGAATAATGAAAACCTTTGTAAATAATATTCGCACCGTATTTCTACTCAGTAAATATGAGAGTAACTTCATTAAAAAAAATATATATTCTAGGATTTGACTGAAAAAGTTAATTTATATATTTTGTTTGAACAGCTACGCCATATTCAGAAGTTGTGGTTTGATATAACATAGAATGCAGTGCAATTTGAAACTGGAAAACTACTTATACTATCTGTTATATAAAATCACTAAAAAGCTGGCTAAAATGGCTTTCATAAGATTTAGGAAATTTACTATCCTTATAGGAATTATAATTACAACGTTTTTATCTATCTATCTATATATAATCTATCTATCTACATTTATGTAAAATATTATGGAAGAATGAAAAACTTAGTAAATAATTTTCGCAAGGTATTTAAACTTCCAGTAAATATGAGAGTAAATCCATGATTGAAAAATAATAATAATAAATATATAATAATAGTTTGAAAAAAATAATTTATATATTGTGTTTGAATAGAAAAGCAATAAGAAAATATTGCGGGTTATTACAATAGAATTCAGTGCAATTTAAAGCTGGAAAACTTCTAAACCTAATTAATTAAATCAAATTACTAAAATGCAATGGTTTATGGTTCATGGTTGATGGTTTAAGCGGTGTCTATCCTTTCTATGGAAAAATTAATAATAAATTGAAATTTTAAACAAAACAAAGTACATATTTTAAGTTGCTCATAAAGCAATAAACCTTAGTGGCATTTCTTTTTAATAAGAATCTTATACTATAATATAATATAATGTAATATTCGTATTCAATATTACTATATAATAATATACATTTATATATTATACCCGTATATAGTACTGATTACATTATAATATAATAGATTGACTAAAGTATTTCAAATAATTATTAATTTTGAAAATAAACAGGCTGATATACAAAATAAATACAACCACACGATTATTCCTTCATCCGGAAACATTCAAGGACTCGAACATTTTTCACTTTCGCTGGGCAATCGAGAGATGAAAACAAATGTGAGGGAAATGCAGCCCCTAATTTTTCCCAATTGGGGGGGGGGGCGCTAACTCGTTTAGCATAATTGGACGATTATCGGGGAAAAGTTGGGCCCTTTTCCTACCGCACCTGTTTTTCCTCTTTTGGTCGTTTTCACTCTCATTTCTCTGTTTTATTTACCTTTTTCGCATTACCTCATTATCCTACAGTTTTCAATTTTTTTTTTTGCTCGAAATTTATTTTTCGCTTGGTAAGTGATTCGCAAACAAATAATCTATATTGGTGAATCGGAATATTAATGGGTTTAACTAGAAGTTTTCATACGGAAGAAGAGTTTTACAAAATAAATAGAAAAATTTCGGGAGGAACCAGGGGTTATGAGACTAAACCCGCGCAACTGGAGAGACTTGCATGTCTGCTCGCCTATTTCTATTTTATTCTATGTATCTGAGCTTGAACTATAATTTACTATAGTAAATTATAACTAATAATAAAAATAAAATTATTCACTCATTAAATATCTCCGTAAGGGTATTCTAAAATTTAAAAAATCTGATTCGCACTTCACAAAACTTTACCTCATATGTGAAATAAATTCATTTAGTTTCTACGGAAATTCCATTCAGTCCCCACAATATTATATAAATAATGAATAAGTATATTATACAATAAAAATTATTATTTACAACATTAGGTGAAGTTTATGCGTTTCTCGGTTCTCTGCTTGCATATAAGTAGATATATATTCTATATAATGCATATAATATTCTTTATAATATATTTAGTTTATTAGCTATGCATTTGCAATTAAAATTATTGTATCATGCTATATCCTAAAAATTTACATCTATGGAGCACTTTTAGTTTTCAATTGTTTGATTCTTTATTTATTTAAATAATTATTAAGGCATCGGAAAGCATATTATGTTCATGACTAAGTATATAGAAAATGAATGGGCCAAATATCTATGAATATATTTAAAAACCATTAATCTTTTTTGTGATTAAACATATAATTATTGCACAATAGGATCAAAAATTACTTTAAGCATGATTAGTTTACAGTAATTTTATTTTTTAATGATTAATAACAACTTTGTTTTCACATTTTTCCTTTCAAAAGTCGATTGTAATTTAAACAATTAATATTTTATTATTATTAAGAATAATGTTTTTAACATTTTACCTGAGTGCATTTAATATTGAACTACTCACACACATCAAATAAAGAAAGCTAATAGTATGAATTTTAAAATAGATATTCCGAATCGAAGGCTATAAGAGTATTTAAAAAATATATAACGTACAAATATTTTAAATTGCTATGGAACTGAATATATTTAAATAATCTTATTCAAGCATATGAATAAACATGAATGAAAATATAAAGGGAAATGAAAACCGAGAGTACTGTTATGTATATTTCATATAAACCGAATCAAAGTAATTTTAATTGTAAATTGAGATGTGTAAGTAATATTTTTAAAATGGTGTATTTGATGATATATATATATATATATATATATATATATATATATATATATATATATATATATATATACACACACACAATGTTTTTGTGATATAAAAATTATCTATATGATATTTTTGTACCTTTGAAAAATGAAGATCATCCGATCAAGAAAATTGATAATAATTTAAAAATTGGAAATATTCAGCTCCGAATAATACACCATAAGTCCATAACTATTATTTAATGATGTTCATGTGCGCACTGAGACTTAAGCCCGTTGTTGAATATGCCGCATAACAAAGTACCGCACGACTTTTCGTGTTCTCATAAGTCATGGATAGTTTATGAAGAAAATGGAAAGCAAGTATAAAGGGACTTAATATTTACCTCGTGAATTTCTAGATTTAAGAATGTTAGTTCCATAGGGGGAAAATTTATATAGTTGTACGGTTAAATTTCTGAACGGTAGATGCATTTTGTAGAGCCATAGGAAAAATTTAGAATAATAACATCTAATTTTGTTATGATTAGTATCCTTAGAATATAGAAATATTTATTAAACTATAGTTAAATATTAACATTCACGGGAAATATATTCTAGGATTTTAAAATAATTGTAAATCTGGATTTCTTTTTAAAGTGAATCGGAAACTGACTTTAATAAGGCTTTCGATTTCGCTCAGACGGACAATACTATTTTTTTTGACAGAAACGCTCATGAGATGAGGAAAAATTAATTATTTATTTCATTTATTTATTTTATTATCTATAAATTTTATTTCATGTGTTGTGGAATAAGAAGAAAAACACATTTATTTTAACTAAAGCAATTTTTTCTGTATATATTGAAATATAATATAATTACTAGCTTTAATGGTAATAATAATTGTATAATACTAGAAATAATTAAAATGATATTTATGTACTCGAATACCAGATTTTACTATTATAGAAAATAATTATTTATATTTAATTCTCCCTACAGCATTTAATGAAACACAGTTCGACGGTATATTTTTTTAGTTAGGGCAATAATTATGGTATAATACTAAAAATAATTAAAATTATATTCATATACCGATATATATGCTAGATTGGAGTATAGTAGAAAATTAATAAAATTATAAAAACTCTTGCATTAAATGTATGATTAACTTTATTATTAACGATTAATTTTATAGGAGTACATACGCTTATATTATTTTGTTTTTAGAGATATTTATTTACTGAGATATATTTCAGATTTTTATATCATAACATATATAATTCCTGCTTAATAGGTTTAAATATTAAGTATGATTCATTTTCTGGCAATATATAAATATATATTTACGTTTAGATTATTTTCGTTATTATTTATTTATTAATAATAAGTTTGTTTTCTTATTTTCCCTTTGGAAACGTGGACATTTCCTAGGACTACTGCGGGAGAACTGTCCGAGATCCGTTTTTATCTCTAACTGAGATAAACGGCCAGTATTATGCCGCCAATCTGTACGTTATTGTTCGGGTTGTCTGTTATATTTGTGATATGAAAACAGAAAAGACATGGCAAACGGTAGGGATTTGTGTTAGTTCCAAGTGGAATTTGTTATTTTTCTTAATTTTTATTATGTAATTTTGTTTAAGAATTCTTTTTATCCTGTAGGGATTAAGATAAACTGGAAATTTCTATCTTTAATAGAATAATTTTCAATAAAAACTACTCACTAATACGAAAATAATTTCATTAAAACGCATTTATCTCAAAAATTATTATTTTTATCAATTTTTTTAAATCATTTTATTCGAGTAAAAGTGAATTATTTTATCCCATAAATAACGTTTTGTGATTGTTTTACTCATATGTATTCAATATTTATTGAAATTTATACTAAGTGGTATTAACATTTATATGAATTGGAGAATATTCAAAATTGATCGTATAATAACTAGAATATAAACTTTATTTCCGTACTTTTTCAAATAAAATGGAAATATTTTGCATAAACCTTTTCAGTTCATTATTAATATTATTGTACTTTTATAAACTCGTAGTTACATTAATTAATACAATCATTGTTCCGTTATTATTAGAACTAGCTGCATATTTCACTGTTATAAATACAATCTTGTCTAAGTAATATGCATAGGAAATACTAAGTTGTATATACCAAGTTATAATTTTCCGTTCATGGACAATATTGTTCTTGTTGTATTAGTTCATTTAATTTTTATATACGGTACTGAATTATAATAGTTCAGTTATACGGTTTTGATTTTAAATTATTATTTTATAAATTTATATTAGAAAAAATGTAGTTATAATTACATGACATATATTCATAAATAGATAGATTTTCATAAATAAACATACATGTATAATTCCTTTAGACTCAACTCAAGTATGGCAGATTTTATTTAATTTGTTAACAACTTGGGTGTATCCTTTAGAGACTGTTCCTGGACAACGGTTGTGCAGGGAGGTGATTTTATAAAAATATTGTTCTTATATTGCCTATATGCTTCCCCGATCCTCAGCTTGTTCCGCCTTGAGTTATCTCCTGCCCTCATTTCCAGGCTATACAGTTGAACGAGATAAATGAGATAGGAGCATGGGAGGGTCTCTCTCTCTCTCCATTATTTACACTTTTTTTTTATCTCCTTTCTTCGGCGAGAAAAAGCAACCGGTTGAGCAGGTTCCACCCTCTTCACCCTCTCTTTCGGCGATCGCCGTATCTTAACGTATTTCAGGATCGTCCGGGATAGCCGCCACGGAACTACCGGGGTCGGTGGATATCCGACCATAAACGTTAATATTAGCATTAACTTGTAAAAATAATTTTCGGAAGCCTGCGTGGAACCCACTATTAAATAAATATAAATCATAAATAAACAAAAAATTAAAACGTCAGTACCGTATAACCCCTTATAAAAGTTTATAAAACTGAAACAAAAGGAACGATATTGTCAATGAACTATAACGTTACTAACAGTAGTAGGCATAGAACACCACTTAGTCAAGACTGTACTTGAAACTCCAAAATATAGGAATATGAGACTCAAACTAGCTCAAGAGTTGTATAAAGTTATTTCCATTATATTGTTAAATATTTCAAAAGTTTGATAATTCCTGAATATTTTCAAATCCCGAATTTTAAAGCCCAGATCATCAGAAATAATTCTATTGTAATTTAAAAACTTAAAATGTGTAGCAATATGCCACACTTGTACCTTCCAAGAGAGAGACTTAAAGTCCTCTAAAGAATGAAAACACTAACTATTATTATTGTTCTCATAAGAGTATAACTATTACATCCGATTGATATAGTCAATAATATAGACAACAGAAGAAGTGAAAATTATGAGATAAATATTTCTGAAGATGTTTGATCCCGAAACATTGTGTAAAGTAAATAATTAATACATGGATTAAATCTTAGTAAATTTCAATTTATTATTGTTAATTATTAGAAAGAAAGAAGTGCATAACAAAGAAAACGTTTATATAAGTCTTTTGGAAAGACATCATTCCAATTTTCTAAGAAGTAATCGAGTTATTAATGTTTTAAGTTTCTAACTTCAGCTGCATATATATTATAATGTTACAAGCTATATGTTATTAGATTATAAGTTATAAGTTAAATGTGGAGAAATAACCTAGGTGAATCAACTTATGAGCCGATACCAATTTTCTTGTATTTTTTCACTATTCGGAGCAGAATTTGTTTAAAAATATGGAAGGAAGAAGTTTAAACAGATATTTTCTGAATGCTATAATATAAACTATACTATACTATAAACAATTATGTTCCGAATAAATCAAAGATCGCTACTGAACTTAGAAAATAAACTGAACAATATGTTAATAAAACTTTTAGTTTTTTGTTCTACAAGTTAGGACCTAGTTACCATAGATAACACACCTATAGAAAATCTTTTAAAGTATTCGTTCAATGTTTTTTTTTTATTATTATTTTATTACGAGGACTTCAAACCATTAAAATAGAAATTGTAGTTTTCTAAAGTTTTTAATTGGTACTATGTGCATACAATGAACAATAAATACATTCCAAGCCAATGCCTGACTTAGCCCTTTATTCGCTACTGGAATAACATGATTCCGCTTCTCTAAGTTTAAGTAATTTTGGACTTAATTCGACTTAACCACTTATTCACCGAAGCAGATATATCTAGATAATCAATAAATAAATAGTTGTTATAAGTTTTTTGGAGAAATATTTCATTATTCTCTGTTTACTACGGATTTTCATCATTACTGGATTGTAGTGATCATGTTTGTGAAATATCAGCGTTGTTTTCTGTTGTGAAACAACCGCATTAGGAGGAACTGCAAGAGCCCTCCTAGATAATTTACTAGTATGAGATTAGTGCATTCGTGGCCATTAGTTTTCCCAATTGCTGGCACTACTGATGGGCTCTCTCCCGATGCACGCTTCAAATTAATGCAACTTGTATGGCCGCATTCGAATTGATTAAAGTATTATTGATTGCTTGCCCCGCGTATGGCGTCAGTAGGATGCCAACACCACCGAGCCTTCATCCCATAATAATCGGAGCTAGAAATCGATATAGCAGTTCTGTATCGATTATTTTTTTTCAAATGACTACTTCTTTAGCCGCGTTGACTGATTTTTGGTAGGGGAAAAACTTATGCGATCGACTTGACGATGATAGTAATGATAAAAACGAAAGTTCATTAATATCTGTGCAAATTCAAATCAAAGGTATAAGTAATAAAACTATATACTCATTATTTCAATTGAGTTATTGATATTTTGTATTGAGCTAGTGCAGCCCATCATATATTTTTTATTAATAAATAAACTACTTGAAAATGTATACGATTATACTCGTAGCTCGGAGTACCAATAATCAGAAAACCAGACAGATTTAAATTAAAACATTATGAAATTTAAATAATCCAGAGTATAATTGATTCAGAAATTCAAAAAATAACGCAGTTATGTGTTTTAACTTCTGTCGGCAGTAGTCATGATTCGGTTTTTTTTTTAAATACGAATTCCCGTTTCCGAAATTTCCGAAAATTCGAAACCGTACAATATCGGAATAATTTCCACCATGAGGGTTATTCTGAATTTAATGGAAGGAAAGGGCTGCGATGTAATGCCATATCCAATAACATCCGCCATGTCGTAATGTCAGTACCAATTAAATTATACATGGTACATTGCTCCATAACCAACCGTTGGGAAAGAGGCACCGCTGTTGTATGTCGTTGTGAATGATACGTTTTCCCGAGCGTAATCTCAATTTCATATATATTTGTGTACATAGGCAAATGAATTTTCCCATGTGTAAATATAAGATTTAAATGGGATGTATCAGTAAATGCAATTTTCGATTTGATATATTTAATAACAAATGTTATTGATTCTCATTAAAGTCTCCGTGCAAATAAATGCATTTGGCTTTAGTGTCAGGATGGACCGTATTTAGTTATATGTTTCTCTTATCATTACTGTTTATATTAATACTCAATATTATGGTGTATTTAAATTGTTTATATCAAACAATATTATAAAAAGATAAAATCTTATTTAAAACTATTATCGCTAATCTTGAATTTCAGTAAGAATTGCGGTGTTGGAGGAAGAATAAAAATCAATGTTTTTGGCGCTTATTGATTAAAAGTACATTTCAAGTGTTTAATACTTAAAACGCTGTAAAATTTTATTACTGAATTTAAAATAAAAATTACAAGTTTTTAGTTAATTTAAATTTGTATTATGATAAAAGTATTTTGTCCTGTTAGCTTTTTAAGCTTATAGTTGAACTAATTGAATGTTAATAATAAAATATAGCATAACAAATTATTGTTGAAAGTATCCGATAATGAAGAGAGAATTGAAGTATGAATGTTTTTAATGCAATATATTGTTAAGTAGAATATTTTAAGAGTTTATTATTTAATATAATATTTTTTTTTTTGTTTTAGTTATATTGCATCAATTATAAAACATTTAATTTTAATTTTTGTTCTTTTAATAATCATATTCCTAGTTAGTTTCAATTCTATTTCCATTATTTTTTAAACGTTCATTTGTTGAATATTTGAAGTTTGAATAAAAATCACTTAGAATTATCGCTGTAACTAAAAAAATACTTAGTTTTATTGTTATTTTATGTCCATTTATACTACTTTTTATTAGTAATATTTCAGGTGTAACGGTTTAATAACCAGGCAATGAAACACAGTTCGTTTTCTTTATGAATCAAACTAAAAGTATTTTATTTCTAACAGTAACCTATAATTTATTTTTACGTTATGTCCATTTATTATAAGATCTTTTAAAGCGAATTATAAAAATATAAAACATTCATTAATTTTAGTGTGGTAATTTAGAGTTTTAATTAATCCATTTTGCAGTAGCATAATATAATTATAGTTTTTCCCGAGTTATAATTATAGTTTTCTTATCCGAAATATATTCGGATAAGAAAGTTGCTGAAGTTTTTTAAAATTATTTTATTCTATATTGTTATTGTAATTAGATTCTGGTATATGTTCATTTTTTTAAATCACGCTTCTATCAGATATCTATGTTTATAATTATTCGTAGCACAGTCGGTTATTTTTATTGCTTCATCTTCCACACCTCACTATAAAAATTAAATTATTAACAAAACATTTATTGCTGTAATAAATTTATTAAAGCGAATTTATCAATATTTATCCGGATCACAAGCGATAAAAGCGGCTTTATTTACGTATAAATAAAGTCAGTATACGAGCAATATTTTAAAGATTCTATCTGCAATGGGTTGTAAAATTACACTCCTCCTATAAGGACGGTACGCTTTTAAATTGAATGACAAATTTGCTGGATGGCAAATTAAAAAAGTTCTTGAGATGCAGACGGTATGGTCATAAAATTTATTTTTATTGCGGCCTAATCGCAAGTGCGGGGATTACACTAAACTGCTTTTTTTATTACAGCATAAATTCAGTACGCGCATCAACATCAGCATCCAGTTCTATCCGATCTATTTTTATTATTCCTGAGTAGTCTTCGAATAAAAAATAAATAGAGACATTTTAAACACTAAAAAAGCCATCAAGTTCTCAGTTGACCAATAAAATAAAAAAAATTCCTAGTACTAAATCCCGTAATAATATAGTTAAAAGAATTAAAATAACAAGTTTTTTTAAAAAAAATTTCTAATACATAAGTTTATGTTTATAATACATAGTTATATACTAGCATCTATCCGTCGGAGAAAAGAACGTCCTGTCAGTAAAAGGGAATTATATTATAGTAATTGCTAAATAAAAAACTATATTATTTAGAAATTAGTGCAATCAAACTCTCTAGCTGACTTTTATTATTAGATATAATAATTCTATATGTTTCCATACATTATTTTATAATTCAATCATAAAATCTCCTTATATTCGTGATAACGAATCGTCTCTAATACTCTAAAGCGTAGATCTATTAGTCTCCAAATCTAGTTTTTTGTTATAATTATTTTTTTTAAACTTCAAACAGTAAAGGCTACTGCGGATTTGAAATAGCCTATCTCAAACCAAACTAAGCAAGACTCAAAAAGTCGGTATATTAATTCAATAAAAAACAAAAAATGAGAAAAACCAATAAGTGCGGCGAAATATAAATTTTTATGAACCAATTCAATTTAAATGATCCCAAATAAAAAAAAGACTAATGTTATATATAGGACAAACTAGAAATAAATGTTATATCTAAAACACTTCAACATGGGTATAAAATAGTTCCAGATAAAATATTTGAATATTGCAAATTTTGATTCGATTTCTAATGCTTGTAATAATTTTTATTTAATTTTTAAAATTATACTGCAACAAAAACTTCATTGCGCTATAATCCAAAAGTTAAAACCAAAATTGGCCGATTTCCCCTTTGTCAATTATAAAAACTTCGGATATAAACATCATGTTATATTTTCTTTCGGAGAATATAAAAATAAACTTTTTTTTATCCTTTTTCTGTCCAATTCACAAAATAAGATCGGAACTCCAAATATGTTATTAGAATTTTTTTTCCCCAGAAGAATTTTATATTAAAAGTGTTTCATGGTGACTTTTAAGGTAAACCAGAAACTTTCTTTATGAACCATAAGTATTAAATAAGTACCCATTATTAAATAAGTACCAACTTATTTAGTGTTTTATTTGGACTGCACCCCCAACTATTTTCTTCCTTACTCTATCTTCCAGTCAACCATCCCCTCGCTTCTCATAAGTGTTAAAGTATTATCAGTACAATCTTCCCCCAGTTTATTAAATTAGTTAATAAATTACTTAATAGCGGTATCCTATGGTAGAATATTCCTATTATAATGTAAATTATATTTAAAGAGACATTTAATTTTATATGTTAGAGTATACATGAAGTTATTCATAAAATATACCATTTCTTTGCGGTTTCAGATATTAAATTTACCATATTATAATAATTTCATATGTTAAATTTTAGGATGTAGAAAAGAGGTAATATTAATGTTTCATGAAGCCATATAATTTTATGATATTTTGGTGTACTGATTTTTTAATTTTGTTTTTGTTTGAAATTTAAACAATATCATTTCCTGAACGAAAAAAAAGATAGATATTTTGAAAGGATAAACCCCTGGATGAAAGAGATAGGTATATGATTTTGTATTTTAAAATATACCATTTCTTCATGATTTCAAATATTAACTTTTAGGATATAGGAAAGAGACAGTAGTAATGTTTATATAGCCAAATCGTTACCCTAAGTTTTGTTTACTGATTTTTTAAATTTATTATTTCCAGAATAGAAAAAGTTAAATATATTAAAACGATAAACCCCTCGCAGAGATAGATAGGTAGAGATTTTGTATGTTGAAATATACTATTTCTTCATGGCTTTGTATGTTAAAATATACTATTTCTTCATGACTTCGTATGTTAAAATATACTATTTCTTCATAATTGTATACGTTAACTTTTAGGATATAGAAAAGAGGTATTACTAATGTTGATTAAGCCAAATAATTTCTTGAAATTTTGTTTACTTGTTTGTTATTTTGCTTTGAATTTAAACAATATAGCTTGCATTATGGAATAAAAGATAAATATTTTAAAAGGATAAACCCCTGGCTGAAATAGATTGCTAACCACTTGAGGTTATTATCTAATCGAACCGCGTGCCCTTCACCTCCAAGAAGTCGAGGAACGCGGTTTATCTTCCTTGTCCTCTGAAGGAGGGACACATTTTTCTATCTTCGTACACCGCCTTCCCATTAGCGGTAACAACTCTCCCTTTATCAGTTCTTGTCCCCTTTTACTGTCTTTTTTATTACTCTCTAATTATTTATTTCTGGACTTTCTTTTTATTAGAGTATAGGCGGTAGGTCCGTTATACTAGTGGCAGAGGAATTTTAAGTGATCATTTAGTAGCTTGGAAATCGGGGTGTGACCACACAGGATTGTTGAAACCCTTTTTTGGAAATATAATAACTATTATATCCCCAAAAAATTAAAAAAAACAACAATAAATGGCAAATATATAAATATAAACAAATAAATGGAAAATTCATTAAAAGAACAAGATATATTCGTATATATCGTTCATATAAATAATATTTATTATTTAAAAAAAAAATTGCAATTATGATGAAATGGACTCCTTTGCATATTGGAAAGTTAAAAATTTTAACTTTTCTTATTATATCTGGTTCTTTTGATATTTAGTAAATAATAAATATTCATGCTTTACAATTCTACTTTTAAATATTTATATATTTTAGAATTGTGAAACATAAATGTGAAATTTAAATATAATTACTAATAAGTGAATTTTTATATAGTTAAATGGATTTCTTTACTGCTCTTAATTGTTTGTAAATATAAATTGGAATGAAAGTGATTGAATTTTTGAAATTTAGATTGTTTTAGTTTTTTAAAACAGCTAATGATTCAAAAAAATATCTACTTACCTCGAGTTCCGAGCTGGCTAACCATTTGGAGGGATAACATATGTTAAAATCTGAGCAAAATTGAGCAATGCAATGTGCTTGCTAAATTTGGAAAACAAACAAGAAAAAACATTTCACTTTTGCATTTTCCAATTTCGCAGTTGTACAAAGATGAAAATGATATAGATAAAATTGATCTTACCAGTGTTGCAAGTGAAGTCTCTAGTCGAGGTTTTCCGGTCACGGTGGCGTCCCTTCTAAGGAAGAGGCGACTTTTCCGGTGAAGTTAAACAGTCCATATAATATACCAGTCTTTCTTACAAAAATATCACAACCATTTTGTATCACAAGTTGACGATAGAAATCTAACAGGCTACCTCTAAAACAATATAATCTTAAGTCCTATTTTTTTTTTTTTTATATAATATAATTAAACTTTTTTTTTCTTTCTCAAATATAAATACACTTCGATTTTATTATATTATTCCACAAGATATAAAATTTGTTCTTATTTTCATTTTAATTATAGGCCACGAATTTCAATCAGACGATAACGACGAGTTTCGGACGTTTAATAAAGATTAAAACGAAAAAAAAGAGAAAAGAACCTCTTGATCACAAAAATGTCGAAAAGTCTCTCCAAATATATACTTAAACACAATATCCAATGTCTTTTTCTAAACTATATAGGCACATGAAGTATCGAAAGAGTCCAAGTGTTACGACGAAGAAAAAATGTATCACCTCGTTCTTATATATGTATGTAACAATTACTAGGAACGCGATGCAGCTTTTTCTCGCCACAAAAAACTTATTTTAGAATTTAGACTCAATTAAAAAACTTTTTTCGAGTATAAATATTTTTTATCTTTTCAATAAATTTTTACACAGTAAAAAAAGTACTTTTTTTCTTTCTTTTTTTCAACAATTAAATATAAAGAATTTTGGTATTTTTTAAATATAACTTTTTTTGGTTTTTGAATCTTTGTGGAAGGATAACCGTGTTTGGAAAGATGACTATCGTCTCGGTATCGGGCCCGTTTGAATATTTGAGGTGGGGATCTGATATATATAGGGATGGGATGGAGCCTGTAGGGTAGGTAGGTTTGTTTAGACTAGAGCATGTAGAGTGGTGAGAGTCCTTGCCGCGTGGCTATGCCCGCGGGTTCGAGTTCTTTCACGAGGTGGCTAGATCTGATTCACATCTGTCCCGGCCCGGTCATTCTGCGGAAAAGCGGCAACTCTTCTTCTCTTCTCCGGCAACACCTCTTGGCAAAGCCGCTCAGAGCGACCCCTCCATGTCTTCACAACTCCTCGATGATATTCTTCTCTGCTCTGACCCAAAAAACCCGTACGCCACCGGCACTCGGACTAAACTGCACTTGGATGCAGATTTCTACCTACTACGCGGTCGTGTGGGGGTTGCAATTTGGCGCGCTCCCCACCTCCGGCCGGGGGTGGTGGGGGCGGCCGCCCCTCCGCTCCCCCCTCTCGGCCGTGCCAAACCCTTGCGAAATCCCACTCCCCTACCCCCCACCACCCCTTTTGGCGCCAGTTTCTTCTTTTTTCCCGGGCTAACCCCCGCCTTCCTACCACCCCTGCCGTTGGCCACCGATTCGATGAGGGATTAAGTAAAATTAATGACCCGATCGGGGGGAGAGTGTGTCATCAATCGCTGGCCGGACCAGGTGAGGCCTCTCCGCTTTTTGCATTTTTTTGTTTGACTTTGCTCGGAGCAGGTTCCTTTTCATCGAGAAGAGACTCTTAACCACCCCATAAAGTGCTCATATCCATAAAGTAAAACCAATCACCCAACTTGGAAGAATAAAAAATGAACAAAAAATTCTAAAACTTATAAAAAAATTCATAAAAAAAATAAATAATTGAAAAACTAAACGAAAAAATATTAGCAAACAAAAAAAAAAACAACTAAATAATTAAGGTAAGTTAGAGGAAAGGCGTGAGAAATGCAAGGCTAAGATGGAAGAACCACGTGTTGCCGCTAAGACCGCAGAACCCTGACCTAGCCGCCTTAAACCACACCCCCTCCACTACTTTCCTTCCATTTATACCTTCATATGACCCTTTATCTATTTATTTATATTACCATTCCTTTCTTTATAACTATTTATTAAGTTTACCTCTTTCTTCTTTACCTTCCGCTTGTGCCATTCCTACCGTCAACGATCCTCGATTTTCGTTTACTACGAATTTATTTATTGCTTTTTACTTATGTGGTGGATGCTTTACTATAATGGGATATCCATTATAATCCAAAAATGGATATAAATATATAATTTGTTATATTACAAGACGTTGATTATTCTAAAGATGTTTTTGTGAATCAAATTAGTTTTTGTAAATGCCTATACTATATCAATTATCCATGATGTAATAGTAAAAAGTGGGTTATTATTAGTACACCTTTCGGTGATGATGAAAAATCGGTGGATACTTTACTGTAATGGTGATTTCAATAATGAAAATAAAATTATAATTGTATATAATATTATACATATACACTACCCAAAGAGTTTAGTATTTTTTGGTCAACTTATTTTTACTGTAGTATATAGCATATATATATATATATTACGGACTGTAATATATTACAGAGGTTAGTATATTGGAACCTTAATATATTTTTTAAATATGTTTTCACCAATTGCTCACAAACTAATAGGAAAAAATAATATAAAAATTAATTACTTATATTTAAATTGTAATCATACCATATTAGTTATATAAAATATCATTACTAGTTAACAATAATTGCTGAAATAAACAACATTTTTGAACTAATTAAAAAATTATTACCGATATTTTGTGTTGATAAGTTGTTGAATATTTCGGTTCTGACTATGTAGGAATATTCGAATATTTCAAAGAAAATGATATATTTGACATTAATAAAATAATAATGCACCAATCGGTTGTAACATTTGTTTAATGTAGAAAAGATTCAAGAGTTTCTGTACTCTATTGAAGTACTACCACACGAATATATAAATTAAAGAACTGGCTGGAACTCAAGAATCAGAACATTTATTTTCCATAACAGTCAAGATAAGTATACTACATCCCATGAGGGGTCTTGGGTTCAGAACATGGCAGAGACAGTACTATTCAAGATCACGCTCAACCACTAGGTTTTTCCCTCGATCAAGGGTATCCACTTTGCAAATGCTAGGTGATTGGGATCTATCCATATTGTATATATTTAATCATATATTTTTAAGGACATTCATACCTTAACTTCCAACCACTATAAAAAAAATGTCTCTATGTTTAATTATGGTAGTTCTAAGGGGCTGACATCATGAAACGAAATGGTTGATTTTAAAGTTCTGAAATCGGATAGAGTGATCTGCCTCTCGTGCAACATACCTACAAAAATGAATTGGTAGTCTCTAAAAAATGTCTCTAATATCTTTATAATTTACCATATAAACAATACTCCTTAGATTTAAAACATATACACATCCTAACAACTAGAGCTCATTTCCGACTAATGAATATTTTAAGGTGAATAAGGATTTTATTCCTTTTATTGATTTTACATATCTAAAATTCAGGGTAAATCTGAATTTTGGGAAAGGGGAGTTATTTCTCCTGATCGATTATATTTCAATAATTAATTAATAACTTCACCGGGACTACAGCCCGAGGTGGACTTTGGCCTCCCCTAAAATTCTATTCCATATATTCTATGCCCTACGATCCACGGCTCGTTGACAACATCCAGTTACTCTAAGCCTAGCCAGCAGATCTCCCCCTAGGTCATCCAGACGTCGCCGCCTAAGATTTCCTAATTTTCTTTTTCCTGAATTTCCCCTCCCATTATTCTTTTCGGAATCCTATCAACTTCCATTCTCTGAACACGACCGAATTCTACATGAGTCCTTCATAACTATACTTCCTTAAATTAAGTGTAATTTATATTGGTTCATAAAATTATGAACTCGTTTGTAAAAATTACGAAATCGGCACAGAAGATTATGATTTCGGTTTACAAAATTATGAATTCGATTGGGAAGATTATAAAATTGGTTGAAAAAATTAGGAATTTCACTGAATAAAACTATATATGTTTGGTTTGAAATCGTTAAAATCACTTTTAGTTTATTTATAAAATTCATTATTATTTGGGGGATCCTCTCATTTTCCATTCTTTGAATTTTACCGAGCTAGCTGATTTTCGGGCTTTTATGAACCGTAATGTGTTCAAATGCTTTAGCGAAACGTACAGTTCCTGATTATTTCTGATGTGCCATACGTCCTAGATACAAATCGAACCAAAAATTCTCCTCTGATTATTCCTTTCAAAAACTCCGAATGCGTCCCAAGCAATAACTTTCAGCGTCCACGTTGTTACCGATCTTGATAGTCTGGGGAGAAAAGTCGATTTTGAAAATGTTTTTTAGTCCGTACAGTGCTCTATTCCTTTCCATGATCAGTAAAATTATCTCATCGCACAACTTGTTTTTGCAATTAATATTTACTTCAAGCTACGTGCTCCACACGCAGTATCATTAAACCGTGAATTTGCCAATGCTCTTGCTTCAGATGTCGATAACACCACTTACTTTATTTTTTTATTCATTTGTTTTTAGAACAACCTTTTTATATTCAGAAACTAGTTCAATGAGAAGTACCCTTAATGCTCTTTCGTTTCTTACGAGAATTACTATCCACATATCCAAGAATCTTTAAGGTCTGTGTTGCTCCACTTCCACTTTGTTCAATTGTCTTCGTGGAAAGCTAAGTTAAACAAAAGCCGAGAGAGCATTACCTGGTCGTACTCAACATTTTTCTACTATCAATGAGAACTTGACGTAGTAAATAGTACAGCGTCATTATAATTAAATTAATCGGGCTATAGGAGATTTACAATTATTTTAAGACTGTTTTTTATTTTGAAAAGAAAAGATTTGTCCTGGCCGGGAATCGATCCCGGGTCTTCCGCATCACTAGTGCGGCACTCTTTCCTTATAAGCTACCAGAGGTCGTAACCAAGCACAAAAAATGCGAGAACTGGGGATAAAGAATCGGTGAAGAAAAAAAAAATTTAAATAATCACAATAAAATAAAAATCAATAAAAAATAATTTATAAATTTAAAAATTGACGTACGTCAACGAGCTACTAATTTAAAAAGTAGTGTTCAATGAACATTCGTACCCATATATACATCGCAAAAATTGCGAGAACTGGAGATACAGGATAGCTGAAGAGAAAGGATTTGTCTGGATTGGTTACGACCCCTGGTAGCTTAATTGGAACAGTGCCGCACTAGTCATGAGGAAGACCCGTGTTCGAATCCCGGCTAGGACAAATCTTTTCTCTTCAAAATAAAAAATATTTAAATAATCACCATCAAATATTTTAAGTCTGATGTTAGTCGAGATCGATTAACCCGATCGAAGGGTTCTTAAAAGCCAATGAAGAGCAAATATCTATATTTTGTGTTCATATCATTTCTCTAGCATTGGCCAATGACAAAGATTTGGTCAATCGTACCCTAATAAATGTTTTGCCTTAATAAATAAATAAATGTTGTACCTTAAGCAACATTGATAATGAGTTGAAAACCACAAAGATTCAACATTGAAAATAATAAGCAGACACTCAAATATTTGTGAATAGAAGAAATGGTATGTAAACTGTTGACATTTAGACAGAACCTATCTACTGCACGAGAAGAAAGGGGAGACCGAAGCTGAGGTGGTCGGATGGTGTGGAGAGAGACGCGAGAAATATCCTGGGAGCCAGGAGATGGATGACGGCTGCGCGAAACAGAGACGACTGGAAGAAGCTGGCGGAGGAGGCCTAGACTCGTCACCGAGTTGTAGCGCCGTAGTAGTAGTTCTACTTTCATTACATATTTATTGCCGCTGTTGCGTAGTGCCCTAAGGTACCTACATCTGTAGCGCGACTTTATAAACCAACGATAATCGAACACATTAGGTCAATTTAGAAAACTTAAAAGTTACAAGTTACTTACAATGACATTCTAATACTCACCCTTTACTTGGCCAAAACGAACATGCCTGTATTTTTAGAAAACTGAAAAGAAGCTGAACGATGGATCTCTTTGGATAATTGTTTTTAACAATCTAATCAAGATGTGAGGATGTGCCACTGAGATGCCCTCGGTATCATACCTATCATCCCATATTATAAATTTTTCGTTTTTAATTTTCTGTCAATGTCAATACAAAAAAAAAAAAAGACATGGAAAGTTATTTATATAAAAATACACTTGTAGTATCCTACTTTATCAACACACCTTTTCAATTATAGGTTATAGAGCCATATTATGTCTATTGGTTATATCTTCCGCTCCTGTCAATAAATGTTTAAGTCGAATTTTGCCTAGAGAGAGTTTATTCTGTTCAGGAAAGCAGAATCGTGTCTTTCACATAGTTTATACCATTCCCATTCCATCACTGATTCAGTGATTTATACACTATCGCAATAACACTATTCCGTTGATGTAAGTACAAGAGACTCATTTTGAAGAAAATTCGACTTAACCGCTTATTCACCGGAGCTGTAGATAT
Organism: Troilus luridus; assembly: GCA_964056705.1. NCBI lineage: Eukaryota > Metazoa > Arthropoda > Insecta > Hemiptera > Pentatomidae > Troilus > Troilus luridus. The sequence goes on along the minus strand of OZ057416.1, from coordinate 55,503,686 downwards.
ATACGATATGCTTTTGATAAGCCTTAGTAATATGACTTACTTTGTAATAACACGATTATTCCAAGACTTCCTGCCGCATATTATCGTCAACACCCTCGGCCTGTGTTATCATGTTTATCCTTTTAATCATGTTTATTGTTAACATAATATTCTTACGGACAGGGCGAAATACATAAATAACGTTACTCGAATGTATATATCAGCTGGGACCCTTCCGCAGCTGGTACCTAAACTATCGCTGACAGTTACATATGGAACATGTGTCTAGGCCTCTTCGTTGCTGTAACCTGTCGTTGCTCGGGTCCCATAACGCCCAGTATACTTATCGTGCTGGGGGATTATAACTTAGCCCAGCCTATATTATCATATATGCTTGGAGTTTAGCATATGTTTAGCATGCCCACTGTAACATTACTATCGCCGCTCGGATATTACGTCCGCTATAGCTCAGTTTACAATTTACGAATTACCACTCGTTGGAAATGGATTAATTATTGAATAATGATAAACTAAAAGAATACTTTTTGATCCAATAGTTTTCGTTTCATACCATGCTGATAAAAAAAAAAAATTAAATACACTACTTTCAGGAGAGCGCCCGTTATAACCATGCTTCTACTAGACTATAATTTTCGTTGATTTATGTTTTTTTTTAACCCACAATATTTGTAACTCACGAACTAGAGTAGATAAATAAGTTCTGCAAAAAAATCCTAAAAAACTTAAAAATCATACTAAGATTCAATAATCCCACTAACTGCAGAGTAGAGTTTGTGAGTAGGCATGTTAGCACTATCTTTGCCATAGGGAAACTCCGTAGAGTCTGTTTATTTATATTCAGAATATGGAATTATTATTTATTGCTAGTTTGTTAGATTTGCAACTGCGCAATAAAGCCTCCAGCGAAGTTGATCTCAATTTTTTTTTATCTGCTCACTTTGGAGGAATATGGAAATTTTGAACCGATTAATTTTTTATTAGCAGGTCTCTAATAAAACATAGAACTGTATTAAGAAACTGAGAACATTGGAAATAGCAAATAGATTAAAATTTTCGGGCATATGAAAAGAATGAACGAAAACCGATTGGTCGAACCGATTGAAGAAGCTAAAAAATATCAGAGTACAAAGTCAGATTAAAGAGGAAATAACAGCACTCCATATTAAAGAAAAATTATACCAGGACACTGAAATATTCAGAAGATATATTAAGGACCTTGTAGTAGAAAAGAAGAAGAAAGAGGGTGAAGATTGACATAAGGGCGAAGAAAGAAATGAGTAAGAAGATGAAGAGAATTTGGGCTGATAGGAAAGCTAAGAAATAATACTGGAAACGGTCATTTGAGAAACACCTCATATCCAAAAAAGTAAATTTTCGGGAAATAAAAAAAAAACTGAGCTGAAAAAGCATATTTTTTTATTTTTTTTTATATGTTTCTACAGGGGTAAGCTAATTCTACCAAACTAAAATTTTATTATTTTTATTTTGGTATTTAAAAAAATTATAAACGTTGTTGGAGGTGTTTTGTTTCTCATATGACCGACTAAATGATATGTTATCAGGTATGAAATAAAAGTCAAAAGAATTCAAATTATTAATAAAAATCAGTATTTTATTTTTCAAATAATTTCTACACATTTTTCAAACATGCATATTGGATTTGTCTAGCCTTCACCAACAATTTAATACGTCTAACTTAATTTTGGCCAAAAATGGACATGAGGTGTTTCTCAAATGGCTGATTCAATAATCATTATTTCAAGCAATAAACTAGAATAAGATAAGAAGTAAATCATGATTATTACTACAACAATAAATAAATTATTGGTCCTAAGAAACACCACTTGACGTAGTGGACCGGCTTGCTCGTATAAGAGCGCCTCAGCAATGATAATCAAATTAGTCTTACATACGTAAAATATTATTACATTACAAAAATTATTTATGCACTTCTGTGGAATTTCGAAATAATTAATTAAAAAAATCTTAAGTTTATTCAATACAAATAATAACTTTTTGTTTTGAAAATTTATTATTTTGAAAAATAAAAAGTACTTGACTTTTTGTAAGAAGTACCAATGAAAACAAAATTTATGTATAAATAAATTTTATCTCTTGTTCTATGAATTCACTTAAACGTACAACATAGTCAACGACGGTATAATGATTTCATTATATAATAACAAAGTTAATTAGTTTATTTACAATTAGTTGTGTTCAGTGTCTGGATTGCCATTTCCATTATGTGCGCTTTCTTCTCCTTCTTATATAACAATAATATAAGTTATATATGTATAACATGTTATAATATGTATACATCTACAATCCTGAAATCTTTTTTTATCAATGTCCTCATTTGTGGAGAGAATCATTGCACCTTAATATTAACAGTTTTAACTCTAAACGAAAGTATGAAACCATAAAATAGCCTAATGGCGTATTCTATGTAGCTTTAAAAACTACAATTCTATTGTCTTTTTATTAATGATGTAATTTTAATAAACAATCTACATTTAAAAGCCATGGGTAAGTAGCTTATAGCTTATAGATGTATATATTACAGTTGTACGATTCAATAAAATAATTTAAAAAAATATATAAAACTCTAGGGGATCCTCCATGTTCAAGATGATATTACATTAAAACCAAACTTTGATCCTTGAAAGCCTAGATTTCTTTTAAGTACTTTTGAATATTTTTAAAAATAAATATACTTAATTATGTTTCCAAATAACATCTACAAAACCACACAAAAACTCTTTTTTTAAATTTTATTTTAAATATTTCAATATATCTCTTAATTAAATTATGAAAATGGAAAATTTATTTTATAAGATCTATTAGTATGTAAACGCATTCAATTTTAATAAACCAATAATTTTACATAGAGAGAAGAGTACAATTAAAAGGAAATTTTTAGAGGCTTTGTTCATAAATGGCGAATTGGAGAGTACAGTAAATGATAGAAAAGAGTAAATTAGTACACTGTATTCTTCCATTATTTTAAATTATAAAAAACCATAGAACATACGATGCATTATGCTCTATAAACAAATATGATAGAGTTAAATAACCTGACCCCATTACCAACTAATAGATCTTATAAAATAAATTTTCCATTTTCATAAGTTAATTAAAAGATAAAATGAAATATTTAAAATAAAATTTAAAAAAAGAAGAGTTTTTGTGTGGTTTTGTAGATGTTGTAACACAATTTAATATATTTATTTAAAAATATATTCAAAAGTGAATTATAAGAGATCTAGTCATTCAAGGATCAAAGTTTGGTATTAATGTAATATTATCTTGACCATGGAGGATAGATGATCCCCTAGAGTTTTATAGAAAAAAAATATTAAAATGAACGTGACTTTGAGGTATCTATACTTAAGTTATTACTTGTTATTTTGGACACTTTATTATATTTATTAAATTATGTATTTTAGTATTGTTATTATTATTTTTCCACTGAATTTTTAGTCTTATAACTTTTCTAAAGTTATATAAATTATTTGTACGGATGCAGAAAACTAAATGTAACAGATTGAAAATGACACAGTGTTGTCGAAACGTCTCAAATGACCAATAAGGATTAAGAATATATAATGACTGGAAAATGGTTTTCTCTTTCCCAATGTAAAATGTTTTCTACTTGTCTTGACTGTTGTGGGAAATATATATTTTGATTCTTGAGTTCCAGCCACTTCTTAAATTTCTTTTTTATAAATTATAACATCTTACACTTGTCAATTTATATTTATTTTATTAAAATTAAAAAATATTTTATTTGAAAAGAAAAGATATGACCAGGACCGGGAGTATATTTATTAAGGAGTATATTTATTTAAGTAAGGAGTATATTTATTTTAGTGTGCCATTTAATGTTTTTATCGAACGTCGCCATAGAAATAATACCAGGACAAGAAGGGACTGGAACTCAAGAATCAAAATATATATAAAAAGGTCAACTATTATTATTCAAGAAGAATAAACATCATTAATTGTATACTAATATTAAAAGTTCAGCAGCTCAATTTGTACAGATGAGATACTAAGCTGCTGGTTCAGGGTTCAAAACCGGCAGTGACAGATAAATTATTTATTCCGTTAATAAATTCAGCCGGGGTCGATCGTGTTCGAAGGTCGATCGCAGACCTTCTGTGGGTCCCTCAGCCTGTATAAAGATGGCATGTTTAATGATTGGGAGAAAGAACTGCTATTCGGCTCAGTACCAGCGGAACCACTTTTTTGCACAACAGTTGGCAAAGAAACTGTACATCCTCTATCTCGTAACCCAACACCTTTGGTGGAATATGTTACATGTTTTTTGGTTTTTATGGTGATATAATAATTAATTATCTCTGTCGGAGAAAGCGCTCCGTTATGTACTTCGATATGATGTAGATTATTGTTTATAATAAGGGAGTATTGTGGATATAGACAAACAACATAGCGTGAACATATCGAAGAGAGAGGATAGGACTAGACGAGCCGGCCACAGAGGCAAATCGATGGGGCGCTAGCCTTTGTCCGCGCTAGTATGTAATTTAATTTTGTTATTATCAAAGCCTTAGTTAACCGTCCCATAATAGGTAATAATCATTCCCCTTCACACCTCGCAACTCCACAATATACCCTCCCTTTTCGGTATATATTACTATTTATTTTGCTGTTATTATTGGTGAAAAGTATTTTATTGAGGTTCGGACGCACGTGTCTTAATTTGTAAAGAGTTTAAAAGGTAAGTAGGGGCATTTGTTTATTCATTTAACGCAAATTTATGCTGCTATGGAGGATGGGCATACCTCAAGGCCAACGTAAATCAAGGCTTCAGGCTACCGAAATGTGGTTTCTTAGGTAAAAGGGAAGACCAGAAGAGACCGAATCCGCAATGAAACAATAAGGACACATCTCAAGACAGTTCCAGTCACTGAACGAATAGAGCGGAACTGGCTCAGATGGTTTGGACATCTGTTACGTATGGAGCCAAGCCGCACCATTGCATACAATTCTAGAGTAGAAGGCAAGAGATTGAGAGGAAGACCAAGACTGGGAAGACGGTGTGAAGGAGGCCTTCAGGAAAAGAGGAATGAATTGGAACAGAAGAAGTGTGCTGGTACAGAACAGAGACGACTGGGTCAACCTCTATAAAGAGTCTCCTCACACTGCTTAGGCGGTAGGCGAGGATAAAATATTATGATGATGATGATGATGGGTAATGGCACGATTTAAGTGGGAGTCCTAAATCGTGGGAGTGCCTGATATCGTATATACTCCCATTTTACGCCCCATCCAACGGGAGTATTTGACGGCACAACTAAGATTTTTTTATTCCCTTCGAAAAATCCTAAGGCCACATGGGGGGGGCTGAGAATCCACGAACATAAGGTTGTTATGCTAACCAATTCACCACAGGTGACCCCACTTTTAAAAATGTATGCAACGTTGTAGGTTCAATTAATTTTTTAATCTTTCCATACCAATCTAATTATTAAATTTTATAGATTAACGAAAAATGATTTTGCCATTTGGAACCAGATGACTAAGTTCAGGAATTCTAAACAGAAAAAATAAACATTTTGCTAAAGACAAGTATCAAGATAACATTGAATAAAAAATGTTTATATTGATATCATATTTTTTGAAGTGCAAACTTATGCTTAATATCAGTATACGTGTAAAAAAAAACCAAAAAAAAAACCAGTTGATATATAATATATAAATGCCATATTATGTTATAGATATTTTTATAGTTGTTTATTAATAAGTTTAGTATTTTATACATATTTTTCTAATTAGATTTTATAGATATTTTTTACTTTAAGAATAGTGCTTTAATGTATGTTTATATTCCCTCCATTTTTAATAAATATCATTAGCATGTAAAACTTTTAAAGTTTCACAACTATACAATTTATTAAGAATTAAACAATTTTTAACTGATTTATCTTGGTTTGACATTTAATTTCGTTCCTATCATAACCAAATTATTTTACAATATTTTTTCATTAAAATAAATTTATGTATTTTAACTTTTAATAAATTTAGATTTTTAATAAATAAATAAAAAAATCCCTCTTGATCCCTAAGACAAGTAACTCCCTTCATGTTGTCGGAGGATAATCCCTGTTTTTTCCCGCAACAGGTTGGAGGGCTGGGATTTTTCCCTTAATGACCCTTTTTCATTATTCATCCCCCGGGATCTCTTCTGCTTTTAAACTGTCCCTCTTTTTTTCCCTTCTTTTACAGGCACTTTAAGCGCCGGTGTAAATTGCAGCTCTTTAGCCTAAACCCTTCTGTAGCTTTTTAATTGCTCTTTTGTTTCGTTGAAATTTTTCAAGTGGTTCCACTTTTCTTCTTTTAATTTTAACTGTGTAGGCGATTCTGTTAAAACAAGATTGTTTCAGACAGTTTTATTTATATATTTTTTAATATACAAGATTAATTATTTTTTTAAACTAAGTGTGTAATATTTATTTCGTGTTTTACACGAATATTACGATTTTTATTAAGACTGGAAGTACACACACAAGCATTCAAGAGATATTCCCACAGTACTTTGTCGTTTCTTAAGAATAATTATTTATTTGACAAGTGAAGAAAGTGCCACTTTATTACACCAGAGTGAATTTTACGAGGGTGTTATAAGCACTTTCCCCACGTGTTAAATATTACATTTTTTCTGCAACCATTTAAAAATTAAGAAATTAAAGGTAAAACTTTAGATTTGTTAAAACTATACTAGCGCTATCTATTACAATTTTCTATTACTAACCATGCAAATTATAACTCTAGGACGGTTTACTCATTGAAACATTTATTTGTTATTATTTAGAAAATAATATTCTGATAACGCATACAAAAATAAAATAAACGTATATTATTATATCTTGATTTATATTTATATTTCTCTTCACATCTGAATCTTCATAAATCATCTTTTACCAAAAGCATCTAATTTATTGCCTGTTCAGCCTGTTCTTTTATGAATGGAGGAGTAAATTCTATGAATTTATAACTATCTGTTTCCATTTTTTTTTTTTTGTGGTCTGATCACTGATTTAATGCTTTTTCTCCAAATGTATGATGTGTGAAGGTTCTAATCCATTTAATGTTATATTAAATATTTCAATAAAATCGCTTCAAAATAAATAAAATCTATCTTGAATTAAATACAAAATTATTTATTTTAACATTTTAGGAATATAAAATGAATAATATTATAATACCGCCATTTAGCATTTAAAATAACAGAGTGCTGATTGTCAAATTCGATCTTGGTGGCTGTTACTTTCCACACCAGTTTTAGTTGAGTAATGGGTAGGATTACTCAATGGTTGTAGGCCTATTAAGAACATACGAATATCATTTTACTTTTCTTTTCACTTTTTAGTTTTTCTTTTCTCCCAGTATTTTCTCATCGTTTCTTTCGACCACGCAGTACCCGTTTTTCTTTATTTTCCACAAGAACCTCGATTTCTGTTAATTTTTTTCCATACTGTTTTCTATCTGGGCAGTCTAACATGCCATCTTATGCTCTTGTATTGACGGATTCTGTCAAAGATCCAAAATGATTTTTTTGTTTAGTCCTACCATTTACCCGTAGTAAATAAGTCTTCTGATTCTTATAATGCTTTTATTATTTATATATAAGCAGAATTATCAGACTTCTGTTGTTTACTTTGTCATGTTCTAAAATTGTAATGATATGATATTAATTCTTTCTTTTTTTTTAAATATATACAATCACTTTTTATTGCTAGTATGGGAGCGGAGTGGCTCAGCGGTAGAGCACTGAGTTGCCTTGCTGAAAATCATGGTTCAAGTTCCGCTGCAGGCAAGACTTGTTTTTAGTCTGTTATCAGCCGGAGATGGATCATTCATGATTTAGGACTCTCCTAGGGCTCACATAGCCTCTTTAAAGTGGGTACCCAAAATAAGGGGGAAAATGCTGACGGTTGGGCGTGATCTAGGATAAATCACCTCCCTGCACAACCGTTGTCCATGAAACAGTAGTATCTCTACCATGCACTGAACCCCAGACCCTTCACGGATCGTAATGGCACAGGTTTTTTTTTTACTTTCACTTTTTATTATTTATGAATTTTAACTTGGACACTCGGGATCCCATTGACGAATGGTTGAGAAATTTTCAACTAGTAAAAACAGTTTAATTCATAACGTTTCATTTCTCCTTTCTACCTAGATATGAAACCGTAAAAACCACAATGAACAGCAGGAATACCCAAATAATGCAACAAAACCTCATAAAAAAAAAAGTTAGTATACTGTGCTTATGGCGTACATTTTACATTGTCAATAAAGGTACTAAAATGTATTAATGAAAATAAATTTATCTTTAAACAGATATTGAAATGGAATAACTATTTCTATCGCCTTTATGTACTTAAAGACTAGGTACTTTTATCGGAATAAATGATTAAAAAATGGTACTTTGTATAGTTATATGCCAGTAATAATTGGTAGTAACTATAATAAATATCAGTAACAAAACTTAAAATAAATGTGTTTTGATTTACTTTAAATTTCAGACGTTCATTTATGAGAATTTTCAACAATTAATTTGTTTCATTTATGTTTAAAAAGTACATTAATGTATCATTAATTACTTTTTCCCATTTGTCAGTATATTGCGACTTATATTATATTATATGCTAAGTGATTTGCGTCATCTTTTACAATCGGAATGGTGATATATCATATAATAACATTCCAAATAAACAGGATAAATTTAACCCATTTTAATAGGACAAGATGGAAACATTGTGATAAAATAGGAAATTCGATATCGTGTATTCACAGATCAATTTAATTTAGGTTTGGCATGAAGTGAACAAATAAGTGATTTTCTATGTATTGTAAACTCGAACCGAATTGGAAAATTAATTTATCGAATACAGGCCTATTAATCTTAACAGCGCCACGGAAATGTCAAAACAGATATAAAATTGTTAATCAAACGGGGTCATAAACTGATGTCAATAGGCTTTTGAAATGTTTCAATGCATTATTATTATTGCTATCATGTTACAAAATAGAATAACTTTTTTTCTAGGGGTATTAATTTATTTAGAGCACTGAGTTGTCATGCCGAAAATCCTGATTCGAATCCCGCTGCTGGCAAGACTTTTATTTAGTCTGTTAGCAGCCGGAGACGGACCTTATGGGATCTTGAAACAACCTCTTGGGGCTCACCCTGTCTCTATAAAGTGGGTACCCAAAATAAGGAGGAAAAATCTGCCGGTTGAGTGTGATCTAGAGAAGTTATCTCCATCCAGAACCACTGTCCTGGAAACAGTACAGTCTCTACCATGTACTGAACCACATACCCGTTCACGGGATGTACTGGTACAGGTTTTTTTTTATTAAATTAATTAATTTATTATAATTTTACGAAGGACCTTTTTATTCTTTATTTCCGTGGTATTTAATTGACTAGAAATTGAATATAATAAATATTACTATCAAAATTATTCTTTACACAGTTTTATTTGAAAAGAAAAGATATGCCCAGGACCGGGACTCGAACCCGGGTCGCCCAGATCGCTAATCTGGAACTCTACCAATTGAGCTATCCTGGAAAAATCAGGTTCGAGTCCCGGTCCTGGACATATCTTTTCTTTACAAGTAAAAATATTTAAAAATTAATAACTAATAAAATAAAATATTCTTTACACAATTGATAATTACTCATTTATTGGAAAGGGAAATTCATTTACGAGCAAAATGCATTTTTTTAATGAAATTTTCAACTGAAATGTAACAAGACAACAAGTAAATATAATGAATGATGCGTAGTGAAATAAGATAAAGGCAAGTTGAAAAAAAACCCACTGGTAGTTCTCAGATAAGGAATTCATCTCAGAAGGTCACGAGGCCATGTTCTTTTTAGACGGGAAAAGATTTTAAATGATTTGTTCTGAGTGATAATTTGTCATGAAAGGGTTGATATCAGGTTCGGGATAAAAGATTAACAAAATGGACATTTATGTAAGTATGGATGACTATATTCGTAACAAAGTAAGCAACATTGAGGATTTTACAAAGGATTTTGGATTGTAACGGTTGAATACGAGAGGAATTCGCCAGCTTAGAGGATCCCCAATACTCGGTAAATCGGAATTTTCTTATAACTGTCGTGTATATTAGTCTTTTGTTATTTGTAGCTTAGAGCGTTTGTCCAGTAAGTGTTTAAGTAGATTGAAACGGCGAAAATGTACTTTATGAAATAAAAACAATCTTCAGCTATAAGCCTTCCCGAAAGCTAACAAACAACGGGTTTATTTGAGCCAAAGTACATTTCAAAAATATCATTGGAACTTAATTATCCTAATCAGTTTTAATGCTTCAATAATATTCAAGAAAGAACATAAGTTTCTTATTTTCTTTCCGAATTCGCATGACAGTCCATTAAATTTGTATAGGATTTGCCTATGAAAGTTTTAGGTTTTTACCTGGTACTTTCTGCATTGTCGATGCGTTTATATTATAAATTGAAATCACTAATTCCATTATCTAATGTACAATGGCTGGCTATCTTAGGCAGTTAGCTAAGTAATGAAGGTAACTTATGGGTCAGCTAAATTCATGTTATGTATAACATTATGTAATTCGAACGGCCAGGCAAAGGTCAGCCGGCAATTATCATTTAGCAGCCTAAGGCGGATCTGATTTTACAATAAATGCCTGGATAATATATATCTATATCTATCTGATATCATTCTAATTTAGTTGATGCAGTTTAATTTAACGGATGTTTAATTATTACAATTAATGTCATTAGAAGAGCCTATTTGATTAAACTACTCGTTCAATGAGTGATTTTGTCAATTATTGCATAATGCAATGCAATTTTCTAAATCGTCCTTAATAAGCAGTTGATCAGAATTAATGCCTTTTAGACTGATGCAGATAAATAGATGAGATTATAAAATATAAAAAATGTCTACGCTCCTTACAGAACTAGCAATATGAAACAAATTTTATAGTTTATATGTATTCCTTCCTCCTACATACTTTTTAATCATTCGCTCCTTTCTAACTGGCAGAACATTTAAAGTAAATCACAATGGTTCCTACTCTTCCCTTTATTCCCAGTCTGCTGGTGTTGCTCAAGGTAGCATCCTCGGTCATATCCTCTACACAGTATATACAGATGACATTCCAACCCATCCTAACACCTTCATCTCCACGTATGCTGACGACACATGTGTGTTATCAGTTAATAACGACCCAATTTTGCATCCCAATCCCTTCAATCACATTTATCAAGCTTCGAAGAATGGTGTCGGAATTGGAGAATTAAAATCAATTCCAGCAAGTCCCATCAAATTACCTTTACCCTTCGCCGAAAACCCATGGCTTCCTGTCCTACTGTATCCTTTAACAGTACTCCACTTATCCCTGTTGAACAGATTCGCTACCTAGGGCTCAACTTAGACAAACGTCTTACTTGGAACCCTCACACAAGACTGAAAAGACAAGAAACAGCTAGACGCTTCCGATTACTTCAACACATACTAGACAAACGCTCAAAGCTTCAGATCAATTACAAAAGACTTATTTATGTGACTGTTATAAGACCTATATGGACTTACGGAATTGAACTATGGGGCTCCACCAAACCATCGAATTCCTCTCGTATTCAATCCTTGCAATCAAAAATCCAGCGCAAAACCCTAAACGCTCCTTATTTTGTCACAAATAAAACCATCCTTAACGTTCCATATATTACCGATTTAGCCCATTCCAAATAATTATCATTCCATAATAGACTCCAGGTCCATCCAAATCCACTAATTTCCATGCTTGCATCCAATTCCATTCCGGACAATCCTCCTAGGCGTCTGAAGAGAAGATGGCCCCGGGACCTTCTATTATAGAAATGTTATTAGAGTACTGCCAGTGGTTAGTGCCTCTACATGTCCTATCATGAATCTAGTTAGTCATATAGCCCTTGTACTAGATGTATATATTACAGTTGTACAATTCAATAAAATAATTTAAAAAAAAGAAAGTTTATATGTGGTTTCCCTAGGATAAGAATTCGATTCAGGTCTAATCAGTTTCCATTGTAAGGATTATTTAAGCAATGAATTGTTTGAGTCGTATCTCCAAAACTTCAAAACATTCTGTATTGTCTAGCGTTTAGATATATCAAAATGTTCCACGTAATAAGTCAGTTAGTTGATTTCAAATTCTACTTTTATATAAAAAAATATTGATTTTTTCGATATTACACGTCTCTTACCAGAGATGCAAGCTAAAGTTACCACAGTTTTATTAAGAAAATGGCTTTTGATTAAAATAATAACGAGCCCGTAGATGCTTTATTTTGATGCCTGCGATCTGAGACGCAATTGAAAAGAATTGAATTTATCAAGACTCCGGGAATTAGAAATATAAACTATCAAATTAAAAAATCTATAATTTATTACTGTATGGATTCGTTATTATAATTTATGGATATAAACGTTTGTAATAAAATCTAAGGTTTATTAATGCTGATCCAACACTTGAATGTGTGAGGAGGATAAAGAAACAGTGAAATGCTGAATTTTTTTTTTTTAGCATTTAACATCACTTTATGCGGCTTTGGCTAATCGGGACATGCTACACTGAGAGTCCTATCCAATTTTAATTGGGATAGGGATTTCTAACGAGTAACTAAGGTCCGGAATCCCCATTTAACGTCCCTTCCGAAGGACGGCATAACTAAGGATTTTCTACTTCCTTAAAAAAATTCTAAGGCCACCTGCCGGGCTGCGAGCCCCCTGTCTTGGGCATAGTAGGTTGTTATGCTAACCACTCTGCCATAGGTGACCCTCCAAGGATTTGGGTTTTAGCTTTTTGGGGTTTCCAAGCCTTTTATAATTATTATTATTATTAAATCATCTAATTAAATTTCAAATTAAATCTTTACCGATCGTTTTTCCAGTTCCTGGATTGGTTAGCTAATTTGCAACACTGAAGGGTGCCCTAAATACGACCACCTCATCTACTCCTTCTGGCTTACCACCTGTTGGAACGGCCTAATAATCCCTTCCGGGAAAAAAAAGTGTCCCGATTTTTCCACGTCCAAGAGTGGCCATTGATTAGGTTTTTTCACTGACACGGCGGAAAGGGGGAAGGTGAATCTGTTATTAATGGTGGTTACCTGTTGACTCAGTGTTGTCTGTGTGTGAGGGGAAAAAAAATCCCCCACTTACTTCTACCTCGGTTCCCTTTTTTTTTTTTGCCAGAGCGGGTTTTTTTCCATACAACAGGTGGTTACTCTACCCAGTATGCTAGAGTTTAATTGCTCCAGTAAACTGTTCCCGGTTTGTGGTTTACCTCACATTTCTTAATGGAAATCGGGTTTTAAGAGACTTAAGATTCCTAAGATTCGACATTTTATTTATATATTTTATTGTTTTACTTTGTAATTACTTGACCCAAGAAGGTGCTAAGAGCTTATTCCCAGCTTTCACCAGTATTATTATTATTATTATTATTTGGGAAAGTACACATAAAGTAAGTTGTTCGAAGCTGTAAGCTTTTGGTGTGAGCTTCCTTTCTCACTTGAGACCATGCTGTTCCTCTCTTCTTTGATTTCTCAACTTGATCGACTTGCCACTTAAGAATTTTGAATCTGCAGACGAATTTTGGATGTAAAGGGGTCCGAGATCTGAGATTTCGCCCATTAATTGAACTTTGGATTTAGTGTCCATCAATGCCAGTTTCATGATTTAAAGTTTATTTCGGTCTAAACCCTGTTCTTTTGATACTGATATTTGATATTTACCTGATAATTCCCAATTTTCAGTTCTAGGTCTATTGTGCTGTGTTGAGAAGGGACTGGAATAGAATTTTGTAAACTACTAATACCAGCGAGATTCCCATGTAGTATTTTACGCCTGTTCTATCTCCTTTCATGTTAAGGGGATGAATGAATGCACTTTTCCGTTCATATGGAATATTTTACGCACCTTCACTCAACAGAACTACATCCTCCGCAAAACCTCGCACAGATATTTTATTACCATGATTCAAACCTTTTGCTGTGCATCACCGAAAAGGATTTGAACCTTTATATTTAAAATATTTTTCTTATAAATTATTTTAAAATATTGGTTATCGCTTGGAGTTAACCATTTACAGTCATTTATATAGGAAGCCATTAATCGTTTCCTTACAGAACTTATGGGTAGAACCCTAGCAATACAGCCCTCAGCAGGGACAGAGGGGCGAAGCGCAGGCATGCGCCCAGGAGGGACTCCTCTTCGCAAGAGATGCCGTCGAACAAAGGAGCCTACAAGAGCTATGGCCACCGACGAGATGGTTTTCCTCCGAGGCATGATATATTCGGACCATGTCCGACCCTACTCCATCAAGGGACAATGTCTTTTGATTTGTGCCGGAGCCACTAACTCTCGGCCGATGACAATGGCGTCACTGCCACACTTTCGTCTATCTTAGCTCTGTCCGTCTGGACTCGATTGTATGTCAGCCCTCGGAGGCAGGACGTCCTTCCTCAATGCGGATGGGCTCGCCCTTCCAGGATCTCATGGTCGTGAAATATTAATGATAGATTCTGGGTATTCTTTAATACTTGAGGGGTAATAGTGAAGTAAGGAAGTTATTTCCTCTTGTTCGGGCGCCACTCATAGGCTTAACCTTAAATTCCGACGCTAGTGCCTTCGTGTAAGAGTTTCGACGAAAGAAAATGTATCACGAAGATATAATATACAGAGAGTAGAAAAATAAATTTATTCTGGAACCAGGACCCTTAAGAATAACACTTGAGAACAAAATTAATAGAATATATACCTGGGATAGAGGCTGCTTTATAGTTTTTACATAATTACTAGAAAAGTAATATAAGCTAAAAGGTATGCTCTGGTCAACAAAATTTAAAATAACAAGAATTAAGCTGAAAAAACAACAGCAAAATGCTCGTTAAGTAATATAAGATTTCGTTTTAAGTGAAGAAAAATTACAGTACTTCTGATGGATATGAGTTATTAATTATCACTGATTAAAGAGATTCTGGGTTTAAAGAGGAAAAGGATGGGTTTGAAAGTGGATAAGCAAGAAGCATGGTGGATATCAGGTGGGAGTAAGTTCCAAAATGTGTTAGAAGGCAATGATCGAAAGTTTTAGTTGGAACGAATATAAAGGTCGGAAAACCGAGATCTTATGCCCTGGGATTGGATAGAGGATTTGTATTGTATAGCAGACTATTGTACGAGGGAGGTTGAGAGTTGATAGTTTAGTAAAAATATTTAAATAAAATTTAAATTTATATGATAATCATATGATAAAGTAACAATAGTGCCGAATCAAGCTAGGTTCTAGCCCTTAGGTTAAACCCTTGAGAAGTTGCAATTCTGCAAATAACTCCCACAAGTCATTGTCGGAACATAATTTCATGTTCATTACTACACTTCTTCCGAAGTTATATTTGTTGGAAGAATGACACCGCTCCGACCTCTGTCTTCGGAAGTTCCTCACATCTGCCTAATGTTTTATAAATTAAACCACTTATTAACCGGGCTGCAGATAGAATGATGCATGCGCATTTTCTGAGATGCATCGCAGGATATTCTATGTATTATGATAATTAAAATTTCTTCACATAATGATGACGACTAACCTAATTATACCTATTAATTACGTCTCAACAATTAAATAATTGATGAGGACGATTGTGAACCGAGTAAGATTTACTCCCCCTATTGAGGACGATTACTGGTAGAGACATGATAAAGACGATCAACATCTACAAGACTCAGGCTAGGATTTATGGAGGTATGCGAAGCTTAAGTGGCCCGATGTGATATATGCACCTGGACACCTGGCCAAATCATCACCCCAATCATACCTGACATTATTGGCTTCTGACCATCACCTCAAGGGCATATATCTTTTCTATTTGACACCTCCTAGAGTTATGGTATTAATACAATTTACGATTAACGTTAAATTTATTGTTATCATATCTGACCGTTGATAATATCTGGCGAAACCGCTTATATGGAGTATTTATCAAATAATTAATAATAATAAGGCTTGGAGAACCCGAAGGCTCGATGCTGATACTACCAATCTATGCTTACAGACTACCCAAAACCAAATCCTCCAGATCACTCTTAGCGCAATCCTTCCACCCACACCTAAGACGTTTACCAGTCGGCACAGCGCTGATTACCTCTTTAGGAATTCGTTCCTTATTAAGCCCAGCAACTTTATATGTTCATCTTAATCTTTGAGACAAAAGATAGGAGCATAGTAATGTCGAGAACTAATAATAACAAGAATTTCTTGTGTTTAATCGTCACTTTATTTTCTGATTGAATGTTTTTTCTATTTATTCATAGACTCTTAAACTTCTCGACGTGTTCAAACTTATTCAGATAACATCTGATACTTCCTACAATATCAATGAAATTTTCCCCTTTTTTTTGTAAGTAACCATGTACTTGGTCCTATCAGAATTTACTTTAAGCAATATTTGATTACCTGCACTCATCGACGTTTCTTATTTAGGTAATTCAGTTTTAGCGTCTTCATCCAACTGCACTAAATCTTCCGCAAACCTATGTACGGATATTGTACTATTTTGATTTAAAAATAACTAATTAAGAAATTATTTTTGAAGTACGAACGATGCACTTAAGTAAATTTGTTGTGTATCATTATTCAGGTCAACGATTCTTTTTTGTCTGGTCTGGTTCTTTTAACTCTTTAAACATTAAACAATTAACTCCTACGACTGTTTTTATGAGTTTTATAGTCTTCGAATGATATTTAACATAAATGGTTTTTAGTTTTTCTGAAGAATCCGTTCTGAATGAGGTAAATCGATTAATAGGTATAATTAGTTTATTTACGACATAGTACATACCAAATACATAAGAAATAGAAATTGAAAAACTAATAACTAATTAAATTAAGGTACCGTAATAATACACCTTTTAAGTTTCATTTTGAAATAATAACCACTAAAACCAATAAAATAATAAAAGATATTTTTAGATCCAAATGGACTTATAGCACTTTCAAATATAACAGCTCAAATAATTATTTCGGCAATTCATTTGCATCATTAATAATTAAACAACGTTGTTTCTTCTCTCAAAAAACATGGCTTTCCTGGGACGCAAGAAGTATCACTGTCAGATTTTAATGCTTTTAATTAAAAAAAGTAAATTTGAAAAAAAAATTCGACTCTCTGGTAATATCCAAAAGTAATCAAGAGAATGGGTGAGATGCACAGCGTACATTTACATGAGCGTATGTAGGGCGGGTAATGCAGCTTTACGCTTCGTATGACCGTTTCATAAAATAATTTTTGCGACAGAGAGGATTCATATTTTAACGAATATGTAAAACTAACTGTTGATGGAAACAAATAACAGGATTCAGTACTTGCGTCGGGCACTTTAGAGTATAGAGGGTGCATGATGAAGATTGACAAGAGGTAGAGAATTCTGCAGGAATTAAAAAGATATCCCTGAACAATGTTCAAACTCGTAGGAAAACTATGAAAAATAGTTATGATGAGCTCGAACATAATTAATATTAATTTTATAAATATCCGAAAATAAAATAATATTTAAAATTTTAGATCTCTCCCTTAACAAAATGGTGAGGCATCTTTCTAGAACTAGAAGTAAAAAAATTAAATAAATATTTCAATATTTGACATTTTTTGCAGAAAGGCAACATTATATATGGTGATATAAATCTATAGTCTATATACATATACTTTAGAGTATTTTTATAATTTGGACTGAACGAGCTAAAATATTACACTCACAATGTTTTGTTTAAAAAAAATTATTTTATTGAATTGCACAACTGTAATATATACATTTAGTACAAGGACTATATGAATAAATAAATACATGACTGGACATGTAGAGGCACTACCCACTGGCAGCACTCTAATAACATAGAAGGTCCCGAGGCCATCTTCTCTTCAGACGCCTAGGAGGATTGGCCGGGATGGAATTGGATGCAAGGATGGAAACTAGTGGGTTTGGATGGGCCTGGAGTCTATTATGAAATGATAGGTATATGGAATGGGCTAAATCGGTAACATATGGAACGTTAAGGATGGTTTTATTTGTGACAAAATAATGAGCGTTTAGGATTTTGCGAAGGATTGAATACGAGAGGAATTAGATTTTTTGGTGGAGCCCCATAGTTATTCCGTAAGTGCATCTAGGTCTTATAACAGTCAAATAAATAAGTCTTTTGTAATTGATCTGAAGCTTTGAGCGTTTGTCTAATATGTGTTGAAGTAGTCGGAAGCGTCTAGCTGTTTCTTGTCTTTTCAGTCTTGTGTGAGGGTTCCAAGTAGGATGTTTGTCTGAGTTGAGTCCTAGGTAGCAAATCTGTTCAACAGGAATAAGTGGAGTACACAACTCCACCCTACCCTGTACTATTAAGGGATACAGTAGGACAGGAAGTCATGGGTTTTCGGCGAAGGACACTCACAATTTAAAAAAAAAGAAAATTAAGTTTGTTTGCTTTTGTTGTAAATATTTCTTAATAAAATTCCTTTCATACTTTTGATCCATTAAAATAGTTTCTAAATTAAAATTGAATGCCGCATAGTGGAATTTATTCAATTTTCTAGTTGTGTAGTTGACCAGTTGCTAATGTATCTTTGGAGTGTACGCACTGGCTACAGCATTATCAGGCTAAAAAAAAAAAATGGAAAATAAGAAGATTGTAATTAATTGTTTACAAGAATAAGTTTCTATCATACTAAGAAAGCAAATGCTGGGCTCTCACTATCTAGCATAAACACCAATTGCAGGTAATTGAGAAGCACTATTTGGGAAATTCTGCGACAGCATAGTAAGACTTAAAATTGAAATTGGAATGGATACAAAAGGGAAGACAAGGAAGAAGTGGAAGGAAAAAGTCAAGGAGACCTCCAATAAGTGGAACACAGACTGGAGGAAGAGAAGAGAACTGGTTCAGGAGAGAGACAATTGAATCAGGTTATACAAGTGAACCCCTCATCTTGTGTTCCTTAAGAAGAGGAAGATAGAAACTAATATATATATATATATATATATATATATATATATGTAATATACCAATGTTTTAACGGATTGTTAATTTAGTTACATTCACACTTAGTTACAGTTTTTGGCTATCGATTAACTCATGTACTAATGTATTTTATTAGAAATTGATTAATAATCCTTTAGTATCTTTTAATTTTTTTAAACTTAAGAAATATTAATAAATATTAAATAATAAAGACAATAATTACTTATTCGATTGTCCATGTGTGTAGTCTTATACCTCAGTGGGAAACAAGCAACTCAAAATACAAAAAAAAAGGTTTTGGAAGCAACGTTTAAGGAGTTAAACCATATAGAATTAAAATCCTTAAGGTGGTAAGTATTTTTTTTATCATCATGACAGGATGAAAAAAAAGACCTGTACCGCTTTAACTCATGAAGGGTCTTGGGTTTAGTACGCGATAAGCACTGTACTGTTTCTTGGACAACGGGTGTGCAGGAAGATAGTCTCAACACCAGGTTTTCCCTAATTATGAGTACACATGTTATAGAGTCTGGGTGATCCCTATATGGTCTCTAGATGCCGAAGACTCCATCCATGTTGGATACAGAATGATTAGTTTACATGCCACTGTTGGATTCGAATCTAAAACTTTCTGCACGGCAACTCAGTGCTCTTCCACTATTGTAATATAAAATAAAATAAAAAATAAAATTTAATGCAACACAAAGTATAAGAAAGAGTTGAGTTTTAGTTTCAATCTAAACGTTTTAGGGAGAAAGGGTGGAGTTAATCAATCATGTGATTATGGACTAAAGATTTCCTTTCATACCTTCAATTCATTTAAATAGTTTCTTTATTGGAATTGGGGGGGGGGGCAAAGAGCGGACAATATATAATGTTGATATAAGCGTGGTACCCACGTAGGAAAGATTAAATATCTTATATACACGTATGTATCTCCATTATGCTTCCTAATGTTTTGAGATTACATAACTACATATTACCACTACAAGATTTGATCCATTAACTTTTTTTTAGGTATTGTAACCAGTTGACCCATTGCAGTGTTTGAACGTACATGTAAAAAAAAGTAATATGATCCAGTTGTATAGTATGCTCAATTTTTTTTTACAAGTTCGTGATGTAATTTTTTTTTGGATGGCATGGGGGAAGTTAATTTTTGCATTGAACCGTACATCTAATTGCTGCCCTGACATTGACGCACATTGAACGAGCGCAATTGCTCTGCCAAATACTCCCTTCATTGCGACCCCCCTTCGCATATCACGCAATTAGCAACGTCCTCCTCCCGACTTTCATTTGGCGGATGCACTTTGCAATAAGTGCAATTGAAATATTATCTAATTATCGGTCGAGTGGTCATTCCACGTCAAATTCACTGCACCTCTTCCGCTTCAATGGCCGTTTGTAATTGGAGTAGTTTCGGACAAAATGCACGTTCGATTCGATAGTAAATATTGTGGGAAAGCTTCCGGCAATTCGTAATGTGTCCCTAGTAATTGTAATTATGAAAAATTGCATTGCGATGGTTTCAGGCCCAACTGGGAGAGAGGCATTGTTAATATAATAACTTTTATCAATCAATAATATTGAAAACTAACATGAAGTGGTATCGAACAATACATTTCATGGGACAGTGAGATATACCAGATATTTTTAATCAATTTTATATTCACTATACTCAACCAAAAAGGAGGGGTGTTGCTTTTATTTAATCTTTTAGCAGCTTGAGATGGATTCTAGTGCTCAACTAGCTTCTATTAAGTGGATACCCAAAATAAAAGAAATAAAAAACCTGTACCACTACAACTCATGACGGGTCTGGGGTTCAGTACATGGTAGAGACTGTCCTGTTTCATGGACAACGGTTCTGCAAGGAGGTGACTTATCCTAGGCCACGCTCAAACGCCAGACCCCCCCCTTATTTTGCGTTCCATAATTTTATAATATTTTATAGAGGCTGGGTGTGCCCAAGGAGGGTCCTAGATCCTATATGATCCATCTCAGAGTAAATAAAAGTCATGACCTGCAGCGGGATTTGAACCAGGATTTCCGGCATGGCAACACAGTGCTCTGCCCTGAGCCACTCCGCTCCATACCCAAAATAAAGGTATCTATTAATTTTACTACAATTTCAACTTTAAAATTTAGTTATTGTGGCGTATTTTTTTTTTATAATTTTATAATTCTAGATAAATCTTGTGAATCGAGAATCATCCCAAAAAACGATCACAAATAAACAACCACATTTGAACATTCATTGAAATATGAATATCATTTCTTCTTGTAATTAGAGAATAAATTTTCCCATCTCACCTAAATTTTGATGAAATTGCTTTTCTGGGGGTAGTAAAAATGAGCAGAGTAACAAAATAGGAATTGGGTATTTAGAAATGATTTCCTTAAAATAAGTTGAACAAGATATTATTACCGGATTTTTTTTTCAAAATTTCTAACTCGAATGATACCACTCCCACGTGGAGTTGTCTCATCGAAATAAAATCTCATATTGAATTCTAAAAGGATGAGTGACTATTAAAATAGGAGATGTGGGAACTGAAGGACATTGGATTTGCATCGAACCTACTTGCATTATTATATAGAAACAAAATGATTAAAAAAGAATTATAAAAAATAAGAAGTATAATTCCATTACAATTATATTTTTGCGTGTTTGTCAAATGTATTTTAAATTATTTTATAAAGAACTTAATTATATTATCGAATTGTTGATATTTAATTTATTTTCATTGTATTTGAATTAAGAACGTAATAAAAAACACCGTAAATAAACAACCCAGGTAAGTAATCATAAGAATAGTACACAACAGTACTTTCAAGCGTTTTAATGTAAATTTGATTTAAAACTAAGTTAGAGTGTTAGAATATGATTATTCAACTGCTGAGTAAGGAAGAAATAATTGGGAACATATCTGGGTATCATTGGAATTGGTTGGATTAGTTGAGAGACTCTAGTACAGATTGCATCGGTGGATCTTAAAGGATTTGATCCTATCACTGTTGTAGCTCACATAATCCAAGTAACAGGTGATTTGGACTCGATTTATCTTGTTATAGGAATCCTTGTTGTTTAGAATAGTTGTTGCCATTATACATCGTTCGTGTCAGAGAGGATAATGCCTCGAAAGTTCAAGGACTTTTAATGCTTATTTGGCACAAGATGGATCAAACCGAGAAGCCTAAAGCGATAAGAAAGAGGAGATACCATACTTGTAAAATCTTAAAGTTGCAGAACATTGCATCAAGTGAGAACACCCTACAGAGTATATTAATAGCTACAACGCGAGCGCTATACCCGTACAGGTAGTTTTCTCTTTCAGCCTACTCTACGGAAGATCCCCTGCAGATTTTTTATTACCAGCCCATCTCGGGATGAAAGAAGTTATGTTTCATGAAAAGGAATAGCGCTTGGTACCTGAAGTACTAGGCTCTGCAAAAGGGAAGGAGGGATATGCTAATGTTCCCGCCCATTTCCCTCTGCGCAGCATAAATCAGGCGGGAACCTCGCCCACTGCCACCTCGATCCTGTACCCTATCTAACACTCTAGTCCCTCCAAGGAACTTATCGATAATTAATTTTTGTATCCGATCAAGGACATCCGGCCGTGCAGCCATCTGTCACCCCTGAGGACAGCTGATGTCTTTGTTGGTTTCCTTTGGTAGCGCACGGGAGAACGGCTCTGGTTTAATCGTTTTGTTTTATGCGGACACCTGTGCAACCTCAACATTCCAAGGCACGGGGGGGGGGGTGCGATGGGAGTTTAAAATTCAACGATTTCTTACGCAATGCCTCCTCCTATTTACCTTTTTGTCTGGAATATAAAATTACTTTAGAATCTCTTCTGGTCTCAACTTCCAAACAAGGGTAAAATGGTTCCTACTGAATCGGTACATTGCTTATTTCTCTTAAAGCTTCAATCATGTAATCTTTCTTCAAGGCTAAATTGTTGAATAAAATGAGGCTATCGTTATTTTGAATGCCTAATCTTTGCTTAAGGGAGGGGGGGGGGTAGTTAGTGTGTAGAGTGCTGAATTGCCATCCAGCTGTGGAATATTAATTATTTAATCTGTTAAAAGCCACGGATGGATCGCGTGGGATTGGTTCTCCTGGGGTTCACTCAACCTTTATAAAGCTTGATAAAGTGTCTTCGGGGAATCCTATCAGTTGAACGTGATTTAGGACGAATCATCTCCCTGCGAAAACTTTGTCTTAGAAGCAGTACGATTCGCTCTATGTAAGTTAATCAAGATTATTCAAGTGTTGGAGTCGTAACGGGATCTATATAATAGTACATAGGGTACACTTTTTTAAAATTCTTTTTATAATAAAGCTCATTGTATACAGTGAAGTTACATAAAGTTATTCCAGAACTAATAGCAAAGTTAAACTTATTCCCAAACTAATTCCTGTCTCAGTTACCGGCCTGTCGTGATTCATTTTGAAAATACAATACGTAAATATCATACTTGTATAAAAGATCTACTAAAAAGATTTAAAACATTCAAAATATGTTATTACGGATATGAGGCGTTCAGAATCAAACGGGAATAACTCCAAATTTCAAAACTTGACTTTTTCATATTTTTCGTTCGTTTGGTCAAAAAATGTATTATGCTCCCTAAACTACAGGTTCAGAACCGGGGTAAAAATATAAGAAATAAGCACAAAGTGTCGTGTTTGACAAAATATTGTAGCAAAGAATGTGGAAAATCAAGTTCTGAAATTATGGAATTATACGTTTATGATCTCGAACGCCTCATATGATGAATTAGCTTTAGAAATGTCTACTTCGGATTCTGCAAATAGAATAACACAACTTGACTGAAATTCGAAATCAAATCGGTACGAAAGTGTATATGAGTGTCATAAAAATGTCTAAAGAGACCACCGATGGTTGAGGCTTTAATTTAAAAACGGCAGTATATGAGGCAATAAAAGGCATCTTTTAACCGCCTCCTGATTAGAGCTTTTACAAGCTTTTTCACTTAGCCCTCACCCGCGTTTTTTCCTCCCAATCTCCTCGCACGATTTTCTTTTTTAACCACAGTCAATGACTGGCTTAGAACACGGCCAATTACTAAGGCTCTGTCATTATCGACTTATTTTAATTGCCGTTTTCTTTCCTACCGTGCGGTGTGTAACGTTTTACTGCACCGAAGTGTAAAAATGACGGAGATTTCTGTGCAAGTGTGAAAGTGCACGCTGAACCGTTCTGGAACATTCCAAACCTGCCAAATAATTTCTAGTATTCAAATTCTATTCAATCTATAATATTATCATAGTTATTTTTCACGAGATTAACGAGGTAGAGTAACGAAAGAGGTATATTTGAGTGATTAACATTTCTAATGTCTACAAAACCTGTACCATAATCATCAGGGAAGGGCCTTGGGTTTAGTACACGGTAGATACTGTAAGCATGTCTGGCTGCACAATCAGAAGTTGCTATTTAGTTAAAGAAGGATAAGGGGATTCCCACCTCAAAATAGTTTTCAGACAATCCTCAGCTGCATGAAACTTTTTTGCGATGCTAAGGACTTGGATCCGGGAAAGGTGTTAGGAGTTACAACAGTATTGAAATTAGAAGTAAGATATATAAAACTATTTAAAGAAGAATATAGCCATCTATAAAGAGTGATTGAAGTTTCAAATAATTGAATAGCCACAGAACCAGCGGGACTGGCATAGATGGTTTGAATCTCCCTTAAGCTAAAATCAACTTAATATAACTGCACTTATAATATGATTCATTTTGAGAAATATATCAGATTAACATAACTACAATACATTTATACATAATTTACAGAACCGATTCTCTTGGAATATAGTCTGACTTAGTAACTTACAGGAACTTGGAGGATGTGTTCTAGACTAATGCTTTAGTTTCAAATTTCAACATCGACTTCTATCATTCCCTTTTAAAATGTTTGTATTCGTCTTATTCCTGATATAAATCCTATGAGGTGTTCACTCTCATTAATCGAGATTCTTTAGGTTTAATATTGTAATTGTATAAAGGGTGTTTAATTCCTGATATGTTGAACTTCTTTCCTGCCCATGAAGCTGAATCAATAACACTAACTCTAAACTTAATTTTCAAACATCTACGAGTTTTAAACTTTTTTTTTTTGAATCCCTTAAATGGCAAATGTGGAGGGAAGTTTTCAATTTTTTTAAATCGCAACTAATCAAATAAAACGTGAATTATAATTTATTTTTCTAAACGGATGTTGATGACAACGCCATGATAGTTATTGTTAATAAATATCAGCTGTAACATAACTCGTGGAATCCTGTAAAATTCAATAAATTGCAGAACAAGTCAACGCAATAATAAAAATATCCTGCACTGCATCACTATTTATTTATGGGGGTTTCGGCATAAAAAAAATGTTGACGGTGGCAAAATTTCTTGATCTTTTATTTATACTTTTTTTTTGTAACGATAGTTTCAAACTGAGTCTCGCTGTTGTTTCGGGGTGTCCAATCCTACTACTCCAGTCATTCTCCAGACCTATTCTTGTTCTCCAGAAGGGTCTTGATTTTCATCACGACTGGAACGTCCAGTTGAAAATGCGCTATCGACCGCCTGGGTACAGAGTTGCAGCGGAGGTACGTGCTGTTGCCATGCTCACGTGGCCTCGTGCATCACCCGCCGTATTTATATGTCAATTACCGAACTGATTAATGATCCCAGGTCAGTGCGAGCCATCCCGGTCGTGTTTTATAGTCACTAATGTCAGGGATCTGGTTTAGATAATTTAATTCTGAGCTCTTCAATAATGACTTCTGGGCTCGATAAAAAAAGACAGACGCGAATCGGAATTTTCGAGGTAATGCTTCAGATTTCTTATAAAATATTGTGAAATTTTGGTAACAGAATTTTGAATGATGAGATTAAATATTATTCCACTTCAACAGATATATAAAAAATCCTGTACTGCTAAAATCCATAAAAGCTCTAGATTGTGGTAGAGATTGTACTGTTCCTAAGCCAACGAATGTCCCAGAAAATGATTTGGAAAGCCTGGTTTATCATTAGTATAAAAACGGTTTATAAAATTTTTCAATCATAAATTCCAAATTGTTTTTACTGTTACTTAAATGTTCAAATTGAAAATTTATGCAGATACATGCAATTCCAACGAGAGTACTGAAGGCTCCAAGCTCAAATCCAGCAGATAAATTATTTAATCAGTTAACAGAAAATAAAAGTCCAATTGAGACATCAAAACCCTCCTGGAGCTCACTCAGCTTTCCTAAAGTGGATACCCTAAATTAGGAGAAGACAAAACTGGGCGTAGAGCGCGCAGTTTCTACTATGTACTGAAGCCGAAACCTTTTCTGGGTTTTAGTGCTACATTTTTTTCCTCTCTTATAAAAACGATTACCATCTCATAATTTCTAAAGCCTGTCTAGAAAATGCTTATAAATTCAGAAATACGGAGAAATCAGTTATAGTTTTCTCATGTCAAGAAATTTTCAGGTAATAAGGTGGTCAAGATTTTTAGCCTGGCGATTCATCTTGACGGGTGAGTTGTCACAGTTTTCCTGTTAGTTAGAAAAACCCAAAAGTCTACAAATTTGGGTAAATGGTAAAATAGTGTTAAAGCATATTTATTATCTAAAATGGACTAGGTATAATATAAATATATTTTAAATAAACAAGAATGTGGATTTTGTCGACATAATGAGTCTCTTAACAGAGAATACCTTTATTCTTTTCAACGCCATCCATTATTCCCACTGAAATATATATCTAAAAATATATAAGAATAAAAACAACTCTTCATGTAGTTGAGAGAATTAATGTTGAGATAATAATGATCAATGTTCAGTTAATATCGTATAGAAACTACGCGGTTTAACTTAAACATGCACTTTTTTATTTATTCTAATATTAAAATAAAATGATAAAATTGTTTTTAGCTATAACAGGAATTACTTTTGAGAGTATATAACATATTATCTAAATAATTTCGAGATATCAAACATCGGCGATGCGTTTTCGTCCCATTGTTATTCTTTGGACGGAGGCCTCTGCTCGCTGCACACTGGCGGTGTCCAGAAATTAATTGGGTCCCTTTAATTTGAACATTAAAATCAACCTAATTTCCACCTGTGGTAATTAATTAACGCCCGGGTTCTAAAAGATGTTAATTGCGGAGTATGTTTAGCTTTAATTCGGCCCGTTCTTGATTGAAACGCCTCCCCCTATCAGTGGTCGCAAAAAAGATATATGTGGCAAATGGTTCCCCGATATATGGGATTAATCCGATCTCGTCTGACCAAAAAAAAAATTAATCAGTCGTCCGATTCGATTTCATTCGGTTCATTGATTTTCGGAAGGTGAGACAACGTTGGTGTAATAATAATAAAAATAAAATAAAAATACTGAACTAAAATGTTCGAAACTATTTTATTTAATTAGCTACTCAGTTAATACCCTAATGATGTGTAGATTTCCTCAATGAAACTGCTCCTATTATGTTTTTATTTTTAAATTTATTTATTTAAATTTACAACTCCATTATAACAATACGACAAATAAATACTCTGGGATGAGTTATGTATAATGATATGGATAAAGACAAGTAGAGAAACTACCCAGTAGTGGTACCCAAATAACCAATTCAACATAAAAGCTCACGAGGCCAGCTTCTTTCTTTGAACGACCTATGGTCTGGTGGTTAGCATAACAACCTACCAAGCTCATGGTCACGGGTTCACAGCCCGGCAGGTAGCCGTAGAATTTTTTAAAAGGAGATTAAAATCCTTGTTAAGCCGTACTTCAGAATGAACGATAAACGGAAGACCCGAGCCTGCAAGATGTTAGGAACTCGTTAAAAATCCCTATCTTAAATAAACCTGGTTAGTCAAAATTTAGAGGTCCCACTGTAGCATCGTAACGTTAAATACCAGTAAAAAAAAAACAACTGTACTTCAGCCCACTTCAACCCATGAATGGTCTGGGGTGTGGTTCAGTACGTGGTAGAGACTGTACTGTTTCTTGGACAACGATTTTGCAGGGAGGTGATTTGTTGTAGATCACGGTAATTTGGGCACCCACTTTAAAGAGGCGGGGTGAGCCCTGGGAGGGTTCTAGATCCCAAGGGATCCATATCCGTCTGCAGATTAAATAAAAGTCTTGCCGGTAGCGGGATTTGATCCCAGGACCTTCGGCATGGCAACTAAGTGCTCAATTATTGAGCAACTCCGCAATAATAATGCTAATAAATATCTACTTAAAAATACTGCATATGTGCTCTTCTTTCTAAAAACTCCCTTAGGAATCCTAGTGGAATATTACTAAATATAAAAAATAAACTAGAATCCCAAATTTTCAAGAGACTAGGAAATCAAAAAAAAAAAAAAAAAAATATATGAACTCAATAAATAAGTTGGTTGGTGTATGATAGAAAATGTTAAAAGTTTTGTAATATAAATTAGTGAAATTTCAATCTCACGGTTCCTAAGGAATTTTGCAATTGCGGAAATGAGCTAAAATCTAAAATATGCTCGGTGAAAAAATGTGGTTTAATAAAATATGAAAATAAAAAATATGATGTCAGCGTCTCTGAATGTTATATTTAATACAATGCACTTGAGTCATAAAATTAAAAGCGAATAAAAATATCAACCTTGAGCTCTTCAGGAAGGTTCTATTTTATTTTTTTTAAATTAATAACCGTAAATTAAATAAAACTTTAATGAAGCTTCCGATATTGAAAAGAAACGAGGCTTAAGTAACATTTAACTATCAACCATAAAACGATAATTATGTTTATTGTCCTTGAGGAAATAAAAATTTTACTCTGTAGAACAGTACAGAGATATAGTCAGGGTTAAATATCCATTTAAGGTTTCAAATTTCAACATTTTTAATTGTGTGATTATATGTATTTTACTGCTTAATATATTCTGGTGTGTGTGTGGGTACTTCATCTTTTCAAACTTGTTTTTTTCTCGTCTTTTTCATAACCTACATGAAAATAAGCAAAGAAAAGTTATATTTTTTTATTAGAATAAAAATAAAACTATTTGGATCTGTTACTTAAAATTCATTTATTCAAAATAAGTTATTCTTTTGAATAAATTAAGTTTTTTTATTGTAACAAATGCTACTTATACTACTTATTCTCTATCTTATTATTTAGAATAAATATTAATAATTTAATTACGTATTAAATTATATAGTTAAAAAAATTACATCCACAGTTTGTCATTATGGAATTTGATTTTTTTTCCTTAACACTAAGGGAGATTATTTATTATTGTTTATAAGTTTAATTTGATTTTTACTTTTCTATGGCTTTTTTTAGGTACTG
The DNA here is from genome assembly GCA_964056705.1 of Troilus luridus. Lineage (NCBI taxonomy): Eukaryota > Metazoa > Arthropoda > Insecta > Hemiptera > Pentatomidae > Troilus > Troilus luridus. The sequence continues at coordinate 55,474,265 of OZ057416.1, read as the reverse complement.
ATAAGGACCTAATTATTTCCTATTGACAAAGTGAGTTTATTTACATTATAAACCTATTTAGATTTAAAAAAATGTTGTTATATGTTATTTATCTTTTCCAGTTATTGTTTATATTTCATATTTATAAACATCTTGGAAGATTTATTATTTAATTATAATAACAGCCATGGATGAAACATGGGATCTGAGAACCCTCCTGGGGCTCACTCAGCCTCTATAAATAAGGTATTGGAGGAAAACCAGGTTGCTGAGCGATATCTCGGACAAACCACATCCCTGTACAACCGTTGTCCTAGAAACAGTACAGTCTCTACCATGTACTGATTTCACGACCCATCATGAGTTTTAGTAGTATAGGTAAATAATTAATGTTCTCTACTGATACCTTAGTTTTAATTTGCAACATCTACTTCTGCCATTCCCTATCTGAATTGATTACTTTAATTTTTTTTAAATAATGTTATTCCTGATAATTGAATGATGTTTTTGATCTCATTTATCGAGATGCTTTAGGTTTTGTTATAGTGATTAATTATTTTATTTTATAGTTTTATAGATTCTTATATTTGCTGAATTCCAGCCGAAAAACCTGAATCAATGACACTCTTCACTTAATTATGATCTATGATTTTTTATGCTTTAAACAACAAAAGAGAAGTGTTGATATAATTAATATGTTTTATTGATATATAAACTAAAATTATGATAGCCTAATTTTTTTGAAATATTTTTTCTTCCGAATCCTTTTGGAATATTTACCGGAAACGTGTAAAGAAAGATATTGTAAATTTAACAGGTTGATGTTATATAAAAGATTGCATTAAAGCGATAATTGTGTAGCTGTGTTGCACTCTACATTTATAAATTCCGGTGGAACTGAACATGCATGTAGGTCAGAGGAGTGCAAAAATGGGAGGGGAGCTATCGAACAAGTGCACGGCTCGCATCAAAAATTCATCCGATGCCGTTTCCGATGCCAGCGAGTTCCCCGTTTTTAGTGCGACCTGGGGAAAATTCGTACCCGATCGATACTGCATACAAAGTCTACCTGTTCGAGGTATAAAATGCAAGCGAAAAATACAAAATATACAGAAGAAAATAGCATAAAAAATCGATTCTTCATATAATCTAACAGATTTAAAAATTAATCCCATTCGAAGTATAAAAAAAATACCGTAAAAATATTGTATAGAACCCAACTAATCGAGACATAAAGACAATATCATATTTGTATTTAAGTCGTTTATGATACCTACTGTGAACATTCCACCAGATTGAAATATAGAACCCAACCGAAACATAAAAAAACTCCATCTAAATTTAATAAAAAAACTGATACATACAGTCCGCCTGATTAAGATATAAAATTCAGTCGAAACACAAACATAAAGCATATGGAACGAAAATATAACTAAAACTCAATAATTATTATAATTAATTTTATTTTAGTTGTTACTAATTTTTAAATATATTAATTTGAAAAGAAAAGATATGTCCAGTCCCGGTCCTGGACATATCTTTTCTTTTCAAATTAATATATTTAAAAACTCAATAATGTGTACAGTCCACCTGATTGAAAAATAAATTCTAATCAAATCATAAAAAAAACTTAATAAAAATCGATACTGATATGAATTCCAATCGAAACATGATGTACAATCTACCCGAAATATAAAAAATAAATAGCAAAAATTAAATAAAAAATCGATACTGTGCACGGATCATTTAATTTTTCACTAATTATTTTAGCTACTTTATAGAGACTAGAGAGCCTCAGGGTGATCTACAGATCCAACATGGTCTACAATAGTGAACAAATTAAATAATTTATAAGCTACAGCCGGAGTTGAAACCTGAACCTTTCAGCATACCAACGCAGCTCTGTATAATGCTATCCAGCTCAGGGAAACGCATTAAGCCTATTTAAAAACTTAAATATTGTTAAAAACATTATTAAACAATAATTGCAGAAATTTATCAGTAATTAGACATTTCTTTTGAGTTTATCAATTGACTTATATTGTTAAAATGGTTTGATTATATTGTTTATCCATTTTCCATCATTTTTATTCAACCGGTGATGAGAGTTCATGGTTAGAATTATACTTGAAATAATACAAAGAATTGTGGTGCATTGTATTTATATAATCTAAATAACAATAAAATTATAAAATAAAAATAAAACGGGAAATTTAATTAATATTTCCAATAACCAACATGTTTTGTTTTATAAATTAATGCTGGTATCATTACACAATTTTATAAATAATAATGTTTTACAATATTTTGTTATTAATCTAGGATTCAAATATTAGTAATAAATGATATTTATAAAATTAAAATCTGAACACTCTCAAACTAATATCCTTTTATAAAAAAAATAAAATGGAGGAATATTGCAACATGAGGTTTATATTGAAAATTTTATGAAAACGCTATGAATGTTATTGAGAGAATCGAATCCATTCAAATATCTATTACACGGACATAATAAACTTTTCCTCCGGTTTTCATTGGTAACAGTTCGAACAGAAGGGTTATTGAGAGTTGTGAATTTTCCTGTTAGCGTTTTCATAATGGTCAGTTTTCCAAATTAACGAAGGGAAAAGAGTAACGCTTATAATAAACGAAGCAGAGTGCAGAGGCGGAAAATTCCAAGATATTTTTAAAATCTCCCCCTCGCGTAGTCCCTGTTTATTTGTGTTGTGAGTCCGTATTGACTCTTTTACGAGGGGGAGGTTTTCGTTCAATTTAAAACAAACGTCGATGGGTGCGTCCGATGCGACAGTGCTCTGCAATACGATGCATCACGACATGCAGCATGATTACATAACAGCATACAGAGAAAATGGGAAGCAGTAGAAAAGACTTTTTTGGACAATAGTTCTAGCTTGAGTTGGATTAACCCTTAAAGTACATATTGGCAACTCACGGACGATTACCATCGCGGGGTATTGAATATTTGTTTACTCGTTCAAGCTCTATTGCTTGATTAAAAGTTAAAGGAGCGAATAATTAATTACTATAGTATTTCTTTTGAATCTGATTTTGTAATAACAGATCAATATTTTCAAGTATCAATAACCTATTATCATCATCATATTCTATCCTCATGAACTGCCTATGCAGTGTGAGGAGGAATTCTGTACATCTCTCTTCTCAAAATCCTATCTCTTCTCTTCTTCCCTCCTCACCTATTCGTCTTCTCTTAATGTCCTCTTCATCGTTTTCCCTCTACTTTGGCTCGGTAGGCCTCGCCAGCAATTCTGCTAGAATCCTTCTGCAGAAGCTATCCAAGTCTTCTCAGTCATCTCTTTTCTCTTATTACCTCGTTGGCGGGCTTAACATTTAGGTCAATCAGCTAGTGGTGTTCCGGAACCGGCCTCTTCGTGTTTTGCCCAGAAAAATCTCATTTCTGCTCATTTTATTCTGGATTGATGCTACTTTGTCAGCGTCCATCGTTCTGAAGAGTATATGATGATAGGGAAGAATGTTGGCTTACATACCAACTTTCGTTTCTTTATCTCTTCCCTTCTAGAAGTATGATATATTAAAATGAGTAAAATTTATATTTTACCCACAGCTATTTTGAGTCCTTGGGCAATTGCAAAAAATATTTGTATAATACCTACCACAAAAATGATTAAAAATATCAGGATCACTTAGTTAATTTTAACTCATTAATATTTTGACTTACTTTTAATTTTTTTTTCTATTAACCTGACTGCTTCATAATCTGTCTTTCAATAATGCCGTATTCATGTAACGTAATCTTATTATATAATCAGAAATACTATTGTAGTGCAAAAGAAATACTATAGTAATTTATTAGTAGGACCTTGAACTGATAATCAAATTATAGAGCTGGCACGAGTGAAAAGTATTCGGTCCATAGCGATGGCTCTTTGGATCGCATCACCCGAGAGTCGCCCGCACTTTAAGGGTTAAAGAAAATATTAAGTCGTGCATTATTTTTCGGACAACCCAATAGTTATCTCACCGAATCCACATCCTTGGTTCATCCACTCTTCATTGATAGCTAAACCATTTACATTTGGCCAATTCTGCTGGATTACCATTGAAATCGTATCCATTGGTGGATTGCCATTAGAGCAAACTGGTGAAGAAACAGTAGACAGTTGATTGGACAGGGGTAGCAGATAGCTCGCTATGGTTTACATGTTCAATCTGGTCGAGCCAGCCGCGACGAACAAGGTTCAACGACTGTACTCCGGCTTGCAGGCTGTTCACCATCAACTTGCTTGATCAATATCCTTCCAACCGACATTGTAAACAAGTTCTTTGATTTCCCCCGCTCAACAGGGACACGGTTCGTACTCTGGATTGTAATAAATAGGGCAGCATCAAAAATATAAAATTACCAGTATATTTGTTAGCATGAATTTACAAATAATTGAGCATCTGAGCGTTTTCTCTGCACAAATATGAGGTGGTATATTTTCTCTATCATTGGTCGAAACGATAAACAATATCATATATCATTCCTCCTATGCCTACACTTGGGACTACTATGTCGAAACGTTGGTTTATAATAGATAATAATTTACAATTTGCGATCTTATTTTTGAGCTCCAACTGAACCAATAAAAAATATTATCGTGTGAAGCACATAAATCGATTAATCTATAAATGGACACATGATAATAAATAGCCGAGCGACTACATCAAGCTTATTTGTTTTTGTTTATGTATAATACATTTTATAAAAATATAAGCAGAACTCAAGACTTGATTTTAAAGAAACTTAGAAGAACTTTTTGTTTTCTATCAGTAAAAACCCATTCTACTTGGGCAGCTCGCTCAATGACATCTCAAACTATATTAATATATTTATAATTTTTTAATCATTGCTTTAATTTTTTAATATTTTTATTTTGAAGAGAAAAGATTGGTCCCCAGCCGGGATTCGATCCCGGATCTCCGCCTCACCGTGGCAACGCTCACCATTTGACCCACCGGGGTCTCTCCCTACCTAGGACAAATCTGTTCCTACATACATATATTAATTTATGTTAGAGAGGAAATAGTTGACCATTTCCCATTATTTCAAGTCATTAATACTCTTTACTGTCTCCCCTTTTTCATTACTTTAATTTTGTATTTATTTTTTTACATTATTTACGGTCATTGAATTCACATTATTATGCATTTTCCCTATTTTCCTACACTCCCTTTCTTAGTTATATTTTTGGCCGTCAGAGATCGCTGTTAGCGCTTCCGTCTTACTTTGTAACGTATTTTACTTGTCAGTTACATTTTTCACTGAGCAGCCACTCCTATTGGGTTCGTACACTTTTTGATATTTATATCTTCTCTTCATCTTTCTCCATCTCCTTTCTTCACACCTATTTCTCCCATCATCACTTTAGGAATCCATCATATGCTGTAATCAAAGAGTTCATTTTTTATTGAGCATCATATTTTTTATAATATATCTCCGTTCTTAAACTGAAACTTTTATATCGTTTATTCTATAGTTTCTTCTATACTTACATAATATTTTGTATTAATATAACCATTCCAATTGTATACTTTTATATAACATCCGATACTTATATTTTAAATTTTATATTTTTATTTTACTTCTCTGCCTGTCATCCACGAGATTCCTATTCATTACTTTCTACATTCTTCTGTACTTATTCTTTGGCATCATATTTTGTAACAATTTTCTTTATTTTTACTTATGTAACTCTTTAGGAGTCTTTTATCTTACATTATATATTTTATCTTTATTAAACTAGGTTTTCCATACTTATATATCTCGGTTTTTTATATTCTTACTTTTTCATTTTGAAATTTTCTGTTTAACATTTTTTCTCTCTTTGTATTTTGTTTGCATTATCACCTTTATGTACATTTATTCTGTAATTTTTTTATTTATATATTCTTTCATAATATATCCTTCACTATTTCGTTCAACTTTTCTATATCTCTATATTATTATTATAATTTTATTTTATTATATTATATTCTTAGTACTGTTGTGTATTTTTATAGTCAATTTTTTTTTTCTGTTTTTTCTCATAGCCCTGAAGATGACCTACAAAGTAGTCTCCACTTATTTGTGTGTATATTTTGACTGCACCCCACAACAATTTCCATCCTCTATATTAATTTAGTTAATGCTTTTTCAAAGGGGGATCTACGGATTCTTCACGGGCTCACCCAACCTCAATATAGTGGGTACTCTTAATGAGGGTAAAAATCTGATGGTTCAGCGCGAACTCGGAAAAATAGCCTCCCTGCACAACCGCTGCGCTAGAAGTTCGATTTTAATTTGTTTGCTGCTCTCGAAGGATGCACAGGAAACATAAGTTTCTAGTTATCAGTTCCGCAGGTTGAAGCACTGAGTTGAATCACGACTAGTATTAACTTTTCATTAGGTTCCTTTTGAATATTCTCCAAAATCACAAATAATCCTGAATTTTCGTAATATAATTGTGGGAAATGTTTTTCTTGACGGAATGATTACCGAAATATTTAAATTTCCCATAACTTCATTATTTTTCCCATAGTCAAAGTCACGATTACTTTTATTTACGAGAATATAAGAAAGGAAACGAATGAAAAGTTAAAACTTTCCAGTGATTCAACTCGAAGCAACAACCTGCGGAACTGATACCCGTTTCGTCCATCAGTGAGATATAGGTAAGATCAAGTACAAATTATTTTTTGTTTGATTTTTTATATTAATAATTAACTATTAGCTAACTAATTGACGTTATAACAATTTCCTCTCTGGATAAACTTTCTCGGAACAATGGTAAAGGCGCTGACGATGGCGAGCACAATAGGAATACCGCTCGTCGCATTAGATAAATACACACGCGGGCAGATGAGCGAGCTGATACACTTTATTTACCGGAGGTACTTATGCTAATTAGAGGTTTATTAACGGCCATTTGTTTAATCAATTGCGTGTTTTTGTAATGCGCTATGGTATTTGCATTTATCTTCACCGTAGTCCAGGTTATTGTGGATAAATTGTTACCTGTTTGCCGGACAGGCGGGGTTTGTTTTCAGAACGGTAATGAACATTATGTTTCCTATTCAACATACAATACAAAATTCATGTTGAATTTATATTCGAGAGGCGGAAACGAAATATATTTATATATATATTAATGTGGGGATATTCATGAGCTCTGAGAATCGATAATTGCCTTTGCTCGATATAATGTGACGGACCTACAATTAAATTTGATAAAAAAGGAAAATTGAGGAGTTCGGGACGTTATTTTTTCCATTATTGTAAGTCTATGTTATAAATGACGAAATACATAATTTAAGGTTATATTTTATTTAAAACACAACTAAACCTTGCACGAAAACTTTTGAAAACATTTAACAATCATTACCAGTTTTTAGATATGGAACGGAGTTGCTTAGTGTTAGCTAGCAGACTTTTATTCGATTAGTTGACAGCCGGTGATGGATCCTACGGGATCTAGGACCCTCCTAGAGCTCACCCAGCCTCTATAATGGAGGTACCCCTAATTGGGGGAAAATCTAGCACCTCCCTGGAGAACCGTTGTCCAAGAAACATTACATTATATACCATGTTAATTTTTGTTTTTAGAAAATTTTATTTTAAAAACTAAATTAAATTAAGAAATTTTTTTTCATTTGATTCATTTGCACGGAACGATCTCCGTTATGAACAATGATATCTTACATAGAGACGTCTATTTAAAAAAAGATAGATATTTCAAATAGTATGTTCAGTTAGCATTTTTATTAATTTAAAGTAATATTATTGTGTGAAAAACCAAATTTGTTGAGTTTTAATGGTTAAAATTGTATTTAAAAAAATAAAAATTCATTAGGTAAGAAAAAGATTACCGTTTTTGAGTTTCATTCCAATTGTGTAAAGTACAATAAAGTTGTCAAAAGTAAGTTGTTACATTACTGCATAGTTTTAGCGAAAAATTGGCTAATCTATGGGTGGACCTATAATGAACACTTTTTTGTTTTTGAGCTAGATTGTTCTAACACATGTACCATTTTTGAAAATATTGTTGTTATTTATAAAAAAAAACCTACAACCCATGAAGGGTTTTAGATTCAGTACATCGTTAGGAACTGTTTCTAAGCCAGTGACAGGAGGTGGTTTAACCGAGATCACACTCAACCTCCATGTTTTTCCACTATATCGGCTGGGTCAACCGCAGGAGGGTCGGCAGATCCCACAGTATCCATCTTTGGCTATTAAAAAATTAAATAATTTATCTACCATGGCCGGATTTGAACCCGGGGCCTTCAGGACAACAGCTCAGCGGTCATATATTACACCAAGGTACTGACATTAAATATATAACAACAGAAATACATAATACAGGTTTACATAAACGGCTAATTATAATAAACATATTACTTAACCAATAGTTATTTATAACTATTTAATAATATATATATGTATATATATATATATATATATATATATATATATATATATATATATATATATATATTGAGGGGATTACATTACTAAAGGATATCCTACTTCGGTTTCGTATTTAAAACAACATATTAACTAACATTATTTAAATAATTAAAAATTCACCATAATATTCACCTCTTCTGCGAACCGGGAGAAAAAGTCACAGCTCAACAATGCAGGCTACATAGTAATAGGGGAATATAGGATTTAAAAAGTCGGAATAAATAAAACAAGAAAAAAAAGAATGTAGAAGACCACGTGGCTGCAGACCTCTGCCAACTACCGAATAAACATCAATTAAAAACTATTCTTTATTCTTTTAAGGTTTGTTTCTTTCTCTTTTTTTTTCTTTCTCGGAGGGGAATATTTATAGATAACACAAATAGATTTCTGAGGAATAGTCTGGACCAAGGTCAAAAAAACTGACTCGAAAAGAGCAGCTGGTATTTTTTATAGGTGAGTGGGATAGTAATTTATTTTTTTAATTTTTATTTAAAATTTATATTTTATATGTAAATTGTAGGATAGGGACGTTGCATAAGCTTTCTTATTTTTAAATAAATTGTCACCATCGGTATTAAGTTTTTCTAGATCTAGCCAATATGTCTTCCGAGTTCACGCTGAACCACCAGATTTTTTCCCTTATTTATAAATATTTTTCCAATGAAGGATACCCATTTATAGAGGCTGGTTAGCTCCAGAAGGATCTGTAGATCCGAATGATTAAATAATGTATCTGCCACAGCCGGATTTGAACCCTGAACCTTTAGAATAAGAAACTCAGCACTCCACACATCGAGCTATCCTACTCAGGGACATAAGCCCACTTTTATACTGGGAGAAAATAAAAAAATTAATTGTAGAAATTGGTCTGTAATTAGAAAATTCAGTTGAATTTATTGATTTTAGCATGGAAATTATCCATTTTACGTAATTTTTGTCCATCCGATGAAGGCAGTTCTGGATGAGGGTACCCACTGTTTAGAAGGCGGGGATAAACCCACCTGCAGGTCCCTCAAGGTCCATTCGTAGCAATAAACAGATAAAATAATTTATTTTCCACAGATCGGACCTTTAGCACAGCAACACAGCACACAATAAAGTGAGTTACGCCGTTACGCCAAAGTGGAAATGGATTTTATTAATTTATTTATTACATTTGAGTTAATCAATAACTTGATAATCATTAATAATAATGATGTTTTTTATTATTGTTTTATGTTTTTAAATTTATTTTCTATTAAAATGGATTATAGACGTTTCACAAACGTTGTGAACGACAGTGAAATTCGAATTATTCTCGATTTGAGGTTAAAAATGTAGGTATTATTCTAGTTCAATTGTAGTTTATTTTTTAATATTCTCAAACTTCCTTTCTTAAATTATTTGGGAACATTAAATATTTTATTTAATTCCAACCATTGGTGTATAAATAATTTATTCTTTTATTTATTTAACACATCCGGAATACGCCTAAAGCTTAATGATGAAACAGATAGTAAGTACATTTATCGATTAGTTGATTACTCATCATTAAAATAAACATATTATAGAAATGGCCTACATTTTCCTTCGAATGATTATTCCGAAATTTAAAATCACCTTTACTCACGACCTGAAAACAGAAAATGGACGAAAATAAAACTTCATCGACCGTTTTGCAAAAAAGCAACGCAGGGGAATGAACCAGTTTATCGGGGTGCACTTTTGTCGTGCGTATGTGTTGATAAGAAGGGCGTGGTATTGATTGTGTTGTGTGCATTCACAGTCGGTTTAGATTATGCATCCTGTACGGTGGAACCTATAACACAGCTAGTGAAATATTTATTAAAAAAATTAGAAAAAAAAATTGCGTAATATTTTGTTATAATTATACATGTTTACCGGTTTCATACTACCATATCATAAACATAATAGTACGTATAAAAGCACACGAAATAAATTACAATTTATTTTATATTTATTATTCTTATGATGCTGATAATTTTTAAGTATTTTTATTTTGAAGAGATAAGATTTGTCTAGGTCGGGATTCGAACCCGGGTCGCCCGCGTCTCTAGCGCGGTGCTCTAACCTACTAAGCGAACCTGTCTCGTAACACGGTTTCTCTCCAAAATAAAAATATTTAAAAATTATCACCATCATTAAAATAATAAACATAAATTAAATTATAATATGAAATTGACGTAAGTCAACGAGGTCCTAATTAAAGTAATCTTCAATGAATTCTTCCCCTTGTTTACATCACAAAAATCGCGAGAACACGGGTATATAGGATCAGTGAAGAGATTGGATTTGACTGGCCATGTTACGAGCCAGGTTAGCTCAGTTGGTTGGAGACGCGGGCAACTCGGCTTCGAATCCCGGCCTGGACAAATCTTTTCTCTTCAAAATAAAAATATTTAGAAATAAATTACAGATAATGAACATTTAAAATAGAATTTCTTATTTTTGAATTCTAAATAATTCAAATGATATTTCATATTTTCATCTTTGTCATTAACTCTTTGCTTTCTTAATTTTTCTTTTTCTAAAAATGTCCTATTGTAAAACTTTAATCACACAAAAAACAAACACAGACAAATAAACAAACATCCACACTCAAACTCACAAACACACACACATATATACACATATTTATGTTATTTGTTCTTACTATTTTGTTTTTTAATAAAGCATCTTGTACTCATCCCGCCAATGATTCGGGATTAACTTAATATACGGGATATAGCTGCAATATAATTTAAATAGATTAAAAATATTACTATAATAAACAAAATATTAAAATAATTTATAATATATACTAGCAATTCTGTGAATACATTTAGTTTATTTAATAACATTTAGCAACCTATATGAACGGCGTAAGTTCTTAATATAGTCCTACAATATTATAGTTGCTCAACAATTTATAATCCAACGATTTTATTTTTAAAAAATTTGAACCAATTTGTAAGTATATGGTAAAGTGTATGCTAAAAACATAAACGAAAAAAATATTTTCTAGTCTAAAACATTTACAAGTATTATAAAGTTATTTTTTTATTTCTTTTAATGTGTTTATAAAAATAATTGTAATAATTTATTGCAGTTTTAGTAGAAATATTTTCAATCAAATTAAATCATATGTTAGTTATATCCTAAATATGGGGAAAACCCCAAACTTGATTAAAATGATGAGGGGTAAAATAGAAGAATATAATGATATTTTTTCTTTACCCTTAACGAATGACAATCATTATCACGATTTTTTTTCTTTATTAACCCCCATCCATTACATCATGATAAATATTTAAATTATTTAGTAGTGATCATCAGAAATGCCAACTCAATGATAGTCCTACTTATTAAAATGTTTTACTAAAGTTGAAAAAAATATGGACAATTTAATTCCATGAGATTCAAAATATTAAAATTTAATTATTAATTTATGTTAATACTGCTTTATCCTTTATCCATCTTACACTAAATACTATCTATTTTCAGTGTTTTTTCACTATATATATGTTTCTTTCAATGTATTTTCAACCGGTTTCTTTATATCATTTACTTTGTTTTTTAAAACTTTTTATAAAAAAATCAAAACAAAAAACCTTTAATTGATATAATTAATAATACATTCTATACATAATCTATAAATATATTTATATAAATAAGACTAATACATTGAACTGTTTTAGAAAATTAATTACTTATCAAACACAACAAACCATCAATTTTCAGTTGTGTTTCCCCCCTCTTTGGTATAATGAAACAATATGTATACTTATTGTATCAATTAAATTATTAGATATAAAGCACTAGAATTTGCTATTAATTTTAATTGCTAATGGTTTATAATTCATCCTAGAGAGAAATAGGTCAATTGATCCTTCTATAATCTTCTAATGTTTAATCATACCTATTGAAAATGAATTATTGTTTTAATTAATTATACTATTTGGCGTAATAATTATTTTCGAAAGGTCAGATGCGTAGGAGAACTGTTCTTGATATAACTTTTTTTTTCAGAAAGAAGTTTGGTTACACTTGTTTGATAATTGACGGATTTTATATATAACTATCAGTTCCGGCAGACGTTGTTCTGCCCTAGTACCCTAAAAGAAAGGGCTTCCAAATTTTCTCCAACCATTTTAATGGCAACTTCATCGATTGTTGGTGCATTGAAACATCTTGCATGTTTTTTTCTATAGGAATTTTATCAGCTCTGATTACAAGTTCATGATAACCAGATGAACAATTTCTCTCCATTAGAACCTTCTTTGCGCCTTAAAAAAATATGAAAAAAATATTAGCCGAATTGGCCGAGCCGTTCTCGAATTTTGCGGTTAGCAGGGAAATGGCGATTCATTTTATTGTATAGATAGAAGATAGATAAGATTCCAGTTATTTATAATATGATAGGGACCGAACTCGGAACCTATTAGGCCTACAGAGCTGCAGTTGGTCTCAAATTGTAGCAAATTTGACCTACTTTAAAAATTGTTACTTATATTTTATTTCAAAAACGCACCGATTAGAAGATACAGGCCAAAAACTTTTTTCGGCCACTGAAGGTTTCCCTCGTTATTTTTACGTTTTTTTTCTCCATAATAACCTTCTTTGCGCCTTAAAAAAAAATAGCCGAATTGGTCGACCCGTTCTGGAGTTTTGCGGTTAGCAAAGAATTTTTTTTATTATATAGATTTATGTAAAATGATAAATATTTAATCCCTAACGTCACCCATACAAATATATCATTAAGTTGTATGACATATGTAGTTATTTATTAATAAGCTATTATTTATTTATTTTTTTATTATAACAAACCTATACATAGGAATCTAATGCATGTGGAGTTACATTTATCAATGTACTGAAAAAAAGGTGAAAATTAAACATATTAGGAAGGTGTTATATATTTTTTGGAATTTTTAATCTCAAGGTCTTTGTTTTTTACAAGTGTGAGCTAGCTGATTTTGCCAAAAATGCATACAGAAGGAGTCTGCCAAGACCGAAATCTTCTTGTAATCTTTAAGTATATATAATTTTTAAGTACCTTTACGTTTTAGAAAAAAATATTATACGATATTAATATTTAACATTATTGTATGCATAGTTATGATATTTGGGACTCCAATACTGGTGATTTCCTACTTTTGTGGTCCTTGTATTGAATAAGTTGAAATGGCTTAAAAATAAAAATCTAAAAAACTGTCCATTGATAAAGGCAATCAACATGTCTTACACCTTTATACCTCCGCTGCGCTGGTAAAAATTTAATAGAAGTTTTTGTGGGGATTATCGATGATATGATAAGATGTTTAGCTTAAATATAGAATGTAAAGATTTGTTTATTTATATTTAATTTATATTATATTATAAATTGAAATGTTCAGTTATTGGGTTTAGTGACGAGTGAATCCCTAAAAAATTAATAAGCTCTGAACCGACGTCCAAAGCTTCCAAGTTTCCAAGATCCAACTTCAAAGTAGTAGACCGCGGCGTATGTGGGATGTTAGCGTTTGGGAATGGGAAGTTTGTGACCAGAAATTGGTAGTGTCGGCATCGAACCTTCGAATTCGCTAAACTTTATTATCCTAATGAATTGAGGATTATCTATATTGAAGTAGACAAAAATGATATAAGCAACCAGGTTCTGACTATTTAGTTTGCAAGCAGAGATCAGTGGTATTAGCACCTTAGGGTTCGCTAGGCTTTGGTTATAATAAAAATAAAATACCGTGAAGGGTTTTGGGTTCAGTATGATGTAGAGACTGCTCTGTTTCTCGGACAATGGTTGTACAGGGAGGTGATTTGTGCTAGATCCCACTCTACTGTCTTATTTGTCCCCCAATTAAGGCCAAACATTTTATAGACGATGGGTGAGTCCTAGGAGATTCTTCAGATCCCATAGGATCCATTTACTACTGCTAACAGATTCATTTATATAAATTATCTGCCACAGCTGGATTTGAACCAAGGATCTTCGACAAACAAACTCTGAGCCTCCCATTTCTTCTTTCCGGCGCTACAACTCGTGGTGAGTCAAGGCCTCATCTGGCATCAACCGCCAGTCGTCCCGGTGCAATGCTGCTGCTTTCCAGTTCCTTATTCCCAAGATGGACAGCGCATCTTCTGCCACTCCATCGGCCCACCGCAGTCTTGGCCTGCCGATTCTCCTCTATGCATATTCTCCTCTCGGCAGTTTTTCTTCGAGTATTTTCTTTGGGATTTCATCATCTCTCAATCTAGCAAGATGCCCCGCCCAGCGAAGCCTTCCAACCTTTATATATCTGACAACGTCTATGTCATTATAGAGGCTTGCTATTTCGGCATTTGTATTTGTCTCCAAGCATTGTCGTTGAAAACTGGTCCAAAATGCTCCTAAGGATCCGTCTCTCGAATCTATTTAGCATGAGTTCTTGAGCTTGCGAAATTGTCCAGCACTCAGATGCATAGGCCAGAAGAGGCCTTACGAGTGTTGTATAGTTGTAGCTTAGTGTTGCGTGAGAGGTTTTTACTTCTGAAGTGTTTTAGGAGCCCGAAACAACATTTGTTTGCAGCCAATAACCTTCTGTTTATTTCTTGCTGTATATTATTTTCAGAGTTCATCAGAGAGCCCAAATAAATGTATTCATTTACCCAAATGTGAAGTCTCCGATTTTTATATGGGTATCCTGTTGGAGAGATGCTCGCATATACTTGGTTTTTGCCTCATTCACAGTGAGGCCTACTCTTTGTGCGGCTTCTTTGAGTGCGAGAAATGCCTCCTTCACAGACGTCATATTTCTTCCAATAATGTCCAGATCGTCTGCGAAAGCAAGGATCTGAACGGATCTGTTAAATAAAGTGCCCCCAATTTGTATACCTGAGCGTGCCTGCTACTTTTATTATTCTATAGGCGTAAATTCTTAAAAATAACGCAAATAAAAGACGATTTGGAAGCTATTAGGGACAGAAGAGGCCAGAGTTAAGATAGACGGGGGATGACACAGGTGTGATGGACTGGCGCCGGGGTCTCGACTTAACTCAGAATTGAATCGCACTGAATTATAGCTGCGGTCAATGTCAATCCCTCTCTTCGTTGGCATAAATTTAGTCGGGGTGTGCCACGATGCGCCATGATATTGCCACGATAATGCCAACTTCCTCCTTAGTATTAGCAGATAAGGCGCCCATATCCACCCGGCCAAATTGACTCTGTGAATGGCAAGGTGAAATGTGAGAACTATTTCCGAAACTGTTTCTGTTAGGCGAAAACGTGATGCATTAGCAGTAGTTCGAACAATTCATTGTTATTGGAAAGGCTTAAATCTTAAAAATGTCTGATTAACCCTCATAAATGCAAGTATTAAAACCATAACACTTAAAACTTGTCTCATCAAGAGAGAAAAAACAAACAAATAAACTGGTTTTATTCCCATAGATAAATAGAAAATTTTAAATTTTGTGATTTTTATGAGTCATGTTTCCTAAAAAAAACAGCTCAAACCTTAAAAAAAAAGGCAGTTAATTTATGTTATTCTTTTAATCCCGAGATGTTGCTGAAATAACTGAAAAATTTGTTCCCTGGTAAAGTATGATATACGTTTAAGTATACATTTCATGATGAAATTTCATAGATCTCAGTTGATGGGTGATTGAGGCGTAGTGTTGATTTTCTAACCTACAGGAGTATACATTCGTGGATTCGTTCCAACAGGATACAAGATTTATTTTAAATTAAAAAAAAAAAAAATGTAAGATTTGGTGAAACAATGCTACATCAGCTGAACGTCCATTATTATATGGAATTGATAAATACTAATGAAAAGAGCTATATATAATTGGCCACAATTACTGCTTGACTAATTTGATTAAATCGATTGCCTCTGAATCGATTGAATATGGAGTTTGTGTTTCGTCGCTATGAAATTTAAAATACTTTACCACAAAGACGTTTAAAGAACAACGTTAATTAAGAAGAAGTTAAATTCGTAAAACAAATAACTATGTTATGGAAGCCAGTTTGCAAGATTGTGAACAAAATAACAGAATTGAAATTTTAACGATTGATTACTTAAACGACTAAGCTGTTCTTTCTTTCAATTAAGGGCAAGTGTTGTGATTGGTCAAACATGATTTTTGATTATCACTACCGCAGTTTCGGACTAATGAAGGATTGATTGACAGGGGATTGGAAGGCGCTGACCAATAAGTATATAGCTGGCCGAGGTGGCGCACACAATGCTCCCTGATTGGACGGGGCGATAGGATGTAGTAAGATTACTATCCAATCAAAGGCCATATATTGGCGAGTGATTGCTCCGCTCTGTGTCCTTATCTGGCGCCGAATCCACGCTTCCATATTCCCTCCATATCCTTTGCCATGACGTATTTATATCCTAGCCACCTGATTTACTGGGACGGCATACCTTTTGCCGTATCTACCCGATTGTTCAGGAAATGACCCTGGCGGTATCTGGCCGGAGGTGCATGTGTTGGTACGGTATTTCCGAAACAATGAGGCGAAACCGCATAGTTCCGCGAGCCGACAAGAAACTGCTATGGTATCTTCTTTGTCAGAGATATTGCGCCTGTGCATCGGAGCTATTCCGGTTCTGCCCAACCTTGTTATAGATAGAGGCTACTTCCTTGAAACATATGCGTACAGTGAGTAGTGAATATGAATCAAAGAGGATCAGTGAAATGAATCATTTTAGGTATCTAAATAATAAAGACTAAAAATATATTAAAAAAAAAAGTCGCGAAGATTAAGGTGGGCTTGTATAGTTGCTGAAGTTAGCAACGAACGGATTCCTAAAAAGTTAATTAGCGCAGAGCCGACTGAGAAGCCTATGAGGGGTAGACTGAGGCGTAGGTGGGAGGATCGCGTTAGGAGTGATCTGGCAGATTTGGGTTTGGGTAGTGAACGGTTGACGGAAGTCAGTAAGAAGAGATTATTGGTATTGGCGTCGAGCCTTCAGGTTCGATGCCTCATTATTATTATCCAATGGTATGATACATGTATAGACATTGCGTATCAGAAGAGAATCAGGGAGACTAGATGAGTATTTGGATCGTGGAAGGTAAAACACATTAAATGAGATTTGTGATCCAAGACACAGTAACATAATGACGTAACAAAATGACAACCTAGGCTATTCGGAAACAATATGGTTGTGATATTTAAGCATGGGGCAGCTTATAAATTAAATTGAGAAAAAAATAAAGCTATTTGATTCTACTAAAAACATATTTATGGATTTAAAAATGCGGATAAATTTATTAATGTAAGTTTTTAAGTTCGGCTTTTGATGTAACCTATCTTTTTTCCTCTTTACACTTCATTTGTGAGACCCAGAAATGCGGAATTTCTGAATTTAAGAGAATAACAGTATTCATATACGAGTTTTCGAAGGGGTTATGTCATCAGTCCTATAATCAGGGTGATTCTGAGGAGGTTACACAGTCATATTAACAATAATCAAGAAAAATACGGCAGGTTAGAAAATAAATAAAATAATTAGGGAATCAATAGCTGATCATATGACCTGTTATATTTGAAAGTGGCATAAGTCCATATGGATCTAAAAAAATAAGTTTATTCTTTTAAATCGTTTTAATGATTGTTATTTAAAAATAAAATTGAAGATGTGCATAGGGTTTGAAACGTCACTCATCGCTACGTGGAAAGTGATAAAAACGTTAGCCCGTTTGCCCATATTTTGAAAGTAATTAATGTGGAAACCTTAAGATATGGTGAATATGAAAAGATGGACTTGTACACATTTTCAAATATAACAGCCCATATAATAAATAATCAATCAAACAACAATATATTTGATGTTTTAGTAGTTATAAAGTTTTCCTTATCTCCCACATCCCTTACACTAGTCAGTCATTGGGATGTTGTATGTTTCGAATCCAGGTCCGAACACAAATTGTTGTTACATATCTGCAGCGCAGGTGAATAAGTGGTTAAGTCGAATTTTGTCCAGAGAGAGCTAACTATATTGAGGGAAGCCGAATCGTGCCTTTCTCGTAGTTTTTGGCTTGAAATGGAGTTGTAATATAAGCAATAACAACATTTAGAGCCAATCCTGGATGACACAACTCCGCTTCCCTTAGGTACAAGAAACTCACTTTAAGAATCACTTATCACAGATATATACACTACCTGACTTACCAACTTGGAAGAGATAGATGTAGATCCGGAACAGAGTGTGATATAGGAAATAGATAACTGCCCTTACCTGAGTCAGGTGATGACCAGCCGGTGGCTTACCTCCGCTAAGACTAATGACACTAATTCAACCATGAATTACCGAGCTTTGGGGGAGGAATCAGTCTCTTGGACGAGCTGCCTCGAGGCCTGTGGGCAGGGAACGGACAATGTTAGTAATCATCATCAACGCTGATCCTATAGGATTCAAGGGCTGTCTTTGTTCCCCCATCATGGAGGAACAACGGCAGCCTCTGCTGGATTGGGATCTGTTCGTAGGACTCAAATATGTATAGCTATATCACGCTTTTATGGATATAGCTTAAGATTTTTTCTGATTTCGAAAATTATAAATGTGCCATTTATTAACAATAAATTTACTAGAGCTTGAAGATCCTTAGGAAGAAAGGGAGAATTAAGACCACGAACATGCATTTTATAAAAAACTGACCATCCAGATATCTTTCATTTCACCATATAAGGGTGACCGGTCATCAAAAGTGAAGTTGAGAAGAGTTTAGCGTAGCTGAGTCAGCTTCCAAAACCTTTGATTCGGTTTTGGAATCGACGGAGCTACGCTAAACACCCTTATTATACTCAACGATATCTATACGTTGATGCCTACTCCATTTTGGAGAAAACATAACTTTATCCCTTTCTTCCATGAATCCTTCATAAGGTAGCTATTAAAAATGAGTCATACGAACAAGGGTTTATTTATATATGTAATTTATGAACAAACATAACATAACTAAGAAAACCAAACTTATTTAGCAAGGTTAATTAGAAATGGCTTATAATTATAAAATGGTATTACTGTAGTGTTATAATTAAATACAAAAAAACAACAACATTAATTCAAGTCATAAATGGTTTTGTTACAAATTTAAAGTTTCAGAAAATCACTAACGTTTTCGTAAGCAATGTTTACGCTTTTTTCTTCAAATAAATAAATTTAGAAGAAGCAAATAAGCCAAACATTTATTCATTTAAATTATTAAATAAGCAATAGATTTCTCAAAGATACTGTTGTTAATTTTTATTTAGGAATTGAGAAACCTTTTGATTGATATCAGAATCGAATTATCAACGAATAGTAACTTAAAACATTAACCCTTTTAAGTTTAAGTAGCAAAGTTAAAATGGTCAGTGTTAGTGAGGCCTGAAGACAGGGAATGTCACAAATATCTTAAAAACTGTCAATGAGTCAGAATCAAAGTTCAAAATTAATTTTGGTTTTCATATTAATAAAAAAAGAATTAAAGTGCGTTTTGCAGAATATTTTGTTGAAGCAACTATATAGGGGAAATGAGTAAAGAATATCTCCCGAACCCTACACAACTAAGGAAGAATCCAGAGTTAATGAGGCTTAGGTGTGTGTTTTAAGTCAGTTAAAAACAACAAACAATAATGAGCGACAGGAATTCATCAACAGATCTACTGGAGAAGTGGCCGTAGGGTATTTTAAAGGGAGTAAAAATTCCTTAGTTATGCCGTCTTTCGGAAATAACGAAAAATGGTGATCCCAAGCCTATATTTGGCAATTACTCATTAAAGATCACTATCCTAATTACATCTGGATAGTCAAAATTCAGGACTCCCAAAGTAACATCGTCAAATTAGCCATAACGGCTTAAAGTGACATTAAATGAATACACTAAGACATAAGGAATTGGTTAAAATTAACCCGAGGATGGTTTGCTTGGTTGCCAAAAGGATACGAGGTTTCTTCATTAGGCCGATGCGGATGTAATTAGGGGACTATTGGCCTAGAGAAAGGAGAATATGCATGAGTGTTTGCAGAGGTCGCCGGATCAATCAAAGACGTCATTATTTAAGACAGGTCGAGGAACACCACACGCTGCTAGTTCACTGCGTTTCTCCTCAATGCCAATGGTTACACACTTACATGAAGAATCGTTGAGTACGTAACATGGCTATTCATAAAATTTTGGGAGTAAATTGAATACTAATATATAATTATACCATAGCTCCATAGCTAAAGTCAAACGATTTAGTAATACTGTAGATTACAGCAGGAAAAATCCCCAAAAGCAAACCCTTAAGTCTCTATGATAGTTAAAAAGCTGACCAGTCAACGATCTGCCAATACAAGCATCTGTCGCCAACTCAGGTTGCACGCGCATGCCCCCCGATATATATAGCACAAGAAAAATCATATCAAAGAAGACAAAGTGCTGCAGATCTCACACCAACAGTCCAAACAGACACTCTAATGTATCTTTTTCACTTACTGTTGTTTTTTTCCGTCTATTTATTTACTACTAGCTATTTCCCAAGGCTTCGTTGGCGTAGAATTTGGCCTGCCACATAAAGTTTCGTGACAGATCATTTTAAATAAATTTTTTTTTTGTTACTGTAAGTTACTCGTACATCCGAAATTTCAGATGTCTAACTTCATAACTGACGGATTCCATACAATCTTCGAACCCCCATTACATTAAGGGGGAAACCCTTGGGGGTGGAATTGTCCAAATTCCTTTCTTAGTGCTCATATAAGCTATACAAAGAACCTATCTGCGAATTTCAAGATGCAAAGTTCAGTGGTTTCTGCTGTGTGTTGACCGCTTAGTCTATCAGGTTACAGTTTTACATAAACTTCCCTTGTGTGGCGTGTTAATAAAAGCCAATGTCCTTCCCGAGGCTTGAGATTATCCATATTAAATTTCATCACAGATGGATCAGCACAGTCATGAAACATACATTGACACTGATTAACAAACGGGACGGACTGATTAACAAACGGGAAAATATACAGAAGTTTACTTTTGTTCGTGCCAGTAAAGGATTAGTATGTAATGTTATCGAATTTATGAAAAAGGATTACTTAGTATATCGGTTTCACTTGTACGGCAGCAGCGAGAAGTGAACTATGTTACTTGATTTGCTTTGTTCAGCGAAAATATGTAGATTTTGTCAGTAAGAAACACGCGAGCAAGCATACAAACTTCGCCCAAATATTTACCATCTTAGGGGTAGAATTTCGGAAAACCCTTTCTTATTGGATACCTAGGTCAATGATTTCGACTGAAATTTGCCAGATTATACATGTCTGTTTAGGCATTATTTATCATGCAATTACTTCACCAGAAAAAACACACATTAATATGACTATTATGATAATCGATAGTTTCTTAAATCTATAATTTATGCAATGTTAGAACCACATACTACTGTTAACAGATAGAATAATTTATCTGCCAAAACTGGATATGAACCCGGAATCTTCAGCACAGCAACTCAGCTCTCTACAAACTGAAATACCCCGCTCCCTATAATTAAATATCCTTAAAAATAAATAGTAAAAGTAAAAATTAGCAACTTGTGCCACCTAAGTGGTTAGGACGTAGGTGGTAATTTGTGATAAACAGTGATACTTTTCAACAGTTTTCCTAACCATTGGGGACAAGTATCTACTTTGTAATAAATTGGGTTAATTTGTTACTAATAACTGAGAGCTCATATCTACGACGTTTTATATATACATTTTTTAATAATTAATAGCAATTGTTTTATTTGTTTCTACATGTACCTATATTCGCTTTGTATGGATTTTTATATTTTTTAAAGACATTTTTTTTTCTTTTAAATAATTGAGAGAAAACGAATTTAAAGAAAGAATAAGAGAGGACGGAGCAAGAGATAAAAGAATGGTCACAAAAGTGACAACCGCTATCTCCCTTTTGAAAAATGACTCGGAGGGAAGAGAAGAAGTGTTCATTTCATTTGGAAATATCTAGATTATTTGCGGCGAGGAAGTCTCCTCAGTCACTTAGTCTATTGTCTACCGTCTATTGTCTTCGGGAGTTCTCTTCGGGAAAGGCAAAAAACGAATAAATAATAAAAAAAAAATCAGCGCTATTAATAAATATCCAGCCCAAGTATAATTCCAGGTGCTGCACAAAATTCATGTTTAAAATTCTAAAATTTTTTATTTGAAAATATACATAACACGGTGATAGTTATAATAGTATAGTATATGTAAATAATTATTTATAATAGTTAATGCATCATTCATTATTGGTAGCTCATTATTTTATTATTATTAAAATATATCATATTATCATTATTTAATTTAATTTATTATTGATTTTTATGATAATAAATACAAGTTTTTCGGAATCAATAAGCCATGACTAAAAAGTAGTCGATTAAATCAAAATGAGATATGAATTTGAGGGCACTATGATATATATGTTAAATATTATATCATACGCTCTGTAGTATTTTGTGTAATATTGATTATAAATCTATTATTAATTATTGCATCATGAATTATAATCCAACAAATGATAAGTCACAGAAATTCTGGAAACTACACCACTAGTTTGAATACGCGGGACTTATATTTCATATAATATTGGTAATAAATCGATGTAATAAATTAGAATAATATGATTTAGAAATTTATGTCAATAATTTATTTCGATTCATCTAATGTTGATCGGACATCGAGATCGGAGGTTATGGCGAATTCGAATCGTTGCGCTAGCATTAGGTCGTACAGTTAATTTTTAATGATACGTTGTTGAATGAGAGATCCTCTCAACCAATTACTACCTTCGTTAACATGTAATTAGAGCATGTTCAGTTAATGAGTATGACATGTTTCACGGATCTATACAGGTGGAAAAACATGGTATAACATTACAGCTTCAGGCAGTTTTTGACTTATTTTTGATTTTTCACAGCCATATCTATCAACATTTTTGTTGTAATACCATACCTATAAACTTCAAGTAATATGTGCCATGTAATATCTTTATGGCAATGATAACTAAAATAATTAAAATACCGTATTTTTAGTAGAGCAATTTTTCTTATGAAATCCTTTTATGTATCACCTTTTTTGTATTTTTATATACTATTCGTAAATATAAGTAAATATTTCGATTTTTTTTTGTTATTGACCACGCAACACCAATACAGATGTTTTCTTTCTTTTGCTGGAGTTTTTCCAAAAACGTCAATAGTCAATTCCTTCCATCCTACAATAATCAATTCATACGTCTCTATATGTTAATGTATATATGATACCCATCCTTTGTTATTGTAAAATTAAGTGCTCTCTTTCTCAATTAATTTTGTAGATCTACTGTATATAAATACAACAATCTTCAAAAATTACTGGACTACACTTGGAAGTATTTATAATTTCTTTATTTATGTTTAGTGGTATAATAACTTTTCTGAGATGATTAAACAAGAAATCGTTGATATCTAGATATATACTTAAAAACACATGTTGCCCTAAAACCTGCATTACTTTCTTTTCAAGAGTTTTTTTTTATCTTTCTTTCTAAATTTGAGGTATAAATAGAGTATTACACTAAAAATGATACTAATACCACCAGTTCTTACTAATACACATGAGATGAGCAGTGTCATGCTCTATTGAATGTAGGCATTTATTTATTTTTCTCTAAAACTAATCAAAATATAGCATAATCCCAAACATGTACTAGTAAATGCTATTTCATAAAAATTATTCTATTATATCTGCTATTAGCGAATATAATAAATAACAACCGCATGAACACCCGAGCCGAAAAACTAGAAAGTAACAAGAACTTGCCATTGGGTTGAAATCGCTTTGTCAACAGGAAAAATTGCTAGTAACTTCTATTATATACTGAATATATACAGAGTGAATATATAAAGTGAATTCATACATACTGAAAAAAAAAAGAAGAGAGGATACTGAAGATCTTGGTCTCGCTTTGGAATTGTCAGAAAATTTTTAAATCAGTAAAATATTTTGCATTCCCTCACATTTCGAATTGAATCCCAGAAAAGTATGTTTAGAAAATACTAGTAATAATCCCTCGAGCTATACTGGGGTGAATCTCTTATCACCGTACGGCGCACCACAATAGGCCTGATATCCTCCTTATAAAGTTGAAAGACAGGAATGAAAATATTATTGATATTGCAATCCCTAAGGATAGTAATGAAAATAAAATGTTCATACAAATTATACAATAAATAAATTTTGTTAAAGTGTGATGATTATTTCGGGCCGGAAAACTATGCTATGTGGCCCACATGAGGAAGGTTGGTCACCCCCATAATTATTAATAGTCACAAAGCTTCCAAATTGGAAGACGCTGAGTAAGGATAGTTCACTTCTTGTTCTTAATTCCCCAGCAGGTTTTCATCCTCTGAGAGAATTCAGCTTTTCTTTCTTCGCTCTCCCCTTTCACTGTACGCACCGCTATTACTATTATTATAAGTGCCTCCTATTCTTATAGTTTTTAATATTAATAATAATAATGATTTCATCAGATCTACAGAGAAATCAAAGACCTGGAAACCAAGGTAAGAATCAGAAGGCTGATGTTCTATGGGCACATGAAAGAAATGAAGGAGTAAAGATTGAACAAAAAGATCTTTAACAAAAGTTGTAGCTACAAAAACGTTGGAGGATACACGAAGCAAATAAGAGAAGAATTAAAGAAACTTATAATTTCAGATGCCGACTGTCTAGATAGAGACACATACAGGAAAACACTGAAAAATCTCACCAATATTGGAAGAGGAAAAATGAGGGGTACAAAGTAGTCCGAAAAAAGAAAAGTAATGCAGTCGAAAATCATGAAGCTGAAATTGGAAGAAAGAAAATCAAGATTCCCAAAGAAGCATAACCAATGATATTCGCGTGGCCGGTACGGGATTGAAAAAAAAAAAGATTTCATCTCGTATTTTCCACAGACTTTTAAAAAAATATGAATTAACAAATAATTAATTTTTTTATACATTGATATTTAACTACTTTCGCCATTAAAAAATAAATAAATTTTCAATCGAACTGCAATAAAACTGTATAGCGTTTATAGCCTGAATAGCCAGAAATTAGTTCGGAACTGTATTTTTTTCAAGTGGAAAAAATAAATAGGATTATTCTATTTTCCGAGGCGTTTGGGGCGTTATACGGTTCGTTTCTCGATTCGCCAACTCCAAAAAAAAAAAAATCTGCAGCAATTTTTACTCGCGTCGTACCAAATCGAATATTAACGGTACACACCGACGTAACAAAAAAAAATTAAATAAATCCTCACAACGAGCGGATGCACAGGCAGGGTAAAAAACCAAAAAAAAAACCGTGATCTGGTATGGAAGAGCGTTATTAAAACGTAGCAGGATGCGAATGCAGTTTGGGGTTGAGCCTGCGAGGGGTTGCATAAAATCAATAGAATGTCCTGCTTTCGATTGCAATCCAGTGCACCGCCGGGAGGGGGAGTTTAATAATATCCAAAGAGGAAGGGGTGGTTAAAATTTATATATATGGGGGGGGGGTTTGATGGATGGTGTCTAACTGCAGTCGTTAGCTATGTCCGGCTTCCATTTTTATCTCCCTATTGTTCCTCTCTCTCGCGGCCAACTGCATTCGTTCTTGCAAAATAATACATCACCGCCCTAGGCTGTCGTTAATAGGACTCGATGCTAATAAATGCCGAAATGTTTTAAATGAAATTCGCAGGAAAGAGCGAGTAAAATTTTAGTTACTAGTCCAGGAAACACAATATTCGCTCGAATTTCCTCCAGGATTGATTCTCTATTCAATCAATCTGAAAACACGGAATGATAGCTAAGGATGAACAACGATTTAATAACATACGGTTAACATATAACATATAGTTGTAAAAGCAGCGGCTAACATTCCAACCGAGCAATAAAAACTAAACAACCAGAAGCCATTTAGTGGTACCCCAAGATAGTAAAAGTAAAAATATTTTTTTTAAATACTCCTATACGTTTTTATGATGTTTGAAATTTTTAAAACCATCTTATAAAGCTTCACTACTTATTTTTTTACTTATGACAATGTTCCCGATCCATTTTTGATACATTATTAAAAAACAAATGTCAATAACTGAGCATTGCAATAACCGAAATTCTTTAGAGCTGAAACAAGTATTGAAATGTACAAACATTTCTTTTTGTTAGGTAGGGATAGCTCATCAAACACGGGGTGGCTCAGTGGTAGAGCTGTCAGTAGCCATTCCGAAGATTCCGGGTTCAAATCCGGCAGTGGCAAATAATTATTCTCGTGAATAACAGAAAAAAATAGTGTGTGATCTTAATGTCTGCCACTTTAACTATAATTAATTAAAATATCATATATAAGAATTCTTGAAATTATGTTTTACTTAATTTAATTTAATCGACAAGTGCTAAACACGTCAGGGCGAATTAAATGTTTCATTTTACAAATAGGTATTCATTTAGACTATAGTAACCACCGGTTTAAGATTATTGTATAAATAATAAAACCAAAAGTTGAACTTATATTGTTTATTAATAATATCGATTAATTAAGTATTGGTTGTTAAAAGTAGTTATTACCAAATTTATTTTTGATTATAATACGGTATTTTTCATATTTTCACTTTTTTTTTAACACAAAATTATGATTATATTTTAAATTAGTTACCTTTGGATATAGTCTGAGCTATATTATTCCAAACTAAAGTTTTCTTTTTAAATTTCTACATTCCGATATCCTTGATTGTTATTATTTCATTTTTCGACACTATTTAATAATAAGAAAAAAATTCTTATTTAATAAAAAATAAGTTCATATACAAGTATTTATATTATATACAATATATAAACACATTTTGTAAATGTAAACCCACGTAGTAAATATATACTGAGCAACCTCAAAAATTTGTCAAGAACAGAAAATTTATTTATATAAATATGGGGAAAGTCATATTTCGTCGCCTTCATAAATATGAAACTTCCTTTGAGATTTATTTAGAAATCTCAGTATACCTAAGCGATGAACTAGTAAAAATAATTTCACGCATTTTAAAATGTGAAAACGGACAACATTACAATACATTAGAGAAAACTATACTGTTATTCATGAGTTGGGAGCGTATTATATATTACAGATTTAACTTCAGGGTTAACATAAACGTATCTATATATATTGAATATAATTTATATATAATTGGTTGTATATTTGGGATAAGGATACGATTTTCCGTATGAAAAATAGTCTCAAACAATGATTATTAATAGTTTTTAATGATAATAATAAAGTATATTTTTATTTGTGACAAATCCCTTAAGAGCAATAAGACAGATTTAATAATATTAGTTAAGTATTTATTTTTTCTGTGATGAATCCCTTTAGAACAGTAAAATAGTTAATAATAATAATAATACAGTGTTTATTTATTCTGGGACAAATCCTTTTTGAACAATAAAAAAAATAGTAGAATGCAATTAAAATTTAATTAATAAATGAAAATGAAAAACAAATTACGAGTTATCTCTCAATAACAAATTAATAGGAAGAAAAATATCTAAAGAAAACAAACAATTAATATTTATACATTTATATAATAGACTGTACATATTTTTTTATTTAATGAAAGGTAAGGTTTTCTGTATGAAAAAAAAATTCTCAAATAATGATAAATATTTTTTTATACCAATAGATTTTTTAATATTAAAGACTTTATTTATTCTAGAACAAATTCCTTTAGAATAATAAAACAAAAAAAAAAAATATGAACTAAAATGTCGCATTGAAGAATACAATTGCGATTTAATTAATAACTGAAAATTAAAAATAAATTATGAATTAGTTTCCAAGAAGGAATTTAAAGGAAGAGAAATATTTCTCTGCATATATATCTATATATATATATATATATATAGAGAGAGAGAGAGAGAGAAGATAAGAATAATTAAGTGAGATAAGAATAAGTAAGCAAACAATTGTTTATAATTTACATATAAAGTTATATAATATACATTATAATTTACCAACAAATAGTTGGATATTTTTTGTTAAAATACTGATTTTGCTATTTTTTAATTATTTAATATTTTAAAAGATATAAGGGCTTATCCTTCATATAATTTACACGATCAACCAATTATCCAATATATTTATTTAAGACTGAAGCGAAAATGCATCTATAATTGATATATGATCTGTATAATTGTTTAGAGAAATATTACGATTTCCCGATATCTCTTCATGAAAAAAATCGTATTTAATTTCAATAATCTCTGGATTCCCAACATTAATTGCATCCGATATTATTTTCTAATACATAGTATAGCAAATTCAAATATGTATGAAATGGATTTCCGTCCAATCATGTATTAAGCTCTTGGATACAGTTGTTAATATGCAATCTATGCAAACAGCTGTATACTATTCGGAAATATTGTGTATCAAATAGAATATTTGATAGCAAGTTGAAATAAACAGAATGGGAATAAACATTTCTCCCACCGAGGCTTTGTGAAGGATTAAAATCCGTTGTGGATTATTCTACGTTCCTGTTTCAGGTCTATAGCATTTATTTGGCAAAACTGTCGCGGTTAATAATAATTGAATTTTTGAAAAAGATTATATATTCACCTGTTAGGGGATAATTTATCGTTTTAGGAAATATAAATATAATATTTAAAATCAATAATGCAATTGATAAACCCAAAAAATGGAAGCCTGTAAAATATATATGTGCTTTAGGTCTACAATATTTATATGGCATAAATTGGCAACACTGTGCTGGTTAATAATGATGAGAATTTAATCAAATTAAAAATTAAACTGCCAAATATTAATGTTTTAGGAAAGATAAATCTAATATTTGAATTTAAAAATGCAATTGGAAAACTCCAAAAATAAAGCCTTAAGTCTCTAACTGGATAAAACTGACAAGTACTGGATTTGT
The DNA here is from genome assembly GCA_964056705.1 of Troilus luridus. Classification (NCBI taxonomy): domain Eukaryota; kingdom Metazoa; phylum Arthropoda; class Insecta; order Hemiptera; family Pentatomidae; genus Troilus; species Troilus luridus. The sequence continues at coordinate 55,444,888 of OZ057416.1, read as the reverse complement.
TTTTCTGTACTACGTTTTAGGATAATAGGCACTTTTTTCATCAATGTATACTGTTTCTACTTTCATTAATAATAAAATATTTATAATAAAATGGATGTCATATAGATGTCCTTAGTTGTAACGAATAAATAAATTATAATTAAGGGACGTTAAAGGACATCTTCGGGTTAACCTAGCCTTAATTTAGTTAGTACAGCTATGCTAATTATTTTTTTATTTTTTAATGGAGAGTTTGGAGTATTATTATAATTTATTAGTTTAAATATTATTTAGATTAAAAAAAAATATTATGGACATTTTTATTAAATGAGATAATAATGATAAACTAGTGAAATAATGTAAAAAGTTTGTTATTATGTATTATAAAATTATAAATCATTTTATTATATGAGTTTATCATGGGTAGTTTTTTTTTTTTATTTAACTTTTTTAACTTACTTTCTCCATGATAGATTTCTGGTTTATTATGAAAGTCGGAATAGGATAGCTCTTGATAAATAAAGTAATTAAATTTAATTAACTAAAATAATCTAATTGATCAGAATATTTTATCACAAGCGAAGAAGTATAAATGAAAATTGAGAATAAAATCCAGATAATTAGAATAAAAATGATAATTATAAATATTTAAAAAAAACATTAATTTCCATGATTTTGTTATTCAGTCCTGATGATGTCCGAATTCGATGAAACGTCGGTTAAATAGTTGTTCTAGTTATTTACTGCTAAATTATTTATTAATTTTATTGCGAAATAGAACAAAAAATATTCCACTAAACGAAGGGTCTTGAGTTGATTGAGGACATGAACAGGTAGTGTGTACAGCTGCTGTGCATAGAGGTTGTTGGTTTGTTCGAGATCACGCTCAACTACCAGTTTTTCCCCGTAATTGTGGGTACCCACTTTATAGAGGCTCGACTTACTTCAGGTACTTTATAGATTATATAATGTATCTGCTACAACCACGATCATGTATATTTATAGATCATTTTATAAATGTATAATGCTAAACGAATTCCTTCTACCTTGGTTTGAAAACAAGTAGATATAATGTCTATACATATAATGTAATGGAAACATCAATAGTTATTATATGCTAAAATATGTCTAACTTTTATGGAAAGCACATATACAATATAACTTTAATTTTTTTTTTTTCTTTATCATAAGATATTCTAAATTGCTCTCGCCCACAAACTTCCTCTTGTTGTCGAAGTATTCCGATCGGTCGCATTAACTTTGTAATGAAATGTGGAAGAAAAAAGTCACTTCCGCTCTTTGAGAGATTAATGGACATCACGATCCATATCTTCAGGTGTTGTTTTGTAAATGGCATCAATGGGGAATAATCTATAAGGAGGAATTTATAAATATGTTGTTTGTTTGCAATATAAAATATATGTATTAGCATAATGTGTATTCCTGGCTTCGTTGAGTGTGAAACAAATATTGGCGAGAAGCGTTAGGAACATTAGATGAAGAAGCGTTAGATTTCTTGAGTTTCAGATTAAAAAAATATATATTTAATGAAATTGATAACTGTATTGTAATAATACAAGTAAACAAAATAGGTAAAAACTAGTAAGTAAAAAAGTTACTTACTAAAGTTGAAAAAACTAAGATTCGCTATAGGGAATATTTACAATAAGAAGAACCTTTCCTCTAATGCAAAAACAAGACACTATAACACGGTGATAAAACCAGTAATTTTGTACGGTATAAAGACAACTTGACTCCCTAAACCAGAAAAATTACTGAAAATAAAGAGAAGGATTCTGGAAGAATTTATGGGCCCAAGAAAACACAGGAGGGCTACATGTTAAGATCCAATCAGGAAATATACAGATGAAGGACCTGGAAACCGAAATAAGAATCAGAAGACTAAGATTCTAAGGGCACATAGTAAAAATGGACCACGGGGACTAAACAAGAATGTCTTTGATAAAATCTGCGAATATAAGAGCGTAGGAGTGTATGTAAAACAAATGAGAGAGGAAGCAGAAAATTAAAAATAACAGACTAAGTCTTCCTAGTTAGAGAACAATATGGGAACAATTAACAGAAATCAAGGTTCTTGTGGAAAATAAAGAAAAACGGAAGGAGACTGCGTGGTCGAAAGAAGGAAGTAAAGTCAGGCAGAAATGATGAGAAAATACTGGGAAAAAAAGAAAGACGAATATGAGAAAAGAAAATCAGTAATATTCGCATGGTCTTAATAGAACGTTTCGTAAAAAAGAAATACGAGTAAATAGAATGAATAATACGGCATGGCATGAGATATAAACAAGTAGAGAAACTACCTACAGGTAGTATCCAAATAACAAATTTAACTTGGATGGTCACGAAGTCTTTTCGGACACCTCGAAGGACTATCGGGAATTGTAGACGTACCAGGTTTGAAACATGTGTGAGAGTGGGAAGTTTGTCATGAAAGGATTGATATCGGGTTCGGCCCAAATCAGCAACAAATGGGATATTAAGGTATTTATGGATGACTATAGTCGTAACAAAGTAAGGAGCATCGAGGATTTTACGAAGGATTGGATACAAGAAAAATTTGATGGCTTAGTAGAACCCTAAAGTTCTACTCTGCAAGCACAAATGTGTCTTGTTAAACTTATCTATATGAGTCTTTTTTAATTAAATGGGAGCTTAGAGAGTATGTCTTGTAACTGCTGAAGTAGTCTGAAATGGTGAATTCCCTGAACAAAATTTAATTTTAGTGGTTATCTGACCTTACGTATCTCTTTTAAATTGTATCAATATATTACTGTATTTAGTAATTAAAAAAAATATTTTGGTCGATTCGCCGTGTTTAATTAGAAATTAACGTTATCAGGAAAGGTAGGATTTTTTCCATTAGAAAATGGAATTAATATTGAAAGTTTGGGGTATTATGGAATACCTTAATATGTTATAATTAATTACCTATAATGATTATTATTAATCCTCTCTCTCAATTTTATCGATATCAGGTCTATTGTGACGCAATGTACTGTCAGTGATAACAGATTTACTCTTGAACTAAAATTATTAATATTATTACCATTATTATATTTACTCTTATTATATTATACATTCTCTTTAGTTTACTGTAATATTTAATAATTATTAATTATCTATGATTATAAGTCAACTAGAATTGATATTAAAAATAATTGGAACAAAGGAAAACTATTTAGGATCGTTGTAAAGTATAACGAAATATTTTTATTCTCTGATTGGGCCTTTCCGAAATTTGGAAACGAAAGAATTTGAGTAGTCAGGCATGATGCAGGCTATGTTTTTATATTTTTATAATTTTTTTGTATATACATTAATATGACTATTTTTAGACGAGTACGAAATGGCCTGGTAGTACAGTCAATAAATATACAGAAAATAAGTTTAACTTCTTTTATTGTACCAACGTTTCTGCCTAACGTTTTAGCCATCATCAGAGCTGATGATAAAACAGAAACAGACAAACTATTTAAAAAAATTATGCCGAAACGTTGGCTAAGTTTTACTTATTTAGTGTAAAATTTATTGACTGCAACCCCGACCACTCTTTTAAAAATAACCATATTATTCTTGATAAATATACCCCACACTGAATTGTGGAGGCTGACTATCCATGATCTTTCATTCCATGAAATTTTGGAAAAGTTTAGCCAGAAAATAAAAAACTACATTAAACTTTACTACGATCCTAAATACTTATCTTAAACGTTCCGAATAATTTTTGTATGGTTTCTAACTTATACTCTTAAATATTTAATAAAGAGAATAATATAATGTAACAAGAGTAAATATAATAATGGTAATAATATTAATAATTAAAGTTCTGGTGTGAATCTGTTATTAGTAGTAATATCCCTAGGACAATGATAATAGACGAGATAATTTCATGACAATCGAAAGCTCATTCCTTGTTAGCTGTTACCAAGCAACGAGCTTGAGAAATTTGTCGATGTCCGAGGGATATTCGGCGGAAAATATTTTTACAAACAAATTTATAACTCAACACAACGAAACATTTATTTATTTATTAATAGTACAATTAGTGAAAGTACAGTTATTAAAATTTAACTTAACATTAGATTCGTTGCTATTCTCGAATATAGAAGATCTATTACGACACATAATATTTATGATCTTGTTGTGGCGTTCTTGATCGAAAATTTAATTTTTTCTTTGATTAGCGCATTTATGCTTTGAACATTCGCATTGACAAAATTTGAATGGTTGTTAGAACTATCAAAAAACTTTCACTGATAGTACTTTGCGTCACAGTAGACCTGATATCGATAACATTGAGAAAGAGTATTATTATTAATCATTATTTTATAATAAAATATTATTGTGTTCCATAATATTTTATAACGAAAAAAAAATCCTTCCTTTCGCGATAACATAAAAATAATATAAATTAATCTTATTTTTTGTATATTTAATGAATATTTTTAATTTTTTTTTTAAATTTATTTATTGATATTTACAACTGTATTAAAATAATACATCAAGTAAATGGGCTAAGCGATACATAATGACACGTGGAAATGACAAGTAGAGAAACTATCCACTGGTAGTACTCAAATCACAAGTTCAACTAAGAAGTCACGGGGCCATCTTCTTTTCAGACGCCTCGGAGGATTATTGGGAATTGAAGAGGAAGAGAGGTTTGAAACTAGAGGGTTTGAGTGGAAATGAAGTGTGTTATGAAAGGATAGATAGCGGGTTCGGGCCAAATCAGCAACAAATGGGACATTAAGGTCGTTATGGATGATTTTATTCTTAACAAAATAAGGAGCATTAAGAATTTTACGAAGGATTTTGGATTGTAGGGATTGGATACGAGAGGAATTCGATGGATTTGTGGAGCCCCAAAGCTCTACTCCGTAGGTCCAAATAGGTCGTATGATAGTCATGTAGATGAGTCTTTTGTAATTATAATAGCTTATAATAAATAAATAAATTATAAGCTATAATTAATAGCTTAGATTTTTAATTTAAAAATCGATAATTTCTTATATCTTAAGAAACCCTTACAGGTCAGTAGCACAAACTACCCGAAGATGACTTGCTACGGGACTGAATTATAGTCAATAATTGAGCAATTAATTCTCGGTATTTGGTAAACAACGGTTTGTAGCTCCCACGGAGAGGGCGTAATAATACCAAAATAACAAGTTGATGGTTCCTGGAAGCGACGGTCTTCGCTACCGTAGGGCACACTCATGCATACTTGTGGCCGGTCTTCGGTACTTATTGCGTTGAAAAACGTCGTAAAACTCGGCCTCAACGCAGACCGTTTGATCGTAAATCCATCGTAAAGATAATGGGGAACTCCCAAGCTGGGAAATAAGAAGACTCCGGGCTAGGCATAGGAAAATATATAACTACCAGTTGGTTCCTACGATGTCCAGTCAATTAACTATTTATTTATAGCACATTATACCGTAATAATAATTAACTAACGCCTGGGGGTGAAGTTATTGACATGTAATTATATTGAACAACTATTTCCGATTTTTTGGGAATTGTGAGGATATGTGGTGACTATCCAATCTCCCTTATATATATATATATATATATATATATATATACGGGATTACGAAAGAGGACGAAAATGTATGATTACTACAGTACTTACGATGGTTGGAAGGACAGTAAGAGAAAAAAAAATACTAAACTCGAATATTTCTTAATCAATGAAAGGTATATTATATACTATATAATAATATGTTTTACTTTTTTGCATTCGATACATTGCATTGTAATTGACGATATAACACTATTTAGTTCTAGACATCTCTGACACTTCCAAAAGAATATTTGAGCATAAAGCATACTTTAGCATCACCTTCTTCTCTACGTTCTGTGATTGCCGCATTCCTTCCACCTCCCTCGAAACCCTAAGACATGGATGGATCTTGCACAATATCCCGGAGGGCGATATAGCACCCAACTAAACGACAACCGGACTTAAACAGCTTCATGGACTAACAACGCGATGGGATGCCCTAGCATGAGCCTAGTTAGGCAAACGTGACTATAGCCAATCCCGGATCGCCCGGACCAAGGTTCGCACATAACCCGGTAGCCCTCTGTATGTGCAAAACTTTTTATGCATCATTACGCAGCCATTATTTTGTGGCGATAAAATAGTTTATGGACCTTTTATTGCTGAGATAACTGCATCCCTGTTTTTCTCACAGCATATATTCTATTATTTTTGTTTTACTTCATACCGCATAGTTCAAAATTAGCATAGAATAAACTATTCTCATTTTTCTTTCTTATATATATTTTTTTAATTTCACCCAACTTTGGGGTACTTTGGGTCGACCATAAATACTTCTTCGACGACTTTCTCTCAGGGCAGAATCTTTTCATCCTTTCTCATCTCCTACTTTTTTCCTTATCGGAGATCGCCCGTTTTGATCTCGCCTCAAACCTCATCCTCTTGTCTCAGATTATGTTCATAGTCAGTTCTATACTTAAGCATATCCTCCTTAACGCCAAGTTCTCCCAGGTTCCTGCTTCATGTTCTCTGCTTCCTTTAACCAGTTCGGCTTATTTTTTCTATTTCTGAGGAATACAAACATTCCTTTCGTGCAACTAAGCAAGCATTCGTTCACAGGCTATGTCCATAGAAATTGTCATTTCTTTTCCTCATTGCTTGATTTTTATTTGTATATCTGATAACAATCTTGATACGATATCCATATTAATTTACATTTTTACTAATTTGATATTATTTCATTCCCACCTATCTAGGATCTCCGTCGATATCTAGGATAAGATCGCATTAATTTTGACCGTAAGCAGCACATCTCACATCACCAGCCTAAAAAATAAATAAAAATATATCTGTAAAAGATATCCCAAGACAAAGTGGATCACTTCAATTATCCGACTTACATATTTTACCATATTGATAATTAAAAAGGATTCCATATATATAGTGTCATAAATATTACCCGAGTAATAAAACTAATTGTTAATTAATATCTCCGAACATTACATGTCAATAACTTCACCCCCAGGCGTTAGTTAATTATTATTACGGTATAATGTGCTATAAATAAATAGTTAATTGACTGGACATCGTAGGAACCAACTGGTAGTTATATATTTTCCTATGCCTAGCCCGGAGTCTTCTTATTTCCCAGCTTGGGAGTTCCCCATTATCTTTACGATGGATTTACGATCAAACGGTCTGCGTTGAGGCCGAGTTTTACGACGTTTTTCAACGCAATAAGTACCGAAGACCGGCCACAAGTATGCATGAGTGTGCCCTACGGTAGCGAAGACCGTCGCTTCCAGGAACCATCAACTTGTTATTTTGGTATTATTACGCCCTCTCCGTGGGAGCTACAAACCGTTGTTTACCAAATACCGAGAATTAATTGCTCAATTATTGACTATAATTCAGTCCCGTAGCAAGTCATCTTCGGGTAGTTTGTGCTACTGACCTGTAAGGGTTTCTTAAGATATAAGAAATTATCGATTTTTAAATTAAAAATCTAAGCTCCCAATTAATTACAAAAGACTCATCTACATGACTATCATACGACCTATTTGGACCTACGGAGTAGAGCTTTGGGGCTCCACAAATCCATCGAATTCCTCTCGTATCCAATCCCTACAATCCAAAATCCTTCGTAAAATTCTTAATGCTCCTTATTTTGTTAAGAATAAAATCATCCATAACGACCTTAATGTCCCATTTGTTGCTGATTTGGCCCGAACCCGCTATCTATCCTTTCATAACACACTTCATTTCCACTCAAACCCTCTAGTTTCAAACCTCTCTTCCTCTTCAATTCCCAATAATCCTCCGAGGCGTCTGAAAAGAAGATGGCCCCGTGACTTCTTAGTTGAACTTGTGATTTGAGTACTACCAGTGGATAGTTTCTCTACTTGTCATTTCCACGTGTCATTATGTATCGCTTAGCCCATTTACTTGATGTATTATTTTAATACAGTTGTAAATATCAATAAATAAATTTAAAAAAAAAATTAAAAATATTCATTAAATATACAAAAAATAAGATTAATTTATATTATTTTTATGTTATCGCGAAAGGAAGGATTTTTTTTTCGTTATAAAATATTATGGAACACAATAATATTTTATTATAAAATAATGATTAATAATAATACTCTTTCTCAATGTTATCGATATCAGGTCTACTGTGACGCAAAGTACTATCAGTGAAAGTTTTTTGATAGTTCTAACAACCATTCAAATTTTGTCAATGCGAATGTTCAAAGCATAAATGCGCTAATCAAAGAAAAAATTAAATTTTCGATCAAGAACGCCACAACAAGATCATAAATATTATGTGTCGTAATAGATCTTCTATATTCGAGAATAGCAACGAATCTAATGTTAAGTTAAATTTTAATAACTGTACTTTCACTAATTGTACTATTAATAAATAAATAAATGTTTCGTTGTGTTGAGTTATAAATTTGTTTGTAAAAATATTTTCCGCCGAATATCCCTCGGACATCGACAAATTTCTCAAGCTCGTTGCTTGGTAACAGCTAACAAGGAATGAGCTTTCGATTGTCATGAAATTATCTCGTCTATTATCATTGTCCTAGGGATATTACTACTAATAACAGATTCACACCAGAACTTTAATTATTAATATTATTACCATTATTATATTTACTCTTGTTACATTATATTATTCTCTTTATTAAATATTTAAGAGTATAAGTTAGAAACCATACAAAAATTATTCGGAACGTTTAAGATAAGTATTTAGGATCGTAGTAAAGTTTAATGTAGTTTTTTATTTTCTGGCTAAACTTTTCCAAAATTTCATGGAATGAAAGATCATGGATAGTCAGCCTCCACAATTCAGTGTGGGGTATATTTAACTTAATATTGCCTGTATCGAAATAATTCGTCCTGCATGCAAAATATTGGAATAAAATGTAGCTGGTTTTATTTTTTAAACCGATGCATTCCATCTTTTTCTCTATTTAGATTGAAAAACTGTGTAGCGGCTTGAATAAGTCAGAACAGAGGCTTTGTGATTTACAGTTTATAAATAATATTTATAATTTAATTGATCGCGCACGACAAAAGGCAAATAGATATTTATTTAAGTGCCACTTTAAGATATTTAAGTGAGGAAAGTGCCACTTTATTTCACCCGAGTGAATTTTTCTCTCGTGTTAAATATTACATTTTTCTTGGAACCATTTAAAAATTAAGAAATTAAAGGTGAAACTTTAGATTTGTTAAAACTACACTAGGGCTAGTGGGTAATGCTAATGCTAGATCTCCAAATTTCTGATGTGTAAAGGTTCTAATACATTTAAGGTTATATTAAATATTTCTATAAAATCGCTTAAAAATAAATAAAATCTATCTTGAATTAAATATAAAATAGTTCTAAAATTATTAATTTAACATTTTAGGAATATAAAATGAATAATTTTATAATACCGTCATTTAACATTTAAAATAACAGAGTGCTGATTGTCAAATTATATCTAGGTGGCTGTTACTTTTCCTTAGTAGTGGGGGAAAGTAGGACTTTCCATACCAGTTTTAGTTGAGTGATGGATAGAATTACTCAATGGTTTCAGGAAAAAGTAGTTCACCTATCCTTTGCTAGGTAACGTTGATAAAATATTACATCACCTAAATGTTTTTATATTACAGGAAAATTATTTTATAAATTACACTGGACTGTATATTTTAATTTATTAATTTTAATATATAGGCGGGACATCAAAGATCTTTTAGCTCTCCTTAAAAAAGTCCTAGGAGAACCTGCCTGGATCCGAACCCACTACCTTGGTCACAGATTGTTATGCTTTTTAAATTTTATAATAAGACATATTGCATGTAAATATTATTAAAGTTGAAATTAAATATATTTATACAATTAACAGACCGTTGACTGGTTGATGTAGTGTTGTCAATATGTCGAAGTATCAAGATATCTGTGAGACTTAACGGCTCTATTAATAGCCCGATATCTTTATTGACACAATAACTCATCAGCTACCCAGATTATCGTAATGATTGACATCGATGCCTAACAACCATGTCTTGGCTGTCTTCGGTGTTCTAGGGTCATCTATATTGTCAGTCTGTCTCTAGCTCACGCCTCGAAGCAACGCACAACAATATATACATTATATTTATTATATTCTCTTAGAAGGTCTTTAATAGAAAAATAAACTAAATGTATAAAATAACTTCCAATTACCAAATTTCTATTAAAAAATCTTAACCTAATGTATACTTACCTACGTTCGAACTGAAAACATTTCTGGTTTATTGTTGTAGCTAAAAATTGGTCGAGGCAAGCAATTTTATTATTTAAAGAATGGATACGTTGTATGATATCACGTATTTTTAAATTTAGCTAGGATTATTTTAATTTGACTGAGTAGGTACGTAGTGTTGTATTGATGTGGATGGGATTTCTTGATGAAGTCATGGTGTGGAGGTCTAAATGTGTTAGAAAGTAGAAGAGGTCTTAAACTATACCAATTAAAAATGAAAAAATAAGGCTGGCTAAAAAAAAATTATACAAAAATACTAGCTGCCCTCCAGGCGTTTTCCTGTACAAACGTTTTCAAATCGTTTCTTGGACAACGGTTGGGGTATGTAATTTGACCTAGATCACGCTCAATCGCCAGGGGGTACCCACTTTATGGAGGTTGGGTGAGCCCCAGGAGGATGCAAGATCCCATAAGGTTAGAGAAATGTCAGCCAGGTAGCGGGATTTGAACCCAGGACCTTCTGCATGACAACTCAGCGAGCCACTCCGCTCCGTAGATTTTTTAAATAGATTATTATTTAAATCGTTTAGATGAAAATACAAGTAAAAAACAATCATTAAAATATCATAAAGTATATACTTATAATAACATGAACTATCAATTACGTATGAATATAGCCTTTACATATGTGCTTAATTCTGTTAATTATCACTTAAAATAGTTTTAATTTAATAGCTAGAAGGAAAAATTCAAGCCATTTTTATGGAAAGTATACAATACAATACAAATACAGATAGCGCGAGGTGTTTGTCACATGGTGACACCTAGAGCACTCAGAAATTCATCCATATGGAAAGTATATATATATATATATATATATATATATATATATATATATATAATAATAAATAAATCTTTAGATACATGTTTAATCTTAATAAAATTTGTACATTTTTCAATACTAATAAAATCTTCAAAGATTTCGACAATGCGATCGCTGGGCTGCCTGCCGGGTCCAAAATGAATCAAAAGCGATGAGGTTATAAACAACAACAAAATAAATTAACTAATTAAAAAACATTATCTATCGGATCGAATTGTGAAACCAACTTGAAGACAGCATCATCATAGTCTTCATCTCTTCCGCTCATGATGTGTGTGGTTTCCTTCTGCAGAGCCACACCTTAAGATCCTCTACCGTACAATATTCTTTAACTGCTACTTCCCAGGTATGTCGGGGTCTTCCACTGGACCTTCTTCCATCAAACTTAAGACACTTCCAAACCATCTTAAACGGGTTTCTTCAATAACTTTTTCTGTTAGTCCCACTCTGAGGTTCGATCTAATTGGTTACGGATGAGGTCTCGACTGGTTTTCCCAACTATTTTTCTAAGGAATCCCATCTTTGAAGGTTGTATCTTACTTTTATGCATTGAGTGGTTAGTGACCAAGATTCGGAAGAGTAATTCAATAGGGGGAGAAATATAGGCTTATACACCCCTTGGTGTTCTTGAATAATTCTGTTTCATCAAAATCAATCCAACGGTTTAGGAGTAGTTCAGTACACACGAACAGAAGAATTTCCTTAGATTGAGATTCCTTCATCGTAAAAAATCGTTGTTCCATTTTGTTCTATAATTTATATATTTCTCTCTCAGACCATGGTCGTGCATACTTTCCTCAATGCCTTCTAACTATTTTTTTCGTGGTCTTCCTCGCCGTTTCCTCCCTTCAGCACTCCAATTGAAAATAAAATTGGGCAATCTTTCATTTAAAAGATTAAAATGGGCAAATTGCTTCATGCTTCTGTGATGACCATGCCATTCCAATATTTTTTTTCTTAGACTGGATACCCTGAGAGCTCTCCTCTAAGAGAGCTTTAAAAGAAGATTATATTTCAGTAGCAAGTAGCTTTTTTCCTAAAGCAGCGCTTATCGCCCGCATATCTGATCCATATTCTAATTTTATGTATAATAAATGAATAAAATGATAGAATTCATAAGCATCTGTAAGGTTTTCTTTTATAATGAGTAATGATAATAAATGAGTATTGCTTTCGTTGTTCCTGAATGATTATATTAGAGAAGTACGGTGCATCCTAGGCGAGAGGGATTTCAGCCGGATTAATTAACTAACACTGTTGGTCGTAGAGCAGGGACCGAATTTAATATAACATTGACGATGGCGAAGACCGAAGCTACAACATTATGCGAGGCAAAGACAGATATTGGACTGGGCTTTGATGTTCCTGATGATCCCCTGTTTGCCCAAGTCGCCGCGTTGTTACCCGTTCATCTGCGACACCTTCATTAAAGCATTTTCAATCGGAGGCTCGTCTGTTTAATATGTTAATTCCTCTCGGGCCATTGGCCATTAACATATAATGATCGGAGAGCACGGGCTTATTGAAGATGTCCAGGAGGTCCAATAAGGGCCTGTAGTCCACAGGCTACAGGCTGCAGTATAGGACCGATACATTTCGATATTGGATCCCCTATGGACACATTAGAGCTCCAGGTACAAGCTTTCGAACGGAGCTTATAACACTTGCAGTGTTTATTAGATATATTATTACCTCTTTGGAAAAGTAATTCCAATTATAATTTATAAAAATAAGGTATCGGTTCCACAGTCGCTTCGAGTTGAGTTACAAGATTTAACGGGTTATTCGTTTCATTTTTAATATTTTCCAAAAATACAAGTAATCATGAGCTTCAGTATGGAAAATAGAAATAATTACATTTTAATAAGTTTATTTTTTAATTTAGTTTTTATGAATTCCTTAATCAGTTGTAGCCTTAACTATTTGTTTCTCTTTATATTTGCATCCGCACCAAATCCAACCATTTGACAATCAGCAGATTGGCTGTCAGTAAAATATAATAAAATACCATGATAGACCTAAAGAAGAACAGTACCCGTGGCTTGATTTAATTTTCTATAATAATAGATTCATTTTCGTTCCTTTCAATCTCCTCTTTGTGTCCTCAGGAATGGAGAGTCGTGTCCATTTGTTCTATCACTACTACAGGTTTGGGTGTGGTGTAGTTGTTGTAGTGGGTTAGGAGCCCGTATGCAAAGTTTTGTTATTGACATAAACCAGTGCTGAGTTCCAATGGGGAAAGTTCTGGGTACAAATCCGGTTGTAGTAACATTAATTGCTGAATCTGCAAATGGATGGACCCTTTGGTATCTGAAGTTTGGGGAAATACCTGCCAGTTGAGCGTGATCTCGTACAAATCACCTTCCTGAACAGCCGTTGTCTTGGTAACAGTACTCTCTACGCCAAGACCCTTCAAGGGTTGTAGTGCAACAGTTTATTTTTTTTCTTGTTAGGGGTTAAAAGTAATAAATAATTTAGCAGTAAATGACTGATACAACTATATAACCAACCTCAAATTCAGGCATCCTCATGTCTGAATAACATAGAATCCTAAGAATATTTAATCCTTGTTGTGGTTGTAGTGGTACAGGTAATTGGGACTAATTTCATTTCAATTTATAATAAGATTATAAGATTTTACTACTACAGTGTTTCTGAGTCATAACACATATAAAATATCCTAAGATCTCTTTGTTGAGAAAACAGATCTCGAGATACTTCTATAATTTATAAGATAGATGTCAGTGATGAATGAATTTTCTCCGAGTTGGCACCGAAAAATAGCGAGGAAAGTATGGCCTGGTCTGGAAGGGACTAAGATTTATCCCTTCAAGGAGCCCTTTTGGCCTAGAAGGAAGAATACACAACGCTCGGGAAGGGCGGTTATTGAAATGTTGCCAAAAACGCCGGCTCCGAGATTTCTTTATCCTTCAGACACGATGATCCTCCTAAATCCGGGAGGCATTAGGCGTACAAATGGCGGACGTAAGCTCCGCGGGACTTAACGCTTTGTGCAAATCAGTCCATTAATCCACCTTGAGAGATAGTTGTAAAAATAAATCAGACCGGGAGGAAGACAGGCAGAACACAAGTCATGCGCACCCCCGTGGAGGTGGAGGAGAAGTCGGGGCGCTTCCTGATAAAGCTGTTATGGTAATTCTTGAGGGGGTGGAGTTAACGGCCGCAGAAAAATGGCTCCCTTCTTCTAATCCTTGGCAATCTCCCGAACAGCAATTAGTTCTTACATCTGTTTCACTTATTTCTTAGTGATTATGCTCCTCTGTCCGATATCAGTGAAACAAAATGTTTTCAGATTTTTACTTAAATTTATTTTAACTTATCTCGGTATTTTCCTAATTAAAATTTAAAATTACATTTAAATTTGATTGTGGCCGGTCGGGCATTATTGCAGGGGCGGGTAATTTTTTAAAAAAAACGTACTTCAATTTTATTCTGACAAAAACTGGCAAAACATTTAAAAAGGGGAAGAAAATGGTCGGAGTGAAGGTCAGAGAAATAATTTCTTAAATAGGGTTGTACTAATTATTGGAAAGCCAACGTTTCGACCAACATTGCAGATCTTCTACATGGCTAGTTATACAAGATTGTATATGTATCATCTTAATTTGCTTTATTTCGTAATTGTCTTTGTAAATCATAAGGTGAATGTATGATTTACAAAGACTATTTACTTTATGTATTAGTATTGTATAGTCAAATATTTCAATAAATAAATTTAAAACAAATATTTACAAAACTTGATCATATGATCCTAACTGTAGTAGGTAATTGAGAATATTGGGCATAAGGGTCATCCTCAGTATTGAATTCCTCTGATAATTTAACGGAATCTTCTCTTTTATCAAATAATCCTAAATATATATATAAAAATTAATTACGTTAAAAGGACTTATGATATCTAAGCCATTTTTTAATTAAATTAATAAATTACTCGAAAAATTTTAAAAAGAAAATGTTGAGGATTAAAGCAAAAATAAACATTTATTCTTAACTAAGTCCAGCTCAGTCTAAATGTTACAAAAGAGATTGGAATATCATACGAAATCTTCGCCACACGAGTTTGTATTCATTACTATATACAAATTTGTAACCTGAGTGGAAAATTGTTTGTTAATAATTACAATTAAAATTAATACCATCATGTAGAAAAATGTAGTATCTCTAAATAATAAGAAATTTTTTTTCATGCTGCATGATTTATTCTGATCGCGTAGTTTTTATTATTTCATGTTCCTGAGGAATCAATAAAAAAAAAATTGGAGTATTAGTGTTTTTCAAGAAGTTGTCACCAAATACCACAAATCCTTATTTATATGTAAACATATTTATAAGAACCCATTAGGATTTTGTGATACTGATAATAAAGTCTTTATTTATCATTTGTATTTATTTATTCTGGGACCAGTCCCATTAGAATTATAAGATATAAAATAAAATATGGACTATGATATCTTAGAGTAAAATACATTTAAAATTCGATTAATAAATGAAAAAAGAAGTAAGTTATGAATTAGCTTCCAATAACAAATATTAAGAATGGAAAGAAAATATAGTAACGTTAGCAATAATTATGAAGAAAGAAATATTTAATATTTTAATTTTTTTCGGAAATAAAACAAATCGACAGTACAATAAACAAAGAAGAACAAAATAACAAACAATTTTAATAAGTGGTTTTAAAATAAATTCAGGTCAACAGCGAAATTATAAATATATATATTACTCGCCCATCAATTAACAAATTTTAATCATTATACTGGCAGGTATTTCCCCAAACTTCAGATACCAAAGGGTCCATCCATTTGCAGATTCAGCAATTAATGTTACTACAACCGGATTTGTACCCAGAACTTTCCCCATTGGAACTCAGCACTGGTTTATGTCAATAACAAAACTTTGCATACGGGCTCCTAACCCACTACAACAACTACACCACACCCAAACCTGTAGTAGTGATAGAACAAATGGACACGACTCTCCATTCCTGAGGACACAAAGAGGAGATTGAAAGGAACGAAAATGAATCTATTATTATAGAAAATTAAATCAAGCCACGGGTACTGTTCTTCTTTAGGTCTATCATGGTATTTTATTATATTTTACTGACAGCCAATCTGCTGATTGTCAAATGGTTGGATTTGGTGCGGATGCAAATATAAAGAGAAACAAATAGTTAAGGCTACAACTGATTAAGGAATTCATAAAAACTAAATTAAAAAATAAACTTATTAAAATGTAATTATTTCTATTTTCCATACTGAAGCTCATGATTACTTGTATTTTTGGAAAATATTAAAAATGAAACGAATAACCCGTTAAATCTTGTAACTCAACTCGAAGCGACTGTGGAACCGATACCTTATTTTTATAAATTATAATTGGAATTACTTTTCCAAAGAGGTAATAATATATCTAATAAACACTGCAAGTGTTATAAGCTCCGTTCGAAAGCTTGTACCTGGAGCTCTAATGTGTCCATAGGGGATCCAATATCGAAATGTATCGGTCCTATACTGCAGCCTGTAGCCTGTGGACTACAGGCCCTTATTGGACCTCCTGGACATCTTCAATAAGCCCGTGCTCTCCGATCATTATATGTTAATGGCCAATGGCCCGAGAGGAATTAACATATTAAACAGACGAGCCTCCGATTGAAAATGCTTTAATGAAGGTGTCGCAGATGAACGGGTAACAACGCGGCGACTTGGGCAAACAGGGGATCATCAGGAACATCAAAGCCCAGTCCAATATCTGTCTTTGCCTCGCATAATGTTGTAGCTTCGGTCTTCGCCATCGTCAATGTTATATTAAATTCGGTCCCTGCTCTACGACCAACAGTGTTAGTTAATTAATCCGGCTGAAATCCCTCTCGCCTAGGATGCACCGTACTTCTCTAATATAATCATTCAGGAACAACGAAAGCAATACTCATTTATTATCATTACTCATTATAAAAGAAAACCTTACAGATGCTTATGAATTCTATCATTTTATTCATTTATTATACATAAAATTAGAATATGGATCAGATATGCGGGCGATAAGCGCTGCTTTAGGAAAAAAGCTACTTGCTACTGAAATATAATCTTCTTTTAAAGCTCTCTTAGAGGAGAGCTCTCAGGGTATCCAGTCTAAGAAAAAAAATATTGGAATGGCATGGTCATCACAGAAGCATGAAGCAATTTGCCCATTTTAATCTTTTAAATGAAAGATTGCCCAATTTTATTTTCAATTGGAGTGCTGAAGGGAGGAAACGGCGAGGAAGACCACGAAAAAAATAGTTAGAAGGCATTGAGGAAAGTATGCACGACCATGGTCTGAGAGAGAAATATATAAATTATAGAACAAAATGGAACAACGATTTTTTACGATGAAGGAATCTCAATCTAAGGAAATTCTTCTGTTCGTGTGTACTGAACTACTCCTAAACCGTTGGATTGATTTTGATGAAACAGAATTATTCAAGAACACCAAGGGGTGTATAAGCCTATATTTCTCCCCCTATTGAATTACTCTTCCGAATCTTGGTCACTAACCACTCAATGCATAAAAGTAAGATACAACCTTCAAAGATGGGATTCCTTAGAAAAATAGTTGGGAAAACCAGTCGAGACCTCATCCGTAACCAATTAGATCGAACCTCAGAGTGGGACTAACAGAAAAAGTTATTGAAGAAACCCGTTTAAGATGGTTTGGAAGTGTCTTAAGTTTGATGGAAGAAGGTCCAGTGGAAGACCCCGACATACCTGGGAAGTAGCAGTTAAAGAATATTGTACGGTAGAGGATCTTAAGGTGTGGCTCTGCAGAAGGAAACCACACACATCATGAGCGGAAGAGATGAAGACTATGATGATGCTGTCTTCAAGTTGGTTTCACAATTCGATCCGATAGATAATGTTTTTTAATTAGTTAATTTATTTTGTTGTTGTTTATAACCTCATCGCTTTTGATTCATTTTGGACCCGGCAGGCAGCCCAGCGATCGCATTGTCGAAATCTTTGAAGATTTTATTAGTATTGAAAAATGTACAAATTTTATTAAGATTAAACATGTATCTAAAGATTTATTTATTATTATATATATATATATATATATATATATATATATATATATATATATATATACTTTCCATATGGATGAATTTCTGAGTGCTCTAGGTGTCACCATGTGACAAACACCTCGCGCTATCTGTATTTGTATTGTATTGTATACTTTCCATAAAAATGGCTTGAATTTTTCCTTCTAGCTATTAAATTAAAACTATTTTAAGTGATAATTAACAGAATTAAGCACATATGTAAAGGCTATATTCATACGTAATTGATAGTTCATGTTATTATAAGTATATACTTTATGATATTTTAATGATTGTTTTTTACTTGTATTTTCATCTAAACGATTTAAATAATAATCTATTTAAAAAATCTACGGAGCGGAGTGGCTCGCTGAGTTGTCATGCAGAAGGTCCTGGGTTCAAATCCCGCTACCTGGCTGACATTTCTCTAACCTTATGGGATCTTGCATCCTCCTGGGGCTCACCCAACCTCCATAAAGTGGGTACCCCCTGGCGATTGAGCGTGATCTAGGTCAAATTACATACCCCAACCGTTGTCCAAGAAACGATTTGAAAACGTTTGTACAGGAAAACGCCTGGAGGGCAGCTAGTATTTTTGTATAATTTTTTTTTAGCCAGCCTTATTTTTTCATTTTTAATTGGTATAGTTTAAGACCTCTTCTACTTTCTAACACATTTAGACCTCCACACCATGACTTCATCAAGAAATCCCATCCACATCAATACAACACTACGTACCTACTCAGTCAAATTAAAATAATCCTAGCTAAATTTAAAAATACGTGATATCATACAACGTATCCATTCTTTAAATAATAAAATTGCTTGCCTCGACCAATTTTTAGCTACAACAATAAACCAGAAATGTTTTCAGTTCGAACGTAGGTAAGTATACATTAGGTTAAGATTTTTTAATAGAAATTTGGTAATTGGAAGTTATTTTATACATTTAGTTTATTTTTCTATTAAAGACCTTCTAAGAGAATATAATAAATATAATGTATATATTGTTGTGCGTTGCTTCGAGGCGTGAGCTAGAGACAGACTGACAATATAGATGACCCTAGAACACCGAAGACAGCCAAGACATGGTTGTTAGGCATCGATGTCAATCATTACGATAATCTGGGTAGCTGATGAGTTATTGTGTCAATAAA
Organism: Troilus luridus; assembly: GCA_964056705.1. NCBI lineage: Eukaryota > Metazoa > Arthropoda > Insecta > Hemiptera > Pentatomidae > Troilus > Troilus luridus. The sequence continues at coordinate 55,425,507 of OZ057416.1, read as the reverse complement.
GATATCGGGCTATTAATAGAGCCGTTAAGTCTCACAGATATCTTGATACTTCGACATATTGACAACACTACATCAACCAGTCAACGGTCTGTTAATTGTATAAATATATTTAATTTCAACTTTAATAATATTTACATGCAATATGTCTTATTATAAAATTTAAAAAGCATAACAATCTGTGACCAAGGTAGTGGGTTCGGATCCAGGCAGGTTCTCCTAGGACTTTTTTAAGGAGAGCTAAAAGATCTTTGATGTCCCGCCTATATATTAAAATTAATAAATTAAAATATACAGTCCAGTGTAATTTATAAAATAATTTTCCTGTAATATAAAAACATTTAGGTGATGTAATATTTTATCAACGTTACCTAGCAAAGGATAGGTGAACTACTTTTTCCTGAAACCATTGAGTAATTCTATCCATCACTCAACTAAAACTGGTATGGAAAGTCCTACTTTCCCCCACTACTAAGGAAAAGTAACAGCCACCTAGATATAATTTGACAATCAGCACTCTGTTATTTTAAATGTTAAATGACGGTATTATAAAATTATTCATTTTATATTCCTAAAATGTTAAATTAATAATTTTAGAACTATTTTATATTTAATTCAAGATAGATTTTATTTATTTTTAAGCGATTTTATAGAAATATTTAATATAACCTTAAATGTATTAGAACCTTTACACATCAGAAATTTGGAGATCTAGCATTAGCATTACCCACTAGCCCTAGTGTAGTTTTAACAAATCTAAAGTTTCACCTTTAATTTCTTAATTTTTAAATGGTTCCAAGAAAAATGTAATATTTAACACGAGAGAAAAATTCACTCGGGTGAAATAAAGTGGCACTTTCCTCACTTAAATATCTTAAAGTGGCACTTAAATAAATATCTATTTGCCTTTTGTCGTGCGCGATCAATTAAATTATAAATATTATTTATAAACTGTAAATCACAAAGCCTCTGTTCTGACTTATTCAAGCCGCTACACAGTTTTTCAATCTAAATAGAGAAAAAGATGGAATGCATCGGTTTAAAAAATAAAACCAGCTACATTTTATTCCAATATTTTGCATGCAGGACGAATTATTTCGATACAGGCAATATTAAGTGAGTACTTATATTTTAATAGGCTCGGTTATTAGATAACTCTAATTTAAATATTAAGAAATTTGAGTATAAACGATCATTGTCAAAAAAGTACTAAGGCATTAAGAAAATTTTATAAATTTTGTAATTCATTTAATTATTTACGTATCCATATTTAACATCTATAAATTTGGGTAAAAGAAATTGTTTTTAATAACGAAAACTCGTGCCATTTTTATAGTATCTATAATAGATACTAATATAATATAAATATAATTTATAAAATAACTTCATTTCAAGCCAAAGAATATACAGAATGGTACCCATTTTATTCGACATTTTTATAGTTCGTCGAAGGTATAAAAATAAGTATAGATATAGAATGTTTATAGTTTATATTTTTTTTAGCTTAGGAACAACTGTTTAAATTTTTTAAATGATCTCTTGCAACATTTATTACGAATAATTAGCGGTCTTTTTCTTTTCTTTCTTTTTTTTCTTTCTTGAACAACAGAGTAATTTAAACGAGTTTAATTTTTCAATGGACAATTAATAAAACGAACCGTCTAAAAAAAAAAAATTACATTGTTCATAAATCCGTGGTGGTGCTACATTTTGATTGCATTTTAAGAGAATTTATTAATTTTTGAACTTATTCAATCACGGGTTAATAAAATTAATTTCATGATAAATTTATCATCACCGTGAGAGTGGTGATTAAATTAAACGTTGAATTAAAAAAAAAAAAGATATTGAATGATTTAAGTGTATTGTCACGGGTATTTTCCCATCGGAGTAATTAAACAATTAATGCCATAATTATAATAATTCCACGTTTTTCGAATCCTTTGAATATAAAAAAAATATTTTTTTTGTACACTGTATTCATGCCATTATTGACATCGTTTTAAATGGAAAAGTACCCGCCCTCCCCTGTTTTCTGTTGACAGTTTTAATAAATTGTTAAAAAAATTAATTGAAATCAACTCCGATTACTTTTTTTTAAAGTACATAAAACAGGAATTAAGGGATTTGTTTCATTTCCATTTCCTATAACCTTTGTTTATTTATTTTTTTCGATCAGTCTATAATCGGAATGAATGTGGTGTACTGGAAGAAAAATATCACGAAAATTCAATAACCTTTTTTTGTATTTAAATAAAAAAAACCTGTACCAGTACGACCCGTGAACGAGTCTTGGGGTTCAGTACATGTTAGAGACTGTACTGTTTCATGGCCAACGGTTCTGCAAGTAGGTGACTTGTCCTGCTCACCAGGGGACATCCGACGAATTTCAGGGGTTTCCCCCTTATTTTGGGTACCCTATTTTTATAATTTTATAGAGGCTGGGTGAGCCCCAGGAGGGTCCTAAATCCCATATGATCCATCTTCCGCCACAAACAGAAAAGTACCTCCCTGCAGCGGGATTTCAACCAGGATTTCCGGTATGACAACGCAGTGCTCTACCACTGAGCCACTCCGCTCCCTATTTAAAGAATAAACTCATTAAAATTGTAATATCATATTATTTTAACATCGTTCATTATATATAATATTGTACCCGAATAACAGCTTATTTTGTATTGAATATAATAAGGTACAGGATGAAAACGATATCTTGGATCAAACTTTTAAAGAAAATTGTTGCAAATCGTGAAATTCGTTGCTGAACATATAAGTAACGGACGCCAATATAAAATGTATATATATTTTTTTATTTTTTTATATAATGTGTGTGTGAATCTTAACCGTGTAGTATAAAAGGTAATGGCGCAGTTATTAAAGCGGCCCAATTCTTTAGTTATATACACAAGCAAGTTGAAATATTCCTTTTGAAAGGTTGAAGGTTATTTATAGTCATAAACCAATACTAATTTTATTAATTGTTTATTCTTGTTTTTAATAAATCTATTTTAAATATTATAATATTTCAAACCTACGTTTGAAATTTTATTTTCGCGTTCTTCATAAACATTCAGCCATAATTCCTTAAAGAAAAAAATATATTTCCAAAACGACTAAAGCGAATTTAATCAAATTTTCAGTCAACTTTTACGGCAGCAAATTTTAAGTAGTAAAATTATTAATTTAATATTAAGGAAAAGAATTATAAATCAATTTCCAGTTCTAAAAATGTTTTACCAAAAAAAAAAGAAGTTTTATATCTAATGAAAAAATTCTATAAAGTATTAAAGGTTTTATATGTGGTGATACTAAATTGTTTTTCTACATATATCTCCTGGATTAAATTGTTTTTGCATTTTATAAAACGCTATAAGTAGCTTAGAATTTTTCGAGAAAAACACAAGCAATAGTTTTCTGTGCCACAATGCGTTTGAAGATATTGAATGGTTTGTAAACAGAACTTGTATAATGTTTTATGGCACTAGGTAAACAACAGAAGGAAAACAAGTAAGAGAATTATAACAATAAAATTCAAAAGAACAACGACTTTGAACAAAAAATGACATTTTTGAGTTAAGCCTTCAGTCACAATTGTGAAGTACATTTTCAAGTTTTTAGTCTTTACCAATGCCTACATTTTAATTTTTTTAACTCAGGTACAACTTTTAAATACCTTTATTAAAAATTAAGTTTTTTGTGTAATGATGTTCTTTTGAAGGATCGATGTAACGACAAACAGGAATTGTCGATGGGCCTTATTTTAGTACCGTATATATTATATACATATTTATATATTTTTCAAGGGATTGTAAGAAACGCAAAAGTATATAGAATAAGTAACATATATATTATAAGAAGATTCACGTGAGAAGACTTAAGACTGGACCTTGACTCAGATGCTGTGGAATGCAGGCGGGCTTTTGCTGCACGCGAGCATTACCGTCTCATGGTCTGTCTTTATGCCCTCTTCATTTATAATTGTTATGTATTAATAAATTATATCACTCAATTAAATAAATTATACTCCATATTTTATGTATAATGACACTAAAAATTGAAGCACCAGAATTGTAAAGATATTGAATAAATTTAATATAAAAAATTTAACTAATAGGTCTTTTATCCATTAATATATGTTTGTTAATATTATAAATTGAACAGATTAAATAATGATATGCAAATAAAATGTTGGTTAACCCCCTAGGTATGTAACAAAGGGTAAATTCTTTTACCTGATTTAAATTTATACCAATTGTTATAAATTCTTGGACAATATATATATTTTCACAATCGCAAACAAATATGTGTTTATTAATATCGTAGATTTGGCCTGAATTTGAACTTTTGCTTATTAGATACAATTCAAATAATTTCATACATTTATTTTTTTATTAAAAATATAATTTTACAGACAGAAAATCTGGTAATTGTCATTTTGTTTTATTGAAAGGTGTAGATAAATATATAACTATTAAAAAAAATTGGTAAAATTGTCTTACAATTTGATCTATACAAAATAAAAAGATTTTTCATTGCTGAGAAAATGGTTGGAGGTGAGTAATTAAAAAAAATTAAAATTGAAAAAGTAGTGTAACAATATTCTACATAATCATATTTTTAGTACTATTTTCCAACTGGATGAAATTAATTAATTGATAAAATTAATTAAGGCTGTAATAATTGTTATCCAAATTTTTTTTGGTCTGTCCCTAAACTGTTATGTGAGATGCAACCTCAGGCATTTATTTGATCTTATATTTTTTTTGTTCTTTATGTCATGAATTGGTGAAACATTAGATATGGGTTTGATTTAAGACTCAATTTTTATGTTGGAATTTCCGGATAATACAACTAAAGTTTAGGAAAACAGGGCCAACTTTGGTGTAGTGGTTAGTATAATAAGTATAATAATCTATTATGCCTAAGATCGTGGGTTCGCAGCACTGCAGCCGGCCCTAGGATTTTTTTAATGGAGAAAAAATCTTTAGTTAAGCTGTCCTTGAGAAGGATATTAGAACGGCGGTGTCAGGTACTCGTTAAAGATCCCTGCCCAGATTATAATTGGATAGGCAGAATTTAGGACTAGTAATAACAGCATAATATGAAGTTAATTATATAAACAAGTTTTAGAAAACTGATGTAGGAGTTCTAACTTTTTACAAACCTCAAGTAAAATGATATACTGATAAAACCAAGCTGCATGTAATAAAACTTAATAGTTTTCATTTCCTTATCGTGATTTATACCCGCAAGAAAGGCTTATGGATATTAATTTTGCCCCAGGTAGATCGTACACCCTCCCAGGACAGCTGTGACAGATAAAAATATCTGATATATTTCTCTCTCCCCCCAAAGCAGGCTAATCCGTCCGGTTCTCACTTCTGGAATATCCAGGTCTCCGTCTTAGCGGATAATATGGACATAACGGACCACGAGTAGTGTGAGAGCATAATACACAGGAAGGGGAAGTTAGAGTTGTCTAGGCTGTCGTAGGGCAGAAGGGAGGATTCCATAACTGTTCGGCAAAACACTGAAAAAAGATTAAATCTATCTGAATTGATAGAACTAATTTGGAATTTATACCGTTTAAGGTGTAAAAAAAAATCATTGCAAGACATATTTAGGTATCAGTTCCGCAGGTTGTCGCTCCGAGTTGATTCACAAGTTTTAACTTTTCATCTGTTACCTTTTTAATATTCTCGAAAAAAAAATATGATCCTTAGTTTTAGTATGGAAAAAAGAGAGTAATAGTAGGAAATTGGTATATTTCGGTAATTATATCATCAAGAAATAAAAGTTTTAACTAACGTTATATATGCTTGTTGAAACTTTCATTCCTTGATGAAATGATTACCGAAATATACCGTTTCCGATAATTGCACTCTTTTTTTCTTTCTAAAACTCAATATTATTATTATTTCGAGAATATTAAAAAGGAATCGAAAAGCTAAAACTTATTGTGACTTGACCCGAAGCGACAACAAGCGAGGCTGATATTTACTGACCCATATTTTCTCTGGGTAGAATTATGAGAAGCGTACGTCAGGTTGTAGTACGTTGTGTGTGCTATCAATATCCTGGTTTCAAATCTGTGAGAGATAATTTATTTATTTTTAAAACAGCAACAGATGCAACCTGTGGGACCTGGAGATCCTCCTTGTGTTCACCCTGACTCTATATACACTGGATCGGGGAAAAAATTGGTGTTTGGATGTGATCTCGTGCAAATTACACCTTTCACAATCTTTTTCTTTATAACAGTGCAGTCTCTACCATGTACTAAACCCAAGACCCTTCATGGAATGTCGTGGTCCAGTTTTTTTAGTTAGAATCATGAAAACGTTTCCAGACTGCTTGAATCCCAAATTAACAAAACATTTACGGTATATTATTATGACAATTTCAAAAATTATGTTTTTGATTTCAGTTATTTGACAGAAAATTTAATTATATGTTTTAAGTAGAAACCTTTTTATCCGCTAAAATGTGGTAAGGAAGATTGTTCAGATAGCGAGATAGGTTTATCGATATATCACAATAGATTAATTTTAATAAAATGTGAATGAAAAAAGTAGAGGTATTTTCGTAAACATTTAAATATTAATATTCGCATATAATTTTAAATTCTACTCCATCAACTACTTAATTTCATAACAACGTTTGACGAGAAGTAGAAAATTTAAAAAATTTATATTTATGTATGCATGTATGTATATGTATATGTAACATGATGTAAATAAATAATAATACATCCATTGTCTAGTATGGATTAATAATAGTTAGGTGGCTTCCAAATATAAATTTGTTAGTACTATTACATTATTTACATTACATATGTTAGTACTAACGCAGTTGATTGATCCTAACTTAATATTTATATAAATTTTTATAATTGGATGTGCTTGGCATTTTTATTAAATGAGGGTTATCTCTGTCTATTTAAAGACTGGATAAAATGAATTTGTGGTTTGCTAATTTCTAAAAAAAATCACAATTGAACTGATCATGCATGCGAAAAATCAATAAAAAAAAATTAATTCCTCGTTGTGTTGCTCAAAATAATTACATTGCATTACACCGATAAAAAATTACATCACTAAACATATTTTTATTGAATAAAGATATATTCAAGTAATATAAGGTAAATATAATATAATCTTTATTATGCATAGATTCAAGGTATAGTCAAGCTATGCTTTATGGTCCCGAAGCTTAAGGTTCAGAACTGGACTAAAAGCATGAAAAATAATGCGGAAAAGGGCCGTGTTAGACAAAAAATTTTGACTTAACTAGCAAACAATTTGAAAAAAATTAAATTTTATAATATTGGAGATATCCGCTTTTGATTTTGAACGTCTCATATGTGTATAAATATATATACATAAAATCTCCTGTCACGATGTTTGTCCGGACTAATCTCCGAAATCACTGTACCGATTTTAATGAAATTTGGCACAGATATGTAACATTGTCCAAATTAAAATATAGGCTATATTTTATTTCGATTAACGACCAGAATACATTTTTTGCAAAATTAGATTTTATTTCTATCCTGCTGTATTTTTGATATGTTGTAAGGGCGTATCTGGGTAGTGTAAATCCAAATTTGAATTCGAAAAAACGGATGGGAAAACTTTTGGTGGCCGAAAAACCTGGACATTTTCGGAATTATTTCATTTTTTGGCCTGTATCTCCTATTCGGTGCGTTTTTGGAAAAACACCTAAGTAACCATTTTTAAAGAAGATTAAATTTTCTACAATTTAAGCACAACTGCAACTCTGTAGGTCTTACAGATTTTGAGTTCAGTCCCTATCATATAACAAATAGCCGGAGTCTTACCTATCCCTCTCACTCTCTCTCTGTCTCTCTCTCTTTCTCTCTTTCTCTCTTTCTCTCATTCTCTCTCTCTCTCTCTCTCTCTCTATATATATATATATATATATATATATATATATATATATATATATTTTATATATAAAAATCTCCTGTCACGATGTTTGTTCGGGCTAATCTCCGAAACTACTGGACTGATTTTAATGAAATTTCGCACAGATTTGTAACATTGTCCTACTTAAATAGCCTAAAATATAGGCTATATTTTATTTCGATTAACGACCGCAATATTTTTCTTTGTAAAGTTATATTTTTTTCTTACCTGCTTCATTTTTGATATGTCAATTAAAAATCAACCATTATATTCCTCATTCATTAAACTAATGTTTGTATTTTAACAGTTAAGTATTTTGTATATTTTTTGTTTATTATATACGATAGTTAGATATAAGATGAATAAAATCTAAAATTAATAATCAATTTATTATAAAAGCCACAGCAATGCGTGGCCGGGTCAGCTAGTATATATATATATATATATATATATATATATATATATATATATATATATATAAAAACACACGCACCATACTAATAAAAAGGTGAAGCCCCTTGAATTATTCATTTATAAATTCTACGTCATCTCTTGAAAAAAATAACCTGTACCACTGCATGAAGGGTCTTGGATTCAGTAAGTGGTTTAGACTTTACAATTTCTTGTACAACGATTGTGCAGGGAGATGATTTGTACTAGATTGCGCTCAACCGGCAAATTTTACCCTTTTTTGGGTACCCACTTTATAGTCTGCGGCCCTAGATCCCGCAGGAGCCATTTCTGGTTGCTAATTTTAAAAATTCTGCCAACAAGCGGGATTCTAACCCGCGATCTTCAGCACAGGTTGTCTTATTGTTTGGGGAAAATTACAATAAGTAATTATTATATGCAAACATTACTTTGTGGTTCGTATCTAATTATTAGTGGGGAAAAAAAGCTACAAGAACTTACCCGTTATACTCAAGCATGTATAAGAAGAAGACGCATGTGAGGTAAATAGAAGAGATGGAAGAAGAGGAAATAAAGATGAGAGAAATGAAGAAGTGGACATTAAGGGCTGGCGAAGCCTGTCTTAATGGAAGTCCCAACATTATTCAGTAACAGCTCAACTATATGTGTATTTGCATCGGCCATTTATATACTGAGGCCATATTATATACTATTTATAACGACACCTATATACACGGCGACTATATTAATCGAATGCCAGTTTATGTAATGCTTATAATTAATAAACCGCATCCCTCATTCCAGCGTACAAACATGAAATATCGCAATTTTACTCGAGAGATATAACATGGAAGCGAAATGGAGATAAACAGCTTTAATTTATCATTTTCATTAATGAACCTTTCGAACTAAATTAAATTAAACTTTTATGTACACTGCTAGCAATATTATCAATCTTAAAAATAGTTCAAAACCATTATTCAATATGAATTCTATCATAACGGCTATGATAAATCTATAGAGGTCTAAAGATTTTGCAGATTTTTTTTTTTCAAAATTACTCATAAATATATTTATAATTGGTTCTAATTTTTAAATTGTTTATCTCAAAAAGCTCTGTGTTTCGGAATTTCTCATTTACATTATAATAATTATTTTGTGCATTATTTTGAGGTTTTGAATATTTAATTTACTCGTTTATTTCGTCACTAGCGTTTCAAGGTTTACTGAGGATATTCTTATAATGTAATATTGTAAGTAGGCCATATGTAACAACTTTTCTTATAGTATATATGTCTACCTGTATTTTCCTTATTGGATGAACATTATTATTCAATTATAATGATGTAATGAAACAAATTTTTTTCTTTTAAACTTCAGGAATGACACCTCCAGAATATTTTTTCAGAAGTTATCAACTTTTTTCTATACCTAGGGAAGCAGGGTAGTGTAGCATTGTTGCTGTGCTTGAGGTACCTGGGTTTAAATCGGGGTGGCACATCTTTTATTGAATCTGTTAACAACCACGGACGTAGTCTCAGGGATTTGCAGACTCGGCTCACCGATTGTCTGTAAAATCACTAATTATCAGATACCTTGATTAGAAGAAAAACCTGGTAGTTGAGCGTTGACGAAAGACCTACCTGCACAACCGTTGTCTTAGAAATAGAACAGTCTCTACGAGTGCGAACACAAGACCCTTCAACCGTACAACTCAAAGTTGTAGGGGTACAGGTCACGATATTTCAGACACTTTTCAGAATTAATTTATTTTTTTCTTAGGTTTGGGTTATTTAGTTCGAAAATATCTGAATGAACTATCAATATTTTGAGTTAGGAAATATAGTATTTAATGGCGAAAAAAATTATTAAGGGTATATTGGCCACGATTGAGGCGTTGGAATGGAAAATATGGAAAGAAATTTTTTTTTCCTGCAACCATTGAGTAATGCTATCCATTACTCAACTAAATATGGCGTGGAAAGTCCCACTTTTCCCCGCTAGTGAGGGAAAACCACTTTCCCTCACTAGTGAGGATAAGTAACAGCCACCTAGATCGAATTTGACAATCAGCACTCTGTTACTTTAAATGTTAAATGGCGGTATTATAATATTATTCATTTCATATTCCTAAAATGTTTAAATAAATAATTTTAGAACTATTTTGTATATAATTCAAGATATATTTTATGTATTTTGAAACGATTTTATAGAAATATTTAATATATTAGAACCTTCACAGATCAGAAATTTGGAGATCTAGCATTAGCATTACCCACTAGCGCTAGTGTAGTTTTAACAAATTTAAAGTTTCACCTTTAATTTCTTAATTTTTAAATGGTTGCAGGAATGTAATATTTAACACGTGAGAAAAGTGCTTATAACACCCTCGTTTAATTACCACACTCGCCTTCGGCTCGTGTGGTAAAATTCATTCAGGTGTAATAAAGTGGCACTTTCCTCACTTGCTAAATAAATAACTATTACATAGAAAAGTTAGTAATTATTTTCTACTTGGAACGTTCAGTTTTAGTTGTCAAAACAGTTTTTTTCTTTGTCTGTAAAATTATCTTTTCAGCATTTGTTATATTTTCCATGTCAACGCCTCAATTATAGAAAGGTTATTAATAAAGATCTACTTTTATATTTTGTATAATTATATTGAAAAGAAAATGCTCAAATTAGGCATAAAATACAAGTAAGATATTAACTGAAAAGTTCTAAACAAAAATGTTTAAAGTTTTAGTTTGGAAACTAAAACAGGAAATAAAAATACTTTTCAATATAAAATACCCGTTTATATAACATTTAATTTATATAACACATTATATAATGTATAACAATAATTTAAGATTTATAAGATAATTTATGTATATTTTTATCTGATATTTGGTATCTGTACCATTCCAACACTTGCAGGCTCTTGGGTGTTTCAAGGACATCGGTTGTGTTAAAGCTACCCAATTCGGACTACTTTTATAGAGGCCGGATGAGCCAACCACGGCTATTAACAGTTTAAACCTTTGAACCTTCGGCACGGCAACTCAGTGCTCTACCCACTGAGCTATCCCGCTACCCACTTTATTATATAGTAGTATTATACTGGTAAAATTACCGAAGCCTTATATCCTATTTTTAAGTTGACCGTTAAGATAATACAGGGAAGACAGTTAAGCCTTAATTAAAAGTTAGGCTCCTCGCAAACAGCGGAGGAAGGGTTGGGTTATACACGCTCAGTCCTGTTTCTTATATCACTCCTCCCCCCTCCCTTATCCTCACCCCCCTCCTGCAGGTTGGATTCTCCCAATTAAACAGTAATCAGGAACCTCTTGTGTGCCCTAACGGCCCTTAACCCTTCCCTTTCAAAAATAATCTTCCTGCAAAAACTCTCTACAAAAGTGTCCCTTTATTAATACTCCTTCAGGGGGTCAGTCCTTCTTGTCCTGCGTGTCTTCGCAGTTAGCGACTTCCTCAACTGTCTCCGTTAAAAGAAATAGCTCGTTGTATCGTATTCGTAGTCTATCAAATCGTTTCTAGGAATAATAAAATGATAACATAAAAAGTAAAACAATAATAAAACTAAGACAACAATAAAAAAACATGTTCTATTTGAGCCGATTCAGAATCAAAAGCGCATAACTCCAAATTTAATAATTGGCTTTTTCATTTTTTTCGTTCGATTCAATTCTTTCTTTATGCTACCGAAACCCCAAGTTCAGAACCGGACTAAAAACATAAGACAATTAGACAAACTAGCTTGACTAAACTAGCGAAAAATGTGAAAACAAACAACATATGAAATTTTGGAGTTCTCCGCTTTTGGTCCCAAGAGTCTGATATATGTATATTAAACTGAAAAGGACATATAAGAACTCCAGGTCTGCCCGGATGTCATGAAGGACGTTCTTCACTTAAGGAGGAACTTCGGAAATGCTCAGGATTTTCAAGAAACGCACACAAAAAAAAAATACTGGCCCAGTTTAAACACTGGAAAAATATGGAAGAGAAGAAAAGAACATTTGAAACAAGTTTAGTCCATAGTGGCTCAATTGGAAAAAAATAATAATAATTAATAGTAGGAAAAATACATAAAAGAGCGACCCCTGTATTTGCAAAAATTATCTTTTAAAAAATTTCTCGTTATTACTAATTATTTACTATTTGTAAATTGTTCCCAATATATCATAGTATTTTTTCAAGTTAACATAAGAGTAAGGATATAATTTAAATCTCCCTATTGCCAGACACCTCTGGATCAGGTTAGATATCACTACTCCGCGGAGCGAGCCGATCCGGAGACAACCCACAGACTAATTGCAATACTTGATCTGACAAAGTCCCGAACAGGGGAGCTTAATGCAAGCCATACTTGACATGCGGACTTAGTAGGCCACGGTACTGAAACAAGTTGTCCCTACCCGCTCCTAACCTATCTCCTTCCCCGATTGACAGCGTCTCTGCAATATTCCTCCGCCGTACTGTTCTTCGACGGCTTGTAAGATCATGTTTCAGGGGTCCTCTCTCAATCGCTATACAGGATGAGAAACCAACAAACAATATTCATTTTCACCTTAAATATGAGATACAATTTCTTGAAGACCAGTGCATTGGAAATTTTCTGTCTTCTAAATTCCACCTCATTATTTAGGAGTCATAAATGGAACCATATGAAGACATTTTAAGCCTTCATTAAGATTAAAAAATAATATAGCGATGGAAGTTAAACTCATTTATTTTATGTACATCATAAAATAATCTTCATTTGACTTACGAAACAAATAACAACTACAATCGAAAATTCTTAGAAAAATTGTTCCGTTCTGTTCATAATTATGCTGAAACCCGAAACTCTTCATTACGCTGTACAGAGTATTAAAAATATTTTTTCACAGATACTGTTTCTAGTGTGTATATTTTAAATTAGTATCTTTTTCTTATTGTTGATTTTTGGTAGGGGAAATAACAGCCTTTTCCCCTTATCCAAAAGAATTTTCCTTCATAATTTGGTTTCTGGAAATCTCATGAACTACTTGTTTGAGTCAAATTAGCTAGACGACTCCATCAAATTACATCTCAATCTGAAACAGTGAATAGACACACCACTCCTGAAAATGCGAGCACCACTCGCTCGAGGAAGCGGCCATTATACCTTGTTCAAGATAGCGGCCTCCTAAATCACCGTGAATAAACGATTCCTTCCTTAATTGTCTCGGATACTTTCATTGGCTCGAGAAAGAGGAAAGCCCCCCCTACTAACCACCCGCACTACGCCCAAAGGTAATTACACCTAATGCATATTCCGGTAATTAAAATGAAAAGATGCACCCGGTCGCCAGTATATCTTTAGCGGGAGGGTCCTAAGTCTTCCGCACTTTACATATTTAGCGCGATTAAGGGAAAAGAGTCTCCTCCTATATCATCCGTACGACAACTCTTGGAAAATAAACAGTACTGCAGAGCTATTAGCCTGCCTCTTTGTAATGTAGAAAGAATACCCGATGAAAAATGTCGCCAGTTTTCTAAATGGAAATGAATATGTAATTGGCTTGGTCGGAAAGGAGTAGGATTTATAAGACTGGTTCTGGCTTGTAGTCGGGAGGGAGTGCTCTGATCAAAACATATTTCCGCAAGTGTGTCCGGGAGTAGGACTTGGACAGCTACAATCCTATCGCGTCTTATGTTTATCCGCAAGAACAAGTCTCTTGTATCCATCCATTTTTTTTTGTTGTAATTTTAAATAAACTTGAAAATAAAAATGGGTTTAATATTTTCTTTTTTACTTTACTTTAATATAACCTGTAAGTAACTGAAGTTCAAGATCGTTAATCATAATCTTGAGATCCTGATTACCTCCGGGGAAATCGCTTTCCAGTTTCTTCTGACTGTGGGACAATTCTAATCATTCTTAATCAGAAATCTTGATTAATATCATTTGACTTAATATGCGAGTATGGGAAATATGGGGAAGAAATTGGTCCGGGTGGAGGTCAGGGAAATAATTCCTTTAAAACATATTAAAAAAACCAGAAATTGACGTTTCAACCCACATTGAAAGTCATCTTCAGAGATATATAGACACGATTCAAACATATTATAAATAATATGATTGGAATCGAAAAATTATAAGAAATAAAATAATTAAATATCCATGTGTGTGAGCGCGTGCATATATATATTTAAATAATTCATGTTAAATATTTCTATATGTCTGTATTTTGTTACTTAGATATACAGCGGAACGTCGATTATCCGAACTAATGTTGTCAGGGGTGGTTAGGATAATAAAAAATTCGGATAATCGAAATTCACTAAAAAATAAATACCAACCAAATGAATAAGAAGAGATTCAAAGAAACAAATGAAATTACCTAATCAGTTCTTAGTAAACAAATACGTAACTATTTTTTGCTGTTTCCGAGAAATGATTGGGGCCCCCTTAGTGACGTTGATGGAAAAAATCATTTTATTTTTCGTCAATTTTCATTTAAAATTATAATAATTATAACAATACAAATAAGTAACTGGATGATCTGATCACATTAATTTTTTTTTTAATTTAATTTATTGATATTTACAACTGTAATATGATTATTACAAGAAAATCTGCTGATATGTACATTATGACATGAAAAACACTTGTGGAGAAACTACCCATCGGCAGCACTCCAATAAAGTTCTATAGTAGATGGTCTCGAGGCCATCTTCTTTTCAGACGCCTCGGAGGGTTATCAGGAATAGTATGGGAAGCAAGTTGAGAGACTAGCGGATTCAAGTGTGTATGGAGCTTGTAGGAGGATAGGTATCTAGTTTGGGCCAAATCAGTAACATATGGGATATTAACATCATGATGGATGAGTTTGTTTGTGACATAATATGGAGCATTGAGGATTTTACGAAGGATTTTGGATTGGATGAATTGGATAGTTTAGTAGAGCCACAAAGCTCAACTCCGTATGTCCAAATAGGTCTGATAACTGTCATGTAAATGAGTCTTTTGTAATTAATTGGGAGCTTAGAGCGTTTGTCCAGTAAGTATTGAAGTAGACGAAAACGTCGAGCAGTTTCTTCTCTTTTCAGTCTTGTATGAGCATTCCAAGTGAGACGTTTGTCCAGATGGAGTCCTAGGTAACGTATCTGTTCGACAGGGTTCAGTGGAATATTATTTAAGGACACAGTAGGGCAGGAATTCGTAGGTTTACGACGAAGGGGGAAGGTAATTTGATGGGATTTGTTAGGATTTATTTTAATTCTCCAATTTTGACACCATTCTTGAAGGTTTGAGATATGGGATTGAAGAGATTGGGATGCAACAAATGGATCCTTATTTACTGATAACACACATGTGTCATCTGCGTACGTAGTGAGGACAGTGCTTGGATGGGTTGGGACGATCACATTAATCAAAATTACATTTGAAAAAACAGTTCCGTTAATAGAACGTTCGGATAACTGACTTTTGGATAATCGACGCCCCACTGTAGTTTGTTCATTTAACACCACTTTATACTGCTGTGGTTAATCGGACTGTGCTACAGTGGGAGTCCTAAATTTTGTCAATCCTATTAAAATTAGAATAGGAATCTTTAACGGGTATCGGACATACAAAAGGCTAGGACCCCCGATTTACGTCCCTTCCGAAGGACGGCATAACCAAGGATCATTTAGTCTCTTTTAAAAAATCCCCATCTGCCGGACCACGAACTCGCGGTCACGGGCCCAACTATGTTATGCTAACCACTGCAGCGCAGGTCAGCTTTACAGCTCTGTAGAAATAGTTAAATGTGGACCGAAACCTAATTTTCTGTTAAAGATTTTATCACAATTTTTAAGAAGGAATAAGGAATAATTTATCTGACCTCAGCCCTGACCATATCTTTTCCATCGTAAAGATTCATATCCTTTTACTCATTCTGAAAGACCAGTTTTCACAATACCCTTGATGACAACTTATCCCGATAATCGTGAATAGGACATTTCTATTACTTTGTTGTTAGCTCAATTGTAATTTTGTTTGGCATAATATTTTAAGTTGTGACTCTTTTATTCTGTGGGTTAGGAATGTTTGTGTTTTAAAATGCTACGTTTGAATACTTTTTTTTGTTAAACTTAACTTATATCTTCCAATCCCCAAAAAGATTTTTTTTTTTTGCTGATTATTTTCTTTTTTGGCACTTTTATAAATACTATAAGAGCTATATTATTTAACCTACTGGCCGGATGTATATTAAGTTTCTTTTTTCTGTTCATGTTTCGAAGGGGCTTTCAAGGGGGTAGGTCCCAGATTAAAGTTATTTTCCTATTATATTATATTCTATAAACAATATTTATAAACGGTTTTCGGAATTCGTTGTTTTCAAAAATTACCAGAATAAGAGGCAGATTAAGACAGAACACTGAGGGGGGGGGGACAAAAAGGAAAGGAAGAATGGAGGATAAGGGAGCTCATTTTAATTGTGGGATCCATTATGCGGTGTCACTGAGGCGGCGCCACCTCCGCCCTGATTAGGGTTTTTATTCAAGACCCGCCAAAAAAAAGGGAAAACAGCGCCAAAATGAAGGCGAGGACTTGAGCCAAATGAGGCCGGATTGTTCTTGGGGTGTCTCTTTGGAGGGGTTGGGGTCGGGAAAGAAAAACAAAAAACCGACAAGCTCAACCCTTCCCTCCTCGACAGTCTCCGCCTTATAATAATTAAAAAATAATCCCGGCAATTCCTCCAGAGCTAGTTCCATTAACGGATGATTTTGTTCTTAGGTGAGGGTATCAGGGCGCTTTTAACAAGCAATAAGCAAGGTTGGCTGGGGTGATGGAAAATTCTAATAATTATTATAATAGATGTGGGATATGTAAGTATATTTTTGATCAGGTATTTTGTATTTGTACCACTAGAACCCTGAAAGGGCTTGGGTTTAGTAACCGGTAGAGACTGCATTAATGAAAGACAACGGATGCGGAGGGAGGTGATTTGGCAACCGCAAGTTTTTCCCCCAATTAAGGGTTCACTTGATAGAGGCTGAGTGAGCTCCAGGAATTTCTTCAGAGCCCATAGGATCCATCCGGCTATTAATAGATCTAATAAAATACCTCAGCCGGATTTCAACCCGTGACTTTCAACATAGCAACTGAGCTCCTCTCCCCAATGTAGATATAAATAATAATAAATAAATTCTTAATTATTCTAGAACAAGCAATATATCCTTAGTGCCTTAGTTCACATATGTGTTAAGTGCCGAAAACAAGACTTTACCGAAGTCAAATTTGATAATCTCAAGGTAGTATCCTTGCCCCAATCCTTTATACAGTTTATACAGCTGACATCCCAACTCATCCTAATACTATCCTTACTACGTATGCTGATTATACATGTGTATTATCTGTCAACACCAATCCAGTTATTGTATCCCAAAGCCTCCAATCCCAAATCACTGATCTTGAAGAATGGTTCAAAACTGGAGAATTAAAATAAATTCTCAAAAATCGCATCAAATTACTTTTACCTTACGTCGTAAACTAATGACTTCCTGCCCTCCAGTATCCTTTAATAATATCCCATTTATGCCTGTAGAACAGATCCGATACTTAGGGGTGCATCTTGACAAAAGATTAACCTGGAATCCTCATACGAGACTGAAAAGACAAGAAACCGCTCGACATTTCAGGCTACTCCATCACTTACTAAACAAACGCTCTAAGCTCCCAATTAATTACAAAAGACTCATCTACATGATTATCATACGACGTATTTGGACTTACGGAGTAGCTTTGGGGCTCCACTAAGCCATCGAATTCCTCTCGTATCCAATCCCTACAATCCAAAATCTTTCGTAAAATCCTCAATACTCCTTGTTTTGTTAAGAATAAAGTCATCCATAATGAACTTAATGTCCCATTTGTTGCTGATTTGGCCCGAATCCGGCATCTATCCTTTCATAGAAAACTTCATTTTCACTCAAACACTCTAGTTTCAAACCTTCCTTTTCAATTCCCGATAATCCTCCGAGGCGTCTGAAAAGAAGATGGCCCCGTGACCTTCTTAGTTGAACTTGTGATTTGAGTACTACCTGTGTTTAGTTTCTCTACTTGCCATTAACTCATGTCATTATGTATGGCATAGCCTTTTTACTTGATGTATTATTGTAATACCGTTATAAATATCAATAAATAAATAATAAAAAAAAAATTGATAATAATTTAACACGAAAAATACAGTTCAAGTTTAAGCACTTCTACCGCCTACCTACTTTCTCATCCTTCAATCCTATCTCACAAACAGAACTTTCCAAGTAAACCATAATAATGTCTATTCATCCCTCTTTTCCCAATCTGCTGGTGTTCCTCAAGGTAGTATCCTTGGCCCAATCCTTTATACAGTTTATACAGCTGACATCCCAACTCATCCTAATACTATCCTTACCACATATGCTGATGATACATGTGTATTATCAGTCAATACCAATCCAGTTATTGTATCCCAAAGCCTCCAATCCCATATCACTGATCTTGAAGAATGGTGCCAGAACTGGAGAATTAAAATAAATTCTCAAAAATCCCATCAAATCACTTTTACCTTACGTCGTAAACCAATGACTTCCTGCCCTTCAGTATCCTTTAATAATATCCCACTTGTGCCTGTAGAACAGATCCGATACTTAGGGTTGCATCTCGACAAACGATTAACCTGGAATCCTCATACAAGACTGAAAAGACAAGAAACCGCTCGACGTTTCAGGCTATTTCAACACTTACTAGACAAACGCTCTAAGCTCCCAGTTAATTACAAAAGACTCATCTACATGACCATCATACAATCTATTTGGACTTGCGGAGTAGAGCTTTGGGGTTCCACTAAGCCATCGAATTCCTCTCGTATCCAATCCCTACAACACAAAATCCTTCATAAAATCCTCAATGCTCCTTATTTTGTTAAGAATAAAGTCATCCATAATGACCTTAATGTCCCATTTGTTGCTGATTTGGCCCGAACCCGGTATCTATCCTTTCATAGCAAACTTCATTTTCACTCAAACCCTCTAGTTTCAAACCTTCCTCTTCAATTCCCGATAATCCTCCGAGGCGTCTGAAAAGAAGATGGCCCCGTGACCTCCTTAATTGAACTAGTGATTTGAGTACTACCAGTGGTTAGTTTCTCTACTTGCCATTAACTCATGTCATTATGTATCGCATAGCATATTTACTTGATGTATTATTGTAATACCGTTGTAAATATCAATAAATAAAAGAAAAAAAAATGATAATAATTTAATACGAAAAATACAGTTTAAGCACACTATATATTTTTGTAACCTTCAAAGCTTCTCTATTAATTTTATATCAACATATGATCTATGACTTCCTTATCACTACTTTACAATATCATTTATACAACAAAACCTGTTTTTGAAAAATTTGCACTTAACACATATGTGAACTAAGGCATCGATATCTAACTTAAGTTTTTGGAATAGAATTTGGGAAGCATAGACCTTGCAGATTAAGTTCATCAAATCAATGAATATTTGCTTGTTGTTGGTAGAGTAATTAAATAATTCCTTGAAACGCTATAAGGAAATTCAAAATGCCTTTCTTTCACACGACCCTTAGGAATAAAAAAGGACCACACAATCGGAGAAGAAATATAGTCTCGTTGTGGGAGCCGAGTAGTGAATAGCTCGAGGATAATGCGAAGCCCAGCGTGGCTATTCAACAATAGACTTTAAGAAGGGAAATTTTTGTTCCTTTTTCTCATCGGAACAGGGCAGCCAATTACCCCAGGAAGGAACTCACGTCTCCTCAGAGATGGGGTGTAAATCAGCCGATCAGGGCAGCCAACCTCTTTTAGGGTTCATTAAAAATCCCTTCTAACAGTTTACCTACCACAGCTGCAATTAAATCTAATGCACATACTAGTAATTAGCGTCAAAAGGCGTGTTTTTCTCTCGCCTAAGATTTTATTATAAGTTTTAATGACTCTTTTTTCCCCCTCACTTGCAATTTACAAGATAAAATTACTGCTATTTCTACGAGGATGCTTTTATGTTCTTCTTAAGTGAAATTAACGCTAGTTATAAATAATGCAATTATATTAATTACGACTGGCATTTGGCTTTTACATTTTTTCTGTTTTTTTACTGCCGAAGATGGTTGAGATATGGTCGATGGATTAAAGCATATTTTTCTCTAAAGAAAGTTCGTTTTAATTAATTGGTATTTTCCAGTTGACTAGCATATATATCGGCTACTGAACTCAGTATTTGGAGTGCTAAGATGCTGTGCTAAAGGCTCCAAGATCGTATTCGACAGTGGCAGGTCAACTATTTAATCCGTTAACACCCACGGATGAACCCTATTATGATGGGTTGCATTGGTACAGTTTAATTTTTCTTATTTATCAAAGTAAATTATGATGCCTGACTTTGCATGGCAGGTAAACAACGAATTTCTCAAGCCTGGGAAAACTCCTGAAAATCGGAAAGGGAATATTCAGGAGAATTTATGGCCCCAAAATATCACAGGGGAGCTAAAGATTGAGATCGAATAAACAAATATAGAAAGGGGAGAGGACTTGGAAATAACTGTAAGGAAAAGATGACTACGTTTCTATGGACAAAGTTCCTATATGTATAGGATAGATCCTACTAGGATCAATATACTTGAATACTTAAAATTAACCTACATCTCCCAATCCCCAAGAAGAATTTTTGTTTGCTTGCTTATTATTTTCTTTTTTTTTACTTTTATATTTACTATATTATTATAATTATTATCATTATTATTACATTGGACAAACAAGTACACATTTAAAAAACCGAATTTATCATCATCAAAATAATCTCAAACCTAAAGCTAAAACGAGCACAGCATTATTAGCAAATTGTAAAAAAGAACTACACACATTCAATTTTAATAAACCAAAAATCGTACATAAGGAGAAGTGCAGCTTAAAAAGGAGATATTTAGAAGCTTTGTTCATAAATGATAAATTAGAGAATAAAGTAAATGATAGAAAAGAGGGAGGAGAAATTAGTAAATTACATTCTTCCATTATTTAAAATTTTTAAAAACTTTAGAACATAAGGTGACTCATGCTCTATAAACAAATCAGATAGAGTAAAATAACCTGACCCTATCACCTACTAATAGATCTTATAAAATAAATATTCCATTTTCATATTTTAATTAAAGGATATAATGAATATTTTAGAAAATTAAAAAAAAAAGAGTTATTGTGTTATTTTTGTAGATGTTTGATCTTAAGTATTACTTAAAAGAGATCTAGTTTTTCAAGGATCAAAGTTCGGTTTTAATGTAATTTCTTGACCATGGAGGATAGATGATCCCCTAGAGTTTTTATTTAAAAAAATTTGACTTGGAGGTATCTATACTTAAGTTATTACAAGTTAATTTGGATACTTTATTTATTATATTTGTTGAATTACATAATTTAGTGTAGATCTTATTGTTTTTCCAATGATATTTTAGACTTGTAACTATGATAAAGTTATGTAAATGATTGGTTACCGATGCAGAAAACAAAATGTGATAAGATTGAAAATGACACATTGTCGAAACGTCTCAAGTGATAAATAAGGATCAAAGAAAATATAATTGACAGGAAAAGGTTGTTTTTTCTCTTTCCCAATATAAATTCTAAAGGAAATGAGTCCAGTATAAAAGAAAAAAAATATTATTATTTTGGTGCAACGGTTCTGCAAGAACCCGGGTCTCCAACACCACAGCCGACCAATCCCCGCGATCTTGTGCTATTCATCTCCAGTTTCGTACACCCTGCAGTTTCAGGTCCTCTTCGACATCATCTAGGCCTCTGATCCGGGGGCGTCCTCTGCTTCGTTTACCGACCGGTTTCTCGTTGAGCATTCTCCTCGCTATCCTGTGGTCCGGCATTCTTTCCGCAGGTCCCATCCATCTCAGTCTGTCTCAGTCTGGCTACTATAAGAGCTGTATTATTTAGCCTACTGGCCAGTTGTATATTAAGTTTCTTTTTTCTGTTCATGTTTGTTAATCTAAATGGGCTAAGTCCTAGATTAAAGTTTTCTATTCTTTTCTATAAACTGATTTTCACAATGTTCTGGGCAGTCTTTTCATGAATGAACTATCCACAGAAGTAGTGATTTACAAGGTATGGGAACCACAGATGCCCTTCTAAGAGTACACTATGAAGTCAAGGATAGGATCAAGAATTATCAGCGTAACCGCTTTTTTTATTAGATATAAGGAACCTTGACTTTGTTTAAAATTAGAAAAAAATTAACAGTAGAGGAAGAAGTTAAACAAGGCAAAGTAAATATTTACTAGAAGAATTTTCATTTGTTTATTTCGTTTCAGTTTAAAGATTAAAGTTATAAATAACCTCCCTAAAAGTGAATTGTTTATACTCGTTAATTTTGAAGTGCTTTTAAGATAACATTTCATTCCGCTTCTAAAATACCATTAATTAAGCTCAGGATGAATTGAATTAAAAACGAAACCGCTAGTTTTCCGAAGCGAGTTCCAGGAAGAGTGGAAAAGTGGTATAAGGTTCGAACCATTATTTATACAAAGTTTTGAAAACTGGATGTTTAAGTAAACATAAAAAGCTTTTCTTCTCTGTAAAAGTATAAAAGGTCCGTGAAAGCTAGCAGGGCTTTTCCCGCATAAATTATAACTGTCAAGAAAAATACTGGGAAAGGCTGGAAGGGAGGGGGGAGTTGAACAAGGCCATCATAAAATATCTCCTTTATACAAAACTTATCAAATAAAACTTTACAATGGTTCCAAGCTATCTCTCCGCCACTTAAAACTCTTTATTTTTTAGACAAGGGTAGCTCCTCTTCGCAACTTTTATTGTAGCAACCCCGGGTCTGTTCCCTCTCTGATAGATGGTATTTCTCAGGGAACCACGACTTAAAAATATAAGCAACTAGCAGCTGTTATTTTATTGAATACAGCAGAGCGTAGATTGAACGAATAAATATCGGATGTGATTCGAATAATGGAATTTTACATTAAAAAAATATAATAAAAATCGCCAATTTTATATTGTAATCCAATACCCTGTTAAGTTTACAAAGTGACGATAAAGAGAACTTATCAAAACGATAAAATAAAAATCGTAAAAAGAAAAAGTCCATTCAAGATGAGTGATACATTGGCTAGTTACTCGTTACCTTAACAAGGGCTTGGTATTTCGAATGAAAATCTTCTTATTTCGGAAAATATAACTGAATGATATTCAACTTTAGTTTCCAATTTTAGCAAAAGCAAAGCATATCTTTTCTATATAATAAAAATGAATCGCAATTTCCTTGTTAACCGCAAAGCTCGAGAACGGCTCGACCAATTCGGCTAATTTTTTCTCATTTTTTTAAGGCGCAAACAAGGTTCTTATGGAGAGAAAACCCGTAAAAATGACGAGGGAAACCTTCGGTGGCCGTAATCCTTGAAATTTTCTGATTTGTTTTAGTTTTTGGCCTGTATCTCCTGATCGGTGCGTTTTTGAAAAAAAAACATAGTAACCATTTTTAAAGTAGATCAAATTTTCTACAAGTTGAGCCCAACTGCAGCTCTGTAGGCCTAACAGGTTCCGAGTTCGGCCCCTATCATATAATAAATAACTGGAATCTTATCTATCTTCTATCTATATAATAAAAATGAATCGCCATTTCCCTACTAACCGCAAAACTCGAGAACGGCTCGACCAATTCGGCTAATTTTTGTTTTTTTCATACCGTACAAATGACGAGGGATATAATAAAAACAACGATTTTCTTTTCCCATACAAACAACTCTCTTCCCAGCTGTCATTTGACGTCAATCAATGCAAAACAAATACGCGTTAGTTGTTAGTAAAAGTTCATTAGGGTCCAGTCCCTATCATATAATAAAATAATATAAGTTTATGTGTAAAAATAAAACTATTCTGTTTAATTTTCTGATACTAGACCAAATATATCATAAAGCAGGTTCCCTGTGGCCGGTGACAGATGCCGACTATAAATTCCTGCAAATGGAATAAATGGGCAATAAACAAAAAGAAATTGATCAGCGTTGTGCAAATAACAGTTTAGTGAGGAGTTCTATTGTAGAACAATTACAATCTTTGTTTCATCGACAAAATCAGTTGATTTCATTGTTTAAAACTACGCTGGATCTTATGCCATCTGGTAATCATAAAATTGTAATCAGAGCTGATAAAACTCCTGTAGGAAAGCATGCGAGATGTTTTAATGCACCGACAATCGATGAAGTTGCCATTCAAATAAAAAAAAACATTAAAAAAAAACCTGTACCACTACAACCCGTGAACGAGTCTGGGGTTCAGTACATGGTAGAGACTGTAGTGTTTCATGGACAACGGTTCTGAAAGGAGGTGACTTGTCCTAGGTCGCGC
Organism: Troilus luridus; assembly: GCA_964056705.1. NCBI lineage: Eukaryota > Metazoa > Arthropoda > Insecta > Hemiptera > Pentatomidae > Troilus > Troilus luridus. The sequence goes on along the minus strand of OZ057416.1, from coordinate 55,400,786 downwards.
TTAACCGTCAGATTTTCCCCCTTATTTTGGGTACCCTATTTTTATAATATTTTATTGAGGCTGGGTGAGCCCCAGGAAGTTCCTAGATCCTATAGGATCCATCTCCGGCTGCAAACAGACTAAATAAAAGTACTGCCTGCAGCGGGAATTGAACCAGGATTTCCGGCATGGCAACTCAGTGCTCTACCACTGAGCCACTCCGCTGCCATTCAAATGGTAGGAGAAAATATGGAAGCCCTTTGTTTTAGGGTAATGGGGCAGAACAACGTCGGCCGGAGCTGCTTGTTATAAATAAAATACGAGTAAAAGAACCTTACACGAGAGAATTTTTTAAAAGTAAATTTTGGGTATTTGTAATTCTTTGTCTTAATGATCATATCGTCGTTATAAATGCCAAGTATCAAACGTAAAACAAAAAAGAATTTTCCGTTTTCGATATGTAGCATTTCTTCTTATACTCTTCTTCCGGGTTGGACCGTGTCATGTCGGTGCTATTAACCAAGCTTTCGCTCATCGTGTTGTGAGCTTCTTCAGGGCTAGTCAGTTTAAGCATTAACTGATTAGCAATATAAGAAGCCATATAATATAAGAAGAATATCAACGACCGTGGAAGCCTACGTGAACATGTAGCATTTGGCTTAATATTAAAATCATACAGTTATATATAAGGCATAATAATGCAATATAAAATGACATAGGTAAAATACGTATAATTCTGAAGGCACCTTAAAACCTTGATTTTCACACTGAAAAGTAGGCTTTTTCACTTTCAATACTTTGCATTTGTATCGATCGTGTTTTTTCTTTAAGTATTTTGTTTGTTGCAAAATAAACTTCCCATTAGTCACATGCCTGTCACGAAGATTAAGCCATGTATGCCTTAGTACTTGGTACAAGCCACTGCAGTTTCATCGGGTTCGAAAAATCACTAGTTCTTGAAGGTCTTGGAAAATGAGACAAAATGATTGCATATTATTGTAATTGCTGTATATAAAGTGTGCAAAGTTTAATTTAACTCGATGTTATGGAGGCGCCGAAGCTAAGTAAGGCGAAGCCTATAAAAGCGTGTTAAAAAGTATTACAATTTTTACCTATATTAATTTTCGAATAACGACATTTTATGGGGTCAGTAGATATCCTGTATATTTTCAATACATAAGAACTACTGCGCAGTTTGTTTGGTAAAAGGGGGAAAAAATCCCTGTTCTCCTAAAAGTAAGGGATATTTATACCACAAATGGAATGAGAAGGGACAAACTGTTTTTTCTCTGATGGTGCTATCACTGAGCAGAACAGATTATATTAAGCCTCCTCTGGTAGACTTCTTTCTACTCCTCTCTTATGAGAGCTTTTAATTCCGACCCCTTTCTCTATTTCCCGTGGGTTTTTCCGAGGGTTTTTCATTCTAATTTCCCCCTGAGACCCTTTTACGTGTTTTTCCTGCCCCGTTATGTGGGCCGCTTGTACTTGCACGGGAGTGGAAAAAGCCGAATTACCATACAAAAGAAAATGGAATCACAAACGTAGCATGTTCTGGGACCCTTTCTGTTTTTCACTTTTTCTACCATGAAATTCTTGCTTTGATTATACGCGTAAATAATTTAATATTATGCTAATGAACTTACAGTAATTATAGTAAAAGGGTGCGATGAAAAAGATTTTAAAAGAGAAATATAAAACACGATTCACAAAACACGTTTGCAATTCAAAGATATATTAAATTTAGCATTGCTAATCCCATTTTATTCAGCGAAAATTCCTTTAAAAAAAATGTAATAAATTTTATAATTGCTTTTGAAAAAAAATATCTAACGGAACGTACTTTTTAAGAAAAAAGTTGTGTAAATAAATAATTTAAAAAAAAGAACTAGATTCAAACCACACTAATCTATAATGGAGGAAGCTATGTGGATACAAATTGAACAAAATACATATATACTATATTTTTAGATAAAACATTCGAATATTAATAAATTAAACAATGTATCTTACTAAAAATTTCATGTCAGTTTCAAAATTTTTCATATTTATTGTTTTTATCTAATTAATTACAAAGAAAACCTAATTATATATATATATATATTTATATATATTTCTCGCTCGACACCACAACCTTCTATATTATTTTATATTTTATACATAAACTTCAGCAAAACCATTTTTCGATCAATAAAATTTTCCCCTAATTATTTTTATATTTAGAAATATTTAATAAAAATAATTTTAAATGAATAATAATTTTAAACATTGCTTATATAATTGTTAAAATACCTTACTTAATGCATGAATATGTGCCACTGCATTTTACCTTATTTGACAATAATCATTAGAGGTTTTTTTAGTAGTTTTATATTTAATTACTGTATTATTCATCTAGTGTTATATATTAAACCAATAAATATACATGTGTGGCAATTTTATGGTTTTAGTATATTAAAACAAACACACTAAAATTAAAAATTAATCTTTTTAATTTAAATTTAACAATGGTGCCAGAAATTGTAATTGTTTGAACCTAAATATTATTTTGAATTGTCTCGCTCTCTCTCACTCTCTCCCTCTCTCACTCTCTCTCTCTCTCTCTCTCTCTCTCTATATATATATATATATATATATATATATATATATATATATATATGTGTGTGTGTATATATGTACCCTTGAGATAAAGGATACTGTGACAATTTACCTACTAATTACATAATATACTACCTAATTTACCTACTAAACACTAATACCTAACAGATTCTATTTGTTCAGGAGAAACAATTTTCCATATCTTTGAACTATTAAAATTTATTTGTTCGTTATTTACAGAAACAGTTTAAAGAAAATTGTTCACATAATTGTTGGCATTGATAAGTAATTGGTATCATTGATCATATTATTTATGATAATTTACCTAAAATATAAAATATAACTTAACCTACGGGGCAGAGAATTAATAAAAATCTATAGTTTATAAACAAACAAAAAAATTGAATTCGTAATATAATAGAATAATCTAATATATATATATATATATATATATATATATATATAGAGAGAGAGAGAGAGAGAGAGAGAGAGAGTGAGTGAGAGAAGGGCAGAAGTACGTGAATGTTTATTGTATACCATTTCCGTCAATTGTTTTCTATTGAGTAACCCCTATCCCCGTAAGCGCTCGGCCATCGGCCTAGGGACTAGAGGAACTAGGACATAATGGCTCAGCCAGCACCTGGGTCCTCTGGACAATGCTACTAATGCCTCATATGCATAAATAAAAATAATTAAAACTGCGGCACACCCCTGGCCGGGGGCAACAAAGGGCAGTGGGGTCACGGTCCACACCTGGCCAGCAGATGGACCGCCCTGGACATCTTCCCTATCTGTCCCGATCTAGAGGACCGCCAGGGTAAGCTGCTGTGTTGAGCGTTAATAAGCCTAGCTACCGGCCTTGGGGAGAGGTTACCTAGTTTCGTCTATCATAGAAACTGACTGTGACCTGTACTAATTTCTTTAATAATGTTCCTCTATTTTTCATAAGGAACTTTTTTTTAAGCAAGAATAAACTGTATGCATATAATATTAGAATATAATATATTGCTTATAAAGTCAGATGGTTACGGGCCAAATTCGGCCTGTAAGGATAGAAATTATTAATTAACTAAACTTGCGAATCTCGATCTTTATATGGGGTACGGTAATCTGTCCTTTCTGCTTCTCAGGTCATACTTGTAAGGTTGATACACCTCTATGATAAAAGAAAAACAATACTTCGGTTATTTGCAACGTAATGAATCATGATAGAATACTATAGTAATATGTAATAGAGCTAAAGAAAAATAGGTGGCGCCATAATCTAAATACTTCAATTCGTGAATTGGACACATTAAGAATAATTTTAAACGAAACCGAAGCTTTGTAATCTTCATAAGGCATTAATGCTAAGCCATAAAAAAGCCTGATTTCCCCAAATTAAGAGTACACAAATTAGAGGCTGGTTGACCTCCAGGAGGGCTGTGATATCCTACCATGCCCGAATGTTAACAGAATAAATAAATCATCTGCCTGATTCGAACCCGGATATCTTTAGCATATCAACTGAGCCACTCCTCTAGTTTTAAAGAAATCTTAGTTTTTAATAAGTAGACAATAGAGAATACATACCATTAAATTATACTTATGCTAATTAATTATGACAATTTTGCTCTGATAGAGGCAAAAACATTACTGTAATTAAAATAAATACCAAACAATTTTTATTGTTTAGCTTCATTAAAATTTTTAAAAATATATAATTACCCTGTTCCCTGTATTAATCTATACTGAATTACACTAGTAGTCCAGGATCCATGGTCCATTTTTTCACTTGATTAGTATCAAGCTCAATCTTCGTGAATAGCTTTGTTTCGATGAGACGCCCAACAATTTCCTGTGCGAAATTTCTCGATTGTGGTAGCTAACAGAGGGGTAGCAAGGATAAAATATGTCGATTTGATGATTCTCAAAAATTTATTACCAACTGGGTTTTTTTTGTTAAATCTCAAGATAATCATCTAGATTATTTGAAAAAATATTTGTCCTACAAAATGTATGGTTTGATCAAAGAGTCCCCTCCTTCCAACGTGTATCGATAACGAGGTCATCAAACATGATTACTAACCAGCTGTTTTTTTACTTCTTCTTTTTTTGAATTTGTAATCGATACAAAGGAAGGAGGGGACTATTTGTTCAAACCATACATTTTGTAGAACAAATATTTTTTCAAATAATTTAGATAATTATCTTGAGATTTAACAACAAAAAAAAACCGTTAGTAATACATTTTTGAGAATCATCAAATCGTATTATATATTATAGATAGTTAAGATAGCAGAAAATAGCTACTTGAAAAACTTCCGTCTTATGAGATTGCATATCGTAGCTACTCGTATAATTCTTATTAGCGATCGATACTCTCGAGTCTACCTTATTTTCGCCTGAATCGTCTTCCAATTTCCAATTTTTCGGCACCGTCAACCCTCGCGGGTCTGAAAAGACGACGTCCGGAGCAGGCCCAGAGGGAAAAAGGCCTCTCCTCAAGAGAATTAAAAAGCAGACTTGAATACTTATCAGAGGGATGACTCAGGGCTGCCTTTTTAATCAACTGGATTAAAAATGGTGGAGGTCCCGGTTGGTCGAGAATCCCAACGAGCATTTTATTGCTCTCTCTCTCTCTCTCTCTCTAGGAGACGGTAGTAATAATAAAATTATATAATAAAAGATATTTAACTATGTCAAGTAATAAAAAAAGTCATTAATAATAAAGCGACCTTAGTAATTATCCATTCTTCCTAGAAAGTAATATATTCATTTTTTTATTCTAATATTAACTTTACACAATACCCGTACTAGTTCAAGGGTATATAAAGGAGCATATATATGTAATTCCGTCTTACATATCTTATTCTAGTAAATATGAAGTAATCTCAGTTTAAACATTCAAATGTTTTTTTTTTATTCTCTTTATTTCCAGATCGGCTATTCCTAGCCTTACATGGTTTTTTTAATAATGAATTTTAAAATTTAACACATAGTGAAAGTGTGGGTTTCGTCTCATCCAAGAGACACCCCTAACTGTACATTATCTGATTATTTACAGAGAAGATGTAAATATATAATAGTGTTTTTTCATATAAAAGAATGATAGTAGTTTAAATATAAAACATGTAAATAAGTAAACAAAATTAAAATTAATGTAATAATAAACAGAGCTATAGTACTATAAAACGGAAAACTAAAAGAAAACATGATTATATTACATTTTGTTAAAACGATTGGTGAGAAACGTTATCTATTGAGATCACATCACAATATCTTTCAAGAGTCTTGGTTGTAGTCTTGGGGATGAAATAGGTTTGCCTAGGTTGAATGCTACAGCTCCTTGGACTGCTGGTAATCCGGTCTTAAATCTGGTGTAGCGCTTTTAAATAAATTCATCAATCGACTCTAGGTTTAGCTCTCGTCAAATGTTTTAAAATGTATTAAACAATACAAAAAGTCAGTAAAAAATAACAAGAATTAATATAACAATAGAATAAGACAAAATCTTGAAAAAATTGATTCTTCTGTAGACTCTTGGAATGTAATGATGTGACAATTAAAAGATAAATCAAAAATTATATAACCTATATGTTACAGAAAGCTTGTACTTCACTAGTAGGTATAGGTTCATTATTACTCTTACATACCCTACCTATTAATAAACTATTTTACAAACACACACTCACACGCACACACACACACACACATATATATATATACTTGTGGTTCTCGAGCTTTAGTCAGTTCTTTAAACTTCTTTTTGGCGACGTTTCGAGACTAATAGGTCTCATACTAATGGCAAGTTAATGAAGAATGAGTATTGTTGCATTAATCCTTCAAATCCTTCCAATACTTCCATGTAAAATAAATTTTAACTTGTTAACGTCACCAAAAAGAAGTTTAAAGAACTGACTGAAGCTGGAAAACCATAAGTATATATTATTTATAACAGTCAAGAATAGTAGAACCGATATATACGTATGTATATTTCTGTAGGTTAATAATCGATATACTCACACGCATACGATTCTTATAATACGAATATAGATATTAAGCATTGTAACTACGATTTAAACCAATATTATAACAATAATTATTATTATAAACCTATAACAGTTTATGTCTCTTTTGACCTTATGCTCTTCTAAATTAATAAATTTATATTTTTGCACAAGGTAGTATCCTTGGCCCAATCCTTTATATAGTTTATACAGCTGACATCCCAACTCATCCTAATACTATATCCTTACCACGTATGCTGACATGTGTATTATCAGTCAACGCCTATCCAGTTATTGCATCCCAAAGCCTCCAATCCCATATCACTGATCTTGTAGAATGGTGTCAAAACTGGAGAATTAAAATTAATTCTTAAAAATCGCCTAAAATCACTTTTACCTTATGTCTCAAACCAATGACTCCCTGCCCTTCAGTATGCTTTAATAATATCCCACTGGTGCCTGTAGAACAGATCCGATACTTAGGGTTGCATCTCGGCAAACGATTAACCTGGAATCCTCACACTAGACTGAAAAGACAAGAAACCGCTCGACGTTTCAGGCTACCTTAACACATACTTGACAAACGCTCTAACCTCCCAACTAACTACAAAAGACTCATCTACATGACCATCATACGATCTATTTGGACTTGCGGAGTAGAGCTTTGGGGTTCCACTAAGCCATCGAATTCCTCTCGTATCCAACCCTACAACACAAAATCCTTCATAAAATCCTCAACGCTCCTTATTTTGTTAAGATTAAGTCATCCATAACGACCTTAATGTCCCATTTGTTGCCGATTTGGCCCGAACCCGCTATCTATCCTTTCATAACAAACTTCATTCCCACTCAAACCCTCTAGTTTCAAACCTAGCTTCCTCTTCGATTCCCGATAATCCTCTGAGGCGTCTGAAAAGAAGATGGCCACGTGACCTTCTTAGTTGAACTTAGTGATTTGAGTACTACCAGTGGGTAGTTTCTCTACTTGCCATTAACTCATGTCATTATATATCACATAGCCTATTTACTTGATGTATTATTGTAATACATTTGTAAATATCAATAAATAAATTTTTAAAAATAAATAAATATTTTTACACTACTACCACTCGGTAGTTTTTCTACTTGTCTTGATTCATGCCATTAACTGGAATGATTTTTAATTATTTCCTTTTAAATGGGTTATTTTAACAATAATTCATATCAGTAAATATCTATCTATGAATAATTTATTCGTAGTAATATGCCAAATAATGAATCTAATGAAAGAAGTCCTACATTTAAAATAATTGATTGCTCTTGTAGTATTTAACTAGGTAATTAATGTATTGAAATGGAAACGACTGAATTTATTCCTATAATACGATATACATGTTAAATGATTTCCTGCTACCACAAGGTTCGCACTGGGCTAAAACCCTAGGTGTTTGCAATTCAAGTCATACAAACGGAGCTTGCACGATTTGAAATAGCTTGAGTAAAACCTAAACTACAACATCATCTGTTTTGTTGTCTTTGTAGGGTTGTCGTTTGTTTTCTGAAGTGTGTTTTCCCAGTTTGTCTAATGGCGTGTACCTCACTTTGTTGGGTAAATATATACCAACTTCAACAACAATATTCCACGTCCCTTTCTAACAGGGATCGAATTACCACATCAAGGAGTTCAAATAAATAATGATTCATTATCTGTTTCTGATTATTTATTTAAGTGACGTAGTGAGTATTATTTGTTTATTTTAAATATATCGTTCCTTCAAAAGAACAATGACATTAATCAACAAAAGTATAATAAAAATAATTCAATAAAGGTATATGAATGTTCAATGTTTTAAAAAAATAAAAATTTAGGTATTGGTAAAGGAAAGCATTCCATTTTTACTCACCATTTGAAACTTCATAAAAGCTTTAATTGTATTTTAACTTAAGCCATTATTCCCATAAAAGTTCAAGTTCAGTCATGATACAATTCAAAATATGACTTTATTAAAAAATAAACATGTTGAAAATGGAATATCAGACATGCCCTTCCTGAATTAGAAAGCATTAACCAGTAAAATTGTTACTGGATGATTATCTTAATAGAAGGGTTAGCCTAATAGGGATCTTACCATTAACAGTTTTAAATATAAAGGAGATATTTTAATAAGAGATATTTAATATTTTAAATTGTAGAGCATGAATGAGAATCTATTAAATATCATATAAATACATAGAGACCTTTAATGTCCTTCGGTAGGACTAAATTTCTAAATCTAAATGTAAAAAATAGAAAAAAACCGTACCATAACAACCCATGATTTTTTACACTATTTTGGGTACCCACTTAGTTACCACTTGAAATTTCATTACCTCTAATTATAGGTTACTGTATATGTATAAGAAATATAACTCATAATTGAGATAGGGTATGTGTTCTGGAATAAGATTCGCCATTCGAATTCAGAACATTTTAATGTGGTTTGTTATTAAAATGATTTAAAATATGAATTAAAACAACTGTACCATAACAACCCATGATTTTTTCCACTTAATAGAGGCTGAATGAGCCCCAGGAGGATCCATCCTAGTCACATGGGATTCATCTCCGGCTGCTAACACATTAAATAAGCGGGATTTGAACCCAGGACCTTCGGCATGGCAACTCGATGCTCTACCACTGACCCACTCCGCTCCCTTTTATTAAAATGATTTAAATAAAATTTAAAAAACCTGAAATAATGGGTTTGTAATTTATTCAGTATAAATACCATAACCAGAAGAGGAGGGAATAAAAGTAAATTCAGACAGAGGCGCCCGAGGCGACCATTAGACAGCCTTGTCAGATTTGGACAACCCTCCCAGCTTTTCCAACCGTTTCTTTTTCCAAGAGGGCTTCTTCATCGGGCTACAACTTAATGGAAGTGTCACTGCACCCTCCCTACTCTTTATTCCCTCTTTAGACCTTCCTGTTCATTTTTTTATTATCTCTGGAGGAAACTCTTCAGCAATATAAAAGTTTCGGAAGAGAACGTTTCTTATAAATAAATAAACTGTATTCATAATATTTATATTACAATACACTCTCCAGAACAACAAGACAGTGATCTAAGCAAAACTTAAAATACATAACAGCTTAATATAAGGTAAAATTACTTAGCATTATTACATTGATAATTTATGCCGTAGATTACTCTATTGTATGCTTACTCTTTGGACCCTTTATGCTACTATGGCTGATTGGACGATGCTACAGTAGAAATCCTAAAAATTTTTCTATCCAGATTTAATCAGGATGGGGATTATTCACGAGTAGCTGACATGGCAGTAAGACATAATTAAGAATTTCTCCCTTTTAAGGCTACATACATACGTAGGACTAAAAAGTCCTAAGGCTACCTGCAAGGCTGCGAATTTGAGAGCTTGGGGCATAGAAGGCTGTTATGCTAACCTTTTCGTCCCTTGAATACTATAATATTCAAACACGCACAGGAAACAAATTTGAGATCATACGTCAAAGAGAAATATTTAAACAAATATTAGTGAAAATTGGAAAAGAACTTCTTGAATAAAAAGAATAAACTTATTTTAGGTTTGGTCCAGATTGGCTTCTTATCCGCCAGGAAGGTTTGGAATCGGGATAAATCAACAAAGTACATTGTTACTGAAATTTTGTATAATGCTGGCATAACAATACCTCTCAACACAATAAAAAATTAAGTATGTAATATTTTCAAAACTTTAATTAATGCAAAACAGTACGTCGGTAAATAATCATTAAAATTCGGTAATGTATAATACTAAATGATACTTTACCCGCGACAACTAACTTCTAGACAATAAAATTGATATTTGTTTATAGAGCATCTTGAGGATGTGAGATCCGCTACACATTGTCTTGTTTGCTGTTAATTTTCTTTTGGTGTATTTTCTGATGCCTGAATTTACAAAACTTTGAGTGATTAGCTTTTTATAGTATTTTAGATACTTAAGGATTTGCTTTTGGGATTTTTCCAGGGGCATTTTATAACTTATGACTCTTTTTGATTTTTTTTTCACTTTTATTGGTTATTTATTTTATTTGAAAATAGTTCTATAAAATATTTCCACTCATTGAGATATTTAACGTTTGATATTATACACACATCGGAGAGTTGAGAAGGGAAGGTTTCATCGGAGGCCAATTATAATAATCAAACGAAGGGACAGGACGCGCGGTGTTGAGGCTGGCCCTACAAGGCTAGTAGGGCTTAATACCCTGCCCTGCCGAGCCAATATCTAAGGGCGGCTATATTGTCGCTATGGTCAGGCTGGCAACGAGCTTCGACACGATCAAGTCTAGCTTATTAGCCTAATTGATGAACCCACGCTAAGCTGCGAGCTTTAAAATAAATTTATAATTATCATAAATAATTTAAATTAATAATTTAAATAATTCATAATTATAATATGGTGATTAAACATGTCATGCTACAAGCCAGTAAGACATTGACTTTACATATTAGGGGTGATCTGGAAAAGATTTTCATAGACAGAATACAAATAATCAAGAACAGTATTGCACGAAGGATACAGTCTTCAGTCCAGAAACATCACAGGGAAGTTGTCCAACATCGCAGCAGGAGGCGACTAGATTTTACGACCAAATCAGCAAACTCCCAGAAACCAAAGTAAACAAAAAAAATCTTGGGTACAACGGCTCAAAACTACAAGATCCTGGCTGACACAAGTCAAAATTGATTTGGAAAAGGCCCACGTAGATTCAGAGGAAAGCACGTGCTAAATGTGAAAGCAAGTGGTAAATGATGACATAGAAGACAGCACTCATAGCCCCAAAACTAAAGTGGACCACAGATTACATGATGGGCTTTAGTGATAGAATAAAGGAGAATTAGAAGACCAAGATGAACAAGTAGTCATGAATGTTTAGATCTGATAAAAAGCCTGTCATATTTTGTCTCTTTCGAAGGACGGGATAACCAAGAATTTTGTTTAACATATTAAAAAAAAAGGAGAAGAAGATGGTCATGTGCATCGAATAGATCAGAAATAACTACCAAAGAAGATAATGGAGGGGCCCAGGTGGTAGAAGGGGAAGAGGAGGAAGAGATAGATAAATAGAATTTTTAAACAATAATATTAAGAAGTAGGTGAATTCTTCACTTAACCTAATCCTGTAAAACCAACAAAGTAAATATGCAATAAGTTAGTGGGACCAGTGGGCGTTGTTAGGAGGGCACCATAACCATAACCTGATCCACACACTGCTCACGCTAACGATGATTTATTACCTCCCCCCACACAATAAATATTTCCCACTTGTCATTAAGAACCCCCTCCATTCCGATGGCCTCTCCTTTGTCCGATCCCTATTATAATTATGTGGAGATCCCTGGTCGAGATAGCGCGGGAGAATTTTTCCCTCGCCACAATGGCGTAACTTCCCCTCCCAAGAAAAGAGAAATCTTAGATAAATAATTTACAAGACTGTGAGACTGAACAAGGCGAACGGCTACATTCCCCGGAGTACTCACTTAGCGTTCCTTCGACGCACTACATACTGTTTAATTAAATTCGAATGCATACGCGGAGACCACTAAATGCAAATGATTTCTTTACTTACTTTTAACGGTTATAAGGCGCCTTTCTCCCTATGGTGTAGATGTGAATCGGTACAGGAAGAAAATAACTGAAGAAATCTAGAAATTTTAACTTTCAAGCATAAATTAACATTTCTAATTAGCGAATAGCCTAGGAGAGTCATGGGATAACCTAACTAGAGATGTTTGGATCGCTAGCGGGGTCCCTGTAATTGGCCCTTTAGATTTGGCGCCTTATTTTTAACCCTTCTTTCCCGCGCGCGGCAACCCCTCCCCCTTTGATTGATTCACTCAATTCCTCTCAAACAAACCAGCGCAAACGAACTTTATTATTTTGCTTTCATTTGGAAAAAATTCCCCTCACGCCGTCGTGAACATAAGATCTTCAGGGGTCAAAGTTGCGCGTTAACTAGTTTATCCCAGAAAGTAATCAAATCATTTTTTTCCTGTAAGACTACAACCCGTGAACGGGACTGGGGCTCAGCACATGGTAGAGACTGCACTGTTTCTTGGACAACGGTTGTGCAGGGAGTTAATTTGTTCTAGATCAGGTCCAACCACCAGATTTTCCCCCTTATTTTGGGTACCCACTTTATAGAGTCTGGGTGAGCCTCAGGAGGGCCCTACTAACGTAAAACACAATTATGGCTTACCATTTTATTTCTTTGGGTGCAATAGTATACTCTGGTCGGTTTAATTAAAAACAAAATAATTTTGTTAATAAAAGTGAACAACAACTAAAAATAGACATAAATTATTAATATGATGTAATAGAATAAAGTCCCAAAAAAAAGCCTCAAGTTTCCAAAATACTGTAACAAAACTAACCAGTTGGCGTTCTGCTAATTCAGGCATTATTAGGACACAAACGAAAAGATAAATTACTTCAAAGAAGACAAAGTCCAGCACAACTCACATCGACAGTCCATGAAGATAACTAAATGAGTTCAGTTTGATTTGTCTTCTGTGTGTATCCTAATGATGCATTGTTGACTTGTAGGTTTTTTAGGGACTTGAGGCTGTGCTTTTTGCTAACTTGTTTGGTTTGCCTTATTGTCGAGCGAAATATTATAATTTGGATTCATATTTACATCAAAACTTCTAACTCCTCACTACAATTATTCTCTGATTTTATTTATTACTGGGTTCTACAGTCCTTGAAGAACCTTGGCCTCTGCTAATTTCTTCTGCCATTCGCCTCTGTCCGCCGCAAGGCGCCTCCAGCGGTTTCATATCCCTATCCAGCGCCTTCAGGTCACCCTCCACATTGTCGAGTCTCCTGAGACGGGGCTTGATCTTGAACCATCATTCGGTATCTCGTACTTCATCCTTATTGGAGTTTTCGTAGGTTCCATCCTCTCTACATGCACCAACCATCGTAGTCTTTTGAGTTGGATGACTTTCACTATACCGGACTCTTCGTGTTATGAAAATATATTATGTTTTTAACTATTTTCTGAAAATAACTTCCAGCCCGAACGGGATAAGTGGAGTAAGTGGAGATTTCTGATTAGGAACAAGTGCTTATGACTTACACACAGGCTAGTTATAAAGCCAATCAGCGTCTTACATAAAAGTTTAAATAGGCAAATAATTTAATTCTAGGCAGTAATGAAGGGGTTGGAGTGAAAAATCACACCCCACCTCTAAGTTTCATTAAAACGGTCAGAGTGTTGGCCCAAAGTAATCAGAGATCCACCATCTCTGAGCCTTATTAATTTAAAAACAATAATAAAAGAATAATTGAGAAGAGGCGAGAAGGGCTGCCAGAGTGAGCAAAAGTTCCCGATTTTAATTGCTTTATAAGATCCCCGTTTTTTAGGGGGGTGGTTGCCCCCCCCCCCCAAGAGCGAAATTCTTATTAGCCGGAAGGAAGTCTTAAAATTAATTGTGATGATAAAGGACTTTCTACAGGGAAGAAAGTTTTGTTTTTATTTCTCCAGAGGGCCTAGCCTCTCATTCTCTCCTCTCTCTCACTCTCTCTCTCTCTCTCTCTCTCTCTCTCTCTCTCTCTCTCTCTCTCTCTCTCTCTCTCTCTCTCTCTCTCTCTCTCTCTCTCTCTCTCTCTCTCTCTCTCTCTCTCTCTCTCTCTCTCCCTGACCAACTTTTCATCTTAGAATGAACTTATTTTATATCCATCTCTAGAAGCCTCCCAAATTAAAACAAAGCTAATTTATAACCTTCCAGAGTCCAGATGTGAGTCGCTCAGAGAACTTTCGCCCGTCCCAAGGAATGGACTCCCTAAAACTGGATCCAGAAAGAAGAAGAAGATAATCAGAGAAAGAATAAAATGCTTGATACACTAGTTTTATTATTATAGGTATGGATAAAAATATAAAGAGAGAAAAAAATATATACATCTGGCATGAAAGCTTACATAATACAAATCATTAAGTATTTATAAAAATACTAAAAAAGTAAATAAAAAATTAAATTCATGATAAAATACTGAACAAATAAAATAAACATTACATTTTTTAAAATGAAAATTTCCTAACATCTGCTCACGTATGCGTCGATATTAATAACTACATGATTTTTTTAAAACTCTTATAACTATTTTATTTTTCAGTAAGGTAGGAATCCTTTTTTTATTATGTATTTATGTATATATTATTAAGTATTTCTCGCTGAAAACCTGGATTAGAAATTTTAGAAAAAAATGGAGTAGAAAAACGGTCGCATTCGCTACACCTTCTAAGTATTCTAAAAAATAACATTTTTTAAAAATTTTATTTATATTTTAATTGAAATATTTATTTTTCATTTAATAATTAAACAATACAAATTATTCAACCATCTATTCATTATAATTTAGGTATTATTTTTCTTAAAATGTTGGTGAATTATGCATAAGTTTCAATACCCTTATCTCCATCTTTAACCTACTGGACCTCTTTGTATTCTATTGTATTTATTTGTTATTAATCAGTATTTATTTGTATATTATTAAGTATTTACCGTTCTTAATAATATACAAATGCTTAAATTAAGCATTCTCTATCTCTTACTATGCTCCATAAATAGTAATAACACACAGCTATGTGAAGGTAAAAATATATTTAAAACGTATAATATATGTTTTAAATATATTTTTACGTTATATACTATATAGTATATTATACTATATCACTTAGAGAAATCATATAATAATAATATTTTTCTATAATAGTGGTGTGTTATAAATCTGTAGTAATATTCTCATTTCCAGATATTTTACTATTTAGACTAATCGGGCCTATTTGTATTATATTAATATAATGTTCTTATTTTTGTTTAATTTTCTGCTTTGTTTATTTCTACTTGACATTGTAATTTGCATACATATGTAATTATCTATTGTATCTCTCTATATTACAAGGGATGCACCACCGATATGCCTTAGGTGTAATAAAAATCTTTGTATCAGACATATGTTTGAGGAATGCTACTCCTATATAAAAATACTAAATCAGCTCAAAATACAACCCGATGTTAGAAAAGCACTTAGAGACAGCAAATCTGAAATAGACAAAGTAGTGAAATTCATTACAAACTGTAAATTAATAACCAATATTTGATCCTCCATTGTCCTTGCTATAGATGCATTTGTTGTGTTTTCCGATTGTTTTATTTCCTTATTTTAGATGTATTATTTATAAGTATGTGTGTGTATATGAATATTTTATTTTATTTTTTTTTTTTAAAGATAAATAATTATAAAAATCAAAAATCTACAGGCGTTGACGACCCTAGGGTTTTACGCCTCTAAGCAACAACAAACAAACAAACAATATTGTATCTCTCTAGATAATTATTGTAATCTTATTTCTGTTATTTTAAACTTCTTGTACTGTTTTTTTTTTAATTCTTTAAATTTTATCACTGGATGTAATTTCCAATTTTTTTTAATTCCTTGCTCATTTGTTGTTTTAATTATATTAATTAATCACATGTAATTAAATTATACTCTAAGACATAATAACATATATATTAATACCTTAGTGTTATTCTAAAGGGACTTGTCCCAGAATAAATAAAGACTTTATTATTAGTATTATTGTTTTTTTATTTTTTATTAGTTAGTAGTTACCGCTGAAACCATAGATTCCATTTTTTTTAACAACCGCATTCTGTTTCCTTCACTATACTTCATAAATACCTTTTTGAAGGTAAATATATTTAAAAAAAGTATATAAAATAGTCTCAGGGAAATCATATAAATATATATATATATATATATATATATATATATATATATATATATATATATATATATTTATATGTATATATATTTTATTTTTTGTTTTTTCGATTTAAATCGTGAATATCCTGATATTCATCAATGATGGTACAGAAATAGCAGAGCGCCGTTGCAGGGCTGAGCCAGGACAGGTTCGCCGGATAATTGGTTTTGTGTTTGGATGATGGAGAGGTTGGTATTTGATGTCAGTGGGGTCCACGCTTCCCCCCCCCCCAATTTCAGAACTTTTGACATCCGCTTCTCGTAAATAACTCATGGAAAGGGATATTTGGTCAGAATGGTCAAAAAAAGAAAAAACAAAACAGAAAAAAATAGGAACCTCGGTCGACTTTGCCAAAACTTCAATTCCGGAATTTGATTGATAAATTTTCGATATCCCGGGGATTATTTTTGTATTTTCATGTTTCATGGGCAGTCGGCCAGTTCCAACATGCAAGAATTATTTTGTATTTACGACATGAGGCAGAGATTGGTTCATCAACTAAAGAATATTCCATTCCAGTATTTTTCAGAAGAATTCAATTCTAGAATAAAATTTAATTAGTATCTTGAAGGGTATCAGTTCCGCATGTTGTCGCTTTGAGTTTTCAAAACAAGAAGTTTTGACTTTGCATTCGTTTCCTTGTTAATATTCTCAAAAATAAGAATAATCGTGAATTATGGTATATAAAAAACTGGTGTAATTATGGGAAATGTGTAAAAATGATTTAATCAAGAAGAAGCTTCAACATTCCGAATGTTTCAGCAAACATTTCGAAGTGTAGATGAAGACAAAATCTTATCAGTCCGTAGTTTGATCTGTGTGCAGTTAGTAATACTTATATTAGTTATTGCATTTTTATATTTGCTGTAAGTAATACAATTATTTTTATTTCCGAGAATATTACAAAAGAAACGAATGAAAAGTTAAAACTTCTTATTTTGAAAACACGAAGCGACAATCTGCGGAACTGATACCACTCAAACATGTGATCATATACATTTGGTATATGCCATATTAAAACAAAACATTGCATAAGAAATGGTAACGTTGTATATGATTTTTTGTAGTGAACATCATCTCTATAACAAGCTTAGTCTAAAAACAATGTAGTCAATGAAGAAAAAAATTATTATTTATTATAAATATTGTAATTATTCAATTGCAAAATATTCGGCATACAATTTATTATTATAAAATATTATCACTGTCATTCATTGGCTTAATTTGTTATGGCATGTTAAATATATTTTTCTTCTTCCCGTGCTAGGCTATTAACATTGTTATCTTAATTTTGTTGGTGGCGCCTCTAAATAATTGGACGGTTGTTGATCCAAACCATATGCTAAATAATAGATTGAACTGGTCAGGGGGTGCGGTAAAAGACACCGCAAAATTAGCAAAACTTATTTTAATGTGCCAACGTTTCGGCCTAAGATGTGAACCATCTTCGAGGCGAGGAAAGAAACAGAAAATAAATATGTAAAACATTGCAGTACTAAGGGGTAAATAAAAGTGTGATAATTGAATGAATTGGTTTTAAGAAGAAAAAGGTTGAAACTAAATACGGGAAAATTAAAGTGACGCAGAGATTTAAATACCTTGGAGAAATCATATGCAGGAATGGATCGGATGGAGAGGGTTTTAAGGAGAGAGTCACCAAATTGGAGAAATTAAGCTTCGCCACCAGTAATTTTTACAACAAGAAGAACCTATCTATTAAAGCTAAGATACGACATTATAACACAGTCATCAGGCCGGTCATACTTTATGGAACAGAAACCTCTTGTCTTCCCAGCCTTCTGAAAATAGAAAGAAGAATTCTCAGAAGAATCTACGGACCTAGGAGAACACCTGAAGGATACAGGTTGAGGTCGAATGAAGAAATTTATAGGGAAATAACAGACTTAGAAACTGATGTTAGGGTGGGAATGCTAAGATTCTACGGACACATGATGAGGATGAATCCTGAAAGACTGAACCATAAAATTTTTCACCGAATCAACTGTCACAAATTTGCAACGGGGTATTTCAAACAATTTAGGGATGATATGGACCAAGTGCTCTTTAAGGCCTTTTCGTGGGGAAAAAAAATTGAATTATATATAAAGTAGGTACAAATTTTTATTTTTATTATATTCATAAATAATATTAAATGAAGAAAATATTTAAAAATAAGCTTTATAAAAGAGTAAAAGCCTGCTTACTAAGTAGGGGGCGTTAGGATGGCGCGGTTGGTATTAGTTAGTAGGGGAAAAAGAAATGAAGATGGCCAGGGGTGGGCCTCTGCATTTTTTCTCACCCCCCGCTTCCTTCAAAATGGGGTGCCTCGCTTTATAGGTTTCAACTCCGCCTCTTCAGAAAGAATTACATTATGTTTCGAGTTAGTGATTATTAATAACAGCTTATTATTATGGTTTAAATATAGAAGGATTTGACACTATATGAGTATGTGTGTATCGATACACATATAATAAAAAGCTGATCAGTAAATAATAATAAATTAGAATTTTTTCACTATTTGTTTTATTTACAATTAGTTTAATTCAATAATTACGGTTTATTGTATTACCGATTTATTATGTCATAAACGCCCTAAAAGTTAAGCTGAAAGGTTGGAACTTAGTAAAGTTAAGTATGACTCTTTGATCCTTTTTTTTTTTTTCTCTTCATTTTTCATAGTTTATTTTAATTATTAAAATATATATTTATAACAAAAAAACAGCTATATTCATCCCTATTTCATAATTTAAAAAAAACATTGTTTACTCGCGTTTGACTAGAAATATTAACGTGTTCGTTCCAGTGCTTCTATTTGTTTATAGCTATACTGCGTAATGGTGTCCATACTAGAACAGTAGATAACTCAAAATCTTGGAAAATTATTATGTTTTAAATTCAAAAATCGTTTAAAAAAATTATTTGATAACTAAACAACCATAAATAATATTGATGAAAAGAATGGAATGGTTTTAAGAACCATTCTTAAAATTATCACCATAACATCCGATACCATTAATAAGTATTCTGTGTCAGCAATAATTTTCGATATTATTAACCGACGTAATTTGCAGAATAATTAAATTCATATTCTCTTGATATTAAACACTAGTTATTACATTGTGAGTTTTTTTTAAATGATAATTTATCCAATAAACTTATTTGTAAGTTACAAATGTAACATATGTACACATATGTAACATCAATATGTTTTCCAATGTTAAAACGTTTTATAACTATAATCAACTAAGTATATAAATTTTGAAGGTTCTAAAATGAGTTGTTTATCAAATTAAATTGTATTATCAATCATTTTTAAAGTTATCTTCAAATTCAAATCTCAAAACAAGAAAAACAATTCCTATGGGGAAAAGATTTGTCCAGGGCCGGGATTCGAACCCGGGTCTCCCACGTCTCCGTCGTGGTGCTCTAACCAACTGAGCTAGCCTGGCTCGTGGGTTCGAATCCCGTCCCTGGACAAATCTTTTCTCTTCAAAATAAAGATATTTAAAAATTTTAATAATTAATAAAAATATAAAATAAATTCCTATGGAGGTATGTTCCCAAACGTATTGTAAATAAATAAAACTTATTTTATTCCTTCGAACTACTTTATTTATTAGATTTAAACATTAATATTCATATTAAATGTTGCTCAAAGTTATTTCCTTGAGCATTAAGACAGGCTCGCTATCATTCTATTTCGGCACTATGAACCAGTGGCCTGCACAGTCTCCAGACCTGCCACCAGTGGATTTTTTTGTTTGAGGTGAACAAAAAGTCTATGCAAGGCCGGTCAATGACGTTAATTCTTTACGAAGAAGGATAATTTAATCTTGTGAAACAAGAACACATTTCAGTGCCGTTCTGCCACTGCTGCTGTTGAAGAAAGATGCCGTGCCTGTGTCAATGCTCAAGAAAATTACTTTGAACAACATTTAATATGAAGGTTAATGCTTAGATTTAATGAATAAAGTAGTAGAATAAAATAGTCACACTTAAGGTGTGAATATTTCCTAAACAATGTGTTTGCGGACATACTTCCATAGGAAATTATTTTCTTGTTTTGAGGTCCTTAATTTAAATTTTCAGTTTGGATTATAACCCTGAAACACCTCGTATATGAGCTAGAAGTTCACTCGATAATAACTTACTTTAAAAAATAGGTAATCGCCCTTTATCAGAAAGTATGCTAAATTTTATTTTAAATATTATAGAAATATTAAACCAAAGCTCTTTCTGAATGCCTTATTTGTTTACTCCAGATGCCACTACACCCTGAACGGATTTAACATCCCAATTTGTAGAGCAGGATAGGAGACTGAAAACGTTTGAAGCAACAGGAAAACAGGTGTGTGGAAGAGAAGAGCTATTAGGATGTCGGGCTACACGGCACTTGGATTGTCGACCCAAATAATCATAAAACCCAGCAACTGCTTGCAAACATCTTTCCTCACCAGGTTCTAGCCTTCCTTACGTGATGATTTATTTTAATTGCGGCTAACGGTTTTGCAAGGATGATCGATTACCTCTTTCACGGTGGAAAACCCGTGTTCAGATAAATCTGGTCTCGAATTTTACTTAACTTATCCCTTATATACCTTAATGGAAGTGGATAAGCTTAGCGGTGGAGCGCTGAGTTGCAGTGCCGAAGGTCCAGGGTTCAAATCCGGCTGTGGCAGATTTTATTTAATCTGTTGACAGCGGGGAATGGATCCTGTATAAAGTGCGTACCATTAATTTGGGGGTAACATGGCGGTTGAGCGTTATCTCAGATAAATCACCTCCCTGCACTAATGTTGTCCAAAAAACAGTCAAGTCTCTACCACTTACTGAATCCAAGACCCTTTATGAGTTGTATTGGAACAGTTTCTTTTAGTTTTTTTATTAACTTACATACCGACTGAAGACTGATCAGAATGATTTTCTAGATATTTCAATTTTTTTATCCCATTTATTTTTTAATGTTTTTTAATCCAAAAAGTTCGTCCAAATGGCGAAGGAGAAAAAAATGAAAAAAATGTATGACCAACTGAAATATAATGATTTCACTACAGTGATAAAATTAAATCGTCTTCGGTGGGCTAGTCTTGTCTCTAGAATGCAAATAAATGCCACTCCAAGGATGCTGATTTCAGTTAGTAGGACCTCGAGCGATCGGTAGGCCAAGACTAAGATGGACAGATTGCGTTGCAAACGATGCCAAGAAAGTAGTGGATGACAACAAAAAGCGATAGAAGAGCAGGCGATTAGTGTCGGAGAAAGCTAGGACTCGGTCGCGGGTTGTAGCGCCCAAATAATAATAGTAATAATGGAAAAATGAGATTATTGAAAATAAAAATAATAGTTTTAGTATGAAAAAAGTAATGGAAATTGTATATATTTCGGTGATCATTTCATGAAGAAATAAATATTTCAACTAACATTTCGAAGTATAGATGATTTATGTATGTCGAAACGTTCATTTCTTGATGAAATGATTACCAAAATATACCAATTTCCCATAAATAAACTTTTTTACATGATGAAACTCACGATTATATATTTTTGGAGAATATTAAAAATAAAAAGAATGAAAAGTTAAAACTTGTGTCTCAACCCGAAGCGAAAGCCTGCGGAATTGACACATTTAATTGTAAAAAACTGTATAGCTTATGTTGGTTTCTGGATTAAAAATGAATGAGGAAGGATAGATTAAATAACAATAATAATATTCAGAAATAATAAATTAATATATCAATACAGGATTGCAGGCAGTGAATCATAAGGAATATATCATATTTAGAAGAATAAATTCTCTTACAGCATTACAAGGGCTATACACTTCGCTGTATGTGACAGAGGCAGGGATTCGAGTCATGCCCAATGGCCCATCCCCGAGGATTAGTTCTGTTTGCCTACTAAAATAGAACCGCTTCAATCGATGACTTATCTCGGAACATAAAACGGAAAAAGCCAAAAACTGTTTGACTGAGCAGATGGGACGGGGCTTAATTTAGATAGGGGGGCCTCACCCCTAACGGAGAACACACTGCGGAGGAGCCGTAAAAAATAATTAAAAGATTACAAGGCATCTAAAGAATGGTCTCATTTAGATAAGGTCTTGTTGGAGAGGAGTCACGGTAGAAGGGGGGGGCCTCAGAGCTAAACGAGGCCATTCAAGGAAAGGAGAAAAAACAGTTGTACAGGTGAATAAGATGTCACAGAATATATATGCATACACACACACACACACACACAACAATATATATATATATATATATATATATATATATATATATATATATATATATATATATATATGTATCTACTTTTCATGGTATCAAAATAAAATAAAATGGCAGGAAATAAAATAAGTTTTACTTTCAATTCTAGAGATAAAGTCGATTCGTTAAACTTTACAAGCCGTTAAACAACGTTTTGAAACTATATTGTTCTCATTATCATGCCATAACAGTGAAAAAATATGGTTATAGTGAGTTACATTAAATAACATACTAGTCTAAATATAAAATTGATACTTGTAGGAAGTTAATACATAAATAAATAAAACTGTGCCATTACAACCCATGCATGGTCTGGGGTTCGGTACGTAGTAGAAACTGTGCTTTTTTATTGACAAGCCAGATTGTTCCCCGTATTTTGGGCAACACTTAATAGAGGTTGGGTGAGTCCTAGGAGGGGCCCAGATATCTAAGGATCCATCTCCGGCTACCAAATGATTAAATAATCAGTGCAATCGATATAAAACATTTTCGAGAATTTTAAATTGAGGTTTTTAAAGATCTGAGTTGATTTTACTCCTTAGTTGCTGATACATTACGGAAAAGTTAATTTTTATATAGCACATCATCAAAATTGCACGAAGAATTTCTCGTGAGTTTTCCCTCAACTGAGAGTCTTCCCATGTACTACATTCCGAGTAAAGTGAGAAGAAGTTATGGAGGAAGAAATATTTCGTTTACGAATAAATCGAAGAGGATAGATTAGTCGAGGTTTATACAATTGCTCAATTTCTGAGAAGGTAAGAAAAAGATAATTAACGCTAGAACTACGAAGATTTACCATAACCTTTTTCTACCAACCGGTCAAAATGACAAAATCACAAACCGATCACAATTTGTGAAAGCATTATGTGAGATTATAAAGAAATATATATATTCGTCCAAATTAAAAAAAAAAAATTATTCAATGGTTATTTTATGCATGTTGCAACTTGCAACTATACACGGAAAGCAAGAATACTAAATTGAAATTTTATATATTACAAATACACAATTTTACGCATAGTACCTAAATTTAAAACGTAGAATTTTTGAATTCCCGGAATTATAGATACATAAAAATTCCGGGGATAGACAACATGTATTCATGATATTATCATGACCGGTTCGTATATTTAGGTATAACACATAGATATCTGTGAAAATTAGATGCGTAAGAACGAAATAATTTATAATATTATTGTATACAAAAATTTAATAAAAATCATGACGTTATCGATGAAATTTTATAAATAAATGACGCAACCAGCCATTTTGACTGGTTTGCGGTTCTAGTGTTAAACAAGTATTAGTATAATCATTGATGTGACAACCAGATTTGAACCGAGTACTTTCGGGATGGCAACTCAGCGCCCTACCATCATGTGGCCGATATCACTTCCAACCATGCGGTTTTTACCCCCAAATAAGAGTAAAGACTTTATAGAGGCTGGGCGTATTCCAATAGGGATTTCAGACCCCACAGGGTTTATCTATAGCTGTTTACAGAATAATTTATTTGCCAATGCCGGATTTGAACACTCTAACTACAACACTCTATCTCTGAGCTACCTCGCTCCTTATGTATAAAATAGCTACTATTAAAAAAAAAAAACTTCACCACTTCAACGAATGAAACGTCTTGCCTTCAGAACATGGTATAGACTGTACCATTGCTAAGCCAGCAGCTGTGCAGTCGGGCAATTTAGTCAAAATCACACTCAACCGTCAGGTTTTCCCCGATTTAAGAGGATCCACTTTATAGAGACTAGGTGATCCTTAGGAACTTCATATCCAACAAGGATCATCTATGGCTGTTAACAGATCAAATAATTTATCTGCCACCGCTGAATTTGAACCCCAGCCTTCAGGAGAATAACACAGCTCTCTACCCCATTCCCTAAAATCAATACTATAAGCCAGTAATACTTCGTGTTTCCTGATAATTAAGAATTACAGAAAAAAAAAAGTTTAGCTATTAAAATCATTAAACGGAAGAATATATAATATGAATCTCAGTCATACAATAGGTATATAGCATATATAGAGCATCAATTTCAATATCAATGTCAATTTCAGATTACGCAGAATGCCTGGAACTGTATCCAGATTTAGTAACTCATACAGCACTGCTAGTAACTATCCATGTAATAATTGACATTTCGTGAAACTGGTAACATTATATCGTTTTTTAATTGTAAACAATCAAAAGTGTCACATTACAATGCTAAAAATCTTTATTATTATTATTATAAAATAATTTTGAAGACAATTTTGATGAATAATAACAAATTTAAACTCGACATGATGCCCTGAAGTATTCTTATAGAGATAGTTTTTTTCTGTTTTATTAATAAATATATGCGACGGTTTCCAGTGATTCGAGAAAAAAATGTTCCGAGATAAATTTTGTGAAAAAAAAAATTATACGATGTTATTTGTTAGAACCTGACTGAATACATAACCGAATTTTTTTTTTTCATAGTATTTTTTTTCTAGTGTATGTTTATTTGACGACATAAAATAAACCAACTACCGAAAATCATTACAAATCAAATATTTTTCAAATAACTATCATCAGTAGTAATATCCCTAGGACATTGATAGTAGACGAGATAACTTTATGACAATCGAAAGCTCGTTCCTTGGTAACGAGCTAGAGAAATCTGTCATAAAATAATGAGCCATTTGTCAATGTCCGAGGGATATTCGGCTCAAAATTTTTTTTACAAAAAAATTTATAACTCAACACAACGAAACATTTATTTATTTATTAAAATGTAAATATGTTTTATATAATCGTTTGCATCAAAATTCCATAAATATTGACCAAATATATTTGTGACTGTAGATTGCATTTCTGGGAATTTTTACTTTGAACATTCGCATTGCCAAAACGTGACATTTTGAAATTTATTTGGAATGAAGTTGTCAAACTCAACACGTGTTGTCAGATTGATTGATAATTGCTCTGAATGCAATAATCAGTGTAATGTTGGTATAATTGGGTGAAATTGTTTTATGACACAAAATAACAAAATTTGATTGGTTGTTAGAACTGTCAAAAATTTTCAAATAAATAAGAATTATAATACATATTTCAATTGATAAATTTAAAAATTATACTCCTCAAGGTAGTATGCTTGGCCCAATCCTTTATACAGTTCATACAGCTGACATCCCAACTCATCCTAATACAATCCTTACCACATATGCGGATGATACATCAGTCAACACCAATCCAGTTATTACATCCCAAAGCCTCCAATCAGTATCACTGATCTTGAAGAATGGTGTCAAAACTAGAGAATTAGAATAAAATCACTTTTACCTTACGTCGTAAACCAATGACTTGCTGCCCTTCAGTATCCTTTGATAATATCCCACTGGTACCTGTAGAACAGATCCGATACTTAGGGTTGCATCTCGACAAACGATTAACCTGGAATCCTCATACTAGACTGAAAAGACAAGAAACCGCTCCACGTTTCAGGCTACTTCAACACTTACTAGACAAACGCTCTAAGCTCCCAAATAACTACAAAAGACTCATCTACATGACCATCATACGACCTATTTGGACTTACGGAGTAGAGCTTTGGGGCTCCACTAAGCCATCGGATTCCCCTCGTATCCAATCCCTGCAATCCAAAATACTTCGTAAAATACTCAACTCTCATTATTTTGTTAAGAATAAAGTCATCCATAACGACCTTAATGTCCCATTTGTTGCTGATTTGGCCCGAACCCGGTATCTATCCTTTCACAACAAACTTCATTCCCACTCATACCCTCTAGTTTCATACCTAGCTTCCTCTTCGATCCCCGATAATCCTCCGAGGCGTCTGAAAAGAAGATGGCCACGTGAGCTTGTTAGTTGAACTAGTGATTTGAGTACTACCAGTGGATAGTTTCTCAGCTTGCCATTAACTCATGTCATTATGTAACACATATGCTATGTACTTGATGTATTATTGTAATACAGTTGTAAATATCAATAAATAAATTGAAAAAACATATACAGAGATAGAGAATTGTAAAATTTAAAGAATAAATTAAATTTAAAACAATACAAGTGCCTACTATAAATAATATATTTATAGATACCCTGATGTATTTCACCAAAGAGATTAAATAAAATATTAACATATTTATTATATTAACGTATTCAATCATTTCTAATAATTACAGTGAAAATTGTTCTTATTGTTTCTCCATTTTATTGATACCTGAAGAAAAAAGTATTCTTTTGAGATGTGTGTTTTTGTTGGAGGTAATTTTTTAGACCATAAAAATATTTCTTATCGACAGCTGTTTTTTCTACATTTATATTTGTTCTTGAAGCTTTTGGTCTTATAAAACAAATCAATTACCGAAAATCCTAAATAATCCATTTTAAAATAAATATAAACATATTTTATACTTCTCTTTATTTACTAATCCTGTACCTCTGTCTCCCATAACGATCTAAAGTTGTCTGCGTGGTTTAGGCTATACTGTTTCCAGGACAAGGTTGTGCAGTTAGGTGATTTAAATAATTTAAAAAAATAAATACAAAATGCAGTTTACTTCAGCTAAGAAAAAAAACACGAAAAATATATATAATAAGAATAATTATTCGAAGTTGTGTAACATTAATGACCTACACTTTCTTGCAAACGTATTATGAAGTGTTCATCGATAATGGATTATAATGTTATTTTAGGTTAATTAAAATTGTAAAAAACTATCAATAAATAACAATAGTAACTTATTTTAGTTAATAATATAAATTCCCGTGTTGTAGTTAAGGGCATTTCCGAAATTAAGCTGCCAAACTGACAAATAAATTAGTCTGATCCAAATCCACTAGCTAGCTGAGACAACTGAAACACAAGATAACATAGCAATCTGATTATATATTTAAATTTCTAGTGTTTCAGAATTTGAATTAGAAGTACCTATACATTATTGACAAACACCGAGACTGTTCTTAAGGTTAAACGCACAGTATAAATAAAAAGTCCATTAACTAGAGGAAGTTAATGCGAGTATCTGATAACTTATAATTATAAAATATTCTGAGATTAATCAGAAGTAACTTAACGAACTAAAATAGGAAATATGATAATGACCTAATGGTGATCTGATAGTTGTTAGATATATTAGTTGCAGAGATTTTGGAATTTTTCAATTTTTTTCTAATTTACTGGATTATTTGAAACAAGCGTGGTATTACTACAATTTTCAAATAGAGTTTTTTCTTTTAATACTCTTGTAACATATGTTTTCATAATCGGATCCAAAACTACATTACGCACAATATTCTAAATATAGATCAAAATGTATTTAAAAATATAATCTTGAAGGCTTGAAAAAATCCAACAAATTTAATGCGTATTTACTTTTAATTTTGCCTTCCACGTTAGCTGATTGTTATTCCATTATTGATGCTAATATACATATTATATCTACTATTTAAAACTTTTGAATTAACGAAAATAACGTACAGAATATCGACAAGAAATAAATCGGAAGTGTTACTGGTTTGAAATCCGTTTGTAGCAGATACATATTATGATATATAATATAATTTTTGTTTTGCCATTAAATATTTTAACTTGAATTAAATAAAGAAAAACAGGACATTTATCAATTGAGTGTGTTTTTAGACATAGAGTTTTTAGCATGGACGAGTCAGGAATAACGAAATAGAAGAAACAATGGAAGTGAAAATAATTATCTGGAATAAAACCTCACATATAATGTAAAATAAAGGGAATAACTGAAAATACGAGAAAAAAAAATATTATCGTTCTTGTGGAAAATTAAGAAAAACAGAAGTAAGCAAAGGCACGCAGGAATGTTGAGAAAATATTGGGTGAAAATGAAAAAGGTTGTAGTGGTACAGGTATATTTGTATAGATACATTAAATCTATCGACTGTGGGAGGTCAATCCGGATCCTAGGGCTGGAGTAGCCAGCGTTGGCTCGCGGCCACGAAGGCGTTCATTAATCGGGCGGCCGGGTCTTTGACCGACAATATATTTTTCCCTTTTTATTTAGGACCGCGGGCTGTAAAAGTCTACAGGAATAGACCCGTCGCTGGGAGGGAAAAATGGCGCCAGGAGGGAAGGAAGAGGCAAAAATAGCGGGAGGGTTGAGCCTGGTCAGGGACCAACATCCGAGTCGCTCTGTCTTATCGTCTCCAGGCGAAGGCTCATGGTGATCACACATTGTATGTGTCCCTGTGGATGTGTGTATGCACACGTATATACTAGCTCAACTGGTGCTAAGCCCCAACACTTGACCCCTTTATTAAGCTCTGAAGAAAATTATTTTTTTTAACTCCACCCTGACCATCGTATACTTGTAGATTTGTTATGACTATAATATTGAAACGACAAAACCTTAAGTTCCTGAAGTACCAATGTATAATCTTGGTCAATGACATCATTGTATCATATAAATGTTCACTAAGGAGAGTGTATCCCACATCCATAAGAGTCCAAAAAAAGACATAAACAATCTTTTCTTACCCAATAGCGACCTGCAAAACATCCAAACATATAATTTTAGGCCTGCTTGTTTCATATGTAAGACTATGTATATTTCCTTGTATTTTTTTTACAAACGTAAAATCTTACTCCATTAATGTCAATGGTTTGTTATGTCTTTGTCTCTGTGTCTGTGTCTAAGGAAGCCGTGTCCGAGGAAACTACCATGCTCAAGATTCTCTAGACGACTATTACAATTCGAGTAAGCGAGGGCCATCAGCTTACTGGAGGCTACAACGACCAATTTGAGGAGCGACCTGCAACATTATCATCTATAGAAAGCAACATCGCGTTATAGTTTTTCTAGGATATTTCAAAGACACATGGAGGTCTGTTTTTTTAATTTATTATTTTAAATTAATTCTGTTCTTCAGCCTCAGAGTACGTCGGTGAGAAGTCATCATAGATACCTGAAATGCGCAAGAAATGGTTCGATGAGGTTGTTGAATATTCTTCTTTTTAGTCTATGAGACGAATTTTGAGGGAAGGCTGAGGGAATGAAATGAGATTTAAATTTTTACGAATTATAATACTTTTTGTAAATATTAGGATTTTATGAAACTTGTTTAGGTCTATACATTGGAAATCGTTGTATTGAATGTTAAACAATTGTCGAAAAAGATACGAAATTAAAATAAAACTTAATTTAGGGTAAAAAAAAAGGTGAATTCCAACATACCAACGTAATGTTTCTCGCTCTCTCTCTCTCTCTCTCTCTCTCTCTCTCTCTCTCTCTCTCTCTCTCTCTCTCTCTCTCTCTCTCTCTCTCTCTCTCTCTCTCTCTCTCTCTCTTTATGTTTGTGATTGTACTTAATGTGTGTGAATTTACTCTACTCCTCATAAGTGTATCCTACAGTAGAAGTGCTAATTTTATGAACTTAAGAGCATATTATACGTATCATCATAATGTTGTCATCTTCCAGAAATATCTACAAAATTTTTCAGAATTGTCTAAATTTATTAATCTGAAATTTACACGTTTATTTATAGACAAAAATGTGATAAATAATAACTTACTAGGTTATAAAAATATAATTTGATAGTTATGAATTTTTCTTTTAACTTTTTTAATATATTTCACGCACTGAACGCATAAATCTCCACTTGCACAAAGAGCCATTATTTCTGCCCCTAACGATTTTTCAAACGAAGATCCCAAGATAAATCTAAAAATAAGGCCTGAAAGCAATAAATCGAAATAAATTATTTGCAACTTGCAGCCTCCCGTTCTCGATATAACGCGTCTCTCGGGCCAACTAATGTGCTACTGTTTGTTTCAAATGCGTCACATCTAAGATTCTAGGTCGGTCAGGAATTGGCAAGAGTTTTCGGGGACGAACCGTTTTCGGGGGGCGTTGACACGATGAAGGAGTTTAAACGTAAGTCCGAATGTCGATCCGCTGGGATAAGTTAATTGTCTATGTAGGTTACAGAGTTAATTGAAATGGCGGCAATTGTTTGTCTTGTTTATCGACATTTACACTGGCGGACTCAACCATGTGTCTTCAGTTATCTTGAGCGGAAAATAAATATTTAATTTTAATTAAGTAGTTGATATATAATTTGAAAACAAGAAAATGATCGAAGTTAAACCAAGAATGGCTATCAAGAAGAGTCAAGAATGAGATATTACAGCTTGCAAGTATTCATTTAATGCCAATTACTTGATATTTAAACTCATAGATAGACAACTGTCATACTAACTATATAGTAAAACTCACAGGGTCATGGGCTCAGTACATGTTAGAGATCGTAGAAGTAAAATTTGAAAATCTTGAGACACATTTTTAAGTCTGATTTTGAGTTTATTTAGAAAAATTTGACTAACAAAAATATGTAAATTTATATGTTTATATTCTTTACTGTAAGTTCGTTAATCTAAAAAATGTCACTATAGTAACTATAATTATTTGTTTCAACTCAGCTCCTCGATTGTTTCACCACGGTAATATTCTGAAATCTTGACCCAATGCAAACATTCAGTTAGTTGCGATTAAAATAAATGAGATCAACTGTAGGGTAGTGGTTAGAACTCATGGTCGCGGGTTCACAGCCCTTCAAAGAGTTGAAAATTCCGTTCTTCAGAGGAATGGCAATCCATTCTTCTTAAAGATCCCAATTCTAATTATAGCTGGATAAGCAAAATTTAGGGCTCCCACTGTAGCATCGCTCGATTAGCCTTTGTAGCATAAAGTGTCGTTAAATGAATTCACAAACAAATGTCCAATACAATTTGGATACATACAAGTTGGACCGGGTAACAGCATCAAGGAAGACTAAAGAACTAATCGTTAAGTTGTAATCGTCACATTCACCTAACACAATACCGTTGAATGACCATGTCGTTATTTATAATATATATTTTTGAATGAATAGTTTTTATAAAAGAGTTGGAGGGAGTAGGTACAATGCCCAGCATTTTTTTTTTTTTCTCGTTGTATCCTCATTAACTTCTGCCAATCATGACCAAAACTGTACCTGATTAAGCAGCATGGCGTCTACTCAAGCATGTAAGATTCCCTTAATTGGAAAATTCTCATTGGTCCGGCCGGGCCGGTGAACTAGCCAATGATAATAATTCTCTAAAAGCATTATTAATTCTTGCTAGGGGAGTGTATACTTATTGGAATGGCAAGTGCAAGCGCCCATGAATCAGGCAGGAGCCCATAACTCAGCCCTCCGCTGCAGAATTTTAATTTACATAGAAGACGGGCGAGCTATCGCTAAAAAGGGCTGTGGGGCTTAATACTTTTCTTATTTACTTGAGAAGGTTCAAGTATAGGAACTTGAATGTGCTGGGTTGGAAGTGGTTAGTGAAAAATACGCACCAATATTCAGAATAAATGAATGCTTACGAAAATACGTAAATTATTTATCAGCGGTGTTAATGGAAACGTTATAATCAAAAAACTTTCAATAGTAGTTATATAACGATCCAAAGAAACATTCTGTTTCTTCAACAACATCAGTTCTTTAGGTTGTCGCTTCGAGTCAAGTCACAAGTTTTAACTTTTCATCGGTCACCTTAATATTCTCGAAAATAAAATTAATCGTGAGTTTTAGTGTGAATATGAGTGAGTGGTTATGAGAAATATATATTTTTCGGTAATCGTTTCATCAATTTGATTTCTTCAACGAACGTTTCTTAGTGTTGATGATGATATAACCTAAACAGAATGTGTAAGTCGGTTATTTAATCTAAACACTGTCAGTAAAATTATTTAAAAATTAAAACAATTCATAAAAAAATTGTAAGCGATTTTTATTTTACGCATATATACTTCCCCAAATTTTAATTCAGTTTAAACTTTGATTGGCAGTGAATGTTTGGTATCGGTTCCGTAGGTTTATTCGTTTTTTTTAATATTCCCGAAAACTCTAAAAATAATTTGATTACTGACTATATACTGATGTAAGTCAACAAGATCCTAATTTACGTAATGTTCAATGAACATATTTCCTCGTGTATACATCGCAAAATTGCGAGAACATGGGGTTATGGGATCGGCGAAGAGAACGGATTCGTCCTAGGTGGGAGCCGACCCCTGGTAGCTCAAATGGTAAAAGTGCTGCCACGGAGAGGCGGACGACCAGGGTTCGTATCCCGGCCGGGGGCAAATCTTTTCAAAATTACATGAAGTCAAACATTACATGAAGAAAATATAAATTCTGAAGTGTTAATATGTTGCAATACGTAGCAATAAGCAATATGTATATATGTTACATATTTCTATGTTTATTGAGTCGCCGTATTGAACATCCCGGGTTAAAATCTGGCTTAGGCAGATAATTTATTAAATTCCGTTTAAAGCCGAGGATGAATCCTGTGGGATCTTAAGACCCTCAAAAGGCTCACACAGTCCCTATAAAGTGGGCATCAATAGGGGGGGGATCTGTGGGTTAAGGGTGATCCAGGACGAATCTCTTCTCTGCAGAACCGTTCAACTGCTAGTAACAGTGCACTCTCTACCGCGTCCTGCACCAAAGAACCTTCATGGGTTGTAGTGGTATAGTCTTGTATTTTTTTATGTATACATTTAATAATTTAAAAAAATATGAATAAAACTAATTTAAAAAATCAATTAAAACAAATATGTATCCCTTTTCCTATTACATAAAAAGTAAGTAACCTTACATTCGACAAATAGCATCGATTACAGTTTTGATCAATGATATCGGATTATAAAAATGTAAAAATATATATTAACTTATATAGAAATAATAAGGATATTTTAATGAATACAAAATTATATATTAATTCTAATTGTATATTTAAATACAATCTCTCTCATAATATATATGATACAGAGATGTGACAAAACTACAACAAAATAAAGTTGATAAATGAATAATTATACCAATCAATTATAAAGTGAGATAATGCATTGACAAATCAATGTTCGATAAACGGAAATAATTGATCCCAATTTAGTCAGTAAAAAATAAAATGGCAAATTAAATGGACTGTTCCCTAAATTTAATAAATACATTTCATTAGTATAATTTAATTCATGGCTGATTAAACCAATAACTGTAAAATTAATTGAAAATTGTTAATATATTTTTAATTTATACATCATAATTAATTATTTTGCCAGAACTTGTATCGAAATTGATTACTGCTAAATTCTTTCCTGAAATGGTAACAAGGGAAATTAATTGAATAAATAAAAATATATGTATGTATAGAAATCAGAATAATAATTTAGTGTTTCCTATCTTTGTAAAACTGGGCATTTTTGGATTCTAACATAAATCAGATTATCTTTGAAATGAGACGTCATTTTACAAAACGTGACATCAATAATTTTCATTATTTATCTATTTCGAAAAATAAAAAGTAATAGTTTGTTAAACAATTTAAGTAAAAAAGTAATCATTCAATAACATATGAAGACTATCTATGTACATAAACATTAGTCTAGAATACAGTCTAAATTTGTTATTGCTCAATTTTATCATTAGATAGGATATATTAGATTTACCTTGAATGACTGATAATAAAAATAACTTTATTTTATTTAAAAAAAATGTATAAGCTAATCATTCTATTGTTTGGCTGATTTATTACAGTCGAAACGCATAAAAAAACATTAATTGAAATCCACCGTACTTTTTTTAAGTTTTTAAAAATTAACATCTATTATGATTTAAGAATATTATTAACATTCTATATCAATATATAAATATAATATCAAATAATCAATAATCAAATATCAAACTAAAGTATTATATATATGTATGGCTATGTGTACATATATATTTATATATGGCATGTTAAAGGAATTATAAAAAAAAATGTGACATGATGGATGCGCAACCTTCACCCTTGGCGATAAATAAGAAATGCCTCCTATGTAACAGGCATTTTTTATTTATTTTTTAAATTATTCTATATTTTTTTTATATAATAGATTTATGTTAACATTTCAATCTATCAAAGACTAATTCCATCAATTCACTTTTTAATTCGAATTCCATATATATATATTTCTTTAATAAGAAAGGGATTCTTTCTTGAAGTATGGTACGGTTGTTATGCATCAAAAAGTGTGTTGAAAGTTTTATATATATATAAAACCTGGGCGCCATTTTCTATTCAATATTTATCCGGTGGACTAATAATTATTCAAGATTTTTTTTTATTATCCCGTTAATATATTAATAAAAGGTTCACCGCCTAAAGAGAATAAGTAGCTTAATCCTCCATTGAGCCCATATGAATTACTTTTTTTCCCGCTAATTCTTCTTATAATGGGAACTATATTATCTAGACCATTTTCTTCTCCAATTTTATTCTGTGGATAAATAAGTAATTAATTAATTATAATCAGAATAATTAATTATTCTTATTTTTGTATTATGTCCTTAATATAGTGTTACAAAGGTTCACCATCCATAGAGCCTATAGGTCTAATAAATAGTTTATCATAATTTAAGGAATTATTCTTTTACTTCAGCCTGTACCATTTTCTATCCCGTAGTTATACGGTAAAGGAATAACTATTCAAAAAAATTTTTTTTATTAAGTATTTAATATAGTAATAAAATGGTCACATTTTTACTATTAATCCTTATTATAATGTCAACCATGTAATAATATAGCAATTAATCACGACGTAAAAATCCCCGCTTGCTGAAGAAATCTACTACAGATACATCATCTACTCACCATACTCCAAGCGAAGAGAACTATCGGAACTGAAGGGCAGGGAGGAACTGAACTAACTAACCCCCGGAGGGGCCAAGTATAAAAATGTCAATTACAAACAGGCGAGATAAAGACAATAGGGCAGGTGTCGCTAATGAGGGGACCTTTGTTCTAGCCCAGCCGGACATCGGGGGGGCCACGTCTTCCGCAGTCTGTCCTCGGAGGCAGCCGATGCAACTACTCATCAAAACTTGGATGGCATGGGCGAAGAGGAACAGCAGGGAATAGTGCGATCTTCAGGAGTAATCTGGGCCAAGAGGAGACAGAAGGAGACCAAATAGGTATTTTAAGGTATAATGTTGGAGATTTTAATTTTTACACGAGATTATAACAGAATAAAGCAGAGATATC
Source organism: Troilus luridus (assembly GCA_964056705.1). Taxonomy (NCBI): domain Eukaryota; kingdom Metazoa; phylum Arthropoda; class Insecta; order Hemiptera; family Pentatomidae; genus Troilus; species Troilus luridus. The sequence continues at coordinate 55,365,060 of OZ057416.1, read as the reverse complement.
CCACGTAAGTCATCATATGCATTTTTAAATATTTTTTGTAATATATTTATTAAAAGAACGTGGATGAGGGATCTGTTATCATAGGAAATTAAATCAAGAGATGTACCGCGCGAGATGTACCGCTGGGTACAGTTCTTCGTGCCTCTCCTGGCAATTTTTTCTATTCTACTGGCATCATTTCTTTCTAATATGCTAATTGTCAATTATTTATAGTGACATGTTTGTTTACATATAAAAAATAAATAAAATATTTATTAAATTATTTTTCAGCTTGACCTTTTAATCTTTCTGGCAGAATACCTCGTGCTTGATCTGAATAACAATCTTTTTATCTTATGATAATCAATTTATGTATTTTTATTAACTCCATTTTTGTTACGCCCATTGAATTATGACTTCAAAGATTTCGCGACCAAGAAATTTATTTAATTTTTTTTTAGCTTTTTATATGATAGATATAATTAAAAAAATAAATATTTTCTTTTAAATAATTCATTAAATAAAATTCGCAAAAGAAGTTATTGGAAATAAGAAATAAATCATCCTTCTTGTGGCGAGGACGCAATTTCAATGACTGCTTTATGAGAGGTCTTCATGCACAACTTTTTTAAGATCTTTGGACAAGATTAATGTTGCAAACCGCTCACAAGTTAGATTTTCTTAAGTATCATTTGGACTACTCTAATTAGAATCCTCTCGGTCATATGCTTGGGTGATATTCCTTGCTGCCTGATCAGTGGTATAGCAACATAAAAAAAAAATCACTTGGAAATAGCGTGTTTTAATTTTCAAATTTGAAATTAAACGAAAAACTACAACCTGTAATGTTTGCTACTATGAAATTTTCAAGCGTTTAATATATTTGGTAAACAAATCCTAGGGATCAATAGATAACCATTATGATCGCCCTTAACATTAAGATTTTAAAATGAGAAAACGCACCTAAATATCATCCAAAAAATGTTTGATAATGGATAACGTGAAGTCCGAAATATCATAAAATAAATGCCATATTAATAATATAATAAGAAATAAATATTAATGCAATTCTATAGATTGATAATTCTAAAAAAAAGATAAATACTTCAAGAAAATAAAACAAAAATTAAGAACGATATCTCATGAATATTTAACTAATTAAATGAAGAGCGTACACTGGTAAACTTGTTTCTTATTTTTAAATTATTATTTTTTTCTAAATACAAAACAAAGTTTTCATATGTAAATGTATTCGAGGATTATATGTATTCGAAGAAACTTACTTACACCTAATATATGCCTGCAGACTAACTGACGAACCAAGGACTAAACTTTTCTACCGAGTGACGCAGAAGGACAGCTGGCCAATCAGTGTTGAGGACTTATACTGGAAGTATTTTCAGCAATTCAAGGTCAACTGCCAAAGCAGTGTGGTTAATTATCACTACACATATAAGTTTTAAAGAGTTTTGGTTTTGTTTTCAATTACTTTGTAGTAATTTTGTGATTATTTACTACTTTTTTTTCTTTTTCTTATTTGTTATATAATATGTGTTTTTGTTTCAACTGGTTTAATGTTCACTATGTTTAATATTTTGTTGTTTAAGTTTTGTTATAGTGTTGTATTTTCAATTTAGCGTTAAGTTTTATTCATAAATAAAACAACAAAATTTAAACAATAAAAAAACAACAACATGAAAGTACAATTTTATGCAATGCACGGAACATGTAAACGTCCTTCACGTAGGGGTTCTGCGTAAAGAGAAAAAAAAAATATATATGATGCTTACTAATATAAACTATTACGTATATAAGATATGCATAAAAGTTTTATGTAAATTTTCACAAAATTATTAATTCGTCACTCCACTCACCCATGGCTTCTCATCCCCTCATATAGAATACATATAATGTTATTCTTATTGATGATTGTGTGCGTTATAAGATTTTTCTGGTCTCATTCACACTAATTTTAGATATTGCAAAACGTACCATATCTAATGTACAAAGAAAACTTAAAATTTCAGGTTAGAATACAGTAGTAATGCTAACATTTGGATTATCCATCAAATGAATTTATATCTGATTTTAAAAACTATTAGGCTACCAATCAAAGAAAATAATTATGATGTCTATTGGAAATTTTGATAATGAACACAAATTCGTGCGGGGAAACCGTAATGAAGTGATACATTTTTTTTATTTAGCGTCAAGAGTACTGGACCTTAATTTTATATTTTGTTCCGGGGTGTAAAAAACCTTCAACTCCAAAATTCATTTCATTTCATCTATTTATTAGACGTTTCGACCAAAAAACATGATCATTTTTCCATTTCAAAATTTTTTTTGGGGGGCATTTTTCAAAACCCCAGAACAAAATATAAAATGATAATAAAACACACTATTATTTATTATATGTACTAGTACATGCTAGATGCTAGTGTACCGTAGTCTAGGTATCAACAAAAATTCATCCCATCAGAAATAGTCTAGAAAAAATAATAATTAAATAATTATTTATAGTCTTTATATTTATAGTAGATCTTATGATATCTGAAATAATAAAACGATTTACATCTTATCCAAATACCAGTTATTAAATAAAAAGCACAAACTAAATTTATAGCCATAAGTGCCTAAACAAGATAAGAAATATATTAATTAAATTAATAATTTTCATTACTTTAAAAAAAAATTTTTATCTAGTGCTCCTCAGGAGCAGCATCTAGTGAAGAAAGCCTGAACTACGTTTTACGTTTTCACGCAATCGATTTATCGAATGAAGCGGCCATTGTTTTAAATCAGGATAAATAAATAGAATTAATTAATAAGTGTACAATGATAAGTCTTTTAGTCAATCGTTTATTAAAAGTATAATAAATAAACAAAATATTTAGAGCAAATTGAAATTAATCAAACTTCTGTATATTATTTTCAAAAATGATTTGAAACATTTAAAACACAAAATATTAGCAGTAAAGCTGCTTAAATTGCTATTCATAAATCTATATTTCATATATTTTCAATAAAAAAATTATATATGCAAAGTTAAATGTACAGAAATCCAAACCATTATTGTCTTCATTGTTATAATATTTTAATAAAAAATCTTTTAGTCAAGTAAAGTAAGTCTCATCTTATGTAATAGTTTTAATTGATTTTATGTGCATCATTTATTTAATTCTATGCATTACAATCAAAACTGTAACTCAAATATGTAAGTACAACCACTGACTAGATAAATTGCTAACTATCGTTAAAAATAGAACTATTATAATAAACATTTGATGTATTTATGATAAAATAATTTAAACAGTTTAATAAAATACACTTACATTCTCTATTCAGAGCTGATTAGAGCACTTATATTATAATTTATATATATTTTTAATTTATTGTAATTTAAAATATAAATAATGCCATATTGTGTTTTCTATATATCTGTTTAATTTAAAATATTTTAGATTTCTAGAATGCTGTTTATGATTTGGAAAAGAAACTGAAACAATAAGGTTATTTTTATGAAAGAAAAAAATAATTAGGTTTGTGAACCAATTTTATAAATAAAAAACTTAATGAAAAACTGATAAGAAATTAGGTAAGTAAAGTATATTTACTAATTTTGAATGCTTTAAATTGTACATATCAGATTTTTTGTAGTTATTATATTTTAGAACCATTCAGATAAGCTAATATAATAAGTGACTTGTTTATGTGCATATATTAAGTAGTTTTTATAAAAATATGCATGTTTGCAAAAATGCATGCAAATATTTACTATGAATAATAATGAAATCCCAATCAGGAAACTAATCTTTAGTAACTAACTTATATGTGTGAAAATAAACAGAGACACTGCAGGAATTATGTTATTATATTACATCACATATTATATTATATAAACTGTATTATCCCTTAAAAGACACTTTAATTTCTTTTTTTTAGTATGATCGAACATTCATAAGAAAATATTTAAGTCGGAGTTCAACTAACATGAACAAACAAAGTGCAAGTATATATATATAAATACTGAGTTCTATATATCAGAATATATACTTTCCTACTTTCCATAACAGTCAAGATAAGTAGAAATCAATATATATATATATATATATACACACAGACTTATATATATATATTATACACATAATTTAGTGTGTGTGTGTATTGTACACCATTATTTATAATGTCGAAATCAGTATATTTTGCTCATATTCAAAGAGTTACTCATTTAGTCAGCGAGCATTTTCGTTATTATTCGTTCCTATATTATTACAAGACCTAGCTATTACCAATTAATTTTGAAATGCACCGTTCATTAAAGATTATCAGTCCGTTTGAATAATGATAGCTATATGAAGGTTATTTTCTCTTTAGCATCTGCAGACAATTCTTAGCCCAATCCCACAGTATACTGGCCATCAACTAACAAACAATTACACAAATTGGTCCTGTGGAGTTTTCAAACATTGTCCAATAACAAGGATATACAAATGTTCATTGCAGATAACATTTGAATTCGGGTATCCAACAACAATTATAATTGGAAATTGTAATAGGGGACTTGCTATAATACCAATTATAATTTGAAATTAATTAAACTGTACCGGAGTTGTATTTTATACCACACTAATGACGTAATAACAATTATTTTGTATACATTTTTAAATAAAGCAGCTTTTAGTAAAATATATTACACTATTTAAATTTTTAACTAGGTTCATATAATTATTAATGAGATCTTAAACAGCTCCTGTTCATAAATTGAATTTTAAGAGATTATTTTCGAAGTAATACAAAATATTCTATTTTTATTTGTTTAACTACAGAATAAATATTTTAATTAACAATAATAGATTTATTAATACTGTAATAATAGATCATTGTAATAATGATGTAGAATATATCATCTTTATTTCATATTTGACCTCTTAAATATTTTTAAAATACTAAATATACTTAAGGGCAAATTCTTTAAAAAATGTCGAAATGTAAACAATTATGAATATAAATAATTGTATGAACCATAAGTAGGAGTTTCCTTTAATTTAAATTGTGTTTTGCTTTTCCAAAAAATCAGGTAAAGAAAGACCTTAAGTTATTAATAGAACTAACCGTATAGCATACATTTATAGTTAATAATTTAAATTTTACTAACAATTTATTAAATTATTTACTAATTAAATGGTATTGAAGAATATCTAGTATTCTTTATCGCCCATCTAATCATTTTTTAGCATTTAAAAAAGTTCTGTTGTAACAAGTTGAAAATTATTTTCGTTTTTTTGGTCATGTTATTTTGGATTTGAGCATTAGTGGGCTTAATTAATTAAATATTTGTTAATATTTATGTATTAATTTTCCAATAGTATATAAGTAGAGTTATTCAAATATTAATGGTTATATTTCATATATTGATTATTCAGTAATATTACATGTTGCATGTTCTTGGGAAAACGAAACACAACTTTTAGTATTTGATATATTTAAATATATAATTTATATATTTTACAGCATATTATTTTGAAGTATATTAAATATTTTAATGTTTACTTAAACAATTTAAATAAGCCCAAAGAGAAGAATTTATGATTTATAATTTAATAGCAGTAACTATACTAATATTATAATACACGCAATGTATGTATACATAGTATATCGTAAATAAGTTCATAATTGACATTATTTCTTCAATAATACTTATGAGTAGTAATTAATTTCTTATTAATTATATGGCTTATAAATGATTTAATTTTTCTGGATTAATAGAATATATTAATGTTTGATTATTTAAAGCATTTAAATAAATCCAAAGGCAAGAATTTGTGGTTTTCATATACATTATTCAAGGCTTTTATATAAAAACCAATTCTTTTTACATTTAATCAAGTTATCAAAATATCGATAATAAATAAATATATCCAAATATAAATACAATTTTAAAATAATACAAACTGTTCAAACGAGCAAATATGATAAGTCCTACAACACTGTGACCAAAAAATTACAAGCTGTGTAGGGTTCTCATTTACGAGGCTTTTTATGACTCCAAATGATTCTTGACGCCATGAGCGTAATGAGACATTGTACTTATTCATTTATTTGTCTAGCTCGTCTAAGGATGAAGACGGAAATAAAATTATAAAGAAGATAATTGAAGAACTGGTCAGGGGCGAAAGAAAAGAAGCTCTCAGCGAGACCCGATCCTGAGGAATAGGTTTTTTGCAACAAGGCAAAAACTAATGAGAAACTATCTCTAGGCTAGTTTTTCCAAGGTCATTAAATAATTAATGTCTACGCCTGTACTAAGAAAGGACTATCTGATGAGGTATATGTATACAAATAAATAGAATTAGCAATAATATCATTATATAAACAATGTACTGTAATATTGTAGCATGTTTTTATTATGTTTTAATAACGTATTTATTACTTGTCTGAACTAAAAAGAAATTAAAACTATCTATAGCCCTTCTATCATGCAAAAAATAATATTTAAACAAAAAAATTTCTTAAAGACAATTATACTTTGAGGAAAAATAATAAATAAAACCTAATAAATAGCGTTTATGACCAATGCAGTTTTTACACCTTTAAACCTTCAGAAACAAATCAAAGAATATATTTTTAAATATTTTTATTTTGAAGAGAAAAGATTTGTCCAGGCCGGATCCAGGCCCGGGTCGCCCACGTCTCCAGCGTGGTGCTCTAACCAACTGAGCTAACCTGGCTCGTAACACGGCCAGACAAATCCATTCTCATCTTATAAATTATAAATAAATTACAAGCAATATATTGTTATCTATGATTTAAGCATTTCCGAAGATACTAGATGTACAATTTCATTAATGATAATTAATTTCAACATATGAGGGAAGTTATATTATTAAATTAAGTTACATTTATTTTTAAAATTATTCATTTGAGTTCTACCACTCTCTAATTGTCATTATCCATGCAATCATGCATCACTCCTGCCATTTACTTGATGTATTGTTTATCATACAGTTGTAAAAAATTAAAAAAAATAATTAAAAAATATTCATATTTGCCTTTATGAGCAATATATTTTATTTTTTATTTTTACGAGCATTTATATAACCATTCAAATCAACGTGTACAGTGTGTGCATGCTCATTTCAAGATCTTATGGAAGAATGGTAAGCATTGATAAGTTGTAATAAGTTCCAATGTTTGAACGTGATATTGTTTTGGGAATAGAAAATTATGCCTATCTAAAAAGAGATATTTTTCATATTTATCTATTGTATTTATTTTATTTTTTACTTTTTTAGTGAAATGCTGAAACGAAAGAATATTGGTTAATAAATCAGGAAAACCAATTAATAAAGCAAGAGTTATTCCATTTTTCCTTATTAACTTTGAGGTACAATTGATTCCCAGTCTTACATACTCAAAACTGTTTATGGATATGCACATGTAATCTTATACAAAAGGATTTGCTAGACTTCATGCATTAGGTAATGTATGCATTTTTATTAATAAGTTCCTTCATATTATTTTAAATTCAAGGTTTTCTGGAAGGTTTAAATTTCCAACCAGGATTTATATATATAATATTTTTTTTGGAAAGAAGGTATTGATTTACTTTTAGTTTTATAAATATCGTTTCAGAATTGATTTTTTAATATAATCAGATCATCTGAGGCGTTCAGGATCATAAGTGGATAAGTCCAAAATTTCAAAAATTTATTTTTTCATATTTTCCCTATTTCAGTTCAAATTTGTTCACCATAACACTTATTTCTCATGATTTTCGTCAAGTTCTGAGACTGAAGTTCCGGGAGCATAAAGAATTGCTTGACTAAACTAACGAAAAAATGTGAAAAAGTAAATTTTTGAAATTTGGAGCTACGCGTTTTTAATCTGCATCATAAATCTTATTTTGGTTGAATGGAGTATTTTTTTTTTAAGTTTAAAATATCTACGATATAAATCCGTACATTTAAATATAAGATATTAATATAGCTAGAATTATTTCATAATATAGAAACATTTTATGATTTTGGTCATATAAATTGTGATAACAATAACATAAAATTTGCTAATCTTAAAAAATATTATTGATTCAAAAAATGAATTCTTGAACTTAAGTTAACGAAATATTTTAAAATAAAAACATTAAATTGGCAGATAAAGATTAAAATTAGTTTTTATTGGTCAATATAGAATTTTTCTGTTTGATATTAGGCTATACTAGTCGTAAATTCACGAAACTGTTAATCATAGCTGAAACTTCGCTTTTTTCCCTTTAATTTTGATTATCCTGATAAAAGAATTTTATGAAAGAACATAAACTAATTACAAATATAACTATCATGGCAGTATATGAAGTAACAGAAGGTCTAATTATTAAATTATTTGATTTGTTTTCTTAACATTCAAATAATCTTGCGAAATTTAGCATTAATGAAGTTCAAAATCTACGATACTCATTAATATCAAGAGACATTTTATAATACTAATGTTATAAATTTTAATTATAATAATAGATCATTTATTAATCAATGAAAGAAATATTGTTATACTTAATGATAAGCTTATTTAAATTATTTAACTTGTTTTTAGAACATTCAAGCAGTCTTGAGAAATTCAGCAGTAATGGAGTTAAAAATCTGTGGTACTAACTGATATTGTTAGTTTTATTTTATAATCTAGATACATCTTATAATTTTAACCCATAAAAGTATTATTATTAATAAACGAATAGCTTATTTAAATTATTTCACTTTTTTTTTAAGAACATTCATGGCGTCTTGCTAAAGTCATAGGGCGCAATAATGAAGTTAAAAAAATTCGGACCGTAAATTTTTTATTCACTCAACACAACGAAGCAATCCTATCTTTAATGTCTTCCATCGTGGCGGTAAAATTGATTTATTACACGTCTCTGTTAAGCCGGTTAAATCTTAACATCTCTTACTGACTGCATACAGACAGGTGTATGTATCAAATGATATCAATACTGGTATACATTAGGCATGCTATACATAAACATACCTATGTGTATAATAATTAATTAAACGCTATTGGTTTTACCACTTAGGAGCAACTAGACGTCCAGCCTTTTTTCCACCCATTTACTCAAATTTATTAATCGGTTAGTGACCCAGTATAGGGAGTCGGTAGTTGGCAAATTATAATATACAAATAGATACAATTTGTGGGGTAGATGTAACTATTTTTCAAATTGCATATAAAGATGCAAATTTATTATAACACAAAATTGCTAAAGTGGTTGATCTTCATTCAAGGGGAGAACCCAAAATATTATGACTTTTTTGAATTATTTTAAGCGATGTGATGTAATGTGAGATATATAAAACTAAGAACCTATTTCAACATGTATGATTTGAAATTTTCAACTTCTCCAAAATGTAAATAAAACGCGGGAATTTCTGCGTATTATTGGCATTTGAAAATATACCATGCAAAGATCAATATTTTCGTCAAATCAATCAAATCTTCGTTTATAAGACCCAGAGTTATTTCATATCATGTCATGGTAATTACTCTTTAGTTCTGTTGCTTTAAACATTTAAGCTAATAAGAAAAAGTGTCGTGAAAATCTGCCTAACAAAAAATAAAAAAATCTTTGAATCGATTCCATTTAATTTTTTTTCTATGATTATGTCACTAATGTCTATGCATTTCAATATATATTTGTATTAGATTAATAATACTGCTTTGAAGGATTAAGAGTTCTTTGTTAGATGAACAAACAAATCAAACCTTTGTAGAGCTTTAGGCATTTTAAAAGAAAAAATTCTATATTACTATTAATGTATAGATATATTTGCGAAAAATGGGACCTACATATATTTTATGCCTGATCAAATAGTTTATAATTCTTAAATTATTACAAACAATTTATAAAAAAAAAAAAAAAATTAATATATATATGAAATTACGAAAATGATCAAATACTTTTCATCTTTGTTTTTCCATTTCAAACTCATAGTATTGCACAGATTATTTTATACCGCATATAATTAAAATATTTAAAAAAAATGTTTATTGAAATTTAACACTGTATAAAATTGCAACAAATAAGTAAGAAAAATGCATGAGATTAAGGCAAGTAGGAAAACTGGTAGTACTCGAATAAGAAATTTACCTTATAAGGTTACGAGGTAACCTTATATATATATATAATTAAATTAATTAACTATAAAAATGAGGGACATATTAACTTTATTATTTATTTGTAAATTATAATTTCTATACTGGTTCCTCTGATAGAGGCAGAATAAGAGTAATGTAACTATTTAAATTATTCGTCATAAAAACGGAACTTAAAGGTGGTCGTAATGTCATAATACAAGCATAAAAAGATTCCTGCTTATTAGCATTTCGTTAGGGAATAGGTGCCGAGATTCCTCGACTGCAAGACTGAGGTGTAAAACATGACAAGATATTATACGAGCCTTGTGTGGAAATGAAAAAAGGAAAAAGTGTTCAACGAGGCAGAAAAATGAACCTCCTCGCGAGAACTTAAATTAAAACTTCTAGAGACGTTTTGAGCGGTAATAATTACTTCGAAAAACGGTAGATCCGGTGATAAAATCAAATTAAATAAAACTATAAAATGTTAAAGTTGCTTTGAGGAAGCGCCAGTGTGACATTTTTATTATGTCTTGCACTCTACGAAGAATATGGACTTGAGCCAATCCTTTGTTTTCACACCTAGAGATCATATGCTTTTGTATAATTGCACCATAGGACCCATTCGTCCTTTTGGATTAGTGCACAATCATTTCGTGATCAAATACAAATAGAATAAAATAAATTTACTCCATGGTATCTTATTCTGGATATGAATCTGATTTTACATTTAAATATAAAATGTACCTAATTTTAAAATATTTATGCTTTCTGTTATATTATAAAAATATTTCCAACGTGTAATAAATTTATAAATAAATAAAGATAATATAATAAAATTAAACTAGTGCAAAAAAATGAATATGACTGAAGAGGTAAGCGTTTTGAGAAAGAAAGAGCAGATAAATGAACGATACTTAATACCAAAAAATTGTTAAAAAATGATTAGTGACAAATTTAACTGGTGAAAAAATAATATAGCTATGAAGGAATTCAGTATTACTTGTATTCTCCCCCCCCCCCAAAAAAAAAAATTCGTTCACAAAAATATTGGGAATGATTAAAAACTGTAATTAACTACATACTAATTGTTGCTGTCAGCTATGGAATAAAAAAAGGTCTATATTTTTTGGGCTTTAAATACTTACATAAATCCCTAATATTACTATCTGAATAAATGATAATAAATAATCTTAGAATTGTTAATAACATAAGCAAATTTTCAAATTATAAATTGAATCCATATTATAGGTAATATGTAATGATATATTATAGGCGAAAATCGTGATTTGGTTATTTTTTATTTTTCTAAATTCATGATTTTGCCTACTGAACGCCTGCCTAATAGACATTTTTCACAGACTGCAATCTTATATTTTTCTAGGGTAAACATTGTCATTCAATACTATGCTTTTCAAAAGACCAAACTATACAGATTCAACTTCAAATAAATTACATTTAAAAAAAATCCTGTACCACTACAAATCGTGAAGGATCTGGTGTTCAGGACATGACAGAGGCCGCACTGTTTCTTTGATAACGGTTGATTTTTCCTAGACCACCCTCAACGACAAGGATTCCCCCCTTATTCTGGGTACCGACTTTACAGAGGCTAGGTGAGCCCCAGAGTCCCATAGGATCCATCTCTGACTGAGAACAGATTAAATAAATTAAATTACCTAACCGTGCATTAAATGATCAGAAATAAATCGAATGGTCCAAGGTTCAAAGAAGGCAAAAAATAATGAAGTAGAAAGTACATTAGGTACTAATGTACCCTTGTAGCCGGCGAGGTAGCAATCATGTGATATATTAATTTGTACATTTATGTATTGAATAGGTGTTGAAGCATGGCTTGCATTAATTTATGTAAGTCGTTAGTATGTTTTCGAACCGACGGTATCAGTTTAATCCTTCGGAATTCTCGTGTGGGCGAAGTATCAAGCGTTAGTGTCAGAGTGATTTATAGTTTCACTTGCTATATATTAAGTATAAAATATTTCGAAATATTACTGGCTATGTTCTTTTAATAACTATTTTAAATCGCTAATCTTTCATAATTATTTTAAAAAAATTATGTGCATAAGAAATGTCGATAAATATAAAGTCATTTATGACTATTTAAATTAAAATACCTTACCGCATGTGGTTTTGATCATCAGGTAAATAAATTGAACTATGTGTACTGCAAACCTATGTTTGTTAACTTCAATATATATTCTCGTGTTCAGATTGGTCAATATTTATGTTACTTTTGTTCAATTTTTTTTTTCTATTAACCATGGAAAATCTCCTTACCAGGTTTATATTTAACATACTTTCATATTTTAAAACTCAATATCCCTTAAGAAATATACAAAAAGAAATGAAGGTATTTTTACATCAAAATTGTATTTACTTTGTGCTCTATGAACACAACACAAAAAGAGAGTAAATCATATCGCTTTATCAAAAGAACAACGCCATAACTCAAAAGACCTAATTTTTCAATAGAGGTATTTGAGAGTTCCATGTCAATTAAAAAAATAAAAATTTTGGTATTGGTAAAGCAATCCTATGGTAATGACGGCATTGAAATTATTACATTAACCATTGGAAAATGTATAAAACCTTGAAACTTTATTGATTTTAACTTATGTCATTATTCTCATAACACTTCAAGTTCAAACATGATCCAACTTAAAATATGACTTTATTAAAAAAAATTCTTTTGAAGAAGGAATATTAAATATGCTTTTCTTGTATTCAAAAGCTTCAACCAATACAATTGCTACTGAAGTCCATAAGACCCAAGCCTCGGTTTGCTGCAAGTTTTTGAAGGGGGCAATTATTCCATGATTTTTATTTAACTTCATTATTTTTACACTATCGTTTCACTATGCTTTTTTAAACCCAAAGGACAGTAATTTGTTCCATTATATGTTATTTGTTTTGTTTTTTAAAATTTATTTATTGATTGATATTTACAACTGTATTACAATCATACATCAAGTAAATAGGCCAAGCGATACAAATGACATGTGAAAATGACACCACGGTAGTACTCAAATCACAAATTCAACTAAGAAGGTTATCGTAGTAATATATAGTAAGAAGGGTCATCTTCTTTTCAGACGCCTCGGAGGATTATCGGGAATTGAAGAGGAAGCTAGGTTTGAAACTAGAGGGTTTGAGTGGAAATGAAGTTTGTAACGAAAGGTAGATAGCGGGTTCGAGCCAAATCAGCAACAAATGGGACATTGTGGTCATTATGGATGGCTTTATTCTTAACAAAATAAGGAGCATTGAGGATTTTATGAAGGATTTTGGGTTGTTGTGATTGGACAAGAGAGGAATTCGATGACTAAGTGGAGCCCCAAAGCTTTACTCCGTAAGTCCAAATAGGTCATGTAGATGAGTATTTTGTAATTAATTGGGAGCTTAGAGCATTTGTCTTGAAGAAAGTGTTAAAGTAGCCTGAAACGTCGAGAGGTTTCTTGTCTTTTCAGTCTCGTATGAGGATTCCAGGTTAATCGTTTGTCAAGATGCAACCCTAAGTATCGGATCTGTTCTACAGACATAAGTGGTATATTATTAAAGGATACTGAAGGGCAGGAAGTCATTGGTTAACGACGTAAGGTAAAAGTGATTTGATGCGATTTTTGAGAATTTATTTGAATTCTCCAGTTTTGACACCATTCTTCAAGATCAGTGATATGGGATTAGAGGCTTTGGGATACAATAACTGGGTTGGTGTTGACTGATAATACACATGTATCATCAGCATAGGTGGTAAGGATAGTATTAGGATGAGTTGGGATGTCAGCTGTATAAAATGTATAAAGGATTGGGCCAAGGATACTACCTTGAGGATCATTATACGTTAAAAATAAAACTGACAAGTATTTATTTTTAATAATGACAGTGAGATGTTACAAGTTATCTAGAGCTACGTTCAATATATAATTGGAATAATCTATTAGGAAAAAAAAAGACAAGGCTGAACCTCCTCACAAGATGGTCTGTAATAATGAAATGTAATTTAAACTAGAAAATATTAAATTAGTAATTTATGAATTTATATATTGTAGAAAATGGTTATGAAACTATATCTTTGTACTTTTGTGAGAGAAGTAGATATGCTTAAAACAATATGCCATTTAGTAGTGTATACCAATTATATGAGTTTGTTTTAAAAAATAGATTAATATTATTACAGAGTTGATATTCAGAGAAACTTGCACCAGTTTTTACGCCTTATTTTATGGTAACATCCGGATGACTCGTATTTGAGTGATAAAAGACATAAGGTCGTTGAATTTTCAAAAATATTCAACCTGTATTTTTTTAATCCTTACAGTGATTATCTACCATCTTTAATTAATATGATAATGTTTATATAAAATATATGTGTAATATTGTAGTTGTAATAATATTAATACAATGCAGGCATCGGAATAATGTCCTTGCCTATTAACATGTAATTTTATTGTACTTAAATATTTTTGGTTTATTTCAATAGTTATATATTTTATATTATGTATATTTATACAGATAATAACTTAATTAGTTTATTAATGGACGTTTCAAAAGTATATCTAACATTAAGTTTATTTTTCCGGTTCTATAAGATACAATATTTTAAACAAGAAAATACTAAGGAAGACCAGAGCTACATAAATTAGATGTATTTATTTTTTTATTATTCTCATATTCATGTAACATCATTTCACTGACCAAACTGAGTATGCTTTATTGATGCATTTTTTAAAAATTGATAAAATAAAAAGTCAATAATAGATATTTTTGAAATAATATTTATACAAAACAGATGTCCACTATTATTATGCCTATGTACTTATTTGAAGTATTCCAAATAAGAAGTTTTAAAATAGAAGTCATGCTGTACACCCAAAAAGTCTTTTTTTTAATATTCCCCAGTTTTCATTTGGGTTCGTTTTACAAAATACTTCATGTATGTTTTACAGACATGTGTTTTATTAAATTTGCCAATGGAATAATTCTTAATATTGCGAATAAGGATTTATAAAACCAAAAAAATGGAAGAAAATAAAACAGCAAGACTTTAAACTCTGCTTTATATAATTTGGTATGGATTACATGACTGGAAAACTGTTTTAAATATAGCAATAATTGTAATAAATAAATAAATGACTAAAATTTATTATTATTGCTAATAATTTATAACCAATCAGTATGTTGTAAACCGACAAATATGATTCTATCCTAAGTGTTTTATTATTAAATTTCCAATTCAAACAATTTCATTAAATTTCACGGCTTTCAAACAATTTTGGAACTAGTTCTATTTAAATTAAGTTATATAAAATTTAAAACACTTTTTTGGTGTAAAACTGTCATACTATAATTATTTCTTTATCGTAAAAAACCTACTTATACCCACAACCATATGTTAAAAAATTATGAATAAATTATGTACATTGTGGGTTGTAACGATTTTATGAACATAATGCATTGTAACTATTTTAATGTTATCAACAATAGCTAGGTTTTACATAAAAATGTATTTTAGCAGTGTGGTTTTAAATGAGCTTTTGAAAGTTGTATAAGTCCATTCGGAACTAAAAAAAATCGTCTGTTCTTTTAAATAATTTTAACG
Source organism: Troilus luridus (assembly GCA_964056705.1). NCBI lineage: Eukaryota > Metazoa > Arthropoda > Insecta > Hemiptera > Pentatomidae > Troilus > Troilus luridus. The sequence continues at coordinate 55,349,336 of OZ057416.1, read as the reverse complement.
ATTATTATTTCTTAATAAAATTTAAAATAAGTACATTGTTAAAAAAACACTCTTAGCGTTGCCATAGCGTATATGCCCTTCAATTCAATGTATTAAATTAATTCAAACGTAAATCCCTAAATATTTCGATACATTACAAAATTGACTTATACCACTTTCAATAATAATGCCTCAAATTATGAAACAATAATGCGATTCTAATATATAGAAATGAAAATTGGAGAAATAATAGCAGAAATAAATAAAAAATTAAAAAATATAAATTATTTTGGAGGAAATCCCGATTTTGTTTCTTGTATTTTTAAAAAATTGTTTTAAAATTTTTCATGTTTGGAATACTCCAAATAAGTACAAGAACTGAATAACAATCGATAGCTTTTAATCCAAGAATTATTTAATAGTTTACTTTTTATCTACTCAAACTTATAAGATTCTCCGATAAAATTATTATTTATTCTCAGAATAAATTTATATTCGGTTATATGAATAAGTATAGGGAAAATTATGACTAAATAAATACAACTAATTTATTTAATTCTGGACCTCTTTGTCTCTCTGTATCTTGTTTAAAATATTGTTCTCTAAAAAAATCAGAAAAAAATTTATTGTTGAATAAACTTTTGTTATTAAATAGTTATTTTAAAGTTATTATCTATATAAATATACTGATATAAACCTATAAAACTATTGAAATGAACCTAAAATATTTAAGTCTAATAAAATTACATATCAGTAGACAAGGACATTATTTCGACTGTCTGTTTTATTATTAATTTTATTATGCAATTATCTTCTATATAAACATTATTATATTATTTAAGGATTGTATAAAATCAAAAAGCAATTAAAAATACTATATGAATATTACTGAAAATACGACATTCCACATAAAAACTCCTGTATCACTCAAATACACAAATACTTAACTAAGCATTTAGGTGTTACCGTAATGACATTACGAATTTAATATTGATAAATTATTTCTTTATATATTGAAATTTAATCTAATATACACTGACAAGACCTGACTAAGGTTAGATCGGAGTTCAGGGGCGGTCAGTGGCAAGTCTTGGCCCGAGGCGGTAGCTCTAACCCCGGCCAACTGGGCAGCGAAGAGTCCCTCTCAAATATATCTCACAGGTATTTACGAGCCAACATAATCGAATAAAGAAGTAAACTAGACCGATAAGTTTACTAAGAGAGAATCTACAAGAAGAATTTATATTATACTACATTTCTTTTCTCTTTCAATTTTCCATTTACACCTGTCGAATACAAACAGAAATTATACTATAAGCCTATTAATTTCTATTAACATTAATTATTTACCTAATGGTAAAGGAAGGTTCTAAAGTTGTATTGTATTAGGTATAGTTCTTATACATTTTAAATTGTGTAAATAAATACGGGGAATGAGAGGAAAAAACCATAAACCATAAGCATAAATAAATTAATGACAACAGTTAAATGCAAGAGCTAGCATTAGCATACACAATTTTTTATTTATTTGTCTGTATCTTGTATACCTAGCCCTGAGGAATATTGGTCTACCTTGTATACCTCAAATATTGGTCGAAGCGTTGCCTTTGATTCACTTAGTACAGTTCAGCCCAATTTAAGAAATTATTTTTCTAACCTCCCGGACCGTTTCCTTCCACCATATATAAGATGGAGTCTGGCAACCGGGATTACTTTAAAAACTTCGCCAATTCCTACCTCCTACATATTTTCTCCTTATTCAGTCCTATCTCACTAACAGGTCATTCAAAGTAAATCACAATTATGTATATTCGTCCCTCTTTTTTCATCCGCTGGTGTTCCTCAAGGCAGTATCTTTCAATCGTTCTCAAGGCCCAATTCTCTTCACAGTTTATACAGCTGACATCCCAACCCATCCCAATACTATCATTACCACGTAAGCAGATAGCAGATGTCTCTGTTGGTCAACATCAGTCAACACCGATCCAGTTATAGCATCCTATACTCTTTAATCCCATTTTACTGACCTTGAAAAATGTGTCAAATCCCGCCAAATCACCTTTACCCTCCGTCGTAAGCCAATGAGTTCCTGTCATCCTGTATCGTTTAATAACATCCCACTGATTCCCGTAAAACAAGTCTGGTACTTAGGACTTCACCTTGACAAAAGACTAACTTGGAATCCTCATACTAGACTAAAACGACAAGAAACAGCTCGCCGTTTTAGGCTACTACAGCATTTACTAGACAAACGCGCTAAGCTCTCAATTAATTAAAAAAGACTCATATACATGAATATCATTAGAACCATCTGGACCTCCGGAATAGAGCATTGGGGCTCCACTAAACCATCGAATTCCTCTCGTATTCAATCCTTACAATCCAAAATACTCCGTAAAATCTTCAATGCGCTTTACTTTGTAAGGAACAAAGTAATCCATAATGACCTTAATATCCCATTTCTTGCTGATTTGGCCCGTATCCGATATCAATCTTTTCATGACAAACTTTATTTCCACTCAAACCCACTAGTTTCAAACCTCTTCTATTCCTGATAATCCTCCGAGGCGTCTGAAGAGAAGATGGCCTCGTGACCTTCTAAGCTGAACTTATTATTTGAGTACTGCTAATGGGTAGTTTCCCTACTTGTCTTTCATGATAGTATGTAACAATCATTAGATTTACTTGTTCTGTTATTTTAATACAGTTGTAAATATCATTAAATAAATTAAAAAAAATTATTAAAGATAAAAGATCAATTAATATTATGAAGACTTATTTTATTTTGTTCCAATTTTTCGGGATAATTTTTACGCCTTCATCAGGATTGAGAAAAAAAACGATACAGAGCAATATTATCATCAGTGCAGCACCAAAGAAAATGTAGCAGCTTTATAAATTGAAATAATAAAAATAATGGCATCTAATGAACAAATTGTTAAATTATAAAATAATTGATGACGCATTTAAAAAATAACTACCTAGAGTATTATGTTGTTTTTGAAAGTGTTATAAATTCATGTTTTCTTGTATCGAAATATTTAAGGGATTGCTTTGGAATTATTTTAAAAATATGTAGAAACTGTATATTTATCAATTATTAGAGGGTGGCGTTTTAAACATTATACAGCTTTTAAATTTTATTATGAAATAAAATTATATAAAACAATTAACTATTTTCTTAAGATCCAAATGGACTAACAAAACTTTCAAGAATAACAGCGCAAATGAAACCTACGAAGATAATAAAACAAATAAATTATCCTAGAAATAATTTTTACAATACATAATGTATGTCAAGTAATTGGTGAAAGTTAAAATGAGTTTGAAATTGGTTGCTATTAAAATTAATATATAGTTAAAACGATTGTATTTGGTTTATTTATTTGCTAAGGCTTATTGTCATTAATGGTAGATTAATATTGTTAAAATTTCAAAATAATAGTTCTGCGCATAAATAGATTTTTAAGTTTGTTGAAAGGATAGTATGTAGGATATTATTTTTAAACAACCATTTCAGAGGTGTAATGTAATGAAATTACAATAAATGCTTCTTTTTAAAACAGTGAATATAAAGAGTAGCTTACATAGATATATCTCCTCTGATAGAAACTTGTAAAAAAATGTTTTTTACTAAAAATGAAATATATAAAATTTGAATGGCAACAAAAAATATTGCAGGTACTTTTGATCAGGTACCAAAGCGCTACCATTTTAACAAATCACTCTCCTTTCCCCCAAAATAATATATGCTCTCGCTAATAATTATAAATAATGTAGTGTTATGAAAAGCAAATAAATATTAGAAAGATGCCAGTAATATCTTGGGTAAACATAACAGTTGCAAATGGTTGTTTTAATGAGACATTCCAAAGTTCAGTGTTGTGTATCCAAGATCTCACAGTATAGTATAGAAATCAGCAAAGAATAATAAAAAAGAACCATTTGCCACAACAGTAAGAAAGTAATGCATTTTAGTAGAGAAACCAATTTAAAGTAAAGCAACAGTAAAACTATAAGTAACAAGAACAAGTAATCCCTTGATTATGGTAATCTCCAATTCGTTTAGAAATATTTAGGAAGGCAACTAGCCTAACTTTAGTGGGTTTCTTTAAAACTTTTAACTTTTACCAGAGGCTGACGGTGTCGTTTACTACAGAAACGAGACTTGTCAGCAAGATAGCACAGTCTTGACAACACCTTCAATATCTTGTTTGCTGCAGGTTGAGAACTAGTTCAGGGCAAAATCCATTTTTTGTCTCTCTTATAAATTTAATGAAGTGGACTTATTGGCTTTTTTGCAGTTAGCGATTCATATAAAAACACTGTTTCCGAATAGTGATAATTTTATAAGATTTACGTGCGGGCAATGTAGTACACAGTTTTTATCTAGAAAATGAATACTGTACTCAGATAACGTTATATGATGAGACAACACTATGGGGCAGAAAATAACAAATAAGCATACAAAATAAAAAACAAAAGCGTGACTTAAAAAAGCAAAAATTTAGTTTAAAACTATTTAAAAAAAATGCACAAAATTATGTAGTAAAGACTTTAAATTGAATCGGATTGAAGCAGAAAGCCGAAAACGCGTTTAGAGAAAAAAATTAAAAAAAAAAAATTAAATTATTAAAACATATATATATATATATATATATATATATATATATATATATATATATATATATATATATATCAATGCTTATCACTGCGTATGCAAATGCTTATTTTTTTTTAAGAATTTTTTTCTTACAAGTACTTTGAATCATTTGGAAAATGTATGTAATAAATACTTGTCCAGAATTTAGAATATATCTAAACAAATTTTGAATATTAGTTAAATCATAGGCTAACCCATGTCCAATTAGCAACCAACCACCATTGTTACAAATGTAAGATTGCTCAAGTCAAACACTCATTGTTATATAATTGAAGCGTAGAAACGGAAAAGCTAGTAAGTCATGAAAATACAAAGTACTCGTAAGAAAAAGATTCTTTAAAAAAAAAGAAAAAGAAAACTCACTGAAAATAAGCATTTGCATACGCAGTCTTTTTTTTTTTTTTTAGAGCTCATAAACAAATGTTTTTCTTGGTACGATATTTATATTAATGGTGATGTGACTAAAAAATTGTATGGGGGTAGGCATACCTTATAATTTTCGAGGAAGTCATACAACTCTAAGTATTATAGTATGTTTTTCCCGCGCTGGTTGAGTAGCAAGTGGAGATTTCATAGCGGTTATAATTGTATTATAACCTGCGCAGGTATACCTTATGAACGTTGATCCCACTCTCTACTAAATATATATTCTTATTGTTGACGTTTGATCTTTATTGAATATCCCCTGAAACTCTCCATCAAAAGGATTATAATCACAGGAAATGAATCAATTTATCGCTGTCATATGATGTTACAGGTGAACGTTTTGTAAAATTCATCCAGTATCAATTTAATCAGTTACCATATATTCGCTTATTTCGCAAAATCCCATTTTCTTGAAAAACCTATTTCTAAAACGGACGTAAATAAGCCTAATGTGTAAACAAAGGATAGGTTAGTTCCAAAATTATGGGTTATGAAAAGATGATTTCGAACCAATTAAATACAAATCCTTATACCTATATTATATATGAAGACTACAAGGAAAAACGAGGTATCTCGATTTATTTTCTCAAATACAGCATTATACGATAGATATTTTTGATGCTGAACACGATTTTGGGTTCAAGAACGAGCTGAAAAAATATCTTCATAAATAGGACATACTAGTTCATTCAAACAGTACCCCGGGAAAATCGTGGTAAGGTGGCTTCCCCGAGTTGGGCTTCAAGCCCATCAAGCATCCTCTTCATTCAACAGGACCAGCAATCCGCATGGATTATAACAAAAATAGTGTTGAAAATTATTCCGAAGTAACTTTCCTCCCCATGTATCTCCAAAATACAGTTTCAAAATTAAAACATTACGGTACAGTCACCAAACTAGAAGGCATCCATGGATCTGGACACACTGATTGTGAGCAGGGAATGGGATATAGAAAAAATTCAGAAAGATTATAAAGAATTTTAGGTCCGAAATTGGAAGACGGACAGTACCAGCTCTGAAGTAAACAACAAATAAAACTTGACACTATACCTGAAGCAATCTAGTGTCAAGTGTGATCCTACTATAATATCCCTGAAGAAGACCTGCAATGTGGGTCGAAACGTCGGCTTTCAAATAATCAGTTCTCTCTATAAAGAGCATTTTTTTTTCCTCCACCCGGACCATTTTCTTCCCAACAAATCAAACATTACTCTCATATTCTCATTGGTATTAGAGTAAGATTTTTTAGACACATCAAGGATGAATTCATACAGCCTTAAAAAGAAATAGTCGAATTTCATGAAAGCCAAAATCAAATCAGGCACCAAAAAAAACGGATCGTGGAAAAGATCTGGAACTGATTAGAATTAAACCTTGAGATATCCGAAACCAGGTAATCTGCACATTCGAAATTCATAGATGGCAAGTTGACAGAGAGGAGAAATCAAAGAGGAATAACATGGTCTCAAGTGAGAAAGGATGAAAGAGGTATGGGCACAAAGAGAGGCGAATCCACACATTATAACGATATAAGAAAATGCAAACGGTTTGTAACCAGTAAATCGAATCCTAGAAAAGTAATTTTTGCTTGTTTATAATATGGAGGAATAAATCAGTCATGGTCCCAACGGTCTAAGAAAAAATTGAAAGACAATGACAATGTTTAATATACTTGACTCTTTTAATTGTATTGTAATAAAATTTTAAAATACCTGTAATTTATGAGACCTTCAGGATCAGAAGTGGTTAACTCCAAAATTAAAAAAAAATTGACTTTTCATATTTTTTAAATGTTATGTCAAGCAGTGTTTTAAGCACCCAAAAAATCATAAATAATTTAATTCATAAATTATTGGCATAAAAACAATTAAAAATTCTGGGAATTCGGACTAAAATATGTCTGAGGGAAGGAGATCTTCATTTTCTCGCCCGTATTTTCGCTTCTGTATCTACATTAAAATGTTTGAAATGAAATTAGAGAAATTTCTTTATCTAGAAATCTTCCAAGTCTTCTTAATTTCAGGTTTGATCCTATCTTGTTTCAGTAGCTGAGAATCCGCTTGAAGGAACCAGGGCGTTATAAACATTACTGTTAACAGGCTCCAGTTCGAATCTATTGCTGCAATAATTTTCTAAAATACGACCCGACGAATGTTTGTTATTTATTATTTATTTTAGAATACAATTTATTAGTCGTATTTTTTTCTTAGAAGCTCTGAGAGATCTAAATATAAGCGTGAGTCTCGACTATTTATAAGGATTTTTTTTCTCGTGCCCAACACTCGTATATTTAGAGCGTGATTTAACCAAACTAATTAAAACATCTGATTAAACGGATTTTATACGCATTCGTTGCAATGGCAAAGTGACATATTCGAACGTTCGTGGAAGTGATAAAATTGTTTTTGAGTTATTTTCGCAAATAAAAGGCAAGTGATTTCTTAATTTGATCGGCCGTATTTTGTAATAATTAAGTGATGTTAATTTTAGGTATTTTTGTCATTGTAAATTAAACACTTTAAAATTCAAATTACATACATATTTTTAATAAATCTACCGATTTAGCTCACTGTCATTTTCCATAATATTCGCGTTCATTTATTTTTAGGGAACGAAATTCCTCAATTTCTTCTTTTTTTCTAAAATACTGGAAAACAATAAACCAATAAACCATTCACGAATTCATATTCTTTTTGGATATATATAGTTATTTACAAATAAATGCTGTCTGCAATTGTTGATTCTGTTCGGACTGCCGATGTGAGATGTGCTATATTTAATCTTCATTTATGTAATTTTTTTATAATGTAACTCCTGGTTTTATTTTTAGGAGTTTTCCAATTCCATTATAATAATTATTTATGTCTCTTTTCGAGATTTCTCTCTCTTATATTTATAATAAATTTGATTATATAAAATAATACATTATTGAGATTATTTTTTGTATATGTTTATCGTTTTTTTTGCAAAATTGAGAATTAGAGGTAGATAGATGTATATGTGTACTTTTTAAAAATCTTTTACTTGTTAAGCGTTTTAAGAAATTAAAAGATAATTAAACAGGAAAAGTCTCAACTAAATAGATTCAAGTATCTATACATAAGATTATTTAAATTTAATTTAATTTAATTTCACCAAAAAAGATAACTTGATAGATCGCTCCTTACAAAGAACAGCGGCATTTCCGAGTTCGATAGAAATTGTATTGGTTGAATCATTTTAATTCAGGAGCGACATAACTGATATATTATTTCAAGCACTTTTTTTTTTAATCGAATTATATTTTGAGTTATATCATGTTTGAACTTGAAGTTTTATGGGAGTAGTGAAGTAAGTTAAAATAAAAAAAATTACAAGTTTTTAAAAATTTTCTAATGGTTGATAAAATAATTTCAATACCATCATTACAATAAGAATCTCACAACTCACCTAGAATTTTCAAATACCTCTATTGAATATTAGGGGTTTTTGAGTTTAACATACTTTTGAAGCGGCTGTATTTATCATTCATACAATAGTTTAGGCTTGAGTGCATGTATATTTCACGACCTATCTCTATTTGTTTTTTCCCAATTTTTAATAGCCTGGCTTGAATAAAATAGTTTAAAAATATTATGACAAATGCTATAATGGCTTCACTCCCCAGGCTATGATCTCAAGGAAAAGTCAGATCTTTTGATCTAAATAGTGTTTAAAAAATGGGATGCCACCCTGAGATCGTTATACTTGATTTATAGTAATTCTATATCATTAACGAAGAAGAGACATATCCCTCTCTTCTCCAAAGGTTCTGACGTGGTCGACTGACTTGGAGTTGTTTGTCAATTAAAGATCATTTTTTATCTATCATTGAAGATCTTAAGGGACATTTAAGCTACCTGCTCAATGCCCCGCACCGTATTTAATTAGTTACTCCTAATCCTCCAAGTAACAAAAATCATTTGATTATCTTTTATTAAAATTTTTAGATTTATTTACGTTATTTCTAGATGGTCTTAGGTTTATTTAACATCATTATTTGTCACTCAATTTCAAATTGAGACGAGACTAATCTGTATCATTGCCATACTATTTCGATCTCAGCGCACTATCTACAAAATATATGTTTGTTTGAATCGGAGGGCCTAATACACACTTAGTTCAGTAACCCAGTTGAAAGGTTGGCCCATTCCCAAAACTTGTTGACGTTATATCTTAGCATTCGAGAGCAAAGACTTTATTATCCTTCTCTTAATAACATTACATTCAACTAGAGAATTAGAAAATGTATTTAGAGCCAACCTATCGGGAATAATAGTGTATTTAGTGTTGCTCAAGTGCATTGGAAATCGAATAGGGTAGTTTTAAACGGGCCAAAATAAATAAAAGCCAAAATTAACAGACGTATAATTTATTATATATGCCAAAATGGGTCGAGTACGCAACTAATACCTTGGTTCAGCAAATTTAAAATATAAATGTTAAGAAAACAAATATTAATGACTATTGATATTTATTTTTTTTTAAACCTGTACCACTATAACCCGTGAACGGGTCTGAGGTTCAGTACATGGTAGTGACTGTACTGTTTCATGGACAACGGTTCTGCAAGGAGGGGACTTGTCCTAGGTCACCCTCAACCACCACATTTTTCTCCCTTATTTTGGTTATCCTATTTTTATAATATTTTATAGAGGCTGGGTGGGCCCTAGGAGGGTCCTAGATCCTCTTTGATCCATCACCCGCTGCAAACAGACTAAATAGGAATTTATATTGGGAAAGAGGAAACCATTTTCCAGTCATTATATATTCTTAATACTTATCGATCATTTGAGACGTTTTGACAACACTGTGTAATTTTCAATCTTTTACATTTAGTTTTCTGCATCAGTATAAATCATTTATTTATGCGGGATTTGAACCAGGATTTCCGGCATGGCAACTCAGTGCTCTACCACTTAGTCACTCGGCTCCCTTGATATTTATTATAAATAAATGGTATAATCATTATACCATTATTGACAATAACCATTGGTTATCTCTCGTCTTTATCAGTTTTTATAATTATTTTCCTTCCTTATGTTCTACTGTACAAAATATAGAAAATAATATTTAAAGAATATTATAACGCAAAAAACTAATTTTTCAATAGAAATATTTGAAAGCTCCATGCGAGTTTTAAAAAATGGGTATTGGTAAACCAAACCATTCCCATTGCAATGATGGTATTGAAATTATTTTATTAACCATTTGAAATTTTTAAGCTTGGAACTTTTTTTATTTTGAGTTCTGTAGTTATTCCTATAATAATTACGTTAAGTTCAAACATGAAACAATTCAAAATATGGCTTTATTAAAAACCAAAAAAATTGGAAGTGGATTATCTGGTGTGGAAGTGGACTTTACTGTTTATACTGTTTCTGGGACAAGTTTCCCTCCCCCTCAATTTAGAATACCCACTTTAAAGAGCCTGAGTGAGCAATTCGAAGAATAATCCTAACTATTCCCTTGTGTATTTATGGGATTCTCCTTCATAAATTCCGTAAATTATACCACTAGAGTTACATAAATATTTTTTCAAACAATAAAAAACGTCAAATAAAAATAATATCATATATTTTTTTTCATTACCTATTCATTCGAGTTTTAAAACCTTGCTATCCTTGAACAGACCCATTCCAACTTTTATATTCCATTGTTTTTTCCTTTTTAATATTTTGCATAATAATCTCTCAAAGACACGACGAAACTATATGTTTAAAACTGTATTTTACACAATTGGATATTATTCCAGGCAATAATTTCCGTGTCTTTCTGTCATTTTTTATTCTTTTTTTAATATTTAATTAAACTTGACAACGGAAATATGAATGGTTATTTAATTTATTACTTGATGTAACAATATTTATATGCTCATCGGTCCCATAATAATAAAGTCTTTATTTATTCTGGGACAAGTCCCTTTAGAATAACATTAAAGGTATTAATATATATGTCATTATGTCTTAGAGTATAATTTAATTAAATTTGATTAATTAATAGAATTAAAATTACAAATGAGAGAGAATTAATGAGAAAAAAATTGCGAATTACATCCAGTGATAACAAATAAAGAATTAAAAAAAAACTGAGTACAAGAAATAAAAAATAACAGAAATAAGATTACAATAATTATATATAGAGAAACAATAGATAATTACATATTTATGCAAATTACAATGTCAAGTAGAAACAAACAAAGCAGAAAATGAAACAAAAATATGAATAATATCAGCTAATATAACTTGTTTTTAAAAATATCTAACTGGATGAGTGAAGCGTCAAAATATATAATGTAATATAAATATATATAAATAATGATATAAATATACTTATATATAAATAAAAACACATCATTCATTTATCAGCTAAACAATTTTAATTTGAAAACTGACTATGATATTTCCGATTTTTTGGGGAATTTTAAGGATATAAGGTGATTGAATATTCGGGATTTGAAGGTTGAAAGATTATTGGAACGACGAATGGAAGAAGGTATAGAGTTCCAAAGGGACGATGATCGGATAAGGAAAGAAAGCTCTATCAAAAGCAGTTGTTCGGTGGGATACTGTGTAATCTATATTTATTGAAATATATTGTATAATCTATATTTATTGAGAAAAAAAAACTGTTATTTTATTCTTTTGTATTCTATTGTTCCAGGTATTGTACTCGGAAAAACCTTCTAAAAGAAAAAATATTATTACCTATATATGGAATTAGATTTCGACAATAACAAAAAAAAATCGAATAAAAAGTAAAAAAAATGAGATCATCAGGCTTTTAAAAAGGATTATATGATATTCACAATATCAATAAAAATGACCAAAAACGCGAAAAGGGGCACCATTTTATAATTAGAATGCAATAGGAAAAATCCTCAAAACCAAAGCCTTAATTCTCCAAAAGAAAAACCACATCAAAGATAGCAAAGTTGTTTATTGAAGATTTTAGAGTAAGATCGCTGTCTCTATTTGATGTATCTCTTCTATTGATGTGAGGTGTGCTACACTTTGTCTTCCTTAATTTGATTTCTCTTTCAATGTAACTCCTGATGCTATCTGAATTGGCAAAATTGTGTTTCGTGTATTTCATAGGCTTAAAGTTTTGCTTTTTGGAATTTTACGTATTGCATATTAAGTTATTCATAATATTTCAAGAATGTCAAAAATTAATATCACAAAAATTTGGAAGGCTGAAGAATGGATGAGGAAAAATACCAAAACGAAAAACTGAAGTTAAAAGTTTGGAATGTTACCTGTTTTAAAGAGGATTTTTTAAAAGAAAATTTTTTTAGAATGCATTAAACGTTAATAATATTTTGAATAAATTCCAATGTTATTGAATTTTTATTCGTTTATATTTTAATAAGGATTAATTTCAAAGTGGTAAATAATTAATCTGTAGATAGAATATAAATTCTATTCAATAGGAAACACTCAGTTGATGCGATATTGTTAACTAAACATTATTAAAAATAATCAACAAAATATTAATCCTAAAAATATACATGAGCTTTGGTGATAATTTGTTCAGAATCGTGCTGACCGAAGACAAACATTAAAAAAAAATAGGAAATCATATTATTTTGGCCAAGATAGAGTATTTAAATATTTCAATTAAAATCATGATAAAACGTATTATTAAAAAATACTAATTAGGAAGAGTGATATTTTATTGGTAATGTGACGATGAATTTACCATATGACTACTTCTACCAACGTATTATAAATCTTGGCAATATAAATTTTAGAGATCTGCTAGTTTACCAGTAATTAAAAAATCTAAATTATCAGGAAAAAAGAACAATAAATAAATAATTAAGGATTCAAGTTTGTTTAGAAAAAAAGGAATATTGTGGTAAAATCTATTTACGTATTGAACGTTTTTCCTAATAAAAATACCCACTGTTTAGACGTGAATAAACGATATAAGATTTCATCAGGTCTATAAATTATAAGATTCTTTCCAAGCCAACTGCACAGGGCAAGGAGGAAATGGAAGATGTAAGCTTAAAAATAGTGGGGAGGTTACACGCAGAAATTCTCATGTAAACATTTCAGTTTTAAATAAAACAATTGCTTAAAAACATTCCACCCCTATGAAAGGGCTAGAGCATGTTGAAATTTACTACATGCGTTTTTTAAAATAAATATTACTCATTAAAAAAAAGACTTACATTTTTCTTTAGCTTTATACTCATATATTCAATTTCATTACTTAATAAACAAGAACTGACTTATATGGCACTTCACCTAAAAACATTTAAGGAAGTAAAACATAAGACATGTTTGATTGTTGATGAATGCGTTCTTGTAATTATTCGTTAAATAAAAAAATTACAATTAAAAATTATTGATAACAATAATTTGGATTAAGATAGCTTAATCAAGAATATAATAAATTAGAGATAAATATCTTGGATTTCTTATGATTTGTTACTTATAAAATAAAAGTTATTATAAGCTTCTATAGCATTCTTAGCATTCTATTTCTGGAGTTAATATTCTATTAAAACTAATTACAAAAATATTTCATGAAAGAAAAGAGAGATCAGGAGATAATTAAACAATCAAAAAAGAACATTCATTATTTTGGAAGAAAATAATTATAAGAAACTAATTTTAAATAGCTTGTAAATCCTGAAATAATCGATAAATACAATTTTTTTAAAAACTAATGCACACACACCCATAATTTATCCATAATTGTTGTGATTTTTGTAAACCTTGGGATGATTGCTAAAAAAAATTATTTCTATTGAATTTATATATTTTTTCAGTCAATACCTAATAAACTTCTTTTCTAGGAACAATAAAAAACGGACCAGTAACTATTTGAGATACAGAAAAATATCTAACTAGAATTTATATGATGGAAAAGTATATGACCAGATTGTATACTATGGAAAAATAAATGACTAGGATGTATATGATAAAAAAATATATGACCAGAATCTATATTATATGGAACAAATGTATGTATTCATTTTACTCAAATGTATATGGAAACAAATTTGAGTAAAATGAAAAAATATATGACTAGAATGAATTTCAGTATATTTATCGTAGCATAAATATACAGTTGAACTCTTCTCAGCCTGTTTTCTCCTCCTAGTCTTTTGTAAACATTACATGCAATGAACCGAAGTATGTAGGTTCACATTTAAATTTATTTAATATTTACATTGTTATGTAAATAATATAATTTGTATAACACGATAGGAATACTTTTCTTTTAGTTTTGAAATATAATATATAATTTTATTGCATTAAAGTGTTTACATATGAACTTTGCAGCATAAAAATGCAAGAGTAAATGCTTAAATTTTAGTAACATTTACATTTTTGTAAAATAATTTAATATGAAAATGTTTAAAACTAGATATGTGAACATGATTGTATTGTGGCCAGAAATAATTTATTTTGAGAAAATAGGAATATAGGCAGCGAATTAATTTTCATATTAACAATTTCTAATGAGAAATATTATTTAAAAAAATTATAATCATTAGAAAAAGTGTATTTGAACTTTTACAGTAAAATCGTGATAAGAGCTTTTTGTGCTTTAGTTCAAAGCTGAAAGCTAAAACGCCCGTTTCTTGTGAAGTGTTAATTTAAAATGTTTAATTTATCATGCAATATTATTATAGAACAGTCAATAAATCTCAGTCAAGTGTTGCAATATGCGAAATAAAGGTAATTTTCTAGTTGAATATTTTAGATTAACAAAATAATTTTAATTTTTCAATATCAAGTTTGATACGGCTGATATTGGACAATAGCTAAAATGGTGCATTTAAAATAGCTTAATTAATATCTATAAACACAGAGAATTGGCTCTGTGAATAGCTTGTTACTCAATACTATCCCAAATTTATAAAAGAATGGAATTTTTTCTTTGGTAGAAAGCCAATTGGATCAAATAGCGCATGTTGTTTATCACACACAATGTATTTTTTTAATTGCATAGGTTGAGGTAATGCTTACCAAGATAGTACTTGTAATTGTAAGCATACAATATTAAAGTTCATAGAGGTTGATTATTTTTGTGATGTAAAAAAAAAAACAGATAGTTCTAGGCCCAACAACTAGACTAAAATAAATTAAAGACAAATATTTTTAAAATTTTTAGAAAAAACCTAAAAACTAACAATTTAAAATTTGAGAGTTTGTAAACATTCATAAAACAAAAAAAAACTCAAGATTTTATTTTTGTTTAAGTGGCTACATCAAAAAAATATAAGATACTTATAAAAGGGACCGAAACCGATAAAAAATGAATGTTAGTATCATGTATATACGGATAACGGAATTTAAATAAATATTAATTTTTAAAAATAATTGTTTTTAAATAAGCGGCTTCTTTTTTATTTATTTTTCATTAGCTATGCAATATTCCTTTATCCTATATTTGTGTTTAAAATTAAAAGCATCAGATGATTCTTACACTGCCATTTTTTATTATTAAAAAAATATAGAAATAAGCTGAAGGAGGGAATTGATCCCATTGAAGCTCAAGTTTTCTTATTTAATTGTTTTTAGATTATAGTTTTGAATTAAAAAAGGAAATAGATTATAAATAAAATTGTGAGACGCTTTTTAAATTAAAAAACTCAGGGTTCTCTCCAAATCATGTTTTTTACTTTCCCATGAGTGCATTTCACTTTTAACTCCATGATACTATTTAAATGTTATTTTTACTTCTTGTATTATACTAATTGTAATTATATATTTTCTATTAAAACTCCAAATTAAGTTCGATTCATCTTAATCGACTATGGAAACAAAATCACTAGGTTTTCTGGGTAATGGAAGTGAGCTTTATTACAATGCGTTATTCTATTATTATAAGAAAACCTTATATTTTAAGCCAGATTTTCTCAAAAGGTTGTCGTTTCGGTTTAAATCACAACAAATTTTGAATTTTCATTGCTTTCTTTTTTAATTTTCTATAAAATTAAAATAACCACGAGTTTTAGAAAGAATAAACAGTGTAATTATGGAAAATTTGTATTTGTGTGTATGTACATTTCGGAGTACAGACCATGAAATAACCTAAGCCTTATTTGCAAATCAGTTCTTTAATTTATATACAGTCAGTAATAAAATAATTTTTATTTTCGAGAATATTATTAAAAAATAACGAATAAAACCTTAAAAATTGTTGTGACTTAACTCGAAGCAACAACCTTAAATTTTTTCACAAATATAAATAATTTGTAATATTAATAATAATAGGACCCGGGATCGAGTCCCGGTCCCGGACATATCTTTTCTTTTCAAAGAAAAATATTTAAAAATAATTCATGTTAATAGATTATGAAAAAAAACCTGTAATCTGGGTAATCAAAGATAACTTTATTCCAAATGCGCTTTTCTTTTATTATATAAATGATTTTTTTGTCCTTGCAGGTATTCGCAAAAGCAGACAACGCTAAGCCACTTGAAGCATAAGGTAGCAGAGGGCGCGGCCTACCTTGATCTTCCGCAGGCGAGGACCAGGAGCCGAATTCAGAATCAACAGATGTTCCCGGAAGGTGCACTTCCTGGCGCCCTGCCGCCGCTTCCTCGAGTCCTTCAAGGATCCCCGTGCCCAAACTCGACCCGATATCGCTAAGACTGACCACGTGGAGGAGTTGCACGTGGCTGCGCCGGAGACGGACTGGACTAGTGCATAGAGGATGCACATTTGCAAGGAGCCTTACTTGCAGCGGAGGGGGAGGGGGGCGCTGTAAAATTAGACCCGCTGGTGGGGTGCTCCTTGTGCAACCCCGCCCGTTATCTAGAGGGCCGTCCGGATCGTCCGGGGATGTCGCCGATCAGAAGGTCATTACCGTGTCTTGTAAGGGAATGGGAGGCAGCCCTGTGATGGGATTTGCTCTTAGCTTAGAAATTATCCCGCCCTAAGGATAGCGGGGAAATGCCATAACAGCTATTGGAAATTATATAACCTGTATATAGAAAAAGAAACTGCACCACTACAACCGTTGAAAGGTCTTTGTCCAAGTAGGTAGAGACTGTACCGTTTCAACGGCTGTGCACGAGGTGGTTTGCTCGTGATCACTCTTAACCGCCAGGGTTCCCCCTCCTCAAGAGTAACCACTGAAAAGAGGATGAGTGAACCCAAGGAGGGTCTTCAGATCGCAAAGGATCCCTATCCGGCTGTGTTAACAGATTAAATAAATTATCTGCCATAGCCAGATTTAAACCCGAAATCTTCAGTAGGTACAATAACTAAGTATTCTACTCACTGAGCAACCCCACTCTCCTTACAATTTTAAGTAACAAGACAAAATTACAATGAAATGAATACATTTTTATCGACAAATGTTTTTAAAAAAATCAGTTTGTAATAAGCTCAATATTTGTATATATTTTAAATATTTTGGAGTCTTACAAATTCCTGCTTGATTAAAAAAATCGTACAATGTAACAAAACTTACAATAAGCCGTCAAAAAGCACTTATTTCTTTGATCTTATTAAATGGCCAATTTTATAAATTATTTCATACTTATTGATTAGACTAGGTTAATGTATTTAATCATTAAACTACATCTTAAGTCATATTTGCTAGTTTATTTAGAACTGTATTAAAACAGCCTTAACAGAAGTGTTATTTAAGTATTGTAGTATTATTTAAGTTTTTATTCCATTTTTTCCCAAACAGAACATCAGATTGTCTATCTATCAGTTATTGAATGTAATAGAACATATTAGAGAAATATAGATGAAATAACCTTAACATTATGCGTAAGTTGGTTATTTAGTCTGTATACAGTCAGTAATAATTACTGTTACTTTCAGTAATCAAAATATTTTTATTTTTATTAATTGTTATTTTTATGGTAATTATTTTTAAATATTTTTGTTTTGAAGAGAAAAGATTTGCCCTGGCCGGGATTCGAACCCGGGTCGTCTGCTTCTCCGTAGCAGTGCTCTATGCCACTGAGCTATCAGGGGTCGTATCCAAGTCTGATTGGTCATCTTATCTTCAAAACAAAAATATTTTAAAATAATTACCATTAAAATAAATTATAAATAATATATTGACGTATGTCAACAAGATCCTAATTAAAATAATGTTCAATGAACATTCTTCCTCGTATATACATCGCAAAAATTGCAAGAACACGGAGATATAGGATCGGTGGATATTGGATACGACCCCTGGTAGCTCAGTGGCTTAGAGCACTGCTACGGAGAAGCAGACGACCCGGGTTCGAATCCCGGCCAGGGAAACTCTTTTCTCTTAAAAAAAAAATTCAAAATATTTTTATTTTTGACAATATTAAAAAGGAACGAAAGGTTTTAACTGTATGAATCAACTCGAATTGACAGCTTGCGGTACAACTACCAAATGTTTTAAATGAATCCATAATATATAAGAAATTCATTTGTTAGTTATTATTTTTTTTTTTTTTGTATTTTATTAAACATCTAGTCCAATCTGAATCTATGACTCTCATTATTAGGGGCGACCTGTGGTGCAACGGTTAGCATAACAAACTATCATGCCCAAGATCGAGGGTTCGTAGGCCATAACATCGTCTTATTGGCCACAACACCTTGAAGTGACTCTAATTTTTATTATTTTCACTGGTAATATAGATAAGAAAATAATTATATTTATTTTGAAGAGAAAAGATTTGCCCCCAGCCGGGATTCGAACCCGGATCTCTGCCTCACCTTGGCAACGCTCTAACCATTTGATCCACCGGGGTCGCTCCCTACCTAGGACAAATCTGTTCTCTTCACCGATCCCATATCCCCTATGTTCTCGCAATTTTGCGATGCATACACGAGGAAGAATGTTCATTGAACATTACTTTTAATTTTAGGATCTTTTTGACATACGTCATTACATTATTTATAATTTATTATATTTTTTTAATCATTGGTTTAATTTTTAAATATTTTTATTTTGAAGAAAAAAAGATTTGCCCCCAGCAGAAGAGAACAGATTTGTCCTAGGTAGGGAGTGGGGGAAAATCTTTTCTCTTCAAAATAAAAATATTTAAAAATTAAAGTAATGATTAAAAAATTGTAATAAATTATAAAACAAATATAGATCATTGATTGGACTGCAAGTATACGGATAAACACGCAAGAATCTTTAAATAACAATAATATTAATTTTAGAATACTAATAACTATGATTTTTTTCACAGATATACTTGTATTATCCAGGTTAGTTGCCGAACTCAAAGAGCGAATTGGCAGGGTTAGTGTTCCACTAAATTGAGGGATACTTTCCCATAGCGACTGCAGTAAACATAGTAGCTTTTGTTACGCTTGCGGCTTTTGTGCTGGAGGAGGTGTTGCTGCAATGTAAACTTCAACTGCTATTGTGAGTCGCATAGCAACACCAGCGGTGCTTCTGTGTGCCCTCTCAACTTGCACCTAGTTATGCAATTGTAGGCATTGCTTGCATTCTGGTCCCATTCCTTGTCTAGCGGCTAAGGCAATGGACGGCATAAATTTATCCAGCATTCAATAGTCGGATGTTATTTTATGTCATCCGCCTCAACTGCAAGGCAATTATTCCCCCGGTAGGACGAGAAGAAACTGAAATTTTAGTAATTTACCTTCTTTACTTAGTAAAATAATAAATTGTTCTACAACAACCCGTAAAGAGTATTGGGTTCAGTTCATAGCTGGGACCGTACTGTATCTAAACCAACGGTTGTGCATAATTTGGCCGAGATCACGCTCAACCGCAATGGCTTTTCCCCTGAGTAAAGAAACACACTTTAAAAGACTGGGTGAGCCCCTCGAAAGTGTTCGGTTCTCTAGATCCTACCGGGTAAAATTAGTGACGTTAACAGAATACTATTTTTATCGTTCGTAGACAATCTTGAAAACGGGACTAAGAGCTACTGAGCTAGCCAAATCTAGACTAAATACATAAATAAGAATTTCCGGTTTATATTCAACCATATTGGAAATCGAATATCACATGATATGAAGGCGATAACGTACTTAATATACTTTCATTCAAATATTTCTGATTCCATCGTGTGCATACTATCTTATGACTCAATATTCATAGCTGGCCAAACGAGAGCCAACAAGTCGGTGATCATTAAATAGTTTATTTTTATTATTTATATTTCATAGCCGGGGGCGGAGTGGCACAGTGGTAAAGCGCTGAGTTGCCGTACCGAAGGACCAGGGTTCAAATTCCGCTCTTTGCCAGACTTGTATCATGTTAGATAAAAAAAAGCCGAAGATAGATCCTATGGAATCTAGGACCCTCTTGGGGCTCACTCAGCCTCTATAAAGCGGGTACCCAAAACGGAGAAAATATCTGAGAGTTGAGGGTGATCTAGGACCAATCACATCCCTTCACAACCGTTGTCCAAGAAACAGTACTGAATCTCCCATGTACCCAAGACCCTTCACGAGTAGTGGTGGTACAGCCTTTTCAGGTAAATACATAAGCATTCAATGTTTAGCTTATTCGTGGATCATCATCTGGCAAAATACAACACTATGATGCTTTTTTGAGCGTAAAATAAAAAAAAAATTACATTCTTACTGTTATCTCAAAGCGCACAAATGATAACAATAAATCTTCAATCATATTAGTTGACCTTATATATATATATATATATATGGTGAAAAAAATGGTCCGGATCGAGTTTAAAAAAATTCTCTTAAATTGGAAAGCCAACGTTTCGACCCACATAGCAGGTCTTATTCAGGGGTAATACAGAAGATATAGACAAATTAAAATTAAACATGGTAATTATTAAAAATACATATAGGTATCAAGGTATAATAATTTATCAAATGCCCCCCTAAAACAAATTATTATATTTTTTGTAAACTCATATGTCTTGATATATATACACGCATTTTTTAATTTTTCTATGTTAATTAATATTAGCATTTTTTTGTATCTTGTATATTTAAACCTGATGAAGACTAGCAATCTGGGTTGAAACTTTGGTTTTCCTATTAATGGGAATTTTTTTTTACTTCCACACGTACCCTTTTCTTCCTGATTACTATACATTTTTCGTTATTGTTTGTAATATAACTTTTAAAAGTTACTTTACAGTTTCAATGTCATCGTTAACCTTAAAATCGTTTGTTGGTTTTGTCTGAAAATAGAAAATAATCTCAGAAGAAAATAGAAACTTGGTCTTCTACAAAAAAAAAATTTAATGACTAGTTACTCCTGTTCATAACATTTTTAGTTTTTCTTCTAGATTTACTCAACAAACGATATGAAACCTCTGAGCCGACGATTTCTCCACTCCTAGCGTGGGAAGTGCCCGACAGGGAAACCATAGGAAGCGCCGAGGCCTAGGATAAGAAAGGTAAACACAAGAATGCCTCACGACTTAATCAGATATGAATATTTTGACCGCCACAGGTCCGTGACTGTTCGATAAAATTCTATGACCGCATTAATTCGACAAACTATCAGATTTGCATTCAACGTCTAGGCAGTCTAACGCAATTGTCACTTTTATATTCAAATAAGGAAAGAGTGACTTGAAACGCGGTTATGAGCGGTAAGTGTGTGGGAAATGAGCGATATTGGAATTTCTATAATATTTAATTAAGGAAATCTTTGTATGAAATTTACTCAATAACAATAAAACTTATTGAGGAAGTGATGAACTTAAACAATTTAAGGCAAATGGGATAAAATTGAAAAATGTAGGGTAATGAAATTCACAACCGTCAATCTATGGGTACATCTTTGGATAACCTTATGGAAGAAATATTTAATTAATAATCATAATTTATAAATTAATTATTCTGAATGCAGACATATCGAACCTGCAGGATCTACGGATCTTGGACTAATCACCTCCTTACATAATCGTTGGATTAGAAACTGTTCAGTCACAAACATGCATTGAACCCAATATTTAGTAACTAACACCTCTTGAGTTCTACCATACTAATGGTTATGAAGAAATTCTATTTAAAAAATTATAATATATTTTAAAAAGTGTAAAAAGTTGTATATGATGAAAACCCTAATTTCTCTTATTCAAGTTTTTCCTCTAAAAATATACATTATAAAACCAATGATTCGTAAATTCAACTCACAGTTTATTATAACAACATAAAAGCATAACATAATCTATATCATATACTATTATCTATGTTATCTATTCTTAAGAATT
The DNA here is from genome assembly GCA_964056705.1 of Troilus luridus. Taxonomy (NCBI): domain Eukaryota; kingdom Metazoa; phylum Arthropoda; class Insecta; order Hemiptera; family Pentatomidae; genus Troilus; species Troilus luridus. The sequence goes on along the minus strand of OZ057416.1, from coordinate 55,327,100 downwards.
TCATCATATGTATCAAATCTAATTATTTTAAGTCCTTGAGGGTGAACGAGTGGCCTGTGGTTCACTAATCAGGCTTTGACTGTTTTGTTTTTCAAAATTTACCACGAACGTACGTTAATTTGTTAATTATTACGTTCAATTAGACACAAATGGTGATTATATATATATATATATATATATATATATATATATATATATATAGTATACGTAGTAAGGTCCATAAGTTTCCGGCCTTCCTGCTTCCCCTCCTTTAAAAGTGCCTGCACGCCTATGCAGGTCCATGCATGCTCACTCCATACCCATCGCCCGCACTTCCTCAGTCCTGTCAGTCAGTGTCCAGCCTTGAAGGAAACTCCCCATTTTTACAATGTTCAAACTCGAGTACCGTGCGGTTATTAAATTCTTTTGTAAAGAGGGTCTTATTCTTGCTCAAATTAGAGACCGCTTGGATTGAGTATACGGGCAGTCCTCCCCCTCGTATTCCACAGGGAAAGAATAGGCAAAATTATTTAAGTTAGGGAGAGAACGTCTCGTGTCCCGGTCGCCCATTGGAAGCTGTCACTTCTGAAACATTCCAACTTGAAAACCAAGGAAATATAGCAGGGAGGTTGGGGCTTTCAAAAACAAGTATTTTGGGGATCATCAAAGAACATTTGCATATGGCAAAGGTTAGTGCAAGATGGGTTCCAACATTTCTTTCCCATTTCAAAGGCCGCTGTGAAGGACTGTGGATTCCAAGAAATCTCTCATCCACCCTACAGCCCAGACTTGGCCCCTAGTGACCGACTAAGAGCTCCAAGCAGCAGTGGAAGAACATTTTTTTAACAAAGAAGAAAATTATTTTTTCATGGTATAGAAATGTTGCCAAAGCGTTGTATTAAGTGCGTTGAACTTAGAGGAGAATATATTGAAAATCAGTAAGACCAGTTTTTTTCTTTCACCTTTCCTTCTATCCCAGGCCGGAAACTTTTGGACCTTACTACTTATATATATATAAACTGTACCACTAAAACGCATGAGGGATCTTCAGTTTAGTACGTGGTAAATACTGTACTGTTTCTTGATTTTCACCCACCACACTCAACCGCCAGATTTTCCCCCTATTTTGGTAACCCAATTTACAGGGTTTGGGTGAGCCTCGGGAGAAACCTAGGCCTCATAGAATCCATCTCCGGGAAGAAACAGTTTAAATAAAAGTCTGCCACAGCAACGGGTTTTGAACCCAGGGCATTCGGCACGGTAAAAATCTACCACTGAGCCACTCCACTCTCTACAAATAAATTATGTTTGCAACTAAAACACAATATAGAAACCTACTTCATAATACCTACTTCGGGTATAATGGTTACCCTTAAGAAAAAAAATTAAGAATGATACTCAAAGGAATAGTGCCAAGACTATATATGGCACATTTATTAAAAGTTAATGACTTTTATGACATTTAATTTAAATAATTAATGGTTAAAGTTCATTCGATATGAACCTAATTATTATAGTTATTATAGTTCGCTATACCCTATAACTAGTTAAGACCATTTTCAAGTACTAGAGGTACCCAAAGGGAAGAGGTCTACTTCTGCAAGCCGGTTCCAGAAACTGGACACACCCACGCCTTGTCCGCAGTCTCTAGCTTCCTTCTAAGAGATATTGTCATCTAGTAGAGGATAAACTATTTATTTATGTTTAAAATAGTGAAATTATATTAAAAAATACTAAAGTGATTCTTAAGTGGTCTGAACGAAAAGATTACAGGAAATATAAAAATTAGGGTAAGAGAATCCTTTAGTAGTAAGCAATAATGAAAAAGTACCCTTTTCATTTAAAGCCAATAGTTATAAATTATTTTTATCATAATAATGCTCCCTACGAATTTTGGATACACCATAAAATATAAAATAGCCATTAAAATAATACTCTACAGTATGTTTTTTAGACTCATTCTTTGCAAATATTGTCCAGAACCAGAGCCAGAACTACAATTTTCTTAATTAAGCCACACTTAAATAATGCTCACACTTTTTACTGCGTTAGCCTTTTATTGCATTCACAAAATTATCTTTATACGATAAGTGAACACTTATTAACACAAATTATTAGAGAAAAGATGGCTCCATGGCTCGGTCTATGAAGAAAAACAAAAATAAGGAGAACTTGTGAGGAAAAAAAATATATCAATATTTTGGCCTTATTTGTGAGCTTCCGTCAGGGATATGTTAAACCAAAAAAAGATATAAACCACTGGGGTAAGGAAATATATTACTATAATTATAAAAACATAAATGTATAAATATGTAGACTGATATACTATAGCAGCATTTATATTAATGTTTAAATTTTAAAAATTAGGAAGTTTATTGGAAGTTAGGAGTCGACTTCCATAAAAAGGTATGAAGTGATAATTCGTTAGAATTAAAAAAAAATATTAAATTTCTGAAAGGGAAAGGTACTTTTTTTAAAGGAAATGTTTTAAAAAGAATAAAAACATTCCGAATATTATAATAAGTGAGGAATTTTTCAGAGTAAAACCGGATTTTATCGAAGGAAAGTGGAATTTATTGAGGAATCAAGGAGCTTTTGCAAATAAAAAGAATAGAATTTATTAGGATAAAATGGATTTTTTTTCAATGGAAAAGAGATTTTTTTCGACGGAAAAAATACTTTTTTAAGGTAAAAAAGTTCTTTTCGAGAGAAAATGAAGTTATTCAAAGGGAAAACAAAATAAGAACATTCGGCTACAAAAATATGTAAATTTTTTAAATAAGAGATTTTAAAAAGTAAAAAAGTACTTTTTTCAAAGGAAAGGGAAATTTCTCGAAAAAACTAGGAATTTTAGCTAAGAAAAGAATCGATTTTTCTAAGTGAGATAGGATTATTTCGATGGAAAAAGTATTTTGTTTCGAAGGAAACAGCTTTTCCAAAGAAAAATAAATTTCTAAGGCAAAAAAGGGTTTTATCGATGGAAACTTTTATTTTCTGAGAATTTTTAAAAGAGAACAGATTTTTTTTTAAGGAAAAATTTTTTCAAACTAAGTAACCACTTTCAGAAAAAAAAAAATATACATTTCTTCTAAATATGGAAGTTTTGAACAATAAGGACACATCTCGAGACAGTTCCAGTCACTGAACTAATAGAGCGGAACTGGCTCAGATGGTTTGGACATCTGTTACGTATAGAGCCAAGCCGCACCATTGCATACAATTCTAGAGTAGAAGGCAAGAGAGGGAGAGCAAGACCAAGACTGAAGTGGGAAGACGGGGTGAAGGAAGCTTTCAGAAAAAGAGGAATGAATCGGAATAGAAGAAGTGTGTTGGTACAGGACTGGGACAGCTGGGTCAACTCTACAAAGGATCTCCTCACATTGCTTAGGCGGTAGGTTTTGGTTTGAACGTCTTGGGGTGGAGGTGCGGTCTCAGGTTATGAGCCTATTTGAGCGGTTAGTCTTTGGGATGTATTGCACTTCTGCTTTGAGATGTGATTGATCTTACTCTTTTTTGTGTCTTGATAATGCCTGAATAGGCGAAACGTCGACTGGTAATTGTTTGTTTTTACTCCAGATTTGAAACATAAGGCTTTGCCTGTGGTTTTTTCTATATGCATTCTAATAAATCATTTTTTCATAGAAAAAAATGAATTTTTTAAGGTAAAATACTATTTTTTCAAGGTAAAACAGATTTTTTTCGATGGAATAAGGAATTTATCAAATCGAAATAATTCTTGAAATTAACAGGATTATACACAGAAACTACATTGATTAGCTTTTTATTGTCAAAATAAAATAATTAAGAAAAATATATTTATGTTAATATATAAAAATTAACAAATTACAATGAGGAAGCTCCGGACTTGTCATTACTACCAATTTTCAGACAACTGTGTACACAATAGTGTTCATTTGTTGATACGTTTTTGTTCTTACGCCTTTATCGAGCGATAAATAAATGTGATGAAGGTTCGAATAGAGGATAATTTCTATTATGATTGGTTAACGCTTGTAATGTTAGCGTAAACAGTTTGCAACGGTGGGTTCCATAAAGGCTGGAGGTTGCCTAGCAACTAGTTGAATTCATTATACCTTACACACTCAACGCCCATTCAAAGTTTACACCCAGTTGGTAATTCCCTATACGAAAATAACTGAAAGAAAAGAAATTAAAAAGCTTCCAAAAATAATTAGGAAAATTATCTGTAGGCATCTTCTATATTAAAAAAAAAAAAACTAAATATAATTTTTAACAAAAACTGTGATCAAATAGAACTTTTTCCAAGGGAGTATAAAGAATTGTTTTAATGTTTTATTTTGCTCTATTTTTCGTAAAGCAATCATCAATGTATAAGTACCACTTATGTATTAACATTTTACACGTGTCAATTTTGTATCTAGACTCGCCGTTCAGGCTACCCCAACACTTACTAGACAAATCCTCTAAGCTCCAATTAATTACAAAAGACTCATATACTTGACTATTATAAAACCTATTTGGACTTACGGAAAAGAGATTTGGGGCTCCACCAAACCATCGAATTCCTCTCGTATCCATTCCATACGATCCAAAATCATTCGTAAAGTCTTTACTTTGATAAGGAAGTAAGTATTCCATAATGATCTCAATGTCCCATTTGTTTATGATTTGTCCCGAACCCGATACCAGTCCTTTTATGAAAAACTTCATTCCTACTCAAACCTACTAGGTTCAAACCTAGCTTCTTCTTTAATCCTCTATAATCCTCCAAGACGTCCTACAAATCTTCCAAAAGAAGATGGTCTCCTGACCTTCGAAGTTGTGATATTTATTTGAGTACTACCAAAGGATTATTTTCACTACTTGTATTCATTCATCCCAATATGTATCATTCATAGCATTTACTTGTTGTATAATACAGTTGTAAATTTCAGTGAATAAATTAATAATAAAAAAAATATTTACATTAGTGTTTTGTTTAATATATTTCACCAAAAGCTCATTTTTTTCACTGTTACGCCATGATTACGAGGCCAATTCATAAGCCACCTTCCCCTTGACACGTTTGGACTTAACCACTGATTCACCCAGGCTGTAGATATATTATATAATTTTTCAGAGATATTCCTTTCCGAATCTTTCCTTAAATTCCTTTCCGAATCCGAATCTTTCCTTAATGAAGACTAAACAAAACAATGTATTCATTAGGGTTCGTAGGTTTATTGGCAATTAATGATATCATCAATTTAAAACCATAAAGTCCGCATTCCAGACATGCTCAAGTGGTTAGTTAATATTCAATTGGCAATCTTCCGTTTCAAAAAATAGCACCGGTTTTCTTGTTCCTAATTGTATTAATCATTAACCATTAAATGGAGGTAGGAATTAATTTTAAAAAACTCAATCCCCCAGAGGTGGCGGGGCATACATTACCGGGACAAGGCCGGTTAGGGTCAGTTCAATTACAAAGGCGATACTTTATTTTTTTGCAGCTCGGGCCCCGAGAGGCGATATAATGAGCGTAAAATTGCGCTACCCTCATTTATACATAATTATTTAATTTATCGCTAATTAAAACGAGCCACCATAAAAGAGAGGGCTATTAAAGTTGGTCCGGGCAGGCATCGGGGATAGTTTTATTACCACTTCTACTTCTTCCGTAACGTTCTCTATCGTAAAGCGTTCGTGTTGCAGGTTGGCAAATAGGATCCCTTGCTCAACCTATGGTTATGGTTATCGTTGGGCGAAGGACAGACACCAAGGGGTGAAGGGTCTTAAATTCACCCTATTAAAGGTAAATTGAATATGTGCATTACAGAGTACACGCTGTGGAGCTAATCAGCCTTACTTTGTTCCTTGGAGAAGAAAATCCTGAGTAGAGCAAGCAAGCTCTTTGAAGTTGTTACCTGGTCATTCATCAGCCTGCCAACCTTCATGGCTCCTGGTCAAGAAACAGTACTTCCTGAACTAGCATTAACAGAAACATCTATGTAGTAATGGCGGCCCGTAGATAAAATTGAAAATTGTGTTAAAGGAAATTAACAATCGTATATAGAATGAAAATTAATAAAAACAAAGTTAAATTAGAAGGAAGAAAATGTTCCGGGTGGAGATCAAGAAAATTCTCTTATATAGATAACGTTTTATTGGTCTATTGTCAACCCCCACTTACAAACTATCCCTGAAGAAGACCTCTAAAGTGGGTCGAAACGTTGGTTTACCAATAAAAAGTTCTCCTTATGTAAGAGGATTTTCTTGACCTCTACCCGGACCATTTTCTTCCTCATATGTACAAGGTCAACTAATATTATTGAACAAAATTATAATGGCAGACATGAGGACTGACAGTAGAGAAAACTCAAAACTTTGGAATAACTTTTTGTTTTTAATTGCTTAATCAATTATAGTTCCGTTTTCACATATCACTCCTTCAAAAAAACAATGACATAACTCAAAAATGCCAATTTTCAGTAGCTTCAAGCCATCAGCAGTAATTGCATTGGTTGGACCTTTTTAACGACATCTGATATTCCATTTCTAACTTCTTTTTTTTATTTAAGCCATCTTTTGAGTTGTGTGATGTTTGAACTGGAAGTAATGACATAAGTTAAAATAAAAAAATATTCAAACTTTTAAAAAAAATTGCCTAATAAAAGAGTTTCAATAATACCTCTATTGAGAAACTAGGTTTTTTGAGTTAAAAAATTGTTCCTTTGAAGGAACTATATACTGGCACTCCGAACAATAATTACATAAATTAACAAGTAGTTTCTTTATTAATCTTAACATGTGTGCTGTACGAGCTCAATGCAAAATAATAATAATTTAATTGAAATAATAATTAGTTATTATTATCTTTAAGTTCAACAATACTTGGATGGATCATTAATACGTCAATCATTTCATAAAATAAGATTTATTAACTATGACACATAAAATCGTTTTAGGAAAAAAAAAGTTCAACTAGCTATTAATGTTTTAAGTAATTTTTATTATCTATTACAAGACTATTAAAGAAATTTTTAGTTAAATGTTATTGTTATTGGAGTACTAACTTTTAAATTTAAGTTGATTAAAAAAAATTGTACAACTCATTGAATTTGAATGTGAACTCATCAAAGGATAGAGAGGTCCAGGTCGCAAGTTTCACTCCTGGTTGAAAAATCTTAAGCAATGGACAAAAATATGTAACATAGATCGACTTGTTTTTGTGCAGCTGTCAGCATCCAAAAAGGATAGGAACTTTGAAAAGAAAAAGAATAAAGAATTACATTTATTTCTAATAATATGATGTTGAATTATTGAAATATTAAAACGGATTATCATAAGTATCTTGTCGATATTTAATTTAGTAATTTCCTAAATTACTGAATATTAAAAAAAATAAACCTGTACCACCACTACATTCCATGTATGGATGGTTTTTAGGTTCAGTACGTGGTAGAGACTGTACTGTTTTTTGGACAACGGTTATGCAAAAATACGAGGTTCTAAATCTCGATCAACCCCCAGATTTGTCCTTCTTATTATGGATACCGTACATTATAGAGGCCGGGTGAGAGATGGGGGTCCGAGATCCGCAAAGATCTCGGATGCAAACAGATTTAATAAATATCTGCCAGCGAGCGGTATTTTAACCCAGGCCATTCGGAACGGCAACTTAGTGCTCTACCACTGAGCCACTAAGCTCCTCTAAATATAATATTGTATAATGAAAAATTGTGTTAATTCCAACGTTATTTACGCTTATAACTCTTCAAAAATACGCCTTTGTTCTTTGAAAATATTATGAAGGTTTGAAATTATAAGCGTTGTTATGACAACAAAAATATTGTTATTTCGCAATTATTTTTGCCTCTGCATAATTAAATGTGATATTTATTCTAACCGCTATGAGATATGTTGTTTAGTCCCAGTCTTGTTTCCTTCTTCCAAAATATTAGTAAGCCTATTTTACGTTACGTTTGTTATCTTAGCGAGTATCGAAAATAGAGCGATGTAACAAAATTAACTCCATTAATGTTGTAATTATATTCAATTTCAGTTCTATTATTATTATTATAAGCTACGCTACATATGGGAAGTCGGCTTTCGTTTCCAGATAGGGGAAACCTATAAATATTGTATTAGAGCGTTCATGGTACGTTTCCTATTATTTCCTATACTGGAGTTACGTACAAAAAAACTAATATAAACACCAAATAACTTGTTTGTACGCTGGAATGTCAATATTCCGCTAGATACAGCCAGAAATATGCTGGACACGGAATTAAAATATACAAATAAAGTATAAAAAATATAAAAATAAAATAAATATAAAAATATGTATGATGTGAGCGGAAAAAATCCAAACAAGAATTCCTAAGTCAATAAAATATCAGTAACGCACGTAGCCAAAATTTAATACTCGATCCTCATTAATATAAAAATAAGAAAAAATCTAGTGGCTCAAAAAAAAAAAAATTGTCAGTTTTAACATAACTCTAGTTTATTAGCTTACCGGGTTCGAGAAGTTTTTCACTATGATTCAATTTGTTTTTTTAATGAAAATATATTATATGTCATAACAGTGTCCCGTTAGTTACTGTCCTACAGCTACTTCTAATTTTTCAAACAGGGATTTATTATTAAATAACATTCTTTTAAATTTTGCCGGTTATTATTTCTTTTTTGGAACACATTGAAAGAAAAACAAAAAAACAATCTGTTACCATAAAAATGTTCGTTACCTTAGAAGCTAATAAAGTTGTTTGCTGATTAGCTTTAGTGTGTTCTTGTGAGGCTTCCTTACTCTCAGCCTTAAAAAAACTGAGGGTGTTATGGCATTTTTAAAACAAAGAGTCATGTTAGTAACCGTAACTGGTATAAAATGGCTTTATTTTCCTTTATGACCCTATAATATTTACTTTACTTCGTACTAGAATTAAAAAATTAAAGAACTTGCTGTTATTGTTGTTTCATCCAATTGATCAAAATCAAGACCGTTACCTTGAGCACTTAGATTACGAACTCTACTTTCCCTACAACAAACTGTTCCATACAAAACAGGCGATATCATTAACCGAAGGCAATGTATACCCGCCACTAACCGAAGCAGAAGCGGGAAAGGATGAATGGAAACTAGAATAGCAAGAATTGAGGATGGAGAGAACATGTGTAAAGTGGAGGCTAACTACCACCTGATTTATCTCTAGGCTCTCTTCCCTATAAAGTGCCGCCTATGGAAATTCCGGGGTCACACAGGGTTTACTTTTTTGTCCTCTCCACTTCTACTTATTCTGTGCAGGCATTGCCGTAGATCAGCCCGGATCAGCCAAAAATATTACCACAATTTTTTATCGAGGAAACAGTTATCCAACTACTATTTCACTTATTCAAATCTGTAACATTTACCTATTTAGATATTTTATATCTATATAATAAACAATAAAGTAATAATTAAAATTCTTTGATTGGTTTCAACTGCTAATTGGCTTATGATGACAACTCATGATAAGGTCATGAGCAACTTAATTACAGTTGACTGGAACATTCTAATGAAGGAGAAATTGGTCTGGGGGTGCAGTCAATAATAACACTAAATAAGAAAAACTTATTGTTTACTAGTTCCAACGTTTCGGCCTACGTTGTAGGCCATCTTCAGGACAAATAGAAGGAGAAGCGGCAGTGTGAACTATCAACTATATCTATTTGCCCTGAAGATGGCCTACACTATAGGCCGAAACGTTGGAACTAGTAAACAATAAGTTTTTCTTATTTGGTGTTATTATTGACTGCACCCCTAAACCAATTTATCCTTCAATAAAAAATACTTAGTTAATCCATCGCTGAGAGGGTTCGTGAAGCATTGATCACGAATCTACTATTTTAAGATTCCTATCCTAATCATATCTGAATAGGAGAAATTTAATCCTCTCACTGTTGTATCGTCTTACTGGCCATTGCAGCACTAAGTGACGTTTAATGAATAATCAAAAAAATTTAGTTAATAATCAATTCTCTAATAAGTTACAACAGTTTATTGGCTTATGGTCATTCTATGATAGCACATAACTAATAAAGAATAACCAACATTTAATCATTCCCAGGAACAATTAGCAATCAAACATGTATTAGCAAAGTGTAATCTTTACAGTGAGATAAGAAACAAACTTCTAATGTTATTGGAGTCATATGTGGTGTAGCGGTTAACATAACAATCTACAATGCCAAAGATCGCGGATTCGCTGCGAAGCAGATGACCATTAGGTTTACCTTAACAAGGCCTTATGATTGTTTAAATGGAGTAAAAACCATCTGTAATGACTGTTCTTCGGAGGAGGAGTGACATTGTTCACGAGCCTGTACTGTGGCAGGTGTTCGATAAACATCACTATCCTAATTATGACTATATTGAGTTCATTTTGAGATCATATTATCTAAATATAGAGAGAGCACTTCTAATTCTGAAATGCAATTTTAACACTAATCTTCACAGAACATATTCTCTTAACCAAACTAATTATTTTCGACAAATGTGGCAAAGTCCCTAGCGATCCTCAGCTCATCCTCAGCCGTACCCAACGCGATAAGATCGACACCTGCTTCGAAGAGAGCGCCCTACACCGGGAGTACAATGCCCACTGCGTGATCAGGCCGCGGCCCTACATGGAAGCGCTCCGGAGTGTCCTGTCAAATCTCACATTCACGATTATGTGTAATTGCCCGGGTCGGGGAGATACATGCCTCCGATAAGTCTTCTCATTAGCCCGGGTCCTCTCCTGTCTTCTTTGTAAATGCCACCGTTGCGCGAATCGTCTCTTGTTACATTTGTTAGCGGCGGTGCCGAACATAGTTAATGTAAAGTAAAACCGAACTGTCCACCGGAGGCACGCTCTCGTACGACCCATTCATGAATACAGAGATAATTAAAGGCCATAGGCAGTTATGCCAGATGAATGCCATTAGATCTTAAAGTCAGGTACCTTCAGCAGTGCTCGCAAACTTAGCAAGTTGTTTCATGGGACAACCAGATGAATAGTAAATGGTCTCAAGACTTCATATCTTGATGATGATGAAAAAGGAGAGCTATTTTGTTAGTACATATTATACACACATACATACATATTAGTACATGGTTAGTACATATCGATAGTAAACAGGGAGAAGATCGGTCCAAGTCGGGGAATAGCTTGGGACAATAAAATATCACGTTTCTTAGAATTACAATTGTATACAAGTATCCGGTGTAAGGGTTGATTTTATTAACTCAAAAACCAAAACATGTTCTTAAAACTGAAACCATCAAGCTCTGAAGTTTTTACAGAGATATTTACCCATTTATTTGATGGTTTTAACTCGGCACAGACATTAATATTTTTTTTTGAGATAGGTCGTATAAGAAATACAAGTGCGATATTTATGTTGAGTTATTATTTTAATCTTATCAGGTAAGATTCAATATATACTCAAATATGAGTAACTTGAGGACGTTACTATTAAGAACGTAATATTTTGAAATCACATAAAAGAATTTGGTGATGTATATTATATATATGTATATTATATATATGTATATTATTCACTAAAATTGTACTGTATCGTATAAACGATGCAGCACGGGGCTCAGTAAATCCGTAACTAGACAGAAAGACACGGTGGAGATTATATGCCGATATATGGAGGAAAGAGGGAGGCCAGGTCGGTTTATCCATATTCATGAAAACGACATGTAAATGTATTTTCTTTATCGTACTCTCCTGATTCTATTAGAGATGCTTGCACACTTAATTAATTCTTACTGCCTCTTGTAAGGACCAGATCCTATCTCCGGTTCTGTCTTCTGCCTTTCTTTATCTGGGGAGGATGGGCGCTCTCCTCCGAAGTTGTGCTTCCCGAAGATAAAAGTTATCGTAGATATATTTAAGTCGATGGGTACATACGATACATAAGCAAAAGGAAATTTGTAATGATAAGTCACATCGGAAGTAAACTGTCTCCCCCCCCCCCCCGATTTCTAATCGATAGGTTTTATTTGCAAAAACTCTAAGTTGAATTGAATAAATGAAACTAAGGCTATAAATAACTCAGAGAAAGGCGGGAGAAATTGACCAATATAAAATAAGGAAGATACGGGAGTGATAACCTGCAGCCAGGATGGATAAGTCGCATCGGTTAAGTCGAATTTTGTCTAAAATGAGTTCCTTCTACTTAGAGATGCGGAATCGAGTAATTCTCGGATTGGATAAGTGCGAAGTCTGGGATTAGTGTGAAATTGAGTTATTCCTTATATTATAACACTATGTCAAGTAAAAAAATTACAGGAATAACACGATTTCACTTCCCTCAATACAATTAATCTGGTAAACTAGGTATATATTATGTATAAAAATAAAGTCTGATGGCAAAGAAAAGTTGAAAGTCATCTGTGACTGTGAAAATCACCTCCTGCTCAACAGTTGACCTGTAACAACAGAAACAGTACAGTCTCCACCATGTACTGAACCCAAGGTTCGAAGTGGCACAGGTGTTTTCAAATTCCCATTTAACTAGTTCACAGTTACATTGCAACTAATTATTCAACCCATCCAGATCTGCGTAACAACGATTCATTAACAAAGTGCTATATGTTACTATCTGAGACATTACAAGTACTTAAGTAAATATGGTCGATGCCAGAATCAGCAAGTCACATATAGCGTCCCCCTTTCTTTGTAAGTAGTTTATAAGTTTTCTTAAATCTTTGTAACCATGATCAGCACCAATAAATACAATGTTAATCAATAATTATTCTTATTTAATAAACAACTCCAGGTCAGTCAACCACGTTAAGATTCGGAGTAGAGAGGGATGTGTCTCTCATTTATTCATGATATAAAATTACTATAAATTAAGTATAACGAACTCAGGGTTGCAACCCATTTTAGTATTTAAATATATTCAGATCAAAGGATCTGACTTTTCTCTGAGATCATAGCTTGGACAGTAAAGCCAATATAGCAAAAGTTTCAGTTGTATGAAACGATTTGTAGAAATGGTATAGAGCGCTGAGTTGCTGAAGATTCCCGTTTTAAATCAGATTTCGACAGACAAGCTATTTAATTTATAAACAGACACGGTTGGAGCATTATCTCATGGGCCTCACCCAACCTCTATAAAGTGAGTACCCTAAATTTGGGGGAGGGACTAGGTTGAGCTTGATCTAGGAGAAGTCACCTCCTTCCACAACAGTTGTTATAAAAATAGTATACTCTATATTATGTACTTAAACCCAAGAACGGTAGCCCAACAGTTGTTTGTTTTTTTCAGGTGTGTATAACTTGTTATTTAACTACTTCACAATTATATTCCTACTAATTTTCCTACCTGATCTGATCTGTGAAGCAATACTTATTCCAACATTTCACATTTATTCTACAAGCATTTTTACTAGTCATTACTCTATATACGTGGGTTTTTATAACAGTTATACGTTTTAATTCGTTCAATTTCTGGTTAATGTATTTATGAAAAATAGAGGAATGATTTATGAATGAATTTCTATTTTACTTAAAAACGAATGTCTTTTTTTATACACTCAAAAAGAAAGAGTGGTTCAAACAGTTTTTTATTTGTGTGAAAAAATGGTAAAAATGTTATGAAAAGCCTTCACAACGGACATTTTAATTTCACAATACTAACTAATTTTTTGGCCCACGACCTTACGTGGGAAACAATCTTAGGCAGAGGTACCACAATTTCTTTAGCGTATTGTGGGTGAGAATCTGTTCCCGTCTAAATAAAACCATTATCGTAAGCAAATAATAAAACAAACCCCTATCCATTGCACTCTTGACCTTTACGACTGTAAACAGACCGCCTTAAGAGCCTTATATAAGTGCATCGGGAAAAACGTGTTTTATTTACTCTTGGATTCATCGATATGTTTGAATCGTGACTATTTATTTTGTGTTAATAATCTTACTGTGGTAATATAAGAAATAAATAATCTTGAATTATGTTGGTGTTGTATACAATGCGCTGAACGCTGACATGAAGAAATATAAGGAGATCTGTCATAAGATAAATCTGGTAAAATAATGTATAGAAACATTGTTCCTGCCTTTTATGGTTTAAATTAAATGTATGTCAATGTTGTAGATAATTAAGATTGATTTATTGGATTGTTATGGGACATACATAGTTATTTTTTCCCGATAACTACTTTTGATATTAGGGAAATTGTAAGACATTTTATTAGGGAGGTGGATATAAATCCGAACTTCTAAAACAAATTTAAGAATCATCAATCAACGGCTGATAACAGAACAAATAATTTATCCATGTTTAAAAAACCCTGAAAGGACCACACAAATATCATGTTTTTACAAGGCCATACTTTCTTCTCCTCCAATAACCCTCCATCCTCTCCGAATGTTGCCTTCTTCTCTCTCCGTCCATTCCTCGTTCTCTTTTACACACGCCCCTAATGTTTTTGAGTTGGCTCCATAGTCTCGGTACTGGCATTCCTCAAAAATTTCCGTAGAAACTTGTTTCCAAGTACTCTGTCATTCGTATATTTCCTTTTCTCAATTTTACACTCATGGGTTATAAATTCTTCTCAATAGTATTTTTTTTATGAATAAAAATCTAAAAAATAATCAGTTGGAAAATTGAAATGCAGTTACATCCCCAACACTTAGTTCGGTTATTTGTGTTTTTCTTAGATGTTTCTGGATAGTAGATGTGAAATGAGGGTTTTAGGAAGATAAAACATGATGGATTTCATGAAAAATTACTCCTTCACATAACCACAAAATTCATAACTTGTTCAGTAGGAATTGTTTACGTTGAAGATTTTAATTCGGGAACAAAATAACTGATATCCTATTTCCAACATTTTTTCAATAAAGTCATACTTTGAGTTGTATCATGTTTGAACTTGAAGTTTTATGAAAATGATGACACAAGTTATAAAACAAAGTCGTCGGCCGCGTTTGTTCGCGTTAAGCTGAATAACTACTGCATGGATTTTCATGCAGTTTTCACCAATGGATAGAGTGATTCACCAGGAAGGTTTAGGTATGTAATTTGTCGAGGTTTTGTGTAAATGGGTTGGAATATCGACAGGTTTCACCGAAGACGCAGCTTGCCTAATCCAGTACAATTATCTAACGTGCAAGATAATAAATTCGTATATAAAGAAATATTTGGTTTTGTTTTTATTTTTATAATTTCTATATAATAAAGTACGTTAGCTGAGTAGGAAGAAAGAAAATCAAGACTCAATCAAGAAAAGAGAATCATTGGTTACAATGATATTCACGTGGTCCTTAGTGGCCGGTACGTGATTAAAAAAAAATACATTACACAGACAAATTATGGATGCATAATATGCCTTATTACCCGAGCAAAGCTGGGTAGTTATTAAAATGATTTCAGTACTATCATTACAATAGGAATGCTTTGCTTTAACAACACCCATTTTTTTTCTTTTTCTTTGGAAATACGTCTATTGAATTATTAGGTTTTTTGAGTTATTACTAGGAGCGATATGTGAATCGCTACCTGTAGAAAGGCAATCAGTTGAGAATATTCTTTTTAAAACTTTTAACTTTCACCAGAGAGATCATCATTTACAACAAAAATACATTTGTCCACAACATTCCACAATCTTGATAACGCTTTAAATATTTTGTTCAGAACAAGATCCCTTTTTTGGGAGTCTTGTAAAATTTAGAAAAGTTGACTAGTTGCCTGTCGTTAGCAATTCATGAAACGTAAATCGCTGAGATTTAATTATTTTTAAAAAGGCATTCTACCGTATTCCATGTTATTGCCAGCGGTCATTACACATGATATATTATTCAATGGTTGCTATAATGAACCAGAAATATTGTATAATTACAATACAATAAATACTTTCCACATCCATAACGATTATGGCCCAGAATGCCGGTGGGCGGAGAGATGCGCACTTGGTTCCACATCCGGCCCCCGGACACATAGATTCACTGGGTTTTCCACCGGAATATAGAATATTAGCAACAATATCCCCTTCATGGAGCTCTAATAAAGTCCTTTTGATTTAGATTTGATATTTCGGATGTAGCAGGTTTAATCTTGCTTAATTTATACCGGCCTAGAGCGGCCGAACCACCGTTTATTACCTGGCTATGAATTTACATTTTAGTTCGCGGGGGGGGGCACCCGTGCTCTAGGCCTCATTACCGTGGTTCCCTCACTCACATAATGCCACTATATAACAAAGCTAGCCTATTTCACGCCTGCTTTATCATCCCCAGGCTAATCTGATGCTTATTTTAAGTTGTCATATTCGCAGTTATTTTTTAATTACCTAAATTCCGGACTTCTTCCGTGGAATTAATTGTTATTCCCGTTTTCGTTGCGATTCAATCGTTTTTTTTTTTGTCAATCATTGTACGATTCGCTTTAGCCCATAAAATGCGTTAGGTTCAGACTATAGTGTTTTTAGGCCAATAGCTGTGAAGAGAGGAGATTTAGCCGAGATCACGCTCAAATCTCTGGTATTCTCCCAATTAAGGTATTCTACTAACGTAAAAAGGATAGGTGATTTATAGGGTAGGAATCGTCTTACAAAGTTAGATCGAATTTTAAATCTAAAATGATTTTTTCGTGGTTTACTTTATCGCTGTGAAATACTTTATTTTCTCTTCCGCCATTACGACTGTTGATCCAATCCGCCTAGTGACCCTAGACATAAAATTGCCGCCATCTGGAACCAGGTAGACCTTGGTTCTTTAGCGATGTCGTAATGTAAGTGTATATACTTACTCGTAGTGTAAGTGTAGGTGTAGGGTAGTGAGCAGGGTAATGTAGTAATGTAGGTGTAGGGTTACACTTACACTACTACTCGTAGTGTTAGTGTAGCTTCCGAAAGACGCGTTTGGGCTCCCGCCCCCCCCCCCCCTGTGCGACAGCCCTGAAGAAGACCTACAAAGTAGGTCGAAACGTTGGCTACGATATAAGTATTTCTTGATATTCGGAGAAATTTATTGACCTCTACCCGGACCATTTTCTTCCACATATTTCATCAAGGTCAACCAACTATTTTCATTCAAAATATTTGACTATTTTTAGAAAAAGAAGGCGACAAAATGGACTAAAGCAGTACAGAAAGATTTGGAAAACTTTAATATGATAGAGTCTCACATACTAGAAGTTAGTTAATTTGGAACCAGAGAGAAAAATTTGGATGGGTTTCAGGACGAAGAAAGACCAAGGAAAGTTGAGCGAAGAATGAGGATCAAAAGAAACGTGATAGTTACCATTAGCTAACCTTTAAGTTTTTATTATAACTGTCAACGACTCTAATAAAACAACGACTGTAATAATATAAACACAATGTCTTCATTAATTAAAAATATTTCCTGAATATAATAAGAGATGAATAATTTGTACTCCTACAATAAATGCGCTAGGCGCTTGTTCTTTTGCCGCTCGATGTTCACCTCGGAAATCCATCAGCCCATCCATCATCCATCCATAATTAATATCTTCCTAGTTAGGACCACGACAGGCATCTGCTCAGCTCTTAGCCTATTCGTACGCACGGACGATTCCTACACGAAATACTGCCATCAACCTATAACTATAACCGGTTTGGCCCATCTGCTGGGAATGCACATCCGTTGCAGGGATTCTATTGAGGCAGGCTAGAGCGAGGTGACTACCCCCTTCGGAGTAAAAGTAAAACAATATAAAATAAGAAATAAGAAACTACAGAAAAGGAAGAAGGGACAACAGTTGCACTACACGGGGAGGGGAGCCCATTGTTGGAGGCGCATTAGCATAGGCACCGGACCATGTGCAATGTGCAATGTGCATTTTCCTCCTCCGGGCCCATCTTAAATCTCCCTTCTCTCTTCCTATATCTTTTTATCCCTACGGCTTCTTTATTTTCCTTCCTAGGCCCTTTATTTCAATTTCTTTACTATAAATCTTGCCCTCTCGGTTCCCTTTTTCTCATCGTCTACTCCTTCAGGTATTTTTTTGTTTTATGTTTTTGTAAATGTTAAGCCATCCCCTCTTAAATGAGAATGTATCTAACCAGTTTAATGAGATTGTTATTTTCGTTCACGAACATTTCTTTATCTCATCAGAAAAAGGCTAACATATATTATTCAAAAGTAAGTTATATAACTGAAACAACGGTTAATAAGTGGTTGTCTAATTTTGTTCGGAGAGAACTGTATTGATGAATGCAGAATCGTGTCATTTTCGTACTTTTTGTCTTGAAAAGGAATTATGGCTTATACGAGTATTAAAACTCCATATATATATATATATATATAACACACACACACACACACACACACACACACACACATATATATATATATATATATATAATTAATCAAACAACAATATATTTGATGTTTTGGATGTTATAAAAT
The DNA here is from genome assembly GCA_964056705.1 of Troilus luridus. Classification (NCBI taxonomy): domain Eukaryota; kingdom Metazoa; phylum Arthropoda; class Insecta; order Hemiptera; family Pentatomidae; genus Troilus; species Troilus luridus. The sequence continues at coordinate 55,308,744 of OZ057416.1, read as the reverse complement.
TGTCTTTGTTGTATGTTGACTGGTTACGTCGAATTTTGTCCACAGACAGATAACTTTATTGAGGGTAGCGGAATCGTGCCATTCTCGTAGTTTATGCCTTGAAATGGAGTTTTAATTATCAATAACTCCTTCTCATGCCTATTTTACTCCTACCAAGTTCACTTAGTCCCTTACTCACTAAGGAAATAGCACGATTCCTCTTACTCAAGTACAAGAAACTCATTCAGGACAAAATGAGACTTTGCTACTCATTCACCGGGGCTGAGATATATTACTAGTTAAACATTTGTCTAAGTTGTGTACCTCAAATTTTAATAGATCGGATAAAAATATTGAAGTAATTAATAGTTCATACATCTACAGCCCAGGTGAATAATTGGACATGTCGAATATTGTCCAAAATCAGTTTTTTTTACTTAAGGCAGCGGAATCGTTTTAGTTTGGTAGTAAGTAAGGGACTAAGTCAAGCATTGGCTTGAAAAGTAGTTGTTACTTATATTTCAACTCTATTTAAAATCAAAAACTATGAGAATGACATGATTCCGCTTCACTCAATATAGTCAACTCTCTCTGGACAAAATTGGATTTGACTACTTACTCATCGGCGCTGTAAATATATTTCTAGCTAAACACGTGTCCACGTAGTGTATCCAAGCTTCTCTAAATCAATTCGAAATATTTCTTATCCCAACTCATCCTAATACTACCCTTACAACGTATGCTGATGATACATGTGTATTATCAGTCAACACCAGTTATTGTATCCCAAAGTCTCCAATCCCATATCACAGATCTTGAAAAATGGTGTCAAAACTGGAGAATTACAATAAATTCTCAAAAATCCCATCAAATCAGTTTTACCTTACGTCGTAAACCAATGACTTCCTGCCCTTCAGTATCCTTAAATAATATCCCACTTATGCCCGTAGAACAGATCCGATACTTAGGGTTGCATCTTGACAAACGATTAACCTGGAATCTTCATACGAGACTGAAAAGACAAGAAACCGCTCAACGTTTCAGGCTACTTCAACACTTACTAGACAAATGCTCTAAGCTCCCAATTAATTACAAAAGACTCATCTACATTACTATCATACGACCTATTTGGACTTACGGAGTAGAGCTTTGGGGCTCCACTAAGCCATCGAATTCCTCTCGTATCCAATCCCTACAATCCAAAATCCTTCGTAAAATCTTCAACGCTCCTTATTTTGTTAAGAATAAAGTCGTCCATAATGACCCTAATGTCCCATTTGTTGCTGATTTGGGCCGAACCCGATATCTATCCTTTCATAACAAACTTCATACCCTCTCAAACCCTATAGTTTCAAACCTCCTCTTCAATTCCCGATAATCCTCCTGAAAAGAAGATGGCTCCGTGACCTTCTTAGTTGAACTTGTGATTTGAGTACTACCAGTGGATAGTTTCTCTACTTGTCATTTTCACATTTCATTTGTATCGCTTAGCCTATTTACTTGATGTATTATTGTAATACAGTTGTAAATATCAATAAATAAATAAAAATAATTTTGGCAGATCAGCCAAAAGTATTGAAGTAATTGTTTGGTCATATTCAAATATGGATGGGCAAAATCTCAATAAGATACAAAAAAAAATAACTTCAATGAAATAGGGGACATCCAAAAGAACAAGCGTCAATTCTCTTAAATACTGGAAAATAACAAACAATCAGGACATATACCGACGAAATATTCATATCAATGAAGATCGTATATAGCGAATCTCACACCAACAGTTGAATCAGAGACTTTCCGGGATTTGAACCCGGAACTGTCAGCAGAGCAGTTTAGCGTTATACACACTGACCTGCCCCACTCCCTTTTAAAAATTATATATAAAAGTAATATCAATAACAAAGGTACGTTATATAATCTTCATATCGTAGTAGACGTGGAATGACGAATACGTTGTTACTCGTAACTATGTCACAGTCCAGCTGAACCCTGCACTTTAAGTAGACCAGGCATAAGTACTTTTTTATCTTATCCATTACTGCATTGTTTAACAGGAGTTGCAGTTTCATGTTAGATCGTAAATATGAATAGAACCAAAAGTGAAGTGCGAGTGTATCTTTAATTTTTCTTAAATAAACCAAGGATTAAAGTTAACATAAATGTAATTCGAAAAATGCAAAATATTTCTTAATGTGAAATGTTTAATAATATTCAGGTTGTTATCTTGTTTGAATGTTTAAATATATAATATTTAACTAACCTGACATAACGTTTTATTGCATACTACATATTTCGAGCATTACAAAATATATTTTCGAGCCTATGATTAAAATTAAAAAAAGAGTATACTTTTAAAATATTACAAATTCAGAAAATTCGTTTGTACTTTATTAAACCCGAGAACATTTTGGCTATTTCATCAATATCAAGTTATAGGCTTCAAAATTGATCAGAATTTAATTTTTCGATTATATCAACATTAAACAAAAAAAAACTTAATGATTTAAACATTATATTTTAACATTATTCTTGGCGTCATTCAATAGTATCAATCATTCAATGGTATGAATAAGAAATAGTTACTATAATTAAGAAAAATATAATCCACCTACCAAGTCACCTACCTATACAACAGTTATACTAGAAACAGTACAGATTCCACCATGTACTGGTATACCATACCCTCCGGAATAATTATTCGGTACCACTACCTTAATGGGTAGTGGTACAGAATTTGTAATTTTTTTTTTTTTATAATTAGGTATATTCATTTTATATAAAACGACACTAATTCTTAGAATCATGCCAGGAAAGTAACAAAATAAAACAATGAAGAACAACCAAACTTTGATTTTTTTTGTAATTTATTTGACTTCCTAGTCATCCATATTCTTTTTATTTTATTTATTTTGTGTTGTATATTTTTACTTTATGCTTCCTTATTTCTACATTTTCTTTAGATGTTTTCACATTAACAATCATAGCAGAAGGCAGTTAATTTGACAATATAGACTACTTTTTAAATTAAAACATGGTTGTCTTAAAAGTGTTACTACAGAAAGAGAAGAAAGACAAACTTTTCAGAAACCGTTAAGATTTCTGTTCTTATACTTTCGACAAACCCATTCTTTCCAAAACGAGCTGTCCTGATTTCGTTCAAATTACCTCAAGTGTATTTATGTAATATTCTTTACTATGGACCGAGACACAACAAGATGTGCCTACTCCAGTACCACAAAGGCATCGACGTCTTGAAGAGGACGCCGTCATCGACTTCACTAAGGAACTGATTCATACCCGTGATGTCCTGCCAAGTTTTATTTTAACGACCCAATAAAAAAGACGCTTTGAAGACAGTAAAGATATCATTAGAGCGGGGAATATCCTCGGCTAACGAAGGCACAACTCTTTGCTTCGTCGTGTCAAAGACCCCAGCAGGCCCGATCTCTGTTTACTCTCTCTTCATCTATTTTAAACATCTTAACGTCTGCTCTTTCTTTAGTGTCGGCTGGTTTTTTCCTCTCTTTTTTATAGCAGAAAGGAGAAGGGGTAAGGAGGAATCCCGAAATATTTTTTCGCTGGCTTGTAAATAGAACTGACCTTGAGGCCCGAATGCGGTTCAGTTCGGGTCAGCGATTCCACTCGGCTCATTCATGGCTCAACGGATACGAAGGAGTAAAGAAGTCTTTGAAGTCCTAAACGTAATGAAAAACTTGGGTGAATAAATGGCTAAATATTTTCACATAAAGTAAAAATAAATAATAAACAAGAATTAAGCATTACTTATAGTTACTCCATCTGGTGTTTGAGATCGGTCGGGATCAAATGAATATTCAGCAACGTTGACAGAACCATCTGAGCGAAGAAAGATGTAAAACAATAATATTTTTATTATGAAGAGAAAAGATATGCCCCCGGCCGGGATTCGAACCCGGGTCCTCTATCTTACTGTGACAGGACTCTACCAACTAAGCTACCGGACTTGATACCAGCCGGGGACAAATCTTTTGGATGTGAGCGGCGGAGCTCAGTGGTAGAGCTCTAAGTTGTACCGCCGAAGGTCCCTGGTTAAAATCCGGCTGTAATAGACTGTATACGGTAACGCCCGTATTTATTTTTTTTTTTTAGAACTACACAATTTTAACAAGGAAATTCTAATTTCCAATAACCATTCATAAAATTTAGTTCTGAAGAGCTAAAGCTACAATTTAAACGTATTTGTAAGTCAATATAAACCTTACTAAACAAAAAAAAATCTACTACAGACTAATGATGTCTAGATAGATTTCGGCATTAGCAGAATAACACCGTTAAGTTTATGCATCTTCTTTGAAGCGGCGTTTTATTGGCTCAGCTCTGTAGTCAAGATCCTTCAATGGGTTGTTGTGGTACCGATTATAAAAATAATTCTTCGGGACACGGCACTATATTCCATGGAGAACCTTGGCCTTTTCGACGATATTCACCCACTTTGACCGAGAAAAGCTGGAGGGAAGCTTTTCTCCATGGTCTCCGACTCCAGTTGTCTAAGGTCTGCTTATACACCGTCCAGCCATCGCATTATAGCCTTCCCTCTTCCTCTTTCCCTATCCGGACGTCCCTCAAAGAACAGCTTTGAGACCATTTTTTATCCATTGTATGTACGAGGCCCAACCACATTATTCTTGCATTTTTGATACAAGACACTATGCCAGATTTTCCATATAGGTCCTCAACTTCTTATTTCGCATTGATTAGGAAACGATTTGTTTATTTATTTATTTTGGTTGTGCCATTTACTCTTAAAATAATCTTTCTCTCACGAGAGATTTACTCAATAATCTCTGTTGCTTCATGGTTAGATAAGAGTTAAATGAAGTCATTAAAATTAAGCCGATAAGAACGGGTTAAAATTGACCTTCAAGTAGTAATTATATAATGATATGAGTATCCCCTAATATTTTAGACCGTTCATAATATTGTATAGATTATTTTATTATATTAACATGAGAAAAATTGGTCAAAATATGGAATATTTTCCTCCGGAATGCAACTTCTGCTTAGTCATTAAAATGGATGACCAATAAATTTAGTAACACAAATCAATGCCAGTGGTTGCTTCGTCTAAACAGTAAACTGCAGTAAACTTCCATTTTTATTGTTGAAGATATTTTCTATTCCTAAATTATTCCTGTTAACTTGCGATATATTTTAAAAACCACAAGTTTCCAATAAAAAAAAAATCAGGAGGCTGTCTTTGTGTTTTCAACATTTTGATAGCAATAAAGAGTAAATTTTCAAAATTAAATAGGTCATAAGGAAGAAAATAGTTGGGAGTGGAGTCAAATAAAAACACTAAATAAGTGGTTACTTATTTAATTATGTGACGACGTTTCGACCCACTTTGTGGGTCATCTTCAGGGCTAAGAAAGAAGCGGTGCTTCTTCTTGCTCCAGCCTCCTATAGGTAATTACATTTTTAATACTCATATCTTCTCCTCACCCCTTTCCTTCTCCATTTTGCACACCTTTTTTCTCATATTAGCTTTTTGGCATCCATCATATCTTATTATTATTTAAGATTTCATTAGCATTTAACATCACTATTTTATCATATTTTATTCTATTTCCATGCTCATACCATATTGTTACTTATATTTCTATACGTTCCTTGTATATATTTATACCACTTCATTCTATACGTATGCATTTTAATAACTGTTATACTCTATATTCATATCTTGACTTTCTACTGTTATTTTTCCTTTATTTACTCTTTAGTATCATTTTCGTTATACCTTCTTTCATTTTACTTATGTAAACTCCCTAGGAGTCTATTATCTTACATTTTATAGTTTTTATATATATTCTACTTCCTTTTCCATAATTTTACTTCTCACCTCTGATGTTTATACTTTTTCTTTTTTAAATAACTTTCTGTTTACTTTCTTCTTTTATCTTTGTAAAAAAATTTTTTGTATCACCACCTTTCTGTACATTTTCTCTGTAATTTTTTTATCCCTCACTTTTGTTCTAAATTTCTACCTCTCTACATATATATTTTTTCTAATTTATCATATACTTAGTCTATGATAATAGACTATAAATGTATTTTTATAGTTCTGTTATTTTGTCTGTTTTTCTTTCTTAGCCCTGAAGATGACCCACAAAGTGGGTCGAAACGTCGGCACATAATTAAATAAGTAACCACTTATTTAGTGTTTTTATTTGACTGCACACCCAACTATTTTCTTCCTTACGTCTATCTTCCAGTCAACCATCCCCTCGCTTCTCATAAATAGGTCATATTTTATTTTAATTAGTGGTGTACTATACATAGTGATGGAATAAAAAATCACTTCAAATTAGTAAGCTTTGCACCTGCTTGATTATTAACTGGCAATTGAGTCAATGATGGAAAATGGCTCAATATAGCTTTTTGAAAATATATCTTTTTTTTCACTAAATGTGAAAAGATTATATTCAAATACATTAGTTTTCCTAAGTGATTTAGGCCATAATTGAGCATGTTTCCTTCAGTGATTTTTTAAATTATGGAAGATAAAATGCAAGAAAATCCGGTTGGAGGTGAAAAAAATAAATCTTAAATAGGTTGTTAGTTTGTTACATCAAAATCGGATGATGTTAGAGCAGGAGTCCTAAATTTTGCCTATCCAGTTTTATTTAGGATAGGGACCTCTAACGAGTACCTGATACCGCACAGACTCTGGACAGCTATTTTACGTCGTATCCGAAGAACGGCATAACCCAGGATTTTTCACTTTTAAATAATCCTAACGGGGCGAACCGCGACCTTAGACATAGTAGGTTGTTAAATATTCAGTTACTATTGCTATGCATCGTAACGGGTGGCATTACAAAAATAAATATGTTTTTACACAAGGAACAATGTTTGCTTTGAAAAGAAATAGGACGGTCAGGTAAGAAGGCTCACACCCACATTGTCAAGGTGGGTGAAGGGATTAGAAAGGGGGGGGGGAGTGTTGAAGACTCCACTTTGAGAAGGATCCCGAAGAAAAAGGACGGAAGACGCGGAGACTGAGGCCGGCGAACGATGCTGGGCGCAGAAGATCCTGAAGACCAGAAGACCTACCTAAAGACCCTGTTTCCCAGATAAGTCGTATTTTAATTCATGTTATGAATTTTATGGCTCTCTCTATATATATATCTATATCTGAATCATTAACTGTACTTCTCAATGTATATATTAATCATTAATCTTGTTTAAAATTGAAGTAATAAACTATAACCATTTTATTTGAAAAGAAAATATATGTCCAAGACCGGGACTCGAACCCGGGTCGTCCAGATCGCTAGTCTGGAACTCTACCATTTGAGGTATCCTGGCCCAATCAAGCACGCCTCCCGGTCATGGTCATATCCTTTTTTTTCACTGATCCTAATTTCCTGGACATATCTCTTCTTTTCAAATAAAAATATTTAAAAACTAATAACAAATAAAATACAATAAATTATATAACCATTATAATTCTTTTGGTGCTTACTTACCCCAGATGGACTATTTATTTATGAATAATATATTGAAGGTTTAAATACTGAGTAAATTGGTAAATACAAGACCAGACCTCCGGAAAAGAATCCAATCAAGAACAAAGTTAGAGATAATAATTTGAGTAATCATCTTAAATGATTACTCGGGCATCCCAAAATCCATTAGAATATTTAAATATATTTAAGAGTATAAACATAGCACTATTTATTGGAAGCCAATGTTTCGACCCACGCCGCAGGTCATCGTTAGGGATTTGAAGTATAAGTATGGCAGTTCTGACTCTTTGTTTCTAATAAATAACTACTGACTAGTTGAGTATTTTATTTTACTTTATGAGATCGACTCGGACTATTTTCTTCTCCATGATAAATCCGCAGAGCTAGTGAGTAAGTAGTTAGGTTGAATTTCGTCTAGAATCGTAGCACCATCGTTGTGCATAAGAGGATAAGTCAGGCCTGGGTATGAAATAGATTTAATGCTTATATTATAACTTCATTTCAATCAAAATATTAAAATAATGACACTATCCTGCTTTCCTCAATAAAGTTAAATCTTTTAATACAAAATTCGACTTAACAACTTATTCACCGTGGCTCGAGATATATCAGGGAGAAGAAAATAGTCAGAACTCTCATATATGTGACTCTAATGAAGACCTGCAATGTTGGTCTATTCTTCTAATTAATAGTTCAAGAATAAGGTAAACCTAAAATTATTAATTTTTTTTCAATTCAATGAACTAGTTTCTTAAAATTGTTTGTAAGAGGTAAACAAACAATAAAGACGGGGGTTTTCCTGGAAGGCGAGACATGGAAAGCAGTGCGTAGCAAGAATGTAGCATCCCCCGCCCACGTCTTGGTACGGACCTTCTTGAACCTTCGAGTACAGAGCCCACTGACTCATTAGCCCGTTAGTACAGTCCGGTCCCCATTGTCGGGGCCATAACCCCGGAGTGGATCTTATTTACGAGGGAGCGGGCGGGGACCAGTTCTCTCCGGGAACCGACTGTACTCGCTTTGTATGTAAATCTGCGGCCAGTCTCGTCTATTTCTAGTGTCGGCCGTATCGGCAATGTACCTCGCGACCTCTCGAGGAAGCCTCTTCGGACCTGCTATAATTAGTTGGCTCCGGTACCGAAGAGAAACTGCTCCTGTCTGCGGCTCCGGCGCTGGTGACTTCTCATGGATATGGTCGTAGAAAACCGCATTAGAAATATAAGCAGCATTGTTTAAACACCTGTAAGTTAAACAACTCAGCAGGTCACAATCGTACGATTTAAAGAATGACTGAATGAAAAGTACAAATTAAGTCTGCTAATGACTTAGAAACTGCTTCTCAGAAAACATATAAACTAATTTAACTTTGATTATATTTTAAATTTAATATTCATTACTATGATTATTTGTGGGAGCGGAGTTGCTCAGTGGTAGAGCACTGAGTAGCCATGCTGGAAATCCTGGTTCAAATCCCGCTGCAGACAGTTACTTTTATATAGTCTGTTTGCGGCGGTATATGGATCAAATGGGTTCTAGGACCCTCCTGGGGCTCACCCAGCCTCAATAAAATATTTTAAAACCGTAGTCCATGAAACAGTACAGTCTCTACCATGTACTGAACCCCAGACTCGTTCATGGGTCGTTGTGGTTACAGGTTTTTTATTATTATTTGTATATAAAAGGTACTTGATTTAGCCTAAAGGAGAAAATTCAAACGCAAATGTCCTTGATTCCGTCCGTTTTATGTCATTCTTGCTTATCTTTTAGGGAGCTAATTCTCTGATTTGGTTAGATTCATAGACATTTTTAAATTATTTAATATCTCTAGGTTGCTACAAACAGCTTAAAACTAGTATTGATGGCCAAGAACTGGTCCGGCAACATCCAATCCTATAGATCTTATTGCCAACTAGTGGTGTTTTAACAGCTAATATGAGCACACAACATTTATAACGATTCTGACTTAGGAACAGAAATACAATCTAGAACGGAAAAACAGTTTAAAGAATAAGTGAGTTAATATTAATTAGCTCACCTGTTGTGTAATGTTTAGCATTAGAGCTTCCATGCCCAAGATAGTGGATTCGCAGCCCGTCATGTGGGATTTTAGATTTTTTAAAGGGAATAAAACATCCATAGTTAAGCTGTCGGTTCGAGGGACATAAAATGAGGCCCGAGAGCCTGTGTGGTTATAGGTACCCGTTAAAGAACCTTGGATAACACAAATTTGGACTCACACTGTATCCACACTGTAGCCATAGCAGTAGATAAGTGACATTAAACGAAAAAACAAAGAAACTAATATTAATCTTTTGTCGGTTCGTTGAATATGAATGTACATCAATATGAAGGTTTATTCACTTATATTACATTGGCTCACAACAGCTTAAATACCTTTGGAAAAATGGAAAAGGTAACAACATTTGGAAATGAGGGCATCTTGAAAACAAATGTTAACAACATGTCCCTTTAGAAAAAAAGAACTAGAAAAATTATGATACCGGATGTCATGTGATGGAAGTATAAGAATTAAAAAAAAAAATGCACACCACCTTTTGCCATTCCCTTCATTTTCTTACAATGATATAGAGTCATATAGGTTTTATGTCGGCTCTATTTATATTTTGGTGTATTTTTTTTTGGCAACTTGTAAATATGGGATGAATATATATTTATAGACAGAAGTAATGAATGCCTTTATTCTAGGAAGGTGGCAGATTCTAGTATTTATTTAAAATAAATATTTAAAAAAAGTATAGGAAATTTTTTTTAAATTTCTAAGGGTTCGAAAGTATTTCAAGCACTATTGAGAAGCTTAAATCTTAAAAATTAAACTACTGATGAAAGAATTCGAGTTTATTTCAGAATCAGTTTAGAGGAAAAAGACTCTGAATTCTGACGTTCTTTCTTCGATTACGAAGTTCGGATAAACAGCTTGTCAATCAGGACCAATCTGTTTAAAACCTACAGATATCGAAAGAATCCAAAAACACACAACGCGTTGGACTAACAAATTTAGAGAGTCGGTCAAGGATCTCGAGAACCTGGCAAGGAATCAAATTTGTCGACGAGCATTAGGACTTGACGTGACCCGCTAGTGAATCCATCAACCTCTTTATTGACCGAATTTCACTCCATAACTTTCAGCTTGTAATCACCTTGCAGTATTTCACGCGCACATATTGCTCTATTACGTATGAGTAATACTGAGTGAGGTCTGTGGAGTAATTTTTCGTATCTTTTATCTCAAAGAAGTAGCTGATTCTGTGCTTTAATTCTGTTTGTGTGTAAAAATTATAACTAAAAAAAAGTAAGAAAGTATGAACAAATAAAAAATATTATTATTATTATTGTCTGAACGGTATATTTAAGAGAACGCAAATGATCAAGTTTTGTGACTCACATAGAAAACACTAAATAAAATTTAAACTATTTAACTTATGTATTGCTAATGAGCTAGAACGATGGTTTAGCAAGTTTACAAAATGAACGATGATTATTTTTTTATTAGAATACCGTTTCTGAGACTAATTCTGCACAGAATTGTCAAGCTATAAAATTGATAGTATCTACTTTGAGATGTAAAACCTTGACGTTTTCAGAAAGACTTTAAAGAAAATGATGTTTGGCAAAATAATATTAATAAATCAAATACATTTTACCTCACCAAAAATATTTACAAAAACAAATCAACATCCATTAACGCTAAACTTAGGCATTACTCAACAGTAATTAACACAGAATCACTGTATACCACAGAACGTTTAATACTGAACAAAAAAATGTTGATACGTGATCTGGAAATCAACGGAAGAAATATATCAAGAAAAAAATGCAGACACAATAAGAAAACGATGATTTTTTTATGGACACCTACGAAATATGATTCCAAGCAAAATGGCCAAACTTTTTAAGTTACCTTTAAAAAATATACATACACATGGATCTAAGTCTGAAAAAGACATTTAAGAGCTCAAGGTATATCCGGATTGCAATAAAAGACGTTCTTCTCTCAAGACTTCAGAATCCTCAGGGCTTTCAAGAAATGCCAAGAATAAAAACGGTGCAATTTGGATATAGCAAATAAAGCAAAAATACCGGAGAAACTGAAGGAGATATCTGTCACAATAAATTATGCTCTACAATAGAGAGCGTGAAGTGGATTTATATTATCTGCTCAACTAGTATAAAACACTTCTCTCACAAATTTGTAAACTTTAACAAATGAACGTATTGTCTCCGTATAGATATTGTTTTGGATTCCTAAATATAACTTGGTTTTCAAGTATTGTATGTATTGAGCGTCAGGTGAAAACATACAAGTTTAAACCTCGCCTTTAACGTGGGTCTTACTCCTGTTTTATTCTGTGGTTGAATATAAATAAAGAATCAAATGATTAAAAATGAGCTTGTTCCGAATTGCTTGTGGTACGTCTTGGAGCAAGTTTGCTGCCTCTATTTAAGGAGGCTGGTGATGTGAGATGTGCTCCACTTTGTCTTTTCTTACATGATTTTTCTTTTGATGCCTGAATTGACGAAACTTAAGTGGGTAGTTTTTCCCGGTATCTGAAGACTCGAGACGGGACATGCTTTTTGGGATTTTTCCATTTACATTTTAATAAATAAACGGTCTGGAAAAACTTCCTTTAAGATGGTACATAATTATTATGTTATGATTAGCTACTATAAACACTCAGAAGGGAATCGACCCCCACAGGTCGCTCGAGGAGAACATCTGTTGGAGCCTGCCCGAGATCTGCATACCGAGGAAGTGCGGAGGCAACCGGCACAAGACCTCCGAGAGGCTGCGAAAAAAAAACGAGGCCGCCGAAAATAAAAGACGCCTGGGACAAGGGGGCGCCCGTTGAGCAGGTCAGCACCCAGCGTCCTCGTACCCGCAAGGACGGCGTCTTATCTTGGGCCTTCCATCTCCTCGGTGTATCGGAGGCTCCTGGGGGTCACGGCAGCTTTGCGAGGATATTCAGGAAGTGTTGACAGCTACGAAGGCTAGGTGATGTGGTCATTATCACGCTCCAGTCGTCAAGGATCAAAGGCCAAGTACCTGCTGAATAATACTTCAAAGAAGCATTATTTACTTATTTTTTTTCTTAAAATCCTCACCAGACAAGACTAGAGTTGGATATATTTTTGGATCAGACATGTAAATGTAATTTATAATTAGCGAATAAATCTATATTTTTAATGTTTTTTTGTCCATTTAACGCCACTTTATTCTACTATAGTATATCGGACGATGCAATAGTGGGAGTCCTAATTTTTGCATATCCAGGTATAATTATGATAAGGATCTCTAACAAGTATCTGATCCCGTACACGCTACAGACTCCTATTTTACGTCCCCTCAGAAACACGGGATAACTAAGGATTTATTACTCCCTGAAAAAATCCCATGACCATTTTGGGCATAGTGGGTTGTTATGCTAACTATTACACCACAGGTGACCCTTCGTATTTTTATATTTGTTACAAAATAAATCTGTTGTAACTAACTTATGGCAGTTTTAATGTGAAAATTTCTGATTTTTCTTTTTATTGTGAATACCTTAAATCAATAATAACAAACATAAATATTCGATTCCAACAGCACTAAAACTCTCTGTGTAAATGGTTCCTTTTCTGAACCTCAAAAATTCCTTTCAATGACATATCTTATAGCATACGACAACTTATGAAGAAGAAATCGAACGTTTGTAATCATTTTTAACTACTTAATTATAATAATGAAGCAATTAGGAATTCAACATCATCATAATCCTCCCCTCTCTACCGCTGAGTGGTATTAGTATCTTGATTATAGAACCAGGTCTAAGTTATAATTAGAAAGTATAATAATAAATTGTTCAAATATTCTGGAACTTATATTCAGAACTACTTATGATATAGCAAGATAGGATTTATAGTCTTAATGCAAAAAGAAAAAATATATAATAAGGAGAAATATGACATAGCTATGTACCTTTAAAGAGAAACATTCTTCCAATAATAATACATGTAGATTAAACATGACTAATTTTTTGTTTCCAAAATTCTTATAAAAAAAATAGTTCTTTACCCATGAGACATATACTTGTCTGTACCTTTAAAGAGAAACATTCTTCCAATAATAATACATGTAGATTAAACATGACTAATTTTTTGTTTCCAAAATTCTTATTAAAAAAATAGTTCTTTACCGATGAGACATATACCCGAACATGAGTAAAGAGAATGAAATCATAAGTCAAAAACTATAAATCATCTATTAACAAGAGTAAATTATAAAGAGGAGACTGGAATCACAGAAAATGACAAAAAAAAAACAACGGATTTGATGGTGGAAGAGCATTGGAGGAACAGATGACTGAAATAATCCCACGAGAAGAAAGATAAAATAAGATCTGAAAACAGCTGCTGATCGGTGGGTCGGTTGATTTGATTGGAGGCCGAAGATATTGATGAGTAATACGTATCAATATTAGTAAAACCTGGGGTGGTGTAGTTGTAGAGGGCTGAAACGCTATGCTGGTGGTTCCGGGTTCGAATCCGGATATAAATTATTTAAGTTGTTAAAGGACCCTAAAGGATGGACCCTTTGCGGTCTACGGATTTTCCTGTGGTTCAATCACCATCTAAAGTGAATACCCTATATTGGAGGGGAAAAAACTTACTGTTACGATTGATCTCAGACTAATCACCTCTCAGAACAAACAATTAGCTTAGAAACAGTACAGTCTGTAACATGTACCCACTTTCATGGGTCGAAGTGGAATAGGATTTAATGAAAGTAAGTCCATGGATTTTATTTTATTATAATTTCTAAATATTTTTATTCTGAAGACAAAAGATTAAGATAAATTAAGGTGAGAAGAGAAAAATAATATAATGACGCAAGTCAACATCCTCCTAATTAAAGTAATGCTCAATGAACATTCTTCCCCTTGTATAAATCGCAAATTCCGAGAACACGGGGATATGGGATCGGTGAAGAGAAAGGATTTGTCTGACCGAGGTACGTGACAGGATAGCTCAAGTGGCAGAGTACCACGACGAATGAGTGGGAGGCCCGGGTTCGAATCCCGGTCCTGGACAAATCTTTTCTCTTTAAAATAAAAATATTGAAGTCCATGGATGTTTCTTCTGTATCAAGGAAATATCCACGAGTCTTCCGTTCAACATCAGCTATGATCTGTACCTAAAAAAACAAAAACATGAATGCTTTATATTTTATATGAATCGCTAAATTCAGAATAGCAACTTGTCCAACTTTTGGAAGATTATTAAATAGCCAGGGGGTGAAGTCAATAAATGACATTGACTTATTTTAAAAGATTTTGACTTATTAAAGTTAGAATTATTTTATTTGTGCCTAATGTTTAGGCCATCTTTTCATAAGAGGGATGATAAGTCCAACTGAGTTTTTTGTTTTTTTAAACTTTTAACTTTTATCAGAGACAAAAGGCATCGCTCACAACAGAAAGGGTAGTCTTGGCAACGCCTTCAATATTCTGTTTACTGCAGATAAGGAATCAATCCCAGGAGAAGATACATTTTTTTTTCTTTTTTGTTAATTAAAAAAAATTGAGTAGTAGTCTTTCGGCAGTTAGAGATTCATTTTATTAACGAAAAGATTAAATGTTTATAGTTTATTTTTTATTTCCTATCCATTGTTCTTGAATTCCTCCACAAACCATGTATGTTTTACGCAATTACGAGCATTTATAATTCGGGTAAATTGGATTATAAAAAGAATAAAAAATAAAATGAATTAATTGTTAGTAAAAAATTATTCTTAAAAATGGAAAATAAGTAATTAAGACGTATCTTCTGTAACTAACAATCTGAAAAAGGGCTGCTGACGGTTATAGGGCGGGAACAGCGGCGGCATTCGGAACCAGATCCTGTGGGGCCTAGCAGAAGTTCTTAATCCTCTCAATAGAGCGTACCACTTTCTTACTAGGGGCTCGAAACCCGCCAAACCTTCGTATTTCAAAATCATTATATTGTTAAATCAATTACTAGCGTATTAGTTTTTCACCTATCTGTAGCTTAGTTCGACTTATAGTTTATATTTAAAAAAAAAATTAATTACTCATGTGATGGTGGGATAAGAAATATATTAAGTACTCAAATTTTCTATATAAACTAAATAGTAAAGAAATCATATTTATTCTTGTATGAATAAATGTATTCTTATTGTATCTTATATACTTCTATATTAAAAAAAAAAAACGGGCCTGGGGCTCAGCTCATAGTAGATGATATACTGTTTCATGGACAACGGTTATGAACGGAGATTTGTCCTCGATCACGCTCAACCGCCAGATTTGTCCCAGATCGCCTATGATCCATCTCCGGTAGCTAACTAAATAAAGTTCTTGCCATCAGCGAGATTTTAACCAGGATTTTCGACATGGCAACTCATTGCTCTGCTACCACTGAGCCACTCCTCTACAAAACTTTAAAAACAAATAAATAAACTTTAAAAATATTTAAATAATATTATTTTTTATAGCTGCAAATGGCTTAATGCATCATAGTTTATAATAATAAATTTCAAAAAAAAAAAAGTACATAAGAAGAATACTGTTCAAGTAATCTATGTATCTCTACACATAGGAGCTGTTATTTTTGAAAGTCGAGATATCTAAGGGTTCGAATGAATGAAAGACTCATTTAATTTATTATAACCCTTGAGCAATATAACCATATACATGTAAGTATTGAACACGTATTTGGTTGATTGGTGTGGCATTATCAATTCATCTACAAACTGGCACGATTATGAGACCAATACAGTTTCGAAACGTCGCAAAAAGGAAGTTAAACTAATAGACTGAATCTTGATAAAAAAAAAAGCAAAAATTATTTATAGCAGTCAATAAAAGTAGATAATGATATATATTCTACTGTATTTTGTGTTATTATTTTCTTATTACTAGAATTTTATTTTCTGGAGAAAATACCATTCTTTTCCTCTATTTTTAAATTCTTAATATTTTGAGTTGCTTTAAAACATAAAATAAGATTAATTAATACAAATAAATAAAATTAAAGGCACTTAAGAATCTGTTTTGAAAATTCGGAGTATTTTAATGAGAATATTAGATGCAAAATAATTTTATTGTGAAATATATGATAAAAATTGTGCATTGGTAAACTGAACTTGATCCAAATGTTCAAAATCATTGTCGGGAAAATGGAAAATTTATTAAAAATAGTAAACCAAATTGAATCTTCCGATTTTTACAAAACGTCACTGAACATTTCAGTTAAAATGAAATTCCATTTACATTAAACCTTATTTTTTTTAGGTAGATTTACATAACGAAAAATAAATATTCATTATTAATTTTAAATTTTTAGCATAAATTCACGTCTTCACATGATTTATAAATCGTTGAAATCTGTTAGAAATAATACTGTTAATAAAATAAAAGCTACAGTTGGGTTTAGGAGTTTCTACTCCATTACTCTTGTGGTATCAAATTAAAGGACGATCTATTAAATATGTCAATTAAATAACTGATTAAGATTTCGATAAATCATTTTCCGATACATTCAACTGATTAAATATATAACCTTCCATGTATATCGATCGAAGGCTAATAGAATATTAATGTAGTTGGAGTAAAAAACGAGATATAGGTTTTTAATTATATTTAATATTAATATTTAACTTATAAAATTAATTAAATTTTATTCACTAATGATAATTGAGATTTAACTTTTATTCAAACATAAATTTTCAAATAATATAATGAAGAATAACATAATTTGCATATTGCTTTTTTTATACATTTTTTCTTTCATTGTAAATTATGATTCTGCACCGATACATTTAAATTTGTACGATTGTATTAAATTTGGGACTGGTCAATTTGGTACAGCATGTAATTTTGTGAATTGTAGCAAATTATACAATAAATAAATAATTTGCATATTAAAAAGATTAATTATTTTGTGATTAAAAGATAATTTTAAAATATAACTATGGAAACAATAAGAAAAAAATCAAAGAATATTTTCGAATCAGTAATGACTATTCACACTAGTAAAATTTTAATCGATTTAACAAAAAATCGAAACCGAGATCAAATGGAAATTTAATTACAAAAAAAATAAATATATGTACATCGAAATCATATAATAATTTAATTATTTTTTTATGTAATTATTTACAAGAAAAAACTTATATAACTTTTAAGATTTTTTTAATAAGCTATACATATAACATATATATATTTTTTTTTAGAAATTAAGTTATAATTCACCATAGAAGATCAATTCTTATTATACTTATAATTCTAAAAAGTGTTAACGTTAACAAACTTACATTAACGAAGCAGAATTTTAAACAAAAAATTATATTGAGAACAACATGAGAACAGTTACAAATATTTTTGATCAATTCTAAATATTATTGACGCAAGTATATCTTATTCTATGAGTTACATTTCCAAAACAAATCAATACTGGTGAATTTATTGAAAATTTTTTATGACGAAATAGCTTGTAATAAAGAAAAGGTATTGATAGTCGAAGAGATTCATACAACTTATAAAATATTATTGGGATTTATAATTCTTATAGTTAATTTCAAGCGGATGTATATATGCCATACCAAAAATGACTACCAAATATTATAAATAGTTTTGTTATGACAAAAATTTAAGGACAGTTCTTATACTATAATTATGCAAAAAAATATATATATAAAGAAGAGACAAAATAAATCTAAAAATCATGCCTTGTATATCTTTTAGAAATAAATAAATACATTTTTCTTATATATTTGTGTTTAAAAATCACCGACATTTCGTATTAAAAAAATGCACTTTGTACCTGGCTTACAGTACAGTCTCTACCATATACTGAACCCCAGACCCGTTCACGGCTTGTAGTGGTATAGGAAAAAAAATACCTGGCTTAAGAATATTCATAACTTATATAACCAACATTTAAAAAAAATATTATAATTTGTTTATTATTTTGTATTTATAAAAAGGATTGTCCTTAAGTAGTTTAGTAGAAAAAATGCCAATTATTTTTCTAATATTTGGTTTAGTTAATGTAAATTTTTCGTGTTTGATGGATTATTAATTTATTTACTTACAACCGTAGCTTAAAATTACTAATCATTAAAATTAGTGAAGAATTGTTCATATGCATTTTTTTTTTTTTTTTTCAAATTTTCAAATAATTTTCAGACTTGAAGACGAAGAATGTAATAGAAAAAGTTCTATTAATCACAGCTGCGAATAAATATTAAAAATACTAATAATAAATTGTTTTAAACATTTTTTTAAATTTCTCCTTCAAGATGTATTTTGGTTCATTTAGGATTTCTAAATTTAAATTATAGGGTATGGATTGATTTGAATACTATGCATTTCTAAAGTGAATGGGTCAGATGAGCAATTTATTGCATAAGCCTCTCATACATTTCTGTTTAATTTGATTGTTAATAGAATATAAACCATTTAATACATACGGATTGAATAATCCCAACTATTAATGATTAACTACACTTAGTACTTAGTTATCGATATTAATATCAGGTATAACGTTTTTACCTTCGAAAAATAAAGTTAACTATGTTTTACGGAAAGTAATTTTTTAATGGATCTTACATACAATAAAAAATATAATTAAACTTTTCACAAGTAAACTCTGTACTATGTGTCAATTAATATGAATCTTGATTATTATTATATGGTTTTTAAGGAAATAATATTTCAATGTACACTTATTTTTAAAAAATATATGAGTAATTTATTCAGAAATAATGAATTTATACTTTTTGAATAAGTATCCAAATTTGACTCATAGCTTGTGACATGTAGTAATTGGTGAGAATTTCACTAAATAAAACACTATTGTTAAACAAATATAAGACTATAAAATCTGAAACTGGATAATAACTATTTAAAAGACAAAAATTATATAAAGTACACTTTGTGAATTAAATAACTGAAAATGAAATTATTCTTCGCAGTACTATTGAAATTTTCTGGGTTTTCATGCAGAAAATATTTACTAAACAAAGACTTTTAGCTATATTTCTGTTTATAAAATATCAAAAAAAATAAATTAGTAATCAAACAAGGAAAAATAAAAATACGAATATAATTTTAGGAGAACAAACAATGTAATCACTACCTACACATAAACATAAATATTACTAAGGTATACAGTTAGAATTAGTAACTAAATTTTATTATTCTAAATTGTTAGAAAACGTAAGCTCAAATAAAATTAAACAGAATTAAAAAATAATATCGCTAAATATACTAGAATAATTTAAGACCTATAAAAACTAATCCAATTATTTCGATTATAATTTTTATATTATACCGTATAATGTTATAAATTGTTAACTAATTAAAAAAATTAAAATAATTCATAACTTACACAACATAGAACTAGCAACTATGAAAACAACAAATAATGACTACGAATTTAATAATCCCAATAAATTTTGTAGTATCTAATTATTTAGATTATTTAGGTAATTTATGACCTGTTTCTACTAAGTGCAGTGTAACTTATTCAATGCGTTTTTTAAAAATCACTTTCTAATCGCCTCAGTCGCATTAACCCTCCCCCCCCCCAAACCCCAGAATAGAGTTTATCATTATCATAAGGTTTTATTTCGCAAAACATTGGTATTGTTTATACTATAATTATTCATATTACTGCATAATGGTAATAAATTAAGATATACTACTAATTAAACAATTAAGCTATTTTAATCCTACTAAATTAGGAATAAGTGAATTTTAAGTCACACCGAAAAATTAGAACAATTATCATGCGGTATGATTTAATAAATTGAATTATCATTTCGTGATTCAGTATCTCTCTATTATCATACTAACTAAATAATCACTATAAACGCTTGAGGCTTACTTTAATTTTCTTTTAAATATTTTATATAAGAAATAAATTAGATAATTAATTTTTAAAGTTAAAATTTAAATTATTGCTTTAAACATTAATCTTTCTAATTTTATTGGTGCTTGATAGCAAAATCTAAATAATTTGTGAGATAATAAGATAAATGGAATTTTATTAGGCACAAATTCAAATAAAAAAACAAAAAAAAAACACAAATCCGTTACCAAAAGGAATATTGTAACTAAATAATTTATATACTAAAAAGTTAAATACATTTAAATTAAGTATTGTAATCATTTGGGATTAATTTTGTACTACCATTTTATTAATGCTTATGTTTTACAAAAAAAATATTTTATTAATCCAATAAATTCAAATGAGAAATAGTAAAAAATTTAATTTAATTTTAAATTAGTTAAAAATTTAATTTTTAATAAGTTTTTAACTTTGATAGTCATAACACCGAAGAAAATAAAAATTTCAGGCATTTAAAAAAAAAAAATTATAATCTTCTTTTCTATAATTTCAATCTAGTTAACGATAGATATTTAAATAATTTAATAAATATAAGTTCATCTGATAACATGATATTATTTTTTCATCGCTAAATGAGACGGAAGCGTTAGGAGGATGTATAGACTAATCTAGAAAACATCTAAGTAAACACAGCTCACAACAATTACACGCAACACCCACCCACACATACACACACACACACATACCCAAGCAAGCACACACACTCACACACAGCTGTTTATAAAGAGGGTGGAAGGCGAAGGGGAATAAAAACGTGCCCCTTGAAGGAAGCAAAGAAGGGAGATGAGGGGGGGAGGTGTCCAATAGAAAGAGAGAGAATTTTTCCCAACACCTCTGATAAGAGGAGTGGGGGAAGGCCGAGCGAGGGTGGGGGTAGCGTCTCAGCCAATGGGGAGCGGCCACTTGAGGAGACCGTCTGAAGGTATTGATTCCCCCACCCCACCATCTCCGGGTCCGAGGTCCGTCTTAGAACCTTCTTAGCTCTGGTCTGTGAGTGTCCGGCTTCAAGCCGAATGTTGTACATTATTTTCGACGCATTTTCAGCTGTCTTAGTTTCATTAACTGAACAAATAAAAAAATAAAAATCTATATTAAATAAACTATGGAGTACTACCAGTTGGTAGTTTCACTACTGGCCTTTTTCTCATGCCATTTTATATCTTTCATACTATTGATTTGATGTATTATTATTATTAATCAGTCGTAAATTTCAATAAATAAATAACATTAAAAAGAGACAATCGGACGTTTACGGTTAATCAAAAAATTTTCAGATATGTTATAATTCTGTATTACATATTAGAAAAATTATTTATAAGTTTAGTAGTGAATAACCACCTTAATAGCATATGTTGAAAGATCCACCACTAAAAGAGAAAGGTTGAAAATAATATTGGCTGAACAAAAAACCCTGTGGCTGATTTGTAATACATTAGTATTTAGTCTTACAAATCACAAAATGTGAGTTCTTTCATGCCCAGTATTTAGAAAGCGTTTTTCCCGCCAATTAAATAAACTCTCTTGTTTGATTGGCCATGGTCTTTATAACAGTACTTAACCCAGAAGCCGAGTACTGAATCCATCATGTATTTAGCACTATAGTAGTAACCAAATTTATGTATTTACATTTATTATTTATTAATACTTAAGATACTTAACTATAATGTGTGTAGTTAATAAATATATTAATATCTTGGAGAGTTAGGACAAAAATTTAATAAAAGTAACTGTTCTGTAGGTAATTAACTCTTATTTTTATTGTAGACATATATTTATTTAAGCAATTAAAGATTAAATATTATAAAAAAGAGAACATTTATAATGTATTATTTTTTCTTACAAAAAACAAATTAATTAGTTATGAAATTTTATATCAAAAGCTAAATAATTTGTAAAAGGAGAAGTCCAGGACAATTTTATTCAGATGTATTGTATAATTATAGTTATAATAATGAATAATTAGGGAGAAGACTTGAGATGACTACCCTAAAAAAAAAAATAGGTCTAATATAAGTTTTTAAATGGCAATATTCATAACATAGAAATGATTAAATAAACCATACATCCAGTGATAATTTTAAACATATTCTATAAATATTAGGGAAATAACAGTAATAAACTTATAAATCGTAAGGTGTTATATCGTGCAAATTGATACAAAAACTTAATTAATTTTCGGTAATTGAACAATAACCGCAAATTTGATTAAACGTAAATAATGGAGGAATAATCTGGATTATTAACCATGTTATGAAAATCGCTTAACTGAGGACATATTTTTATAAATAAATTTCATTGGTCGATATAATGATATGATTCTCTGAAAAAAAAATATCTTAGTGGGAAATAAGAATATTTAATGAAAACGAATTAATTGAAGGGTTATAACTAAGATGTAAGATAAACAAAATTAATTCAATAAAGAAAAGTTATCAACAGATGTCGGTTATAAATACAAATGAACAGTAAATTTATGATTTACAAGACAAGTGAAAATTGCAGGTAATTTAAAAAATAATTAATAATATTTAAAAAAGTATCCACTAAAAATTAGGCCAACTTAATATATATATGCTTTTAAAATCCTGAAAAACTGGGTGATGACCCCATTTGAAAGAATGTTTAATATACTAAAACTTTTACCATCGCCAGAAAAAAAACTTAAATTGATTATTTATCATTAGTGATTACTATCCATATAGTACGTAAACGTATGGTGTATATGTGTATACATTTCAATTGTCAATATTATTGTTATATGTCTCTGAGACGGTCGATATAATCTATTAATTTAATATTAACGCAATAATACGAGCTTCTAAATGCGAGATCATTTCATTTAATTAAATTAGCCACAATTATTTCCTAATGTTTAATTTCCGAAAGTTTAAAGTCAACCCACAAACGTCAGGCCAAGAAACAACTAACAGCCATAAAGCCATAAGAATATTTTATTCTAGCGTTTTGCTAATTGCACCCAATCAAAATAATGTATAATTTAAATCACTTAAACATAAATTTATTATATTTATAAATTAAATAAATATAAAATATTTAATTATATTTATAATTTTAAAAATAGACTGTGATTTTCTGAATTTTCAATATATTTTTTTCCGAATTAGCACATATTTATAAAATAAAAATTAGAATGTTATAAATTATTATATTATTACAACAGAGCATGAGAAACGAGGGATGCTTATTTTATTGCATTCAGAGGGAATATATAATTTTTATAAAATAAAGATTTATTTATTTTTTAAAGTGGAAAAAATACATTTTCGAACAATTGTTTTACAAACAAACTACCGAAAATAAAACATTTTTTGGAATTTTTATTTTTCTTCTGGGTAAAATAGAGTGAAATGTTTTTTAACAAGAGGCATTATTTAATTTATTTAATAAGACATATTTAATTAATGTAAAATTATATATTGAGAGTAAAGTGTACATTCTTTTCTGTTTTACTGCTTTAATTGTTATTGTTGTTATTATTTTATATCCATGACCTTTGAAATGTCCACCAATACATTGTGAGTGATTACGGGGTTCTAATTTATTTTTTTTTTAGATATAAAATCAAATGAAGTCGATATGATAGTTTTTCCAAATATAATAACTTCTAATTCATTTAACCATTAGCAAACTAGTAATGACATATTTCTTATATGACTTCCCAATCCCAATGATAACCAAAAGATCTAGAAAAATCGTAAGGATTTAAATTTGTATTATTTCATTTTATAGCTCATGTAATTGAATACAAAATGCTTGTTTTTTTTGTTGCTTTTTTATAAATCTTACAGTAATACTAAATATTAATGTGAAAATAACTATTGAAGGTAGGTACTTCTTCAACATACTCTCCAAATTTTATACCATTGAGATTTTTAGGAGCAATTGATATTTCCGTATAGACAATTTTAAAATGTAGTTATTTTCCTGAACATCATAATTTAAAAAAAAAGTCATGCCGATTTTTCACGTTGAATAAAACTATTAGGACAAATTAATAACAAATTTGTAATCGGTCGAATGAATATTGTCGAATTCTTCAGAATCGTCTTCAAACGCACCAAGATCAGGTAAAATTAAATATAATATTTTGTATTGTCACATGATTTATATTTAAACTTTGGACTAGTCTAATTAACTTTTTGATACTGAACTAATAGCATAAATGACTATAGTGGGATTTCAGGTTCATCATAAAAGTTATTATTCTATAAACTTTGTGTTCAAAATTCATTTAAATTTTCGGATGTTAGAAATATTGTTTTAAATACATCTATATAAATGTGTGCTATTAAAAAGTATTTGTCAGAAAGAAATGGTGATTTTAAATTGAAAAAAAAAGCATTTAGTCCCTCAATTACTGGGAAAAAACTAATCAGTGAACATGTGTCCCATTGAGGCATACATGCTTATCACAATGTTTGTTCTGATGATATTATACATTTTGATGTATCATATCATCAGAACATACATCAAAAGAAAAATGAAAAAGGACAAAACGCTGCATATTTCACATCAACATTCCAAATGGACTAATCAAATAGAGACAACAACCTTGCTCCAAGATCTTCAGCAAACCTCCAACTTCTGTCTTGATGATGCCTTAATAGGAGAAACGTTGACTGGTCAGTTTTCCCAGTATTATAAGGACTTAGAGTTTTGCTTTAGATTTTTTCTTCACATTCTAATAAAACAAATAATTATTTCAAGATCACGTGTTGTTCCTGATTTCTTCAGCCATTTGTTGAAAAAACTGAACGTAAAGAAAAACAGAAAACAAAGTTGAAATAAACTGGAAAAAAATATTTTTCATTTATTCAATAGATTTTGTAACTATTCATCATTAATGATTACTAATTTATCTTTTCAAAAAATTTTTTTTTTTAAATTCAACGACCCAAATATTTTCTGTTCGTTAAATAACACTGTTCATCCAAAGGCAACCACGTGTTTTCTAATTGTTGATAGGTGCAATAGTTAACAAATCACGTTTTCCAAGATTTCGGAACGGCGATTGTGCTTTAAAGTTAACATTGGTATAAAAATTCTAAAATTCCTTATATCTGTGAAGTAATAAATATTCAACCAACCATATTATATGGTAGTCTTAACGCATCTACCTCAAAGTCAGAAAATATATTTCTTTAATAAAATCATCATTATTCGAAAATACTTTTTGCATTTTACACATTATCCTGTTTAGCATCTACAAGGGAGTAAAAACCAACACAAAAAGTCTCACAATTTTTTGATTATTTCAAAAATAACTTTATTTAAATTTCCTCCAATTTAATAGATCCATTAAACCTAACGAAATAATTTTTTAAAAATTCTCTAGCTAACTTAATATCCCGGTAATGTTTGAGTCAATTATTGATACTAATCCATATTATGAAGGATTCTGTTAACGTCAAGTGAAATTCATAAATTAAAATTATCAAGTTTTATCTGTGACCTTAGGCAGAGTGGTGAAGACAATTTTAATTACTATTGCCTTAATAACTGTTTTTTCAATGCCAGAAAATTTATCGTCCTTTTTGATGTTTTATTTATTATTTATTTGACCTTTTGTTTTTTAATTAATGGGATTTTGCCCATAAGTTTGGTTAATACGTGCATATTATTAACAAAATAGGTGATGTTAGGAATGGTGTGCTACTCACTTGAGGATGAGCCGTAGGTGTCTGTCCATCCCAGGCCCCCACTTACACCTGGGGTGGGGACAACTGCCTCTCTTATGTTCCTGCAACTTAGCAACTCTCTCCACGGTTAGTAATGGCGTTTCTACTTCATTTCTGTTTTTTTTAATTCATTTTAAAATGTTATATAATAATAATACTAATAATAACAGACTTAAACAAGTTAAAACTTCATACAAACATATCAAGATTCCTCAAGAGACAGGATTCAAGTATTCACTGAATAAATTAAAAGATATGATAACACGAAAAAATTGTTTTAATTGAAATTTAATTAAATAATAAAAATAATAAATATATTTTTTTTAATTTTATTTATATAACTTCATTAGGAACACCGAAATCTATAAACATCAACCGCAGAAGTTTAATCCTAAATTTCTTTCAGACAAACTATCCTTTAAAACTATACCGCTTTACATATACATTATTATTTTATTTATATATATTATATATGATTTAATCATCTACTTATATTTTTTATACTTATATATTTACAGAAAAATATCTTTTTCATGCCTCCAAATTAACCAGTAAATTACATTCGATTATACCTTTGTCAAGAACATTAAAACAAATAAAATGCACCTATTAAGTAACTAACGATTAATTGATGTATTTAAGTAGACTTTTTTTTAACATATTTATTAATCTCGAATAGATGAATAATGTATTGGGTGAATTTAATAGGGAATGAAAGATATTTGATTTTTATAATACTTACGGAAACTATAAATCATATATTTTAGCTTTTAACAAAACAGAAGCTTAACCCTAAATTTTAAACTTTTAAAAACTGTACTGTATTACTCCTATGTTTTTCGTGAAAATACCCTTTTTTGCCTGATGATTATCCTGTACATTCCAATATACCTATTTCGAAAAATCTCAAGTAATTATAACATATCTATTCAGTAATTAACATCAGCATTGAAGCAGATATTATGCTTTATTTTGAAAAAGACTTTTTAATATATTTTATAATGGGATATATTTATATATTTCCTGTAAATAATATTTTTTCAAGGCTCCAAACTAACCTGTACATTACATTTGATTATAAATTTGTCAAAAACTTCTAAAAAAATCTAAATCTAAAAAATCAACTTTCTTTTTTTTCCTTTTAATTTCGTCCAATAAAATTTTTATAAATTTTATAATCACCTTATTAAGAACGACGAAATTTATTCATTTCAGCCGCAAACAAAAAAGGAGCTTAAAAAAAAAATACAATCATAAAAATTATAGTCTATATTCTGAATATTATAATATTCCTGAACAAAGCCTTTTTCATTCCAAAAAACTATCCTGTACGTTCCATCATTAATACAGTTTTTATGTCTCAAATTTATTGGAAACAATCAAGTATTTATAACCTAAATTGAAAACGTATTTTTTAAATATTTTTATGATATCCAGTAAACAAGAAAAAATTAATGAGAAAAGATCTGATGCTTTCCTCCATTTATACAGAAAATTTGTTAAATTAATTAATTCCATTCTATTACAAATATGTCAATTTTAACAAAATGTATTTAGTCTTTTGAAATGGTTATTTTTTTAAATACATTGATTAAATGTCATATTTGAACTGAGATGGGAAAAAAGTTTACATTATTTTATTACCTCGAATAGTCAGTAATTAATAAGGAGGCAAAGAACCGGTACTTGCATTTTTCGAAAACGGTCTGTAAATAAATTGAGTGAAACTCTTATGGATTTCAGTTTGGCATCAGCCATAGCGTGTTTTTATAGTTCTTTTTAATTATTAATTTTTTTTTTGCAAAATATCCGAAAATTCCTAGTTGATTCTGCCAGTAGTCAGGTGGTCGTGGATTACAGTTTCTTCAGATATGAAAAATCATTAATCCTAAAGATCCTGGTCAGGATAATGAGACAAACTTACATAATAATTTGATTGCTATCGGTCCTTGAGTGTACAAAGTGTACAAAGTTTAAATTTAATTCGATATTTCGAAGTGAGCCAAAATCGAGTTCAAATATTCCGTTACATACAAGCGAAGCTATTAAAAGTGTGTGAAAAAATATGATAAATTACTCGTATTTTTTAAATTTTTA
The DNA here is from genome assembly GCA_964056705.1 of Troilus luridus. Classification (NCBI taxonomy): domain Eukaryota; kingdom Metazoa; phylum Arthropoda; class Insecta; order Hemiptera; family Pentatomidae; genus Troilus; species Troilus luridus. The sequence goes on along the minus strand of OZ057416.1, from coordinate 55,280,528 downwards.
ACATGAATTTAATATTATCCAAATTACCTACTTGGAATAATCTTAGAGCGAGAGCTCGGAATTGAGGAGCTGGTCCTTAATTTATACCTCCTCATTAGTATGTGGCATTGATACGGGTGTACCTCAGGGGTCAATATTACTCCTCAGATGCACAATATATATTGCTCAGGCATGGCTATGGTTGGTACAAGCTATGCTACTGCTTCGGCCTACTAAGACAGGGACATCTGCAAGACCCGGAGGGGTGCAGATGGTTAAGGTTGGCATTATCCAACTATTTACTTATATTGAACTATTTATGAACAATAAAGAAGTAAAATATAATACTTCTCCGTCTGTTATCGCTTCAAACCAAACACATTGTTCTTTTGAAGGAGCGATATCAGAAAATGTGTCATTATCAAATCTAATCGGAATCGTTAACAAAACATGCAAAACCAAAAGATATAAATTGCTTTTTATTAAATTAAATTATTTTTAAAGGTATTAAAAAGGCAATTATTGTCCTAAACCTAATGTCACTGACATAATTTATGTAAATTTTTTATAGCTATACTACATATGTGAAATATCAAAAAATGTAACAATAGCATTTAATATTAAAAAAACATTTGATAATGATTCAGTTTTTATATAAAATTCTAAATTAAAACTTTATCAATAGTAATACAATTGAGATATCCAAATTGCATTTTTTTAAATTAGATAATTATTTTTAAAGTAAGTAACAGAGCTCTGTTACAAAGGTTGTATTTATTTGGTTACAAACACTTAATCTACAGCAGGAGTAGAAGTATCAATTCTAAATTAAAAATAAAAAAAACATTTTTAACACTAATTTTATTCCCATGTAAGTATGTAATGTTTTTTTAGCACAGATATATTATATTATTCCTTTATGAGTTATTTTATATTAAATTAACATATTTAATATTGAATGCATATTATACTTACATAAATTAATGGCATATAGAGTGTAAATCAAACATAAATTAAAATATTTATGGTTTGAATCGTAAATAATTATGCAAAAGCATAATATATAAGCACCCAAGTTGATGGGGTAGTAATAAAAAAAATATATAATATAAAAAAATACTAAACCAGAATTACATTTTTTTACTATTCATAGTTACCAGTATATATAATCATTACGTACTTGTTTATAGTTCGAATAATATAAACAAAAAAGGTATTAATAATGTCTATGAATCATTTCTTGTTAATCTATTTCAGTTCTTTAAAGACAGCTAAGTTTAATTTTAACTTGTTTAAGCCTTATCACCACAAAAAAATAATTTGGTTAAGAAAAAAAATAAACTCATTGAAGTACAAACGCCCTAAGATTTTAAAATATTACTCAATTGAGTAGTTCCTTGATATTATAGTTACCATATTGCAAAGGAATGAAGAAGGAGTTTTCAACCAAAATTCACTACATAAATTTCTCAAAACAAAGTTCTAAACGATTTAAAACTTAAAAAAAAACCTCCATACAATGGTTATTAAGTTTATTTTAAGTCCCTATCAAAAATATTTTACAAGTAGTTTTAAATATAAAAATGCTTTATCTCCATTAGAGGCTTTCATAAAAAATTTTTCATGACTTCTCCTGAAATGGTTTATGTTAGTTTTTTGATAGAAAACTCCTCAAGTGTTATTATTATATAAAAATACTATATTTCTAGATAAAATACTAGTTACGCAGATATCTAATCCATTGCTTGATAGTTTGGATCCAGTGGTCCTCCAGTTTGGGGGAACACCTTCACTGACGAAACACAATACACTAGTATATCAGTCATATTTGTTACACCAAGGTTGTTTTTATGTGATACAAATTATAAAACAAAAAGAAGAAAACATTTTCTTCCTTTCTTAAAATAACAGAACAAAACATTTATACTGACAACCAAAAATATATATTTAACAATGAAAATCGATGAAATAATTAATTTTTATAACTTTTGTAAATGTTGCCTTAATTAAATAATTAATCATCATATTTTTGTATTTTGTTAGGTTTACACAGATTTTATAATTTTTACTTATAATGTAAGGTATAAACTGCTTCTCTTCATATTGTAAAGAATCATGCAAATCTTAAATAATATTATTTTATCATAACTATTACGTGAATATTTCATAGTACTTAATGTAAATGTGCCAGGTTATTTTCAAATATAATCTTAATTAGGATTTTGAAACTGATAATAATGATGTAATAGTAATATGTTATACATTAAATAAATATATTGCCAATATTTATCATTATTTTTAATATCCTAATTAAAAAACAACACTTTCTACGATTATAGTTCTTCGGCTGGTTTAAATTCATAATGATGCAAAAAAAATAATATAATTTTATAACTTACCTTGTGAAATTGTCCTTGGTATCATTAATATACCTGAAAGAAGATCAATTAATTAAAATAAAAATAAAAAAAATACATAGAAATGTTTAATTACAAAAATATTAATGGATACAAACTAAAGAACTTGCATAAATCAAACATTTTATAGCTTACCATTTTTAAACTAACTGTTGAGCAAAGATTGAGATCAGGCTCAATCAATTATCTGTTGTTTTTTCCTTTACCCAAAAAACAGCACTCTCTGTGTAGATCCTGAGTGAGCCTTAGGAAGGACTCCAGACCGTACACGGTCGATTCGCGCTGTTAACTGAATAAATAATTTATCTGTCACAGCTGGTTTCGAAATCGTGATCAGTAGTACTGCATTCTTAGCTATTTTGATGATTAATTTTGCATGAAAAAAAACTTTGAGAAAAAAGGTCTCCTTTGAGAAGGCTGGATAAATTGAAGTTAGGTGCTAATCAGAGACAGCTGAATCTGAAATGTGGGACTACAGAAACAACTGAAGAATTCAAACATTCGTCTTAAGGGTAACTCAAAATAGGTACAACGAACGAAGAATGTCTTACAAAGAGAAAATCAGAAACTGCATTACAGTTGTAAAATCATACATCTGTTTGTCTGTATGTGTTTGAAACAAAACGAACAACTCGAGAGACTAAAGGAACACTAAATAAAGGAAAGAAAAATTTTAGGACCTCGAATAATGTGGATGCAACATGAAAGAGGCGGAAAAATGAAATTCTCTAAAAGCTGGTTAAAAACGTCCCTGTTACAATGTAAAAACGGCGGTTGAAATTCCACGGACGACTGATGAGAGAGGAAGAGAACAGTCCGGCAAAGAAAATTTGTTGATACATGGCAAGAAACTAAAACACATTGGGTAGAAGTCAGTAGATAAAGATGGGATTTCAGAAGATGTGATCCACATCGGGAAGTTATTCGGAAGCCGAGTCAATAGCATCAAAATATTACAGGAGACACCACTAAAACGGAAGCCCACATTGGTTATGTCTGAGAATCATAGAAAGGTTAGAAGAAAGATTAAAATAAAGAGGCTCAGGAAAGAAAGGAAGAAGAAAAATTGACTATAACACCTCTGGTTTCCAGTTGGCCAAGTTTGTCCTGACTGGGAGACCATTGCAGAGTCAAAACGGTATAAGCTATGTTCTACAATTACGCTATTTAATATTTAATAGGACATTTTTATAAAATCGATCAACAAACGGATAAGAATTAGTAGGCTGGCTGAATTCACAATTGCTTTAAGTCATTGTGGTCATGGAGTACAACTTTAATTTAAGGTGGAGTTGGTAGTTAGTTAATTCACTCTCCATTTAAGATCTACTTCAGTTTTACTCAAAATCAACGCCGACGAAGTTGCAGGCAAAAGCTTGTATTTACATATAATAGTTCCTCGGTTCACACAGCCGCTTCTCCTTCTATTTGCCCTGAAGATGGTCTACAACGTAGGCCGAAACTTAAGCACTATTAAACAATAAGTTTTTCTTATTTGGTGTTCCTATTGACTGCACCCCCTGACCATTTTATCCTTTAATAATATTTACAGTTTTCTAGAATAACATTAGTTGACCTAATCAACTTATAATATGAGGTCAGAGAAAAGATTTCTTACATAGGGTTAAACTATTTATTATGAATATTATTAGTTGGTGTATATATGGGAAAGAAAATGGCTCGGGTGGAGATCAGAATGTTACTACTTATATCCGATTTTTTAGTTCATAAATTTCAAATAACACCTCATTATATTCTATTATTTCTATAATCCCTACGTTTGTATCTAGATTGTTTTTATCCAATATCATAAATTCTATATTTTATTTTAGATTTTTTTGGAGTGTACTCCTTAAGAAACGATTTTCATATTTAGCCCGCGGTATGAAAATTGTATGAGTAAAATCGAATTTTAGCTAAATGTGTTGCGTTACGTTCCTTACTTGATAATATTGTATTATTTGTTTTACATAATAGATAAAAATTTAATGTTAAATTCCGGGACTAATCGAGAAGAGATACGTGTGGTATCTATGGTAACAGTGTATTCTAATACTTTATTCTCGAATTGTTGAAATGCGATAATTTTTTAAAACCTCAAATTAAGGTTAGCTTTGTTTGAACTAGTTAAGAAGTTAAATATATAACCTATATAAAAGTTACCTTTGAGCTTAGATGTTTTTTATGTTTTGTTATTATGAGAAAATATTTACAAATGTTTTTAAATGGTCAGGGAGGAGCTTAAGTCAATAAACTTTACAGTAAAATATAAATATATTGAGAGACGTTACGATACTTTGTGCATCACTCACTTCGAGGTTATGTATGTGTATAACAGCAACCTAACCGTCAATTTGTGTTCTCAAATTGTAAAATTTAAAAGTACTTACAGCGATACCAGTTTTAGTATGAAATCTTTTATCGTTGGTTCTTTCAAATATAAAGACACAGTAGATATTTGTTTATTCACTTAACGCCACTAAGTAAAATTGTAATAGTGAAAAGTAAATTTAATTTTCACTAAGTAAAGATGAAAGTTTTCACTTAGTACAATTCTTGAAAAATGAACTTAATTTAGGGCTATATTTAGACTTTAGTTCTGGCAGATTACTCGGGGCGACTAGATATGGTACAACTTTTGATGCAATGTTTTCACGATTCATAACCCATGTAACTTCTGACATACACGTATTGTATTTTAGTTACCACAAACCTATTGTCAAAGAATCTAATAATGATGATAATACTATTCACGGACTAAGTAATGTTCAAAATAATGTTAAATGTTTATGGTAGAACAAACGAACCTTCCCAAGAATGATTTATATAAAAATATTAACAATTATTATTATGTGAAATAGTTGATGATATATATTTCATTGGAATGATGTAAATATTTATATATGCTTTGATAATTTTTTAAGACGCTTTCATTTACCCTCTTTTTACATAATCTATACAATACTAGGTCTTCAGGAGTAAACTCGAATCGTGCGTCGAAGCTGACACACACATTTTTTTTCTTTTTAATAAATTTATCATTTTAATTTGTTAGTATCTTATATATTTAGCCCTGAAATAGACCTGCAATGAGGGCCGAAACGTTAGCTTTCAAAAAAATAGTTCAACCCTATGAAAAAATTGTTTATCTGACCTTTACCCGGACCATTTTTAGCCCAATAATATTTGTAAGTTCTCTGATTACAGAGCCTCCGTTAAAAGCAATTCTTTGTTGCCATGATTACCAATCTGCTCTTGAGTGTGTAACCTTCATTAGAACCTTTATAGTAAATACATTACACTCGATATGCATATTGGAATTTAATTATTCTTTTCAGGTATATACTTGATTATTGTTTAGTATTTCTTTTTGAATATTATTGTTTATAACCATTTTTGTTTATTGATTATAGTAATGATTTTTTAGAGACTAATAAAATCTGATATTACTCCAGCTTACTTTTATTAACCTTTGCATATTTATAATTTATATAACAGTCAATACTTGATATCTAATTCCTCAATGTAGTATCCTTGGCCCAATCCTTTATTCAGTTTATACAGCTGACATCCCAACTCATCCTAATACTATCCTTCCCACGTATGCTGATGATACCTGTGTATTATCAGTCAACACCAATCCAGTTATTGTATCCCAAAGCCTCCAATCCCATATCACTGATCTTGAAGAATGGAGTCAATACTGGAGAATCAAAATAAATTCTCAAAAATCGTATCAAATCACTTTTACCTTACGTTGTAATCCAATGACTTTCTGCCCTTCAGTATCCTTTAATAATATCCCACTTATGCCTGTAGAACAGATGCGATACTTAGGGTTGCGTCTTGACAAGCGATTAACCTAGAATCGATAACACGAGACTGAAAAGACACCTCTCGACGTTTCAAGTGTACTTCAACACTTACAATCCAAAATCCTTTGTAAAATCCTCAATGCTCCTTATTTTGTTAAGAATAAAGTCATCCATAATGACCTTAATGTCCCATTTGTTGCTGATTTGGCCCGAACCCGCTATCTATCCTTTCATAACAAACTTCATTTCCACTCAAACCCTCTAGTTTCAAACCTAGCTTCATCTTCAATTCCCGATAATCCTCCGAGGCGTCTGAAAAGAAGATGGCCCCGTGACCTTCTTAGTTATTTGAGTACTACCAGTGTGTAGTTTGTCTACTTCACATGTCATTATGTATCGCTTAGCCTATTTACTTGATGTATTATTGTAATCCAGTTGTAGATATCAATAAAAGATAAAAAAGATATCTAATTAATATAAAATAAAAAAGCAAAAAAAGGCTTATTTTGGTGAAAAACTGGTTGATATGCCAGTATATATAAAAACTGGTTGATATGGAGATGGATTTTTCTATTAATGTAAATTTAATTCGATAACGTGATATGCTTCGTATTAACAAAATAAAAATGAACACATTTTTTGCCTTTGGAAATTACTTCATCAGTTGAGCCACTGATAGAAATATTCTACCTTCCCAACAATAAAAATATTCTACTCACACTCGCTCATTCAGGCAGATGTTAGCCACGTACAAGATATAGGTCACGAACGGCGTGAAAGAGTAACCGAAAGTGAATAGGGATCGGCAAAAAAAATTAAAAAAATTGAATAAGAACCGGTAATAAAAAGCCAACCGGACAGGTCCTGCGAACAGGGGTCATTCATTAGGAATGATCCATTCATCGGAGGCTGAAGAAGTTTGACAAATGATCACTTCCAACAAGGTTCGGGAAAAAACACAAGACAGCTCCCTCGAAAAAAATCTGTCCTTGTGGCGCGTGTTTGTCGGGAGGAAGCGTTTTTGTAACGGCACCTGTTGGAGCCGGGGTCCGTTAGCCCACCCTCCTCATCCAGTGTCCGAGGAGGAGGTTTTGAAATAAGTGTAAACTAGTGTATATAGAATAGGTAAATATATATATATATATATATATAAAAGCTAAAATTCGTGGAAAACACCTGTGCCTACATAATCCATCAAGGACTCAAAAACCGGTTGGTCGTGGATGAAGTTGATTTAGCTGAGATCATCAGCCATATCTTTCCTCTTATAAAGGCTGGATGAACCCAAAATGCTCTTCAGTTACCACAGGATCGATTTATATCCAGATGCCTAAAATAAAAAAAACAAAAAATATAAAAAACCACTTGTATTAATATAATTCATAAATGGTACTGGACTCAGAATATGTTAGTGACTGTTTCTAAGGCAACGATTGTGCAAGAAGGTGATTTGGTCGACAATACTTTTAACCACCAGATTTTCCCACCTCGTGAACCCCAATGTCTCCAGGTTCCACATGGCCTGTTCATGATTAATAACTGATTAAATAAATTATCTGCCATACTAGGTTTCGAACATGAGGGCAAGAGGTATTTCCTCCTATATTGGTTTAAGCTGCTGTGCTCCTTAAAAAATCTAGAAAAATCGAAACTGTAATATATAATGAACTAATACCAGATCAAAGTCCGTTGCAATACTAAATTATTAGGAAAAACTCAATTTGATCAACAGAACAGTTAAGCAATTTTTTTAAAACACAGCAAATATTTGTCCTTTGTCCAACCCATAAGTAGATCCCACAGAATACTGAATGGACTAAAAACATATCTTGTGTTCTTCCTTGGTTAAAAAAAAAAAGTATTCTGTGTGATAAACGATATATGAGCCGCCCAGGATTAATAGTGAATAACTCCAAAATTTCCAAATTTGACATTTTTACTTTATTCTCCCGAAACTTCAGGTTGAGACTAAAACTATGAGAACAAGGAGACTAATGTCATGTGAAGCTAAATTGCTTGGCCAAAATAACGAAATATGTGAAAACAATTTTTTTTTCTTTTTTAAATTATTCAGATATCCAGAATTGATCCTGAATCTTTCTAGAAATAATAGTTACACATTTAATTACGGCCCTAAACCAAGGCTTATTGTTAACGATTAATACTATTTTCAAGTTAATTATTAAATTTTAAAAAATGATAGGCGCTTTTATGTGTATTAGTAATTTTGAACGCCTCATATGGTGATGAAAATTGATATTGCGATGCTTATAATTTTGGAGTAAACTTTTTTTTTTGAGTAGATCCGTTTTGGCATGGATTCTCAGAGTTATAAACACTATCAGTAAATATGTACTTCAGTAATATATGTAATATATTACCTGTACCATTACGATATATGGAGGATATAGGGTTCAGTACGTGGTAGAGACTATACTGTTTCTGGGGCAAAGGCCATACAGGGAAGTGATTTATCCTAGATTACGCTCAACAAATAGGTTTTTCCCAAATTATGGGTAACCACTTTGTATATGCTGGGTGAACCCCAGGTGGATCTCCTCATCGCTCTACCACTGAGTTACCCCGCTCCGTCATATAATATGTTAATATAAGAAAATGAAATAAGTTACTTGTCCACCAAGAAGGATAAATATGTATATTTATACGACTCAACAAAATTACCGTGCCAGGTACACATAATTAGCCATCCTGGAGATAGCCGACTCCTAATGGGAAAGGATCCTTTCAAAGAAGACGACAATGAGGGGACGTAGTTTATAAAAGTTGTTCTTCCAGTTCTGGCTATGGCGCGGAAGAGAGCCTCTTTATCTCCCTCTCCTCCGAGTGTCTTTTGTTCTTCCTAGGTCTCTGTGAGAGCCGGCTGAGAAACATTAAACCGAATGGACTTCCTTAGAGGAAAAGCCATTGTTGTATTGTTGCATATAGCATCCCCGGAGGAGGAAAATAATGGCTTCAAGATAAACAGTGCTCCTCTTATATTGTCCCCGGCCCGGCTCTTGTTTTATGGTGACGTAGCCCGGCCTACTTAATGCACTGCTCTCTGCTTTGGTGACTACTGCGCTCCAAGTCCCTGCAACTTTCTTCATCAGCAGATACCCCGGTACTTCTATAGATATGTTCTACCCTTCCGGTGCTGCAGATAAGTGCATAATCTCCTTTACAGTGATGCTATGAATAAATATCCATTGAAACAACGTTCTGAAATTAAATTGCGATACATTTATTAATAATTTTTATAAGGTTTCAATCATTTAGCTCAGTGGTCGCTGATTCTACATTCCCGCAAGCTTTTTATTTATTCTATTAGCGGCCGAAAAAAAATCATATTGGGCCTAGGACCTCTCCTGGGGCACACTCTGCGGGCCTGTTTCGGAAAATGCATGCATTCCGTAATCACGATTACTTATATGAAATAATTCCATATGTTTCAGAAATTTAACATGTAACCTTATTTAAATTCTAATTAACAAAAGTTAATATATAGCAAACTCAGAGAAGTATGTGCAAATGATATATTAACAATGCCTATAATGATTGGGGGAGACGGTCTTAGTGTTAAAATCGATGAATCCTGCTTCTCCTATAGGAAATATAATGCGGGAAGGACGTATGGATATTCCGCAGTAATGGATGTTCAGAGGCGTATGCAGGGAAACTAGGGAGTGTATCCTATATTCTATCCCATCCAAAACAGATGAAATGCAGACTTCTTGCTTTAATACGACCTGGGACAACAGCATATTCTGATTGCTAGATGGCCTATAAGGGAATAAAGCAAATTGAAGGCATGAGGTATAAACATTACGTTGTTAACCATTAAAAAAATTTCGTTGACTTCAACAGAGGTGCTCATACCCAGAGGGTGGAATCGCTTTAGGCTTCAGGTAAACGAAGAAACAAAGAAGAATGTGGAAAGAGTAGAAATATATTGGATTCATATTTATGCGAATTCATATGGAGGAGAAGGTAAAAGAAAGAATGTTTTTTAGTTAGATTTTAGAAAGCATTGCTAATTATTATCCATAAAGTTAATTGCAATTGTTTTGTTTTGATGTTATTTATAAATATAGACATGTTATATTATGAGTATTTCATTTAATAGTATAAATAACAGATATCTAAAAAATAATCTACATGCGTTTTCCGAAACAGGCCCCACAATGGCTCTATAAAGTGGGTAACAAAAATAAGGGGGGAAATCTGGCGGGTGGGGGTGATCTTGGACATATCACCTCCCTGCACAACCGTTGTCCATGAAACAATATAGTCTCTACCCTGTACTGAACCCCAGACCCGTAAACGGGTTGTAGCGGTACAGTTTTTTTTCTTCAATCAATTCTTAAATCTATTTCTAGCTTCTCATAATTTTTATTGCATTAAAAGTATCATAGATCTTGAACAGTGCTACACTACATATCAGAATTGTAGCCCCGTCATTGGAAAATGAAGAAAGAAATGAAAAACTAAAATCCGTCCCCCCTCCACGTGTATCGATAACGAGGTCATCAAACATTATTACTAACCAGCTGATTTTTTTTTTACTTCTTCTTTTTTGACTTCGTTATCGATACATATTGGAAGGAGGGAACTCTTTGATCAAACCATACATTTTGTAGGACAAATATTTTTTTAAATAATTTAGATAATTATCTTGAGATTTAACAAAAAAAAACCCAGTTAGTAATACATTTTTGAGAATCATCAAATCGACATATTTTATCCTTGCTACCTCTGTTAGCTACCACAATCGAGAATTTTCGATTGAACGAAGATTCAACTTGATAGTAATCTGAACCATGGATCCTGGACTAATAGTTTTTAATTCCTGAGCTGGAGGAGAGTTCTTAAAAGCTAGCCAAGAAGGTGAAGCATTTGTTTTGTAAAAAATTATCATTTACTGTTACTATTGTTTAAAAAAATAAGTACGGATAGAGGTATAGGTTTAAAAAATAAAATAATATACACATTAAAATTTGATAATAATAAGTAAAGTTTGTTACACATGAGATGAAATTAAAAATATAAGTTGGGGAAAGCACTTACTGTACTAGGGAGGACTTCAAAAATGATGCCATAACTCTCCCTTATATAAGATGGAAAATTCAAGTTGGGTACGGAACGGATACGACGGCCAAACAAATTTTCTCTCCAACAAGAAGCGAGACCGTGGCAGTTTAATAAACAATTATAAAATGGCCTCGACTGAGAAGACAAGAAAGAGGGAGAAGTGTAATATCGCCAAAACGGGAAAATAATTAAGTTTATAACAAAGTTATAAGAAAATTAGAGGGGGCTCGCCCGTTGCTCCGTCATTATAGCCTGTTATAAAACTTGCAGCCTTCTTACTTCTCCCTTCACAACTCTCTTCCTATTTATAACCATTTTAATGGCCGCTACCTTATTTCTTTATAGACATTTTTTTAATTATTATTATAATGATAGATGAGAAATAATCATTTTTCGCCTTGTGTAATTTAATCCTTTATATAGCCAGTTAGAGGAAGTCCCAGGTTCAAATCTGGCTATTGAATCTGTTAAAAACTGGGGATGGAACCAATGGGATTTGGGATCCTCCTGGGGCTCACCCAATCTAGGAACAAATTACCTCCCTGCACAACAGTCGTCCAAGAAACAGCAATGATTTATAGTGACGTAGGTTTTTAAAATTTTAAATATTATTTAACCCGTAAAGCACGAATAAAATCCAATGAAAAAGAATATATATTTGGTAACTAAAGCAAAATGTCCAGTGACCGGCCATACCGGAAATCCTGGTTGAAATCCCGCTGCATGAAAGTTTTTTATTTAGTCTGTTTGCAGCCTGAGATGGATCATATAGGATCTAGGATCCTCCTGGAGCTCACCAAGCCTCTATAAAATGTTATAAAAATAGGGTACCCAAAATAAGGGGGAGAAATCCGGCGGTCCCTGCAGATATAAAGTGGTTACTCTTAATAGGGGTAAATCCTATTTGTTGAGCGTGATTTTGTCCATGAAACAGTACAGTCTCTACCGTTTACTGAATCCTAGACCCGTTCACGGGTTTCAGCGGTACAGGTTTTATTTATTTATTTACTTTTTTTAAAGCCGCGTGTATTATAAAAGATAAATCCTCATTTGGTCTCCAATTTGCCGATATAAATGCAAATTAAGGAATGTAAAATAAAAACCATTATTTGTTTTCACTAAATATTTTTATTGTGAACAGAAAAGAATTGTCCAGGCCGGGATTCGAACCCGGGTCTTCCGAAACTCTACCGCGGTACTTTACCAACTATTTTTTGCGATGTATATACGGGGAAGAATGTTCATTGAAAATTACTTTTTAAAATTAGGATCTGGTTGACGTACGTCAATTATATTTATAATTTATTTATTTTTTAGAATGGATAAGCCCGGTCTGGTTACGAGCCTTGCAGCTTAGTTGGTAAAGTACCGCGCTAGAGTTGCGGAAGACCCGGGTTCGAATCCCAGTCAGGACAAATCTTTTCACATCAAAATAAAAATATTTAAATAATCACAATAATATGAAAACAAAATTATTCGTTTTTGATCTGTAGCAATTGTTTCAGGATTGATAACTTACATAAAATACATACAGTCATGTATAAGGCGCAAAACTACAAATAATAACGCCGGAAAAATGGTTTATATGATGGCCACTGATTTTGAATGAACCCTGGAGAAAGTTTTTACTCTACTGAAAAGTGGTGTATTTAATTGTCGATTCTTTGGATTTGTATCGACCAAATGTAATCTATGATTTTTAAAAAATCTGTCCCACACCACAGGCTAAATTTTCTCGAAACATTTTTCCTCAACATATATTTTCGCTAGTTTTAATTCATAGATTGGGAAGTGGGTTAGCTCAGTTGAGTTTCTGTGGGTAGCGAGTTCAAATCCCTCTGTGACAGATTATTTATTTAATCTAACAGTTTCGAATGGACTCTGTGAGATCTGCAGACCCTTCTGGAACACAACCAGCGTCTGTAAATTTGCTACCCTTAGAGGAAAAAGTTGGAGGTTCTTTATTCCTTTTAAATTCAATAGTTTTAAACCTAGCTTCCTCTTTAATTTCAGATAATCCTCCGAGGCCTCGTGACCTTTAAAAAAAAATGAGTATTTACGGTAACATTTAGGTTTTTTAAAGAGACTATAAATTATTTATGTTTTGCCTATTATTACAGATTGGTTTTCGTGGACATTTTGAATCGTAGCTTGGCAGGGGTGTATTCGAGCCGTCCCTACGAGGGATAGGACGAATCGAGAGCTAGATGAATAGGGTTGGTCGCGATTGCCGTAGGAAGGGCTCAGTTCTAGGATTAGTGACTGGACTAGGATCGATACCGCTAGGCTAGTTACACATTTAGTATATTAGGCCTCCTCTCCCTATATCTATCTTTTACCAATCCCCTCCAATGGCTGTCTGCAATGTAGTCGACGAGTGTTGAAAAATATCCAGAAAGTCGGAAAAATTCTGTATTTTTTCGGTTTAATAAACGGTACAGAGAAATACTTATATATAAAAATAAATTTGGTACAATGATATAAAAATGTTCCCAAAGAAAAAACTGAATCTGAAATACATGCGGTTATATAGAGGGACCGTGAAATGCCAAACCCCGACAAATGAAAGTCAATATTTCTCAAAAATGAGTTTATTGTACTTAGGGAAGCAGAATAGTGTTCAGACAGAATATGTAGTATATAGTTCCATATAGTGAATAAAGGGCTAAGCAATACACTGCTTATATTTATATTACAGCACTATTTAAACACAAAAACTACGAGAATGACACGATTTCGCTACCCTCAATTTAGTTAGCTCAATCTTTAAAGAATTCGACTTATTTACTTATTTATTCTCAGCGGCTGTAGAAGTAACCACTTTACCCAAGGAAGGGGTAAAGACTAAATTTTAAATATGCTTACAAGTAGCTTTACTGTAAGATAATATGGATTAAATGGGTTTTATATTCACTTCCAAGAACAAGTTTGTTGTGTCCTTAGTTAGTTTATCCCTAGTCTAAAGACATAACGCTAAACGCAACGGCAATTCAACTAACTCTGGTGAAATTGCCATTGTTTTTTATAAATTAACGCATTGATCTAATTCCACCCCCCAAGTTTGCTAATACATACATGAGAAACGTTAACGGCTCCTGTCCGATCTATTTACCATCCCAGAGCTAACTCAGCCTCTAAAAGTGGGTACCCTTAATTGGGGGAAAAGCCTGGCAATTGTGCTTGATATTTTTCAAATCATAACTAACACAACTATTATGCTAGAACCGAAAACCTTTCAGTCGCTGTAGTAGTAAAGGTTAAAACTTTCTACTTATACATGTCTTTAAAAACATTTAAGTACAATAATTATCGAGATTTTTGGACTATTAGGATAACAAGTAGCAGATGCAAATTTATTTTCTCAAATAAATTTAATACAATCTAAACATTGTAAAATAACATCTGAGCCACTATCGCATTCAATTGCAATTATATGTTTCGTTAATGTAACTAAAATAAGTGTGTTAAACTTCTGTCTTTCTATTATTGTTCAACCCCGATGTTCAACAACAAATTCACCAACATGATAATTGTTCCTGACTGCTCAATCTCCTTGCCATAGAGATAGATTAACTCTAATCCGCCGAAGCCTTCTACCGGGACAAAATGGCATACTAGGCACACGTGCTTGACCAATACAAGTCTTTCATTCGAACTATAATGGTTTAAAATATCCAAAGCAGACAGCCAGCAAAGTAAGGAATAGCAACCCAGTAAGCCAAGTCATAATTAATTATTACTCTTCTTAAGTTCCTTATTTTTGTTGTTAACATTATGAAGTACATATATACATACATACTAATCCTTTACCGGCACGAACAACAGTGTCTGTCTTAAAAACTTGTGTCTGTCCCGTCTGTTAATCACTGTCAAAGTATGTTTCACGGCTGTGCTGATGAAATTTGATATGGATAATCTTAAGCCTGGGGACGGACATAGGCTACTTTCTATCAACACACCACACAGGCGAAGTTTATTTAAAACTGTAACCTGATTGACTAACACACCCAGCGGTCAACGCACAACAGAAACCACTGAACTTAGCATCTTGAAATTCGCAGATAGGTTCTTTGTATAGCTTAAATGAGCACTAAGAAAGGAATTTTGACAATTCCACCCCCATGGGTCCCCCCCTTAATATAGTAGGGGTTCAAATATTCTATGGAATCCGTCAGTTTTGAAGTTAGACATATGAAATTTAACTTATAGTTAAAAAAATTAAACTATTTATTTAAAATGATCAGTCACGAAACTTTATATGGGAGACCAAATTCTACGTCAGCGAAATAATAAATATAAATATATTTATACCATGAGTTTCTTTCATTGCATCAATACCAATGTTCAGTATATTTCCTAATTCCCTGCTGTCTCATTCAATATGTATTCATATTTTTAAATACAATCCATAGTACAGAACGGAAATCCTGTATCTCATAAAAAGGGATCGTATGTTTTCAAATCGAACGCTTGGTGAAAACTAGAAACTTATTTCTATGTCTCATTAGATCAGTAAGACACATTTAACAGTAATCACAATCAAGCTCCTCCCCCATTAAAATTTCTTATGGATTCGTCCCTGTATTACACTAAATATCTCAGCAGCCAAAGTCCTCATGATAATCATCGAGTGAAAGTTTAAACAAAAATAGATAAATGCAACAGATAGGGAAAGACGCGGTAAGAAAACGCGTTGGTTGGAGCCTACTTTGCAAATTATACATACACTACCCTTGCATCAACAACTTGTAGAAACTTAAGACTTTATTTTTTTGTACCGGATAGGCTGCCTATCAAGCTGAACTACCTACACGGCACTAATGCAAATACGAGAACGCAGTTATATTTCACCGCTGATAGAAGCTGATATATTGTATAAACAATAGCTTGTAAGTGTTCTATGCCAACATCGGCGTTAATAACGTTCGGATATTCAAAATGGATGACGCCCTTCCTGTACGGGATAATTACAAAGTATAATAGTCTCCACTCCGAAGTAGGCAGGAAATATTTAGATTCATCATGTTGGCAGTACTGTTGTTGAAAAAGAGTTGGAGGACAATCGCCTAGGAGGTGGACCTGTGCGATTGTCTCCTCGGGGCAAGATGGCGATATGCAAATCCCCTGTCAGTAGTTAAGTTAGAGTACTAAGTAGGCTATTATGAATCGAGAGATCTCTTGCGGATAAGCTGTCTCCAAGTCATTAAGAACGCGGGGTGAAAAAGAGTTTCGGTCTGTCGGCGCTAAATAAGTTAACTGGCGTGTCTTGAGGTAAGAGGAGTGGGGGAAGTATTTCAGATAATTATTACATGTTAATTACAATACTACTCATTTAGTTCTGATTTCATCATAAGACATCTAAGAACTCAGATAGCTATCGGCTGGATCTGTATTTCGCCATCCTACCTCCAAGAAATCTTTTTTTTTTTAAGAGTTTCTTATAGCTACAACCTATCAAAGTGTTTTTGTTTATTTTAACTGTACAGCTGTTTAACAAAATTTAATATTAATGAATGCAAAAGTCCTAAACGTTTAAAAAAAAAAAATTAGTGTGAACATAATGATGTTAATAAATATTAAAAAACAAATGATACTTTGTATAAAATAAAAGAGGAGCGGAGTGGCACAGAGGTAGAGCACTGAGTCGCCATGCCGGAAATCCTGGTTCAAATCCCGCTCCAGGCCATGACTTTTATTTAGTCTGTTTGCAGCAGGAGATGGATCATATACGATCTAGGGTCTTCCTGGGGCCCACCCAGCCTCTATAAAATATTATAAAAATAGAGTACCCAAAATAAGGCGGGGGGGGGAATCTGGCTGTTGAGCGTGATCTATGACAAGTCACCTCCTTGCAGAACCGTTGTTCCATGAAACAGTACAGTATGTACCATGTAATGAACCCCAGACTCGTTCACGGGTTGTAGTGGTACAGGTTTTTTATTTTTACTTTAAAATAAACACTTATAGTTTGTGGTATCTATTATAAAATTTGCAACAGAATCGTCTGAAAATAGGGAAGAACTGGAAGTTTCCAAAATTAATACTATATAAAGTAAAATTTTAAGGCTACCGATGGATGAATTCTGTGAGATATGAAACTCTTTATGGGCTTATCCAGCCTCTATAAAATGGTTACCCATAATTTTATATTCTCGCACATTTGACATTTAACAAATTTAACAATAATTGAAACCGTATACTGATAACTAAATTACGGTCTTTAGAAACTATTGTTACTGCTCAATCAAAGGACGCCCATATGCCAAGGTTAAAAAACTCCTTAAGCAAAACAAAGTCCAAAAAATTCAGGTTTTTATTTCCCCAAGGACAGATGAAACTGAATTTTCCAATTTTTTTTTCCAGATTACAGGGCGTATCGTGCAGTTTTCGCAATCATGTATATAAATAAGTCTTTTATTTTGTGTCCATGTGTTGAATTATTTTAATTGAAAGAATAAAGTGAAATTATAACATAAAGATAAAGAGAAAAGATTAGGAAAGAAGTGGAATGAAGAGAAGGATCACGGTGAATAAATGAGAGGTTTGTACGAAGAGAAAAGGAAAAAAGAGAACGACTTTTGTTTGTGTTCTATCTATCTCCTTAATGGGGTATACCGATAATATCTAACAATAATAAAGTGAAATTATATTAGGACCAGACGATGACAACAGACTATCATATACCTCATGCTCATTGTCAAAGCAGTAAAGAAAGCACAAATCATTGCGATAGGAGTTCCTGCCGATGTTAATGTGCAGAAAAATACAGAAGTATCAGGAGATTAGCAAAGAATTGGAACATCTAAACAGGCTGGTCAATGTTGAAGTACGACCAAAAATAATTTCTAATAATTGCCTTATTCCTGAGGAAACAATAAAATAATGAAGATCCTTGAACTTAATAAGGAATCGCTACATTGTAATGTTCAAGTACTACAACAAGTAGTGTTATTAGGAAGTGAGAGCATAGTACGAACATTTTTAAATATTTAAAAATATAACGAGTTATCTTTACCTTGACCACGGTCCGGATAGACCATATCATCCAGCAATGCTGAGAAGATGGAATGATACAAGAACCCCTTGCAACTTGGAATCAGTACATGGTAGAGACTGTACTGTTTCCAAAACAGCGATTTTTCGCCAATTGAGTTCAATGGTGGTATGCAGAAGGATCTTCCTTCTATTCTTAACATATTAAAACATATTTGTCTTCCACGGCCGGCATAAATAAATAATTGATCAACATCGCTTTAAACAGCTTACTTATTTAGGAAAGATGGCTTAAAATTGTTTAAAAAAAACGCATGTAGTACTTCATGGTTCCTATTTGATTCCGGCTTATACTTCTTACCTATCTCCGGGATCTTCCCCCAGCAGTCTCAGCAGTTGTAATTTAGTGAAATACTTGGTTTGATGACACGAGATGAGTTAACTAGAGAATAAATATTAGAGGAGTGTCAGCTACTTGGCCACAACTACACCAGGCCAGGGTAACAAGTAACAAGATTACCCAAGGGAGGCTCAGCCTTGTCCGCCAATAAACAGTTTTAAACTTCCGTGTACCTCGTCGCTTATACATGCTAATTTAGCAAAGACAATATTAATTAATAACTAATTGAGAGTTCGAATATTTTTAACGAGATTGGACACCATAGGTATCATCGGCACAGTAGCATTTACAGTACAACGGACGATACCACAGTAAGAGTCCTAAATTTTATCTATGCAGGTTTAATTAGGACAGGGATCAGGGGTCTAACGAGTACCTGGCCATGCAGGCTCGAAACCCCCTACCGAAGGATGACATAACTAAGAATTTTTTACCCCTTAACCACTTACAAGTCGTGCCTATAGAAGTGGCATCGATGACTTTTAATAAATAAATATTACACATACTACTCTATGGCGCTACAAATCGGTGACGTTTCCCTGCCTCCTCCACCACCTTCTTCCAGATATCAATATATATTATATATAAAAAATACCTGCACCACTACAACCCGAGAAGGTAGGAGGTTCAGTATATGGTAGAGTCTCTACTGTTTCTTGGACAATGGTTTTGCAGGGAGGTGATTTGTTCTAGATCACGCTCAATCGCCAGATTGTTCCCCTTATTTTGGGTACCCTATTTTTATAATATTTTATAGAGGATTGTTGGGCCTCAGGAGGGTCCTAGATCCTATAAGATCCATCTCCCGCTGCAAACAGACTAAATAAAAGTCATGGGCTGCTGCGGGATTTGAACCAGGATTTCCAGATTGGCAACTCAATGGTCTACCACTGAGCCACGCCACTCCTATTTCTCATGATTATTAAGATTAAAAATAATAAATTCAGTCGTGACGAAATCCTCTCATCCACACTTTAGCCTAGAAAGGAAGCTCAACAACTTTACAAGCCCATCTCAACCTTCGATTATAATATTGGATTGTAACATCCACAGTGAACCCAAGGAGGGTTCTAGGTCCAATGGGATCCATCCGTCCGGTTGCTAACATATTAAATAAAAGTCTTGCCAGCAGTGGGATTCGAACCCAGGACCTTCGGCATTGCAACTCAGTGCTCTACCACTGAGCCACTCCGTTCTCATATTATATATACATGACATATATTACATGTGTTTTTAAAAGATAACTCTTATCCTAATACCAAGAGGATTCGAATCCAGTTGTGACGGTTAAATTATTTACTCTGTTATCAAGTGGATAACCTTAATAAAGGAAGAAACCTGGCGTTTCTGTGTTATCACGGATAAATCACCACTCAGCACAGCTGTTTTCTATGAAACAACTCTCTACTATGCACAGAACCCAAGTCCCTTTATGGGATGTTGTGGTACAGATTTTTAAATTTATTGAATTTGATCTATTGAAAATAATTTAAATCAAAAGCGTGTTGACTTACTCGGGCCTTGCAGGAAAATTAAATCATTCAACCCTCTCCCTCCAGAAGGCAGTAAACAGAAGAGATTGTCTCCTTCACTTATTAAGAAATAATTATAACCAAAACGACCCTGTCAAATTGTTAAAAGGCAATTAATAAACATTGCTTCGGCGACGTTTTTCGCTTCGTTGCCTGAATATCGTATAAACTTAACAGGGGTAGAGGACCGCTCCTTCTGATTACTCGATCATTTTAAATATTATGAATAGTTAAGAAACATTGCAAAGCAAACAAAGACTAATAAAGTCGATAATTAGACCATTTTTAAAAGATAGGAAAAAGGTAACTGTGAAAAGAATATTAAGAAATCTGTTCCACTACAACTCACAAGTCTTGGGCTCAGTGAATGGTAGATATTGTAATGTTTCTGGGAAAACGATTGTGCAGAGAAGTAACAGGTCTTACATCAAACAACCTATTACTCGCTATCATGAATACGCTCTACATTGAGACTGGGTGAGCCCGGAAGGGTCTGAATATCCAACAGGGTCAATTCGTGGCCAATAAAATATTAAATAATTTATCTGGCTCTGCTGAATTTAAACCCGGGACCGTCAAGCATAGCTCAGCTGAGCCTCTAGGTCTCTACACATTGAGCTACACTGCTCTTAGAAAAGAATATAACGTTTATTTATTCTGGATCAATTTTTGAATGAATATGTTTATAATAGTAATAATGCAGATTGAAAAATCTCAACAAAAGCCTTTACTCCCTAAAATACTTGAAAAAACATACATCAGAATAAAAGCCACAAAAAAGAAAAAATGCAATAAATCTCACAATAGTCCAAACACACTCATCAATATGAAACACTCAAAGACGTTCAGGAAAAACAAATGCAATAGAAGGTATTACACGAACAGCTGGGATATACAGTATTTCGTATGTATAAAACAGCTAACTAGCAAAATAATACGAAAAAAGAAGTAGATAAACCAAATAAACAAAAGGTAAAAATATATTTAAAAAATAGTAAGATTTATAAAGAATATTTCAAATGGCTGAAGTTGATTAGGAGAAGGTACTGACCCTTCTCTGATTTTTAATTATTTCTTAAAAATTAATCCAATTTTCTGATTATTATGCCACAACTGTTCATTGACCTTCATGAAAAAAAAAACCAATTCAAACTATTTACTACGAACGTTATACATTTTACTAACAGAGGTCACCTGTGGTCAAGCGGTTAGCATAGAAACCTACTAAGCCCAAAATCGCGGGTTCGCAGACCGGGAGTTGGGGTTTTTTACAACTTAAGGATTCATATCCCCAATACCCAAAAGTCACTGCTCTGTCCATCCAATCCTTTTCACGGAGCCCCCTGGCTGCCATGCACTCCTCCACGTCCTCTATCCATGTTTTCTTTGGTCTTCCACGGTTTCTTCTTTCAGGTGGTATATAGTTATGCATTTTCTTTGGCCAGCGGTTTTCGTCCATCCGCATTAAGTGGCCATACAACTTTAACCTTTTATTTCCGATCTGGTAAAAGATGTTCTTTTGACATTCTACCTTGTCTCTAATTTCTGCGTTTGGGATCCGCTCGGTTCTCGATACACCACAGCTTCTTCTCCAGAAATCCATTTCCATGGAAGCAACCTATTTTCCGCCTTTTTCGTGAGTGTCCAAACCTCTGATCCGTAAGTGGCTACGCTCTCTACGAAGGAATGGTAGATCTTCTTTTTAGTTTCCAATCTTATTTCCTTACTCCATAGGGTGGAATTTATCCAACTCATTATTTGTTTCCCCTTGTTTACTTTCTGTTCGATGTCGACGTCACTACATCCTCCAGAAGAGAGCCGGTATCCGAGGTACTTGAACTGGCAAGCATTGAGAGTCCAGTCATCGATTTCAAGTGGTAAATTTGGAGCGTTGAAAACCACATACTCTGTTTTATTTTTACTGATTATTTGTAAAGATTTTTTTAAGGGTGTAAAAAACCCTTTGTTAAGCCGTCCTTTGGAAGGGAAGTAAAATGGAGGTACCAAGCCTATATGATGCCAGGAAAGGGAAAATTTAGGCTATAGTATCGTCCGATTAGGCATAGCTGCATAAAGTGACGTTAAATGAATAAATATTCGTTTTCCTAAGGGATAAAATAATAGTAAAAAATATATCTTAAATAATAGTATGAAATATATTTTTTACTATTTCATTGGTACTCTCATTAAGTTTACACAGGAGTTCCTGGCAGTGCCTGGCAGTAGCCTGGCTGGCAGTAAACAGCTAAACCAACAAACGGAGCGGGAAGAAGAAGTTGAAGAGTTCTTGAGTTGAGAGTGAGCTAGAGAGTCGTTAATAAATCTTAGTTTTATTTATAGCCTCTGAAGAGTTAGGGGCACTTGAGTCTTTCCGGTTCCCGCTCTAATGAGAAAATTCCACCGGCAGTTGGACTTTAGTTTACTTTGCCATGTCTCTTTCGTTTGTTTTGTCTTAAAGGTCTTCTTATGGGCCCTCCTTCTTCTTGTTCGTTAAGCCAGATATATCTCTATTCCAGGATATCCGCGGGAGGAACAGCTGTGGAGGCCAGGATGCCTACATAGCTCCTGTATTAACCAAAGTAGCCTTCCAGAGATTGTTTCTTCTTCTCTCGTGTTTGTTGTTTTTTCCAATAATTATAAAATTAAGGTTTTCATCAAGGTTTACGTTTGAGTATTAGTATTTCAGTTCTTTAATTTTTGAAAAGCTAAACTTTAAGTGATGAGATAGTTTCAAGAATTAAATCGTAATAATTGATCCATGATCGCGTCACTCTGATAATACAGGGTAGTTCATAAAAATGCACTCAAGTTTGTATCATCTAAATGTTCTAAGTTATAACTTACATAATTATTACTTACAAAATGTATATGATCTCCAGCAACCTGTGTATCAAGAGCGATATCACCGAACTGTATACTAAACAGCAACTGTAAGTGTTTCTGTCGTAATAAAAGCATGATAATGCGATTTTTTGGACAACTCGTTAGTAGCTGATTTCTATCTGTAGATTTTTTTCTATTATTGATTATTATTATATTCGTATTAAGCCTTTTATCAGACCTCATTCATTGACTTTTTTTTTTCTTGTTCTTGCAGTACTCCTTGATTCGTTCACTAAAGACACCTTTCCTTTTCTACAATCCAGTTTGATCTTTGGTTTTTTGGTGCTGTCTTCTCTGACATCACTTCCTACCTGTTTACCTGGTGTCCAGAGACGCTTTGATCGTGATGTCCTTTGAGCCTATCTGGGCTTTTCACAGATCTATTTTGACTTGTCATCCAGGGTGTAGTAGTCTTAAGGCCCTGTATGTATCCAAGAATTGTGTTGGTGAGCCTGGTCTATGGGAGTCGCCTACATATTTATCTTACTCTCTCTCTCCCCCCCCTCTCTCTCTCCCTCTCTCTCTCTCTCTCTCTCTCTCTCTCTCTCTCTCTCTCTATTTATCTATCTATCTATCAACCTATCAACCTATATATATATATATATATATATATATATATATATATATATATATATATATATATATAATGAGAGAGAGAGAGAGAGAGGGAGTGAGTCCACAAACGCTATGTTTAGGGGATATTCACACTTAATGATTTTCATAGTTATGAAAGTAAGCATAGTAAATAAATAAAGCTTATTATATTTGTTCCAACTGCTTTATTCATTAAATGTAAACATTAACATTCAAATTAAATGCTATTCAAAGTGATTTCCTTGGGCATTAAGACAGGCTTGGCATCTTTCTTCTAAAGCAACTGGATATCTGTAATTGTTTCACAAGATTCAGTTATCCTTCTAAGTAAAGAATTCAAGTAATTGACCAGCCTTGCAGAAAACTTTTTGTTTCACCTCACTTTACCAATGTCACAAAAAAATACAGTTATGATTACTCTTACAGGACCAGTGGCTTGGGTCTCTATCCTGTATTAAGCTATCAGTATGATCAATAGGTGTAAAGAACACAGTTGCGTAGAGAACAGAATTCTCCAACTTTGAAATCCATTACGAAATTTAATAAACCTGAATTGATCCGTCAATACCTACAAGAGAAGGACGCCATGGATAACCTGAAAAGACCCGTAAGGTACAGGATAGAGTGCCTGGAGACAGGTCGCAAAGATTGATGGGATCGCACCTAAACTCTCCCTCTTCCAGACTCTTTAGAAACCCGTCGAATTCACTCACCCTAAAACCTTACACCTTCGCCCTCTTAAAGGACATTCTTACACTTCCAGCCCTTTCTTGCCGCGTTAGATCGTCGAGGCATCCAACTAGCTCCTGTAGGGAAAATGAAGCTGAAATATTTTAGTGAAGTTCATTTTTGTTAAATGACTTCGGGTGCTAGAAATATTGTTATGTAACAAAAGAGATAGGTATTTTTTCGAATCACCTCTCATACTTAAACGTGTAATTAAAATGAGTTGTTTTTTTAGTTACAATTGATTCTATGATACAGCTGGAAAGTTACCAGTTGCCTCTTCTGTTTTTAAGAAAATAATTTGCTAGTTCAGGCTGTTTCTAGAATTACTAAACAAAGGTTCCAAACCCCCAATTGATTACAATGTATTCAAATACAATTATGACTATTAAGACACATGATCATATAAGAAACACTGTAGTCTCTACAATGTACGGAATCTAAGATCCTTCAAGGATGGTATTGGTACAGATCTCCCGCCTGTATCGTCTATTGGGAATTATTTAAGTAAAAAACGTGTTAACTGGCTCGGTCCATGCAGGAGAATTAAATCGTTTCAGGCTGTTTCAAACCTTTCTAGACAGACACTGTAGAATCCCGATTGCATACAAAAGACTCAAATACATGACTGTTTTTAGAACTATTTGGACTTAAGGAGTGCATGTTTGTGCTCTACTAATCGCATTCCTCTCGTATCCAATTCAAAATCCTTCGTCAAATTCTTAATGCTACTTACTTTTTAAGAATAAAGTCATCCATAATGACCATAATGTCCCATTTGTTGCTGATTTGTCCCGAAACCGATACCATCCCTTTCATGACTAACTTTCTTCCCTCTCAAACCCACTAGTTTCAAACCTAGCTACCTCTTCCACTCCCGATAATCCTTCGAGGCGTCTGAAATGTAGATGGTGTGATCTTTTAAGCTGGATTTGATATTTGAGTACTACCAATATGTTTGCACTCCTCCATTAGATGGTATAAACAATTAAAAAGGATGATAAATGATATAACGAAAAATACTTATTTATTTGACAAGTGAGGAAAGTGCCACTTTATTACACCCGAGTGAATTTTACCACACGAGCCGAAGGCGAATGTGGTGATTGAACGAGGGTTTTATAAGCACTTTTCTCACGTTTTAAATAAAACATTTTTCCGGCAACCATTTAAAAATTAAGAGATTAAAGGTGAAACTTTAGATTTGTTAAAACTACACTAGCGCTATCTCTTACAATTTTCTGTAACTAACCATGCAAATTATAACTCTTAGATGATTTACTCTTGCTTTAATGCTAGATCTCCAAATTTCTGATGTGTGAAGGTTCTAATACATTTAAGGTTATATTAAATATGTCTATAAAATCGCTTCAAAATAAATAAAATCTATCTTGAATTAAATATAAAATAGTTCTAAAATTATTTATTTTAACAGTGTAGGAATATAAAATGAATAATATTATAATACCGCCATTTAACATTTAAAATAACAGAGTGCTTATTGTCAAATTCGATCTTGGTGGCTGTTACTTTCCACACCAGTTTTAGTTGAGTAATGGATAGCATTACTCAATGGTTGAAGGAAAAAGTTTTTTTCTTCTAAGAAATTAACAGAAAAATAATAGCTGGAAGTAGATACCATAGACGCCTAAAATTTCTACTTAAAAAAAAATGGATAATCAAGATATCGTGAAAGGCAGATAGTAACGAGGTATTCTGAGTGTCTTCGACCGATCTAAATTACGGTATCAGATATCAAGAAAATGAATTTAATTATCTTGGAGAAAATAATTAAAAATGAATATTTAATTGTTACTATTTAACCTTAATCAATAGGAGGTTTCTCCACCCACGCTTCCACCTGAATTCCTTAGGGGGTTTCAAAAGAAGATCACAGATTATTATTATAATAAACCTAACACTATGCTTTGATAATTTTCAGTATCCTACATTTCATTTCAAAATTTCTTTTTCCTTTAAATATGAAATACATTGCTGCCCGATACATGAATATTTGTATGATTGTATCGGTTTGTTGCATTGTATTGTTGTATGATTGGTTTGTTATATCAATATTTTGATTTATAGTAGAGCTTCGTTTGTCTGGATTAATTTCGTTGGGCGTAGTTGGGTTCACTTCACTTCTATAAGTAAAATGTCAAACATGTTGTTCTTTTCAGTCCATTGTTAAAAAAATTAACTTCAATAACACTATGTAACTAGGTAGCAATATTTATCTATGTTGTAAAACAAAAAAAGTTATAATTATTAGTTTGGCTCAATTTTTACTTCCACTTCAAGGCAGCTACTTCTCTCATTATGCTAAGTATTGTAACATTTAAGAAATATATCTTTAATAGTTTGTTATTATTGGCAATGCCAACCCCACCTTGTATCTTTTCCGTGTATCCTGTTCAGATAATCGACTGTATTTGAAAACGTTAAATATTTTTATTTGAAAAGATAAGATATGTCCATGAACGGGACTCGAACCCGGGCGCCCATGTCTCTAGCGTGGTGCTATGCCAACTTCTTTTCATTGATCCCATATCCCCGTGTTCTCGCAATTTGCGATGTATACAAGGGGAAGAATGTTCATTGAACATTACTTTAATTAGGATGTTGTTGATTATATATTATTATAATTTATTTTTTATTAATTGCTATAATTTTTAAATATTTTTATTTGAAAAGAAAAGATATGTCTAAGGCCGGGTCTCGAGTCCGGGTCGCCCACGTTTTAAATATTTTGGTTCGATATTTAGTTTTTAATTCAACAGATTAAGAAATATATTAGAAATCCGCCTATAAACACGCCTATAAACTCGCCGAAGCAATATGTTGTGGGACAGTATGCATTCCAATGCGCTTCTAGTTTTAAATATCTCGGCTCCATAGTAAATAACCGGGTAGACGAAGAAGAAGAAATTCAAAATCGCATAATAGGGGCTAACAAAGCATTTTTTGCCCTAAGAAGTTTACTCTGTAGTAAACTAAGTCGGGGTACCAAAATGAAGCTCTATAAAGCAATCATCCGTCCTGTACTGACCTATCTCTTTGCAACCTGGACCCTACGAAAGATCTTGGCTGAAAAGATTGACAGGTTTGAAAGGAAAGTGTTGAGGCGCACCATGGGGCCTGTTAGGGAAAATGGTATATACCGTTTAAGAAAGAACAAAGAGATCTACGACTTATACGACGATCTCCGAGTTTCCCATTTCTTGCGAATTCAGCGCTTTAAATGGCTGAGACACTGATGGGAGAGCAGCAAAGAAATTATATTATGGAACCCCGGACGGAGCCAGGCCACGTGGAATACCGAAAGGAAGATGGAAGGACGCAGTGGCTGAGGACTTGGGGATGATTGGAGTGTCCAGAGGACATGCTCCTGACCGAAATGAGTGGGAGAAGGCAGTTGAGAGGGCCAAGGGCAGCTTCAGGCGCCTGTCGAGCCGATAAATAAATATAAGAAATGTATTATTTTATAATAGTAAAATAAGCTTTTAGTAGTATACAAAAGATACTAAGATATATTATAATTATAATATTACTATTATATTATAATTATTATTTTACTTGTTCTTTATTGTTATTCTAAAGGGACTTGGTTCCAGAATAAAGTTTGTTTTCTATTCTATTCTATTCTATTCTAAAATAAGGTATAAAATCCGGGTCACCCACGTTTTAAATATTTTTGTTCAATATTTAGTTTTTTCATTCAACAGATTATGAAATATATTATTTTATAATTGTAAAATAAGCTGGTTTTAGTAAAAAAATATTTGTATCACTAATTGTAAAAATTAACATTCTTATCATTGCTTATTTTTACTTTGTTTTAAAGTATTCGAGAATTTATTTTATTTGATATTAAAAATTAAGATTTCTATAGAAAAAAATTAGTTTATACTGAAAAAATACATTTTCATATGGTAATCGTTTTCATGGTGACAGTTTGAAGATGACAATTTAATTTGATTTTTGTTGTTACAGAATGCTGAGGATATAACATATTATTTTATTTAATTAAAGCCATCCCCGCGCACGTGTACTCCACCGTACAGAGTAAGATAATTCAAATTGTAATGCTTTTAATTGGCTTTTAAAAAATAAATAATATCTGTAACTGTATAATAAAATATAGAAGGTTAGTGATACAATTGAGGACATAAATTGAAAGAACAACTAAAATTAATTGCAAATATTATAATTTCAAATGTATAATTAAATTATTATAATAGTTAATAATTAATCTCGTGGGAAACATCTAAAAGTTTTCATTGTTTTTGGTACAATAATTTTAAAATACTTCCTAAATAGTCAATGTATGGGCTGAGAGATATATTACTTTTTTCGATTTTTTAAGTTTCATATAGAAAAATTCCATTATATTGGTCTACCATGATAATGAAAATTTTTAACACAGAGCTTTATATTTGCCTTGAGGCCTTATGATTTTGCCAAAAAAAAAGTAAATACATTTTTAAATATCTTAATATTAAATATTAAACATATCTATGTTTAAAGAAGTAATGGGCCTCAAATGAAATCTTCAATCCATTCTCTGATGAACAGAACGAAAATACAATAATTAAAAAACTTGTATAAAACCTTAAACTGTGGAAAAAATATATATATATTATATAATAAATACCCTACAACTAATAGCAGAAAAAGCAGGCCTACAAATAGCATACGAAAAAACAGAACTCATCACTACTGAAGTAAATTTCAAGAAAAAAACCGTTAACACCAAATATTTAGGGGAATTCTTATGTTACAACGGTTCTGAGAAAGAGAGCACCCGAGAGAAAATCACAAAATTAGAAAATTTAAGCTTTCAAACAGGCAATAATTCCAATAAAAAGAACCTCTCCTCCAATGCAAAGTTAAGCCATTACAACGTTAAGCCTGTGATTTTATATGGGATGGAAACCACATGCCTACCCAACATGGAAAAGCTACTAAGAGTAGAAAGGAAGATCTTAAGAAAAATCTATGGGCTCAGGAAAACACAGGAAGTTATAATAAAGAGATCTACAGAGAAATCAAAGACTTGGAAACCGAGACAAGAATCAGAAGGCTGATGTTCTATGGGCACAGGATGAAGGAGGAAAGATTGAACAAAAAGATCTTTAACAACATTTTTAGCTACAAGAACGTGGAAGGATAAACGAAGCAAATAAGAGAAGAATTAAAGAACCTTAATAGTTAAGACACCGACTGCCTAGATAGAGACGCATACAGGAATACACTGAAAAAGCTCATCAATATTGGAAGAGGAAAAAGGAGGGGTTCAAAGTGGTCCGAAGAAAGAAAAGAAATGCAGTCGAAAATCATGAAGCTGAGATGAGAAAATTAAGACTCCCAAAGAAGCATAACCAACGATATCCCCTTGGCCCCTAGTGGAAGGTACGTGATAAAAAAATATATATATATCTAAGGCAAGTGTAAGTAGTTGGTTTTTCAAAATATAATTTTGTACCGTTATTTTTGTACTCACTTCTATAAGTAATGTAGGCAAAAACTATTTCATTTACTGGCAAAAATTAATAAATAGAACCGTATTTTTTATCAGCTGCATCAAAATACAACAACGTCAATCACAAATATTTGAATTAGGTGCAGAAGGTATCATCATTTTAAACGAATTTAATATGTTTTAAGAACAGAATGCAGTTTAATTACACAGAAGTTCTTGAATCCTGGGAAAACTAGGTGTTAGTTACGACCAAAACTCATGGTTCAGTCCATACTAGGTTCAGTACAAAAAAGAAGTTCTAGGGCAATGTATGAGCAAGGAAGTGATTTGTCCAAGATCACGCTCAAACGCCACCAGGTTTCCGCCCGATTTAGGGTACCCTCTTTATAGAGGCTTAATGTGTTCTAGAAGGATCTGCAGTTACACAGGGTCCATATGTGGCTATTGACAGATTGAATAATTTGTCTGCTACAGCCGGATTTGAACCCGGAACTTTCAGCAGAGCAACTCAGTACACACTCTCCCACTTACCGATTTTTTACATTAGTATATTTCATTTTCTTTATGAGATATTTCTTGTATACTGGACTCAATCTTCTTGATTTATATAATTTAATAGAGAAGAAAAAACCATATTCCAAATATTGTTATTTAAACTTTACAAATGATTAAAAAAATCTTTTCGACACTCATTTGTCATTCTCAATTTAAGCAATTCCTCATACAACTTCAGTTAAATTTATAAGTCCAAATCATTACTTAAGGTCAAACATTATTTAAAAGTTAAAAAGTCAAAAATATATATAAAATCCTTACTATATATTATATTTGACCATGGAAGATAGTCAAGTTCCAGGATTTTATATATATTTTTGACTTTTTAACTTTTAAATAATGTTTGACCTTAAGTATTGATTTGGACTTATAAATTTAAATGAAGTTGTATGAGGAATTGCTTAAATTGAGAATGACAAATGAGCGTCGAAACGTTTTTTTTTATACATTTGTAAAGTTTAAATAACAATATTTGACTGGAATATGTTTTTTTCTTCTCTATTAGTATATTTTTAAATCTGTTTTTTTAATTGGGGAGTGGAGTGTTTAACTGGAAGAGCGATGAGTTTCAGTACCAAATATTTCAGATTCAACTCTATTTGGGGCAGA
This sequence comes from Troilus luridus, assembly GCA_964056705.1. Taxonomy (NCBI): domain Eukaryota; kingdom Metazoa; phylum Arthropoda; class Insecta; order Hemiptera; family Pentatomidae; genus Troilus; species Troilus luridus. The sequence continues at coordinate 55,249,455 of OZ057416.1, read as the reverse complement.
TTCTATTTTATCAATCAGCACCCAGAGATGGATCATTTGGGGCCTGGGACTTGGGACTCACACAGCCTCTAAGTGGTTAAGTATTTACGTAAAGTGATTATCCAAAATAGGGGGTGGAGAGGAATCTGACGGTTGAGCGTGATATAGAAAAAACATCTCCCTGCACAACTGTTTCTTGTCGTGTTCCAAGAGACATTACAGTCTCTTCCGCGTACTGAACCCCAGACACTATTAAGGGTTGTAGAGGTACAACCCACTGGTTCGAGTCAAGTCGCAAGTTTTAACTTTTCGTTCCATTATTTTTTGATATTCTCGATATGATAATCTTGAGTTATAGTAAGGATAAAAGAGTATGGGACTGTCCAACTAACATATCGGAGTATAGATGTTAATTGAAAAAATGATTACCGACATATTACTATTACTACATTATTATTACTATATTACTATTGCTATATTACTATTACACTATTTTTTCCATAATAAAACTCACGTTTATTTTTATTTTTTTTCTTCATATTTTACTTCATCTTATGCCAGGTGCCAGGTGCCGTCGAGGGGCCTGGAGGTTTTTACCGGTACTGGGTTTCCCCCAACCTGTAAGTATTTGCAGTCAGATGACTGGGCGATGGAACCTCCAACTCCCTACGCCAAATTATTTTAATTTTCGTGAATATTAAAAATTAAACTAATTAAAAGTTAAAACTTATTATGACTTAACTCGAAAGGACAACCAGCGAAACTAATACCCCTACTTTTTAAATAAGTTTATTTCGAAATCTGTTTATGGAATAATCAAAATAAGTTTTTATGGAGAATTCCATGTCAAATCTTTTAATCTGACGTCATGTACCATACAGACAGATCTTTCTTTAATCGCCCACCTCCATCAGCCACAAATATCCCCACTACCTCAGATTTTCCTTTCTTCCTAGACCGCAACACCGCACGGCCGGGTAATCTCTGGGAAATTGAAATTTCGCCTGGAAGGGGTGATTTATCCCTCGCCCCGGTGGAAAACTGTATAAATGAAAACCTGGAGGGTTAAGACAGCTAACAAATGAGCTGAGGGGGAGTCTTATCTGGCTAGAGGAAGCGAGACAATGCTTCTTAGCACCGCCTTCATTTTTCTTCCTCCCTCAGACCAATTACTGAACTGGAGGAAAAACAATATGGCGTCGGCCTGACAGAGAAATATGATCCTCTTCCAGGCCCTAGGCGGTTCGTCTTCTTCTTTAATAACCCCCCCCCCTGCCCGCCTCCGGCGGCGGCGAATTATACCGAATACACCCTTACATTGAGCTTGATAACCTTTTAATTTCCAATTTAAACCATACCAAGGGGAAGGCGTTCCTTGAGTCTGTAGATAATCAAGCCAGTTACTTCGTGCTAGTGTAATATGGTCTAACAAAATATTGGAAAGAAATTTTGTTGGATTTTAATGACGCCTTTGATCTTCTACATACTTATAGGCAGTATAAATCTTCAGCATAAATTCAACATAAGTAAAAACATTCATAATGAACCCTTTTTTATAAGTTAAAATATCTCTTCCTGCTCTTCGTCTGGGAAATATTTGAGTTCGCGTCACCGACATTTTCGACATGCTCGTAAAGTACATTGAGACTGGTGACACTTAGCATTATGTGCATGAGTTACACAATTTATTTTAATCGACTTCAGCTTAAATGTGAACATTTTTTTTAGGATAACAATACAAATTGTAATATATAATGATTTGTATAATGACCTATAATGACTTAGAGTAGAACATAATTATGATTAAGAAATTATTATAATATATTTAGTAAATGAAAAATAAAATAAAAAATAAAATATAAATATAAATTGCGAGTTAGCTCCAATAATAATATTTTTTTTAAAACAGATTAAAAGAAAAAATATATAATAAGGTAACAAAAATTAGAGAAAGAGAAAACAATTATTAGATACATACAAATTTTATGAAAGCAAAACTACAACAAAAATAATTAAAGAAAAAATAATAATAACTTATTTTTAAAAACTTCTAACGGGATGTGTGAACAGCCAAATTAGAAGAATAAAAAGTATAATACATTAAAAAACATCATTCATCCATCAATAAAAAAAAAATTAATCTCAAGACTGAACATACTATTTCCGATTTTTTGTGAATTGTTTCGTCATGTACTTTCGTTATTTGTTATAGTAATATGTCTTGTTTTATGAAATGATATGATGCGTTCAGGATCAAACGCGGAGAGCTTCAAATTTCAAAAGTTGGCTTTTTAAATTTTCCACTAGATTGGTCAACCAGTGCTTTATGTTTCCGAAACTTCAGTTTCAGAACCGTACTAAAAACATGTGAAATAATGCGGTAAAGTATCGTGTAAGGCAAAATGCTGGTCTAAACTGGCGAAAGTCAATTTTTGAAATATTGAAGTTATCCGCTTTTGATCCTGAACGGCTCACATAAATAAAGAAAAATAGAGGTCCCGGAAAGGCAGCAGAAATTCACACTAATGTAATTATTAAAAGGAGTATTGACTTTATTATGTTGGGGTTTTTATTAGAATAATCGACACAAGAAAAGAAGAGTATCAAAGACACTATTTCTCAGATATTTTGTAATACTTCTAAAAGAAAAGCATTCACCTTTTTTTTCTAAAGAAAATACAAATATATATTTTGTTTATTTATTTAAGGTAACTTTATGATTCCATGGTTAATCACAAAGCTAAATTGAGGGTCCTAATTTTTTTTCAATCCAGGTATAATCATGACAGGGTTCTTGACACCGTACAAGTTCGAGACCGTTTTACGTTCCCTCCGAAGGATGTGATAGCCGAGGATCTTTAAAGCTCCACCCGTGGCTGCTTAAAATTAAATAATTTATTTGCCATAGCTGGATTTGAATCCGGAATCTTCAGCATAGCTCAGCAGTCCACACCCTAGGCTACCCCACATGTTTTATTTATGAGAATTAATAAATCCATATTGTATTTAAACAATCTCATGATGTCAAGAAAACATTATTGAAAGTCAATTAGTTAAATTCATCAAGAACTAATTCGTCTTCGGTAGCTTTTGTTAAAGCTTACTGATATTTATTGTTTTAGGAACATAGCTCATTGAATTAGATTTACTTGAGTCAATAATACTCTAAATTTATCAAAATATTTTATACTGTTCTGTCGTTATTTCCGTAGTAATTTTTTGTTGTAGAGATATCAATTTATTCCAAATTCTGCTTTTGTTAATGTTAAATAAAAAAAAAACACTAACATCTGTAGTAAATTTGTAAGTAGAGGAGGGTCAGAAAATTTTGTTGATGTTACAAATTTAACAATAATTCGAATAGCCTTCTTCGAGTTTTAATTATATTATAAGGATAGAGGTTTTCTGACTAATGATATAAAACAAATTAAATAAATGATGACCTCCAACAAAAGTGAAAACTAAAAAAGGTTGGTGACATGTACCTTTATGTTTTTCCATTACCAAAAATCGGCCAACGCGGCTAAAAAAAGTTTTCACATCAATAAAATAAAATTAAAAATGGAATATATTTCAGAATATATACCCACAGGGTCCAATGGTGGTAGTTTAAAGATTAAATAATTTTTCTGTCACAGCTGGATTTGAACCTGGAATTTACAGCATGACAACTCAGCACTCATAGCGATCCCCCCCTCCCATTAAAAATTAATAACTTGACTAATTTCAATTTTCTTAAGGTATTTAAAAATATGGTGTTACGGGGGATACTCGGACCTAAGAAGGTTGCGACCACTGGAGAATTTGAATAATAAAAAAACGCAATTGCGGAGCCTGCGCCGGTTAATATTGTAGTAATAGTGTCGCGGAGTTTAAGATGGGCTTGTAAAGTTGTTGGACTCGGTAAAGAACTACTTCCTAAAAAGTTAATTAGCGTTGTGCCGAATGGTAAACGTCTGATGGATAGGTGGGAGAGTTTTGTTAAGATTTATCTGGCGGTTTTGGGTTTGTGTACTGGTCTTTGTACGGAAGTTTGTAAGCACAGATTGGTGGTATTGAGACTTCGGCTTCGCTAAGCTTTATTATTACATAAGGTAAATATTATAAAGTATCCGTAATAGCAAGTAGAGAAACTACCCACTGGTAGTACTCAAATAAAATATTTGTTAGGTCAAGAGGAAAGAGGAAGCTCTGTTTGAAACTATTGGATTTTAAAAAAAAATTTATTTATTGATATTTACAACTGTATTACAATAATAGAAAAAGTAATAATGATATGTGATACATAGTGACATGAGATAATGACAAGTAGAGAAACTACCCACTGGTAGTACTCAAATCACAAATCCAACTAAGGTCACCTGGCCATCTTCTTCTCAGACGCCTCGGAGGATTATCGGGAATTAAAGAGGAAGCTAGGTTTGAAACTAGAGGGTTTGAGTGGGAATGAAGTTTGTTATGAAAGGATAGATAGCGGGTTCGGGCCAAATCGGCAACAAATGGGACATTAAGGTCGTTATGGATGACTTAATCTTAACAAAATAAGGAGCGTTGAGGATTTTATGAAGGATTTTGTGTTGTAGGGTTGGATACGAGAGGAATTCGATGGTTTAGTGGAACCCCAAAGCTTTACTCCGTAAGTCCAAATAGGACGTATGATGATCAGGTTGTTTGATTTGTTAGACGTTTGTCTAAAAAGGTTTTGAAGTAGCCTGAAACGTCGAGCGGCTTCTGGTCTTTTTTAGTCTTGTACGAGGATTCCAGGTTAATCATTTGTCGAGATGCAACCCTAAGTATCGGATCTGTTCTACAGGCACCAGTGGCATATTATTAAAGGATACTGCAGAGCAGGAAGTCATTGGTTTACGACGTGAGATAAAAGTGATTTGATGCGATTTTTTAGAATTCATTTTATTCTCCAGTTTTGACAACATTCTTCAAGATCAGTGATATGGGATTGGAGGCTTTGGGATGCAATAACTGGACTGGTCTTGACTGATATTACACATGTACCATCAGCATAAGTGGGAAGGATAGTATTAGGATAAGTCGGGATGTCAGCTGCATATTGTATAGAAAATTGGGCCAAGGATACTTCCTTGAGAAAACTATTGGATTTGAGTGGGAATAAAGTTTTTCATGAAAATAACAATCCGGGCTAAACAATAGAACTTAAAAAATTAATCTACTATTGAATTTTGGTTAATAGATAATAGGCTTGCTAATAAGCAAAGTGAGGTGAAAAATTACCTGAAATAATTAAAAGAAAAAGTTTAAAAGGGTTAATAATCTGGAAATATAAATATGTCTCAATATTAAATACTTGGGGTGCTTTTCTTCGAAATTGAAGAGAAAATCTCTAGGTCTCGGCCATGTAATGAGACATAACAGATGTTATTACTCCAACTAATAGTTCTGAGGAAGATAGACAGGAAGCGCGGACCCGGAAGAAGAAACTCATCCCTCCACAACATGCATAGGCTGACATAAGGATTTGGGTAGTGGCACGTGGACGGAAGTTTGTAAGCAGAGATTTGTGGTATCGGCGTCGAGCCTTCGGTTTCTCTAAGCCTTATTAATATTATAATTTTAATTTTGTTTGCATGACTATAGCTTTGAAACCACAAGGAAAGATAACGAAATTAACATAATTCGAGAAAAGGCTGTCACCTTCATTGACGATGTAATGCGGAAATTTTTGGAGGTGGGCGGCCTCCCCTTGTCACAGCTTTTGTCTGAGCGCCCCCCCCCCCAGCCAAGGGAAGAATATCCTCCCTCCCTATTGTCATGGTAACTCCGGAAAAGTCCGTTTGAGAGAAAATTTTATCTGAGAGGCATTGTGCCTCGAGCCAGACCATTCCGCTTTAATACCCAGGCGGTGAAAAAGGAACAAAGATGGTCCCTCGGAGTCGGGGATTAGCGAAGGGCTGCAAGGAGTACGATACCGTATCCCTTCAACATTACCGTGTCCTGTGCCGTGTGGGAGGGTACGTCGTCCCGGAACACAGGGTGTGAAAATACCGGGAAAATTCTTTGCTTATTATTCAGGATTTACAATGCCGGTCACCTTCCTTTTCATTAAGGCCTGAATGGACCCAAGGTCTGTACTTCTTTAAAATAATGATGTACTCTGCTAAAAAGTATGGAAATAATTTAGGATTTAGTTCTGGCATATTTTAATTACAAAAGTAAAATCAATTTGCATAGTCTGATGTCTTATTTTCTTTTACCACCACAGTTCTCACAATTTACCATTATGATCTTGCTAATACCTATCCTATACCATTTTATACAAGAAGTAGTAAGATAGTTTCAGTGGAGTAAGCCTCAACCAAAAATCAATTCTTTCTAAGCCTTTAAATAGACTCATATTCATGAAATTCATATTGAAGTGTGAATCTTCCACTTTTTAATCTAACGAGAACTTACGTTTTCGATGGACTAATTTGTTTGTTAAACTTGACATTACTTTATGCTCCTATCGCTAATCGGACGATGCAACAGTGGAAGCTTTAAATTTTGCCTAACCAGCTAGGGATTTTATATAATTTAGGATAGGGATTTTAACAAGTCACCTGATACTGTACAGGCTCGGCTTCCCGTTTTATGTCCCTTCCGAAGGACGACGTAGCCAAGGATTTTCTTCTCCCTTTAAAAATCCTATGGTCACATATGTATGGGCTGCGAACCCGCGATCTTGTGCATTGTAGGTTGTTAAGCTGTCTAAAACCTATCCATCTAATCTGTATTCAAGGAATAACGAGGGCTTGAATGTTGGTATTAATTTCAGAAAATTATTTTTTTAATGAAAATAGTAAGATGAAATAATATAAAACAAATAAGTTGCAACTTAATAAGGGTGTCGAAGGTTATAAACGCAATAAAAACAAAATATGGAAATAGATACCATAATGTAGAAAAAACAATTAGTGGAATTATCTTAGAAGCATGGTTTCTTTAGACTAAAAATGTGAAAACAAAATGCTTTTAGGGTCATCTGTAGTACAGTGGTTATTAAACAACCTTCTATGCCCAACGTTCGCAGCATCATAGTTGGCTTTAGTACTTTTTAAATGAAGTAACCAATTTTTGGTTTTGCCATCCTTCAGAAGGATTATAAAATGGAAAGCTGAGCCCGGTGTTAGGTGAGTTGTTAAAAATCCCTGCCCTAATCATATATTGTTTAGCAATATTTAGGACTCCCACCATAGCAGCGTCCGATTAGCCATGGCATCATTAAATGAATTAACAACAACAAATTGTTTTTGTTTTTTCTGTGGAAATAGGTGACCATTGTTCTGTAGTATCTTCTTTTAGATGGATTCGAAAAATTATAAAGTATTACTATAAAAAAATATTACGTTGAACTGATGTGTTTTATGGGAAATAGCGGCCTTAAAGTAAGTGTTTTTAGATCGGGCATGCTGTTTTTTTATTTATTTTGATTCCAACAACCGAGGTCTTGAATATTGACGATTTCCCTTCGAGAAGAATATACGAGTCTGTTTTTTGAAGGGAGGTGGTCTAGATAGGATCGACCATTGATTTGCGAGCCAGCAACTAGACGGTTCCTTACAACAATGGGCAGCAATAACAAAGACGTCTGCAAGATGTTCCACCAATTAGCAGAAGCACCTGCGGCCATCGATCAAATGAATCAATCCACGATCGACTCCCAACACCTGCTCGGTCTTATCTTGGCGGAATAACGCCTTTGGCAACTGTGAAAAAAGTTCGCACCATCGAGGTTACTGCTCCCAGCCGTTCCTGAGGCCAATATGTTGATATCAACGGAAGTGAAATCCTCGCGGCTCTGCATACATTAACCAGTGTTGATTTAAACCTAGAATATTGCTTGTTTAAAATAATAGTCCAATGGTAAAACTGGATTTGAAAAGTAGGCGATGAATACTACTCCCATTCTAAGGGTACCTACCGGCTGCGAATCCGTGACCTTGGTCAAAGTAATTATGCTAACTATAACTCCACAAGTGATCTCAAGTATTATAGGTATAGAGAACGGGCTAAAAAATCATTGATCCAGATTTTTATCCCTTATGAATCACCGTTGCTAGGTTGTCCGGAAAATAATCAAGGATTTTATGTTGTCTTTAAAATAATCCTCCAAAAAGTAAAATTTTTGTTTGTAGCACATTTTTTTTCTCTTTATATTTTCATCCGCACCTATCACATACAAATGGTTGAAATTCAGGAGATTGGGTGATAGTAAAATAATACAGAATGACATGAAAGGAATGAAGATGGTTGGACTTTTGACTTTTATAAACATTAATACTTCTTAATCCTCTTTTAAACAAAACTGTTTATTTACCCCTATACTATTTTGCTACTTCGAAATTATTCAGTCTTTAAAAGATGTCAAAGCGTGGTTTCGCATAATTTTGTTTTAAAACTCACACGGCCGTAACAAAGCCCAAACTGTTGATAGGGAGTGCGGTTGTACCGGAGATTTCGAGATGGAGACTTGAGCCTTGAAGACAAAGAAGGCCATGGAAGACGTTCTGTCAACTTTCAAACTTTTTCACAATCCTAATCGCCTTGAGATGGTCTTGGAGATTATTATGGTAAATAATAACATCATAAAGTATTTATAAAGATCCAAGACAGTAAATAAAAAGTTCGATTCATTACGACATACTAAGCAATTAAAGATAATAAATACATTAATAAAAACAATTAAATACATGGGCTGGGATGTAATAATTTCTTTACATAAAGTATATCTCATTTTCATAATACTACCCTGATTAAAAAATCCTAAGGCCGTATGCCAGCGGCGAAACCATGATCTTGCACATAGAAGGTGTTTATGCGAACTATACCACATGTGATCTCAAGATGAGGTAGGCATAAGGATCATGTTAAAAAATTATCGATCCCGGTTTTAGTATCTGTTCCGCATGTTGTCGCTTACTAAAGTTTAAAATGTTTACTCGGTTAATTTTTAATATTTTCCAAAAATACAAGTTATTGTGAGATTTAGTATGGAATAGAGAATGTAATTATGGGTAATGATCAAATTTAGGTAATAATTTTAGCACGAAATAAAAGCTTCAATTAACATTTCGAAGTATAGATGACAAATTACCGAAATACACATTTCGGTAAAACTACCGACAAATTTCAATATGTACACATTTCCCATACTAATGCTCATGACAACTTGTGTTTTTGGAAAGTATTAAAAGTGAAACGAATAAAACGTTAAAATTTGTTGTGACTTAACTTGAAGCAACAACCTGCGAATAATTACGTATTTATCATTTTGAACTTATGTTTATTCAGTAACTAGTGATAATTGATTATTTAGTAATATTTGATACGGAGTAATATTTGGTTCAAAATCAGTTTTTATGACAACCGATTTATAGTCTAAACACCGTATAAGTGTTGTGTGTTTTCTGCATCAGATATTTCATATAATATTTTTTTATTCGTCTGCTTGTTGTACTCATATGAAGTTAAAACCAGCAGAAACAACAGAGTGAATAAACAAGAAAACAAAAAGAAACAAATGACAAATGGGAATATAAACATAAAAAAGGTGAAGGGTTGGAAACACAATGCACGGGGTTTTTTTTTCTGGCACCTGGGTCTCACCCAGCGTTGATTATAAAAACAAACAGATTAAGACAGGTGCGAGCAGGTAAATATAACACGGCGATTAGTGGGTCATTAATTCAAACCAGGGGGAAAAAAGAATAATTAAACCTGGTGGAAGTCTTTGTAATTATTTTTGTTTTGATTACAGCGGGGTGTTATTTATTACAGGTTATGAACACATGTTAAGTCCCTGGTCTCTACGTATAGCGCCAAATATTCTTTGAAACTATTACAAATTAACAATATAAATGTTATAATAATTATTTTATTTTCAATAAATAATTTTAAAAAATATGGATGTATGTATCCGCATAAAAAAACAAAAACAATATATGTACCACCATGACCCATGGATCTTCTTGGGTTCAATACATGGTAGAGACTGTACTGTTTTTAGGACAAACATGGTGCTGGTAGGGTTTTTTTCCTAGATCATACTTCAATCTTCCAATTAAGGATACCCACTTTATAGAGGCTGAGTGAGCCCCGGGAGGGCCCATTTCCGGCAATTAACCGATTATATATATTTCTGCCATAGCTGGATTTGACCCGGGACTTTTATCACGATAACTCTGCTACTACACAAGTGCTCTGAACTATCCCGCTCCTACAGAAGAATATCTACCTAATTAATTCTATGTCAGTACAGTGGATGAATAAGTCAGTACCGAAGAACAGAAATTTTGAAATTATATTAACGTTCTCGATATTTTGAAGTTGTAGGAAAGTCCAATACAATAGAGTAATAATACGCATTTAAAAACTAAACAACATTAATTGAGCTGTTATTTTTGAAAGTTGTATAAGTCCAAGGGCGGATCCAGAATTTTTTTTCTGGGGGGGGGCACAGCGGGCAGACGGGCAAAAATCTCCACAATGACCTAGAAATAAACTTGTAGTATTTACAGAAAGGTTTATTAAAATATCTAAACAATATTTTCACTCATGTTCTTTCTATTATTTTATTTATATATTTTAACAACTATGATCGATCATGTGATTTGCCTATAAGTATATACTATAAAGGATTCTCCACAGTTCACAAAAAACCGTCTGGGGGCACTTGCCCCTGTGCCCCCCCCCCTAAATTCGCCCTTGTATAAGTCCATAATTAGATCGTTTTATTCTTTTAAATGTTTTTAATGATATTATTTCATTAAAAAATTCAAAAGGTTTATATGGTTAAAAACACAAAAAAGGTTTTCTGGTCGTTTATTTATTCAACACCACTTTATGGTGCTATGTCTAATCAGATAATGCTACAGTGGGAGTCCTAAATTTTGCCTATCCAAGTTTAATTGAGATAGGGATTTTTAGAGAGTATCTGACATCTCACAGGCTTGGGACCCTCCTATTTACGTCCCTCCCAAAGGACGGTATAACCAAGGATATTTTACTTCCTTTAAGGAATCCCAGGGTCACATACAGTGCATATTTATTTTTTATATTGTTCTTTTGATGGTGAATAGTTTTAATTTGAAGAGAAAAGATTTGTCTTGGCCTTTTCATATTTGCCCTAGCATTTTAATATTATTTTTATTATAAAAAGCATTCATATTTATTAGAAATTATACTACATTAAATATTAATTAATATGTGTAAAAATTTCCATGATAATATAATTGCTAGGTAAAGTATATACTACAAAATTATCAATATACCTGTTCTTGTTTGAGAATTATTTTAAAAAAATTTATTTATTGAAATTTACAACTGTTATAAGAATACAACTAGAAAATTTAATGGCAAATATGATACATAATGGCATGGATAAAGGCAAGTAGAGAAACTACTCACTGGCAGTATTCAAATAACAAATACAGCTTAGAAGGTCACGAGGCCATCTTCTTTTATCAATTATTGAGGATTATCAAGAATTGAAGAGGTAGCTAAGTTTGAGTGGGAATAAAGTTTTCCATGAAAAGATTGGTATCGGGTTCGGGCTAAATCAGCAACAAATGGGGTCATTATGGATGACTTTATTTGTAACAAAGTAAGGAGCATTAAGAATTTTACAAAGAATATCGGTTTGTAAGGATTGGATACGAGAGGAATTCGATGGCTTGGAGCCGCAAAGCTCCATAAGTCCTAATATGTCTTATGATAGTCATGTATATGGGCATTTGTAATTAAAAAGAGTAATAGTTAGAAAAGAATCACCAATATCGTCTTGTTCCATCTACGGCAGTAGGAGGAATAATTATAAACCCAAGACGGAGTACTATTACAAATAAGTCCCAGAGTTGTCAAATGGGAAGGAATAGATCTTGAGACGCTATGTGATGGCCCTGCCAACCGTTTGAATTTATATAATACATTAGAAGGGAGTGAACCTAGTGGATGAATGGGATATGGCGTGTTTTCTGATTTATAGCGCGTGTCATTAGTCTGGTTTAAGTGGAGAGGCATAAGGCTCAGGTTAAGAGACACCCCTACCTCTTCAATAATGAAACGCATTTGTCTCAGAGGTTTTCCTCATCCATCTCGGGGCATCTTTCTCTCCAGGGGACATCACTCACTCGGGATTATTCTCCAAGAGGCTGGAACAGGGAGCGATCTTCGGGGATCACCGATCTTCCAGGATCAGCGAGCGTCTTGGAGTGATGAGGAAAAACAGCCCGAGCATTACTCCAAGGCAAGTTGCTGTACTCGACTGACGTTTTATCCTTAATTAATCAAAAACCTCTAATAACTATTTAAATTAATCTTTAATTTAATTATATTCATAAAATAAAATAAAAAATCATTGTTTTCACAATACCATTTAAAATCTTATTTTATTAAATAAAACAAGTTAATTGAAAAAGCAAACAAATCGAAATTGCATAATAAAAATATAATTATTATTATTAGTCGTAAAGCTCTCAAAGTGGAAGACTAAGTAAAAATGGTTCACGTTTTGGGCTTCTTGTCCTTCTTATTTGCCCACCAGGTTTTCATCCTTTGCGAGAATTCAGCTTCTCTTTCTTCGCTACATTTCGTTCCGGTTCTCGGCGCTTTCGTTTCCGGCTTAGCCTGCCATTTTTCAACTTTAAGCTTAAAGTTGTTTCTTGTTTTCATGCCTTTGTTAGTAATTTTTGCTGATTCCAAGTATAAATATGTTAACATATTAATAGTAATAAATAAGTGTAATGAAAAAAAAAAAATAAAAATCTGTACCAGGTACAACCCATGAACGGGTCTGGGATTTAGTACATGGTAACGACTGTACTGCTTCTAGGAGAACGGTTGTACAGGGAAGTGATATGTCCTAGATCATGCTCAACCGACAGATTTCCCCCTCTTATTTTGGGTACCCACTTTATAGAAGCTGGGTGAGTCACATGAGGATGGATCCCAGATACCATAAGATCCGTCTCCATCTGTTTACAGACTAAATAAAAGTCTGCCAGCAGCGGGATTTTAGCCCAGGACCTTAGGCAAGGCAACTCAGCGCTATAAACTGAGCCACTCTGCTCCTTAAGTCATTGAAATAATATTCGATATAATCGAGGTAGCAAATAGACAATAAATATATTGATTATAATGAAGCCAACCTCACTTTAAATTACCCATATATTTTTTCTTAAATGTCCATTATTCGAATTATCCGTGAAAGGCTTTTCCTGGCGGTAAATAAATAGGTTTTTGCGATTCTGCCAAAAGGAAATTTAACGAATAGATATACATACTACCTAACATAAAATATAAGGTTGGGGTGAAGCATACATATGGTTTAATTTATTTGTTTATTTTAATTTTTAATTTTAATAAAACTAATTTGTAACACTTAACGAGTTTTACAATTTCATTCATAACGTTTATTTATTTCAAACAAAAGAGTCTTTGCTTGACACTAATTAAACAAACATAAATATAACAAGGACTCTCAAAAATAAATAAATAAAAAATAAGAAAGATATTAGTTTATCAATAAAAAAAAACAGTTAATAAATCAAGTTTAAGTTTGGTGCCGTTTTTTTTCTTTTAATTTATTAATGATTATTTTGAAATAGATGTTTTTTTGGAAAAATCAATTTCACTTGTCCTTCGGCATTAATAAATGTATAATTTACGCATATAACTCAACCTTAACGCTCGCATGAAATTGAAAATTTGCTCTCTAAATTGTGTGTTCAATCAGTACGAAATAGATATGCTCATTAAAAATAGATAGTTCATTATTACAAACTATGGTGAAATTAGTATTAGTACAAGCACATTATTTATGAATATTATGTATATAATGGAGCATTTATCAATTCTAGGTAGGATAGATCAGTTGAAAAAAAAATTCTAAATCAATAGTTTTACGAGGAATTTTATTAAACGGATAATTACAATTTATAACGTAATTTTAAGTCTAACGTAAAACAACAAATAATGGGGAGAGAAAATAAAGAGGAAGTTGGTTTTGTTGTTTATAGATCAATTAAAATACTTTATTTAGAAAACAATAAACCAAAACTAGCTTTATTGAATAATAATAACAATACTAATAAATATTTATTAACAGAAATTATAGAAATAGCATTTGACACATATTGCATTTTTCATCTTCTTTCGAAAACCGCCCTTAAGGGACTCACGTGGTTGAGGGATTCATCTCATAGATTGAAGAGTAAGTCTAGTTTTAGAGGAGTTTAAATTAATGTATGTAGCGCTAAAAGAATATAATTTTAAATTACCAATTGTTTAATATAAATTAAAAGTTTTTTTCTCCCTCCATCATTCCTCTGAAGTGCGAACTTCAACACCTTCGCTACTTCAACAATAAACAAGCCGTGCTTACAGAAACCGCAATGAGGGTTAATCTCCAAGAAGAGGGATCCATCAGGTTCGGTGTGTCTTATTTGTAAATATTGTGGGGAGTGTAAGAGGTGTGGATTACATTTAGTGCTGCCTCACCTCTACTGCGTTTTGTGCTTCATGTTAAATAGGATTAATCTTGAGTATTCAGAAAAAACTAAGACTGTTCCCCAACAACAGCCACTTTTTTCAAACTATGTTAATTTGAATCGAGCAGGACTTATTTTAAATATTTTTATTTTGAAGAGAAAAGATATGCCCCCGGCCAGGATTTATCTTCAAAAATAAAAATATTTAAAATTAAAACAACTAACTAATAAATTCTAAATAGTAATATGACGTATGTCAACAAGTTCCTAAAATTAAAGTAATGTTCTCGTGTATACATCGCAAAACTTGCGAGAACACGGGGACATCAGATAGCAGAAAGGATTTGTCCCCGGCTGGTATCAACTCCGGTAGCTTAGCTGGTAGATTCCTGACAAGGTAAGACAGAGGACCCGGGTTCGAATCCCGGCCGAGGGCATATCTTTTCTCTTCAAAATAAAAATATTTAAAATTAAAACAACTAACTAGTAAATTATAAAAGGACTTATTTTATATTACTGATACAAAATAAAAATATGGTTAGAGTTCAATGAGGAGCTTCAACTCTTTAGCGCGTTATTTAGTTGAATAGACGCTTCAGATGAAACGGATGTGTAAAATCAAAATACTTAACTAAATAAATTAAAATACGAAATAATTTGTGAAAAATACAAATGCATGAAATTTAATAAATAAACAAATGAAATATGCCATCATAAAATAGACCTGTCAAAAGTACATACAAAAATAAGATATTAATGACAAACATGAAGTTGAATAATTGTGTATTTAAATTTTCCAAATATTTTCATAAAACATTTTATTGCCGATTTATTAATGTCATGTTTTTCATATTCTATATATACATATTCAACATGAGATATATATATAATATATATATAATACATGAGACGTTCAGGATGAAATGCTGATAAATCCGAAATCTGAAAAAAACTAAAACTATTTCATTAGTTTAGTTAAGCTATTTAGTGCTCCCGAAACTTCAGGTTCGGAGCTTCGGTGAAACCATGAGCAATATGGGCGGTAAAGTGTAAAGTTGTAATATTTCTTGACTAAAGAATCGAAAAATCTAGTCAATTTTTGATGTAACGTAGAAAGTCAACACATTAAAACAGTGCATTACCCCACTACAAGTTGCATCTCAGGTGTAGCATATACTAGTTGTTTTTTTTTTGTTGTTTTTTTTAATAACTTATTTGGAGGGTACGATGAATGAACTTTGGTTACTTTTCATTGTGTTCGATTTCCTTTGCTTCCAAATTCCGTTCATCCTTCGAGAGTGTTGTTCTTTCTCTTCTGGAGTCCACATTCTTCTAGTTGTTGGTTTCTTTCTCTACCGAAACTGTGCCCTTTGAACTGCTCCTCTAAAAGGTGGTCTGTTTTTTATTGTATCTGTTTTAATTCCTACTATACTACATATACTAGTTTATTCATTTAATTTCACTTAATAGTGCTATTGCTAATCGGACGATGCTACTATAGGATTCCTTAATTTTCCGTCTAATCAAGATAGGGGTTTCTAACAAGTACCTGACACCGAACAGGTTAAGGATCCCTTTTTCACACCCCTCCTGAAAGATAACATAAATAAGGATTGTATACTCCCTTTATGACAGTTTATCTTTGATAAATTATATGTCGCTGGGATGCGAATAAGGAACAAAGTAGGTTGTTATGCTAACCACAAGACCACAGATGGCCCAATGTCTACTACAACATATATCTATCTGTATTTAAATAAGTAGATAAAAAGTAACTTAAAACGTTGATGATATACATCAGTCTATAGTAATGAATAGCAGTTGGACCGCTAAGGAAAATTAAGCGGAAACATTAGCCATATCCAAACAGAGCAAAGGCATTAGACGTATTGGATCAGTAGCGGCTGAAAGATGGCAGCACTGTAAAGAAGGAGATAATGGCGGAGCTAACAAATGACACGAGATACAAATGGTAAAAAGACACCGCCGGAACCGCGGGTGAAATATGGCCGCAGGAAAGTGTTTTAGTAAGATTGGTTCGGCCATATTGCGGTAACCAACACCCACCAATCCCGCTAATGGTAAAAACCCATGTCATTGTATGTCTGCGCGTCATAGTGTTTGTCCTCAGGGCGGGGTCACCTATGGACCGCTTCCCATGTGGATCAGATAGCGCTTCCAAGGCACCTCGTCCTATCTCTGCCGTGCCTCGCCAGGAAGGAAGCGGGCATTAGACAAGGGCACGATGATGTGTAATGAGAAAGGGGGCGATGAACAATCGATCTCATTTCATGCAGAGGTGAAGGGAGTGGAAAGTATTAAATAGCGACATTTAAAAAAAGAAAATACATTTATTTTTTGTTTGTTTATTTATTTAATGTGCCTTTATACTAATCTGTCGGGAAATTCAAAAGAGGGGGTCTTAAATTTAGACAATCTGGCTATATCTTTAACGAGTACCTGACGCCGCATAGGCTCCATTTTAAGATCCATCCGAAAGATTTTTTGCTATTTTTGAAAAAATTTAAAGTACTAACCGCGCATAAATGCTAAAGACAAGAAAAATGGCATTTTTCTTAATTTCTTGAGAAGGTAGTTGTGGAAATAATACAAGTGCTACTATTAGTATAGCGCTATAACCTTGTGTTCTTTAAAAATTTGTTCCAGTCTTCTCTGTTTCTGCCCTTCTATTTCCATTCTGTGACCCATATTTCTTTAAGGTGCTCTTCAATATCATGCCTAGACAGCCTAAGAGATCGATCAACTCTTCTTTTCCCAATTATATGACCCTGCTGGAGTTTTTATCTGTTCTCTTCTATTAGGCATTCTTGTTTTATACCGCATGCTTCATTGAACTGGACCACATGGGCATCATTATACAGGGAACATTACCTGGTCATTAGTAGGAAGCCACTATAAATCTTCCTCAAAAATCTATCCGTTAGCTCCAAAATTTGATCTGTTTTTTTAATTGGACCAGAGAATGTCCACTTTTCTGCACCGTACTGGTCTAATAAATTATTTGTACAGTCAAGTCTTTGTGAATCTTGACAAAATTCGACTCCATGAAGTGATCTGGTACTCCATGTTGGTGGATGACCTTCGGACTAACAAACCAACTTCGTAAAAACTCTAAAGTTGAGGAAGAATTGTTGTTATATTTAAAAATGAATAATATCAATCTACTACGCACTTTTGACTTATGCACCATTGAACAATATGGGCCTGGCTACAGGAACAAGAGGCAGTTAGTAGCAGGCACATTAGAGGATAGATGCAGGGCTGGATGATAGGCGGCATTGTGACTAGATGCTAGATAGCCTCTATAGAATATTTCACACTAATCGATACGACCCTTTGAACGCTGCATTTCCGACCGTCCCGCCGGCCGATGACATATAATTTATAAGTGGCAATATTCGCCTCGCCATTCCGGTGTATCTCTGTGCGGTCTAGGGGCGGCGCTGAGCTGATACCGGGAGGCGTTTGAAGCGAAAATTCCGAATCGCTCCTATCTACCAACCTTCCGTGATTAACTGACCGTTTAGCGGTGCCATTGGGATTTCCATCTCGCACTTACGGAAGTTGGAGACCATAACACTAGGTCACCGGTGCAGTAGTGTTTGAGCGAAGAAAAAAAAACGTAAATAAATAAAAATCCAGTTCTTCATTTTCCGCGAGTTACGGTAACTAATTTGAAGAGATTTCTGTTATACTTAAGAAAAATTGTCATTCTACCCTAGACTTTTTTAATGCTGGGAGAAAAAGGAGGCAAATAAGAACAGACAATAGCTAACCGCAATGCAAACGAAAATTTCTTTATCCGTTCAACGTCACTTTATACTGTTACGACTAATCGCCTAACGCTACAGTAGAAGGCCTACATTTTTCCTATCCAGGTATGTTTAAGATAGGGGTCTTTTACGAGTACCTGACATTTAAAAGTAATTCAACACTAAACTTGCCCCATTAATTACTTTCCCACAGCTGCCGTACCTAGCGAGGCAAAATTGTATCACTTTTTCTCTCCTATCAGCTTAGAGCCCTCAGAGTACATGAAATATGTGCTACAGATATGTAGTTTATTCAGAAAGCTTAGTTGTTTTTAAATAAGTTCCATTAGCGTAAAAATTAGATTTAAATTTACTATTTCATAATGAGGAGCGGAGTGACTTAGCGGTAGAGCACTAAGTTGATATGGCAGAAATCCGTGTTCAAATCCCACTGATGGAAAGAATTTAGTTTGTTAGCGGCCGGAGAAGGATCATATGGGAAATAGGGCCATCCTAGGGATCACCCAGCCTCTTTAAAGTGGGTACCCTAATAAGAGGGAAAATCTGTCAGTTGAGGGTGATCTCGGAGAAATCATCTCCCTGCACAACTGTAGTCCACGAAACAGTATAGTCTCTACCATGTACTGAACCCCAGACTCATTCTCGGGTTGTGGTGGTGGAGTTTTTTTTTAATTCAGAAAGAGTAGATTTCTTAGGCAGTTACAAAATCTTCAAAATGTTAATTTTCCCAATAAAATTCTGCAAAGCTATATTTTCACGATTAAAAATACTAATTTAACCAACAAAAAAAATCCTCAATCGCAGTAATTTTTTTTGTCATATTTTTAAAAATTAAATGGAAATTCATTATTTCTCTCGTCTTCATATTATTATATATATGTCTATATTATTATTTTCTCGAAATACTGCTCTGAAATTTTGTTCAATGATAGGAGACAAGAATTTGTTTTCATAAAAAGAATAAAAATTGTTAGAATGTTATTTGTGTTTTTGTCATAGTGAACTCATTTCTAAACAGAATATCAGTAAATAAGGAGAACATACTAGTTCCATTATATAGAAATGCATAATACCTGTACCACAACAGTGTATATAGTGTATTGGGTTCGGTACATGAACATTATGATTTTTATTATGTAGTTTTCTGGTCAGCAGTATATTATGTTTCCTTTTCTGTTCATGTTTGTTATTCTAAAGTGACATAGTCCCGGAATAAAGTTAATTTCTATTCTATTCTATACATAATTAGAATATTTTAACAATCAAAATGATGAAAGTAAAGAGAATATTTTAAAATGTTTTATAAAGCTACACCGGCCTCAATATTATACGGACCAAGGTTGAAATTTCCTCTCTGTAAATCATCTTCCATTTTGAGGAAAAGGGCGAATTTTCTTTCAAAGCAATATAAATTTGTTTTGTGAAAGGGCGGGCAGGAGGGAAAATAATGAATATAAAATAATTAATTATGAAGAAGAGGACTTAAATTCTGGGAGGAAATGAAAATTCCCTTCGCCATGACATTAAATTAAAGGGAGCTCATGCTAATAACCATTTCATAAAGTATATGACCCTTTGAGATGTATAAAAGGAAGATTTAATAAAAGAGAAGGAAGGGTTCTCCTATCCCTTTTCCTACGTATTTTCGTCTTCTTCTCCGTCTTTTATCTTGTGCATTCTAAATCAGCGACCGTATAAAACGTAGAAAGGATACGAGCGAATAAAATGTTCCCTTCATTCAGTTTATATTTTAGTAAAATCCCTCCAACCTCACTGAAAAAAACACCTTTAAATTATTTTTATCTCAAGCTATCGGTTTTTCTAAAAAAATAAATATATATAAGAAGAAAATGGTCCGGGTTGAGGTCAGAAAAATTCTCTTTAATAAGAACTATTTGAAGCCAACGTTTTGCCCAACATTCCAGGTATTCTTCAGGGCTAAACATACAAGATACATAAAAATTAAAATGTTGTATAGTAATAATATAATAATAATAATGCTTAGCGACACCGAAGGCCCGAACTCGATACCACCAATCACTACTTACAAACTTCTGTCACAGATCACTACCCAAAACAAAATCCGCCAGGTCAATCTTAACGTAATCTTCCTACTTACGTCTAGGTCTATCCCTCTGACGCCTAGAAATCCCTTTTTAGAAATTCGTTCGTTACTGAGCCTACCAACTTTACAAGCCCATTTTAATGTACTCGTTATATAATTAACTATGTTCCCCAGTCCACTCATCCTTTTTTGGAGCTAATATTCTAAGTAACACCTTATTTTCGAATGCCTGTAGATGATGTTCATTCTTCAGCGTTAGCGGCCAAGTCTCACACCCGTAAAGAAGAGTTGGAAGGATGATGTTTTTATAAATTCTGATTTTTATTTTTCGGGACATAAAAGAGAGCTAAGTAATGTTGAGACCGAATAATACGCGTTTCTCGGCTTCAATAGCGCCTTTCATTCCTCTTGAAATTCGTTCGTTACTAAGTCCAGAAACTTTACAGGCCCATCTTCGTGACGCTATGAATTGAATAATATTTACTTCGCAATTCCTTGTTATGTAATCTCCTCAGTGATTTTTTGGACCGAATAACCTACGTAACACCTTATTTTCGAATAAAAATGATGCGTAGTAAAGAATGAAAAAAAATATAGGCATCAAGGGATGTGAGTGATAAAAATAAAAAGGGCGATCCTTTAGATAAATATAGAAACAGAGAGAATAATTATTATTATAGGGAATAATTCTTAATACTATTAATAATTAATAAGAATGTTCCATATTTTTTTCTCATATTGAGATTAGAAGGCTATAGAAGTTTACAATATTTATGTCAATTTGAAGAAACATTTAAGAATAATATTTAATAAAAATTAACTAAGAGCGAACTTCGCAGAATGAAATTTTCATGATCATTTCCTTATTCGCGCTTATACGTATCTCATTTTATTAGATCTCACTTCGTATTAATCCAAAATGCCTTTGTTGTAAAAGATATACATTTGAAATAAATAAATAAATTCCATCTGGAGTTTAGCCTCTATTTTAAATAAGGGAATTTCTAATAAAACTCATTAAATTACAGGAAACAAATAGACGAAATTTAATAAAATACAATAATGAAAACTAAAATGTAATAAGTCACTGAACAATATTTGTAAATTTTAGAATTAAATATTTTATTTCTACGTCCATTAAAATAAAAATAAAATAACCATTAACGATATTGTTCACAAATGCTTATTCAAAGGTGATTAAAATTACATTAGCATTCGATAAATCTATGAAAAAGTTAACTTTTACAACTAAAAATTTGTGAAATCCATTTTTTAAAAAGTGAAACCCCCCAAAAGGGAGGGGGTTAATTACAACAGCAGTAATAACATATTACAATTAATAAATGTATTCATTATGATTAATATCAGAATTTTTATTTAATAAGTAAATACCGTTGGGTTCTATATCGCTCAGGTCGAGACATGACAGAAGCCGACTATTAGTTTTCATCAGATGAAAACTCTCTAAGATAGTTTGGACATGTTTTAAGAATGGGAAACAACATGCTGGCCGATATTACATATGAGGCTAAGGTTGATAGAAGAAGGTCCAGAGGAAGACACCGACATACCTGGGAAGATGGTGTTAATGAAAGATTTTCGAAGAGAAACCTGGAATAGAATAGGAGAGAAATGGTAGGGGATCATAATGTGTGGTCCGGGCTGTACAGGAGGAAACCACACACTGCATAAGGGGTAGAGAGGATGGACTATAATGATGATGGTGATATATGAATTTATTAACAATCATCAGTAATAAATCAATCGCTATAAATCTAAAACGAAAAAGGTTTTTTTCACGTTTGATACTTTGCATTTGTATCGACTGTGTGAGCAATTGGTGTTTAATAATTGTACTGTTTAATCGTCGACGATATTATCTATTAAATAAATGAGTGCTAAACAAATAAATGCAAGATGCAGAAAAGAATAATTAAAAAGTAATAGAGAAGTAAAGATGATACTATGCCGCATTTTATGCAAGTACAACGGTATGTTAAGAACAGGGGAGATAGTAGTGATTCGAATATTGATATCATTAACCAAAAAGTAGAATGGAGGATATCTTCGAGGATGAAGGATATTGATGACGTGAAGAAAAGCAGAATAAGCTGATGGATGGAGCTGCAGAGATCTACAATTCAAAGAAGGGCCCGGGAAGGGTAAGATATTATACAACGCTATTATGATCCTCCCTCGTTTTGGGCCTGTTTTGTCTGTCCCCGCCCTCTTCCAAACTCGATGACTAGTGTTCTCCAGTCATACCATGGAACGGAAGATATTCAAATTATAAATTATATATCAGTTCTGCCACTTTTCGCATCCGCTCCGACTATTCTTCCCACTAAACTGCGCTCCGGGTTTGAATAATTCATCGAACCCCGGCACTTGGGCGCACATCTGGGTCGGGGCTCCCATTGTTTTCTCCATCTTGGTCCTTTCACCATCTGGGTTCCATTACGGAGGCCTAATTGGAATAGGAGAAAGGATACCTTTGCGATACGCACCTGAGTAGGAGGTCTACAATTAGGTCTCTTATGGAACCGCAATAGATGCGATCAAAGAATGGAAGAAAAAATAAATTCTCATGGTGCTTATCACCAGTAATTTCGATATGTATGTGATATGTGAATTAATAGTCAACTGCGATGTATTGGTTAGCATAACCACCTTCTAGGCCAAAGATCGCTGGTTCGCAGCCTGGCTGGTGGTCTTAGGATTTATTAAAGGGGGTAGAAAATCCTTGCTTCCCTATTTTCCTTAATACCTATTATACATTAATTCAATGTGAGGTTTGCAATTATGAACTCGATTTTATCCCAACAGCACCATCTCACACATCTGCGTAAAAGGTTACCTAGGTGACACCTATGATCAGAGGTTAGCATAACAACCTTCTATGCCCCAGATGAGGGTTTGCGCCCCTTTAGGTGGCCTTAGGACTTTTAAAGCGAGTAGCAAATCGGGTTACGCAGACCTTCCAAAAGGACGTAAAATACCGTGGTGTACAGTGCCATGTACTTGTAATAGATTCTAATTATACCTGGATACGCAAAATAAGGCTCCCACAGAGCGTCTTCCGATTAGCAATAGTAGCATAGTAGAGTAGTGACGTTAATTTATTAACCAAACTAAGTTTATGCTTTTATAAATGTCTTATTACTGATACTTTCTGTCCTACGAAGCAGAAAATGGGTAAGCAGTGTCACTCAAATACATTTAAGATGCAGAGTTGGTAAAGACACGGTATACATATAAAATTTATTGTTGATTTAATAAAACCCTGAAAAATAAGGCGGCGAAGTGTCGTGATGGACAAAACCGCTTCACTAAACTCGCTAAGAATGAGAAAAAGTCACTGATTGAAATTTTGAACCTGAACTTTCTTTATATTTTACCAAGTCGTTATATTATTTTATTTTTTTCGTCATTATTATTCTATTTTATTTACAATTAAACAATAAAGTGGTTTTTAGATATAAAGTGAACCGAACATTAATGTCTTTAAACTAACTTAAATATGGACGATAAAGAAAAGTTCAATGCATGTATCCTATTGGCCAGATGAATTCTAATTTTTCTGCACAAATTTGTTATTTTTCTTTTCTAAAAATACCTCCAAACAATTACCAAAGTTATTCTTTTCAATCAAAATTAAACTATTTTTTTATATATTCTTCTCTTCGAAAATAAATAATGTATAACTTAATAATGTATAACTTAATAGTAATAGGGGCGACCTGTGGTCTGGTGGTTAGCGTAACAAACTACTAAACCCAAGATCGCGGGTTCGTAGCCGGCAGGTTGCCCTAGGATTTATTAAAGGGAGTATAAAATCCTTAGTTACGCCGTCCTTCGGAAGGGACGTTAAACGGGGGTCCCGAGCCTGTACGATGTCAGGTACTCGTTAAAAATCCCTATCCTAATAAAACCTGGATAGGCAAAATTTAGAGCTCCCACTGTAGCATCGTCCGATTAGCCATAGCAGCATAAAGTGACGTTAAATGAACAAACAACTTAATAGTAATATATTGTTAGGAATTTTTTTTAAAACAAGAATTTTTTGGGTAAAATTTAATTTTTCATTACTTGTATTTATAGACTCTGATTATTACTATTTAGTCTATTGGTGAGATGTAACCTATTTTTTCTCTGAGAATTCTCTACTTTCAATTCTATTTTTTATATATTCTTCTCTTCGAAAATAAATAATGTATAACTTAATAATGTATAACTTAATAGTAATAGGGGCGACCTGTGGTCTGGTGGTTAGCGTAACAAACTACTAAACCCAAGATCGCGGGTTCGTAGCCGGCAGGTTGCCCTAGGATTTTTTAAAGGGAGTAAAAAATCCTTAGTTACTCCGTCCTTCGGAAGGGACGTTAAACGGGGGTCCCGAGCCTGTACGATGTCAGGTACTCGTTAAAAATCCCTATCCTAATAAAACCTGGATAGGCAAAATTTAGAGCTCCCACTGTAGCATCGTCCGATTAGCCATAGCAGCATAAAGTGACGTTAAATGAACAAACAACTTAATAGTAATATATTGTTAGGAATTTTTTTTAAAACAAGAATTTTTTGGGTAAAATTTAATTTTTCATTACTTGTATTTATAGACTCTGATTTTTACTATTTAGTCTATTGGTGAGATGTAACCTATTTTTTCTCTGAGAATTCTCTACTTTCAATTCTATTTTTTATATATTCTTCTCGTTTGAAAATAATTAAGGGCTATTTTTATAAGCAAATACCAGACAGATATTGATGGGTATTGAGTTAGAGATTTTTTTTATAAGAAATTTTTTAAGTATATAAGTATAAGTACCATTTTATTTTTATGTACATTCTATTTTTATTTTTTTTAGACATTTATTAGTTTTTAAGTTATTTTTCTATTCTATTCTAAAAATAAGTCCAAGCGGTTTTCGATTTTTTATTTATTTTTTTTTAAATCCCGATTCAACTATGTTTTTTAATTATTCTTCTCGTTCGAAGGGAAGTAAGGGACAATATAATAGAGTGAATCGCAGTAATAAATCAATCAATAAACCATATAGACAAAAGAAATGATAAACTAAAATATGGAATAAAAAAAAAATTTAAATAAAATGGATGACCTCGCTGACATCAGTCACGCCCTTATAGCCCTTTGTTCCACACCTGATAATTAAGGGAGGGCATTAATAGCCCTAGGCTATCTAGATCGAATCTCCTCCTCGGACATCACCGGCCGCCAAATGCTCACCATACGGCACCCTCGATGACCATAAGGAACGGTCGAAGAACCAGGTTTCATTTCCTGCAGTAGAGTATTAAGGAGATCATTACCGGAGGATAAGAAGTGGGAGCAGGGCTGTCGTTAAAAACAGGTGTCCCTCAAGGAACAATGTTCAGGCCCTTTCGAGCAGATCTAAAAACGGCCGGCATAATTTTCTGCCACCTCCCCCACCCCCGCGAAGAGATTAAGGGTTCCGCCATTTTATAATTAGTAGGGGTGTCGGATCGATATAGTTACAAAGTGCATTTGATGCAATCGCGGAGCCTAGTGTGCCACCGGCTCTATTCACTGTGGACGCTTCTAGTCCACCGCTAATATCCCTAATTCAATAATATCCCCATCACTATATCTCTGGTATTACCCCATCAAGTTATCCCCTAATTATTTTCCGACGAGAAGAATATATAAAAAGTATAGTTAAAACCGATAAAATCGGATTAAAAAATACCTAAAATAATATTTGGAGGTATTTTAATAAAATAATAGAAAACAACTTTATTCTTGGACAAAACCATTGTAAAAATAACAAATGTGAACCGGAAAAAATATAATATGCATCTTACAAAAAGGCTATATAATAAAGAAAGTATATACGCAAGTAATAATATAGATACTGAGAAAGTAGTTATAGAACAAGATACTATTTATACAAGTAATGAAAAAAGTAAATAAAACCCAATTTCTTGTTTTAAAAAAAATGATGATTAAATGAAGGTAATTTTTTTTTAATTCAGTGTTTTTAAAATATAACTTTATACTGGGACTTGCCACATATAAAATAACAAACATGAGCAGAAAAGTAAAATATACACAAGACAGAAAAACTAAGTAGTAAAACTGAAAAATTAAATAAAACCAAAAAAGTTCTTGTTATGAAACAAATTTGATAGTTCATTCGTGACCGGTTTAACTTAATTAATGAAACCGTTATAAGGTATTTTTAGATTAGAATGGAATATTAACTTTAAAACTATCAAATTTATTTAGTTTAAACTAGAATATTCATCTCACCAAAAGGCTACATAATCAATATCACATGGTATTTATACAAGTAATGAAAAATTAAACAAAACCCAAATAGTTCTTGTAATAAAAAAATCCCTAATTCAATAATATTGCCATCACTAACTGTAGGATATTAACCTATTAGGCTATCCCTGCATTATTTTCCAACGAGAACAATATATAAAAGATATATAGTTGAATAGGAATACCAAAAAAAAAATAGTAACACAGAAAACCGATTGGTTGTATTTTAAGAATAGAATTGAAAAACAACTTTATTCTGATACCAGACCTTTTTAATAATAACAAATGTGAGTTGAATAATTAGAATATACATTCTGACCATATGATTCAAAATTGAAAATTATATGTCATTCCCATAAGTGTGAAAGAAGCAAAGATAACCTAAAAAGTCCATGACATAAAAAATAAATCGAAAGTTGAACCCTGATAAAAAAATAAAACAATTTGGGAAACTGGATTTTTTTTTTTAAATTGAAAATAAAAATAACTTTATTCTGGGACTAGCTTCTTTAAGAGCAACAAATCTGTCCAGATAAAATAGGATACATATACATACAAAAAGGCTGCATAATAAATATCAGACGTTATTTATGAAAATTTTGAAAAATGGAAGAAAATAATTGAATTTAAAAAAAAAAAAATTGTAACCTGGGGAAACGTTTAGACGTATTTTTAATGTAGAATTGAAAAATAACCTTAAAACTAGCAGATTAAATTAGAAAAATAACTTTGTCATGGAATTCGGCTTGCACAAAAATAAATGAGTAGAGAAAAAAATATATTATAAAATCTGACCAAAGACCTAGATAGTAAAAAGGAGATGGTATGATTATAGGCAATGATAAATTAAATAAAAGTCCAAAAATTCTTGTTACAAAAAAATCGATGGTTGAATAGGGAAAAAAATTGGAATTCATTTATAAATATCTTAAGAATAGAATAAAAAAAAAGTTATTCTTGGACGAGGTGCCTTTAAAAATAACAAATGTGTTCAGAAAAAATTGAAAGTGTTATTCAGATAAAAGACTACATTATAAAACCGAGACGGTAATTATACCAGAAATGAAAAATTAGATAAAAACCAAAAAGTTTTTGTTATATAAAAAAATAATTATTGGATAACAGAGCAGAATAGAAAAAAAATGTTAGAATAGGTAAATGTTATAATGGAATATATAATTTATATTAGAACAAACAACAGATAATAAAAATCAGTTCTAAAAATCAAAGTCTACGCCCCTTTAAATAATAAATTTGAACAGAAACATATAATCTACATCTGATCAAAAAGGCTAAAAATTAAAAATGAGATAATATTGAAAAATGAAGTAATGAAAAAAAATAAAGAAAAGCAAAAACGTTCTTGTTATAAAAAAATAAATTGTTTAGTCGGAATGAAAAATAAATAAAATAATATTGGAAATCATTAAGAAGTATTTTTAGAAAAAAACATAAAAATAACAATATTCTTGGACTAGACCCCTTTAAAAATAACAAATGTGCACAAAAAAAAATAGAGCGTGTATCATAATAAAAGCCTAATCATTAAAATCATATGGTATTTATACAAGTAATGAAAAATTAGATAAAACCAAAAAGTTCTGTTTTATAAAAAAAATGATTGAATCGGGATAACATAGTGGAATAGTAAAAAGATATTAGAATAGGTTAATATTATAACATAATATATAATTTCTATTGTAACATATATATATATATTATTAAATATTCAAATACGGAGAACAGAATATGTAATTTATATTATATTATAATTTACATGTATATTATAATACAATAATGTAGAATATAATTGAAAAATAACTTTAGATCTTTTTGCATTTTTTTTTTTAACCGCATGTATATATTTTTATTACATTCATTTATTTATTTTATTTTTTATTTGTATTATGGAATGATTTTAAGCTAATTAGCACAATTACGTATTTCACACAAGTGGCAGATTGTAATATTTCAATAAAATGCGTGTTTCTCTCTCTCTCAAAAAAAAAAAAGGATTAGGCCTCAAATAACAAAAGTATACGGGCCAAATACAACATATAAATAATAAAAATCAGATTGTATCTATAAAACTAATGAAAAAATAAGTAAAACCCAAAAAGTTCTTGTAATAAAAAAAATCGATCACACAAAGTGAAATTTACAATAGGAAGTTTCCAAAAATAAAAACAAGAAAATGATAAAAGAAAAGATGGAACAACAATCGTAACCATAATGACAATTTTCTGGGGGGGGAAATATCCAAATTATGCTAACGTGATCACTAGATGATCAGAAAAAATAAATAGAAATAAATTTTTTTATTGAGCTATGTTGTCCATAAAAAGCCTATTTTATTCTACACGACTATAAATTTTCCTAGCTGCACTTCCGGTAAGAACAGTGGGTATGGTTAAAATCGATAGTAACGAACTGCATCGATACAATTGCTACATCCCCTCCCCCCCCCCTCGTGTTGGGGCAGTGAATTTCCATTTCCCCATGGGGACGCTTTTACCGACCGGACACCAAATCTAATATCGAATCATCTCTACGGCCTCCGATACATTTTTTTTTCGATTCTTTTTCGGGAGGTTTTTGTTTTTCGCGAGTATTTTTTCGGGTCGAGTGTTGGTCGTTGGGGGATCCTGAAATTTATTTACTCGCCGAGCTCCGAACGGTGGCAGCTGTGTTTGGGGAGGGGGGAAATTCAATTTTGGTGCAGGGGGATGCACACTATATGAAAAATGCCGTGGTGTTGTTTTTCATACCCGCCATCCGATAAATTTCGCTTAACGTCAGGACGGGCTTGTCAAAGCGTTCGGGTCCATGCCCACAGGCGACAAATTATTCTGTTAGGCGGTTGAAAAAATCAGTTGCATTAGGTATATCGATTTTATTAAATTCATTTTTTAATAATTACACACTTCATTTTCCTCGCGAAGCTGTAGCAGCTTTATTCAAATGACAGACTGTAATTTAATATTTTCCAAAATAAGAATTCCCGATTATTCAAGTATTTTCCTTTGCTTCTTATGTACTAGATTGTAATTTCTAATGTTTGTTTAATAAAAATCCATACCAATATAGCCCATGAAGGGTCTTGGGTTCAGTACGTGGTAGAGACAGTACTGTTCCTTAGCCAACTTTTGCATGATTGGTGGAGATCACACTCAACCGCTTTATACAGGATGGGTGATTCCTAGGAGAGTCTACGAATCCCAACCATGGCTGTTAATAGATTTAATAATTTATCTGCCACAACCAGATTTGAACTTGGAACTTTCAGCACATCAGCTCAGCGCACTACAAACTGAGCTAGCTCGCTTCCACAGAGTTGTATCAGTGCCACTAGGGCTCATCCAATTGAAGCTATAGTTGGAATCTTAAATGTTTCCAATCTAGATATAATTAGGATAGGTATTTTCAAAAAGTACCTGACATCACACAGGATTGGACTTCTATTTTACGTCCCATCTGAAGCGCATTACAGCAAACGATGTTTTACGCCCTTTGAAAAATCCTTAGACCACCTACCGGGCTACGGAACAACGATCTTGGCCATAGTATTTTATTGTGCCATCGTCGAATACAAGTGATGGTGAACTTCCTTAAGAGTTGTCAGATCTAATAAAATAATTTTTTTTTACATGTTGTAAAGCAATGAAGATTGAAATAAAACATAAAAGAATATTAAACAATGAAGAGAAAAAGAAAGCATATGTATAAAAGAAACTAAACATACTATTTTTTTTTTAGAAATGCCGACTGTTACTGTTGTTGACTATGTCCATGTAACATTACGTATATAATTAACAACTGTACTTGTAAAAAAATAAACCATTTCTTTTCACAGCAACATAAAAGATACGGATAACCCGTTTGTTTTCGTTGTTATTTTTCAACAGAGTTGTTAATTTTTAATTAGTTTTTTGAAGTTTTTATTATTTAGCATTACTAGAGGTTCGTTAGTCACACAACAGAATGATACCTATACTAGCTAGTTGATACCTAGTAATTGCTAAATATCATACGAAATCAGAACAAAATCGTGTCAGTATTTGCAAATGAAAGGTATGATGTAGAAGGATGTCATGGCATTGCTGTGAAGAGTGTCCATCAACTCTAGTCACGAGTGTCACAAAAATACGAAAAGCTGTCACTCTATTCAACAGAAATGCTGATTCGGGGCACGTTTCATATTTTTGTAATATAAGATAAAAAATACATTAATAATTAAAGGGGAACATATTAAAATAATACTGATGCCTTCAAAATAAAAAATAAAAATAATGAATCATATACCCCATTTTACAGGAGAGACTTTATTTAAATTTCCCTGAATCTAGAAAAAAATGTCTAATAGATATATATTTTTTTCCATTTTCTTAGCAAACACACCAGCTTAACGTGCTGTTTGTGTAATTAGCATCCGTAATAAATAAATTATTACTTGATTATCAAATGAAGTTTAATTATATTGCATCAAAATTAAAATCTAAACGATTTCTTACAATTTTCGCTAAAAATTAAAAAGATAAAGTAATAGATACATTGGGATAATTCTTTATTATCTTATTAACATATCTTAGTCAGACCACGTTAGTACAAAATAATGTTTATTATTATTATTAATAATGTTCATAGCAATATTTGAGGAAGTGAAGCAAAGAAAGTGGTAATATTATTGGATTGTGTGGAAAATAATGCAGGATTTTATGTTTTTATTTAAAACATGCTTACAAACAGTTAACTGTTTATGTTGCATTTTTGACTTTTTATAAATGTAATCACTTATTAATCCTCTGTTTGACATTTTGTTATTTGCAATAATAATAATAATTATTATTATTAATAATAATTACAATTGGAAATAATAATTACTATACTTTTTGATTTAATATTTCAGTCCGTTTGGTCCCCGTACGAGTTGGAACTTACAATAAAATTATGAGAAGTTAGGCATCTTCACAGAGGCCAGACATATTTAAGTATGGTAAAGAAGAATTATTTCCAACAAATTATTTCCAAGTAGCAACATGTTTCAAAGGTAAACAAACATTTTTTGTTTGAAAGAGGATTAATAAATGTTTACATTTATAAAAGTAAAAAGTCCTACAAGCTTAAAGTTAACTATTTTGAGGGATATTTTAAAGAAAACATAAAATCTATCAATTTTGACATCTTCAAGGCAGGAAAGTCTCCAAGTCTTTTAAGTGTAGTCTTAAGTGGCAAATAATAGCTCTAGGAAATTAAATTTTAGAGACAATATTCTTCAAACTTATTTTTTAGGAATAGCGATGTCTATCCTACTTGCATCTTTCCTTCTTTTGTATGTTTATTTTCCATGAAACCAATTCGTATAACTGACGTTCGGGTAATCAGTAATTATTTCTACACGCTGTTTTTCTGACAATTTCTCAACTTAGGAAATTGTCATATAAGTAAGTAACTTACAAATCAAAATTTAAACAAATATCAGCTCTCTTCACTTCCAAAACTAATATTTAACATCACAAAAAAACAATGGTCGGGCGTATATCGTTACTTGCAACGTCACTACATTTTAAAATTATTTATTTACTCTACAGTCAATAGAGTACATAAATATACACACAACATAGTTGTTTCATACAAAATATACACAAGGCACCCCGAATTAATTAAAATACGAAACCGCTAGGCCGTAACGATAGAAACAAAACAATATTGCCATTATTGACGGGAACTCTCCAACAATGAGTGACAATAAGCAATAAAATCGAAGATGAGATTTGCATGATTTGTTGCATTATCATAATTTATACAGATTAGGGGCCTTTCACCTCGGCTCCAGTCGGGGACGAATGTTTACCAGTAGTTCTAGCCCCAGCTCCGAATTTAGTTGAATGTAGTTTAATTGGAACTCAATAATTAATCTATCAACTATGGGCGGTGCATAATTTTCTAATGAGTGCTTTAGAAATAATATATTTCAAATAAATATAACTACAAAAGTTACTAAATGTATTCATATTTGTTAATAGAACGACAAATTATTATTTCTAGAACGATTCGTTGCACTATAACAATTGATCAAGTAGGGAGTTTTTTTTCCAATTAATAAAAACAAATTATACTGCTCCTTCAAAAGAACAACGTCATAACTCAAAAAAACTAAATTTTCAAAGTATTTGAAAGTTCTATGTGAGTTAAAATATATATATAAATTTGGATATTTCTAAAGTAAAGCATTACTATGGGAACGATGGCGATGAAATTATTTGATTAACCATTAGATAATTTTAAAAGCTTGCTTGATACTTTTTTTATATTTCCATAAAACTCAAAACATGACTTTATGGAAACATGACTTTATATTTTTTTGTAAAATATCAGATGTATCGTTCCAGAATTTAAAAGCTTCAACCGATACAATTGCTCCTGAAGGTTTAACTCAAAAATGATAAATTAGATTTATTTATTTCTTTTGAAGGAGCTAAATTACTAAATAATAATAACAAAAATAATGCTAAGCGAACCCGAAGGCTCGATGCCGATACCACCAATCTCTGCTTACAAACTTCTGTCCACGAACTACTACCCAAATCCAAATCCGCCAGGTCACTCTTAACGCGAACTTCCCACTTACGTCTAGGTCTACCCCTCTGACATACTTACTGACTTACCAGTCGGCACAGCGTTTATTAAATTTTTAGGAATTCTTCGTAACACTTCCGTAAGCTTCGGAATTCCGCGTAATGTAATCACCTATATTCCCCAGTCCACTCATACTTTTTTGGACCAAATATTCTACGTAACATCTTATTTTCGAATACCTGCAGACGTTGTTCATTCTTCAGCGTTAGCGGCCAAGTTTCACATTGAATTTCGTTTTTTCTAGTGTGTGTATATATATACAAATATATATATATATATATATATATATATATATATATATATGTATGTACACACATAAATACAGGACAAAAGTCATTCATCAGCTCGTTATAAAACATGAATAAATTAGCCATGAGGGACATATTGAAACGAGCTAATGAAGAAGAAGAGAACTCATCGACAGGCGGACATTATTTTTCCCATCTCCTGCCCCAACGGCCTCGGGTGACAAAAAACTAACTGACGCGGAACTGAAGGCCGGCGAGATGTCGGATGACCACTGCCGGACCTATTGTCTTCACGGTGTCCGCCAGCAGCGGGGGGGAAAGGGGTACCGCTATAGGGAGGTCTCAGGGCCTGCTGTGGGGTTGATGACCTTGCCATTACATACATGGATGGCTTGAGAATTATTATTATTATTATAGATTGGAATATATAACAAAAAAAACCATAACCCTAAGAATTATATATCAATACTCGATATATCGATACGCCGATCAGGTGTAAACGAAAGTTATAATCATCAACCAACCGAAGTATTCACAGGATGAAACATGTCACCATATTTTAAAAACATTTATTTGATCAAGACTTTTTCATTCAATTTTTTTTCTTTAATTAGAAGGCATAAAGAATATAGGGAAATAAAGAGAATGAAAAAATCCCAAAAAGCCAAACATTAAGTATATGAAATACTGGACAAAAACAGTCAACCTACGCCAATTCTGGCATCATTATGCCAAAAGAAAATTCATATCAAAGAACAAAAAGTACAACATATCTTGCATCAACAGCCATTGAATCATTGAGTTGTAAAAAGTGTTGGAGCAAGGCTTCTATTTCTGTTTGGGTGCTGACATATCTTATAAGATGTACTTCAATTACTGTTAACTTGATGGCAAATTTCTTTTGACATATGTTCTGAATGATGCAGATTGCAGAGAAGATGTCGTTTTTTCAAAAGAACGACAAATGTAAAAAATTGGCATTTTTGAGCAAAGCCTGTAGTAGCTTTTGTATTGGTTGAAGTTTTTCAATTCAGGAATATTTGACATACCTGATATTCTATTTCCATAATATGATAGGTTGTTTAATTTCCAATTGTCTTATTTTTTTCCAATTGTTGTGATTTTCCTAATATAGTAATATTTGTTGTATCATGTTTGAACCCTAATTTTTATGGGAATTATGAAATAAGTTTAAAAAAACGGTTTCAATCTTTTATAAATTATCTAATGATTAATAAAATATTTTCATTACCATCATTACAATAGTAGTGCTTTACCAGTGACCAATTTTTTTTTCTTTAACTCATAAGGTTTAATTTTTACACGATGTGAAACTTTCACCTCTATTGAAAAATTAGGCTTTTCTTCATGACAATGTTCTTTTAAAGGAGCGATATTTGGTATGGGCATCAAATCTTCGGTTTCGCTAAGCCTTATTATAATTATAGTATTTAGTGTCACGGGTACTGGACTTTAATTATATATTTTTCCTGGGGTGTAGAAAAACCTTTAGTCCATAAAACATTGCATTTCATCTATTTATTAGACGTTTCGACTCGACATGGTCATTTTCAATATATAATTATCTCATCAGTCAACAATGTATAAACTTTTATGCAAAAAACATAAATAGTAAAATTCAACAATTAGAGAATTCAATATTACATTAACAATCGCATAAAAACAAAAATTTTGGCACTTTAAGCAGCTATACAATTATTTAAGGTACTATAAAGTTATATTCTATAAACGTTATAATTTTTTAAAATATTTTTAATATTTTATTCACTAAAATTGAAAATTAATATATAATAAATACACTATAATAAGCCATTGTTTTTATTCTGCTAATCTAGACTAGTTCAAACTCTCAGCTCTACTTATTAATTGACTGACTATGGGATAGAACTCACCCAACATATTTTTTAAATAATGACACGGGAACTATTAGTTTTCCAATAAGGTATCTATTTTTTGTAGTATTGTAAGGACAATGATGATATATAAGTTATGACGTTTATAGAATATAATTCTATAACTGCTTAAAGTGCCAAAATTGTTGTTTTTATGTGATTGTTAATGTAATATTGAATTATCTAATTGTTGAATTTTTCCTATTTATGTTTTTTGCAGAAATGTTTATACATTGTTGACTGATGAGATAAATATATATTGAAAATGACCACGTCGAGTCGTAACGTCTAATAAATAGATGAAATTCAATGATTTATGAACTAAAGGCTTTTCTACACCCCAGAAAAAATATATAATTGTATTTTAAAATGGAGAAGCAGATTCCTGTTTAAATATATTTATATACAAAGCAGAAGAATCTTTATGTAAGCATGCAAAACGGATACTGTATTAATGTAATTACCAAAGCTGACAGGAACATGAGCGAGTACCGGTAGCGGATACTTTTCCTCCCCTCAGCTAATATTTGAAGTGGTGGGGGGGGGGGAAGAGTTGAGTTTGTTTTTTGTAAGTACCGTTAGTTAGCAGGGGCCAGGTCAGCTGTTGACCGTTAATTGAGTACGTTAATTACACAATGTTGTGTGCTCAGGCAGTTCTTTCCCGAGATCAAACATCGCCTTCCTCCATATCCCCTTTCATCGGGCGATGTAGGGTCCTGCACCTGTACTGGAGGAACTGGTCAAGAACTGTGGGAAGTAGGTCTCCTTCTTGTCCAGATGTCCTGGCTTAATGTGTCCACCCCCTTACAGATGGTACATCCCTACCGTGTGAATGGTTAGTTGCAATGGAATCCGACTCCCACAAGTGTAAGCAAAGAACTCAATACTTTTGTAGTGTCACAAAGACACAAGTGGAAGACACACATGTCAAGAATAATAGTTGTTGAATAATATTGGTTGACCATATATATATGAGGAAGAAGATGGTCCGGGTGGAGGTCAGAAAAAATTCTCATTATTAGGAAGAAATGTTTATTTTAAAGCCAACGTTTCGATCCAGATTAGTCTTATCCAGGAATATTAATGAGATCGAAGGTCGACATGAGACTGAAAGAATAATAGCTATTCTTTAAAGAAAATTTTTAATATTTTTTCTTCTAATCACACTGTTATGTTTTTCTAAGAATTATATCTCTCTATTATACAAAAATAAAATTCCGACGTGTTATAATTTTATAAAAAGGAAAAAAAAAACCAGTACCACTACAACCTATGAATGGTCTTGAGATGATTACTGTATTGTATCTTGGGCAAAGGTTGTGTAAGAAGGTGATTTGACGAGATCACAACACCTTTTTCCGCCAAATAAGAATTCCTAGTTTATAGAGGCTGGGTGAGTCCCAGGAGGGTCGTTATATCGTTAGATCCCTTAGGGCCATGCCAAGGCTGATTATATAAACTTTCTGGCATACCCGAATTAGAACATGGGATATCCGGCACGGCAACTCGGCGCTCTACCCACGGAACCTCGCCACTCTCATTAAAAATATATAGTGGGCTTATCTTATAATTATTATTATTATATTATATAGAATGTGTAGCCACATTTTGGGAAATATCCGTTGGTTGATTGTAATCTTGGAAGAACTACTTTATTAGAAATGATAAAGACTGAATTTTCTGAACTTAGGAAGGACCCTTCGTGCGTTGTACTTGTACAGTTTTTTTGTTGTTTTTTTAATTTAAAATTAAAATTTAATTGGAGGAATTTAAAATCGACATATCGACCAGACATCTTCACGACAAAAGTAAAAATGAATGGAACCGTGTAAAGTCAGATGTCAAAGTGAAACAATACATCTTGCTTCCACATCCCTAAAAAAAAATAACATGGTATAGAACCTCACACCTATACATAATTTAACGAAATAAATGTTATATTAACTAGTTAGATAAATACACTAAAATAATAAATAAATAAATTTTGTACTATTAAGATTTTATAGGATTATTTAAACCGAGAAAACGATCTTTTCTGAAATCGATTTTTCAATGAATATTCCGAATATAAATTAAATTACTGTGTTAAGAAATGAATGGAAAAATTCCTAACAAAAAGTTTTAAAACTAAAAACAGGTAACCAACATATTTCACCTATTTAAGCAACTTTTTGGACATGAAGAGAATAACAGCAAAGGGTAAAAAGAACAATAAACCCCAAAATACAGCAAGATTATGCCTTGAGAGAAAACATCCCACCACATCCATGGATCAATTACAATTATGAATAGTATTGCTATTATTCTTTTTCTGTCATAAAGAATGGCCGTAATACTAAGGCATTTTTTTTCAGTTTTTAGTTCAGAGACTTAAGGTTTTTTGTTTTGAATTTTCCCGTTCGTGGTTTAAGAAGTATTTCATCCCTGTTGAACATATTCGCTAACTAGGACTCAACTAAGATAAACGTCTTACTTGGAACCCTCACACAAGACTGAGAAGACAAGTCCGACTACTTCAACACATACTAGAAAAATGGTCAAAGCTTCAGATCAAATAAAACAGACTTATTTATGTGACTGTTATAAGACCTATATGCACTTACGGAATTGAACTATAGGGCTCCACCAAACCATCGAATTCCTCTCGTATTCAATCCTTGCAATCCAAAATTCTTCGCAAAATCCTAAACGCTCCTTGATTTGTCACAAATAAAACTATCCATAATGACCTTAATGTTCCATATGTTACCGATTTAGCACATTCCAGATACCTATCCTTGCATAATAAACTCCAGGCCATCCAAACCCACTAGTTTCCATCCTTGCATCCAATTCCATCCCGGACAATCCTCCTAGACGTCTGAAGAGAAGATGGGCTCGGGACCTTCTATTATAGAAATGTTATTAGTGTGCTGCCAGTGGGTTGTGCCCCTACATGTCCTTTCATGTATTTATTTATTCATATACCCAATGTACTAGATATATCTATTACAGTTGTACAATTCAATAAAAGTAATTTTTAAAAAATGATGTATTTCTTGTCTCTTTTAAGAATTTCACTCACTCACTCACTCACAGTCTGCCGCTACAGTCCTTGTAGGGCCTGAGCCTCCTCCAACAACTTCCTCCACTCCGCTCTATCTGAAGCTATCCTCCTCCCTCTCCGCACTCCCATCCTACGCAGATCTTCTTCCACATCTTCCATCCATCTCAATCGGGGTCTCCTGCGTTTTCTCCTTCCTCCCGGATTATCATACACCATTATTCGAGAAAGGCTCTTCGGATCCATGCGTTCAATATGACCTAACCAGCCTAGCCTTCTCTTTCTAATGACCGTGACTAAGTCTGGCTCCGCTAGCAATTCCATCAGTTCTGCATTACTTCTCATTCTGAAATGCTCGCCTTCCATAATAGGGCCTATACTGTTCTTAATACTCTTCTTTCCCAAATTTTGAGGGGATTTTTGGCTGCTTTTGTTAGGACCCATGTCTCGCTGCAATATGTAACTACGGGGCGTATGATTGTCTTGTAGATAACAATTTTATTTTTACGGGAGAGATTGCTGAATTTCAAGACCTCCTGTAGAGCATAAAAACACTTGCTCCCCGCTGTAATTCTAGCCTTGACTTCCATTGTCATGTCATTGTTCCTTGACAACATCCCTCCCAGGTATCTGAAGGACTCACATCCAGGGAATTCCCGGTACCCGATCTTTACTGGTCCATGCCTATATGTCCCGCTTCTCGTCGTTATCATATATTTTGTTTTGCCATTGTTTACAACTAGGCCAAGTCTCCATGCTGCCCCCTCAAACTATTGCATAGCACCCGAAAAAGCTGACATTGTTCTGGCCGATATAAGCACATCGTCGGCATATGCTAGATGTTGCTTCAATCTATTATAAATTGTGCCGTTATGGCTCGTCTTTATAGATCTGATTGCTACTTCCAGAATCAAGTTGAATATCACAGGTGAGTGAGGATCACCTTGTCTTAGTCCCTTATTTACCCTGAATTCTTGCGAAAGCTTTCCCTGGATCTTTACTCTACTCCTGGTATCATTCAGAGTCATTTTTAAGAATTTGCTATTCTATATTACAATATTGAGGGTAATGTCAATTTATTTATTCCTAATTTCGAATATTGTTATTTTATTCAATATTTTATGGTAAATAATTACAATAATAAACGAATTTGCATGTAAAAATATTGCGAATGTGATCCTGGCCCTGGATCTAAGTAAAGGTAAAATGCAAAGCAGGTGCTAAGGTCCCTGGACAGACACCCCTGAGAACGTTTAATCTCTGTAAAAGCTGCGAGGGGTCCCAACTTTAATCAGGAATTTAAATTTTACTGCCAGAGAGGATGTAAAGTTGATTGCAGGTCCCGACAATTAAAACTGTAGTTTTGAACCGGCTTGAGGAAACTTTTCACCGGCCCGATATTGCCCTTTTCCGAGCACAAAGCTTCCTGTGTATTCCCTCCAGGGGGTATTTAACCCGGATTAGTTCTTAATGGGATGGCCTAGGCGACGTCTAGGCTGAACCAATCGGATTGTTGGTGAGAATAGCGTGGCCAATGGTACGGTAGTACTTAAATTTTATGGATTTAATAATAAGGAGTGGTTCAGTGGTAGAGCGCTGAGTTTATTTGCCAAAGATATCGGGTACGAATCCGGCTGTGGAAGATTTATATAATCTGTTAATCGCCAGAAATGGGTTCTAGAACCCTTCTGGGGCTCACCTAGAGTCAAAATATGGAGGAAAGCCTTGCAGGTGAGCATGGTCTAGGACAAATCACTCCCCAGCGCAACCGTCACCCAAGAAATAGTAAAGTATTTACCACCCACTAAACCCAAGACTCTTCAAGAGTTGTAGTGCTCCAGGTTTTTTTTTTTTAGAATAACACACAAAAAACATTTCACTACAACAATCAATGATGGGTCTAGGTTTCAATAAATTCTAGAGACTCTACTGCTTCTAAGTCTATTTAAGTGATTTGTTCCAAATCGCGCTCAAACTCCAGGTTTTTCTTTTTGATTTACCCAATTTTTTTTAGTGCCCAATAATAGAGGCTTGGTGAGCCTCAGGAGGCGGCTAATTAACCTTTTTGAATTCTTTACAACCCTCGCAGATTGTAGGGTTTAGTATAGAGAGATAATGCGATTAGGCTCAGCTCATGAAAGGTACCCACATACATAAAATCTCGGTAATGTCTTAGAGTGTCTGTAGATCCATAAAATCCATCTAAGAGATCAAGTTATTTTTTTATTAAAGATTTTTTTCTGTTTACGTCGACTAATATATTTATAAGCTTTCAGATGGTAGAAGAATTATTATTGATATACTAAGAATATATAATGTAAAATAAAGCATTAAAACTGCTATTTTAAAAAATTGGTGTTCAGGATCAAAAGCGAATAAATCCAAAATTTTAAAAATTGTCTTTTTTACATTTTTCGCAAGTTTAGCCGAGCAATTTTGAGTATCACGACACTTTCCGCCTTATTTCTAATTATTTTAGTCCGAACTGATGCTTGGGTAGCATAAACCAATGCTTGATTAGACAATCGAAAAATGTGAAAATGTCAATTTTTGAAGTTATCCGCCTATGATCCTGA
Source organism: Troilus luridus (assembly GCA_964056705.1). Taxonomy (NCBI): domain Eukaryota; kingdom Metazoa; phylum Arthropoda; class Insecta; order Hemiptera; family Pentatomidae; genus Troilus; species Troilus luridus. The sequence continues at coordinate 55,208,393 of OZ057416.1, read as the reverse complement.
CGACTCAAACAGAAAATGACCCTGATGACCCACTGAAACCCTAAAAAAAGATTTAAAGGGCCAGGTCGGGGAAGACCCGAAGAGACGAACAGACCATGCAAATACCGTAGAAGGAAGGGGGGCTCAATGGAAGTCCGTTGGACCGGTCCCAGACAAAGACTTAACGGACAGTCCTCTGTCGGCACCCTGCACTCCATGTCTCATCAATGTCTTCTTCTCTTCCGCTTGGGGTTTTAAATGCCAGCGCGGGGGTGGAGATCTGGTCCGGGAAGTACGAGGGTGCAGGAACAGGTTGCATCAGTAGGGCTGATGCTATGAAATATCAATAGTAATTAATCAGGATGTATATATACAGTCAAGATGGGATAAATAGAAACAGTTCAAACAAAAAACAGGAAATGCATTGCAACGGAAATGCAGACGACCCGGGTTCGAATCCCGGCCAGGACAAATCTTTTCTCTTCTAAACAAAAATATTTAGAAATCAGGAAACCTTGAATACTATTATCAAGTTGAGTTTTTGACAACCCACCGCGAACAGGCACTCACATTGATCCTCCATCGTAGGCCGAAACGTTGGCACAATAAAAAAATAATGTTCACTTGTTTGGTGTTATCTTTGACTGTAACCCTGACCAATTCAATCCATCATTAGAATTATCCAGTCAACTATTTTCCACTCAAATTTAAATAATATTAGTAGACCGAGAGAGATTGAGAGAGAGAGAGAGAGAGAGAGAGAGAGAGAGAGAGAGAGAGAGAGAGAGAGTGAGAGTGCTAAGATGCTGTGCTGAAGGTCTGGCATTCAAACAAGAGATAGTTCAAAATAGATACATGATTGAAAAATCGAATACTATTATGATTACAAGACTTCCTATGGATAGTATGGAGTAGAAACATCTTTTACGAAGGAAAACATTCACCATTCCTGGGAGCGGGGTCTCTCAGTTCGTAGAGCACTGAGTTACTGCGCAGAGGGTATCAGGTTCAAATCCAGCTGTGCTTGATAAATTATTTAATCTGTTTACAGACACTAATGGGCACTGTGAGATGTTAGTGGGGCCAACTCAGCCTCTATAAAGTGGGTACATTTTAATTTCGGAAAAACTTATTGGTTCAGCGTGATCTCTCATAAATCATCTCCAAGTATTGTCTATAAAATTATAATAGAATATAATTGAAGGAATTAAAGTTGAAGTTTTTATCGGACATCTTCAAGATAAAGGAAATAATTTATAAATCCATGTGACGTCAAAAATCACAATGTCTCCATACACACATCCCTAAAATAAGCTTTATATATTTTAGGTTTATATATTTTTAATTAATATATCTTATTAATTAATATTTTAATAAGATATATTAATAAGCTATAACATAATTCCGATTCATACTTCAATTATGGTCACTTGAGGTGTTGAAGTTTGCACAAAAAATCTACCTCCAAGATTGCGGGTTCTGCAGACTCTCCTGGGAACCAGCCACTATAATTGGGGTAAAACTTAGAGGTGGAACATGATCTCGGACAAATTACCTTTCTGCTCAAGCGTTGTCTTGTACTATCACAGTCTCTACCATGTTACAGATACCAGTACAGATCCTCCATGGTTTGTTGATGAACTGATTTAAAAAAAAAAGTTATTATCCATTACAGGAAAATTTCATGGAATACAGAATAACAGAAATAAACAATAAGGAGAATTATGAATTCAATTAAAGTTTTTTTAGGAAATTGTTTGCATTGGTGGCGAAATAACTTGAATCTGTTTCCCTGAAAGCTTTAAGAAAATGGATTACAGGATCCTTTTTTAGCTCCTTAAATCGGTACCTCCTTCGACCTTTCAGAAGTATCGGAGGGAGGGGATTGACACCTGGTTGAGCCCTTAAAAGAGACATTTATCCCTTTCCTGACGACAGCATCCAAAAGAGAAAGCCACTATTTTTTCGAGCGGAAGGCGGTTGGTGAAAATCTCTCAAAGGATTCTCCTCTCCTCGAGTCTGAGACGGAGCAGGCTGAGACTTCACAGGCCAGAGGAGGGGAAGAGTTCCACCAGTGCGGAAGCCCCAAGTTAAAAAAGGCCGGGGGGCACCTGGGCCTGGGCCAACCGTGGAAAATCCATCACGCTTCTTTTAACACCCCATCCTTCTTTCTTATCTACCCATTTCCAATTGCGGTTTGCTGCCCCTTGTCTTCCTCTCGAAGAAAAAACGGGTTCAACAGGCCGTGTGTACTCTTCTATTAACGCCTCCGTAAGGCGCCTTGCATAAGAAATGTACTTATTATTTTTTTTTCAGACACCAAAAACATACAAACATTAATTACTAGGTGGATGAATTGCTTTTCGGAAGGAAGTAGTGTAAGTGAATATAAGAAAGAAGTTCCACGATCGTTACAATGTTGTTACAATAATTTTATGCTGATGAAATGAGTATTATTCAAAGATAATACAAGTAGATATTTTTGTTTGCTGCTTTACGTTTGCTAGGTTCTTGCACTATTTTTCCGATACTATAAAAAAATACCTGCACCACTATAAGCCATGAAGGATCCTGGGTTCAGTACATCAAGAGACAACGGTTGTGCAATTGGGTGACTTGTTAGGAGTTACGCTCAACCCGTGCGTTATTTTACAATTTACACGTTACAAGACAATTATTAACACTTGTGGTTTAAGATAACTTATCTGCTTATCACCCGAAAAAAATCCGATAATTACACACAATTTTCTTTCTAAAGCAAATCCGGTATTATTATATATTTTTGTTTTGGAGATAAAAGAGTTATCCTGGCAGGGCTTTGTACCCGGGTTGTCTGCGTCCCGGTGCAATGCTCTAAACCACTGAGCTACCAGGGGTCGTATCCAAGTTAGACAAATCCGTTCTCTTCACCGATCCTAGTTGAGTACTGCACCGGAGACGCATCGTTCGAATCCCGGCCAGGACAAATCTGTTCTCTTTAAAACAAAAATGTTTAAAAATTATCACAATCGAAATAACAATTAATAAAAATAAATTATTATTTATTGTTTATTATTTTTCTTCACCTAGTATTATCATAGTTACCAAAAATGATATATTTCTCACAATCGAAACTTCTAATGAATTAGTATGAATGAATAGTCAGGGTACAGTTAATGCAAATTTGTTGTTCTGAAAGCCTTCATTTAAGCCATCAATAGATATACAGAGAATAACAAGATAATTACGGTAATACTACAAAGTATTAGCGTAGTTTGTTATGGTACGAATAACAAATAAATAAAGATAACTGAGTGATAATGATAGAAATGAAAGTGCAATGAAAGTTAAAATTATTTAAAAACATAATAATAATGCAGAATTAAAACAAATGTATAATCTAAAACAATAGTACATTGTGGTTCTCGAAGAACTAAGATAAGGCACAAGGAGAAAAGATGCGAAAATATTTTATTCGTGTCGTATTACCCAGAAACACACATGAAATATCACATATGGGATAAAAACTGAAATTATAAAATGAATACTTAATAACAATAGGAGAAGTGAACAATTATCAAGGAACTGTAATAGGAATTAAGTAAAAATAAAAATTAATTAGACATAAAAATACCATAAGAAAATAATTACAAGTTCATATTATATATATATAATTAAAAAAAGGAATAAATATGAACTATGATAGATGAAAACCAGACCAGTAAAAATAATGAATAAAGCTGATAATATAAAATATATGGGTGAAATCACTTCCTTTGTGTTTTGTACTTAAAGGGTTTTTTTTTTTTTTTTCCATATGGGCGAATAAAGAAATCAAAGAGTTGTTTTTTAGGTTCGGAAACATCGGCCAAGATGGAAGAGTTATCGAAATCAAAATAATGGATCAGGTAACTTGTATATTATCTATCCATAAGCTAGGAATGATTATGGTTGGATATGGAAGTTATAAGATGTTGAAATTGGTCAGTTGTACGTTGTACAGACCGAGAACTGAATGGTATGCCAAGGATGACGAGTTCCCTGAATTGACTGAATGAGCTCCAAGACATGATGAGGTAGATCCGAGATGTATTTCCTTGAGATTTTCAGTGAGGGTTTGGACATCAGGTACTTTCCAAGCTATTGGAGCTGAACAGAGTGAAGATTGATCTATAAAGGAGGAGATAAAGATAAAGACCTACTAGTCTATTTCCCTCTCACTTAAATCAGATCACGTCCTCAAGGCTCTTCTCAGTCTTGCGAGAAATCCACCTTTATTAGTTGTTGAGGAGTTGGAATATAGAGGTATGCTTAAATGTATAGATATGAATGTAGAGCCAAAATCTCTCGCCATGACACAAAATATCTGACTTCCACGGAGACTAGCTCTTTTCGGGACCATCAGAATCGTAAACCACCAGTTTACAAATACTGATCGAATCCCAGGACATCATCCCAGAACCTTGCGAGTTTGACAGGATGCTACCGAAGAGATTCCGGCAAAGATTTGACAAGATCTCTAATAAATGCAAAAGGGTTATCAATAACGATTTCATAAAAGAGTTATATGGCGGGCCAGAAGGCTTAATTAAGGAAACTCGTTCTTCCCTCCAGTCATGATTAGAAGCTAAATGGGTCCTCTCTGACTTTGAATCTTGAATATTTCGTAAGGACGCGGAGAGTTTGTTTAGTCATGGAGAAAAAGATTGTGCCCGGGGCTCCGCCTTTAAAAGTCCCCGAGTCTGCTCAAAAGTATAGAATGTAACACCGCAATAAGAGGATACTATACCAGATACCAAACTGGAATCTTCGTCGCTTACCTAGTAAGACTTTTCCCATCGGATTACCCATACTTTAATGGTCTCTTTAAAGGGTGTAAAAAGGTGGAGGATCCATCACGCTTCCTTCTCCCACCCTTTGAAAGGATTGACTTCCTCGTAGTCACGTGAAAAGAATCTAAGGTTGAAGTGGACCAGTAAGGATAAATAATATAGACCGAGGGGTGGTAACAATAAATAAATAGTACTCAACAAAGCTGCAGTAATTTCGTTAAATTTAGGGAACACTGACTGAAATAACCTCGGCATAGTGTTCATCTTTGCAATCACTATTAGAGAGATGTACACGATAACGGTTGTTTGTAGCAATCTGTTCCTGAGCTGTGAGCAAGGTATTAGATTCATAACATAGCTCAGATATTTATGGCGTTAGATAGATGGAGATAACATGGCGATCCGTGTTCACCGGCGAATCAGATGGTGCATGTTTATTGTAACGGAGCTCTTCGGCCAAAGTAGGAGTTCAGATCCGAAACAGATTGTCAGAGCCGATATTAGCAATGCAGATCCATCGGTGTGAAATCGGAGAACAAATGGAGTAAATTGAGGCTCTGTCTTGCAGAGCATCGAATCTACCAATGGAAAATGTGAAACCGTCTCAAAACCAAAAACAGATAAATAGCAATCAAGCAAGCTCTGATATTATATCGTGAAAGTAGTGATGAGCTTGCTGTTTATAAAAAAGAAGGTTAGTGCTTAAAAATACAATAAATAACAGTTTATACCGAAGGAACATATTGTCCCGCAAAAATAATGGATAGATCACGCATTCAGACGGTCATTTTACAAAGCTTTAAGCATACAATGTATGAGGGTTATTTATATTAAGTAATAAAATAGATTAGATTAATACTAAAATTAGGTAGAAAGAGTGAACAAAGATTATATATCTGATATCTTGGACTGAAGGGCAGGATAACGAAAGAAGCCATAAGCATAAAAAAACGTAAAAATAACCGAAAGATATTCAAAGTAATAAAAGGATATAATAATAATTAAAGACAGCAAACCAGAAGGCACAATTTGAACAACACCAATCGCTGCTTGCAACTTCCGTTCACGGATTTCGTCCCAAACCCAAATCCGTAAGACCCTTAAAACAATCCTCCCAGGCGTTAATAAGTCACCTTAGCTCTAATTATTTTTTTTTTTGGAATTCGTTTGTTTACTATTCCCAAAACTTAACACGTCCATCTTAATCTTCGCGATAACCTTGAACATATTAGCCGGGTTCGTACGGCAATTCTTCGTTGTTTATCCTCATATATTATAAAAGTTTATGGAAGGCACATGGTGACAACGAAGATACCATCATGTTGGTATTTTAGTTTTTGAAAGCACATAGCCAAATGTCTATCTTTATGGCAAATCCCAATACCTAAAATTGTATCTAGATTTTCTCCATCATTCAGTATGAAAGTGTGTTTGTGGGTGAGTGTATGAATGAGTTCATGTGTGGTAAATAACAATTAGTAACTCATTTGTTTGTGTTATTTATCTACAATATAAACCAAAATTATGTTAGGCCAACCGTAGGTATTGATGACCTAAGGGTTTTACGCCTACAAACACTAACAAACAACAAAGTTGTTACCTAGAATACGGAAGAGGGAATTTCGTGGAAATAGATATGAAAAATACTATTTCACTCGATGATAAAAAGAGTGTTTGTTTTTATCAAAAATTTGTCGTGACAAAACTCTCACGTTGGAATATTTAGGTAGGTGTTACACAATAATATTTTATGTAATTTGTATAATTTTGTAATAATACACCCTTATGTTATGTAATTTGTAAGTATTTCATTATACTTCGAGTGTATATGCCCTTCCACTTTCTGAGATAGGCATTAGTGTAGATTAGTTTATGGATGATGTTATTATTTTATAAACATGTTCAAATTCACACTGAATTTTACGTAATCAACCGTGTACTATTGTGTTGAGTTATACTTTTGTTTTAATTCTAAATTCTTGTTTTGATTTATATCAATTTAACTGTCATTTCAATAATTATTAATAAGTTATCTTCAATTGGGAGTGGGATAGATCAGTGGTAGAGCGCTGAGTTGCTGTGCCGAAAGTTCAGGGTTCAAATACGGCTGTGGTAAATAAATTATTTAATCTGTTAAAAACCGTGTTTTGATCCGGTGGGATCTAAGAACCATCCTCACCCAGCCTCTATAAAATGGGTACCTTCTACCTTAACCCTTAAAGAGCTATGGACGCATATATATGTCCTAAAACAATCGGTGTTTACTGTGGGCGCATATAGGCGTGTGTTGAAGTCAACAAGGACAATCGATGCATATGTGCGTTTTTAAATTGTTTTCGTTATTTCGTAAAATAATTACATGGAATTATGAATGAAATATTACCTACAACTCTATGTGAGATAGATTTGTGCGTAGCTTTAGTTAAGCTATTAAGGAAAGACAGATTATGGTATATAAAAAAAAATTAAAACTAAATCAAACTTTTAAAGAGTTCAACTTAGCTAAAATATCCTATTATTTTTAATAACTTTTATGGTAGGCATTTTTAATATATTGTTCGTAATCACCCAAAACCCTAAATAAATACGAAGCCACTCTAGATTTTTGCTTTGTTATTGGTTGTAACAATATAAATTTTTCTCATTTAAATATATGATTGATACTTGAAAATAATATCCTGTTACTATACAATCTGGTGTAAAAGAAATACTATAATAATTCACTTTTTTTTTTATTTTGAAGAGAAAAGATTTGTTCTGGCAGCGATTCGAAACACTTCAAACTAAGCTACCAGGGGTCGTAACCAAGCCAGACAAATCCATTTTCTTCACCGAACCTGCCTATCCTATTCTCTACGACCCGGGTTCGAATCCCGGCCAGGACAAATCTTTTTTCTTCAAAATAAAAAAATATTAAAATAATCACCATCGAATCACAATAAATAAAAATAATTTATAATAATTTACGTATTACATCCTACCGCAGCAGCCCAACAGAGGTTGCCTTGGCACGCTTGAGAATAGGTCACACTCGGCTCACTCATATTATACTATATTATTTAAAAAACCAGCAACCTCCTTCATGTCAATATTGTAACACCATTCTCACAATTAAACACATTTCTCAATACTGTAATCATTATCTATCAACAATAAATAAAATAGGACTAGCTCCAAATTTGTCGGAAGCACTTTGTGACAACGAATCTGACAACAACAACAACTATAATAATTTATCATTTGCGACATGAACTTACAGATAAGCAATAGAGCTGGCATGAGTGAAAAGTATTCAGATAATAACAATAGTTATGCGTTCTCTGTCCCTGGACCGTATCGGCTTTAATTGGGTGAAAAACCGGATGGTTGAGGGTGATCTCGGACAAATCAGCTACATGCACAACCTTATCCTAGAAACAGTATAGTCTCTACCATGTACTGAAGTATGATGATGAGTCCAAAATCATCCTTGGGTTGTAATGGTACTGATTTTTTTGTTCGAATTCATGTTTCTGTTGGATTACTCCTCACAAATATCTTGGAACTTACATGGAAATGTTACATAATGTTACCTAATTAGGTTATAACCAATAGGTTGGGCTGGATAACCTCCTGAAGGGCTGGAATTGTCCAGAGAGTGACCCTCGCAGTAGGTAACTAGGTTGGGGTAAGCCCCCACCAAACCTGCTTGACAAAGAACAGCTTCTACATTTTTATCGGCTGGCACCTTTCCCCTTCCACGGCCGGCTGGTCAGTACTCTACGGCTCCTCTACCTGTGAGTACCCTTGTCTATACTAACTAAGTTATATATATTTATAATAACCATTCCTATTAGTATTGTATTATGTAGTTATAGCATTATAATAGTCATGGAAGATTGATAGTCTCTGGTCTTCGGCCGTTTCGGTTCTGGTGCTCTTATCAGATTGTCGATCTGAGCAGTCTCCTTTCGTCCGTATAATTATTGTCTTCCGCTTAATTAATCGAAGATCAATAAAATAAATCGATTCTACTTCTTGGTAGTCAATGATCAATTATTTATATGCACCAGTGAGCTAAAATTTAATTACATGTATTTAAGATGTTTTTACAGAAAGAAAAATTAACATGAACCAGTGTACGTTTTCCCAAGTCGAAATAATTTAAATATTCAATAATAATTCATTAGTAAATAAATAAAACAATAAATATATTGAAACTAATAATATAACATGACTGACATATATTACCCATATTTTTTTTTATTTGTTTTTGTTTTGTTAATTTTGATTTTAGTCATATAAGTCATATATTATTTGGATATTTACGACTTTCTATTCGTTATAAAAAAGTTCTGTACACTGTAATAATATGCTTGGATTTTTCAAATGATTTTTCGTTTTTAAATAAATTTAGGAATGAATCATTCTCTTTTTAAATTAATCTTCCTGTTTTATGATTTTACGAGTTATGAAGAGGCGGTCATATTCCCAGGCAGGGTGATGGTTGTGTTTTCATCCGCGGCTACAATGCTGCCAACATCAGGGCTAATCGTGACAAATTTCCCACTGGCCCGAGTGACGGGAAATCAATTAGTTCAGAGCGATGTTCGGGCCTTCGTGTCGGGGTGCCTGGGACACCTCTCTTTAGCCTTACCCGTTTGTACACCCTCAATTCTCTATGAGCCAGTTTTATTTCTATTATTTACTCAAAAATATTACAACAAATATAAAATATATTTTTAAAAGTCGATAAAAAAATATAACACACGTTAAAACACACGTTTATAAACAGCCGAACTAACAACTAGAAAATGAATAATACCTTAAAAAACTAAAAGGCACGAATTAGTAGGTAACAGAACTAAATAATAGAAAATAATTTTCAATAAGCTGAACAAAATAGAGCGATGAACCAAAAAATTCATTTTATCGTAAGAAAGATTGTGGTAGTCTTATTTAAAGATTATAAGGATATTTAAAATATTTTTATAATGACCAATATCAGGCAATGACATTTTTAAAAGAAATTTACAACAATCAAGCATCCCAAACTTTTTTAAAGATAAAATCAAATTTTTTGTTCAGAATTCAATTCTTATAATAAACTTATTGAAAATTAGTTTCTACTTTTTAGTTTTGTTGTCAATTAAGTGTGTTTGTTTTAGTTTTCTAAATCATTTTTCACTACTGATTTTTTATTAATAATTTACATTCAGATCCCTTGTTTAATCAAAGGAGAAAAGAGAAATTAAATCAATTAGTCAACTAAGTCAGAATATTAAACTGTATACAGTTACAATTTCGTATAAAATCCATTATTAGTACGTTCATTTAATGAGTGCTAACGTACGTTACTTATAATCAGGTAATACTTGTTAAGGATTGTAATTTTTTTTCAGAGGGTTTGATCGGTATTCGGTACTTAGATAGGTCCTTTCACCTTATTATGTATACTACAAAGCTAAGATAGCCTCATTGGCACTTGACAAGACTGCATAATTAGCCTTAGTCATTAGCTGGTGGAGAGGAGGGCATAAGCAGGTAGATGGGAACAATGGGATGGCCCGGGGAGGAAAAACAAAAAAAATGCCAAGAGCCGAGACAAGTCCCACACACATCGCCTATTGTTTTCCTTTGATGAAGGGGGTCTCATTGTATTAATGAACTTTGCCAACAGGTACTACCTGTTCGTATATTTTCTTTTATTCTCTTATTGTCTCTCTATTTACTGCGACATATTTATTTTTTTGCTAATTATAAGCAGTAGAATATAAAATTTTCAAATTTTACATAAGAGGGAAAAAAGAAAAAAACAGATCATACACTGATGACAAATTTTAAATACGGGTACAAAAAGTTATATTACGGCTAGAATAATGGCTGTAGGTGATATATCTAAAATAAACGAACTTGTAAAAAGCAGAAGGCTTCATTAAATAATTACCTACTATGGCATTAAGTGAACAAAATAAAAAAATATAAAGCCAATATAATCCATACAGTTGTTACAGAATACAAGACTAATCCGCCTGACAAGGTCTAATTAATTTTCTTAAAAGTAAATTGTGGATACAAAAAATATACATAAATTAAAAAAGTATGTATACAATCAAATTTATACTAATGTTACAAAAACACTAGGCAATGAATGATAAAGTGGATATTAATAAATAAATAAAAATTTAAATATATGTATATATATTTATATTTACATATTCATATACAAAAATACACATATTTGTATATGTGTGTGGGTAGAAATGTTAGAAAAATTACATTTCTATCTACTGAAAAAGTTTATGAAAAATAGAATACCATTCAACGATTTGGTTTTTCATTTGAAAATAATTATAATTGTATTAATTGAAAATAAAAATAGACTCTAATGAGTAAAATAATGATAAATAAAAAGTCAGACTTATCTCATGTCAGAAAATTTTATAAAAATAAAAATACTTATAATTACCCTGTTTTTTTCTCGATAAGAAGAAATAAAATAAAAATTCATTATAAATGAAATGCTTGAATGATAATTGTTTCACGAAGACAAATTATTTATTACCGATTATTAAAAAAATTATCAAATTTGCCCGGATATATATTTCTTTTAATAGCTTGTAAAGAGGTATACGAATAAATTGAAATTTAAAAATACCCTTTAGTATTCTAAAGCTCTGTTAACTAATTGATTTAATTAATTTATCGAATAAAGTAATTTAAGTGAGTTATTTTAAGGTGGTATAATCGTTTTATTTAAATAGTAATTACAAAACAAAACAAAGTATCTTTTACCCTGCGATCCACCAAAGGTCCTGAATTTAAATATAATTACTAATTAAACATTTAAATAATTACAAATACTAAATTTAGGCTAAAAAGATGTTTCTGATAAATTAAGTTTTGAATTCGTTCTTACAAAAAAAATAAATAAATAAATACAAATATTTTGCCTTTCAAAAACTAGATTTTTTAAAGATTGAACGTTTATATAATATATTATGACTGAATTATAATAATGTATAGTTTATAAAATATATATTTGTACACATAAGTTCAAACCCGTCCACATCCATTTTCAGAGGGGGTTGCAATCGTGAACACCTGGATGGGTTGAGAACAACCCTAGCACGGGTTGTATTGTCATAATAGAAAAGCGTAGCTTTTGGGTCTAACAACTCACGTCATTGTAACACAATAGCACTCATTGTGCAGAGTGCAAAGAAAAAAATTACAATTTTGTAAAACTGTATTACTTTTCATCAAAAAACCGGTTTACATTATTTTATTTAAATATTTTTTAAACACTTATATCTATTGATAATAACAGTTATTATTGAATAAAAAATAATAATAAGACAAAACGAATTTCTCTGCTTTTATTGAAATGGAAAAAACAATATAGCTATTTAATTACGCAAATAATTTCTGAACTCCAAATAAAATTAACTCAAAAATTAAACACAACATTTTAAAATTTTATTTTAACTATCACATTTTCAAGTTATCGTAAGAACCGAAAAATCTGTTCACTGTTATATATAATTTTAATAAAAAACATAATAATAAACATAATTTCCTAAAAATTATATTAATATTTATAATTTTCCTAGAACAGTTATATTGGCATATATGATTTTCATGAATAATTACAAGAACACATAAACTTATGCCCTTTTCAGGAATATAAATCAAATTGTTTCTTCAAATGATCTGTAAACAATTAACTTGTCGTGCAACTATTAAAAATATAGTACCAAACAAGGGAACATATATTTTAATTAGAAAGTATAAAATATTTTTTCTTATTTAAACATTAAAATTCTAAAAATGATTCTAACGAGTAAAATGTAGGGAAATCAGACATACCTGATCTTATGACTGAAATTTATATAAAATGAATAATATTGACAAAATCATTTCAAATAGATTTTGGTGCATATTTTTGTAAACACTGTTTCATAACTGTAGTCTATTATTATCCCTTTTTCTATATTTAATAAAAATATAATCAGTACAATAAATTAAATTTAAAGCAATTTTAAAAAGAAATTCGTTTCACTATTCTGCATGTCTGACTTCCAAATTTTTTATAAAAGTTCTCATGGAGGCTTCGTTATCCTCAGAAAAAGAATTAGAAAATGGTATATAGTTAATAAAGTAATGTGTATTAAATTGATAAATGGGGTTGTAAAAATTACGATTCAAATTTACGCGTTCATGTTTCAAAATGAATGTTTTAAATTTAAAATTCGTTTTGTTTCATGTTTTCACAAAATTATTAAATTCTTTTGATATATTTATTACTATGGCTCCTAAATGAAAGAATATAAGATATATATAAGAATCTTTTTTTAGAGCGTTGAGCAATGTAATTATTTAAGCGATAAGAATTGTAATTCCAAAATAAAAAAATAGTACTTATTGATTATATGATTAACAAGAATATTATTAACTTTATTTGAGTTAAATTATATGTAAATCTATTTCAAATTATATTTCTACAATAACTATCCACATTATAAGGACAGGTTTTCCAAAGTCATTAATTTAAGAAATACTGGTCTCAATTAATTTTGTTTTTTAATTTTCCAGGTCCCTAATTACAAAAATTATTTATTATTATTACATAACGCCTGATTAACAATACTTTTAAATATTCCCTCATATTAACTCGGTGAGAGAAACACGGAGGAAATATCTGGAAAGTATAAAACTGGGAATGAGCAATTAAATTGAAACGTTGGACTAAATTAATATTTCCACTTCCCCCCTCCTTCGTGCTGTGTGACGCTTTGAAAAACAGAGTAAAAACTCTGAATAAAAAAATAAATAAATAAAGAATATAAATAAAACAAAATATCGGATATGAAAGAGAGTTTTTACGTAATACAGAGAGACCACGTTTCATATTCCAATAGGGAATAAAATTGTTCCAGAGGAACGAGATCGTTTTTAATCCAATGAAATATTTAAATTTAATCTCATAGATTGGATGTATTTTTACAGTTTTCAATTTCCGAAGGGAATCCTATTTCGTTTGTTTTTATTTTGTTTTATTATTTTTTAACCCTCCAGCGATTTCGCTTATTTTCTTTTATGTTTTAATTTTAAATATGTAAGAGGAATATGGATATTGGCCTGATGGGAATAGCATTCCTGTATCGGGAGATATTCGGTATATCAGAGAGCTTTTCATTCAAATAATTTCAAACGAATAATTCAGAACTCGATATATTTGTAAAAACGAATACAGAAAAAAAAATTGATTGTGTTCATATAGCTTATAAGTATAATATTTTTCTGTTACCAATTAATTATTTAGATTAAAATATAATAAGAAATAAATAAGTTTATTGTCTAATGACTATTCCAAACAAAAATCATAAATAAAGTTTTATCAATTCTAGCACCAGTAGACCTAAAATGTACAAATTAACAATATACAAATAATTATAAACACTAATATATTGGTAATGACAACAATAACTGCTGATTCTAATTCACACTATCTGAAATACAAAAGAAAAAAATATATATATCCAAACATGACACATTTATGGCAATGCCAAGCCTTGAACAATATTTACAGCATATATAGTAATATCGACAGAGTGATGCAGTGGTAAACATTAATTCGTCAATTCGTTGGTATAATTTATGTTTTAACAATATTGTCCGGTCGTACAGGTGTCAAATTTATATTTAGACTAGTTTGATGAATCGAGAAAAATATATAATAATGAATGTAAATAACTACAGCCCCGGTGAATAGGTGGTTAAGTCGAATTTTTTACAGAGTGAGTTTGGTCAATCCCTCAGACGTTTACCAGTCTGAGCGACAATGCTTATTGACTTTTTAGGAATTCGGTCGCAACTAGGTACATATTTTTACTTATTTATTTTTCTCCAGAATTAGAACGAACTTTATTTATCCATGAAATATCTTTTTAAATTGACTAGTGAAATATTTATAAACACTTGATATTTTGGCTAGCTGTCGCTATCTCTTCACGGCTAATTGAGTCAGAGAGTTACCTCGGCACAATAACATTTTTTGTGGGTCCATTCAACAGCCTAGGGCCAATGATCTCTTTTAACAGCTTATTAAACTCATCCCCTATCTAAATCGGATCGGGGGAGTAGAAAAAACTTTTTTTTCTGCCCAGACGAGATGGACTCCCCCGCCCGTGTTGTGGCAGGAAGGTCTCCGGGAGAGACCGCACAATGGACAGCCTCCGAAGAGAATTAACAGGTCCAAGCTGAAAAAATAGCCCGCTCCAACGCCCCGGAGGCAGAAAAAGTTTTATCGGACAATCGGAAGAGCTGTAGCCTCGCCAGGAACCGGTCTCGACCAAGGGTCACTCAGGGTCATTGTGTTCCCGCTCAGCTGCCGTCTTCCAACCCTTCCGAGGGTACGCTGTCTTCATTGTGACCGGGGTACGGCTATTGTAGTCATTGTACGTTAGCACCTAGAGCTGCGGGACATCCCGAACAGGCAACATCTACGCGCTCATAAAAGGTAAGTTGAAAAAATGATAAACCTAAACTAAAATAATTAGAACGCAAAATTCCTGAGCAATCCCCTCCCGCAAAGAAACTACATCATTACTCCCTGTTTGAATCCAAAGATTTCGCGTAATAAAAATCATAGGTACGTCCCGTTATGTCCCTTCTTTGGACATGCAAAACTCTTAAAAACCGTCCAGTATTAAGAATACTTCTTGGCCTGATTCCTGTATATTTCTATATTATTGAATATAGATAATACCTCTTGAGTAATAATAGGATATATATATATATATATATATATATATATATATATATATATATATATATATATATATATATATATATATATATATATATAATCTTTTAAGAGAAAAGATTATGTCTTGGTCGGGATTCGAACCCGGGTCACCCGCGTCTCTAGCGGTGCTCTTACCACTGATCTACTAAGGCTCTTCTCTTCAAAAAAAAATGATTTAAAAGTTTTTAAATAATCAAAAAGTTCAATAAATAATATAAATATATATATATATGAATTTTCCGGTAAAACTGGACTTGAAATTTCCTATGAAAAAAGACAGTATTCTGATACTAAATCAACAGAAAAATCAACATTACAAACGCGCTATGGGAAAATATTACAGGTCTTTCACTTCAAGTACTTAGGAGAAACCATCGAGAAACAAGAAGCGAAAATTCTTAGAAAAGTTTATGTCGCTGTTCTCCGGGATGGAATCTGGATCAAAATACCTACTAAGGAGCTCTATGAAAATACAGAAAACATCACAGATAAATTTAGAAAAATACGGCTACAATTCTACATACACCTTTGTCGGATGGATGAGCAGACTCATTATGAAAATTTTCAATATTGCCAATGCTAGTAAATTAAAGTCTAATTGTATGAAAGCAACACAAGAAGATATTGAATTATTTAAAATCTCCAAGGATGAAATTCAGAATAGACAACAATTCAGGAATAAGATCAGGAACAAGAAAATTGAACAAGACTCAAGTAAAGAAACAGCATCGAAAAAGTCGATAGAGGAAAGGAAGAAAAAACAATGAATTAATGAAGAGCAGTGAAGCTGTGATTGATTAAAGTTCTAGCGCTCTCTTAATGGAGAATAATTGACAATAATAATAATAATTATATATATGAGGAAGACAATTTTCTTTTTGACCTCCACCTGGAACATATTCTTTTTTAAGCAAGTTCTATATACTTTTAGCAAGTTCTAGCGCTCTCTTAATGGGGGATAATTGACAATAATACTAATAATTATATATATATATGAGGAAGACAATTTTCTTTTTGACCTCCACCTGGAACATATTCTTTTTTATAGATATTACCGAGTATATAACTCTAAAGGAAAATTAATAATGTCAAATAAATATCGTGATGATAAAAAAGAATGTTATAAAATAAAACTATAAAATTGACATAAAATAATAACAATGAATTAGAAAAAAAATAATCCTCTTAAATAATAAAAAATTGGGAAAATAACTACGCGAACTCAACGTTAGCAAAAATAACTATTAAGCTAACTCCAGCATCAGCAGGACACGTACCAAAAAATAGTAAAATATCAAAAAAGATCTCAAAAGCAGCACATCATATATACAGATATCAATCAGCGACAGCAACTTACGAGGCATTCAAGAAAACTAGACCGAAACAAACGTTGACAGATAGGTTATTTTCCAGAATTAGTTTCCGACTTGACACATGTTTTTTTTTTTATTTGTTTTTTTTTTAATTTTCTAGTTGCATTATAATTATTATTTCATGTTTTTTTTGTTGAATTTTTATCGCTGTTATTAAGGACTAATGCTTAGGATAACTGGGATTTGACGCAGAAGTGACCAATCTCTCCCTACAAAACAACAAAAAACCTGGGAAATCTTCGCAAAGTCCATTTATTAACTATATTTTATTTATTGCATTAACAGCCCTTCTCTTTAAGGAATTCTAATAATAAAATTGCCAGCTAAGCTTATAGTTAGAGGTATATATTTAATTATTTTTTTCGTAAAACGATTAAATTTTGTAAACAATATATATCATTGCTTTGTTAAGTTCAAAAGCCTAAGAATTTTGGTCAACACATTTGTTTGATATACAATAAAAAATTTAAGAAAAAATATCCTCTTCTGTGAAATCCTATATTCGGAGTTTGATGGTCTATATTGAAGCGAGAAAATCATCAGGTGCTTAAGTGAAGAAAATAATTATCCGGATATTCAGAGCATATAAAAAGTACTTTAAAAAAAGTATTTTAGAACCGTACAATAGTCCCGGGGGTGACATCCAACGAGACAATAAAGATGATCTTCTACATTAAGAGCTACCCCAATAAAATTAATCAAAATGAACCTAGCTGTCGTAAAAGAACAAAAAACCTCATAAAACGATTTACGAGTTTGCTTAATTTACCCTTTCTCCCTTCGATACGCTGGACAAACTTGGTGGATTGGTGGGCCAGATGCCTGGACATTGATAAGAACGATCCATCACAATCCTCTAGAGCCGCGGGTTTACAAATCTTATCAGGTCGTTAGCTACTTCCCAGAGCCACCTGCCATATCTGTAGCGTCCCGATGACAACCTCATTACCCTTCCGAGGCCTATTGGTCCAATAATGGATGGCCGATCTGGCCGCAGATAGTCCCCGCCGATGGGAAAACCACGCCATAAGCAGCCAGTTAACTAACTAACGCCGGACATAACTCAATTAACTGAGGAAGTGGAAGAGGAAGGTCTGAATTGACGGTGGATTTTCAGGAGGATCTACAAGGAGTAGGTATCCAAGAAGGTTAAAAAAAAAATCATCCAGTAATCTTCTAATTTTTGATGAATAAAAGCCTAAAAATATATTAGGAATTTGTAATAATTATGTTCTCGTTAAGTCCTTTACAACGATGATAATAAATATTTGGCTATATTTAAGACGATTATAAAGAATATATCAAAATTAATGTTTGTCTGTGTCAGCTTTCCTGAAAATTTTGTCATGAAAAGTTAACACTTGTCTTACAAGGCTAGATATTTATTTATATTGATAAAAATAATACATGCTATAATTTATTCAGTTTTATTTAGAATGTTGATGAGGTTTAATTCGAAAAAAATCCGAAGTCATGTAAGATGAGAACATAATATTACCTATATTTTTAATTATAGAAGTAATAATTTTTTATAGTTTTTTTAATGACGGATTCGAATATTTTATGTTGTAATGAAAGTTTTAAAGTGTTTAAGAATTAAAAACTGTTGAATAATGAAATATTTCTAAAAACCAAATTTTAATAATTAAAAAAAATATTTTTCGTGACCTAAAATTATTCACTTGATTTGAGTCCACTAGTTAGAAATATTATTTTAAATACAAATTAAAGTTTATTTTCCTGAAAATAAAAAAATAAATTTATTTTTCAGTTTTATGAAAATTCTTCGGGTGACCGTTCTCAGTACCAAACAAACAAATTGACTATAGTTAATCCCAGGGCTAATTTTCAAAACAAAAAATAAATAAAAAATACTGATTTATATTTATTTCATTTTTTCACACTTACAGAGGAATTTCGTGGTATTATTCAATCACACTCGAGTTTATTGTGAAATATTTGCTAGTTTTTATTTCAGTTTTATTTAGAATATTGAAGAAGTTCAATCATCTGATGACAAACTAAAAAAGCTAGAAAATTCAAAGTATTCCCAACAGAATCTAAAAAAAACTTTTATTCTAGCGAAAGATAATTTAACTCCTTGTAGTAACCATTTAGTCATCAATTTGGTATGATTATAGGAAAATAAAGTCTCGTAACGTCTCCAAAAGATAGATAAACGAGTATTGACTGAATTATATGTATGTATAGGTAGATATCCAGGAAAGATCTCTCGAAGTTGTATGTATTTTCTTCATGCTAGCACAATACTTTTTATTTTAATCCCGGACAAGTGGATCGTGGATCCGCAGCCCAGCTGACCACACTGAGATGGAGAATAAGATTAACCTCAGGGAATAATTGAGGATAGGCTAGTCTACAATTAGTGGAGGATAGATAACGGGCTAGGCTCGTCGCATTTACAATCTACTTCCTCAACGATAGGCCATCTAAAGCCGCAAGGCCTACTTCGCCCCTTCAACATTCATTTACCAAGTCCTAAGGATCTCCAGAGAGGACCTTATTTAAAAAAAAAAAAAAAATAGGAACCAAAATGTAATGCTAGAAACTGTAATTTAGGATATATTTAGTTATGTCTGTATACGCATTCCTCTCGTATCCAATCCTTACATTCCGAAATTCTAACGTAAAATCCCCATTGCTCCTTACATTGTTATGGATGAAGTCATCAATAATGGCTTCAATGTTTTATTTTTGCTCATTAGTCAATAATAATAGCAAGTGATAAAACTGTAGAAAAGTAGGAAACGCCAAGAAGATATAAACGAATTAAAGTAGAGAAAGAAAAATAAAGTGGAGAAGGAAATGATACGAGTGTTGATAAAAATAAATAAAAATAGGATGGAATAAGAATAATAACTAAATATATGTCTATTACTTTTGAATCTTCGTTTCGTCAATTATTTCCCACTGATTTTAATTTTTTTTTTTTAATTTATTTATTGATATTTACAACTGTATTACAATAATACATCAAGTAAATGGGCTAAGCGATACATAATATGTGAAAATGACAAGTAGAGAAACTACCCACTGGTAGTACTCAAATCACAAATTCAACTAAGAAGTCACGGGGCCATCTTCTTTTCATACGCCTCGGAGGATTTAAAAAAAATTTAAATTCTAATATTTCCAAGACCCCAATTTTTAAAAATTAAAAAAAATACTCATATACATATATATATGACTATTATAAGATCTATGAATTTAAGTAGAGATTGTGGGCTCCACTAAGCCAACAAATTTCTCTCGTATACAATCCTTACGATCCAAAATCCTCCTTACTTTATTACGAATAAAACCATTCAAAACTTAATGTCCCATTCGTTGCTGATTTGGCCCGAATCCGATATCAGTCCTTTCATGACAAGCTTAATTCCCACTAAAATCCACTAGTTTCAAACCCAACTAACCTCTTCGATTTTCTAAATTCCTCCGAAGGGTTTAAAAAGAAGATGGTCTCCTGGGTTTCTAAGTTGTATTTCTCATTGGAGTATTACCAGTGTTTTTTTTTCTGGCCTTTATTTCATGCCATTACGTATTATCCACTCAACTTTTACGTTGAAATATTATAATAGATTGGAAAATTTAAATAAATAAAAATCTCTTTAAGCAGGCTTATTGCTGTAAGATTGTGACACTATGAAACTAGACGAAAGGCGGAAAACGATTAAAATATTAATTTAAATAATTAAAAATCTATTTTAATTCTAGATTCGAGAATTAATAGTCACCAAGACTTCTGATCGTGCAGCTGTTATGTATAAGTGAAAAAATAAATATTTATTTTTACATAATAATTTTATTTAATTTAAATGTAACTATTATCAGTAATGGTGCTTACACACATTTCAACTAATTATAAAATATTAAAGTATGATTATCATGTTACTCAAATTTATTATGCTTTAAATATTTTATAATATTAATGATACATTTAGTAAATAAATTAATGAAAATTCTCAGTTTTTAGAACAATGAACTGATATTTACATGAAATGTTTATTTTATATTGTATGATAATTAGCTTAAAGTGTTCCGACATTAAAAATTTAAATAATTCTCTATTGGCCTATAAAATGAAATTAATTTTTCAAAACAAAGTTCCTGACAAAACGATCACAAGGTTTTTTAATATTAATATACCAATTAAAATCATTTATATTATTTAAAGGATTTAAATTATTCATTCAATGAATTTCCCATTTACTTTTATAATAATGTAACTCCTGTCTAACAAAAGAGCATTTTAAAAAAAAATTTATAAACTCTTTAATATTTTGCAATATAATTTTTAAATGTAAAATGATTTATTTTCATATTTAAATTATCTGATCTTTAATATTATAATATTAATTTATTCATAGAGCTGATTCATTGTTTTTCACATACTTTATAACTCATAAAGGGAGCAAATTATTACGTCTACGATTATAGATTTATATGAATGACGATACGAATTATTACCGTTATTCGTTCAATTAGTATTATGTTAATTAAAACGTAAATTTTTCGTATACTATGCGTAAAATTAGCTAAAATAGTTCGAAAAACACACATTTATAGCAATAAGACATAAGAACTTGTAACAAACCCAAATGGTTTGTTATGATTAATATTTATAACAACATTTATAGATTGTTAAAGTTTATAACTTAATAAAACAACGAATAAATCGTTTCTACGAATTCCTAAACATGGAATACAATGCGGCGGAGTAAAACAGATTTACTGATTTATTACAACTAAAAATATAATATATATATATATATATATATATATATATATATATATATATATATATATATATATATTAAGTTTATATATTGAAGTTTACAACTGCATAATATCAATATAACAAGCAAATATAATGAATGATACATAATGGTACAGATAAAGGCAAGTAGAGAAACTATACTAACTAATCATAGTAGGTACTAAAAAAAACAAAGAAGAAGAAAAGATTAAATTATAATAATTTAACATTATAATTAATTATTATATTTTTAAATGTATGAGGAATACGGGAGGACAGACTTATAAGTATATGCAACGTAGTCCTAAACATTAGGGGAGAGTATGACCTACATGTAGGACGTCAGAGGATAACTGACTACTTTAACGTAAAAATATTTTGAATAGATTTTCCGTCATTATTCCTTTAAGGAAATAATTTTTCTTCATTTTATCAGTTGGACTGGGGTGACTGCCATTTTGGCCAACAACCCCACGCTATGGCGGACCACCCCCTCCATTACCCGCCTTATTTTTATCTCCATATCGAATTCACTACCCCCAGTATATTATAAAACTCAGTATTCCGATGCTCTATTTATAATTATTTCATTTTTTTTTTTTATTTTATCTTTTTTTTCAATGGACGGTAAATTATTATAAAATATGAATTAAAAATATATATTAGGTTTAATATTTATTATAAAAGTCAGAGATAATAAAAATACAGTTTATTACACAATCAATTGATTAAGAATACACCTTAATGAAGAAGGAAAGATACAGTAATGAACTCGAAAGGACAGGAACCACAAATGAAGACATTGCCTTTTTTTTTCTTTTTTCTTTTTCGGGTGGTACGGTCTTCAGAGTCGGCGTTTACGGAAGATTAAGAGTCCGTTTATAAAGGCTAATGACAGGCAGACGAATAATAAACGATTTTTTCTCTTTCGAAACCGGTTTTGGATGAGAGGGACAGCCCCCAGGTGATGTCCCGGCTCGGAGAGTGCGTGTTTTTTTTATTTTCGCTACGGTTATTTAATTCAATGAGTTGCCACGATTTTTTCATTTGCCACATCCGCTCTGATAAGTCCGTTAACAAGTCCTTAGAGCTGTTGAATATTATATAAATAAGTTTATTTGAATTAAATATCTAAATTGATGTGAAATTTAGTTATTTCTTTCTGAGGCTACACGCCATAAGAACGTCTTCGGTCCTTAACGCCATTTATTTAATCCTTTTTTTAAATGTATTTTATTACTAATTTATTAATTAGTGAGCTTTATTTCGCACATTTTATTACCTATTCATGAATTTTTCTTGATATTGCTAACCGTGATAGCTATACTTAGATACATAAACACAAAACATACAAACTAATAATTTTTATAATAAATTAAGCAAGAACTGTAAACAAAGATTAGAATCATAGTTGGCAGAATAAATTAATTATAATTATATATAATTCGATTAATAATTTTAAATATATAATATTTTTTTTAATTGAACGCTTGTTGTAATAAACATGGATAAATCTAAAATTACTTACCTTTGTTGTAAAATATTCAACTTTGTTGAACAACAATATCGTGGAAAGCAAACAAAAAACAGGTCATAGATTTTATTTATTGTTCATTTAGATTTTAATTGCTATTATTACTAAAATAAGTTAAACAAAAAATTAAATGAATTAAAATTGTAGTGAATTAAATAAATATTTAATTCACATGATGTAATTGAAGTGCATTTCACGAAAAAGAAGAAAGAATTGAACAAGGTTAATGTAATTATTTCAATAAGCCTAACACTTAAATTAATAAACGAATTCTGTTTTTGACAACAATGAACACGATACATTGAAATACACCATAATTTAGGATAAAAAGAAGGAATTGTAAATCTAAGTAAGAAAAAAGATTTTGTACTCTAAAATAAAAAAATACTTTAGGTTACAAGATTTTTCCAGGAAATCATTAACTGTAATTGTTATAATAAATAATAATAACACTGTTATTTGTAAATAATGTTGGTATTGAATGAAGTAAGAACTGTTAACTAATTAATAGTAGGATTTTATATAAATTTTAAAGAATAAATTAATTATAACAATTACTTAACATAATCTATCATTAAATAATGAGGAAATAATATTAATTATAAATAAAATTAGTTATACGATTTTTTTTTTAGATTTATAAAGAAAATAAAAACAAAACTGACAAATGCCAAACTACCAAGTCTAAAATTAAATATACAAAATTAACAAACAAATATCTAGAATCTAGAATTGTATTGATCGATCTAACTATCTCTGGTAACTAATAAAAATAATAAATAAAATTGGTTCGAAAGGGACAGACTAAGCACAAACATATTATGACTAAATTTATCTCTTACGAACCAAAACCCTTATTAAATTTATCAAAACAAGTAATTACAATGTTATATTTAATGTAGATGCTTTTAATAAGCTTTTATTCTTCCTAATATTATCAAAAACGCGCTTAGAATGACAGAGGTTTTAAAGTTTGGTATTAATTTCTTATTATTCGAAATATTCCTAAGTGGAATAATTATTCTGAAAGTATTCATACTTTTGTTTAATCCTTTTTAAGTTTGTGTTAGTTTTTTTTTTTTACGCACCTAAGCCGAATTGATATTTCTGGTCTCATAGATATATACGGTTCTAGGATGGATCAAATGGATCATAGGTTCGAATATGAAATGTTAAACAGTAATTAATATTATGTATTACACATAATGAATCATAGTATATAATTTCATGGTCGATATTGTCATTAATCCCGTAGCTGTACACATGACCGCGCTATTAAACATGAAATTCTTATTATTAAATATAATGATTCGGGGCCATTTAGGAATTATAATTTCAGAGGGAGGTAAATGGCGAATGTTGCTAATTGTGGATGTTAATAATGGAGAAGAATCGGTTTGATGCATGATTTCGTAGGCGCTTCACACTTACCACAAATAGGTGGGCCGTGTTTCGGTCATTAGCGGCTGTGGCTTTGTACCGAGTCGAGTTCTAGGTAATGAATAGTTACAAAAAATATATTGAAGATCGATTCAGCTATTTAAATCAGGTGTAAATAAAGTAGTAATTTATTGTTGAAAATAGAAAATCTAAAATTTCCAAATAGAAAAGGTATAAAGAACTATGTCGTAACTAAAAAAAACATGAAAAAAAAACAACTAAATTTTCAATAGAGGTATTTGAAAGTTCAATGCGAGTTTAAAAAAATGGATATTGGTAAAGCTAAGCATTTCAATTGTTATGATAGTATTAGAAAAATTTTAAAAGCTTGAAACATGATACAACTCAAAATTGGAAATATTATATCAGATTTGTTGTTCCTGCATTAAAAACTTACAAATGTGAAAAATATTCAAAATGGCAATTTTTGAAAAAGGTCGTTGTTCTTATGAAAAAGCGATATGTAATATAAACTAAAATAATAAACTTTATAAAAAAAATAAAAACAAAAACAAATTGTCAACTTTTATTTAAACGCGGAAAATAACAGCAATGATTTACTGATACTTTAATTTTAAGTGCCCTTTTAATTAAAAAAAAATTTAATATTTTTATATTAAAACGAGAAAGATGCACGTAAATCAGCAGTAAAAAAGATAATTTATTTCGATATTTCATACCTTAATACTTTGTAATATGAAATAAATTATAAACTTTATATCTAATTTGAAATTTTAAGAACCTAATAGTTTTAATTAAATCAATACAAACCCAATAGTACGCAATTCTAATTTAACCACGTTGTAATAGAATTAACAATATAAAAAACCATATTTTTTTAAAAATTATTTATTTAAATTTACAACTTTATTACAATTCTACAAGTAAATATAATGAATGACAGACAATTACTTGAGATAAAAGTAAGAAAGAATCTAACCACTGACCATTTTATTTTTTAAAATATTTTTATAAAATTTATTTTATTTTATAATAATTATCGATATATCTATCTATTCAAAATGACAGCTTAGTTATTTAAACCATAGATTTTGTTTTTAATGCCAAAACATCTGTAACAGATAATTGTAAATCAGCCCATAAATACATCATTTTCTAAAACCTGAAGCTGCATAATGCATTAATTAATTCGTACACAATTATATTAATGTACACTAGAATATCCATACGAAAAAGTATTCCAACAAATGTGTAAGTAAGTAGGCATGTATTTTAAAGGACTCCATCAGAGCGCTCTAAGCAATCATGAATGCTTAAGTAGTTGGCAAAAGGCCGTGTACTTAAGACGAGATGAGTAGGCCAAGTTGAGTAATAATAGCAAATAATAAAGAGCCGCAGTTAACTAGAAACAGGAAAAAATTATAAAAAAATTGTTGATTAGCACAAAAAATAAAAACAAATGGAGAAGGATGTGGACCAGGTGTCAATAAAAATAGTAACTAAGTATGAAAATATATCTTCTGAATCTAGGTTTTTTAAAATTATTTACCAGTGATTGAAATTGAAATTCGAATTTTCCCAAGCTCCCAATTGATTACAAAAGACTTATATACATTACTATTATAAGACGTATCTCTCTACTGGCAAAGTAAAACTTTGGAGCTTCACTAAGCCATCGAATTCTTCTCCTATCCTGCTGAGAGATTATATGTTGCTGCCAATTTTGGCCGAACCCGATACCGGTCCTTTCATGACAACTCAAAATCCATATACATAATATACACACACCAGATAGATTCTAAACTACGTTATTTTATAGAAATTTAAAAATGTTTTATAGATTTTTTTTTTTTTTTTTTGTAAAGCTTCACTAATTCCACAAGGACCATTTATTTCATATTCATAAGGCCAACTATTAATTATTCGCAAAAACATTATGAATTATAACATTATGAAGTAAAACTATATAATTATAAGAAAATATAATGACATATTAATTATATTTTAATCTTTAATACAAATAAAAAATAATAAACAGCTATTAGCTTCACTGTAGTCATTTATAAGAATGTTTGCAATTAATACATTCCCAAGACAATCTGATGAAGTTGCAAATTATTCGTGTGACCCATTGAACTTTGCAGAAGGCATAAATCGACTCCTTGAAGACGGCGCAGCCCCGTGCCTGGCACCAGCTAGTGTCGTAGAGACTCACACTCACACTATAAAGAGTCTTCTGTCAGGATGAAAAGTTTACCACGCCTGGATTTACAGCGAAGACAGACTTAATCCCTGCACACCACGAAGGAGTGAACTCTTTATGGCATGTTGAGGGCGACTTATGAAAGGGAAGCATCTGATAGCGCGTTTAAGTTCTCAGCGCATTGCCAATGCAATGCGTCTCCTCGCGATCTTGTCACCTGCAGTGATCAGTTTTACGGCAGTTCATTCCGTGAACTATGAGCAATAGGTTTGGACTTAATAATTTTCCCACAAAAGTTTTGATACCAATATTTCTTGAAAAAAAGATTGATTGATATTTTCTTCGGGAACGAGCCCAATAACGGATAGTTACGTTGTTCTTTTTATAACAGACATTGGAAAACAATGGTGCAGCACTACAATCCATGGGGGTTCTTGGGTTTAGAACAAGATTCAAATCGTACAAAATTTGTACAAATAAGCCACAAGAAAGAGATAAAAAATAATATAATCATCGTATAACATCACTCAATAAATATAAACTAATAGAAGATTCCAGGATCAGTTTAATGCGCCTTAATTTTTAAATTGAATTAATTCAACTACTTTGAGTTAGTTATTCAATTTAATTCGACTCAATACAGGATCCAAAGCGGATAAAACCGAGATTTCAATAATTAACTTTTCACCTTTTTCTCTAGGCCAGTCAAGCAATTTGGTCTAAGTCTCTGTATTCTTACCTCTCTTGCCATCTTTGACTTTTCCATCTAATTTCTTATGATAATGATGGTTCGGGAGCATTAATCACCACTTGATTATAAGAGCGAAAAATAAAAAAAATCATTTTTTGAACTTGAGAGTTATCCGATAAATAGATGTATAGATACGTATTCCCAAGCAGCGAGTAAAATGATCTACAAAATAGCAATTTTCAATGAGAGACAATTGAAACTTACGTAGCAAACTAATAATTGACAACCTCACACTGCATGTCTTTACCCGCAACACGTATTCCTAGAAACAATACAGTCTCTACCACGGACCCAAAACCCTTCATGGGTTGTGGTGCTACAGTTTTTTTTTTTAATATGTATAGATACACAAATTCCATAAACAGATTCATTAGGATAATTACTGCTACATTTCATTTATTTATTAAATTATAACTAATCGATGATTTACCTAACTGCAAAAAAAATCAATTAATTAAAAAGAAATTCAAGATGAATTTAATTCATCCCATGTTGGTAAGCCTGCTATGACTGACCCTTCCATAAATCTATCCCGACGTAGAAGTGGCGATTATTCTTCTGACGGCGGATATAACAAGAGGAAGATAGCCCTCCCTGGGGATAACATTTAATATCGGAAGTCGGACTGGCTAAGTGGATAATCCATGAGGAGAGAGAGCATTTTAAATATTTAGGAGGCCGAGGAGGGGAAAATGGAATGGAGCTGGGGGGGCCTCCTTGGAGGGAGGAAAGGTCTGGGGGCCCTCCCTAATTGACGATATGCTCTCAGGGTTTAATCTTATTCTCGGTCCTCCCTACTTTATTCGAAATTATTCCACTTCTTCTTCTTCTTCGGGAGGGTGGCTTCTATCGAGAATAACAAGCAATTTACTCCGGCCTCCTTTATAAGGAAAAGGGGAGACGCTCTTTTCCCCTTCCTCGCTAATAAATCCCTGTCAGGAACAAACCCGTCTCAGCGCTATTTTTGATATTCTTAAAGACCTCCTCAGTTCCTTTTAACTATAATAATATGATAAAAAATTCTCCTCCATCGTATATTAAACAAACAATAGATGGACTATAACTTGTAGGAAATAATTATATTTATTATGACGTGACAGGATATAACAAAAGGTGTACAAAGATACTTTCTGAAATGAACTAACTCTATTGACTATAAACTCCTCTGACGCGGGTTGATTTTTAATAAAAATGATATTCTTGTACTTATAGATACGGGATCGTGTTATTTTCGTTGTGAAGAAGGAACTAAGTCAGGCCCTAACTAAAGAGAGTTATTGGTTACATTAACACATACATTTTTTACTAAACTTTACTATAAGAGCGGTGATTTTATCATATATCAATTCCCGGTCACCAACAAATGTATAATGAAAACGAGAAATCTCGTTCCTGGGCGTCAATGTGTTAAAACTCAATTCCAAGTCAAAAACTACGAGGTCAAGGAAGTTTGCTGAGAACAAGAAATGTCGCAAACTTTAGGGTTATGAACCCACCAGTATACATAAATACATAGGTAATCAAACCTGTTTGATATCTGTATTAATGAATTATGTTATTTAAGAGAGCCAATTATAATTTAAAAACAGGCAAAAGAAAGATACTAAAAAAAAAACACCATAGGATAGAAACAGGAGTAAATAAAAACTGGGAGTGATTTGCCAGTTACGATTTTCCGCTTGAAACTTTTATTTTTATTTTTCAAAAATTCGAGTACTACCTTTCAGTACATATATAAATAGCCAGTATATATATATATATATATATATATATATATATATATATACTGTGATATTATGTTATCGATGATATGATATCAATTCATAAAATTCTTTTGGTTTGTTGTTTGTATTCAGAAAAATAATCCATAAAATTCATTTGATAGTATACTATAGATAGTAATTTAAATCGAAAATGTCGGAAAATTTTGCCTTTTGCCTGAAAATTAGTATTATCAATTATATATTGTTTATAACTTAAATTAATTTTTTTCTCTAGTGATGAGTCAAAGTGAAGTTCAGACATAAGCTGATCATGGTCGAGGAAGGCGGATACCGGGGAAAGCAGTGAACCTAACGCGGTAATATTGGGAAGGAAATTAGTCCCGAAATTGGGAGGCACTTAAAGTAGTTAATATCCATCATCCACTGCCCTCAATAATGAGTTAGCACTAACAATATGAACTAAGTGATAGTGAGCGTTACGAATACATATGTAAGAAAAATAATAATATATATCATTATAATTTATTTTATTTTTTATTAATTGTTATAATTTTTAAATATTTTTATTTGAAAAGAAAAAATGTGTCCAGGGCCGAGACTGGAACCAGGGTCACCCACGACTCTGCCAACTGAGCTAACCTGGATCGCATCTCGGTCAGACACCCGATGGGCGACCCGGGTTCGAGTCCCGGCCTTGGACATATCTGTTCTTTTCAAATAAAAATATTTAAAAATAATATATACCAGTTGAACAGTAATTAAAAAAAAAAAATCACGTGCTCAGTATCCGCCATAAAACTTTCATTTATCACATAAGTAAATATTAAAATCGTCTTTTTAATAGTTGAGGAACTAATTCATTTTTTATTAAATAACATAAGTACTCTAAAGCATAATAATAACTTCAATCTACGCGTTTTAATCACACATTTATATGATAGATATTTTATTTTATAAATGTAAATATGGCTATAAATATTATATGAATAATAAAAATAAATAGACCTAATTTATTAATAAATAAATAGAAATAAAATTATAGTAAATTAAAATAAATAAATATTATAAATAAAGTTATAAATAGTAATGGTAATAGTGAATAAAGTTATAGTATATAACTTATAACTATTTTTTACTTTATTTACTATTTTATAGTAAATAAAATAGGTAATAGTAAATAAAGTTATAGCATTCCATAAGTTCCATCTATAATGCCATAGTGGTTATATTACTACAATAATTCCTAGAAATTATTTTTCAAGGAGAGAACATTTAAGTCTCGAATTCGGTATCTGGATATGTTTTTCTTTATTACTAATTACCAGATCATATAATTATTTTAAATAAACTAAATTAAAGTTACTTTAGTGGTTGTCGAGATTTTTTCAAGCTATTTCATTAGGGATTATATATTTTGTATATAAATAAGTTAAAGTTAAATCATTATTTTGTTTTAAAATCATTAAAATAACTATTTAAGTCCCATGTATGTGATATGTTTATTTTTATGTTATATGCTTAACTATAAATTTATTTGTAGGATGGAATAGCAACTCACGACACAGCTCCTCAGAGCGATGTATGTAAACTAAAAGACCTTGAATACTCGCAGGATTCCTGGAATGTGTGGAGTGTTGTTTCAACATGGAATCGGGCTCACTTAGAAGGTATATATAAGTAGCTAATTAGATAAATTTTTCTCAAAGATTAATCTAAATAAGCGAGGAAATGTGGAATACTCGAATCGACTATTATGTATCGATTATGTAAATACAAAAATGGAGGTCAATTCGGTATCAATTTTATAACGTAAGTTACGTAACGAGTATTACACACCTTAGCCCAGAACCACCATTTTACATCCCCTCCGAAGCGTAACTACGGATAATTTCCTCCCTTTAGAAAATCCTGGGGCTGCGTACCCGCGTCCTTAAACGTAGTAGGTTGTTATGCTAACCATTATACCACAGGTGACCTCCAAGTCTTCTAGGCTAGCAAGAAAGCCAAACCAGGGGTTTATGTTTAATAAAACAATTAGCGATCTCATTCAAAAGTTATTTGATAATTTAAATTTTATATGCTCAGAATTTAATATATTGTCTCATACCAGGAATGTATGGATTGGAAAAAAATATACAGACTATTATTAAAGATATAACACGATTACTTCACGTAATAATAAGGGATTTACACAAACGAATAAATTGGAATCGATATGTAAATAATTGTGTAGTTTTAATAACAATGCTTAGTAACAAACTCACAGATGGTTTTGCGTTTACAGCTGCAGCAAAATGTTATGTATTTATTCAAACTAGTATCATTCGATAGAAAATCAAGGAATTAGACTTTCAAACTAGAGCACTAGAGAGTTACAATAGATCATTTAGCCTAGCCTATTATCCAGTAGCTCAAACCAGTCTTGAATAGGCTAGACACGTTTTTTTATCGGTTTTTTCCACCCTTCTACCATTTATGCTGTCCACTTTGCTCGGAGAACAGGTGGGAATGTTGGCTCGTGCCTTTGTGGACGTTTTTTTGTTAGTTTTTTTCCTCCGTAGTAGCCTTTGTAGTAAATTAGGTTAGTTCAGGCCACACTTCAATCTGATTATAGGACTCACCCAGCCTCTAGAAAGTGGGCATCCTTATTTGGAGGAATACTTAGTGGACAAATCCCCCCCCCCTGCACAACCGTTGTTCTAGATACAGTACAGTCTCTACCATGTGCTGAACCTTCCGTGACAAGACCCTCCATATCTTATCAAAGGATTTTTATTCTGCACAATTAAATAACTGTTTTTAAACTTTCTTAATAGATCTCATGGTAACGTCTGCGCATTACGTTTCTTAGGCAAACAATGCTGCCGAGTAAATTTACAGACAATTAAAATGTTAACTAAGATATAATGAAAATTAATTTTTCTACTATAGAATAATAACAGCAGTTTATATATTATGTTTTATCTGGATTCTGTACAGATAAAATGGTTTTATGACGATTGGTCAAGAAATGCTTTTTACCAACTATTGAGTATAAGACCGTTTAAATTAATAATACACAACGATTCAAAATATATTAATTATTTATCGATCGATTTTTTATTATAATTTGTTGATGGAATAAATCCAAAAATTTCTTTAAAAAAGCATCTTACAAAAACATTGTAAGGCTTGTTTGTGCCAATGTTTCGGCCTAAGATTTAGGGCTTAAAAGATAAATAGAAAAAATTATATGAAACATTGCATTTTTAGGCCGGAACGTCGGGACAATAAATTAAGTCTTATTTTGTTTAATTCATTGACAGCATCCCCTAACCATTTTATACCATCCTTAGAATTATCCACTCAACTATTTCTATTTAAATAAGGTTTGTTGGTTTGGATCCCTTCAAAATATTTTTCTTATGTTAGTCAAACTCCAAAAGAAAAAAAATGAATTGATTTATTCTTTGACTGATCTTAACAGTACTTTACTAACCCAATCAAAAGTTACTAGTGAGCTCAATTCTAGAGCACTATTACTAATATCCAATAGAATTCAAGTATGTTCTCATCTCACTCCTCTCTTAGGACGCACCTAATGCAATACAAAGATCCTCTCATTCCTTCTTATATCTTATATATTTATAATAATATACATTTCACTTATAAATAAAAAAAGGCTAAGAAAGAAAAAAAAATAGTACTTTATTCAAAATTGAAATAATATCCAATAAACTATTCATAAAACTCATTTTCACAGCTAATATAGAATTAATTAACGCTCCTGATTAAATACTGACTATAAGTTATAGGTAGAAGACATAGCATCTTGGGGTAACTAGTAAAATGGCGACGTAGGGAAGTAAGAGGGGGGAACTCAGTGAGCCGTGGCTATTAAAAACAGAGAAAGGGTCGGAGGGGGTGGGGTGGGGGTGGGGGCGAGGGGGTGGTGGTGGCGTCAGATGGCCAACCCTTCTCAGCTTTTATTTCTCTTTTATAAAACAAAAACCTCTGCGGAATATGTTCCCTCTCTCCGAGTCCTAATTCCCTCCTCCTCGGGGAAACAATCCGGGGATAACTTTTTATTATAACGCGATTAGGGGATTCATTTTGGGGTTCTGCCTGGCTAATTTCACTCAGTAATTTATAACTGGTGGAGAAAACGCTATTCTATATTCAGGTTTTATTTAAAATAGGATACATGTGTTTGAAACGTCTCCTTATTTAAAAAAAAATTATAAATAGAACATTATATTACTAGTAAAGCATTACAGTAAGAACAGAACATACCACTCGTGAATGACATGATCAAGAAATACGGAAAACAAATTCATTACACCCAAATTACTCGTATAAACATTACTGAGAGAAATATTAGCACAGGATCCGACAAGGAGACTGAAACAGGGATCTACTACTGTGAGATGAAACCTTCACTCCCATGTTAGGAGTGCCTTCAATGGGTTTCTCCATCCACTTTACAGAAGGTGGGTGTGCACTAGGAGCTTCTGCAGATCTCACAGTTTCCATTCGTGGATGTGATCAAATCGTGGAAAAGACAAAATTAATGTATATTTTTAGTTACTAGACAATAGAATTGCATTTGAGCAGAGCAGGATGTAAAGGATGTACTACCTAATTCATTCATTCATTCATGTCGCAGCAGACGCTTGATCCAGTCCTTGGCCAGTTGAAACCGCTCTTCCAGTGTTTTCCCAGTCGTTAGCACGGCTGATGTATGCACATATTATCTTCAGATCCTCGGCGACAGTATCCTTCCATCTTCCCTTCGGTCTTCCACGAGATCTTGCTCCATCTCTGATTATATGCTCAGCCATCTAATCCGTTCTACCCTTACAAATTTTGAGAGAGTTAGGTCATAATAAAGTGTGTACAACTCTTGGTTTTTCCAAGGTGTCGGATCGAGTAATTTTCATCCCCAGGTCCATAAATTCGTCTCGATATTTTTCTTTCGAACCTGTCAATACGCTCAGCTGATGCTTTATCCAATGGGTACTGTTGGTAGATTCTGTAAATTCTTTGTGCGACTAAATAGTCAACTACCTAAAAGTTTTGACAGGGTGAAATACGCTCGGTTACCTGCCAGTATTCGGTATTTCACCTCTTCTCCCTCGTCCAATTTTACAGTATATAATTATTAAAAGATATTTAAAAGGGCTACTATTCTGGAAATGCAAAATAAATAAATATGGATCTATACTAAACACTGGAGGTGCTTTTCTTCAATATAAGAGCAGGTACGAAGGGCATTCCAGGGCAAGACTGGAAGATACGCAATACATAAAGTAATAGTGACCAACACCTAAAATGTGGTCCTCTCAGATGAAATATGCAAACACAGCAACAGACAGAGAAAGTTTAAGCCCCCCTGTTAGGAACAAAGGAACTGTAAAACCCAAAGGAAAACACGAAGGGAGCTGTTTTTTAGCCGAGGTAGGGCCCAGCGAGCATACTTTAGGGCCCTTCTCAATTGTAGCATTCCACCAAGGTCCATTGCAAGTAAACATATTTCATGGCTCCGTTAGAGATTTTAATTGAAAATACTTTAGGGTGTTCCTCAAGGGGGAGTGGTGGGAGACCTGCTCTCAGATCTGAGGGAGGTGACATTTGTCAGGGTTGTCAGGAACAGTCGTTTTATCCGCTCCATAAATCAAAATTATTGCATTTTCAATTAAAGATCCTAATCCAGTGTTTATAACCGCCATTTATTAATTATCCATAAAGTGAAATATATCAATACAATAATATATGTTGGAAAAAAACACGGAGGAGAAATAAACGTATTTGGCGTTCAAGATCAAAAACGGACAACTCTAAATTTAAAATCTTGACTTTTTCACATTTTTCGCTTGTTTAGCATTGCTTTATGCTCCCAAGACTGTAGGTTCAGAACCGGACTAAAACCTTGAAATAAGATGGCAATGTGTCGTATTAGACAAAATTGCTTGACTAAACTAGCCAAAAATGAGAAAAAGTTCAGTTTTGAAATTTTGGAGGTGTAAGTTTTTGATCCTTAAGCCTCATATAAGGGTATATTTTTCGATTTATAATGTACATGTTTTTTATACATTTTTACCAAGAATCTATATATCTATTCAACACCTTTTAAGTATATATATTCAGTTATTGGTTTATGAAAAAAAAAAGCGATAGAAAAGCTTGATAAGCGCTTTATAGTGAAAAAGTCAAACCGCGACTTCTTCTTCTTGCTTTTAAATCTGAAGGAAGTAACACTAAGTATACATATCTCCAAATATAAAAAGATTTTCACCTTAAAGTAAAGGTAAAATTCTTATTATTAAAAAGTATTGCCCGGAATATGATTGTTAATGCAATACAAGTAAGAGTTTATAGATAGAAATGACAATTCTTCAGAGGAGAATAAAGAAGTGGAAAGGAGGGAATTCTTAAGGTCAAAATGAAGTTGTAAATTGACGAAGTTTTGTGCAAAAAGAGATTAACTAGAAAGAAGATAAGAAATATTTTATTACAGAATACATACATTACTAATTTTCTATAAGAGAGAAATCTAAAGTTCGATTTCCCTAACAAGAAACATATCTCTTCGCTAATGAACAAAAATAACTACCCTGTTTTAATAAATTTCCTGTGTGGTTGGAAAACACAATTTTGTTTAGTTAAGTGTTGAATATTTACTCCTAGAAGGACAACGCCCAGGTGAGACTCAGAAGAAGACAGGGCATCCAGGAGTTGAGTAACGGAAATAATAAATGAAGCGAGAAGCCTTAATGGAATAATTTATGTATTCTAAAATTGTATTGGAGAAGTAACCAGTATAATAAATTAAAGGCATGTATGATTGTTGGTACAAAAAGATAACAGGTTAATTGTTCATTAATAAAATATAGTACAGAATACATCTTGGAGTTATGAACTCTTACAGAGGATACCAAAAAAACGGAAAAAGAATATACGAAATATTTAAGCTAATTAGGGGCAACAAAAACTTCATTCAATCGTACTTAATAATTATAAAAAGACTAAATGTAGCAGAGACACATACAACTAGATGCAACATAAAGCATTTCCGTCCTTAAGTTGAAAGTATGTGCCTTTGACGGCCTTCGAAGCTCGAGCAATGTCAAAGCTATTATAAATCATGTTTCGAAATCAGAAAGTATTAATTAAAAGTCTAACGGAACTTCTTGTTTTTATTGTCGGGGTAATAGAAAGATAATAACTGGAGTAATACAGCATGGAAATCACTTAAAGGAACTACATATTTTCAACGTGCCATTGATGTGTGTGTACATATCAGCTCAGAGAGTCATGCTTTTTTTTCAGCCGGTGGTTAGTAAATAATAATAAACTTGGTAAAAAATTTGCTTAATAATGCTTGCCCACTCAATCTCATTAATAACCAAATTATCACCTATGATTATAACGAAATTCTCCTATCTACGTTTCGGCCTTGTAAGATTACTATACTTTATGCGTATTGTTCGTTATTCTTTCTATGTACCTAACTGGCCCACTTCATACGCAGCCATGCTGTCATCTCAGTTATATTTTCTGAGTCATTCAATTATATTCCTAAGCCAATAATTGTGTTGGGAGATGACTTAGTTGATATCGTGCTCAACCAACATTTTTCCCTAATAAGTCTTCCTGGGTGTACGCCAGGATGGTCTTTAGGCCATACAGAGTCGATTCACTGCTGGCAGAATAATCTGTCACTGTAGGTTTCCAATTCGAAATCTAGAGATCACTGACCAAACACCCTTTGGACTGAGTGGAATAGAATACCCTTCTTAAAAAAAGCCAAAAATAATTACGATATATGACATCAGACTGGAGTTCAATCCTAGTTTAGTAGAACAGACTTTATTTTGAATTGTTTTCTTTGTATTAGAAACTTGGTGTGCCCCAGTATGGTCTTTACATCTCGATTCATTCTTACATCTTTACATAGTCGATTATCGGCTCCAAGTTTCCTACTCGATATCAAGAGGTCCTTCCAAATTTAACTAACCTTTTCATTCCTCCTTAAATATATTAAAAGTAATGAAGTATTTTCCCAAGCATGAACTTTAAAGTATATATGTGCTAGTGAACTATGACAGAGTGTAGCTACTAACTGTACTAAGGCAGTAGGGCGGATAGACCCTAGGGTTGCCATGGGCCCTATCTAGCCCTGCATGAGCGCTAATCGCACGCCTCCCCGCCCTTGCCTCCCCGCCCTTCGCCTCACCAACAGTTTTTCCGATTGCTTCTCGTTATTCATAGTGCCATGAATAGAGGCCATTCATGTTTTAGGAGGCAGAGTCTTTCCTGAGGTGTTCCCACTTATTGTTTGCTTTTAATAGTCATTACTTGTGGAGATAAAATAAAATGCCTCAGTATTGCATACGTTTCTAATGTGAAAAACTGCAGTGTAGTGTATTACGAAATTTAGAAAAGGAAGATTGTACTAATTAAAGTTTATAAGCGCAAACCAATCTATTGGACTGGAAATGTCCAATAATCATACCAAAAAGTTGGGGCGACCTGTGCGGCGATGTTACAACCTACTCATGTTACAAGCCCAAGATCGCGGGTTCGTAGCCCAAAAGGTGGCCCAGGGATTTTTTAAAAGGGAGTAAAAAATCCTTGGTTATGCCATCCTTCGGAAGGAACGTAAAACGGGAGTCCCCAGCCTGTACGGTGTCAGGTACTCGTTAAAGGTAAAATGTAGGACTCCCACTGAACCATCGTCCGATTAGACATAGCAGGATAAAGTGACGTTAAATGAACGAACCAAAAAAGTTTCTTAAGGGCTTAAAGTATACAAAAAAAAATCATTGTAAAACTATTTAAACTGTGTAAAAAGAAATATCCACAAAATTGTGGAGTTAAAACTATAAAAATGAATTTGACCCAAGAAGAACACCAAGATGGCCTTTTGAGAAAGAATTACTTATGGCAATAAATAAAGTTATAAAAATTTCAATGGGGCGTTGCTGACATTCCTAAACTAAAAAAAAGGTACTTTTGCTTACAAAAAGGAAAAGTGGTTCTGTACGGGAAATGATATGAGCCACCACAGTCAACATTTAGTTTCAGAGACTCAACTTTTATCAACTTTTAGGGTCCACCCCAATTTTGGACAGTCAGGGCTTTTTAAATATATTATTTACCATTCCAACCTAAAAAAGTTTACTAATAGTTATTTTTGTTAACTGGTAAAAATAGGTGAAAATGATATTTTTTTTTTTTAGGAGGTTGCTCCTTCAGAATCCTCCATCAGGCCGCACGGCTGTGTAGGATATTCTATAATACAAAAACAAAAATAAACATTGAAAATTTTTGCCTTCGTTTTGAAATATTAGAAATTTTTATTGTATGTCTATTTTCATTATTGCCGTTTCAGACAACTTCAACGCTTAATACATAAACGCTCTAAGCTTCCAATTAATTAAAAAAAGACCCATATACATGATTATTTGTTTATTAAGACCTATTTGGACTTACGGAGAAGAAATTTGGGGCAGCAATAAGCCATAAAATTCCTCTCGAAAAATTCACAATGCTTCTTTGTGACTTTGTTACGAAAAAAGTAATCCATAACGACCTCAATGTACCATATGTAGTGATTTAGCCTAAATTCGATTTCAGTCATTTCATGACAAACTTAATTTCCAGTCGAACCTATCAGTGTCAAGCTCTTCGATTCTTGATAATCATCAGAGGTGTCTGAAATGAAGATGGGCTAGCGACCTTCTGGGTTGAATCTGTAATATGAGTACTTGCAATGGGTAGTTTCTCTACGGGCCTTTATCCAAACCATTAAGTACCATTCATTATATTTTCAAGTTCATTGTTAGACTTTTAAAGAATTCGAGTTGAAAAGTCCAACTCCATAAAGAGAGATAAATAAGAAAGTTGGATTTATTGGTAATTTTATCAGTATCAATATTTGATTTAAATTTTAATAAAATATTCGCAAAAAGGAAATTGAGGTCGGCTCTTATATTGAGATATCGATTTTTAATAATTTTTATTTAAAAAATAGTATAGAGAGAATACAACAAATAAATAACGACCAGAAATATTCCATGCATCCATTGTTCTATAGAAATATGAAAAATGTTTTTTTTCAGGTAGTGGTATTCGTTATGGGTTATAGGTTCTACTTTATTGGACCCGAATATGAAACAAAAAAAAAAAAAAAAAGGGAATACACAAATTGGATTCTTCATCGTTTTCCAATATACGAGCACGTGAAAAATGAGAAGCGGGGGACAGGTAAAATTCCGAGAAAAAATGTATTGGAATATTTCACCAATGCTTTCCCTCTACCGAATATATTTTAAAAATATATTATTTATTCCATTAAAAAAGTATTCTATCTCAATTTGTTCATAATACTGTAATTACTCGTAAATATACTTGATAAGTGTTAATTGTATAAGTATTTAATGTGAACATAAATCGAAAATAACCGCGTGATTTAATTTTTATTTCCTGATGTTTAAGGGAATCATCAATCAGTAAGTGGTAGTATGAACTATAGCGATTACTTTTTTATATGATTTATTTTGGATTTTTTATTTATATATTTTAATTGATTTATATTTATTACATTTTCCGGATAAATTTATAACCAAAAATCATGCTTAATGGTTTATATATACATACTGGTTACTTCTTCAGAGCTCAATCTGATACTCAGTTTAATTTAATCGCAGGTTAAGTCTAAGATTAATCCCTGAAGAAGCTAGTAGCAGATCTAGCGAAACGATGGCGAAGAAATTGACGACACGGTCGAAACCAGGAGGAATTCAAAATATCAACTGTGGCAATTTGAGTATTTAATTAAAAACACATTTGACTCCAGACAAACAAACTCGCACACCAGGAATTATTGAAAACTGTATTTATCATATATTTCCAATATACAAAAAAAGTGTTTGATACTTGGAAAGAGATATTTTTTGTTGTTTTATATAGTGTAATTATTTAAAAACAAAATCTTGGAGGTAGAAAAAACAAAATATTTTTAAAAGAATAACCAGTTTTTGGCAAGAGAACATCCTGGTTCGTCGAAGATGAAAATTATATTCACGAAATAATAATTACTCGAGTAAACAACCTGATATAAGCTCTTTTTTGGATTTATTAAATGGTAGAGACAACGGCTGTGAAAGGAGGTGATTAGGCAGATATCACACTCAATCACGAGGTTTTTTTTCTAATGATGAGTATTTACTTTACAGATAATTAATATTCCAATATCATAAGCTTATTTGACTCGAAATCTTGTAGTTACTTTCAGCAAAAATTTGACTTTTTTGACCGAATGTAATCAAAAGAGATCCATCGGTGGTATCCTTTACCAAAGAAAAACTATTTATTTATTAAAAAAATCTTTTACCATACATTAATTCCATGAGGGGTATTAGGGCCAATACATCGTAGAGACTATACTGTTTCTGAGCAAACGATTGTGAAGGCAGCTTAATTCGTTGAGATCAAGATCTACCATCAGGTTTCTCTCTAATTAAAGGTAACTTATTTAGAAAGAATTGGTGAGCCCTTGGAAGGTCTCCAGTAGTAAAGATCTCAGTAACAAGCTCTATTCATACCCGGATTTGAAACCAATAACTTCAGCTCAGTAACACAGCGCTCTACATACTTACAGCTCCCTAATCCTACCATTAAAGTCATCTTAATTAAACCTAAATATAGCCATTGTGACCTCAACAACAGTTGAATACGAAAATAACCCTTGTTAGCCCACCCCCGCAGAACACAATAGGCGGAGGCGAAGTATATTCAGGCTCAATTTTTTTTTACTCGATTTTTTGCAGCTACCCTTTGTTGGGAAGTGACCAACAGTGAACGATCTACAAAAGACTAGTGACCTAGCTTCAAGGTGACTCTATTAGCCCATTGTCGAGAACCAGTTCTCTGCTTGGTCGGGTTCGTTTCGGGCTAACAATTTTTTTTTTAAACCCTTTTGAAATCCACCTCCTACTATTGAAAACAAGTGCAACTGTGTGCAAACAGCTGATTATAGTGTTACAAACCCACCCTAGCAATTCTATTCACACGACTGAATCAATTTCAACAAGCGGAAACAAGGTCGGAAAAAGATTAGTATAATCCAAAAATACGGGTATCAGTTCCACAGGTTGTCGCTTCCAGTTAAGTCACAACAAGTTTTAACTTTTCTTTTGTTTCCTTTTTAATATTCTCGAAATTAAAAATAATCATGAGCTTAAGTTTTTAGAAAAAAAACGTAGTTTTGGGAAATATGTATATAAGTAAGGAAGAAAATAGTTGGGGGTGCAGTCAAATAAAAACACTAAATAAGTGGTTACTTATTTAATTATGTGCAGACGTTTCGACCCACTTTGTGGGTCATCTTCAGGGCTGTAGCAGCAGAACCACTTATTTAGTGTTTTCATTCGACTGCACCCCCAACTATTTTCTTCCTAATGTCTATCTTCCAGTCAACCATCCCCTCGCTTCTCGGAAATATGTATATTTAGGAAATCATTTCACTAAGAAATAAACGATGTATTAAATAAATAAATGATTAATTCTATTTCATAGAAGTAAGTTTTTTGAAAGTGGCTAGTTCTAACATCTTCAAATCTCATAGTCTGGTTACGACTAAATCTACGATTTCAAAACTAGGCCAAACTCGAATTGAACAGTGTGTGGAATGGAGTATTCCTGAAGTGCTAAATATCGAAATATAGCCATTTTAATAAAAAATAAAGATAATCACAGAATAAACTTTAACAATATGAAAAGTATGTTACGCTCCCAAGTAAATTTGATTATATTGAAATTAAGGTATCAATTCCACAAGTCGCTTTGAGTTGAGTCACAAGTTTTAAATTTTCATATTCCTTTTTAACATTCTCGAAAATCAAAATAACCGTGACCTTCAGTATGGAAAAAAAACGTTCATCAACAACGTTTCAATTAACATTTCGAAGAATGGACCTCGGAGTGGCTCAGTGGTAGAGCACTGAGTTGCCATGCCGAAAATCCTGGTTCAAATCCAGCTGGAGGCAAGACTTTTATTTACTCTGTTATCAGCCGGAGATGGATCACATATGATCTAAGACGTTCCTAGGGCTCATCCAGGCTCTTAGAAGTGGGTACCCAAAATAAGGGGGAAAATCTGGCGGTTGAGTGTGATCTAGGACAAATCACCTCCCTGGACATCCGTTGTCTATGAAACTGTACTGTCTCTCCCATGTACTGAACCCCAGACCCTTCACGGGTTGTAGTTATACAAGAAAGAAAGAATGTTTGTTGAAACGTTCAATTTTAGGGGTGACATGATTACGGAAAATATTTCCCATAGTTACACTCTTTTTTCCATACTAAACCTCACGATTATTTTTATTTTGTAGAATATTAAGAAGGATACAAAGAAATCGTTACAACCTGCTATAGCTTAACTGGAAGCGACAATCTGCGGAACTGATACCCAAACATGTTTATGTTATGTACAACAATTTTGAAAACAGATAAATAGACCCAGTCCGCCATTTGGAATATCACAATCTAAACACGATTCAGATGCTAGCTTATTATTTGATGTCTTAATTGCCATATTCCAAGATATCAGGATAATGAGAAGGGATCCAGGGTATGCTTTGTCTTGCCCTTTTAAGTGGCTTTGTTATTTTGCAACCCTTACAAGATCCGTTCTGTTGAATATTACAATATCATAAGCTTTATTTATGAAGGTTAACTCGATACCCTATTATTGTTTGTGCATATATTTGGCTTTGAATTCTTATATGATCATAAGAGGTTGATTATTGGCATCCTTTAACAAAAGAAAAACTCTTTACCCCTATAGTTGGCTCAATACATGTTACAGACTGTTCAGTCAAAGAAACGGATGTGCAGGGAGATAAATTCGTCCATATCAGGATTAACCGGCAGGCTCGTCCTTACAGCATGTCCTTTCCAACTTTCTTGACCGCCTCTTTTCCTTATTTTTTCAAGAACCTATTCCTTACTTCTCCGGAGTACCATCTCAGTTTTTATTCTTTCATTTAAGAGATTGAGTAAATTGCCAGATTAAATAAATTGCCACAGTCGGATTCAAACTGAAACTTACAGCTGTGCAACTCAGCGCTTTAAACTATTCTTTATTTAGTAAAAAAAATCAGTGCATAACTTCCCCTTTTCAGAACAATTTAAAGGACAATAATGTATACAACATGTAACATGTATTGAGAGTTTATTTGTAGAGATATCATCAAATTCTGTCCTCTTGAACCGCTTATGGTGTGTGAAGTTTTCTTTTATTTTTTTCAAATCTTACAACACTTCTATTTTTCTTAAATATATATTAAAAGGATGCAAACCAAATGCAGCGTGTGATTCATTGTAAGTGACATTCTTTTATTTATTTATTTTATTTTTTTAATTTAATTTATTGATATTTACAACTATAATATGATTATAACTAGTAAATCTGCTGATAT
Source organism: Troilus luridus (assembly GCA_964056705.1). Classification (NCBI taxonomy): domain Eukaryota; kingdom Metazoa; phylum Arthropoda; class Insecta; order Hemiptera; family Pentatomidae; genus Troilus; species Troilus luridus. The sequence continues at coordinate 55,164,586 of OZ057416.1, read as the reverse complement.
GTACATTATGACATGAAAAACACATGTGGAGTAACTTCCCATCGGCAGCACTCCAATAAAGTTCTATAGTAGATGGTCTCGAGCCCATCTTCTTTTCAGACGCCTCGGAGGGTTATCAGGAATAGTATGGGAAGCAAGTTTTATTTTTTTAAATTTAGTTATTAAAATTTACAACTATATTATAATAATGCAACTTTTAAAAAGAATGAATGGTATATATATGCAAGTAGAGGAACTACCTGCTGATAGTACTCAAATAACAAATTCAACATAAAAGGTCAAGAGACAACCTTCTGTTCAGACGCTTCGGAGGATCATCAGGAAGAGATTGCTAGGTTAGAAACTGGTGGGTCCGGACACATCAGCAACAAATAGGACATTAAGTTTTAAGTATGGAGGATTTTACAAAGGATTTTGTATTATAAGGATACGAGAGAAAGTCGATGGCTAAGAGGAGTCCCAAAGGTCTACTCCTTGATTACAAATAGGTCTTATAATAGTCATGTATATTAATTGGGGGCTTATAGGACATTTATGTCATTATGGGTGACTTCATTCATAACACAGTAAATAGGATTGAGGATTTTATGAAGAATTTTGGATTGTAATGATTGTATACGTATATAAGTCAATAGAGTTCTTAGGATTTTTAGTTGGTTCAGAGGATCAATTATCCCTCGCTAGAAGTCATGTAGGTTAGCGTGATACTTTCTATGACCTAAGAATACACGGAATTTGGTGTTCTGATCCTCTTTACTTCATTTAACGGAAAGATAAAGGTGAAAACCGGAGAAAGGTGAGAAAGAAGAAGATGTATATTCACGAATGCAATAATTCATACAAGGGCTCGGAGCGTTCATACAACTGAAAATGATACATTGAGACGTTTGTTTTCATTCTCCTCTTAAATTGATAGTAGTGAGTTATGGGTAAAAATGTGAGAGGTAATAAACAAAAAGGGTGAAGGTAACTTTTACGAAAGTCGAGTTTACACTTTAAGCGTCTATTCATCATCCTGTAAGTCACCATGTTTCTCACCCTCCGTAGCGACTCCTCATTCAAAGGCGAGTCAGTCACTCTATAAAGCTATTAAAGTAAGAAGGGGTGTATATCTTGGGGCTCAGATAAGAATAACACCGCCTTACCCTAAGGTTCGAGGCAGATATATCTTACTGATAAATGTGGTGGCTCCCCTTGTCACTACAGAAGATTCCTGCAACCTGCACACCGGAAATCTGTCCGTGAGCCATTCCTGGGAACGTAGGTCTTTCTTTCGTTAGTAGATGCATTTAACGATCAAATGTCTTGGTTTTTAATTATACACAACTGTATTAGATTATTATTCAATGTTTCTGATAAAACGAGACCATGTTTTTTTTTTTAAATTTATTTATTGATATTTACAACTGTATTAAAAAAAAAAATACATCCAGTAATTAGGCTATGTGATACAAAATGACATGAGTAATATCAAGTTGAGAAACTACCCACTGGTAGTACTCAAATCACTAGTTCAACTAAGAAGGTCAGGTGGCAATCTTCTTTTCAGACGCCTCGGAGGATTATCGGAAATCGAAGAGGAAGCTAGGTTTGAAACTAGAGGGTTTGAGTGGGAATGAAGTTTGTTATGAAAGGAAAGATACCGGGTTCGGCCAAAATCAGCAACAAATGGGACATTAAGGTCGTTATGGATGACTTTAATGTTAACAAAATAAGGAGCGTTGAGGATTTTACGAAGGATTTTGGATTGTAGGGATTGGATACGAGAGGAATTCGATGGCTTAGTGGAGCCCCAAAGCTCTACTCCGTAAATCCAAATAGGTCGTATGATGGTCATGTAGATGAGTCTTTTGTAGTTAATTGGGAAGTTAGAGCGTTTGTCTAGTAAGTGTTGAAGTAGCCTGAAACGTCGAGCGGTTTCTTGTCTTTTCAGTCTAGTATGAGGATTCCAGGTTAATCGTTTGTCGAGGTGCAACCCTAAGTATCGGATCTGTTCTACAGGCACTAGTGCGATATTATTAAAGGATACTGAAGGGCAGGAAGTCATTGGTTTACGACGTAAGGTAAAAGTGATTTAATGGGGTTTTTGAGAATTTATTTTAATTCTCCAGTTTTGACACCATTCTTCAAGATCAGTGATATGGGATTGGAGGCTTTGGGATGCAATAACTGGATTAGTGTTGACTGATAATATTCATGTATCATCGGCATACGTGGTAAGGATAGTGTTAGGATGAGTTGGGATGTCAGCTGTATAAACTGTATAAAGGATTGGGCCAAGGATACTACCTTGGGGGAGACCATATTTAAATAAGAAAAAAAACCTATACCACTGAACCAACCTGTACCACCAATCCATGAATTTTCGAGGTATAACTTTGCATTTGTGTTTAACTTCTTACGTACAGTGCCGTGGTCAAACATTAAACATAACACTATTTTTACCCATTATTACCTTTGCCACTACAACCCTTGGTAAGAATAGGTCTTCTTGGATTCATTACATGGTAAAGTTTTAACTGTTTACCAGGACAGCGATTGGGCACAGATGTGATTTTTACGAGATCCCCCACAACCGCCATGATTTTTTACGATTTAATTTCTTTACAGAAGCTGGGTGAGACCTAGGAGGTCTCCACATCTCATACGGCCCACCCGTGGCTGTTAAGAAATCAAATAATATATCTGTCTCAGCCTGATTTGAATACGGAACCTTCAGCACTTTTATTTTTACCTGATTTTTTAATATTTTTATAAAATAAGAATCCATTTATGTCTTTGCATAGCTGAATCGAAATCTGTAATACTTTTGATAGCTAATTTTTCAAACTTTTGCTCATCTACGAGCAAGTACTTTAAGGATAGAACCATCTAATATTAAAGAAAGAATCTTAACGTTTAAGGAAATAAATTGTTAAAATGTTATTTATATGAAATGAATTAATATTTGTGGTAATATTTTACAGTTCCTTATCTTTAACTAGAAAAGAGGTTGCTAATCAGGCAAAATAATACCAAGATAGAATTGAAAAAAATTCTAAAGCTATAAAAGAAATAATTTATATTTATTGTATATAATTTATTAATTATAGAAAAGAATTTATAAGTTTTCCATTTTCCTGGAAATTAACATTCTATTATCTGTCTATGCCACTTTAATCCAAGAGGAGTCCTGGATTTCAGTACATGGTTAGTACTGTTTTAAGGTGGGGAGGCCGATTGAGGGTGTCCACATAAAGGAGGCTGGGAGAACCCAAGAAGGGTATTCATATCCCACAGGATCGATTTATGGGTGTTAACACATTAAATAAATCTACCTGTCTCAGCTGGATTCGAATAAGGTAACTGCACCTAAACAACTCAGCACTCTACACCCAGATACATCACTCCCTAGTTCACTTTCTATTAATTACATCAAATACATTAATATAAAGACATTTTTACTAAATAAAACGATAACATGAGGATCACTACTGCTTGGCACCGAAGCAGAACACAAAAAGGCGGAAGAGTGGATTTTCCTCTTAGGGAAATTCCCTTGAGTATTTCATTATTCCGGAATTTAATACCGGTGAAATTTGTTCCTCAACGGCCTGCCTTCTGCAGTTCTTTACTTCTTCTGGTGGTCCTTGAGTAAAACCTAATGAAATTTTATTATATTTTATGAATGCTTAGCTTTGAATTAATTTAATTCTAACAGAAAACACATGCTAAGGACTTTTTCTTTAGTATTTTGAAGAATCGTAATTTCATATATTATATATTTATTTACGGATCTAAGTGATCTGAGGACCCTTCTGGGAATCACCCAGCCTCAACAAATAAATACTATTAATTTGGGGGGAGGGGCTGGGGGTTGAGCGTGATTTCGGACAAATCACCTTCCCTCACAACCGTTGTCCTAGTAGAGATTCTATCTTTTACTGAACCAATGACAGTTATTTTTATTGTAACTAAATAGCATATGTTTAATTTTTCTCACTCTAAAACAAATCGAAAGATTTAAAACATAAAATATTAGTATAAAATAGTTGCATACAACTAAATTAATTTTATTTGTTATTGATTGTATTCGTTTTTAAATATTTTTATTTAAAAAGAAAAGATATGTCCAGGACTGGGACTCGAACCCGGGTCGCCCAGGTCACTAGCCTGGAGCTCTGCCAATTGAGCTATCCTGGTTCGCCTCTCGGTCATAGACATATCTTTTCTTTTCACTGATCCCATGTCCCCGCGTTCTCGCAATTTGCGATGTGGCAGAGCTACTGGCTAGTGACCTGGGCGACCCGGGTTTGAGTCCCGGTCCTGGACATATCTTTTCTTTTCAAATGAAAATATTTATAAATTAATTTTAGGAATTATGTGATGTTTCTGTTCTTGAAAACGCCGTACATTTTGGAGCCCAGGCCATTTAACCAAGCCATGCTTGGTACTCATTACGCACTTAACTAACCTTTAATTTAACAAAATAATGATCGATTTATTTATTGTAGATGAAAAACCGAAAATATTCCCGATTTGAACAGCTTGCAAAATCTTGGTCGATCAAGGGTAATGTGGTTTTTCATTCCATCGTTGAATAAATTTAAAAACAAACATATTGACAAACATAATTGGTCAATATACCCTTTGTTTTGTATTGTCCTACTGAGGTACACTTTATTTCAACTGTATTTTTTGTATTTAGCCTTGATATTTGCCCAGTACTCCCTCATTCGTTGCCGGTGCTGATCCAGTCTATCTTCTTTTAAGTAGTAAGAAAAAAAATTGTCACTACAACCCGTCAAGGATCTGGAGTTCAGTACTTGGCAGAGACTGTACTGTTTATTGGACATGGAAGTGATTTGTCCTAGATCACGCTGAACCGGACCAACTTTATAGAGGCTGGGAGAGCTCCATGTTCCATAGTATCCATATCCGGTCATTAACAGAATAAGCAAAAGCTTTCCAGTGAGCATAATTTGAACCTAGGACCTTCCACATGGCAAGCAAACAGATGGCAGGTTTTTAAGTTGTAATAAACCTGTACCACTACAACACGTGAACGGGTCTGGGGTTCTGTACATGGTAGAGACTGTGCTGTTACACCGACAACGGTTGTGCAGAGAGGTGATTTGTCTTAGATCACGTTCAACTGCCAGATTCTCCCCCCTTATTTTGGGCACCACACTTTATAGATGATGGGTGAGCCCCAGAACGGCCCTAGATACCATATGATCCATCTTCGGGTCCATGTCTTGCCAGCATCGGGGTTTGGGCAAGGATTTTCGCCATAGCAACTCAGTGCTCTACCACTGAGCCACTCCGCTCCCCCTTACTTCACTATAGTAAATACTTACTATACTTGAAAGAATCAGAAACTTGATGAAGAGGTCAAAATTGGAACAAACTAATATTACAACTTTCACCGCTGTAATATTACAACATGTCGCAACCGTAAAGCTCTGTACATACTATGTATTGACTACTCTATGTACGTACAATTTTATTATTATTTCGTTGTTGAGCGTGATATTGGACAAATAACCTCCCTGCACAACCGTCCTTAGAATTATCCAGTCATTTAAATTATTACTGTAGTTATTTTATAATTTTAGAAATTATTATTATTCAATTTTAATTACAATAATTAATAATTAATTCTTGCTTCTACCATTCTTCACTGCTACATAAACACCGAGACAACAGCCCTCGGACCAGAGATCCAGGGAGACGAAGACGGCAGGTGCGAGGTACCTGGAACACGTAGCTCCACTAAATCTCCCTTATCTTCTCCAGCCCCCGCAACTTCTTCCCGTTATCTCATTTTATTATTTATCGGCTCTGCTCTTCCCTTCTTTCGCTGTTATCAGGCGTCGCCTCCGTTTTGTACAAGTTTTAAATGGTTACCATTCACGGACTCCTCCGAGTTAGTTTTAACATTTGCCCTCTCTTATCTCCGCCCTTCGCCCAGTAAGGAGCCCTCTCCCTTAGAACGAGTGGGTAATTATACTTTTAATAACCACTTCATTTTGTCACAGGGATGAAATATCTTTAAGTGGATTCGGGATGGCATTCCGAGCACGAACCCGGTTAATGGTGGAAACATAGTAAGGAATTGGGGTATAAGTGTTTCCAATGCTAAAAAAACATTAAGAAATATTCAAATAATAATGGCATACAGTGAAATTGTTACTATAATAAAACCAAGATTACTTAAAAGACTATCTGCAGTGCTTAACATTGGTAAATAAAAAAAAATATTACTAACAGAATTACTCTTACGAATGCGATAATATTCCAATGATATTTCTATGGAAAAACATATTTATATACGTAAAAATCAGTCCATTTTCGAGTATGCTATCCATTTTTTTCAAACTTTTAGAATAAAGTTACATATAAGCTATACGTACTCTCTACTCATTAGAAAACATGGGATGAAGTAAGATGTACAAAAATCTTGAATTGATTATATATTTATACAATGTACTTGTCATATTATAGATTTTATATATTTATAGGCACTATATATTGAGTATTGTCATGTTCTGCACTTTTTTAATACAATTCCAAAGCTTGGAATATTAACCAAATCTATCACTTTTTTGTAAATTTATCCTAAAAGTTTTTACACCTCTTTCTTGATTTTAAAAACAAAAAGAATAGACAAAAGAGGATTTCCTTTTCTTTTATAATTACATCGTGCCATAAAAATGAAGGTTTATCATTAAAAAAAAAAAAAAAAATATATATATATATATACTAAAATATACTAGAAATATAACAACAATACTTTATTGAACTTAATATAAGAACAATGGGAAAATAATTTTCAGTGATTACGTAACTTTAAGTAGATATCTTTTGATATTATATTTAAGTTTTGTGATTATTATTTTAAAAATTGATACGACAAAATTAAATATAGCACCAAATGATAGCTAGTAGAAAAAGAATGTTAATATTCCACTGAAATTAATAAAAGAGAATCAAACGTTAAAAAAGGAAAAGGAGAAAGGAAAAATTATATTCAGTTTAAATGAAACTCCTATCTGTTGCATAAAAAGCCACATTTCCATACAAGGACGATAGCACATACACACAGATAGCTTGATGAGTCAAATCGGACAGACGATCTCAGAGGGGAAAGAAGCTGAATAAAGAATAGTAGATAATGAAGTGGAGGGAATATTGATTTTTTTCATCCCTGTTCAGGCGCCATCGCGAGGGTTGAAGACGAGGCCAGGGGTTGAAGCTTTTTCTCAAAGAGCCACCCCTCCCAGGCCATTATCTTCTTCCCCCTGGCTCCATCTTCTTTCCTTATACTTCGCTGCTCTTCCTCCCTCCTTCCTTGTCTTAATTACTCCGGCTGGGAGGGGGGGGATGTCAAAATTGGTTCCCCCCTCCGAGGAAAAATCTTGATGAAGGGGGAAAGGGCCGAGGGCCGATCGACCTCCTCCTTCCTCCTCGAGAACTCTCCTTAACTAAATCCCCTTTAATCCGAGCGTCTTAAAACTCGGCTGGTTCCTTTCGATGGATGAACTCTTCACACTCTCGACTTAAAGCCATCACCCGGATCTAATTAGCCCCCATCACCTCTCCTCCTCGACGTCATGAATTCCCAACAACTTCCTGTGCAAAGAGAACACCTGTTATCCAGAAACGCCAAACTGGAAACGAAAATATGTCTATTATAAGTCAAATACTAGATCCATTTTTTTTTAAATCTAAGTTATAACAAAAAATTCCTCTAACAATGATTATTATGGTAATTAAAAATCAACATTAATTTTTGATGATTATGACTTTTATTATGAAATAATAATCATTAACATTATTTATGTATTTAATAATCATTTGAAATTATAAACGATTTTTTTTTATCAATACCTGTAAATCTAATTAGCGTTCTTCATAACAAAAAAATTTTGAAGTACTTAATGATTCCTAAACTCCATGTTCCGAACTGGACTAAAACCATGAGAAATAAGGCGAAAAAGTGTCTAGTTAGACAAAATTGCCAAAATGTGAAACATTGAAGAAAATGTGAAAATGTCAATTTTTAAAATTTTAGAGTACTGCTTTACATCCTGACCGCCTCAGATGTCCAGAGACATAGTTCATAATCATTGTCTACTACTGGTATCAACACGATGAACAAGTATCATAAGTATATACCCTTAAATTTAATTTTCTAATTTTTATAAATATAAGGAAAGCGCTTTGATTTTAACACTATCGGAGAGCGTTTTGAGATACATGTGAGTGTTAGCGCTTATTTGAGAGCATTATTTAATGCTCCCGTCTGTTCACTTTTAAATTGACGTTAAATTTTACCTTTTAAATTTTAAATGTACATACAATATGCATTTCAAATGTACTTCCTTGTAACTTTCAATGTTCCTTTCTTGGTTTTAGTTATACTTTATTTTTTGATTCTAAAATTTTAGAAAGGACATTATGTTTCATTAAATACATTTTTTTCATCTATTTTACTAGAAATATGCTATGTTATATTCTTGAGGCAAGCTGTGTTTTTCCCATTGACAAGGCAAATTATTGAGTAACCTGTAACCTGTACCACTACAACCCATGAAGGGTCTGTGGTTCAGTACATGGTAGAGACTGTACTGTTTCATGGACACCGGTTCTGCAAGGAGGTGACATGTCCTAGGTCACGCTCAACCGCCAGATTTTTCCCCCTGGGTACCCTATTTTTATAATATTTTATAGAGGCTGGGTGGGCCCCAGGAGGGTCCTAGATCCTATATGATCCATCTTTCGCTGCAAACAGACTAATAAAAGTCATGACCTGCAGCGGGATTTGAACCAGGATTTCCGACATGGCAACTCATTGCTCTACCACTGAGCCACTCCGCTCCCAATAATTATTGAGTAAGTCATCTTAATAAATTAAACCTTCCCGATTGTATAGTTTAGAAGTGCAAGGAGGTGATTTTTCCGAGAAAACGCATCCCCCGAAAATTTCTCCCCAATTAAGGTTACCCACTTCTTGAGCTGGGTGAGCTCCAAGAGGATCTCCGAAACCCGCAGGGTTCCATAAGCGGATAATAGATTAAATCATATATCTGGATGGATCATATAACTCAGCTCCTAGACATACTGAGTTTTTAGAATAAAAATCTAAGTATTCTTGCAAGTAATGGTGAATGAGGGATGGAAAGAATACAGCCTCTAATGAGCGCTTACTTCGTGGGGATAATATTTAAGTCAATACAGAGCAAGGATAAAAAACAAAAAGTGGGGGAGCCTAACGAAGCCATGTTGAATATAATTGAGAAAACGAATGAGAAAGAGGGATCAACTTCATGCCCCTAACTCAAGTCCCAAATTAAAGGAGAGAGGGGGAAGAAGTTTGCTTTATATATAACGATAGGGCCGGGAGGTTATTTCTGAGCAAACACCAGATATCTGAGCCCTTTATAATTACACAGGGCCATTGGAAAGCCATTATTATACAAGCCCTTCGTCCCTTCTTTCCTTCATCTCGATATCCTCCCAACTACGCCGTCCGTATCCTTAGGGGATCACGTTGTAACCAGTAGAAGGGCAGCATAGCAAATCCTTGTTTACAAGATAGCATATCTACCATCGGTATTCAATTTCTTACAAATCCCATATTCGTAGGAAAAGATAATTGGCTAATTGTACTATTATAAGTGGGATGAATTAGTGGATAAGGCATATTATAATTTATTAAATTGACTTTTACAGACTTTTCGCTCGTTTAATCGAGCAATCCTTCATGCTCCCGAAACTTCCGATTCACAACCGGACTAAAACTACAAGAAATAAAGCGGTGTCGCTTTTATCAATTACTACGGATTTGAAATTTTGGAATTTCAATTGATATATATGGACTCCTTTCTCCACAGCCCAGGTTCGATTCCGAATATGGCAGAGAGTTTATTTATTCCGTTATATCAGTTCCCGGAGCAGGCTAGCCCAGAATGTAAAGGGCTTATTATTCTAGGCCTGCAGTTCGAGTTAGTCAGCTATACTGCAAAATTACAAACGATAGGTTATTTAATATGTTTACCGCCGTGATTATGTGAGATCTGGAGACCATCTTGTGGCTCACCCAGCCACTATAAAGTAGGAACACAGGGGGAAACCTAATGGCTAAGAATGATCTCGGACAAATCGATAAATGCTATTTATTGAATCAAATTTTTAATAATAAACAAATAAAGTTAACATTAAACCCAATTTTTGAAAACTATTCTCAATTGCACTATAAAGGTCATGAATAAGAGTTTTCTATAAACTTCTCGAATTATCGTGTTTTCTCTTTTTATGATTGTTATTCATATAATCGTCAATTCGTATTAAAAGAAAATTAAAAATAAACCATAAATTGAAATATAATTAATTTAAATTATTTTTTTATAAACAAATAAATAAACACCACAGTACAGTCCCAAGCATATTTATTTATGATCTTTTTATACAATGAAGCTGTTAAGCTTTATAGTATTTTAATGATAGTATAATATTGATTTGTATATATATTTTTTTTTTAAATAAATAAGATATTTCAAATATTTAACAGAATGGTTGCGACAGACATATTATTTAATCTGGTAACTGCCGTGAATCGATTATGTGATTTCTGGATACCCATACCCATACCCAGACGCTGTAAAGTGGGGACCCTTAATTGGGGGAAAACCTTGCGGTTGAGAGTGTTCTCGAGCAAATCATTTCCTTGCGCAACAATTGCTTTGATAACATTACTGAACCTTTATTACTTACACCCTTCATGGTTTGTAGAGGTACATTTCAGTAGCAGATTGACTATCAAGTCAACAAGGGCACAGACGTCCTTTTAAAGTTAGTGTCCGATTTGTTTGTTTACTAACGACACGTTATGCTGCTATGGCTAATTGGACGATGCTACTGAGGGAGACCTAAATTTTGCCAACCAGGTATAATTAGGATCTTTAACGAGCAACTGACACCGCACAACTGGCTCGGCACTGCTATTTTATGTCCCCTATGAAGGACGGCATAGCTAAGGATTTTTTACTCCCTTTAAAAAAATACTAAAGCAAACTGTTAAACAGGACCTTCAGTTTTCAAATTTATTTTCATCTACAATGTATTATTTATCTTTCATATAATTTTACATGTGTTCTAGAACAAAACTGGGAAATACTTGAAGTCAGGATTCTGAAAAACACTATTCTTTTAAACACGAAGACGATGGAGATAACTTATTTCTTTATCCCATTGGAACGACATAGTTCGAGAAAGAAAAGCTAGTAATGGAGCTACTGGAGCGATCAAGTCATACTTAGTAAGCTTACAGTAATTCAACTTAGTTTTAAATTTATTTATAATGCTATTTGTTAATATATTTACGCGTCTAATCAATCTAATCTAACACAGATGCTAAACTTGCCTAAGAAAAATAATAAAAAATGATTAACAACTATGATTTACTCCAGCAATATTCTTCCAAATTTTAAATTAAACGGTCATTTCGAAAATTAGTATTCATTCCGAACCCTGGTAAATCCAATTTTATTCAAAACATGATTTTTTCTAAATTATCAAAATATTGGCTGAAATCTTTCAAATAATGTAAATATATTGGACAGTAAATGCCATTGAACAGTGTATTAAAGATATTAATTTGGTTTGTCTATGTGTTTATACTTGGAAGAATTTAAATTTTTTTGGAATTAAATTGGAGTTTTTTTGCCCTTGTGAAAAATTTTCAAAAATTTATTTAACCGAGTTTGGGACGCCTCATGAGTGCAGTCCCGATGAATAAATGCTAAGTCGAATTTTGTCTAAAGAGAGTTAACTGTATTGAGAAAAGTGGAATCGTGTCATTCTTGTAGTTTTTGCCATGGAATGGGGTTTTAATATAAGCAATAACTTCTTTTCAACCCTGACCAGCAAAATAATACGATTCCCCTTCCTCAAGTACAAGATACTCATTTTGAAGGGAATTCGACTTATCCAGTGGGTTTTAAATATATAGTTCTAATACCTACTTAGAACAAAATGAAATATGATCATTTATGTAAATAAATTATCAGTCGGTCGTTTGCCTCATTCCCGTGTACCTACAACACATGTCAGACTTAATGATTTTATTTACTAATTATTATGCATGCGTGCTTAATAAATACTTAAATAATGATTTAACGTCTTCAAAGGAATTCACAAATCTTCAAAGCCAATCATTCACAATCAAGGAAAAAGAAATCAAATGACAATTTCTTTTCTTGCTATCAATAATGTGTTGGAATAATTGGCACAAGACTTTTAAAAAATAATGTTTATTCAAACAAAGATCAAAAGACTCCATTTTGCTATTCCAAAAATAATATTTATATCGTATATATAACTTGCCCGACGCCAGCTAAAAAGAAAGAAAAAAAATCGATGTGGAAGACTCAATAGGGGTTTGATTAGAACAATTTCCGCGGACAGTGAGGAGACGAAATTACAGGAGACAGATAATGGTTCAATTTGGCTGCCCGGAATAGCTTCCACTATAGAACATACGATAGTCTCAACTGTAGCCGTGGGTGGTTACATTAATAAAGGAATTTATTTATTAAAAATCCTATCATTATATTTGTATGCCTGTCCTATAACAAATCAATAAGAATAATTTAATAAAAAAACAAATCTGGCCGAATCCCTGCCAGGACAAATCTATTCTCGTTAAAAAAAAATATATTTAAAAATAATCACTATCAAAAGAACGATAAATAAAAAAACTATATGAGAAGTCATAAAAATCAGTCACGAAGATCGTGTCATCACTAAAATATCAAAGCGGAATTGCCAAAAGGGCGGATATTGGAGAAAAAAATGAGACCTTCATCTGAAAGATAAATTTATCCTGCAAGCTTCAATTCTCATACAAATTGTGAATTCTCTAACTCAATATTGAATTGAAAAAATATAAAATATTTGGACCGTTATCTTTAGAGACGCAACTAGTCAAATCTTTGAGATTTTTTTTTTTTTTAACTTAAAACTATTACCAGAGAGAGATTCCATCAGTTACGTAAGATGGGATATTTTTGACAACGCCTTCAATATTTTGTATTAATATTTATCAATCAATATTTTGTTTACTGCAGATAGAGAACTAGTCCAGGGTGATTTATTTTATATTTCTTGTAAAATTTAGAGAAGTGAACTTGCTGACTTCAGAAAGACAGCAATTCATTTAAATATTTCGAAATATTTAATCAAATTTATACTACTATATAAGGTATTTATCTGTTTAGGATATAAGTACAGATTTTGAATTTCAGCTTATTTGATACGATTAGCCAAAATATGGGAACAAATCATATGTAGATACATTAGAGCGTATATTATCCGAAAGTTCAAATATACAAAATGGCTTTGCAGAAAAAGAAGGTTCGACAATTTCATTCCTATAAAAGAAGTTTAAAGAATAATTTCTCAAAATTTTTATTTCCTAAAACTATTACATTATACTTAATTTTATACATAAAAGAATTAGAGACATAGCTGCCACGAAGAAGTCAAAATTGACGTTTATTTTTTATTTCGTGGTTGAGAGCGGTCTAGGACGTTAAATCCTTAAACGACCGTTGTCCAAGAAACATAACAGTCCCTACTATGTGCTGAATCCAATACTCTTCCTGAGTTATAGTGGGCACAGCTTTATTTCTTTATACTTTTTTTATACAATCGTGGTGTTTGTTCTTGGTGTTGATTGGCATTCTCCATCCTTAAAAAGAATTTCAGTTATCTTTCCAATTGTAAAAGTACACTCAGAACTTAAAATTCGGATGATCGCCGATCTACTGGACATGTTTTCACAACACATCATACTCGAAATCCACATATGGGTTGCATTATATTCTAAGTGATACTTAAAATTACATACGACTTACAGCGAACCTTACTTATAGCTTACTTATTAGTTTTATAATTTAAATGATTTTATTATGTATTTAACGGTCTTAAATGTATTTCTATATTAATAATATATAATATAACTGTGTATTATCACTGACGAAATATTGAAAAGTCTGACCGTCGACTAGGGAAACAATATGGGGGATAATTTTAAAATATTTTCATACTAATCTAATAACAAAATTAATTTGTGAATAAATAAATATTATTCCTATTAATTTATTATATATAAATACTAGGGATATGACCGATGTATTTAAACTAGAATATTCCAGATAAATTAAATAAATCGAATTCCTCGAATGATATATCTTTTAAATGTGTTATCGTTAATACATCAATCAGCAAGATAAATTTCAAATTTAAAATTCTAAAATATATAAATGTAAATCTATTACAAAAATCATTTAATTAAAGCAAAATTTCACTGTTTATGTGAGATTTGCAGCACTTTGTTTTCTTTGATCTGATTTGTCTTTATGTGTGCGTATTGAGGATACCTGAATTGGCGAAACGTTGACAGCTTTCCAGGATTAAAGGGACTTGAAAGTTATGATTTTTGGGATTTTTCCTATTGCATCCTAAATCCAAAAAAATATTTTAAATTTATATTATTGTATTTATAAAATCATATGCATATTTTTTTATTTAAATGTACTTTTTTTAAAGCAATATATTAGTTTTCGAACAAAATTTTACATACAAACATCATTTTTTGTTATATATGCATATTATCATTTTTTTTGTTCATACATGGATATGAACTAAGGCTATTTCGAATTCGAATATATGGTTTTTTTTTTCCGAAAGTGTTTTGCAATATTTATCACATCCCGATCCCCAATACACCTTCCCTCCAACATCTGTCAGACCTCAAGCTGCCATATCGTCTCTCACCGCCTCTTCTCAGTGCAGTATTTAAGTGCTTGAAGGGCAAATCATGTCTCATCCATTCTCATGAAGTCCCCTTAATGTATACATATATACTTAATATGCACCAATAAATACAGAGATAAGTGAAACTAAAAATAAATTCAGAGGAATTTAGGCAATCTATGAACCGCACATAACTCAAGACTTGTGGTGTATCTATTTCTTACTCTCTTACCAGTAATTCTTCATTCTCTCCCCAGTTGCTCGTCTCTGATCCATAAGATATCCACACTTCGGTCGAAGCCTAAGTACTAGCTACTAATAACTAAGTACTAGCTACTAGCTAAGTACTAGCATAAGATTTCATTCTTCATAGGTTTCGATTTCTATGAATGAATGCATGTTTACTATCAGCAGCCTGAAGCGGTTCTTGTCACATATTATTTCTTCTGCAACATCTATTTTGTTTTAATCGTCCTTCACTGTTTCTATCCATCCTACTGTTTACATCAGTTTATTAACGTCATTAAAAATACAGTTTTAGCCGTCTCTTCCTCTGTGATTTTGTCTATGTTTTTATTCAAATCTTCATTTCTCCTTTTAATTCATATATTTTCATTGTTTTTCTCAGGCCCTAGAATTTTTCTTAGTATTTTTCTCTCTCTTTTTTCTAGTCAAAAAGCTGTTATATATAAAAAACTTCCTGTTTCTATAATTCATTTTTTATAAGCCTTAAATTTTTGTTTAGTTTTTTATATTATATATGTATATATATATATATATATATATATATATATATATATATATATATATATAAATATATAAATTTTTAAATATAAATAAATATACATCCACTCTGTAAAAGAAGGAAGGGGTTGGTATATTCGTCGAGAGGGGACAACTATAATTGTAAAATGAATTAGGCAGGAGTACAGAGGTGAAGTGAGGCCGTGTATTGATTCTCGGTCGCTAGCGTTTATTGCATCGGCACTCCTGCACTTCATGCCCTTCAAAACTCCCTTCCATCCATTTTATACCCTCATATATCTATTTATAGTAAAGTATATGTACAAAAAATAAATTAAAAAAATAAAAACAATAAATATCGCTACCTTATTACATATAAAAGCTATATTTAAAAAAATCTGGTAAAAAAAAGTCGATATTTAATATAAAATGATTACCTTCTTTAGAATAATAGTTAACCCAAAATTTACTATATAAGATATAAGAGAAATAATTTATCTAAGTTTGCATAGTATTAAAGACTTGTTGTTTCGGTTCTGAACACATATGGTCAATAGTAACAATAAAATATTTATTAAAAAATTATCTAAAGTTTTGACTAAAGCATAGCGAAAATGACAAGACCTTATTGTGCTATATAAAAATTATTAATTTTAATTTTAATTATAAAAAAATAATACACCAATCCAGTTATTGCATCCCAAAGCCTCCAATCCCATATCACTGATCTTCATGAATGGTCTCAAGACTGGAGAATTGAAATAAATTCTCAAAAATCGCATCAAATCACTTTTACCTTACGCCGTAAACCAATGACTTCCTGCCCTTCAGCATTAAAGGATTAATGATATCCCACTGGTGCCTGTAGAACAGATCCGATACTTAGGGTTGCATCTCGACAAACGATTAACCTGGAATCCTCATACTAGACTAAAAGACATGAAACCGCTCGACGTATCAGGCTACTTTAACACTTACTAGACAAACGCTCTAAGCTCCCAATTAATTACAAAAGCCTCATCTGCATGACCATCATACGACCTGTTTGGGCTTACGGAGTAGAGCTTTGGGCCTCCACTAAGCCATCGAATTCCTCTCGTATTCAATCCCTACAATCCAAAATCCTTCGTAAAATCCTCAACGCTCCTTATTTTGTTAACATTAAAGTCATCCATAACGACCTGAATGTCACATTTGTTGCTGATTTGGCCCGAACCCGCTATCTATCCTTTCATAATAAACTCCATTCCCACTCAAACCCTCTAGTTTCAAACCTAGCTTCCTCGTCAGTTCCCGATAATCCTCCGAGGCGTCTGAAAAGAAGATGGCCACGTGACCTTCTTAGATGAACTAGTGATTTGAATACTACCAGTGGGTAGTTTCTCTACTTGCCATTAACTCATTTCATTATGTATCACATATCCTATTTACTTGATGTATTATTGTAATACAGTTGTAAATATCAATAAATACATTTAAAAAAATCATAATAATAATAAACTGGCTCGATTCTTTTGAGCAGTAATACAGATTATGCAATATATATGTATAATTATATATAAAAAGATAGATTTTATTAGTTATTATCATGTATAACAACAGAATTAAAAGTAAAGAAATTAAAAAAACAGATTAAAAATTATGTTTATGTTCCCATATATTTAAGACTAAGAATATTATTTCTTCGTATATTTACAAACATTAAACTATAACAGTTGACATAATTTAATTATTTTGTAATTTTTTTTAGCTCTACATCTAATCATATACTTATATGTATTTCATCCACCACTAACCACTGCACTACAGGTCACCAGCAAACATTTATTAGTAACATGTACGTTATTTTGAATCAGGAAAATAATAATAATAATAATAATATACATTTTTTAAATTAAAGTTTAAACTAATTTTTTATATTTATTAATTTTCTAAATAATTTACTCTTGTCAGGCGATTTCGTTTTATTTTATTATAACTGGAAGCATTAGCATGTATCAATAAATTATTCGCTTATCTCAGTTCTAATGCGATAATAATTTATATTTTTTTCATAATTTTCCACATCATAAATTTTAGCTAAATTTAAGAAAAAAATATTGTTTATCATTTCCTTTGGAGGTGTACCGAATTGCTGATTAAATGCACATCGCATAAATTATAGTTTTACTAATATTAGTTAATTTATTTGTAATTGAAAAACAATTAAAACGTTGAAAGAAGAAAGAAAGAATGAATAAATTGAAAGAAGAAATAGAGAGAAAAAATTACAATTAAAAACAATGAATAATACTGATATTAAAAATTATTAAGTATTAAAATTTAAAATCGATCGACTGCATATTTGTTTAACTGTAAATATTTGATATTACTAATTATAAACTGTGCTATTGTTAGTTAGAATAGGATGCAAAGGGTAATGTTTTCTAGTCACTTTTCATAATATGAGACACACGTTTCTTTGTATTGCCTATATGGTTGATATAATCAATAAGGCCGAGTTTATTTTTACCGGAGCCAATTGCATAGGATGCAATAAATAATAGAGGAAATGCATAAAAGACAGAGGGATGATCTAGAAGGGGTGGCTAATGGGATGGTTATTTTTAAGGGTTGGGAGGGGGCGGCCATGTTTGTTGCAAGTGCAGCGCTGCACCGGATTGGTGACTCAGCCTCTATCTAGCAAAGGAAAAATTAGCGATCGATTCCCCCCCCCCCCATGCCCAACGCCCGTATGTTCAAAAATGAACAGCGTTGCACCCTGCACTCGTGTAGTTGCATTTTAACATTTCATCCCGTATTCCTTTGTTCCCTCTCTTTCAATGTTTTTTGTTCTCGATTCAGGTCCATTATTCACTTTTTTAAAAATAAAATATTCTTTTCGGATTGGTAAAACAAAAAATTAATTAACACAAACAAAACCCTTTTTTTCTTGGTTTATCACTAAAATAACGATAAAAATATTTTATAATTTCAAATAAAAATAAATATATATTTTTCTATAATTATATACTATTAACTAGATACAAAAATAAACAGTGGGCAAAAAAAAAGAGGAAAAATCAATAGAGACCATCTATCTTCTACTATTTTCAGTTTTTTTTTTCTGAATATAGGTCAGAAAAATATTTTGACTGTAGTTTAAACGAATCACTTTAAAGGTATGGGGGTAAATATTTAAAAATTAAAGCAATGATTAAAAAATTATAATAATTTTTTTTTAATTTGGATTACTTTTAGTTATTATTGATTATGCTCAAAATTGACCACATTTATATTTATTGTCGTTTTTTTTAACTATTTAAAAATTCAAAAATATTATATTTGGTATATTCACATACATACTCATATACTCTTTCAAGTATATATACATAATTTTTCCAAAGCTGAATATTCCATTTCACTCATATTTTTATATTTTTGTAGTAGCGCTATACACTCGTGTGATTTCAATATTAAACTAAAATTTATAATATAAACAATTTATTTATATTCCATTTTACCATTTAAGGGATTTTAATGATTTTTATGTACATATACAAGCACCATGCCTTAAAGTCATACTACATCCAGATATTAAAAGATTTATTATAAAAATGTATGTACATTTGATAGTATACAAACTAAAAAGAATTGAAACCGATATATATTTTTTCCCCCATCGTAACCCCATGTAGGAACCGTTTATTAAGGTTAGGAGCACCATGGTTAAATAAGCATATTACATTTCATTATATGTGATTTTTAAAAAATACTATTAATATTTACAGATCAATTTATAGAATTACACAAAAATGCAACAATAAAAGAAACTAAAAATTTACAAGTGAACTAATTTAATAATTTATATCTTCAAGTAAAATTAGGATTAAATTTGTAATCATAACTTAAACATTAAAAAAAAAAATAATAGTCAAATTAATCAATCATAAAAATAAATAAAATATGAATTACAATTATTAATGTATGCACGCCAAGAAGGTTTTTTTTTTTACAATAATTCCAATTACTAAAAAAAAAAATAATAATTTATAAACATAGAGAATTTAGCTTAAATAACAACATTATATACACAACTAAAAGTTATAATTAATAACCTTAAAATTTATGTACCTAGTCAATAGCCCTTGTTTAGTTACATAGTTGATGGAAGTCGACGTCTTTTATATGTTAGTGTATAAAAGATATATAACATAAATGAATAAAAAATGAAATAACATTAATTGAAAAATGGTTTAAATTCGTTTATATATCAAAAGTTTTTAATCTTAGAATATATAACAGGATAATAATCAAGAGAAATATATATACCTTCATCGGGTATGTTTTCGCTTTTGATTTACTAAGTTAGGTTTTATTGTTTATAGACGTTCAACATCCATGGTCATCAGCGTCTTTCCTCTTTTGGTTCAATATTTATTTCATTATTCTTTTGGTTTAACATTTATTTCCACTTCACATATAATTATTATATCCTATTGTTTTTGATTTACTATTTTTTTTCGTTTATTTAATTTTTTTGTATATATTCCGCCTATATCTTAAGTGGCCTTGTTTAAAAGCCAAACCTTCAAAGAAATTCGTTAAAACTACAGACCAAATTTTATTCAGACATTTTTTCAGAAAAAAAACAAGCAAACAGAATAACTGAAGATAGTTTAAGCATGCTCTCTAGTGATTGTTTTTATTTTCTTTGTCCTCTATTTATTTGTCTTTCTACTAAATTTTATATAATTATAGAACTAAATACTAACACTAACTATGCTAAATAATTTTTCTCAAATCAATTTCATAATTTTACGCGAACAATTATTTTTTTTAAAGATTAAAAAAATAGAAATAAACACTAAAATTCGTATGGAAGGGTATTTTTTTAAGTGTTTTTATGTTAGTTTTTTGCGAGTTGTATTTATGTAGTTAATGTGATTTTTTATGTGTATTTTTCAGTTAATGCTTTTTCATAATTATTGTCACGCATCAATCAATTAATATCATTTATTGTTGAGGTATATATACATACATATCATGGGTATATATGTCACTTATTACTTCTTATAGATTATGTAGATTGTTTGTTCAGTTGAACTAGGGTTGCTTCGAAAGTATTGAGAATTTGCTTTGTGCATATATTATACCCATGTCAAAATAGATAACGGTCTCAATATTTATTGGAAATGCATAATTGTTGTCAAATTAATGCTGCTAATACTTAAATATTAGGGTTATAATAATATAAATAATGTTATTGCCAGTCAAAATAAGTATTAAGCAATTATTTATAGTTGTTAATATTGGTTAAAAAAAAAGAACAATATAGATAGACCAACAGATGAAAAAAACATGTTTGCTGTTGACGTTTATTTTTGTTTTGTTTTTTTGGGCATCTGGCTTTTTTTTTTTTAATTTGCAAAACATTTATATTAATAATTACAATTTCACTTTGTAATAACACTCTACATATTTATGTGTAATGGCTAATAATATATGAATATAATGGCTGTGTATAAATATGAGCATGCAGATATGTAAAACTTTTTATGTTTAAGTGGGGGATAGTTGACAGGATAATTCTAACAATGGATTGAAATGGCCAGGAGGTACAGTCAAAGATTACACAAAATAAGAATAATTTATTTTATTGTGTCAACGTTTCAACAAAGATGTAGGCCTACTTAAGAGCTGGAGGGAGGGGGGTATGTGAGTTCGTCGAATTTCAACTAACGACTTGAGTAGGACTCCCTTCGGTAGCCCTGAAAATGGCCTGCATCTTAGGCCGAAACGTTTACTCAATAAAATAAGTTTTTCTCATTTAGTATAATCTTGGACGGCACCTCATAACCATTTCCATCCATTATTATCATTATGTTATTACAAGTATTGATTAAAAAAATTATAGTGGTTGAGCGTGATTTAGTATAAATCACCTCAATGCACAACCGTTGTCCAAGAAACAATTCAGTCTCTAGCAATAATGAACCCGAGACCCTTCGTGGGTTGTAGCGGTTGTATGTATAACAGTTTATTTATTATGTACATTTATACAAGTATTTATTAATATTACCTACCTGTACCACTACAACCCATGAATGGGTCTGGGGCTCAGAACATGGTAGAGACTGTGCTGTTTCATGGACAACGGTTGTGGAGGGAGGTGATTTGTCCTAGATCACACTCTACCGCCAGATTTCCCCCCTTTATTTTGGGTTTATAGAGGCAGGGCTAGCCCTAGGAGGGTCCTATATGATCCATCTCCGGTCACTAATAGACCCAATAAAAGTCTTGTCAGCTGCGGAATTTGAACCAGGATTAATATAAATAAGTTTAATAAAATTTATGTGTGGGTAGTAATTGTCTCCTTGTGAAGGCAATAATAACAATTAGTTTAAAGTTAGTTGTTTGCCTTAAAGCCTAGCAACAAAAATAACAACAACGAATAAACAAGTGAAGAATTTATGGAGTGTAAGTAAAGGTTTGACCCCAAAAACCGAAATAAAGGTCATGAGGAATAATTTATGGTTGACCTCCGCAACGCCTCTTTATGCCTGTCATAAGAATACTCGGCCTCGGATGTAATTCCTAATGGAGAACACACAGAGGCGTTTTTAATCAAGGAAAGTAAGTTGCCACTGACTACAAAGGGGAGAGGTGGGAATGAAAAAGATACAGGTATCTGACGAAGTGGGGGTCGATACCCCGAGATCGAAACCTCTTGGACCTTCCCAGGGAGGTTCGTCGGAATCCCTCCAGGGCACGGGAGGAACAAAGGACCCGGATAATTGGCGAGAGGGAGGAGCTCTCTAGATGAAGGCGCTAAAAGAAAGGAACGGCGAACGATAAATACAGGCTAAGGAGGGCCTTGACAAAGAAGAAAATGAGAATCCATGGAGGGACTCTTCTGATTCCCCTCCCTCCGCTACACGACTACCCCCTCCCCTGCATTTATAATTTCACCCCTTCCACTTCCTTCCCCTCCGCCCTCGAGGAGGTGTTTTTTAACTCACCCTCTTTTCCTTTACTCTCTTTCTCTCCTCTTTTAATGAAAGTTGCGCAGAACCCACCACGCCCTGAGCCCTTTCAAATTAAATTGTATTTTCATGTTAAAAACATGATGCTCGGGGATTTTTAAACGCCCCCAACTTCCAGGGATTAATTTGGAAAAGGATAGGCCACTCGAGGTGCCTCCCCCCCAGAATTCATTTTAAAAGGCTCGAGGACCGCTTTCAGGAGAGCCAGCTTTATTCCTAATTTCCATGAGGAAAACAGCCGACGACTCCACCCCTTCAAGTTTTAATATTCTATTCAATTAGCTTAAAAAGAGATGAAACTGATTTTTCCTTTACACAGGTACTTTTTAACATAATCCTCTTCGTTAGAAAGGGATTTGCATTTCAAAAGAGAGCTTTCTGGTAAAATTTATAAAATAATTCCGGAATATTGAAACTTAAAATGTTTAAAATTTAAAGGGTAGAGGAATATTCATGAATAATTTTGGAAAGTCATATATTATATAAATATAATCTACATAATTTCACATTGAAATTTATAATTACTTTATTTAACAATAAAAAAACCAAGGTGGTCCACCAATATGTTTTATAAGCATTAATTAAATCTAATAATTCCTTCACTGAATGAAAACCTTTTTCCAGTCATTTGTGCAATACAACTTTATTATATGGAAACGTTTCGACTATATGTCATTTTCCATCCATCTAAGAACTTAATCTTAATCTATTGTTATTAACAAAAGGACCATGGAGGACCAATGGACCTCCAAGAAAAAAATTAAGTAAATGACAAGTAATAATAAAAAGAGAAATGTTGACTTGTAACTCTTTTCAAGATGATAAAGATTAAGTTCTTAGATGGATGGAAAATGACATATAGTCGAAACGTTTCCATATAATAAAGTTATATTGCACAAATGACTGGAAAAAGGTTTTCATTCAGTGAAGGAATTATTAGATAAATTCAATCCAGTTTACATCGTTTCAAAAAGCATTAATTAAATTTAAAAAAAAGATCTTGGGTTCTGTACACGGTAGAATCTGTACTGTTTCTACAATTTTGTGCTGGAAGGTTTGTCCTAGATCACGCTCAACTAACAGATTCCCCCACCCCCTATTTCGGGTACCCATTTTATATGGTGTGCCACAGGGAGGTCTCCAGAAACCACTGGGTCTATCCATGGCTGTTAAAATATTAAATAAGCCATTTGCCACAGCTGGTTTTGAACCCGGGACCGTTGGCACAGCACCTCAACGTTCTGTCACAGAGTTACCCCTAGGATTTTCTTATGATATTTCCTGAAGTATGAAGAAATCCTATTTAATACTCCAGTCTAATAAGAAATGTAAATTTAGATCCTATAATTGAAGTACTTATACTAAAAATGTCCCATTTTAGTATTGATTCAATTTTCGAGTTATCCGAGAGTTCGAAGTATTAATGTATTCCTGATCGACGACGCTATGCTTGATTTCGGGGTCGCATGTAGGAAACTATCTATAAAATCGAGTCACATCTACTTGGCTGGATGTATTCTAGTATTCTAGTTGATTTTTGTTTTATTTAGTTAATATTAATTGTTATTATAATATATAATGTTATTGTTATTAGAAACTGCTCAGGTAATCAATACCTATTTTTTATGCCAGGAGTTACTCTACAATGACTCTCATTACTTTTCTTGTTCAATGCGTAAGATTATTTATTATTGAAGAAAAATATTGTTTGTTAAAAAAAATTCATAAAATAGTTGATAAATTCTTTCAACCTCTACTGTATCAAGATATCCATTACTATAATTTTTTGTTTTGTTTTTTTACAAAATTTTAGTTAATAACAGAGTTATTTAAAGGCCAAAATTAATTAGTCGATGCCCTTAAAAATATCTTATTGAATTATTTATGTGCTTTTCAATTAAAATAATAATATTTACATAGGATAGAATATTGAATATAATAAATCCATTATAGATTATAGAGGATATTAATAGATGGGCATCAACTATGAGGGAGCCCTACGGACTTGCAATATTACCTCATAAATCATTGGCCTGTCACATATCGACAGAAATGAAATGGTTATGAAATCAAACTATTGAACTCACTGTCCGTAGCAACTGAAATACATGTCCGAAGTAGTATTTAATAATATCCTAATAAACATTTTTTAAATAATAAAAAAAAATTAAATTTCTTAAGAAATTATTGCATTTTCTCCGTATATTGCATTTAATTAGTTTAATATACAGATTATATAATTTTTATATACGATATAAATCTTTAAAAAATCATATTAGATGTAATATATATTTATTGGAATTATGTTACTGATTTTCTTCATATTTCGTAATACTTAATTATTATTATAAATATCGTATAACGAATTTATTTTATTTAGTTATGTTATAAATTATATCATATTTATATATGATATATTTGTTATAATTAATGTAATATATAATAGTTTTAATAATGTATGTTACTAATTTTGTTATACTTTAGGATACTTATTTTAGTTAATGTTTATTACCCAAACTTTAATCTAAAAAAAAAAATTGTATTTTTAACTTAAGATCTGTGCTGTGTTGTATTATAGAATATGTAGTTTTTTTAATGAACTACCTACGTCAATTAGTCCAGGATCCATGTTCCATCCACTTGAATACTATCAAGCTGGATCTTCGTGAATAGCTTCGTTTCGATAAGACGCCCAACTATTTCCTGTGCGAAGATTCAGCTTGATAGTAATCAAGTGCAAAAATGGACCATGGATCCTGGACTAAATGCTAAATAAAGCATTAATTCAAAACCAAAATAATATTTTAAGTATTTTGACTAAAAATATCTTTTTTATATTTTATTTATTATAAATTGTATTAACATTATAAACTTTATAGATAGGAATAGATGAATAAATATAATAAATGTCGAAGTTTTAATAAAAAATTCATTCTTAACCGGTATGCCTAACAAATGATTTTTCAGAAGGCTAAAATACAAAAATAATAATCGGGATAGTTGAATAAATAGTAAATAAAAGTTTAAAAAATATCTTATAATAAAAGATTGTTTAAGGTAGTACAGAGAGATGCCTTCGGGAAGATAGTGTTAAACTTGGGATTCCAGGTTACAAGCAATAAGAGTACAGGCACGAAGTGGTCGGAAAAAAGAGACATGTTGAAAAGATGATGGAGTATTGGAGGAGGAGAAAGCAATAAATGAGGGAAGGAATTGAAGTTGGCAAGTAGTCCCTAGTTGGCCAAAACGAAGGGGGAAAAAAGTTCTATATCTGTTCAGTATTTCATTTTCGGTGTACTCTAACAATATCTTGTCTCTGAAACAGCTTACGTATTAACATAAACATACCGACATCTTAACATATTAACGTCTAACCAGGAAATGTTTCACAACTTCGCAAAAAAATCTCTCTAATGGATATGAACAATAATATTGTAAGCAAGATAATTAATATCCCTGGCATCTCACTTCAACTGCATCATTTAGTTTCTTCTCGCATCAGACTGCTAAAATGAGGCGTGGAATCTTACAAACCTAACGTGTCTCACCTGTTGTTTCTATCGCACTATTTATTTAACTTATATTATTCATTGTATCCTACTGGTTACATTTCTAAGGAGGATTATAAAGAAAAAAAGTTCAGGAATATTTTTAAATTATTATAATTAGTCCATTTTCTCGGCTCATACAAGAGAAAGCACATACTCGGACAAGGTGTCTTAAGGGTGAGGCTAGAAAAATTAGTTTGTAATGTTCATCACTTTCTAAAGATATTCATTTCTGCGCATATGACACTGTTATCTCCATTTCTTCCAGAATACTACACTTTAGGTCCAATTATTTTATACTGTTCACCGTCGTTTCCGGAATCAGTCCATTAGTGGATATGACCAACTACAAAAATTTTGCTTCATCAAGCTAAGGTTATATAATTGCTTCAGTTCCTCTGCCAGGTCATGGTATTTTCAAATTTTGTCGGTGACCACCTTGTGCAAGTTATCATCTGGCATTACTCCTGTTTCAACGATACTCACACAATTTTCTTCATTTAGGATAGACAAAATAAGAAATATTATTATTATTACTTATTTTATCATGGCAAACGGCTCCGAACAAAAATTTGTGGTATAGCTTGCAAGTTTGTTCGGAAATCAACGTGCACTATTAAATTTTCTTTTCATAATTTTCGAATGTAAAACTAGCACTTGAATTGAACTCTATGAAAAAAAAACTGTACCAATACATCCCGTGAACGGGTGAGTTCAGTGCATGGTAGAGACTGTATGGTTTAATGGAAAACTGTTGTGCAGGGAGGTGATATGTCCAAGATCACGCTCAACCGCCAGATTTTCCGCCTTATTTTGCTTACCCACTTTATAAAGGCAGGGTGAGCCGGGTCCTAGATCCCATTCGCTCCATCTCCGAGAACTACCAGACTAAATAAAAGTCTTTCCACCAGCGGGATTTGAACCAGGATTTTCGGCATGGCAACTCAGAGCTCTACCACTGAGCCACTCCGCTCGCTGAATTCTATGTAGCTAAACTATTTTTCCTATGTAGTTTGAAGGAACCTGCTCAGGCTTATATAGCTTCACATGGTTTTTGCATATCTCGTTTTGGGCTACAGTAAACAGTGGTTGCAACGGTTTTGCAAAAAACTGCAGCTTCCAAAAAAACCCAAAAGAAACCTCCAGGAAGTGCTTGCAGAACATCCGGCCATTATTTAATCAATAAACTGCGGATTCTGTAAATAAACTGTCCCCGATGCGGGAATTAACAACTCTACTTTGTTGTTCTGTTTACCTTAGTGGAGCTTTTCATTCCGTTCCGATTGGCGAATATCAGAGGGCAAATGTTTTTTCTGCGCCAGGCGAATTAAATGACCGATGTTGATTCAGTAGGATAATTTTCCACTCTGTAGCTTTCATTACCTGTTAGGCAAAATTTCCGCCGAGTGCAAAATCGAGCACGGCCCCGTAAACCTCTCCGTGTTTCATATTTGGTTTCGGATCTAAATGCCCTCTCTGTTTTCACTATTTAAAATCGTATTGTCAGAAATTAATTTTATTTTATATATCTGTATATTTTTATTTTTTCGTTTTATGTAATGATGAGCTATCACAATAAATTAATACTTAAAAATCACAGTATATGCAGCTACTTAACAAATAGAGTTACATCAAAAATGACCCGAAAAAGTTGGATTGAAAATCCTCCTAGAAAACTACGTTCATCACAACTCCTAAGTTAGGAAAATTAGAAAACCTCCTAAGACACAAAAACAGTATATATGAACATTCTATGGTAATTTACAAAGCTGATAAATTCAAGTATTTGGGAGAAATATTGAACTTGATATAATATACCGATATAAATCAGAAAAGGAAGCCGTTAATTTAAGAGTTAACCAGATCAAAACAGCCTTTCATCTCACCAAAGACATTCAAGACATTCAATGTATACCCATTAATGTCAAATTTAGGAACTACAGTAATCCTCCCACAAAAACTTTTTATGCAATTTTGGGAACGATTAAAGGAGGGGATCATTGTAGAAGAGGCCATAACCTGGAACTCAACACACGCATAGAACACATTACAAATACAAAAAGAGTAAAGAATTCAGTTCTATGTGCAACTACGTGCAGAATAATTAAGAGGGTATTCACCTATCTTAAATAGTATAATATGTCCAACACGAGGTCTCTAGTATTGAAGGACAATCTTTACTTAGGCTGGAGCTTCAGACAGAGCTTTTTAGAAAGACCAGCGCCGTTTGAACGCAGGAGAGAAAGCAAAAACATGGGAACTGTATAGTACATACAGCTACTAAACAAAAAGAGTTACTACAGGAACAAGCTGAAAAACTTGGATTGAATATATCCTTCTAGAAAACTAGTTCATGATAAAAATTAATTAAGACAGCCACTTATATGTTCTATTATATGTTTAAATTTGCAATATTTACAAAGCTGAAAAATTCTAATATTTGGGTTAAATAATAAAACAAAATATACCAGGAAAGGAAAACATTAAATCAAAAGTTAACAAGATGAAAGCATCCTTTCACCTCAATGAAGACATTTACAACAAGAAATCCATATCCATTAATGCTAAACTTAGGCACTACTCAACAGTAATCTATCAAGAACAACTGTATTCGGCAGAATATTAAGAAACCAAAGTAATTTAAGTTAAAGTAAACCATTAATGACGTTGGTATATCCAAAAACTCTACATACAGACATAAAAAAATTACAGAGACCATAAGAAACGAAGAATTCAGTTCTATGAACAGCTGAAAAGGATGAAACCAAGTGTAATGATCAAAAGAGTATTCACTTATCATCAAAAAACTGAAAGAAAAAAAAAATCAAAATAGCATACATGTGAATTAAGGATACTGAAAAAAACACTGAAGAACTCGAGGTCTCTACGGATGGCATTGAAGGTATTAAGGAAAAACTTCAGAATGCTCAAACAGTAAATCTAAGATTTCGGACGTTTAACCTGTTGCCTTTTTAACTTTTTAGTGAATAATGCTATAAAATAGAGGTTAAGTGGCACATACAACTACAAACTGCAGTTACAACTTACTGATTAAAATTAAAAGAAAAATATCCTTGTAATGATAAAAGCCTTAAAAACAAGATCGGGTCTAAGTCAGTATTCGAAGAATTCAGGTCAATGAGCACCTGAAAAGAATGGACCCGAGCAGAATGAACAAAGGGGTATTCACGCATCTTAAAAAGATAAAAATGGACCAACATTGAACATTGAAGAGCTCCAAATCTCTCCAGATGGTATTGAAGGACGTTATTTAGGAAGGAACTTCAGAATGTTTCGGGCTTTCAAGAGAGACCAAAAAGAGAAACCAGCGCAATTTGGACTCAAGAAAGAAAGTTAAATCATGGAGAACGAATGAATATGGAGGAGAAGAAAAGGACATTTGAAACAAATGTAGACAGCAGTGGCTTAGTCGCGAAAAAAAGTATATAAGGCCTTAAATCTATTAGACATTAAGTATCTAATGTTAATACCTACATATGGACACATGTAAAAACCTCTAGCAGAGTTTAATATATATATAAACCTTAATACAATATTTTGGCTTCGTAAGTATTGAATGAAGCAGTGTTAAGTACATCATAGTGACAACTTACACAAAGCCACCTGCCAGACTTGTCTAGCCTAGTGTCATCCCTATTGCCCTATGAATAGCCGAGGCATTTTTTACAAAACTTTTTTCTATCTTCATGCCCTTTATAACAGTGCACCCTAATAATGGGTAAGTTTTTTTTTAATAACGCAGAAACATGTAGTAACACCAGGAATGCTAGTAAACTATGTGGCTACAATTTAACCACCCAAAAATTTTCTTACAACAAATCCTATTAATAAATAATAGAAAAGGAAATTAATCAAACTTAATTTATTTTTAATTTTTAATCTGAATGTTTACTCCTAAAATGTTAAAAAACGTTTAAGTTGTGATTTTTTTTTTCAGGACGTTGCTACTCGAAAGATTTTATCTAAAACACATGAAGTTGGGTTCAACTAATTTTCCTGACTATCATCTCAGGAAAGTATATCACTGTTCTTTGGGACCAGAAGAAGAGACATTGGAGAAGATGGATGGATGATGTGGAGGATGGCTTCAAACGGTTGGGGATAAGTAACTGGAAGGAAAAGACTAGGGATAGGCTCCTGTTGAGCAACGCAGTAAGTAAGTTAGTATTGTACTAGTTTGTTAAAAAGATTTATTTTTATTTTCAAATTAGAAAATAAAATTGGTTCTTAAGTACTTTCAAATCCAGTTGCGGTAGACAAATTATTATTATTTTATTTTATTTTATTTAATTTAATGATATTTACAACTATAATGGTATTATAACAAGTAAATGTGCAAAAATGTAGAATATGACATGAAAACACTTGTGGAGAAACTACCCATCGGTAGCACTCCAATAAAGTTCTATAGTAGATGGTCTCGAGGCCATCTTCTTTTCAGACGCCTCGAAGGGTTATCAGGAATAGTATGGGAAGCAAGCTGAAAGACTAGCGGGTTCAATTGCGTATGGAGCTTGTCATGGAAGGATAGGTATCTAGTTTGGGCCAAATCAGTAACATATGGGATATTAAGATCATGATGGATGAGTTTGTTTGTGACATAATAAGGAGCATTGAGGATTTTACGAAGGATTTTGGATTGTAAGGATTGGATACGATATGAATTGGATTGTTTAGTAGAGCCCCAGAGCTCAACTCCGTATGTCCAAATAGGTCTGATAACTGTCATGTAAATGAGTCTTTTGTAATTAATTGGGAGCTTAGAGCGTTTGTCCAGTAAATGCTGAAGTAGGCGAAAACGTCGAGCAGTTTCTTGTCTTTTCAGTCTTGTATGAGGATTCCAAGTGAGACGTTTATCCAGATGGAGTCCTAGGTAACGTATCTGTTCGACAGGGTTCAGTGGAATGACAAATTATTTAATCTAATAACAGCTACAGATGAACCCTATGGGATCTGCATAACCACCTGGGGCTCAACTAGCCTCAATTACGGGGGTACCTTTATTGGGGAAAAGCTGGAGGTTGGTTTGGTAATGCCCCCTTTCTGGACCAACCGCTGTCCTAGGAAAATCTGTCGATCAAGCGTGATCTAGGACAAATTACCTCTCTGCACAACTGTTGTCCAAGAAATAGTACAGTCTCTACCAACTACTGAACTCAAGAACCTCAGGGTCATAGTGGTACAGTACAATTTTTTTTTTGCAGTACGTTCTAACACAGTATTTTGTTGTTCTTATGAATGCTACTGTTTTTCCAATTGCGTTAAATTTAGGTAAATGAGTTGAACTAATTAAAGTAATTTACGTCCTAAGTGAAGGAGTTAATTTTTTTCTATCAAGCTGATATTTTAGTTCATTCATAAGCACACACATAAGAAAAATTATTAATGAAAGAGAAAGTTATTAATGAATAACTTCAACATTTACTGTTCATTCGCCTAGCACACAATTATGCTGCTTCAGCTGATTAGATGATACGAAAGTGGGAGCCCTAAATTTTCCCTATCCCTATATAATTATGTGAGGGATCTTTAACTAGTACTTAACACCGCACTGGCTCGGGAACCAACATTATGTCCTTTACCAAGTAAGGAATAACCAAAGCTTAACATTTAATTATAAGTTAGCTTTTGTGTTTTTCAATCTGGACTTTCTAGCTTAGCTAAATTCGGGTATGTCCATAGGTATATTCGCCAATAACAAGAATCCTAATTAAAAAAAAAACATATTAAAAAAATGAATTACAAAAAATATTCATTCTTCAGGGTTTAGACTAAATAATTATTTGATATTAGTGTATTAACCAACCGGAGAATAAAAATTAACATTAGTTTTGGTTACAGGTGTACGTAATTTGTGCCTATCAAGGAAGAAACGTCAATAATTGCTTCTTGAATCCTTACGAAAATATAATTAAAAAAAGTTTATTGAATTGTTTTCCCTTAAGGTAAAAAAGGGTAAGATAATAAAAAATAATACATATTATTTCACATTAGATTTTTATATACCTATAATGATTAAAATTTAATTGCCAATACCTGTAATGAGTAAAATAATTATATTTGCCCCACTAATTGTATATGAAATCCCACTGGGAGAAAGGAAACAAGGCTACCCTGAGATATGACAAAATATTAATAAATGATAATTTGTTCACCCTAGAAGAGCTGCAGGCCCAAGAAGCCTTAAGAAAAAGGAAAGAAAGGAGTGAAGAAAAGAAGGAGCTGTCGGTAAAGAAAAAGAGCAAAAACCGAAGGACAAAAAGCCAAAGGAAGCAAAACCTCATCATCAAAGGACAAAAAAGCCAAGATACATTCTTGAAATCTCATGGAGAAAGAATATTGGAGGAGAGTGTTAATAAAGACTTGGATGCTTCAAAAACGAATTTCAAAAGCCAAAGGATTCGCATATAGCATACAAATTGGACAGAAAAACCAAAAAAGGCATCGAAAAGGACAATAAACCGAACTAATTCCTCCAGAATGTTTGGTCAGCAAGGGGGAATATGACCTAAACCTCCCAAAATAACATTTTCAAAAATTCGAATCAGCCACACTTAGCGTTAGAAGTTTATTAGCCGACTGGAGAATAGAAAAACTAGATAACGCTATGTTTAATTCAAATATAAACATTATGGGATTATCTGAGGTAAGAAGAAAGGGATAAAACATTCAGTTAAGAGAAAGTGGATATTTATTTTTTCATTATGGAACAGGCGTAACTGGGACAAATTTGGGGAGGCTTATGCCCAAAGAAGGGCCTTTTTTTCTTTTCATTAAAGCTTGTAAATGCACATAGAAGAAAGAAGAAAAAATAAATAAAGCTTATTATTATAATTATTATTACTAATTGTATATCCATTATAGAAAGATTCAATTATTCCTGAAGAAAGGTTAATGTACGAAAAAATTAAAACACTAAAAAACATTTAGTAAATGAAAAAAAAATTAAATTTCATTGTAAACCCTTCGTAGTCGTAGTTTCAGTACATATTAAAGACTGTACGAAACGTAGCCACATTAAAATTAGTCATTCTTATTTCGTGTTATCATTAACTGCACCTACTGGCCTATTTACAACACTCAGAATTATCCAGTCAAACATTTCCACTTAAATATGATTTACTTATATTTTACATATACTTATATAATAATAATAATTACCAATATAATTTTAACGAAATTCATTACATTAAGACTACGAAGTTATAGGACGATCGGTCATACAAATCTTATCCCGAACTCCCATGAATCACCACATTACTCGTTCACAGCATTTAATATTTATATATTGAATTATTCCTCTCTTTTCCGAACTTAATTTATTCCGTCAACGATCACCAATTAATTCAGAATAAGTTTATAAATTGAATAAACGATTCCGGTGGACCGAATTGAAAACGAAACGGCTGCGATAAATCATTAAGAGCCGCGGGTGGCTTTTTAAAATTTACCAGAGCCAGTCAAAAATGATCTGGTAGCCATTGAGCTGGATAATTTTTTTATTCCCTTTTCAGAGTCCTCTCAATAAGTGGGGTCATTATTCACTCCCTCCCCCCCATTAATTATGAAGGATTAATCGTCCGGTGTCACCCGTTCGCTTCTAAATGTTTCACTCGTCAATTCTTCAAACAATGAAAAAAAAAATCTAATCAGGGACACTCGCCTCTAAAAGCTGGAAAATACGGATCAACAGAAATGATACGGAAAAAGCCAAAAAAGAAAATTTGTAAAACGGGAAATTCGGAAAAAGGTAAAATCCCGCTTCAGAAGATAAATGTGCTGCCCGATTTGAGTTATGGGCGAGGGATTACTACTTGGAAAAATGCCGATTTGTAGAGTGTGATGAACGGCTCTGCTGGGATCCTCTGTACAAACAATTCCATTTTTTTTGTGTTTATTTATTTTTACTGTATTGACGGATTTCCGAACGGACGGGTTCAAGCACGATTGTTTTATGTTCGTACTTCTGTGAAAAATCCACACTAACTCTTTTTAGAACCAGGTTCGGATGAAAAATCGACTCCGAATTTTGATTTAGATCCGGTCTGCTTTCCGCTGAATTAGCCACGTCGAGAGGATTCTGTTTTGTTTGAGCAATTTTTCATATCAACCCCCGACCTTCAAATTATGGCTTTTCTCGATGATTGGCTCGGTGGTTGTAGGTATTATGATTATAATGTCAAATATCTATATTATTCCCTATTTTTTAAATTTTGTATGGACCACGTAAGATCACGCGACAACTTAATTTATTTCCTCTTCTCTGTTGAAGCGTTCTCTGTCTTCCATATTCCTTCATGCTTTTACTAATAAGTTTCCTTTGATC
Source organism: Troilus luridus (assembly GCA_964056705.1). NCBI lineage: Eukaryota > Metazoa > Arthropoda > Insecta > Hemiptera > Pentatomidae > Troilus > Troilus luridus. The sequence continues at coordinate 55,130,120 of OZ057416.1, read as the reverse complement.
CTTTGTCCAACTTCGTCCAACCTTCTATGGTATTTCTTTAACCTGACAGATTTTTCAAATTTCTCCCAATTCATTCCCTTCTAACATGTGAGACTCAGTGATAATCAGCTTTTCCAAATATTTCCTTACTTCTTCAGTCCACGGTGGTCTTTTTCTTTTAGAAATAGTCGAATATTTGCTTGGGCGATCCTTGTTCATTCTGTAAAGATGTCCTGGGAGTGTCAGCCTCCTCTTTCAACTAGAAACCAATTTTCTGTTCACTTTCTGATAGATTTCCCTGTCTGTTTCCATCCGCCTCCAGTCTGGACTGCACCCATGAATTTTCTTAGGCTCTTCTTTCCAGGAATGAAACAATACTTCATCGAGTAGAAACCACTGGCATAGGGGCGTTTTATTTTTACTGTATGTCTTATTTCGGCACTCCTAGGCCATCTTATTTTTCCATTCCTATTAAAGAAGATACACCTCCTATTGAAGATATTCTTCTTTTGGTATTGATTATTATTATCTATTACATATAGTATTATTTAAAAAAAAAAAAACATGTGATAGACCGAGCTTCCGTCTTTCCATTTATTTAAGCCATTCTTCAAAGATATGAATTGAAATTAGCAGTTTATCAAATTGCTAATTATTTACATTTACTTAAACTTGTGTAGGAGTGTTGTTATGATTGGAACATAGCAACTTTTTAGGAGCTCCAATTATTTAATCTGTTAACTGCCACTTACGGATCTTGTGGGATCCTTCTGAGGCTCACCCAACCTCTATAAAGTGGGTCCTCCTTGTACCTCCATGCAAAGCCGTTGTTTTAAACAGTACAGTCTCTTCTATGTACTGAGCCCGTCTAAGGCTTGCAGCGGTACAGGTTTTTAACTTATTAGCTGTCAAACTCAATGATATAATTGGGATATAAATATAATTGGGAGGAATTATTCAGATAAGACAACCTTGGACATCCCAGTAGTTCCCATCTCCGCTTCTAGATTAGGCTTCCCCCATCGACTGACTGTGCAAATGACCCGAGCTAAGAATACAGCGGCGGCACAGCAATTGTTATGGTCTTCAATAAATCTTGGTTATCGCTCCTGGCCCAGCTAACAATTAGCAAAATTAAATATTCAAAACATTTCAGTTCCTCTTTCCATTTAGCCCGCTTTAATTTTCTGCAGTGGCCTCTTATCCCGAAGAGAACGATATTTGTTCTCGCCTGTTTTAATTAATTTCAAGGAATCGGTAAAGGCTTTTGTACCGCTTGGAGATTTTTTTTATATGCAGGATTATTTCTTTGATTCTAAACTGGCGTTGAAACCAATAAATAAATAATACTTTTTATATCAACTGGATTCTCATTTTCTCAAAGCATTATATAATTTTAGCATGTTTAAAAAAAAAAAAAATTAAGATTGGAATCCTCCATGTCTTGCAGTATTTTAATTTTTCCCTTTAGTCAGAAGAGAATCCTCATTATAAAACTTGGTCGATAAGGCCAGTAGTCCCTTGAAACCATTATCTACTTAGATATCCCTTGCTACCGGACTATCTCAACACTGAAATAAAATCCTAAACTCTGATTTTAGCATCAATTTGACACAATATGTTTGACATCATTTGTAGGGATATTTTTAAATGCAATTATTTACAGTAGATTAACTTTAATTGAATAAAGTTTATTTATTAATCGATACCTTAGCCTTAAAATAATTACTTAAATTACTAAGAGCATTATTAGTGAGGAAAATTAAATTTCTTGAATGATATTATTGTAGTAAAATTAATTTTGGCATTGCAATTGATATTTTATCGTAGAAATGAAGTTCATATCCGTAAGCGTGATCTCACCGAATTTCCAACCCAATAAACCTAACTTATTTTTATAATATTACAGAATTCTGATCGATATCTATTAGAATATTTTTTTTTTCTTATCCAAGCTCTACAAACAGTCGTCTTCAAAGCCTTCGGTGAAAAAAATCTAAATACAAGACTATATAATCAAGGCTCAGAGTGGGTATTAATTTATGAATTATAGTTTAAAATATTATTATTATTATTATTATAGGCGTTCCAACATGGGTTGCCTCAACCTGTCAGAGTAGAGCTCCAGACCTCTCGATCCACCCAATCATCTTCCTGGAGACCCCTACCGGCCATCTATTCTTGGACTCCCTCCATCCACCTGCTTCTGGTCCGTCCGCTTCCTCTCCTCCCTGGTGGATCCCAATCCAGCACTCGGTTCGGCCAACATTTTATTAGGCGGAGTGACCTGATTTTTTCATTTGTTGATATATTCACATCCGTCCTCTGTCGATTTTCTTCGTTTCTTAGTCTATCCAGCCTGGTGACACGGAGATACCTCCTCCAGAAATTCATTTCAACCGCCTGCACCTTTGAGTACAGACGGGAGCTCTTAGTCCAGGTTTCCGTTGAATAAGTCAGGATAGATTCGACAATGGTTGTGAAAATACGGCGTTTATTTTCCGTAGACATTTCTGTGTTCCATAGGACTGGATGTAGCATTCTAGTAGCTTTTCGGGCTTGCTCCACCTTTTTCCTGATGTCATACTTAGACGACCCAGTAGTATTCAAATATATTAGTATCCGGCAGTTTAAAATAAATTTATTTAATTTTTTTTTGTGGTAAAAGGGACTAACTGTCTAAAGTAAGTTTTAATCAAATTTTCTCCAAAATGAATTTCTTGTACATAAGGAAAAGGAATCAGGCCATTTTCAGTGTGAATTAGGAACTACATCAGACATTGGCTTAAAAATAAGTTATTATTTACATTACAAATCTATTTAAAGCCTAAGACTACAGAATGACCGTATACCGGTCTTGAATAAAAACCCCTAATAAATAGTCTATTGTGGTAACTATGTACTTATAGGGGTTGAAACCAACTTGAAAAAAGTATAACGACGCCACCTGCGCCCCCTACTTAACTAGTGTCATCATCTAGTGCGGCTATGAATGCTACAAGGGGATTTTTTTGAGTGTTTTTTCTAAAGTAGTTCACTGACAAGTCAAGTTAGTAGTTATCAGATCCCATTGTTAATTTTTTTTTCGAGTAACTACATATTTAGTTTGTAGTACAAGTTAATTTGGTGTCAAAATATATAATGTAATGACTAACAAATTCTTAAGATTTTTGCAATTAATTTATGATTGTACATCACTAAGGCATTCATAGTGTACATGAGGCGTTCCTGTAGGTTTTTTCCCGTAATTTTTTTACTGCACATTTTTAAGGGTTTTTTATTTTATGGGATGGTTTTTGGTTATTTACTTTCCTATTGTTTGATAATACCTCTAAGCTTTAAGAGTACAATATTCCTTTTTTAGATTGGGGCTTCGTAATGCATTACTTGCACGACACTGTAGTCTTATAAATTTACCATTTTTATTATAAAATAAAGAATGTACGTATATACCTATGAGGCGTTCAGTATCAAAAGTGGAGAACGCCAAAATTTCAAAAATTTAATTTTCACGTGTATCGGTAGTTTAGTCAAGCATTTTTTTCTAACGCGACAATTTTCAATCTTATTTCTCACGATTCTAGTCCCGTTTTAAACTTGAAGTTTCAGGAGCATAGAGCATTGCATAATTAGACCTGAGAAAAATGAGGAAAAGTCGATTTTTTAAATTAAGAGTTATCCGGTTTTGATCCTGAACGCCTGATATAAAGTTATTTTCTGTTTGTTAAAAAAAAAAATTAAAGTTAGAGAAGAAATTCGTTGACTGTAAGTGCTAATGGAGGAAATAGTTGGGGGTGGAGTCAAAAATTTACCAAATAAATAAGTGGAAACTTATTATTTTTAATGTGTGCCAACGTTTCGACCTACTTTGTAGGCCATCTTCTGGGCCAATAGGAGTGGCTGCTCGGTACAAAAAGTGGAAAAAAGTGCAAACACTTTTTCCACCGAGTAGCTACTCCTATTGGCCTTGAAGATGGCCTACAAAGTAGGTCGAAACGTTGGCAAACATAAAAAATATTAAGTTTCCACTTATTTATTGTGTAAATTTTTGACTCCACCCCCAACTATTTCCATCCTCCAAAAAATATTAAAGCAGTATTGTGTAAGCAGTGTATAACAAGCCCCCATCTAGAAAAGGAATACTGCTCTCAGATATGCTTCTGGGTATAGATCCGATTAAAGTTGTAGGGTATGTTTCATAATATGTATATATATATATATATATATATATATATATATATATATATATATGTATGCGACTGAGAATTTATTGCTATTATCGAATCAGCTCTTTCTATAACCAATTTTAAACTTTAACTGGATAGAGGAGAAACGACCTCTAAACTCTCCAATAATTCACAGCTGAAGGAACCCCCTCAACGATTTTCTTCAACTGTTGAAACAAAAGGGGGGGTCTGGAAAGTTCTCCCCAGAGTCCGGGAAATATGAAGGCTGGAAAATAGGACTGTGGAAATCAGAAATCTAAGGAGGGAGACCCGAGTTCTCTAATTACTTTTCATTATTTTCCATTCGACTGAAGGCACAGCGGCAGGATATTGCCGACAAGTCAAACAGGAATTTCATCCCGTTGGCGAAGCCTCCGCTCCCAGAAAGCGGGCTTTTCTAAAGGGCTCAAAACTTCACCGGACTTGGAAAATCCAGACAGTTTTCCGCGGGAGCTAACAGTTTTCACGGGGCCCTGGTGGCAACCTAATAAGCGGCGAAGAGCGACTGTCGGTCGAAAAACTTGATTTAAACACGTATAGGTTAACACGGTTAGCTTGCTACGCGACGAATTATAACTTGGAAGAGGTACCAGAATTACTTAAGTCTGTCTTTGAAACTTGTTCCAGGGGCCTCCAACACTTCCTTAATTTGTTTTCCATGAGAAAATTGAGTGAATCGTTTAGGAAAACTGGAAAAGTAAGCATGGGAGTACCCACCTCTTGTGTAGAAATAAAGAATTAAAGAAGTAACCTCAAGCATAGAGTGAAGATGACCGGGATCGATATGATTAAGCATTAAAACATTTTTAACTTACTTTTCTGAGTTAGTACATATACAAAAATTCAGTACCATATAAAAAATTATTAATTACATTAAAATGATTTTATCTAAAAATCTGATTATAACATTAAAGAAAACTTATCATACATTGTAAAATGTTGTTTAAAACTGATATATAAATATAAATGTGCGTAAGCGTGTATATTTGTAACCAACTAATTATTATCTATAGTATATCTTCGATTTGTCTTCGAAGCCTCGAGGATGTCTCATGTGTCCCGCCGTTAAGTTTAGTTAAAGTGGCTTTTCCCTTCTATTCATAGACTCTATTTCCTTTGTTCTTACTTATATCAAACTATCAACTCAGAACATCCATCTTGTATCTATAATCGCCTACAATTCAAATCCTCGATCCAATCCCAGGGCACAAGATCTCGCCCTTCTGATCTTTATATCCGTTCCGATAGAAACAAAACTTTTGAGCGTTCCTTTCTCGCCCGTTCCATCTCTCTTTGGAACTCACTCCCACTCGATATCCGTCATGCGTCTTCTTTAACCTCACTTAAATCCAAGCTTTACCTACATATTCTAAATTTCCAAACAGATGCTCTATAATCAATAAATAATTTATAAGATATATTCAACTTGATCGATTGATGAACTACTGTAAATATTTCTCACTCATAATAATGTCATTTTTATAGTATTAGATGCTATTTGTTATTGAATTATTTTTCCATAAGCCTATTTCTTTTTATTGTAAATCTGTCTGGTTTTTTATTTTAATTTTGTATTGAATTTTCTGATTACCTACCAAAACATACCTGTTAGTTATTTACTTTCAAGTCATTATGTAAATATTGTATTCTGATGTAAGACATTGGCCAGATATATATTTATTTAATTTTGTGCATGTCTGTTATTCTTAAGGGACCTGGTCCCAGAATAAAATTATTTTTCTATTCTATTCTATATCTCATAATGCAGCAAGCCACCATTCAGAGCAAACATCTCACCACTACAATGACCCAAATAGAACTCAAAATTACACAGACTTATACGTATGCGAGTGATTATATATTGATAAATATTATTCTCGACAGTTATTAAAATACGTTTTTCTAATTCTTGAAACAATCTTATATTTATTCGTTATATCTCACGAACCTGAATATGTTGTATATAAACAATAAACCAGAAAAGATAAAAGGTTTAGAGATAAAGGTAGGATGAAAGTTGATAATTTAAATGTCGGGGATGGAAGGAACCGAAAAACACTTTGTGAGCAGATGCCACAAAAAGAGGAGACCACTTCCGCAACCAGAGCCCCCCTCCCTCCAACGAATTAAGTTTGTTAATTGAAAACATGCGAAAAAGTTAGGCCCCGGGAAAATGTTCTACCGCCATTCATTTTTTGTACCTTGTTAACTTCGAAGCAAAATACGTATAACCAGGGAAAATCTACTTCTACAACCTCCATTCCAGTTCTGGCAGGGAGCAAAAGAATAATATTTTTTAGCTGTTTAAAGCCCCAAAAAAAACATGCTAATACTACTGTATGCTGGATATTGACGAAAATTATTTGTTAAAAAGCAGATATCACATGCAAATTTAAATGGTATAGAACAGTGTACATCACGAGAAGCCGAAGTTCGGATAATCGTTTTTTCTTTCCAATCCATGAGCGAAATACAAAATATGTTACAGCTTAATTAGGTTATTTATCTGATAAAAAAACACACCAATAAACTCCAATTATACAACAACTAATTAGTCCTAAAGCTCCCGAAGTGGAAGACGCTAAGTAAAGATGGTCCACGTTTGGGGCTTCTTCTTCTTCTTATTTGCCCACCAGCTTTTCTTTCTTCGCTCCATTTTGTTCCAGTTCTCGGCGCTTTTTTCTCTGGCTTAACCTTCCTCTTTTCAACTTTAAGTTTAAAATTGTTTCTTGTCTTCATGCCTGCATCGGTAACTTTGGCTACTTCCAACTCTTTCTTAATATTTTGGATTCATTTCCCTCCATTAACAAGGGATGTTACGTATTTTACTATCCTTTTTGTAAGTATCTTAATTATAGATAACTACTAATTTACTATTAAGGTTGTAAAACCAAATTTCATTTATAAGCAATAAATTCTGGATAAATCAGAATAGTACAGGTAGGAGGTACCTTTACAAAGATGAAGATATTATTCTTCAGCAGAGACCTGACGTTAGACTTGAACATAAGACTACCAACATGCTATATGTTCTTGGTACTTTTTTACGAGTTAGAATGCAGAGATAAAAATACCACGTGCGTATTGAATGGAGTTTGGTCAAAGGATTAAAAAAATAAGTTGGATGGAGAGAGTTACATTGAAGCTGTAATCCAGAGGATGAGGAAGAAAAAAGAAGTAATGAATAAATAGAAGTGCAAACTGCAATAACTGGGACATGTATTTCATGGAGGTAAATATAACTTATTGCTGCTGATAATCAATCAACACAGGCTCTACAACACACTAAGGATCCTGGCTGCATAAAGGCATCGCCTCCACTATTCTCTCTCTTGTGCTAAGGTCTTCCAAGCTCTGGATCTATCAATGCTTCTTGCATTCCTCTACACCTCGTCTGCCGATCTAAGTCGTGGAGGTGCAGCTGATAACGCAGTGTAAAATTTAGGGAAGGAGAAAACCAAGATAGAGACGACACTAATAAAAGAATCCTGAAAGAATGGTTCTATTGCTCTAACAACATATTTCAGCATCTGCCGTTTCCAAAAACCGAATAGCCTTGATGACTGCCGACTTTCGGAAGTAGTATGCCACTGAAAGTAGAATCAATAAATCCTGATTGTATGGTAATGTTTGGAGTTACTCTTTCATTCTCGATCACCATAGACTGCACCACCACAAACAATACGATGCAAGGTAAAAGATATAGAATAAGAAGAAGAGTACTGTAGTGTTACTAAGCAATGGTTTATGAGATTTGGATCATTTTTTTAGTTCGGAAGTCTACCGGAACGTCTCTTTTACCGTTATTAATATAGGTTGTTCCCAGCCTGTTTTCATCCATCCGCAAAGTCGACACAGTTCATCTAAGTAATTCTTGACAGCAGGCACAGTGTGTCGATTAGTAGGAGCTAGCTGGACAAAGTTATTTTTCGGCATTTTTGCATTTCTTTCGACAAATTAAGTATTCTAATTATTAAAAAATGGTTTTTAATTAATTATCAACTGAATTTAAGAGGTATCGGTTGGATAATAATTAGAAAAATTAAAATAAATACAATGCATAATTAAGACAATATATTATAATTAAATTGATAAAAATCCATAATTATTCTAGGACAAGCTCCTTTAGAATATTGATACGAAAAATAAAATATAAACTATAATGTCTTAGATTAGATTACAATTACAATTTAATTAATAAATGAAAATAAAAAATCAATGAATATAAATTAGGAGTTAGCTCGAAATAATGAATTAAATATTAACAAATATTAGATTACCATGTTTTGAAGTATTGTTTACAATATTCCAATAGCATATTTCAGATTTCTAAACATGACTTTTGTCCTTGCTTGTACTAATCGAAACACTGGGCTGCTTTCCGCCATTTATCAGAAAATTTGGAGGAATAGTTAGCCATTCTTTTGTTAATATTCCTTTCAGAATCCTCTACAAAGTTTCTAACATTTAATTTGGTCGAAAAGAAATATAAAATAAAAAAATAAGGGTGTTTCTACCATTCCAAAAAAAAAACCTTTCTCGAAAATAAGTACTCTAAAATTTAAAAAAACATTGTTGTACTCGAGTGTGAAGGCTATAATGCATCTTATTATTAATGGGAGAGATGCAGCTATGGAATATATAAAATTTAGTCCGGAAACAAGTCATTCCCATATCTTGAAAGTTTCAATCTGAGGAAAAATCCGTCATGCATTTAAAAAAAAAAAAAAATGATACACATAGATTATCAGAAGATTTTTTAATTGGAAAAAAATAGCACCTATGAGTACATTATCGATATTCAACAATTGATTCATATAAAATTAGTTACATTATACTTTAGTGTTGTTGAAATGAAGCTTTGAGTACAACTGATTTAGTCTATTTCTATGAATTCATGACTTTAGACTCTATTACTGACGGGATGAAGTGTGCCAGGCATAAAGAAATATAGGATTTCTAGGTTTTGAACAATCGTTTACAATATTCCAATAATTTTTTTTAGAATTTTGACATGAATTTTCTCCAGCTAGCTCCTACTAATCGAAACACTGTGGCAGGGTCTGAACCCTGGACCATCGGATATAGGGCACAGCGACTCAGCGCTCAACACACGAAGCTATCCCACTCCCTTAAGATAGCGAAAGTATTTATTATTTTATTACGTGGCCTACCGTGAGCGGCGCAGAGCCCGAAGCAATGTATCTTGGACAAGAGCTATCTGGCAGAAGGCTCCCTTATCTTGACCGAGCACGCACAAGCTCTGGCATATTTTTGCCCGCTCCGGAGCCGAGGCAGGGAATTTAATACGCCCTGTAATCCTGGGAGTTATGGCCCCACTCACGGCATATTTTTAAAGGAAACTTTAATTAGGAGGGGCCGTATTGGCTTCCTCGGAGGCGGGGGTGGAATTTTTGGGGGCGGCTATTGTTTTCTAATTTATATTCTGTCGGGCGGCAGTCTTCTTCAGAGGGGGCCGTATCTGATAGCGGGTTTGTTCAGTTTCCCCCCTCAGAGCAAAAAACAACTTTTATTTAGCATTATATATCTCATAAATACATTTTTTCTTTGCTCATTATTTTTTAAAACATCATTGTAACAACGGCTGTACAGTTGTAAATACACTTTGCAGATGATCTTAGCAGATTCAGAACTAAAAAGAGCTCTCAAATAGCGGTAAAAAGTTACAACGTCAACATATAAAATAATTAACGTCATTTCTGTCTACTTCCTTGACAGCTCTAAGCAACCAATTAAATACAAAAGACTCATTTAAATGAATATTATAAGATCTATTTGAACTTACGGAGTTAAGCTTCGGGGTTCCACTAAGCCATCGAATTTCTATCGTATTCAATCCTTACAATCCTAAATCAGCCGTAAAATCCTCAATGCTCCTTACTTCGTTACGAAAAAAGTAATCCATAATGAACTTAATGTCCAATTTGTTGCTGATTTGGCACGAATCCGATATAAATCTTTTCATAGCAAACTTTATTGCCACTCAAAACCACTAGTTTCAACCCTAACAGCCTCTTCAAATCCTGATAGTCTTCGGAAGCATCTGAACTGAAGGTGGTCTCGTGAACTTTTAAGTTGAATTTGATATTGGAGCACTAACAGTGGATAGTTTCTCTACTCCCACTATTTATCTTTCATTTTATTTATATACATAATATACTTTATTATAACAATTGTCATATGTCGTAAGCTGACTATGATTTCTTCTACTTTTCCCGGTCCTGGCAGTCCTCCTCTGTAAGCCCTCTGGCTGCTATTCCTTCTTGCAACCCATCGTACCATTCATTTCTTCACCGGACGTCCATCTCCATCGCTAGGAGTTTTGTTTTCCAAGTTTATTCATTTTATTTACTAGATGTAATCTACTATACTGTTGCAATAAATAAATTAAAAAAAAAAAATCCAAATTGTGTCATTGGGTAGTAAAGAACATCAATAGGCAAAAATAGTAATTGACAAAATAGAAACAAATACATCACAAACTGTAGACATGAAATTAGTACATTTTTCAAAATAACGGAGAAAAAAAAGGGATTTTGTCCTGAATAATTTTCTGTAAAGAGATAGTAAGAGATTATTGAAGGCGTTGGTAACTATAATTTCTAAAGTAAATTATGTCTTCTGTGACTGGCAAGTGATATTCGAACAATTGTTTCGTATTTTTTGCAGTTGGCGACGCAAATAAGCACATTTAAAAAAATGGGATGTGACGTTTGTGACACTCAGTCATAGGGACCTAGAAGCAAAATTATAAGATGCCAACAGTTAAAAGGAATGATGAAACGTACACTATTGAAAAAAGTTTTATCTTCTTTCTAAATACTCTCGAACAGTTTGATATACTGACTTGCTAAGTGCCTTGTTTTTCCTAGTCCTAGTCTTTAATCCGGCTTATTATATGATGGGATCGTGAGGGATTTCTTGTTTAATACACTAGATTCATGGTCATTATGACTTCCACACAGGTCAACACAAAGCGTAGCGTATCTCATCAATCTCGTACAGGTAAATTGTATTGTGGTTCAAGTTATACAGATTCCAGGATATATTCAATTTCTATTTTCCTATTTATATACTATCCTCGTCAAGTTCATCGGTGCCCTATTAATATTCCTAGGGATATTATAGACCTGGTAATAATGACGCCCATGTAAAAGGCGATATCCACATTTGTTCTTTTACTAAACATACACAGTAGAGGTTTGAAAAAAAAAGTTTGGAATGTTAACTGAGACGTCACTGTGGTAGGAATGTATAAATATTTGGAATTGTACCATTGTTAACAAATTCCTGTTTAGTTTAATTATTTTAATACATAAAAGGTAGTATACAATTATTTTCTACTTTTCCCAAACAATTTTTTTTATGTAGTTTCAGGTCTCAGCTGTGTGGACAATCAAGGACATGGAAAATGGAGATTATGAAGCTAGCTTACAGTAAATGTTTACAAAAATACCTGCATTTAATATCCTATATAAATTGAGTAATTATTCAAAACATTTGAATCCTCATTTTATAATTCCTCCTTCTATCTAAATTAAGTTAAACATCTTTACATTAAAATATTGTAAAATGAATACTTTTTTACTCCAATTTTTATGCTCAATATTTTTGAGGTACTCTTTTTTTTGTGTTATTTTTATTGGTATTTTCCTACTCAACTATTTGGTCTATATCTACAATCCTATCTGAGAACAATATTCCATTTCTAGATCGGGGCTTTGTAATACACTACCCGCACAACACTGCAGTCTTATAAATATACCATTTTCATACAGTCTAAATGAGGCGTTCAGGATCAAAATTGGATAATTCCGAAGTGTCAAAAATTGGCTTTAAGCTTTTAGAAATTGTTTAATAAGCTCCTGAAACTTTAGGTTCTGAAACCATGAGAGACAAGAAGGCAAAGTGTCCTGCTTGACTAAAATGCCATAAAATATAAAAAAGACAATTTTCGAATTCTCAGAGTTATCCGCTTTTGGTCCCAAATGCCTAATGCATGTATCTGCAGCTAAGCAGAATTTTGTCCTGAGAGAGTTAACTGTATTGAGGGAAAAGGAATTCTCATAGTTTTTAGCTTGAAATGGATCTGTAATATAAGCAAGAAATTTATCTTAAGCCGATGCCTGATTTATTCCCTTATCCACAACGAAAATAACAAGAATCCGCCTTCATCATTACAGTACAAGAAATTCATTTTTAAGATAATTTGGCTTAACTACTTATTCTACGGAGTATAGCTTTAGGACTCCACTAAGCCATCGAATTCCTCTCGTATTCAATCCCCACAATCCAAAATCCTTTGTAAAATCCTCAATGCTCCTTATTTTGTTAAGAATAAAGTCATTCATAATGACCTTAATGTCCCATTTGTTGCTGATTTTGGCCGAACCCGGTATCTATCCTTACATAACAAACTTCTCACTCAAACCCTCTAGTTTCAAACCTAGCTTCCTCTTCAATTCCCGATATACCTTCTTAGTTAAACTTGTGATTTGATTACTACGAGTGGGTAGTTCCTCTACTTAATTATCTCATGTCATTATTTATCACTTAGCCTATTTACTTGTTGTATTATTGTAAAACAGTTGGAAATATCAATAAACAAATAAAATAATGAGTATTCATCGGGGCTTTATTAAAATATTTTATTTTATTACTTTGAAATTAACTCACATTAACTGCTCAAATATTAAAATAATAAGCATTAATGATCCATCATTAGGGCTAAGAATATCCCGAAGGTTTTAACAAAGTCCTCAGAGAACGCACAAGGACTCGAGCATTTGTAAGGAGCAAAGTCTTAGAAGAGGACGTGGTGGCACTGCTAAAGCTGTGAAAATCTTAACACTTTATCCTGCGCTTTAAGTCCCCCGGCAAAAGATACTTAGCCGCCTTAGCACCTTCCTAAGGGAGGTTTTATCCTTCTAGTGGGAGGGGGGAGTGGGCTACAAAAGGTGCTTCGTCCTTCTCTCCTGCAACTTGATGAGTCTAAGTTAGTAAAATTTAGTACTGTTTCAAACTCGTCCAAGAACTAAACTGGAGGATCGCAAATAACGTGAAAAAACTTTGAACAGTACACCCAAGAACAATAAAATCCTAAATTAAAAAAACATGATGATAATACTCGAAAAACTTCTTCCTTAGGGTCACTCTAATAGTTAATAGTTGTAATATATTAGACATAAAAAGTAACGAACTAATCTTTAAAAAAGTTGGTAAGCGCTATGGCGACTGGTAAACGTCTGAGACGTAAATGTTAACGAGGCGTATGTGGTAGCATTAAGTTAAGAGTGATCTGGCGGATTTGGGTTAAGGTAGTGGTCCGTAGACGGAATTTTGTTAGCAAAGATTGTCGGTTTCGGTTTCGATAAGACTTATTATCGTTATTAATGCATAATTGGTACATATAAGAAAACCATAAGCCATAAATCATAGAAGACCTATAGGTGCAATCATGGAGTTAATAATGAAAAACACACCAAGGAAATATTTTATCCGCGTTGCCTACCAACCGGAACGGCTTATTGTTTAGTCTTTTGTCGTGCTCTATCAGTTAAATTATAATTTTTTTTTAAAATTGCCAATTCTAAATTCTTCTTTATGCTGTTACACAAATTATAGCACCGTTTTTAATTTAAAATTTAAAAAAAAAATGGAATGCAATGATTATCGATAGAATACATAAAACAATCCGAAAAACAAGCTACATCATATTAAACATTTTGATTTTAGGACTCTTATTTCAACAATGGGGTGAAATAAGATTGGCATTTTTCTTGTAAACTATAAATTATTTTTATATCTATTAATCAAACCTCAAATAAAATGTTGTTTTTTTCATTAATTAATGAAAAATACTCGATATCTCAAAACAATCCTAAGAGGATACTCATAATTTAATAGGCTCTCTATGTGGACGTAAGAAATAAGTTCACAAATGAGCCAACAGTTGAAAAATTAAATGGACAGTTAAATAGTTGTTAGATTGGGTGTTGGAACTACTCTGAAATTGACCTCACGAAATATGAAAATAAGAATTTAAGGAAATAAACACCGTTATTTATCAAACTCTTTGCCTATGGTGAGAGTATTTGAATATAGTATGTATGGGCCATGCAATCAACTTAATTATTATTCATTTTACACCTAATCGCGAAAAAAAATTAAGCCGAAACTACTCAATATCTAACTTTTTTTAGTAGTGACGTGTTGAACATTTCCGTCCAACCTTCCAACAATTCCTTGCCCACATTTGACATCTTTCCAGTTTTTTCACACCTACAAACATTTTAACTAAGATTTTGTATTATAATATAATTTTTAGCCGATTTATTCTTATCGAAAGGTTCCCTGCCTACCTCAGGAACCTTAGACGATCTCCCTTATTCAGCGAATAAATGGCAGCGAAATGCCGCGGACCAGCCCCTGAAATTGGGAGCTCCCCCAGGAAGGGAAAGAAGTCCATTATCTTGCCGATTCTTAGGCCGAACCCGTTGGGAAAACTTCTTCCCTGGGGTTTCCATTAAAAACTTTCCCAAGCTCCCTAATGAAAGTTCCCAAAGAGTCCCACCCCAGCCTTCTTCCATTCTTTACTCTTCTCCTTTCATTTTCCATCTTGGAGTTTCTTCTCTCCCTCTTCCGCCTTGGAACCCTTTACTTTTTAATTTTACACAAGTTAGGGCGGCCATTTTGAAACTTCTTAATAACTCCGAAAAGGGGGCGGGTGGGGCCTCCTCTGACTTTCCTTAGAAAACGGAATCGGCTTCGAGAGAGTTAGGGCTCATTCTTCGAGTCCAAAATTGCCTTTATAAGCCTCATATTTTCCATCATTTTCACTACAAGATGGAACATTTTTCGAAACTGCTGATGAACGATTGTTCATATATTTGTTTCTATTTTTATTTTTCAAATTATATTCACATGACAAAATTTTGTTAAGATAATTAAATATCATTTACTAATAATTACATTAAATTATAGGCGTTCCAACTAGGGTTGCCTTAACAAAAAAATATATGAAAAAAAATCCTTTACCACTACAACCCGTAAAGGGTCAAGGGTTCAGTACATGGTAGAGACTGTACTGCAACGGTTGGACAGGGAGATGATTTGTCCTAGATCACGCTCAAGCGCCAGATTTCCCCCCTTTTTTTGCATCGCATCTCAGTGCTCTACCACTAAGCCACTCCACGGTAAATAAAAAGACATTATTGTTAATTATAAAATAGATGATGGATATTTGAATTTGTTTGGACTGTTGAGGTGAGATGTGACGCGCTTTGTCTTTTTTGATGTGATTTTCGTTTTAGTCTGTGTCCTGATGATGGCTGAATCAACGAAACGTTGGTTGGTTAGTTTTCCGTTATTTTTTAGACTTATGGTTTTGCTTTTTAGGTTTATTCATATTGCATTCTAATTTATATTTATGCTTGTTTTCGTTGTTTCTCAACTTTATTGATCTAAATACTCGTAACTATTTTTAAAAATACTGCAATACATATATAAATGGCCCTCGGCCTACGAAGCCATTTTCATACTGCAAGACTTACGACAACATCTACTTCTACTATATTAGTTACTCCAATGACTGATAATCAGTTGAATCTTAGGCCGCGATGACAATGATTCGTTATAAGGGATAAGGAATATATATTGCAACGATTTATTGCTAGGATCTGGTTCAACATCATAAGGTTTAATAACGGCTGAAAAATCGGGGCTACCTTGGCGATCAAAATTCAGTTATATACCTACACAATTTCCAACCCTTCAGTTACAAAAAATAGGCATAAGTGAAAAAGAGTTGGTAGTGGTTTATTAGTTCAGGCGTAGAATGAGAGGAAAAAGAAAATACTGGGTTCATCAAGACAAAGTAAATACTTTATTTTCTGTATGTGGCAATGGAATAGTTCCAGGCGTACTCATTAGCATTCACTACATCAATGAAACTCATTAGTTAATTATCTTCTCTTCTTCCCGTCATATTCGAAATATTTGACGTTAAAAATCGCTAAAGATACCGAGTAGAGGTGCTTAGCATAACCAAGGATTTTTACTTCCTTTATAAATAATCCAAAAGCCTCTAGCCGTGCTGCGAACCCGCGATCTTGGGCATATTAGGTTGATGTGTTAGCAAATAGACCGTAGCTGACCTTATATATATTTTAAAAAAATTATAATGTTGAAGCATACTTATAAAGAAAGTAAATGGAGAATGCGTAAGAAAAAAAGGTAAGTAATAAAATTAAATTCCTCTCATGATCTTCCATTTCTCACATCAATATCGAAAAACTGCTATCAAGAGCTTCACCTATAATGTCTAGCGAGTACTAATTTATCTAGATTACATGTTATTTTTCTATATACACATTCTTACATTATATTATTTAGATTTAATATTTATTGATTGTATATTCCATATTTTGTCATGCCCTTTTAAAGATATAATAAATATAATAATTATAATCGTCAACACCACTGAAAAACACCCCTTTTCAAGATAGTGAGAAAATTGACTGAAGATTCATTTAAAATTAATGCATGTCGTCGAACATAATGTACTTATGTCATTAAACGTGGTGCTCTAAATTAATTTTTTATCGGTTGTCAATCCCAAAGCAACCGCTATAGATCGAAAAAAGGAATATGTATTTTTTTTTGTTTCGTTTTTTACAATCTCTATTTTGTATTTGTATTACAATATTAATGACACTGTAAAGTATTTGGAAGTGAGAAAATGTCGAAATAAAAATCCATTTAAAAAACAATAATAATAATACCAATATCGCAAGGGGACGTAAAAACATATTTGGGAGATATTTCTTGGGTGACTATGGAGGTAAAATTAAATTTGAATTTTATGCCGAATTCTATCAGCCATGTACATGGATATTTCAAGAAAAAATACTATGGATTGGTATTTTTAAGAATGGTAATGTTTGACTAAAAGAAAGTTGGGAGCAAAATAATTTACAGTAAACTTCAAAGTCGGTCCAAAAAAGGATGAGACGACTGGAGAATTTAATAATAATAAAGTCTTTATTTATTCTGGTATACGTCCCTTTAGAATAACAATACAAGTATTAGTATAAAAACTATTATGCATTAGAGCATAATGTAATTTAATTGATTAAAACGATTATATTAATAATAGAGAAAGAATTCAATATAATAAAAAAAAAATGTGAATTATCTCAAATGACATAGGAGATTATTTATGTCAATACAACGTGAAGTTGCTAAGGATACACTCGGTTAATATTCTCCAAGTGATAGCGTCACGAAGATAACCGCTGTGCCGGTTGGGAAACGTCTGAGGGGTATACCGAGGCGTAGGTGGGAAGATTACGGCGGATTTGGATTTGGGTAGTTGTCCGTAGACAGTAAGTAAGTAGAGATTGGTTGTATCGGTATCGAGCGTAAGGCTTAGCGAAACCCAAGTTATTATTATTTTGGTAAAATTATAAAACATTATAATTGAAATAACAAATTTAATTAAAGGAGTATTTATGAATGGGCCACCTCCTTTATAATAAGGACGAAATTAATTCGCGTAAAATATATCTCCTCGCGAGTTTTGCGTAAGTGCTTCCTTTTAGAGCGGAGGGAACTTGCTAAGTGGCTGAGTGCTCCCAAGGCCTTCAACTTTTAGTAAGAACTTTTTATAGTTATTTATCATTTTTGAATTATGGCGCGCATAAGTGCCTCTGACCTAACCAAGTTTACCCCGCCCATCTCTTACCATTCCGTTCCGTCTCCTGCGAAACTTGGACTACCCTTTTTAATTTTCCATGACTCAGAGCGCGGCCATTTTGAAACTTCTTAATATCTGGAAGGACGGGTCGCCGGAGAGGGTTGTAAAAGTAAAATGAGAGGCATTAATTATTCGAAGGGGAGGCTTCCCCCACCCCCTCCTCCTTCTCGCTCCCTGAAGAATGAATAAATGTGCCGGCTCTGAGGAGATTCCTAATTAGATGGTCCGGCATCGATCGCTTCTCCCCTCTTCGTTTCTTCTTCCCCGTTATTCTTCGCCTTCTTCTTACTCCTGAAGACCCGCCTCCTATTAATATTTGGTAACCTCTCATCTCAGCCGTTTACAAAACCGCAATAACCGCGAATAAATGTTTTCTTTATGTTTCCCTGAAGGGGCTTTTCTGTTTTTCCAGGCTAAATTAGAGCTCCTGGAGAACCTTAAAAGGTAAATTTTAATTAACAGCGGTCCGTGATTCATGGAGCTGAAAACCTTCAGAGCTAGTCTCCTTCTAAACATTTGCCAATTCGTTCTTGGGATTATCCTTGACTAGTTTTCTCTTAAAGCAAAAATAAGCACAACTCTACTAAGTATTACTAAATAGTTTTTAACGAATAATAATTACCAACTATAGTAATTTATTAGAATAAATAACTGTAAAATTTATCGTATTTTTATACTCTACGGTAACGTCAAATTTTATTTATAGCGTTGCTCAATATGTATTTATTGAAGATTATTTAAGAAAAGGAAAAATTAACGAGCTCAATAAAATAATTCATGTAATCTGATTGACGGAAGATGCTCAAGTCTAACCTCGATTCTTGCTTATCATCCCGTTTGGACAGAAAAGGAGACATAGGCTTATGGAATAAGTGTTCATATATTGAAAACTCGAAAAACGTAAGTGTATACCTACTTGAAACTTACTTGTTTATCAAAATAAGTAGAGAATTTTATTTTATTTTTCTTTATTTATTTATTTTATTGAATAACACCAAGAAGAAGAAGATTTTATCTAAATACATGTTGGTACTTTTCCGTTAGCAGGGCGCGAACGTCGTTTTTAAATAAACTCTTGTCTATCTCAACTATTTCTTTCAGGACCACCGAATTCTTTTTGCTTACGTTCCGCTAATACTTCTTCACAAACATTTCTTAAGTAGCTGTTCCAATCTACGACTGTATTATGATTCACATCGAGTTTTTTTTTACACCATTTGACTAATGTCATCTCTTTGATCCACACGTCTCTAAAAATGTCAAAGATGTTAGAAGACTCAATATGGATTAGAACCACATACCATTGCGAATCCCAAATGACATGACACCAAACGAACATTCCCCTTAGGATTGGAAAAAATTTGGCGGAAGTACTAACCTTTTTTTTTTTAAATTAATATTATTTCTTTCAAAGCAGTACAAAATATATGGTTAATGGTATTGAAAAATGGATCATTCACTATTTTATTTCTATGACTTAATTGCGATAGATCGAATTCAATTTCTTGTATATTACCAAAAGTAAAAAAAAAATAGTATAGTCGTATATATCATTTTTCACATAATGTTGTTATCAAAATAAAATAATTAACAAAATTACTGTCAGAGATCACACTACATAGTTCTATGTTTGTGTAGACGGAAACTGCTCTTCTCACTAAGGTAGTAATAGTAAATAAGTTTAAATTAATACTATTTTTTAAAATTATTTTATTAAACTGTACAACTGTAATATATACATCTAGTACAAGGGCTAAATGAACAAATAAGTACATGACAGGACATGTAGAGGCACTACCGACTGGCAGCACTCTACCGGGATGGAATCGGATGCGATGATGGAAACTAGTGGGTTCGGATGGGCCTGGAGTTTATTATGGAATGATAGATATCTGGAATGGGCTAAATCGGTAACATATGGAACGATATGGTCATTATGGATGGTTTTATTTGTGACAAAATAAGGAGCGTTTAGGATTTTGCGAAGGATTTTGGATTGCAAGGATTGAATATGAGAGGAATTCGATGGTTTGGTGAAGCCCCATAGTTTAATTCCGTATACATTAGTACTAACTTGCAAAAGTCCAGAGCGTAAACTGTGTATTGTAAATCGTAATTATTTATAAATAAAATCTTGGAGGATGAGAACGCAAATCGAGTATCAATAAACAGGAATTTGCGCGTTTAACGGTTATAATGATAAACTCAAAAAAAAATTATTTTTTTTAAAACAATAAAATAGAAATTATTATTTTGCGACTTCAATTTGCCCAACTCCGATGAAACTGTTCTTTCCATAGATAGACAAAATAAGCTGTGGTATGCTGCTTAACTTGTTCTAATGTAAGTGTGTAATGTAATTATATTAATTAATGTATTATAATAATTGCCGAGAGAGAGACCCTCCTTGGGCTCAATTCTCTATAAAGTAACACCCTTCTATGGAGAGAAAAATGTGACAGTTGAGAGATATCTCGGCCAAATCTTCTTCCAGCCCAATTGTTGGATTAGAAATAGTTAGTTCCCTAAAATTTACCGATGAAATCGAAGCTTGGGTCGGTTTCGGAAAACGTATGCAGACAACTAATTCGGTAAATATGATCATATGAAATAACTCCATATGTTTGAGAAATTTAACATGTAACCTAATTATAAATCCTAATATAATGTGGGGAGGATATACCCGCAGGGAAACTAGGGGGTATTTCCAATATTCTGTCCCATGTAGAACAGCTGAAATGCTGACTTTTTGCATTAAAGCTGCAATACGACCTGGAAAAACAATATATTATGATTGCTGGAAGGCATATTAGAGTATAAAGCATATTGAAAGCATGAGGTATAAGCATTACATTGCTAACCATTCAAAAAATTTCGTTGACTTAAACAGGGGGGCTCATACACAGATGGTGGAATCACTTTGGGCTTCAGTCAAACGAAGAAACAAAAAATAATGTGGAAGATATGTCATATTTATACGAATTCATATGGAGGAGAAGGTACGAGAAAGCATGTTTTTTTACTAAGATTTGAGAAAGAATTACTGATTTTTATCCAGAAATTTAATTACAGTTGTTTTGATGTTAATTATAAATACACATGATTTGTTATGAGTATTTTATTTAATAGCATAAACAACAGTTATCTAAAAAAATAACCTCCATCCGTTTTCCGAAAGTGACCCTGAAGCTTTATACCAGATATAACATATTACAAACAACGTAAGCTTTCGCAAGGACCCCCTTTTTGGTCTATTTACAGGGCTAATAAGAAATTCGCAAAATCTCAACAGTCAACTAAACAAACAGACAATGGCATTTTTTAACATCTAAAATCAATTATGGTTTATGTACTGAATAAATATTAAATAAAATTGAATTTTATATGATATTGCTCCTGGCCGTTGCAATATTTACCATGGGTCAAATTTATGCGAGCTAGCGCAACGATCCATCATATTTGCCATCAATTACATTATCGACCTTTCGTTAGCGCGACCTGCATCTTCTTCAGCTTCAAACCAAAATATTTAAAATAATTTAGTGACTTCATTTAAATAGAACTATAAATATAATTTTTAGGGTAAGCCACGAATTATCATATCATTTTGACTTGTACGTGTTCTTCGATTTTTATAGATTTTTAAGTATATGTGTTACTTTTAAGATAACCCCACAACGTCAGTACGTTATTACTGGAACTTAAATTGAATTGGTACATCAAAAACTGAAGTAATTACTGTATTGATCAAGAACTGCTGATAGATTTCAACTAAGTTATCTCCAGAAACAAGGAGAGTTCTATTAGGAGTACATACTTCAGATATTTAAGTAGATTAATGCTTTGAATGATGTATTTTGAATATATTGTTTTTATTCATTAGGGGGCGGGACAGCTCACTCTGAAGAGAGTTGAGTTGATGTGCTGAAGGTTCAAATCCGGCTGTGGTAGATAAATTGTTTTATTTGGGGTTAGTCAAGTGTCAATTGTGATCCTACTATAATAAGCCCTGAAGAAGACCTGCAATTCGGGTCGAAACTTCGGCTTCCAAATAAACATTTAGAATAATAAGTAATAAATAAACCCTATATAAGAGATTTTTTTTACCTATACCCGGACCATTTTCTACCTCATAAATTATTTTACATGTTAATAACGATGGATAGGTCCTCCAGGAGCTCACCCGTCCTATATAGAGTGGCACTCTTAATTGGGGGTAAAACCTGGTGATTGATCTTGAACAATTCACCTCTTGGAACAAGCGCTGACTTAACAGTACAGTATCTACAATGTGCTCAACCCAATACTCTCCATGGGTTATAGTGATACAGTATTTTTTTATTCATTGCGAATATAATTATAACATGAGTGAGATATATAACTACATGTATGATTTGAATCTCCTTTGATTATAACATTTTTATTCTATAGGGAGCGTAGTGTGTAAGACGTTGAGTTGCTGAGCTCCCCGGGTCCAAATCCGGCTGAAACAGATAAATTGTTGTGTTAGATTTTCATGGTCCACATCCAGCCTCTATAAAGTGGGTACTCTTGATTGGGAAGGAGGGAGAATTCTTCTACAACCGTTAACTTGAAAAAAATACAGTCTCAAGACTCTTCATGGGTTGTAGTGATACTTTTTTCACTATCATGATAATCCCTTTGGGGCATAAGGACCGTTCATAAAATAGATCAAAAGGAGTTTCCTAGCTCAATGAACCAAATTAAAATGTGCCAAGATAGGATAAGGAAGATGGACTAAAATGGCCTTATAAGGAAGGGTTTGAGTAGAATATATAGCGGAGCCGAGGGCGGTATAAAGTTGGCTCTAAGGTAGTTCCAGTTTTTAATGGGAGGGGGCGCTCAAGTCGTGAAAAGAGAAGTCGCTGAGTTATGGCTCGGAGATTGCCCTGGCTAAAACTTATTTAAATCTTGCCGGCCTCAAACTTTTATGAAATATTGCCGAGTGGAGCAGTACAGTTTATGGCTGTGCCTAGATTGGCCATCAACCTGACCTCTATCAACCCTTTGTTGCAAACTTCTTAATCCGCTTCCTAGCATTTTCGCCTCTTTGTCTTACATCCCACCCTCCTTGTGATCTCTTCATCAACGGAAAAGTTTCAGAGATGGGTTCAATGGATAACAAGGAAAAAATTAACTACTTTAGAATACAGTTAACAGATAATTGGATTGTGTTGATGACCTAGGGGTAATTTTATGCGGTAAGCTGACCGCCTATGTAATGTAACTTCCTTCCTTGAGCATTCCCTACTTTTATAAGTATATGTACAAGCTCTAAGATATAGAGAAAGAAAAGGAAGGAAACTAGAGGGTAGTCTCTAGGTTAGATCTAGAGTAGTAAATAAGTTATAAATAGTTATTAAAATCAATAGTTATTAAAATCAATAGTTATTGAGTCACCTAATTAGTTCACATTTGTATGCCTCTTGTATATCCATATTATATCTGCTCAATATCTCCATAAATCTCTATGTTTCTTGCAAGTCGTCCTGCATTCTTAACTATACTACCCAATAAGTTTCTGTTCTATATGTCCCGGTGGAAAAGTTAAGTCGGATTTTTCCCATAATGAGTTTCCTTTATTTAAGGAAGTGGAATCGTGTTATTTTTGTATTAAATGAGAGGCTAATAAGGCGTTGGTTATAAGAATGCTTATAATAGAGCTCCATTTTAAGCAAAAAACTACAAGAACAGCACGATTATGTTTCATTCGATACCAGTAACTCTCTTAAGTCATATAATAAGATATATGATATGAAAGACAAAAAGATTATCTGTTCCATATACAACGATAAAATTCATAAAAGTTCCCTATGTTCCAGAGAAAACGACCCAAAGGAATCGCACAAATTATTATTGTACATTCATAACATCTTTGCTGGGTTCGTTGGACCCGAGAATACCTAATGTCAAGGAGAGATCCACCTCAGTGTACTCTATATGAAGAGTACTGTGCGTCATATCTTTGCGGAATGTCCAAAATACAACTGTCAGTGGAAAAATGTGGGGTGTATCGACAAGTATTAAAAACTTGGAAGATAAAGGACAACGTACCAATAATGCCATAAAATTTTATTTAAATATCAAGTTACGAAGCACACTTAACTTACGAAACAAATGACTAGTCTGCAGCAATATACAAAGTCCTTTTTGGAAATATGGGGCAGAACTTTGTTCCATATACACAAGATACCAACAACACAATCCAAAGTTCTAAGAAAAATTGTTAATCCATTTTAATTTATTTCGAATCATACTGTAAACAACGAAATAAACTTTCCCACTATAATATCAAATATTCACACCAAAAACACAACATAATCCTTCTGTCTCTTTCTTAGTCTCTGCTAGCTGGTCATTATATGAGAAGATTACAAAGACAAAAGTCTAGAGACCTGATCAGAAAACGTAAATCAGTTCAAAAATTTCATATTTCTGCAAATAGAGGAGAAAAAAAACAGATCAAATTTGGAGGATGCAAAGCAGCGCAGGTGCAAAATGTTAAATACAAGATTAAGTAAAATAAATAATAAAAAAGTTTAGACATAAAATGAAAAACCGAGTACATGGCAATACATGCGAATACAACCTTATCCCTCGAAAATTGGGAAATTGGAAAAACCCATGAATGCAAATATCTAGGCAGATGGCTAACAGATGATCGAAGCTCCTATAAAGACATAACAGATAAAATTGTAAAAGCAGAAAAAGTACCCACTGGTAGTACTCAAATCACTAATTCCACTAAGAAGGTCACGTGGCCATCTTCTTTTCAGACGAATCGGAGGATTATCAGGAATTGAAACGGAAGCTAGGTTTGAAACCAGAGGGTTTGAGTGGGAATGAAGTTTGTTGTGAAAGGATAGATACCGAGTTCGGGCCAAATCAGCAACAAATAGCACATTAAGGTCGTTAGGGATGACTTCATTCTTAACAAAATAAGGATCGTAGAGGATTTTACGAAGGATTTTGGATTGTATTTTTTCTTTCTAATAATAATAATAATTGCTTTATTGAGAAATAATACACTCTGCCACTATCTTGGGCAATGAGTATTAGAGCTAAAAGAGATCATTCATTCCATATGTACATAACAATTAATAATAAAATAAAATAATAATAATCTTGGCCACATTCATATCTATATACAATATTTACATACTGCCCCTGGGAACTCCGAATCAAACCCCTACACCCAGAAGTGGGTGCCGAGGCACAATGCCAGGAGATCCCAGCGCCTCTCAGTCAGCCGCGTCACCAGTCTAGCCAGTGGAGACTGAGTGAGGACGCTAGAGCCACACACTCTCAGGCATGAGTGGAGAAGCTGGCCATTGCCAGCACTCCAGGTGTATTTTCATAAGAGATCTCTCGGCCACTGCCGCCTCAACCTACTAGGAGGGTTATAAGGATGGTTGGTACTAGATAGGGATTGTGCCAGGGGGTTAGGAAGAAGAGCAAGTTTCTGGTGGAAGGTTGAGAATTTGGATGGGATGAGATCAAGGACATAAGGGATCTTGAGGTCGTGATGTAAGGTCTTGTTTGTAACATAAAAGGGAGCATTGACTATTGTTCTAAGGACTTTGGATTGAAAGGATTGGATACGTTTGATGTTCGAAAATTTAGTAGTTCCCCATAGTTCAATTCCGTAGGTCCACATCGGTTTGAGAATAATCTTGTAAATTAATAGTTTGTTTTAAACGGAAAGTTGTGATGTTCTGTTCAGTAGTCTATATAACTGTCCGTATCTTCTGTTGAGCTCTTGTCTTTTAAGTCGAGTATGTGGGTTCCAGGTAAGTCTTTTGTCTAGTAGGAAACCCAGGTACCGGACTGTGTCGGAACTGGGAAGTGGTATAGAGTTAAAATGAACTTGTGGACAGGATCTGCGACGGAGGGTGAAGGTGACGTGCTTACTTTTGAATTGGTTGACTTTGATACGCCAATTGGCGCACCAATGTTCGATTAAGGAGAGGTGTCGTTGTAGATGGGCAGATGCCAGTTCTGGGTCTGAATGGGTTGATAGTATGGCAGTATCATCGGCAAAGGATGCAAGGAAGGCAACAGGATCTAAAGGTATATCGGCTGTAAACAAGATATTTGGATTGTAGGGATTGGATACGAGAGGAATTCGATGGCTTAGTGGAGCCCCAAAGCTCTACTCTAATCGAAATCCTCAAATATCTAATCCTTACATTCTAAAATCCTCATTGCTCATTACTTTTTTAATATTGTCATCTGTAATGACCTTGTTGTCCTATTTGCTGCTGATTTGGCCCGAACTTGATAGAAGTCCTTTCATCTTGACAAACATTTCCGTTTTCCCAATGAAAACGTTAGTTTCAAACCTATCCACCTCTTCGATTCCTGATAATCCTCCTAGGTGACTGAAAAGAATAGGGCCTCGTGACCATCCCAGTCGAATTTGCTATTTGAGTACTTCCAATGGATAGTTTCTCTACTTGCTTTTACTGTCATCTTTAATATCATATGCCACTAAATATTGTTCATTATTTTTTCTTGTTGTATTATTTTAGTTAAGTTCATAATTTCAATTAATAAATAAATCATGTTCTAGGCTGAGTACACGTTTATGATGACAAAAATCAGTAATTGTAATTAAATGCTACTTATAGCACGAAATCATTATTTAATTTGGCCAAATCGGATATATCTAGTGATTTATACACTATTGTACGGCACAACAATAATGGCAAAGACCTCATTAAGGGAACCTTATAGAGAGGTTAGTAGACCATCGGCAATACGCGGAGGCTGCGGAGAACATTATACTGGGCTGAGGGATTGATTTACTATAATTATTATAACTATAGAACAGCCGCCGCCTGACAAGGATATATACTCGCTGAAGATAATGTGTATGCAAGGGCCTCTTATGTATCATGTGTATGTGTGTATGTACGTGACCTCGCAAGACATTCACAACACTAACTGCCACTTCAATTGGCACTTAAGAGAATTCAAATCGCGGATCCTTTAGTGCCGCTGTCAAACGATCTCGCCCCAGTTGGCTTTGATCGTTGCTTATACATGGCGTCAACATTAACATGAGCTGCTTAGTAGGCCAGAATAATACATGTAACGTATCTGCGTATGTGCGTACATGTTTACTTTTAAATATACGGCCCTTATTTTAAATACATCCCTCTAGTATATAAATACAAAGAAATATACATAAAATTATCAGAAAAAGAAAGCATAGAGTAAAGGATTTAAAGTTTGGAGAATTCATGCTACTTAACGAGTAGCATGTATAACAAAAAATGTTTCTCCAAAAAGGGCAAAATCAGGCACTACAATACATTGGTAAAACCAGTAATATTGTATGGGACCTCAGTTTTCCATGTCTAGCAAAATGCTGAAAATACAGAGAAGTGTTATTAGAAGAATCCACGGGCCCAAAATAATAGCAAAAGGATACAGGCTAAAATCCAGCAAAGAAATTTACTGTGAAATCCGTGATTTGGAAACAGAGATGAGGGCAAGAAGACTCAGATTTTATGGCCACATGAAGAGGATGAACGAGGAGAGATTAAACAAAAATATTGTCAGTAAAATTATGGGGTACAAATTCAACCACGAGTACACAGAACAAATAAAAAGAAGAATATCAGAAGTAACAGAATAGAATATCAGAAATGCATCAAAAATGCAGTACACGTGGCAGACAGAAAAAATATTTCCGCCAAAGACCTGGAAAAAAAATATCAGAAGTCAACTAAATTTATACATACATAAGATGGGATAAATTAATAAGCATTACAAAACACGAAGGTTACCAACCCTTGCTAGTGGAGTGGCTCAATGGTAGAGCTTTGAGTTACCGTGTCGAAGGTCCTCGGCTCAAATCCGGCTGTGGCAAACTTTATTTAATCTCTTAACAGCCGGGGATGGACCATTTGGGATCTGGGACACTCCTGGGGCTCACCCCGCCTCTTTAGAGGCCCAAAATAGGTTTGTTGGTTGAGCGCGAGCTAGAACTAATAAACTCTCAGTAACGCTTGTCTATGAAACAGTACTGTCTCTAGTACGTACTGAATTCTAGACCCCTAATGGACAGTAGTGGGATATTTTGTTTTTTAATATCAACCCTTTAATCAGTGTCTTACTTTAACATTATTTCCTTTGCTGGTTAGGAGTGGTCTTAGGGCACAGATTAAGAATAAAAGACTGAAGAGAAATTGATGGCCCCAAGTGCAAGAAAAAAGTGGTATAACTCTACAAACACCTATTCTAGCCTTCTTTATTATGATTTTTTTTTAATATGAGACAAAACTCAATAATCGCACTAACATAGACTTTCTTTCTTATTTAAAATATAAACGGCATTTATTTTTATTGGCTTTATTAATAACTACATACATTATTTGCCATTGTAAATTTAAAATTAAAGCTAAAACAAGATCCACTTAGATAGAGACGGACTAAATAGTCAGAATCGGTTACAGTACACTTATTATGTTTTGCAAATCACCTGTAGGTCACCTGTAAGAAATCCTTAATTATGCCGTTATTCGGAAGTGGCGTTAAATGAAAGATCCAAGCCTTCTACGATGTCAGGTATTCGTTAAACAACTCTATCCTAATTATACCTGGATAGGAAAAATCTAGGACTCCCACTATATTTTCGTCCGATAGTTATAGTATTGATGGCACAAGAAGGGTAGGACGACCCAAGGTGCGATGGCTGGACGGAGTTAGTGAGAACTCCAGGAGTCTATTAAATGTCCGGAACTGGAAGGACGCTGCACTGGACAGAGAAAACTAGCGGAAACGTATCGAGGAGGCCAATGCTCATTGATGGACTGTAGAGCCATGCGAGAAGAAGAAGTTACAGCATTAGAAAAAGAAATCAATAAACAAACAAACTGAGATTTGACTAGTAAGAAATAATTCTAGATATTGTCAACTTGGTTATAAAATGAAGCCGAACAGAGTGAACAGAGCCGAGCTTAATCAGTCAGGCACAATTTTCACTAAGACAACCCTAGTGCTTGGTTATGCAGATGATGTGGCACTGATTGGACTGTCCCTCAAAGCGATCAAGGAAGCCTGTGAAAGATTGTAAAGGGAAGCTGGAAGAATGGGGCTATCCATAAATGAGGATAAAACGAAACTTATGGTGCTTAGGAAAAAAATAGGCCTATAAACCCGCCGAAGCAATTTGTTGTGGGACAGTATACATTCCAATGCGTTTCTAGTTTTAAATATCTCGGCTCCATAGTAAATAATCGCACAGACGAAGAAGAAGAAATTCAAAACCGCATAATGGGGGCTAACAAAGCATTTTTTGCCCAAAGAAGTTTACTCTGTAGTAAACTACTAAGTCGGGGTACCAAAATGAAGCTCTATAAAATAATCATCCGACCTGTACTGAGCTATCTCTGTGCAACCTGGACCCTACGAAATATCCTGGCTGAAAAGATTGACAGGTTTGAAAGGAAAGTGTTGAGGCGCAACATGGGGCCTGTTAGAGAAAATGGTATATACCGTTTAAGAAAGAACAAAGAGATCTACGACTTATACGACGATCTCCGAGTTTCCCATTTCGTGGGAATTCAGCGCTTCAAATGGCTGGGACACCTTGTCAGAATGGATAGTGGGATAGCAGCAAAGAAATTATATTATGGAACCCTGGATGGAGCCAGGCCACGTGGAAGACCGAAAGGAAGATGGAAGAACGCAGTGGCTGAGGACTTGAGGAGGATTGGAGTGTCCAGAGGACATGCTCCTGACCGAAATGAGTGGGAGAAGGCAGTTGAGAGAGCCAAGGGCAGCTTCAGGCGCCTGTCGAGCCGATAAATAAAATAAATAAGGTTATAAAATGATAATACAAAGAAACTTTCTGATACGTTCTAGAATGACTGTTAACTATGGACTAGAATTTTAAATTATGAATTAGCATTGACCATTCTCTATACTCTATACTGAATCTATTTCTATCTACAGACAATATCCATCTATACTCATTACTATCCATACTATATTCAAGTCCAATGTATATCTTCGCTCTCGTATAAAAATTTTTCATATTGCGGAATATCCCAGAGTGGAAAATATGCAACAAAGGAGGGGAGGTCAACTAAACACGTATACAACAAGAGAGCAATGCCACAGTTTAAAGTTATGAATCCATAATTACACACATAATCGTTAGATTACCAAATCATTAGATAACTAAACACACAGGAAAATCATAACCCTTCATCATTGCACAGTGTAAGGAGGGAAGCTATAGTAATGTTTTCTTTTAACTTTATCCTTTAAATTGTTGACAAAACAATTTAAATAATCGATACCTCCTATTGCTACAACAGATTCGCAAACTTCCTTCCAAAGAAGTAGGCATTCATGACAAGAACAAATGTTTGGTGAAACAGGTTTTTAACCGAATGGTTAGGGAAGGAGAAGAGAAAGAGAAGGGAATGAGCCTAAGAGAACTTGGAGATCACGAAACCAAACTTAGCTCATTTTCCAACTTTTGACGGTCTTCCGTTTTTCTTCCACTCCTACTCCTCGCCCTCAACTGCTCAAAAAACATTCCTCAATCCTCCCTGGAATACATAGCCTTTCCAGTGTAATCATTGCTGGAAGTGTGTTAAGGGATTTATGGATCGTCGAAAAAATATTTATTACCGTTATCTGATAATAAAAATTATAAATATTGATTTACGTTATAATTTATTTTCTTTATAAGATTTTACTTATATACTGGACTCAATCTTCTAGATTTATATAATATGATAGAGAAGAAAAAAACATATTCCAGTCAATATTTGTTTTTTAAACCTTACAAATAATTAAAAAACGTTTCGACATTTATTTGTCATTCTCAATTTCAGCAATATTCATTCCTCATACTTCATTAAAATCATAAGTCCAAATCATTACTGCAAAACAATAAAAATAAACTAAAATACAATCATAGATAAATTGTCAAAAATAACTAATAACAATAAGCATAGATACCTTAAGGTCAAAACATTCTTTCAAAGTTAAAAAATTAAAACTTATATAAAAACCTGGAAATTGTCTTTCTTCCATGGTTATATATACCACATTACATTGAAAACCAAACTTTGATCTCTGTAATACTAGATCAAATTAAAATCATTTATGGATATAAATATATTAACAAATGTCCTCCAAAAATTTTTTAATAATAATAGACAAATATGGTATTTGTTTAAAATTTTATCATTTAAACAATTATTAATTAATTAGATTTATTTTGAATATTAATTGGATTTTTTTTTATCATCTGTTCAATTAGTAGGTTATAGGTCAGGTTATTTTGCTGATTTGTTTATGAAGCTTAAATCATCTTATGTTCTATTTCTTTTTTAATTTTAAAATTATGGACGTATACAATTTGGTTATATCTCCAGCTTCTTTTCTATCATTTACTGTATTTTCTAATTTATCGTTTATGAATATAGCTTCTAAATATTTTCGTTTTATGGTATTATTTTCTTTATGTAAAATTTTAGGTTTATTGAAATTGAAAGTGTGTGATTCCTTTTTACAATGTGTAGTTAATGCTGGGTTAGTTGTAATTTATTTTATAATGTATAATTTATTTATTCGATATACAAATCGTAATAATTAGCTGACATTATAAATTACATTTAATTTATAAAGTTATAAATAACTAAATTTAATTTATAAATTAATATATAATTTATAAAGAACTTAAACTTCACATGCTTTATTTATTACAAGATACAAGAAATTATTGGGGCCATCTACGTACACTGGGGTGTAGTGGTTAGCATAACAACCTTCTATGCCCAAGATCGTGGGTTTGCAGACCAGTAGTTGGCCCTAATATTTTCTAAAATGGGTAAAAAGTCCTGGTTTATGTCGTTTTTCGGAACAAACGTAAAATGTGCTTTCAGAAACCCGTTAAAGATCCCTATCCTAATAATGCCATGAGGGGCAAAATTTAGTAATCCCACCGCAGTTTCGTTCTACTAATCATTATAGCTTGAAGTGGCGTTAAATGAATAAAAAAAGAATAATACATTAAGCTTTATTAAAAACTTTTTTGGGGTTTAGTACCATTCTAATCTATTAGAAATATTGGTTAAATTTCTCAAAAGTATGCTTTAATGTTAGCATTGCGTTACAATATTGATACGAGGTGACAGGTTTTAAATAAGATGCGAGTACATGAGCCCAGAGTATTTAATTCAGCCAGAGGAACTTCTTCTCTTTGGCTAAATGATTTCTTTTTTTAATTTATTATTGTGGCTTTCGTCCCGGATGCTTTTTATATCTCTAATATTTCTATATTAAGAGGTCTACTGATATATGACGGAGTAAGAGTGGTGTAAGATAGGTAAATTATGACGGTATAAAGTGAGATGGGTTTCTTGTAGCGGGTGATTCGGGTGTGTATCTTTCATACTCTGATGATCTGAAGGTGTGACAAGAGTCTCGTGAGCTATTATTATAGTCAATAGACGTAGACTTGGTTTGTAAGAAGAAATTCTGTTTATTGTCGAAGCACTTATATCTTTGGATACATGGATATGTATATGGATATAGATGAACATCATACACATGATGTCTCTACTCTACTAATCTTAGCTTTCCAGACTATTCTCTGTAACACCATCATCTCTCTCTCGTTATAATATCTCTTCTATGTTTTGCAATATTTTAGTAATAATTTATATACAATAAAAGTGGATGGAAGGTCAAGGAAGTTTACATGGGTGACAACAAAGGAGTAATATCACAGTTTAGGGGTAACGAATTCCTAATTATAGTCCAGTTCCTATCCGAAAACTATATGAGGAAACATAGGGCTGAAGATATAAGGATCCATCAAAACGACTATTTTTGCCAAATTTGGAAAAAAAAAGAATGAATTATGAAAGAATTGCAGCAAGGAAGTTTTGGAAGAGACTTGGTTAACAAACTCAATATACGAAATTACGAGGTTGCTCGTTTTTATCAAAAATAAATAAATAAAAAATCCTTCCAATGTAACTTGAAATATCTCACAATTACCTTCCACTAATCATGCTCAGAGAAATAAATTTTACCCTTAATTGTATATATATATATATATATATATATATATATATAATAAACAAAAAAGTTCATATAAACATATATCTCAAACTCATTTATTGAACAGATATCTATGGTTAAAGATTTATTATTAATTATTACAATTTATGTGTTATTATTACAACATTTAGAGTAACTCTTCAAAGGGGCCTCCATTTTGTTGAATGCAACATTCAGCACGATGAATCCATGCTTCTGTGGCTCTTCGTATAGCATCAGGATGGTGCTTGATAGTTACTGCGGCTTCCACGATCCGATTTCTTAGCTCTTCTAACACAAAATAATCTAATGGAGTAAAATCCGGAGATCATGGTGGCTATTTAAAAGGTCCGTTTCGACCAACTCATAGGTCTCCATAAGTTGCATTTAAATAATCAGTGACACTATGAGAAAAGTGACCTGGAGCACCGTCATGCATAAACCACAGCCTTTGCCTAATGCCTTACGGAATATCTTCCAGGAGTTCATGAAGATTATGAATATGATTATGATTATTGCAAAAAATGCAAGTAAGATATACCTGACAACCTAGGTATCCAACAGCAGTCGTATGAGGGTTTTCTTCAGCCCAAGTATGGGTATTTCGAAAATTAAGAATCCCGTTTCGTGTAAAGCAAGATTCATCAGTGACCAAAATGCAGTTCAGTCGTTTGCATTGCCGAATTAACCACTGGAAGAAATTTCTGCGCTTTGTTTATAAATCTTGTGGTAATAAATCTGGTAATTGTTACAATCTTGTGGTAATAAATCTAGCCTACTTAATACGTGAAATAGATACAATTGTTGTTCGCGTAAAGTTCGCCATACGCTGGTAGAGGAAACATCGAAACGACGTGACAATCTTCTGGTACTAGTAGTAGGAGATAACTGAACACCATCGAATATTTCGTCTTCAAAGTTTTGAGTTTGTCGAAATCTTTGTCGACCGGCGTTTCCTTGTATAGGTTTTAGCGTGCCACTATCCCTAAGGCGTCTTTCAATGGCCTCAAACGTTTTACGATTTGGTATTCTTCGGTTGGTATTATCTTAGAACAGCAGCAGCACCGTTTCTATGTACCTCGCCATAAGTTAAAAGCATGTCTGTTTGTTCTGCAAAAGTGAATAAATTTGAGGGGGCTCCCATGATAATCATAAATTGAACCGTCTCACAGTATTCACTCACACTAAAACACACAGAACTAGACAAACAGATGAGCAACTACTGTCATTGCTTATCGTTCATTTCTTTATCAGGTGATTAAAACCTGTAAAACCTGTAATAGTATTAAACACGCTAAACTTTGTCTTAAGTCTTAATGTAGTAAATAAATAGTAAATCTTTAACCTTAGACATCTGTTTAATAAATGAGTTTGAGATATATGTTAGTATGAACTTTTTTGATTATTTTGTGTTAGAGAACACATGCCTAAAATAGTGCCGTGCAATTCCGAAACACCCTGTATATATATATAACGCCGGTCAAAAGTTTGAGACTAACTCTGTCGTTTACATCAATTAATCGACTTTAATCATGCAAAACCCCAATTTTACCAAATTATCAATGCATATTAACAAAATATATATGGACTATGGTAAATAAAAAGAAAATAAGTTGATTTAATCAAAAATCAAATTATCACTGAGACTACAAACATGCTAAAATAAAAAATGTGTTTGCTGTGTCTATAGAAAGAATGCCTCGAGTGGTCAAAGCTGTTTTGAAAAGCAAGGGAGGATTTTTCGACGAAAAGAAAGTGTATTGTACTTATATTTTTAAATTTTGTTTCCATAAAGTTTTATTAAAGTTTCCTTTTGTTTTGGTTTATTTTGTTTGATTTAATCCTAATTTTCCCAACAAATTGAAGTAGTCTCAAACTTTTGACCGGCATTGTATATTTTATATATATATATATATATATATATATATATATATATATATATATACATGTAAAAATTTAGTTCGATTAACGTTTTATTTAAATAAATTTTGAAACACATAACCATAAAAACATGCATTAAGAAACGCATTTATTTTCTTCAACCAACTGTAATAGGACCTTCATAGCATAATAAGTTGTCATAAGTAACGAAGAGAAAGGCAAGGAACAAACAGCGTCGAAAGGTATTGTATTCCTACAATGCTCTCAATTGGGGTGCATCTTGGTACGCACTCGTTTTTATCCGCAACAATAATAACAAAGGCTGGGGGGAGTACCTCAACCGAACAGAATGGAATAAGGAACCGCCATTACGTTGCGGGAAACGACTCAAAGAAGCTTTGTCTTCGGTTGGCTAATGCCTTTCTTCCGCACCGAAGACATCGCACCCCCGCGCCACTGCCACCTAGATCACTCATGGTACCTTGCCAGGGGTGGAAACTTCCCCTAATCCACGCCATAAAAACATTGCGGCTGAATAACAAGGGCATCCTGACAACCGGAAACCATTTCTCTAGCTTACAAGCAAGAACGAGGAGCGAAGGACTTATGGGTTAGATGTGTTGAGAAGATGAAATGCATCGTCAAGAGTTTCTGATTGTTAATTTACTCTAGTACTATAATTACCATATAATCTAAATTAGAAAAACTATCATTTAGATCCCAACACACATTGAGTAAAGCTAGGTGCAGTATTCAAATCCGATATAGTCTGAATTTGATTCCTAAAGCTCTTGCAAACTTGGTTCAACCGAACACATCAAACATTACTCGCTCATAGATTGAAATTAACTTATTTATTTACTCCCCCCCCCCCCAACGGTGCAGCATAAAGATACTAGAAAAGGTGTGATATAAGCTGAAGTGAGTATGATTGTAGCCGTTGGCTCAATCATGACTTTCCTTAAGCTGTAATAGAGTTATTATTACGGGGAGTAAGCAGCATCTAATTTGAATCGCGTGATTAGCCATCACTCAAATATTAAAACTATTAGGCCTGCGAAAAAAAATAATTTACTATTATAACCCATTTAAGGTTATTGTTGGAAATATGCTTTTTTCTCGAACAACGGTTGAACAGAGAGGTAATTTGTCCGAGATCCCGCTCAACCGTCAGGTTTTCCCCCTAATTAAGGGCATCCACTTTATAGATGTTGGGTAAGCCACAGTACTCAAATACGAAATCATATACATTTGAGTTAAGCCTTCATTTGAAATTGTATAGGTTGCAGCTTTTAAATTCAGGAACGACATTTCTGATATTCCATTCCCAAAATTTTTTTTTTTTAGTAAAGTCATATTTTGAAATTTATTTTTATGGGAATAGTGACATAAGTTAAAATCCAAAGAGCTTGAAGCTTTATAAAGGTTGTAATGGTTAATAAAAGAATTTCAATACCATCATTACAATAAGAATGTTTTACTTTACCAATATCCAAATTATTATTTTTTAACTCACACATTAAGGAACTTTCAAATACCTCTATTAAAAAATTAGTTTTTTTGAGTTAGGTATGTTCTTTTGAAGGAGCGATATGATTTCATTTTTTTTAAATTAGTAAACATGTATCCATAGATCAGGATCGCATTTGATAGTAAAGGCTTTTGCAACAAATACATAAGATTTTGCCAGGAGAGAACGAATAAATATAAGCAAAGATCCCAGACGTAGAAAAATCGACTTTTGAAGTTTTTAGAGTAAACTTAAACTTGCTTTATCATTCAGTTCAGAAATTGTCATTACCATACCTAATTTTATACCGACCTTTGTATTAGGAACCTGCTGACCTTCAGAACCAATTGGAAAGTTTCCTGGAACAGCGATCCTGGTTGGAGGTGGGAGAAAGGAGAGCGAGGCAATTTTCCAGGTGTAGGAAGAAGGAGTAGAGAGGAGGGGGGAGTTAAAACGAATTTGCAAAGCAGGAGGAGGTAAAAGTTGTGGAGATTCGGTCCTTCCGAGTTTTGAGAAGAATGAGGCTTAAGTTTTATTATAGAAGAGGAGAAACTTGGTACTTAGCCTCCACCAGGCACCTCTTTTGTTCTTCAAATCTAATTTATATCAGAGTCAAAACTCCTACCTCGGAAAAACGGGATTTTCACGGGGGGCTTCTCGCATTCACGGGAAAATCCTCCCTTTCACCGTCGGCCCGGGGAAAACCTCTCAACCACTAACCGGATCTGACGGAGGGATTTCCAAGCATCTTTTATAAATTTCAAAAGCGGCGCAGAGTGAGGGGTAAGGGTTTCATAAATTTGAGGTGAACTGTAAAGCGTCTCGCCCGTAGCAAGATAAGCCGATGAAAAACTTCAGTATTTAAACGTAAAGGAGGAATTGATGCTGAACTTCGGTAGTGAAATTGAAGTATCATTCCTTAGAGGAATATATAAATAAAATTGTTAATCGACGTGAATTCGAATCGTTATGAACATTAAAAGTAAAATTAATCATTTATCTTTCACGGAAGCAAACAAAGATAATACAAAAAAGATAGTTTTAACGTTAATGAATTATTTACAAATATTTTTTATTGGTTTTAAGGTCTGTATTAAAATAAAAGTCTTAAAAGTGAAATATTTGAGAGTAATGTACCTTTTTTATTTTATTTTTTAAATCGATGTATTCCATTAAGTGAAAAAACAATAGTATATTCTCTGCAATTGGCTTAAAGAATTCAGAAACTTGGGTTTTGTGATTAGTCAAATTAAAAAAAAAAGTAAAAATTATTGATATTTACAAATATACCTTGGGTTACAATAATACTACCAATAATAGTACTGGTAGTACTCAAATCACAAGTTCAACTAAGAAGGTCACGTGGCCATCTTCTTTTCAATTCCTCGGAGGATTATCGGGAATTGAAGCGGAAGCTAGGTTTGAAATTAGAGGGTTTGAGAGGAAATGAAGTTTGTTATGAAAGGATAGATAGCGGGTTCGGGCCAAATCAGCAACAAATGGGACATTAAGGTCGTTTTGGATGATTTTATTCTTAACAAAATAAGGATTTTACGAAGGATTTTGGATTGTAGGGATTGGATACGAGATGAATTCGATGGCTTAGTGGAGGCCCAAAGCTCTAAACGTCAAGCGGTTTCTTGTCTTTTCAGTCTCGTATGAGGATTCCAGGTTAATCGTTTGTCAAGATGCAACCCTAAGTATCGGATCTGTTCTACAGGCACCAGTGGCATATTATTAAAGGATAATGAAGGGCAGGAAGTCATTGGTTTACGACGTAAGGTAAAAATGATTTGATGCGATTTTTGAGAATTTATTTTAATTCTCCAGTTTTGAAACCATTCTTCAAGATCAGTGATATGGGATTGGAGGCTTTGGAATGCAATAACTGGATTGGTGTTGACTGATAATACACATGTATCATCAGCATACGTGGTAAGGATAGTATTAGGATGAGTCGGGATGCCAGCTGTATAAACTGTATAAAGGATTGGGCCAAGGATACTACCTAGAGGAACACCAGCAAATTTTAAAAATGTTAATTTTTTTTTACATTTAATTTATCTATATATAGTATTATCTCCCTAGTAGGCTGCTAAGGGAGATGTTACTACTATATCAAAAACTTTAGTTGCATTTGGGAACTGAAGGTGGTGGGATGTATCCTTTGCTTGCTTTATTTTTAGGTTGGGATGTGCTCTATTCGTTGCATTTCTTTGCTATTCCCCTTCTGTCCTGAGGATGCCGGAATAAGCGAAATATGATTAATATTAGTCGGGCGGTGCTTCAGCGGGAGCCCTAAATTTTTCTTATCCAGGTTTAATTAGGATAGGAATTTTTATTGAGTAGGCACCTCACATCGTACAGGCACGAAACCCCCATTTAATGTCCCTTCCAAAGGCTACGAAACGTATCTTGGGTTTAGTAGGTTGTTATGCTAACCACTAGACCACCGGTCACCCCCTGCAGTTATTTTATACTCATTTTCGTTTAGAGACATAAAGCTTTTTGTTTCGAATTTTTTCATCCATGTCTAAAAACTCATTCATTTACGAGTACTTGTAGTATAATTAAATTGTAAAATTCAAAAAATAAATTATATATTCAGTAAAATAAAATATTATCCACAATCTTTTAATGATTAGGCCCTTGGATCCCATACAGTGAGGGAACCTATACATAGAGGCGTCATTACTTAGCGATGAGATAAAGAAAACAACAAATTAACAGTGAAAAGGAGGAATGGTTGCCGGATCTTATCAGAGTTGACCTTTTAAATGGATTGGGGGGGGGGAGAGAGGGGGGATACGAATGTGTGCCACGGAGGATGTGCAAACAAGCGGGAACGTAGCAAGGCAGTCTTTTATCTTAGCGTCACTCACAGGGAAAAACCTTTTCATACTCCCTCTCCACCTCTCTTTATCTCTCCGCTCGCACTTCACGGCTAAATATACACCCCCTCTTTTCCATTCGCCTTTTTACTCAACATCCATCCGCTTCAGAGCACTTGAAGGAAAACTCGACATCTCAAAAAGGGTTGGGAGGAGTTGCAGGATTCTTTTATAGCGTCTATATTTACACGTGTTTTTCTCTTTAGTTAAATATATTCTGAAAATCGATAATATAATTTAGGGGCCTGAAATATTACCAGAATACAAATTGAGGCATTGAGTTAGTTAGTTAGTTGTTTATTGAACGTCACTTTATGCTGCTATGGATAATCGGGCGATGCTACAGTGAGAGCCTATCCAGGTTTAATTAGGATAGGGATTTTTAACGAGTACATGACATCGTACAGGCTCGGGACCCCCGTTTAACGTCCCTTCCGAAGGACGGCGTAACTAAGGATTTTTTACTCCCTTAAAAAAATCCTAGCGCCACCTGCCGGGCTACGAAGCCGCGATCTTGGGCTTAGTAGTGTGTTACGCTAACCACTATACCACAGGTGACCGTTTGAGGCATCGATATGGGAAACATAGTAAATAAAAAAATCATTCGTCAGATTTAGTTGTTTTTTTTAGAAATAGGGAAAGTCAAAACTGGAAGTGGTTTAATTTCTTTGAACTGTAGTAGTCACCATTTTCCCGTTGAAATCAGTCACTATTTTCAAATGGATACGACCATTTTCATTTTCAAAACAGTTTTTTCCCTCACTTGTGATATTTCTTTTTCTAGACTTACTACCTTTTATCTATCGGTTAAACATGATCATGACATTCACCATATATTTTGTAATATTTATTATAAAACATTTAAGTTAAACAAAAGGCTAGTAATTAAAGATTTTTCATTCTTTTTTTTATCTTGGTCTATTCAATCGATTATATTTCTATATATTATATGGGTGATTTTAATTTATTTTATTATAAGTTTTTGTATACGAATAAATTTGTAAAATTATTCAATAAACAAAAAGTATTGCGAGTTTATTCTCTTTAAAATATTTCCCACTTTGTTTAGTTTTTTTAAGCGATTTTCTATTTATAAAATTGTTGAATAAAAAGCCGAAGGAAATTAAAAGAAAATAGAAGAGGTGAAAAGGAATAAGAAGTAAGTAAGAGGAGCTTAGAGAGAGAAGATAGTTAAGACAAGAACTTAGTGTACACACATTGTTTGCGGGCTCTAAGTTGAGGCCACCTCCGCCCGCAACTCAACATCATTATCAACGCTCAGCCTTTAACTGCCCTTTTAGTTAGCTATATCTCCTCTCACTTCATTACCTTCTTCCCAAGTCCTCAGAGGCTTATAGGGACTTCGTTGTGCGGTACTTTATGCCACAGACCGACGGATATAAGAATTTTTCTGTCAATAATTGGGGGAAAACGAGTCGGTTCAGCATGATCATGATGATAATGAGACAAATCACCACCTTGCACAATCCTTGTCTTAGAAACACCTCAGTCTCAACCATGTATTGGACCCAAGACCCTTTTGGACGTTACAGTTGTTTTTTTTTGTTATACCCTGTAATATAAATAAATGACAAAAAAATATTTTAGAAAACTAAACTATTTAAAAATGAATATAATTAGTGCATTTAATGAAATTGGAAAAATGAAGTGACCCACTGCTCACCAAGCCTCTATAGAGAGGGTACTCTTAAAAGAAGAATAACCTGACGGTTGAGCTTGTTCTCGGACGTCACGACCCTGCACATTTGTTGTCCTAGAAACAGTATAGTCTCAACCACGTACTGAACCAAAGACCATCCATGGGTTGTAGAGGTACAGTTTATTTTTTCAGGTATTAATTCTATTATTTATAAAAATAACTGTAGTAGATTAAATTAATATAATATAAAAAAAAACGAATACTAAAAATATACCAAATAGTTAAAGAATCGCTCGTTTAGAAAATCTAACCAGTTTTATTTTAAAAATATGTAAAAACCATAAATAACGACCAATTTATAAATATATTGAATTTTCATAATCCTTTATAAAATAATTTATAAAAGTATTTTACTTATAACTTTAATCCTATGATTTTTAATATTATTACTAAACTCCGTCCAATCGATATTCCCAATTAGTTTTAGAACTTGATTTAGAAGTTATTAACCTGCCAATTAAGCAAATTATGCTCATATTATTATTAACAATAAGTTTTAATTAAAATTAATGTAGGTACTTGTACCGTATTTAATTTAATGTATTTACAAAAAGTAAAATAATTCGTTTTAATGAAAATACTATACTTGTTTTTTTTACCTGATTGCATATTTATTAGCATTCCAATTAAGCAACTTTTGCTCATATTTATTAACAATAAGTATTAAATATACTTGTGCCGTGTTTATTTGGAACTATTTACAAAAATTAAAGTAGTTTGGTTTAATGAATAAAACATGTCACAATTCATTTTATAAACTTTTTAATGCTTATTTTGTACTTGAAGTCTTTATATAATGTAAACATTATATTGGCTGTGCTTCCTGTTTTCCACTTCGTATTTAGGTACTTCGAGTAATTACTTTTGATTAGAATGAACCAATCACGACCAAAGTAAGGGCCTAACTATAACAACATTATTATTGAAGAAATATAGTTATTTAATTGCTTTTACACAGGTTTTCCCCTCAATATCGAGGATATTAATGAGTGTAATTAATTCTGTTTACCCGGCGCGGAGCTGTTTACCGCCCGGAGGAGGTCATCCACGCTTTCTTCCGCCTTTCTTCCTTTCCCTATCTTCTTTCTCCTTTCCTAAAACTCCGCCTTTATTTTTACGGCGGGACATGGGCGGGCCCTGCGCATGCGCCTTGTATCGGCACGCCCATTTTTTTATTTCCCTCTCCCTAAGCGGGGGGGGGCCGGAAAAGCGATTTCCCGACCAACGCCGGCAACATTTCATACACAGATAGATTTTTATCGGACGCCTCTTTTCCAAGCGAGTTCGGTTCTCGTGAATCCCCCCCCTCGTAACTCGTCATCTCCGAACATTTCCCCTCTCACTTTGTCCATCAAATTTTTTTTTTTCGATACGATCCTCGGAAATGATTTGGTTCCAATCAATCGTTATATATCTCTGGGAACGGTCCGATGTAAAAAACCAAAACAAAACAAAAAACAGCAAGCTTTCAAATTTATTTAAAATAACAGCCGGATGGGATTTCAAAAGATATAAAATTTACATATATATTGAAATATTTTTCTGATCAGTTAAATGAAATCTGTTTAAAATATATTTCCGATACATGGAATTGAAGCTTGGCTATATATATATATATATATATATATATATATATATATATATATATATATATATATATATATATATATATTGGCTATATAGCAGAGTGGCTTAGTAGTAGAGCCCTGAGTTCCCGGAGGTCCTGGGTTCAAATCCGGCTGCTGGCTGATTTTATTTAATCCCTGTTTGCGACCAGGGATGGATCTAAAGGGAAACGGTAACCACTACCCAAAATGGGGAAATCTGATTGTTGAGAAGATCTGGGACAAATCACCTCC
Organism: Troilus luridus; assembly: GCA_964056705.1. Lineage (NCBI taxonomy): Eukaryota > Metazoa > Arthropoda > Insecta > Hemiptera > Pentatomidae > Troilus > Troilus luridus. The sequence goes on along the minus strand of OZ057416.1, from coordinate 55,087,181 downwards.
CTGCAAAACCGTTGTCCAAGAATCAGTACAATCTCAACCATGCACAGCCCCAAGACTCTTCATGGGTTCTAGTGGTACAGGTACCTTATACCTATATATATTTATATATATACGAACTTAACATCCATACATTTATAAATATTTAAAAACACACCACCATTTAAAGTTTTATTTTTATTTTTTAAATTTGCTTATCTATTAAATTAAAAAACTGCGATATAAACAATAACATGACTATCTTTGGGGATACCTGTGGTCTGGTGGTTAGCATGTCAACCTACTCTGCCCATGATTGGGGTTTCAAAGTCCGGCAGGTGATTTTAAAATTTTTCAAAAGGAGTAAAAAATTCTTATTTATGGCATACTTGGTAACCTTCGGAAGGGACGTAAAATGAGAGTACCTTTACACTAAAGGTGACCCAACTCCTAACACTGTCCCATAATTTGTTTTCGGTAAAGAATAGCCGCACTTTTTTCGGTTTAAATTGGCTTAAGTACTATTTTGATTACAACTGCCCATCCAATACCTAAACACGGTTCAGAAATCAATTATAAAATATTTCATAGCTAATTGTGGTAGTGACTCAAAGTGCAGTGGCCAATTTATTAATGACTGCATACAACTTTTATGTAACGTTTATAAATTAAATTTGTGATTTTAAGCATCAAATAAGTAACTATAAAAAGTTATAAAGTACCTTAAAAAATCACTATAAAGTTATAATTTATTGTCACTATTCTCCATATTTGTTTCGTTGGAGTTATGCTTATAATGCAAATTAAATATTAGGCTACCCAAAGGCAAAACAAGGATTATATACATCTTTATACATTGAAAAAATTGTAAATTTATTAAGTAAAATCCGATGTCAAAGAAAAGTAAATAAATAATGTAATTTCCAATACTTTAATGTAATTTCAAATTTCCAATAGTAATATCCAATAAAAAAATACGAAAAAGTTCATTTTATTTTTTGAATTAAAAATTCAAACATTGTTAACTATTCGTAAACGTAAATATAAATATAACAATCACACTAGAATGAATTTATTATTTAACCATAAACTCGGAAATCTGTCACACACGACACAAGTATTTTTTTCCAATAATCAAAAGAGGAATATTAGAAAAAAATAATATTAGATAAAAAAAAAAAATGTTTCTGCCAAGTTTAGAGTTATAAAAATTCTTTACGAGTAACTTTTAAAAATCTTTAATTCTTTTTATATTAACGCTTTAATTTAAGGGGGGGAATGATAAAATGAGGAAGAATCTTTATTTATTGAAAATAATGTGTATTTATTATATAAAATAGGAACGTAATGAAAAATAATCAAATATGATTTTTCATAATTCGATACATTTCGTATTTGAAATTCATAATTAGTTAACTATTCTTAATCATAAATATAAATATATTAATCACACCAGAATGAATAAATATACAACTCGGTATCAACTATTTTTCCAATATTCAAGAGGTCTAAAGAGGTTTAAAAAAGTAATATAAATTGAGAAAAAATTACGAACAATTTTTCTGCCAAGTTTAAGATTAAAAAATATCTTTATCGTTTTTTATAATATAGATTGAATTTAAGGAGGAAATACCAGAACCAACATGGAGAATGGAATATATTAATTGGGAAAATCAAAGGATTATCACATCTCATTTTACATTGTAAATGTCCGAATAGCAATTTTATGTTAATAGGTACCGGAATACAAATAGGGGACAAATCAATCGGGATACATATTCATAATAAGGGATTATCTGAGTAAATACGCACAAGAAGCGTCGTATTGGATCCAAGGCGGTATTTAAATCTAAACGGAAACCATTCCTAAAAACTACTCCGTTTCGCGTCGACTAATTTTCCCGTAGCTGCGAATAACTGCATCGGTAATGCAATGTCTATTAATTCAAATGTCGGTCGACTGGGTAATGTAGTTGGGTCGGTTCGATTTTGAATAATTTACGTTCCCTGGGACATAGCGTACATGTTTGAACCGGTCGACAAAGTGCGACCAACCGCCCGGTTTACTTCACAACCGCTCTCTCTCTCTCTGCCGCCACTTCACTACTTGCTCACTATTTGCAGTACCATTATCCAAACTGTATTGCCTACATCGGCTAAACAGGGCCATTGCTACCCAACTACAAGGGGAGTAATTTTCATCTGCTTTCGGTGAACAGGGAAAACATGAGGGACCTCCTCCCAAAGGTTGTACCATCCGCGTTGCAATGAATACTAATTTAAACGTAACCGATTCTGTTTTCTTAAGAATCAGTTTTGGAATTAGAAATTGCCACTCAAAAACAAATAAAAATAATTACAGATATATAAATCTTATATATAAATCATAGGATATCATATAGATGAACGTTAAAGATTGTAAATGCCTTCGGTGAAGAAAATAATGAAATTCAATATCCTAGAGTACATAACCCCCTAACATGGTAGTAAGGAATCTCAGATAAACACATGAGTAAATTATCGAAAAAATATATATTGAATGTTTAAATATATCTAATTTCAATAAACACATACCAGCATATATTCTTTGCATATCACATTTGACATTGTTTAATGTTGTTTAAGTATGTAGCACGTTCTTATGCTTAAATTTAAAAAACCAAACCATCAAATTCCTCTCGTATTCAATCCTTGCAATCCAAAATCCTTCGCAAAATCCTAAACGCTCCTCATTTTGTCACAAATAAAACCATCCATAAAGACCTTAACGTTCCATATGTTACTGATTTGGCCCATTCCAGATACCTATCATTCCATAATAAACTCCAGGCCCATCCAAACCCACTAGTTTCCATCCTTGCATCCAATTCCATCCCGGACAATCCTCCTAGGCGTCTGAAGAGAAGATGGCCTCGGGACCTTCTATTATAGAAATGTTACTAGAGTGCTTCCAGTGGGTAGTGCCTCTACATGTCTTTTCATATATCTAGTTAGTCATACTAGATGTATATATTACATTTGTACAATTCAATAAAATAATTTAAAAACAAAAATTTAAAATCCTGTACTACTACAACCCATGAAGCTTCTTGTGTTCAGTGCTTGGTAGAGACTGTACATTCTCTAGTACAATGGTTGTGCAGGGAGGTGATTTGTCCGAGCTCACGCTCGACTGGCAAGTTTTCCCCCAATTGATATAACCACTAAATAGAGGCTGGGTGAGGCCTATGAGAGTCGTAGGATTTGAACCCAGGACCTTCAGCAGAGCAGTTCAGTGCTCTACCCATTGAGCTACCCCGCTCAGTTTATGAAGCTTATATTTTTATTAAGGAAATATGTTGATTACGATGAGATTTATGTAGTGAATCGATCGATCTACAAGCTATGCATTATTCAATATCATCGATTAGTATTGTTAAATGTTTCTTTAATAAAAATTAAACTTTTTTTAAAAATATTTTCCGCATATTGGCATTTTCAAGTTAAACATTCAGTAACAATTGTATTGGTTGAAGCGTATAAATTCAGGAAAGACACATGTGTTAGTCTTCCACCTACAGGATGTCTTTTTTTTGTTTGTTGATAAAGTCATGTTTGAGCTTGAAGTTTCATTGGAATAATAACATAAGTTAAATTTTAAAAAATTTTAATTATTTTTTCAAAACTTTCTATTTCTTAATAAATTTTTTTTCAATACTGTCATTTCAATAAAAATGCATTATAAAATACCCAATTGTTTTTTTAATCACAACTAAAAAAATTGGGATTTTTAGTTGTGGAGTTGTTCTTTTGAAGCAGAAATAATATTGCTATGCACATATCATGTGCGGATGACAACGGGTAGTTAAGGAGGTTCTTTATTGAAATTACATCAAAATGCGTCTGTAGTTTATTGCATATGCCGGACAAATTTTTAGAATGCAATTAACGAACAAGAATAGAAATATTTAACAGATATGAAGTAAATATTTGACATAAATAAGTAGTGCTAAATAAATCGGAAATTTATTTTATACTATTCTTATCCTGTTAGTAATATACACAGCCTTGGTGAATAAGGGGCTGGATCAAAATTTATCCTGAGGTAGTTATCTGTATTGAGGGGAAGCGGAGTCCTGTCACTTCCGTAGTTTTCGGCTTGTATTGACTGTGTACAATAAATTTAAAAAAACACTACAACCCGTGAAGGGTCTTGGGTTCAGTTCTTGGTAGAGACTGTACTGTTTCATGGACAACGGTTCTACAAGGAGGTGACTTGTCCTAGGTCACGCTCAACCGTCAGATTTTTCCCCCTTATTTTGGCTACCCTATTTTTATAATATTTTATAGAGGCTGGGTGGGCCCCAGGAAGGTCCTAGAAGATCCATCTCCCGCTGGAAACAGTCTAAATAAAAGGCATGGCCTTTAGCGGGATTTGGACTGTATACAATAACTCTTCTTTAAGTCAACGCTTCGCTTATCCCTTATTCGTTACGAAAATAACATGAATCCAGTTCACTAAGTGAAAGAAACTCATTTAGGAGAAAATTAGACTTAACCATTTATTCATCGGGGGCTGTATCTCTATAAATCACGAAGGATTCAGGTCTTGGTTCTTGGCTTCAGCACATGGTAGAGACTGAGCTGTTTTTAATCCAACAGATAAGTGTAGACAGACGATTTAGGGATAGAGTGACCTATAAATTTTTTCCCTATAAAGAATATCTACTTAATAGAGTCTGGGCAATAGAGTCTAAAGAAATTCATAATCCTGTTAGTTAGAGCTGGAACAATTTTTTTAGCTATATCGAACTGCTGTCAAAAATCATCGTGTGCAATGGTAATCGTAAATAATTTGATTTTCAAAGAAATAAAACCTATAATTTGTTTTCTCTTCCAGGTGTAACAACCATACTGGTCTTTCCACATCCAGTATATTACTTCGGAGTATGACAGGTCAACAATCTCAAATGCAAATTAACTTGATTATTGTAAAATTAACATTACAGCAATAACTCTTATTAAACACAATTTTTATAAGTCTAATTGCTTATTGTATATTTTTTTCATTCTCAAATTTAAATCAATATCATTCATCATTAAATGCTAATTACATTACTTTATTGTAGTTTTTATAAAAATATCACAATCGAGAAATAAAAGTTTCAACCGACATTTCGAAGTATAGATGATATATTTTATTTTTTTAATAATTATTATAATTTTTAAATATTTTATTTTGAAGGGAAAAAATTTGTACAGGGCCGGGATTCGAACCCGGGTCTTCCACGTATCCGTCTTGGTGCTCTCCAAACTGAGCTATCCTGGCTCGTACCACGGTGAAGAGGATAGATGATATATGTTTGTTGAAACGTTCATTTATAGATGAAATGATTACAAAGGTATAAACATTTGACGTAATTACATTATCTATTCCATATTAAAGCTCATGTTAACTCGAAGCGACCATGAATGACCGTTAATTACCAGATATTTAATTACAAAACTTAAAGTATAAACTTATATAAAATAAATAAAATTAATATATATATATATATAGCCTCCTTTCAGGCCCTCGGGCCCTTATATTTGAACCTTTAAAATATTTATTTTACTTCAAAAATTTATAAAAAAGTTTTATATATATATATATAAACTTTTGTATATATTTTGAAGTAAAATAAATATTTTAAAGGTTCAAATATAAGGGCCCGAGGGCCTGAAAGGAGGCTCAACTAGCGGAGTAAGGATTATAAAATTTCGCCGGGGGGTCGAACCCCATTTCCTCGACTTTAATTTGAGACTCTCCCCCTTCAAGAAGAAGTAAAGACTCGAGACATAAATTTAATTAAACTCCCCCATTGATATAAAGACAGGAGCAGAAGAAAGCAGTGAGAATGGGGCAGATGGTGTTCCTTGGGGTGGTGGAATATTGAGTGGTGTTCCGTCCCCACCCCAGCGTCCATCTTTGTTTTTAACTCCCCCTCTGTTATTAAGAACAAGAACCGAGGGTCCTCCCCGTTATTGAGCGTTCTCGCCTGGTCAGGCATCTTTTCTTATTCTTGTCTCTATTATCCCTCTCTCTCTCTCTCTCTATCTCTCTCTCTCTCTCTCTCTCTCTCTCTCTCTATCTATCTCTCTCTATCTCTCTCTCTCTCTCTCTCTCTCTCTCTCTCTCATTCTCTCTCTCTCTCACTCACTCTCTCCCCCACACACACTCTCACACATTCTTATCATTCGCCTGGCACACACTTTTTGAATATACAGAATATACGTAAACAAATAATAATACAATTCATGATTTTTAGATCCTTGATATTTAATAGTTCTCACTCTATAAGCTAATTTTTGTTATTGTGCTCAATCTATGTATGATATTTTATTTATTAGGTTATGCCCTATATCTTTGTCTGACTGTTAAAAACTGGTTAAGAGAAATGCTGCAGAGTGATGAGGAAGAGTAATAAAACAATAAAATATTTCTTTGAATAACACAGGCCAACAAAAAAATTTTTTTTGAAACCTTTTTAAACTCTAATAGTTGATCTTTATAGATTTTTATGAGCTGAATCTAAACCTTGCCTTAGTTTTTTTTATATCACACATAGTTTTCCATTGTTGCTCTCTCTTCCAGTACACATAAATGTTGCTTCCAACCGTCAACAAGATCTTTTCTTTTAGTCTAGAGCCAGGCAATTCGGAAATTATGCATATTACACTAAAGTTAAAATTATGGATAAAGAATTATGTGTACCGTATATTAATGTATTTATCAATAAATTATTCAAAAAATTCTTTTTTAAGTGTAAACACAATAAAAACCCACTCATAAAAAATATTGGGAACTACATAAAAAATAGTTCAAAGCGGTATCTACATAAAAGAACAAAGCATTTATTATTGTAGGATACCAAATTATATCATATTATTGTTACTGTTCATATAGTTGTATATAAGTTATTAAGAATGTATAGATACAATTTTTGTTTATTTTGATTATACATTTTTTTTTCTCCTGTTGAAAGTTTTTTTGTATATTTTTTTTCTTTCATTGTATATGTGATTCTTCATAGATATATTTAAATTTGTCCAAGTTTTTGAGTATGAGACTGGTCTGTTTGGTACAGCATATTACTTTTGTGAATTGTAGCAAATTACATTAGTAATAAATGTATAAAAAAAACCAAAAAAAAAACCAACCAATACAGCTATTTCTTGAAGCCAAGATCCCAAATCAAGTCGTTAAGCTCGATTTGAGTAAACAGTTTAGGCTCTAAATTTTCTGTAAGACATTGGAATTCTTCATCACCTTGTTCATCTAACTCCGACTGGACACCAGACAATCCTTCCGTTGGAATAGAATTTAAATCATCTGGTGGTCCAGTGATGGGTAAATCTACAACGTGCCCTATTGGTCGGATGGCGGACGGAAGGTTAGGTATTACCTTCTTGTTTTTTTAAAGTTATGACCAGTAATATCGACACTGCAAAAGTAGCAATCATCGGAATGGTTTCTTTGCACTCTCCATATCATAGGAACAGCAAATTTATAATTTTTTTCTCCTTTATCGACCATTTTCTTAAATCTTCGACACATACATAACATACCTTATGCGGGGCCCAAGATTTATCCTGATCACCAAGTTTAATTCCAAAGTATGATAGATAAACCTTTTTGACAAATTATGTAATGTTTCTTTGGTGTTTTTTAATCACAAACTCACCACAGATATAACAAAAACTGTCAGTAGAGTTTTTACAACCGCAATTAGACATTGTATTGAGCACATGTACCTACAGGAAACGTGAAAGTAAGGTTAGATTGACAGTAAACAAAACATCAGCTGTTAACAGAAAAAAGAATAAACCTTTTTTCGCCAGCATATGTAACTTGATCCACACCAATAGACCTAGTTTTTCAGTTATTTATTTTAAATAATAAAGCTGTTCAATTCTTTATGTGGTATTAGGTTATCGTTTAAAATCCTTATTCTAATCATTCATGGATAGACAAAATTAGAGACTGTAGCATCGTCCTATAAACCGTAGCAGCATTAAGTGACGTAAAATGAATAAACAAACATATCGAGATATAACAGAGATAGTATGACATTGTGCGGTTCAAAATAATGGTGTCAAGTTTGTTTTTTTCTTTCATTAGTTATTTTACTCTGTGATCAATAAATTACGCCACCGTATTTAAAAAATCACACTATAGTAGCAAAAGTTAATGGTTCCATTTGGGCGGTGGGAGGGCTGGTTTTAAACTCTAAAAAAAAAAAAAAAACCTTTACCAATACAACCCGTGAACGGGTCTGGGGCTCAGTAGTTGGTAGAGACTATACTATTTCATGGACAACGGTTCTCCAAGGAGGTGACTTGTCCTAGGTCTCATTTAATCTCCAGATTTTTTCCCTTATTTTGGGTACCCTATTTTTATAATATTTTATAGAGGCTGGGTGAGCCCCAGGAGGGTCCTAGATCCCATATGATCCATCTCAAGCTGCAAACAGACTAAATAAAATCCTGCCTGCAGCGGAATTTGAACCAGGATTTCTGGCATGGCAACTCAGTGCTCTATCACTGAGCCACTCCGCTCCCTTTAAACACTAAATAATAGAAAAAAAAATACCTTAAACTCATCATATCATCGGGAAAATAACGCCAAATATATCATTTAGAATTCTTCTTATAATTTCTATGATGATTTCTATTTCAATAACAAAAGTTTGTTGTTAGACGAATGTTCGATAAAAGGGTTTTACTTGAGCTCTTTAATCCTCCACCTTGGTACTTCTATATCTGATGAATAAATGATAACTATTATGGCGATCTTAACATATTTTCTCAATTCACAGTGATATTACCTTCCATGAATGATTCCTTCATCATTACTAAAATATTTCTTACAGCGGTTCAGGTCCTATCCCGGTTGTGTAGCTTTGCCAAAACTTCAATATGCCTTTCGTTGGTAACACTGCAATGTTTGACGATGTCATAACAGAGCGGATGCAATTTCTGCCGATTCGGAGAAAAAAGAAAATTGCTCTGCGTTTTTCAGTGGCACTGAAAAAACACTTGATAGAGTCTGGCACAATGGAAAATACCGATACAGGAAAGAGGAAATGGAAGATTGAAATTAAGGACAAACTGTATTTCCAGTTTTGGATATCGACATGTCTCAACTTAAGGTTGAAAAATAGATTTCAAAAATGTCAAAGATACAAAAAACTATATGAAAACCGGACCATGCTTGGACAACATGCTCACAAAAACAAAATTAAAATAGAGAATATGATACAAATAGTAAATCTGCAGCGCCGGTGAATAACCATCCTGCATTCCTCTCTTAAAATGCGATTGGTGCAATAAAAGAGATTATTCCATTTATCCTTATTATGTTATTTTCAAGATAATAATAAAAGCCAAGTGGCTAAGGGAAAGGAAAAAAAGTAATTGGTGAATAAGTGGTCAAATTTTGTGCTGAGAGAATTAACTGTATTAAGTGAAGCGGAATCGTGTCATTCTCGTAGTTTTGACTTTAAACGGATTTGGCTTGAAAATGATTTGAAGTGGATTAGATATAAGTAATAACTCCTTTTCCTTTTACTTAGCCCCTTAGAAAGTGGAAATATGTGAATTAGATAGAAATAAGTACAAGAAACTCATTTTGGACGAAATTCGACTTGACCAATTATACACCGGGGCTGTTATATTCCCTCATTCTAATTTTTTTAATTAATTTATTCATTGAAATTTACAACTGTATTATAACTATACAACAAGTAATGACAGGAATAGTAATAGTGGCATCTATAAAGACCAGTAGAGAAAATACCTAGTGGTAGTACTCAAATATTCAAATTCAATTAAGAAGGTCACGAAGCCATCTTCTCATCAGATGCCTCGAAGGATTATCAGGAATTTGAAGGGGTTACTAGGTTTGAAACGAGTGGGAATATATTTTTAAATATTTTTGTTTTGAAGAGAAAAGATTTGTCCTGGCTGGGATTCGAACCCGGGTCGTCTGGATCTAAAACACTCAGCTACCAGGGGTCGTATTCAAGTCAGACAAATCTGTTCCCTTCACCGATCCCATATCCCCGTGTTCCCGCAATTTTAGCGATGTTAAACACGGGGAAGAATGTTCATTGAACATTACTTTAATTAGAATCTTGTTGACTTAGGCCAATATATTATTTATAATTTTTTTTATTGATTGTTATTTTGATGGTGATTATTTTCAAATATTTTTGTTTTGAAGAGAAAAGACTTGTCCTGGCCGGGATTCGAACCAGGGTCGTTTGCATCTCCGGTGCAGTGCTCTAAACCACTGAGCTACCAGGGGTAGTATCCAAGTCAGACAAATCCGTTCTCTTCACCGATCATATATCCCCGTGTTCTCGCAATTTTTGCGATGTATACAGGGTTTATTCAAATTATTATAGTTTTATAAATGTTTGTATTTTGTTTGTTCAGCACTGCAGAAAACACCCTCTGTGAGTCAAACTTTCCTAATAATTAATGGTTTCTCACTATTGAAGTATTTACTTTTGACCTCAACACAGAACATTTTGTGATCCATGTTATTTTTTTTTTATAATTCTTTTTATAGCTAGTTGATTTGGACTTGAATCATCTTGCTGTTTATTCCAATTATTGTATATTTTTGTATCATGCTTATTCCGCCCTGAAGAAGATATTAAATGTGATTTGCTTTCTAATAAATATTTTACCTGTTATTATTATTTTTTCTAATAAATATTTTCATTATTTAAGGAATTGTTTGTTTACTTCCACCCGCACCATTTCCTCCTACGTGTTATTTTTTTTTTACTCGGAAAACAATTAAATCTAATTCTAAATCCTCTGCCTCCCAAGATGGTGTAGTGGCCATTAATGTAGATCGAACAATTAGCCAGCTGGGATTGTCTCCGGCTATTATGGGCCTTTCTTAATTAAAATTCTTAGGGGGGCATGGACTGCCCACTACTTCGATGCTAAAATTTACTCGCACTCTCCACCTAGGTCTGGCAACAACAGGAGAAGTAGTACCTTACTTAGTATGAACTCTTATTTGTATTAATCAATCATTATGTTATTTCAATTTAAAAAATATACATTTGTCTCACCAATAACCATTATACCAATAAGTAAAAAACGTTATCCTAATCAGCTACCCTAATGAATTCAAAAAATGTATATAATATATTCAACCAATGCAGCGCATACTACACCCAAAGTCTAGAAAAAAATAAAATCGAAAATGGAAATCCCATTTACAGTAATTTTTGCTACACCTATGAATAGTTTCTTCATATTACAGATGTTCCACATATTCTTCAAAGTTCTAATACATTTAAAAGTCTAACTAAAAAGTACATATCACTCCAAGATAGTTCAATATATTGACCTACCGCTTAATAAAGGCACGCCTCAAAATTAAATGATATTACTTAAAGTTATTCTGCCCTCAATTTTAAATTGTTCTCATTAAAACGCACTCTCCATTGGTAGGTTAGTAAGCATGCTGAGTGTTTCGTTAATCTTGAACTTGCATTGAACCAATGCAGCCCATGAATGACATAGGGTTCACCTGTACCATTTCTAGGAGAACTGTTGTGTAGGAAGGTTGTTTGAACAAGACCACGCTCAACCGCCAGATTTTTTTCCCTATTGGGTACCCTCTTCAGAGTGGCTAAGTGAACTCCAGGAAGGTCTCCAGATCCAAAAGTATTAAATAAATTATCTTCCACAGCCGGATTTACAAAACTCTAAATAGTAAATAAATAACCAAAGAGAGAAATTACATCACTCCAAAATAGTTCAACAAATATTGCACCTGTTGGTAAGATAATATTTTACGGTATTTTTTCTACAATACTAATACGCTAGTTATATTAGGGAATGTCAATGTGGAAAATAAAAAACAAAAATCCATAAATGAGGTTACTCCATATTTCAAAAATTGAGTATTTTAAATTTTTCGCCAGTATAGCTAAGCAATGCTTTACGCTCCCGAACTTAAGGTTCAGTCAGAACTGAACTAAAATTATTAGAATTAAGGCGACTAAGTGTCTGTCGTGTTACACAAAATTTGTTTGATTAAACTAGCAAACTAGATGTTATTTGTCCTGCAATAGTCAAAATTATGTATTGTTTCGTTGTTGTTTTTTTGTATAAAATTTGGATATATGTAAATACTAACTGATTTATTTCTGTATAATTATTATTATCTTCTTCTTTTTTTAATTTGTTGGTGGGGATCACTCAAAATTTATTTTCTTTAGTTAATAATTAAACTAATTCAATTTTACATTAAAACATTATAGCTCATATATTTTTTTATTATTTTAAAAAGACTTATCTCAGAATAAATAAACTCCAATTACCTGTAGTTGTTGGTTAGCATCTTCAAATGTAAGAAATTTTCTAGCTATTCTGGCTCTCTCTAAGAAAACTGTTGTATTATAATTAGTACTACCACCACGCTTTCTGTACGGGTACTTTCAATTCTCCAACTGTCGAGTTAATATTATTATCATTAGCGATCGCAATATCAATAATATCTGCTTTTCTTTCTCTCTCAGCTTTATAAAGAAGATATTAGTGTCTAAATTAGTCTATTTTGAGATACCTTATGGTTAGTGATAATAAGTTAATATCAGTACAGCAGACAACAATCTTTGATTTTTAGTATATCCTTAATATTATTATTATTAGCGTATTCTCCCAATAATGGAAGACGTTAAGGAAACAACTCAATCAACCTTTCTTTGGATTCTTCTGTTCTTCCAATAGACTTTCATTCTCTCTGAGACGGCTCGCTTACGTTCTTCCGACCACTTCTGTCTGCACTGCATTCGCTTTGGTTGCTCTGATGTAACTTCCCACTTGTTGACTTTCAGTCTGAAGGTGTCTCTTTCTAAAATGCCCGTTGCACATGTGTATGCGTTTTTGAGGTCCTTTCGAAGTTCGTCCAGCCAAGGTGTTGAATTCTTAAGTGAGCTAACATAATTTAATGCTCTTTTTGGCAGTCGATTTTCTGGTAATTTCGTGAGGATTTTCCTGATGATCTTCCTCTCTTGCTTTTTGATTTCTTCTAATCCTTGTTTTCTGTTAAGTGACAATGTTTCACTTGCGTAAGATGTTATTATTATGAATATCTATTTTTTCACGCATTAAAAACAAAGACTTGTCCCCCAACCATCTGCAGTTATTAGTTTTTTTTTATCCTCTTCAAACGATCAGACATTTTCATACGATCCTGGCTATGTATAGAACTGCTTGTTGAGCCTACCTTAAAGCATCAAAAAGGAATCCCAGACACCTATTATTATAATTATTATTTTACATAAATGCATGGACTTGGTGATAAATAAAACCCATCTTTTCGTAGCTGACCACCGGACTGATTAGAGCTCAATATAATTTTTTTTTTCGAGTTCATTGATTGATTATTCATATAATTTAAATAAAACTAACTTTTATTTAACCCAAGCTCTTATTTAAATTTTACTAACAATCGATAGCGTTCCACATTATCCCTTTACAACCCCCCCTCTCCATTTTAAGAAACACCCCTTTATCTTGTTCTGCGCTGAAGGAGATACAAGGCATTAAATTTAGGAATATAGCGAGGACCTAAGGAAGTTGAGAAGTAAAACCCTTCTAAAAGGGCAGTATATTTTAAAGAGGAGGGGCTTTACGAGCCTGATATCGCGAGTTTATCTTTTCCAAGGGCCGAGGGGGAGGCGATAAATCGGACGCAAGAAAACGCCGACCTAGAAGATATACAGGAGTAAAGAATATTAATTGGAATGGTAATTTGGTTTAGGGTTCATTAACGGTGTGTAGGGTGGAAAGAAGGGTTGGGTTACTCGGCCCATAAACCACATTAGGTTTTCATAATTAACGTTGCTCATAGCTGTTCCTCAAGGATATCATATCTCGCCTCTATAAGCTACCTTTTTAATGCGCAGTCTCATCCTGGTTCGAGTAATTGGCTTCTCTCATTATAATGTATTATGTATAGAGTATAATAAAAAAAAAATAGAATAAATTAAAAAATAAATAAGGGTAATTGCGGGGTTGGCATACAATTATAGCCTGATTTTTTTATTTATTTCAAATTGTAAATTTTAATCATCAAATCATCAAATTTAAATCATCATCAAAATTAGTTTTATTTTCACATTTCCTGGCACTTCAAGCAGTTTATATTTATTTATTTTATACATTTTCAAGTAGTTTATTTATTAACCTAAACACATGATGGGCTGCACAAGCTAAAAACAAATTATAAATATTTTAAATATTTTTATTTTGAAGAGAAAATATTTGCCCCCGGCCGGGATTAGAACCCGGGTCGTCCGCCTCACTTTGCCAACGCTCTAACTGTTTGAGCTACCGGGGTCGCCCCCCCCCACCTATTTTCTCTTCAAAATAAAAATATTAAAAAATTATAGCAATGATTAAAAAAGTATAATAAATTATAAATAATATAATGACGTAAGTCAACAAGATTTTAAAATTAAAAGTAATGTTCAATGAACATTCTTCCTCGTGTATACATCGCAAAATTGCGAGAACACGGGGGATATGGGATCGGTGAAGAGAACAGATTAGTCCTAGGTGGGGGGTGGGGGGGTGACCCCGGTAGCTCAAATGCGTAGCGTTGCCACGGTGAGGCGGACGACCCGGGTTCGAATCCCGGCCGGGGCAAATCTTTTCTCTTCAAAATAAAAATATTTAAAAATTATAGCAACGATTAAAAAATTATAATAAATTGTAAATATTTTAATTGAAATAATAAGTCTACTCAACGTATAACAAAGCAGATATTGTTTACTCCTTAAAGATTAGAAGACTCCGATGTGCTGGTCATTAGGCTAGAATGGAAGATGAGGTGGCGGACGGTGTGGACAGGGGTGCAAGGGATATCCTGGGATTCAGGAGCTGAATGACATCTGCAAAAACAGAGAAGACTGGAAGAAGCTGGTGGAGGAAGCCAGGACTCGTCACCGAGTTGTAGCGCCATATAAATAAGTAAATTAATAAATAATATAATTATATTATTGATACCTCGTATTTGTATTCACATAGACTTTATTTTCATTTTTGCATCATTACATGGTTAGGTTCAACAATACATAGATTTAAATATTAAAAATAATCTTTTAGGGGAACGAAAAGTTCAAACAGTTATTGATGTTTTAAGTTATTTTAAGTATCAATTATATCAACTATTAAACTCTTTTTAGATAAATATAGTTATTCATATATCAATGGAATTCCAACGTTTAAACTGAAGTTCATTAAAATAAATTGTGATATTCATGCACTGGCTGCTAGGTGTCGCCAGTCTGGAGCATGTTGATGACGCGAAAGCACAAGGTTATCCCCTACCAAAAGTGGCAAAACACTGCTAAAGAAGTTTTCACAACAGAAATAATTATATAGGAGGATCGAAAGACTGTCTTGAAAACTAAAAATGAAAGGTTTTCTAAAAAGTGGATACTAGTAACTAGCACCGCTCATGAAAATCAATCTACTACCAGTTATGACTTACTCCTCTTTCTATGCTATTGGTAAGATTAATTACTACCTCTTTAATACACAACTGTTGTCCCAGAAATAGTACAGTCTCTATCACGTCCTGAAAACTTCATGGATTGTAGTGGCACTAGTTCAGGTTTCATCGTTCCATTAAATCGGTATATATTATTATGAACTTCAAAAATGGTATATTGATAATGAAATTTGATATTCGATTTTAATCATTTATATCTCCGATTTTTACAATCATAAGTTCATAAATTAGAAATTATCCTGTCTACGGCTCGCCGCCTTGAACTTTTGTTGCAGTACGTAGACACTCTTGCCCCAATCAATTGGCCACGGTTTGGCAAACCCCTAAAGGGACAGTGCAATGCTACGGCTAGGGTACTCACTAACCAATCTGTAAATAGTTCCGTTGGCATGGTACTTAACCATGCGTGTGGTCTATTCGTGTCATCATTCCGCCTTGTGGTGCTTCACCTTTCGTGAGAAACTCAGATAATGTAACCAAAGCTGTATCGATTCTAGGACATAGACCATACTCATAGCGTACTTAAAGTTTACATAGAAGGTATAAATTTTACTTTTCGTTAATACTTGATGTTTTAGTATAATCTTTAGAGAAAAAATAGCAATATAATGATTTTGAAAAGTAGTGTTATATGAATGAATACTACAATTCTCTAAAAAGTAAAGTTTGAAAATAAAAAAACTGCTACGAAAACCACGAAGAGTATTAGGTTCAGTACAGGATAGAGACTGTACTGGCTCTAGGACAACGG
The DNA here is from genome assembly GCA_964056705.1 of Troilus luridus. Taxonomy (NCBI): domain Eukaryota; kingdom Metazoa; phylum Arthropoda; class Insecta; order Hemiptera; family Pentatomidae; genus Troilus; species Troilus luridus. The sequence continues at coordinate 55,070,883 of OZ057416.1, read as the reverse complement.
TTTGGAAGGGAGATGCTAGGTTTTATCATCTATTATGGGGGTATTTGATAATGAGCAGGGTAGCAGAGAGCTGAGTTGCTGTCCGGAAGGTCTTGGGTTAAAATCAAGCTGTGGCAGAATATTATTTTGTTGTTATTAAACAGCCAAGAATGGGCCAAAATCCAGTGGGATCTTCAAACACTTCTGGAGTTCACCCAGCCTCAGTCGAGGGAAACCCTGCACAACCGTTGTCTAGAAACAGTACAGTATCTACCACGTAATTAACCCTGAATGTAGTGGTACTGTTCTTTTTTTTTATGATATGATGTTAAGAGTGTAGAAGGATGGATCGAGGGAGTAACACCAGATTTAGCCCTATCGACATTCAGATATGCCCTTTCGAGACCCTTTAAAGTTTTTTCTTCTCACTTCCGCCTCCCTTCCGGCCACCCCTCTTCCGACTTGACAGCATTGTCATTTTTAATTTGCCAGCAGACGCGGACTCCTTAGAGCGGACAATGGCCAGCTAAATGCCAGAGCTCGGCTGACCGCCTGACATTTTTTACTTCGCCTCCTGACACTTCGGGGAGTGGACAATTGATATCTAGCCCAGATAATCTTTCATATGCACCCTCCCTTTACGGCTAACAGGTTCCGTTTGTATACAGATTTTTTCTTTCTTTTTTTTCTTTTCAGAGATCATTTAAATGAATAATGAGATAACAGTTTGAGTGTCAATATTATTAATCTTTAGTCATTTTTTTTAGTAGGGTTTGAGGTTTATTTATTTAACATCACTTTATGCTCCTATGGCTGAAACGACTTTTAGTTTCTGAGTTGTTTATGATTTATCTTTATTTTTTTCCGTATTGGCCTACTAAGGACCACGTCATTTCAACTGTCTTATGACAATTTAAATTATAAATTGAATTATAGAAATTTGAAGTATTTTTTATTATTTTTTTCCTGCTTATATTACAGAAATGAGTATACAAAAACTTGAATAAAAAATAAATATTAATATAAAGGGGTTATTTTTTTTTAATAACTGGACTGAGCTAATTTAATTTGTATAACTTAATTTAATTAATATAATTTAATTATCATATTAATATTATATTTTTATTCTTTTTAGTCATCAGTATAGATAATGGAAATACTTTTATTGGCATAGCTCTGTTGAATTGAATAGTATATGTATACGTAGAATAAAAAAAAAGAAAGAAAAAACTGATGAAGTTATGAAATTGGGTTTGGAAAAGGGGGGCGAGTTTTAATTTCATTTAGAGCAAAAAAGATTAAACCGCATTTTATCCAGTTATAAAAGTTAAATTAAATACGGAGCGGTGGCGCTGCGGTGGAGGGCGGTTTTGAAATACTTTTACATAAAACAGGTGAAAAAAGAAAAAAAAAAACATCCATCGCTCTGCGGGGAAAATGAAATAAAATATTGGCGGGGATGTTGCAAGGCTCAGAGCATAGCCCTCTGTTTTTACGCTAATTCAATCCTTGGGGTGGGGGCTTTGGAAAAATTACTTCAAAAGTGGTTCCTAGCAATTGGCTTTAGTGCGGCCATTTGGCTAAGTGTTTCCGCCCTGTCCGGCAATGGAGCTAAAAATCTACCCTGGGTGGTTTTGACCTCTCGTTGTACCTCGTAATGGTTTGATTGTTCTAATTTCTGTTTCATTGTCCGTGGCTCCTTTCTAGGCGATTTTTAGTTTCCCTTTATTTTTATTCCGTACTATCTTAAAGCTTGTTATCTGTAATTTTTATCACCAACATAGCCCTTACTTCCCCGATAGTATGCCCTGCAATAATAATATTACAGGGGCATTTAACCGTTTAAAATTAACCAGACTATCCCGCCTGGCATTTTTTAAATTATGTGAGAAAAATAATGAAGCCTATAGTTCATCTAAAAATTCGGGTAGAATATATCTGCTGCCCAGGTGTATAAGTGGGCAAGTCGATTTTTGTCAGAAGTACATAAGTGGCTAATTCAGGCCTTGATATTATTAATATTATAACTTCAGCAAAAAAAGGTGCTTAAAAACGGGGTTTATTGGTTAGCATGACAAGCTAATATGCTTGTCCCCGCCAGATGGCCTTAGGATGTTTTAAAGGGAGTAAAAAATCCTTGGCTGTGCTATCCTTCAGAAGATACGTAACCAGTGCGGTGTCAGGTAATGGTTAACGATCCTTATCATAATATACCTGGTTAGGCAACATTTATGATTTCACTGTTGCATCGTCTGGTTAGCCATAGCAGCAGTTTCTGACCCGTGAGAGGAGTTCATCGTTTATGTTACGCAAGAAGTGTCCCTGTGAACATTTCCCTTCCATTGTCATTTCTAACACTTTTTCATTTTAATTCCAACTTATAATTATTCAGGACAAAGGACCAAGGAATTAAAAGTAAATTATGTAAATTAGACAAATAAAAAACATAATATAAAACAATATTTTATTGATTAAGATCTTTATTTACAAAATCAGACGCAGTGAGAACAAATATTCGAACGTTAAGAATTTCTCTGCGAGGGAAACGTAAAGAGTGTGGCCTTGAGGCAATCTCCTCGTTTCCATATTCCCAGACAGATTTTGAAACAAATTTGAGGCTTGCAAGTCATATATCTCTTTCCGGTAGTGTGGATATGACAGTTTTGAGCATTTATGTCTACTACATGCCTATTCAGTTCCAGCTAGAACCAATCTCAATGGAATAGAGATTTGTTCTATATTTATACTTAAATAATGATCCGTGCGGGGGGAAATACTCATGTGGATACATGTCCAGGGTTAAATTTATAAACAACAAACAATCATTTCATGGTATTCTAATGGTTTTGGATGCCCATTTCTGCATATTCACTGGAAGAATCATACTGTGCTGTTATGGAATATTCCTATGAAGGATGACTTTTGCATTCAGACCATAGGCAGCTAGCATTGGGCCTATCTGTCCTATAAAACAGAGAGGAACCAATAGCTATAAAGAGAGAGGAGAGTAGATATATATGAGGCGAAGGCTGCAGGGCGCTGCCTGATTGAGACAATGTCCGGCTGCGCTGCTCTGATTTATACCGGCCATTAGGGTTCAACTATCCCGGCTCACTCCATACTCTCCCTCCACGCTCTCAACTACTATTCCAGAGTTCTCTATCGCTCTTATTTTAGTTCGGATAAACAATTTTGTGGGAGTTTTGAAGTTAGCATCACTATCTGGCGTGAAAAACAGCATATTTCTTTTGCTTTCGGTAGTATTTACTTTGTTTTTCATTCGTTTTTTTTCAAAATATTAAAGCCAATAAAAATAAAACAAAAATCAGGTTGGCGAAACACCTCGCTACTAAAAATTAATATTAACAGATTAAATGTATGCTCCATTTAAAAAAATAACTGTACCACTACAATCCATGAAGTGTCTTGGGAAACTGCACAGTATATAGAACAATAGTTGTGCAGATATATGATTTGTCCGAGATCATGTTTAACCGCCAGGTTTTCCCCCACTCGTAGAGTATGGGTGAGCCCCAGAAGGGTCTCTATATGTGATAACACCCACTAAGGTTAATATATTAAATAAGTTATCTGCATCAGGCAGATTTGAATTCAGAATGGGACGATGCTACAGTTACTATATAAGTTACCGTAAGTGTATGATCCTTAAACGAGTACGTGACACAGCACCAGCTCAGGCCCGCCTTTTTACGCATATGTTTCTATCAATAGGCTTATGTTTCGATCAAGCCATCTTTGGAGTAACAGTAGAGCAGACAGGTGATCTTATACGCCGCGGTTTTCTATTGCCTTTTTAGTCGTAGTAAATAACCAAAAACTTCCCAGCATTAATGTAGCTAATACAATTTTCTAGAAGATTTTACGGCTAGCAATGATGAGTGTTGTTCTCGTGGAATAAATACGCATCCATTCTGCTTTGCTGCTTTCCAGTTTTGTATGTCGAGTACGGACAGGGCATCACGGGACACATCCATCCACCATATTCGTTTACCATATATTTCAGCTTTTTGAAGTATTTCTGTTATTTCATCAAATGTGGAACAATAAATCGTTTCAGTAGATTAAAGCTTCTCCGAAGAATGACACTATGAAGTTAGGACTTATCTGTAATGAATAGTGTACGTGTGTACGTGAAATGTACTGTAGTCCATCTTTTGTGTTTGTGACCACTGTTCAAGTTCTAGGATCTATATTTGTGTTCAAGTTCTAGGATCATTTCCAGGTAAACCATAATAATGTACTTTCATCCCTCTTCTCCCAATCTGCTGGTGTTCCTCAAGGTAGTATCCTTGGCTCAATCCTTTATACAGTTTGTACAGCTAACATCCCAACTCATCCTAATACCATCCTTACCACGTATGCTGATGATACATGTGTATTATCAGTCAACACCAATCCAGTTATTGCATCCCAAAGCCTCCAATCCCATATCACTGATCTTGAATAATGGTTTCAAAACTGGAGAATTCAAATAAATTCTCAAAAATCGCATCAAATCACTTTTACCTTACGTCGTAAACCAATGACTTCCTGCCCTTTAGTATCCTTTAATAATACCCCACTGGTGCCTGTAGAACAGATCCGATACTTAGGGTTGCATCTCGACAAACGATTAACCTGGAATCCTCATACTAGACTGAAAAGACAAGAAACCGCTCGACGTTTCAGGCTACTTCAACACTTACTAGACAAACGCTCTAACCTCCCAATTAACTACAAAAGATTCATCTACATGACCATCATACGACCTATTTGGATTTACGGAGTAGAGCTTTGGGGCTCCGCTAAGCCATCGAATTCCTCTCATATCCAATCCCTACAATCCAAAATCCTTCATAAAATCCTCAACGCTCCTTATTTTGTTAAGAATAAAGTCATCCATAACGACCTTAATGTCCCATTTGTTGCTGATTTGGCCCGAACCCGGTATCAATCCTTTCATAACAAACTTCATTCCCACTCAAACCCTCTAGTTTCAAACCTAGCTTCCTCTTCGATTCCCGATAATCCTCCGAGGCGTCTGAACAGAAGATGGCCACGTGACCTTCATAGTTAAACTAGTGATTTGAGTACTACCAGTGGGTAGTTTCTCAACTTGCTATTAACTCATGTCATTTTGTATCACATAACCTATTTACTTGATGTATTTTTTAATACAGTTGTAAATATCAATAAATAAATAAATTAAAAAAAAAAAGTTCTAGGATTTATATTTGTTTTCAAGTTCTAGGATCTATATGTGTGTTTAAGTTCTAGGATCTATATTTGTTTTTATGCTAGCTAAAATCTTTCCTTTTATACTTTTTTCCTCCCTTCCTTGGACGGAGGGTATACCAGTCCTGTTTAGTGGTTATTTGTTTTTATAAATACTTCGCGCCACAACCAATGATTAGCTATCCATCTTTTCCCATCATTAGTCAGGTTTTTGAATAGACTTCATCCACATCAGGAGCTTCAAGATTTGCGTACAGTTCATCCAACCTTGAGTTCTAGAGCAGACATGGGCAAAATTCTTAAGGGGAGGGCCAGATGAAATAGAAAAACATCTAGGCGGGCTGAAAAAAATGAACAAAACAAAGTATTACAAGTGAGAAACTTTATTTTTGGCTTTATCTCATTACACACAACTTATATGGTACAACGGTAGAAAACTTGCGAACAGCTACAAAAATGTATTATTTTTTAGAGGAGTATGAAGGCGTGTGTGACAGATTAAACTGTGACTGAGCTTCTAAAAGTTGTTCGTAATCTGGTAGAAACTGGGATGTGCTCACTCGCAGTAGTGAAGATAAATTATTGTCGGTCAATCGGTTCATGGCGCTGTTTTTGCGAAGCTTCATAGTAGAAAACACCTGTTGCAGAAAGATGCAAAAATCGCAATTATCTTCTGATTTTGTTAAGACCTTTAGAACTCAATTTTAGAAACGATGATAAATAGTTGCTTGATTTCATTGTTGCATTGCTACTCTATCAGTTCGAACTATAATTCTGGTTCAACCGATTTACAATCCACATTAAATGGCATGCTAAAAATGTCGGACAAAGGTCCGTTTCTGTTCAGTAAATTTGAAATCTTGGAGTCTTCTTTAAAATTCTTCATGAAGACATACCACGGTTTTTTTATAGCTCCTAAGATTTTCTACCGTAACTGCATGATCATGTCGCGGGCCGGATTGACTAGCCCGAAAGGCCACACTTTGCACGCGGGCCGTACTTGGCCCATCACTGGTCTAGAGGCTGGTGGACTAGTAGGACTATGATTTAAGGTATAGGCAATTTATGCGAAATTAATAACAACCGCTACCTTTAGAAAACCAATATTCATTCAATGTAAAACAAAAAAACGTGAAACATGTTTAGTTACAAAGGGATAATTTGCAATGCAGGCCGTTGCAGGTCTTGTGGCGGATCTGAGTCCATTCCAAACAAATCTATATGAACAAGAGCCACGAATAACACAATATTTTACACAAGATTGAAAACACAGAGAATGTAATTAATTCTTTAAAGAACCGACCTGGAAGAGGGATCTCCTAAATATCAGATAATTAAACCTGGATAACAAGAGATTAAATAATATGTACGAATTAGTGGTTGTTTACCGTTGCGAGATGTATTTAGTTTTGTAATGAGCTCGTTTATTTTGTAAACTAACGGGCAAATAAATGTTTACCTTCCTTCCTCGCTTGTTATCATTTTCGTTTAGAGTTAGTTTAAATTTACAACATTTTGTCGCCTAGCTTGGTATATTTTATACCAGCCCGAAATTATACTTCTGGGCTCTTCTTCCTAAAGCCTATTTTAGTTCGAGTTTCCTCTGTTTTCTTTGCTATAATTAAAGCACCGACAAAGAGAGGCTGTGCAAACGAAATGTTCAATTTAGACGGAAGAAACTGGAGGCTAAATCTGCTGTGTCGTAAAATGTAATCTAAAATATATAAATACACACACAGAGTTATATGAGTCTCTGCTGCATGCTAGTTCTATATCGTTCCTTCTAAAGAACAACGACATAACCCAAAAATTGGGATTTTTTAATTAAGCCTTCAGTAGCAATTGTATTGGTTGACGCTTTTTAATTCAGAAACGAAATAACTGATATTCAATTTTCATATTTATCAATAAAGTCATATTGTAAGTTGTATCCTGTTTGATCTTGATGTTTTATGGGTACAATGACTTATGTTGATTTGAACCCAGGACCTTCAGCACAGCAGTTCAGGGCTCAACTCAGTTTATCAAGCTTATATTTTAATTAAAATCTGTACCACTACTACCCGTGAACGAGTCTGGGGATTCAGTACATGGTAGAGACTGTACTGTTTCATGGACAACGGTTCTGCAAGGAGGTGACTTGTCCTAGGTTGCGCTCAACCGCCAGGTTTTCCCCTCTTACCAGGATGGTCCTAGATCCCATATGATCCATCTCCCGCCGCAAAGAGACTAAATAAAAGTAACTGCCTGCAGCGGGATTCGAATCAGGATTTCCGGCATGGCAACTCAGTGCTCTACCACTGAGCCACTTAATTAAGGAAATGTTTTTATCATGCCTTTATGAGAAATTAAGTTGCGAATCGATCGATCTAAAAGTACTATATAATATCGTTGATTCATTTCCTTAAGTTTGTTAAGATTATCTTTTTTTTTAATATTCTTTGTACATCGTTATTTTTATTGGTTATTTTCATTACATTGCTACTTACAGTAGCAATTCTATTGGTTGAAGCTGTCTAACTCAAGAACCACATATCTGACATTCCATTTCCAATATGTTTTTTGGGTTTTTAATAAAGTCATATTTTGATTTTGATGTTTCAAGGAAATAATGACATAAGCTGAAATCAAAAAAGTTTCATGCTTTTAAAATGTATCTAAAGGTTAACTAAAAAATGTCGATACCATCTTACAGTAGGAATGTTTCGCTTTTCCAATACCCAATTTTTTTAACTCACATGGAATTTTCAAATACCTCTATTGAAAAATTAGGTGTTCGAGTTATGACGCTGTTCTTTTCAGGAAACGATATATCGGTGATTTACAATAAACAAAATGTATCGACGAAATTACAGAATTCTTATCGATAAAATATGGTTCTTGTTGGTTCATTTAACGTTACTTAATGTGATTATAGCTAATCCGACTATGTAATTCTGGGAGTCCTAAATTTTGCCTATGCACGCATAATTAGGATAAGGATCATTACCGAGTACCTGACACCTCATAGGCATAACCTGGAATTTTTTTTCTCTCTTTTAAATAATCCTAGAGCCATCTCCCAGGCTGCGAACCTCCGACCTTGGCCATAGAAGGTTGTTATCCTAACTACTACATCACATGATTATGGTTCACAGTAATTAAATTAAATAAAAACAAATGAAATGGGTACACAAGAAAAGTAATAAAAATGAAACAATAAAGAGAATAATTAAGAAAAAAGAACATTATAACACAAGATAGCCGTTTGCTTTGGAATTCAGGCATAATTCTTGGTTTGGATTCATAGTGGTTTCACTCTTTCGGGAGGATTTGAGGGATGGATAAATATAGGTAGGGATTGTGCTGAAGAGACGTCATGGATGTTGGAGAAACGGGATGATATCTATCTACTGGATATTAAGATCATCACGATTTCGGATACTATTTGCTACATTCACTATTCTTAGAAAGCCTTTGGATTGAATTGTTTGGGCATGTCGGATAATTGATCGAATAGGCTTATATTGTATTAGTTAGTTCTGAACAAGATTAGATATTCTGTATAATTTTTTAATCCTGATCATATCAGTTGGCTTGTAGGTATTCACTTCGGTAGAAGCCATACGTTTTGCCAACAGGTATCTTAAGAAATACCTGACATCGTAAGGTCTCGGAACCCCATTTTAATAATAATAATGTTTTTATTTATTGTGGGACCAGTCCCTTTAGAATAACAATAGAGGCGTTGTAAGCTATCATGCCATAGAGTGTAAAATAATTACATTAAATTAATGATTACAAGTAATTTAGTAAGTGAGAAAGAATAAAAAATAATGAACAAAAAGAAAAAAATGCGAATTACCTCCAATAACAATATTTTAAAAACAAATTAGAAGAAAATATAGAAAAAAAATAAAATGATTTAAAAATAATTATATAAGAGAAACAATTTATAGTTACATATATATCAAATTTATGCCAAGAAAAACACGAAAAATAATGAAGAAGATTTAAACAATACTGTCAGAGATTTTCATTTAATCCCTTTGTATCTTCTTTTTTTTTTTAAATATCTAACTAGATGATATTAATACATAACGTATGTACGTTTTTTAAATTCCACACACTCACACACACGTATATATATATATATATATATATATATATATATATATATATATATATATATAAATACATAATCACCCACACAAGTGTACATTAAAAAACATCATTCATTCATCGAACGAAGAGAATTTTAACTCAAAACTGATCCCCTACTTTTTCCGATTTTTGGGAATTGTAGGGATATTAGGTGATGGAATAAACGGGATTCGAAGGTTGGGAGATTATTGGAAAGACGAATGAAATAAGGTATAGAGTTCTAAAGGGAGGAGGATCGGATAAGGAAAGCTCTGTCAAAAGCTGCTGTTCGGTGGGATGCTGTATATAGATCAGAGAGCCGAGTTCGGGTGTTACGGGAGAGGAATATGGTTTTGAATTGAAGGAGATGGAACATGTATCATGGTCGGCGGGATTGGATAACTTGGTAAAGAAAGGATGCTAGGAAGTACTTACGGCGATAGGAAGGGTAGAGGCACTTCAAGTCTTCGTAATGTCGGGTGACCTGGGCTTCTCTCGTGATACCAAAGATGAATTGAACGAAGCAATTAAGCAACCGATTTAATTTTGCCTCTAGATCGCCAGAGATACCCCCCAGTTTAAAGTTTAACCACATATGAAAAAAACTTCATTTATTTTTATTTTTGAATTAGATGTTTTCGTAGTGTAATAGTTTGTAACGTATTTAAATACAGCCTAAAAACATTGTGTTTTAATTTGGTTTAGATCAGATATCTTTCAGTCGCGTATAAGACCCAAAATTTGTCTAAATATGGAAAATTTCATATATTTATGCATTTTTGGTATTTGATAAATAGTTAGTATTTAAATGTAATGTCCGTAGTATTTTTTCACACGAACTGATAATGAAATAGAAAAAAAAAAATCCAAGGGAAGGCAGGCAGAAGCAGGAAGAAAAACAGTAAGAACATTCACGCCACCAAAAATCAACTTTAATGCGCAAGAGTACTCAGAAATTATTTACTGAATGGACTGTGAATTATCTTCTCCCCCAGTGTTGCCAGAAATCAGTGACGACGAGATCAAATCGCACATCGACAGTGACTCAATCGCTGATTGGAACATTACTTTCAATCAATCCCCAGTTCACACGCAGGCTTTTGAACACTGTGTAAAAATCGTCACGGAAGCCTCAGGAAAAGTTTGTGGAGCTGAATCTTGAGACGGATCTATAGGAACCACTCTGCTGTCCAGATCATCCATGCCTAACTTCACCAGCAAATCAGTCTTCAAAGTACCTTCGGCTACAAAATAGAGAACAGTACTAATTGACAGGTTCGATTAACATGGACTATAGATTCAGAACTCCGTTTTTCTTTTTTATAAAAGTATGTTTATTACTAAAAACTATACTGTAACTTAAATATTTAAGCTTTTTAAATATTGAGCAAGTCGAAAAGTACTATGCCCGTTGTTACTGTTATCATCCAACATGTCATAGGCCTAACTGTTTTTCTATAGCATTGGGGCCATTCCGCGACCGGAAGTTGTTCATTTATTCACACCATAATAAAGCACAATGTTCTTATGCTCAAAAATAAAAATACTGCAACTATTAAGTTTTAAAAAAGTATATTAAAGAAATAAAAAATAACTCGTAAAAATGTAAAATTTTCAATATTTTTGCAAATTTTTGGGGCTTATGCGCGACCGGAAGATATCAACTGATCTAAACCATATTAAAATACAATGTTTTTAGGCTGTATTTAAATACGTTACATACTATTACATTACGAAAACATCTAATTCAAAAATGAAATTTTTTTCATATGTTGTTAAACTTTATGGCATTTGAGCGATTTTGATATTTTTTTTGTCTATATAATTCGCAAATTTTCCGCGCTATTACAACTTTGAAATAAAAAAAAGTTTTCCCACCCTAACCCCCATACACTGTACAGCCGTAGTCCAAATGAGAGAAAATTAAGGAAGAAATGGAATATATTTTACGTATATTCTGAAGGACGGCATAACCTAGGACTTTATACTCCTTTTAGAAAATATTAGAGCCAACTACCGGGATGTGAACCACGATACCACAGATGATTCCAAAATAAATCGCATTGTCATGTCTTATTTCCTTTTAAACAGGAGGACACAGTAACATAGGGATATTGGGCTAATAAATACTTATGCTACTAAAGTAACGTAAGTAGAGTCTTGAATTGCTCTGTGTTTTCCAAACCAAAGTGAACTCTATGTTAAACACATGTATATGCTTTTATATTTGTGAACGTTAAACCATCTATTTAGTATTAAGATGTTACAGCATACATCAATAAATGATTTTTTTGTTTTTGGGAATTACAAATTTTGGTTTGCTAATCGTTATGGGTGGCAGAGGAATCAAAGACCACTGAATTACCAATTGAGGCAACCACTAAGTGCGGACGGCTCAGATACCCAACAAGTATTGCAGCGCCTCAGGTGTCTTATTTTTTGAGTAGGTGCATATTATATATTTGTATTTATTTATTATAGCTATGGAGCTTTAGTGGTAGAGCGCTGAGTTTCCGTGCAGAAGGTTCCAAGAAAATCCGGCTGTCGAGGCAGTTTTATTTCTTAAAGCCGGGAAAGGACCCTTTGGGACCTGGGACCCATCTGGGGCCCACTCAGCCATTATAAAGTCAGTACCCAAAATAGGGGAAAAAAATATGATGGTTGAGCGTGATCTTTATGACAAATAGCCTCCCTGCACAACCTGTCTCCATGAAACAGTCCCGTCTCGACCATTTATATATATATATATAAAGGGCCATGTAATATATAATTAAGTGTTTTAAGAACATAAAATAGGAAAATGGGGAACCAAGTATCTCAATGTATAGGAGTTTTGAGTTCGATGATTTTTTGTCGAGAATTTTATAATATTTTATTCAATGTAATTTTTAAGAAAAATGAGAAATAATTTTCAATAAAAAGCATATATTCTAAATTAAGTGAAAATAGAGTTTTCTTAACGGCATAATTTTTTCTTCCCATTTTTTTAGTATTGTGCATTATTCCAAATAAGTTAAATGACATTAAACACTAGATTAAGTAAGTGACAGATCCATTTTCGAGAGAATTATGAAAAATTTGTAATCGAAGATTTGACTCTTTTGTGTATAAAGAAGTTTATTTTACCATAAAAGTTACTTTTTCGCCCCATTTACTTTTCTGTTTCGTACAACTTCGATTTTCGAAAATTACAATAAATTACAACGAACACATGAACATGGACACACGAAAACGTGTATTTCAGTTGAAAACTGGAATTAGAATTTTTTCACTATCTATGTACTACTGCTCAATTTATAGGTAAGGGGTACTAATAATACCTATTACAAAATATTCATTGGCACATATCAAATAAACAAATAAAAAATCTTTTTCATCATATAATCTTCATATATTTATTGATAAATAAAAAAATATTATATTTACAAGCATACTTAATTCCTACAGAAAAATTGCATCTTATTATAGCAGAAAAATATTTAAGTATATATTTAACTATTTCTACTGTTTACAGGAAAGGTGTTTCGTGGAACCAAGGCAAAGGGATATAAAATTTAAAGAAACAACAAAGCCAAAATTTATAGAAAATATTTATTGGTACAATAAATAATTATTGCAAACAAATTAAATTTAACAAATTTCGACCTTAATAATTAATTATAACTAATATTTTAGTTCCTTCATTGCATATACTGAAGAAAGTGTATAATTAAGTTACAATGTTTTTCTTTTTTCAGTAGAAATAGATTTTCTTTTAGGTAACAAGGTAAATTAAATAATAAATCGATTGTTAACATTTAATCTTCAGAAAAACTGACCAATAGTTAAAATTTAAAACATTTATAAATAAAAGCACACTTAATTCCTAAGGAAAAGAAATGAATTTTATTAAAACACGAACATATTTAAGTTTAATATTAACGATAGTTATGTATTGTTTACAGGAAATTTCTAGCGTGGAACCAAAGCAAAGAAATATAAACCAGTGGAGCACTCTATGGGCAGCGGAAGGAGTTACAGCTTTTTTATCGACTATTTCGTCGAGCTTCCACTAACGCCCGCTTGGCCACGCTACCTACCGGACACAGCATCTATATAATTATTTCATTTCGTGAAATGTTAGAGGATATTTTAACGAGTAAATAAAATATTAAAACAGAATATTTAAAACGATGAAATACATTATTGTACCAAAATTGGGTATTATTTAATTATTTAATAATATTTTAAAGTATATTCATCCAACATTAGTTTTTAATATATCGATAATAATAAACGACTTATCTATAATAGTATACTAAAACCTATTGGACATATGGAGCAGAACTTTGGGGTCCAGCAAAAAAAGTTCATATACACAAGATACAAACAACACAGTCCAGAATTCTCAGAAAAATTGTTAATGCACCATGGTATATTTCGAATCACACCATACACAACGACATGAACATTCCCACTATAAAATCATATATTCATACCAAATACATGACATTCCACTCATCGACACAATATCACCCAAACCCACTCGTTCTTTCGCTTTCCTACTCCCTGTTACCTAGACTTGATAGAAAAAGGTTAAAAAGACATTGGCCAAGAGACTTACTCACCTATTGATTTTTACCCCATCATCATATAGTTTTATGATCATAGAAGAGCAAACTGAAAAAACATTAGGATCAAATTTGCTGAATGCGCAATTGCGCAGGTGCAAATGAAAATTAAATAATAAATAAATCGATAATAGTCCATTTATAATCCATGAATAAAAAAAAAAAAATTAAAGGTTTCATTTAATATTTTAAATATCATTGGAAGTATTTTAATTAATTTTAAAGTGTCGGGCGAAATATTTTTTAAAAAAAAGAAATTAAAAACAGGAAAAACCCGATGTACGGGAATTGCTCAGGAGAAAAAATATTTATTTAAATTTTAGTAACTACCAAAGGTAGGTAAAATACAATATTATAATAAAACTTTTATTTACGAAATGTACTCGATTAAAACTTAAATCGATTTGAATTTTCACAACAACGTGAACATTCCCAGTATAAAATAATGTATTCATAACAAATACATAATATTCCACTCATCGACGCAAAATCACTCAAATCCACTCGTTCTTCCGGTTTCCTACTCCTTGTTACCTGGACATGATAAGAAAAGATTAAAAAGTCATTGGCCAAGAGACCAACTCAAATATTGATATTTCTATTCCAAAACTCGATGTTCCTGTAAAAAAGCAAAGAGAAAAAAACTTGGATCAAATTTGCTGGCTGCGCAATTGCGCAGGTGCAAATGAAAATTAAATAATAAATAATTAGAAATTTTCACGCTTCAGATATTTAAAAAAAATCCTTTTATATTTCCCTCATTCCTCCAAAGCAATATTTATGTTTTTAAAAATTACATCGATTCTATTTAAGTTTGAAAAATTCAACAAAATATCTTAAAATTAACCTTATCAAACCCCCGAATTTACTGAGTTTAATTATTAAAAGAATTTAGTCAACTTATTTCGTATTAAAAATTAATACTGATTATCAGGTATTTTAGTTAAAGTTCATAGAAAAGATTCAGTCGAACAAATTTTTTATTGAAAAAGGAAAAAAATATTTATAATCATGTGGACTATGGTTGGGTTATAGTCATAAAATAAAAATTAAATTCAGCAATGGTTGATATTTTATGTGTATCTACACTGCTCAGGATTTTTCCAGTACAAAAGAAATATTCATCTAACTCATGAAGAAGGAATTAAGAGAAAAATTAGTTCATTTATTTCTTTTATCTTCTTATAGAACACGTAAAATTTTTTTTAGTCAAATTAAATTACTTTTTTGCTTTTATTTTTTATTTGTTAACTGACATTATTGCTGTTAAAAAATACTGTGAAAATGGTTATATATATATATATATATATATATATATATATATATATAAAATCTGCTTGCTCTTACTCAGAGTGCCTTGCATAATAAACATAAATATCTAAATATTTTAATTTAGAAGGGAAAACATTTGTCCTGGCCGGGATTCGAACCCGGGGCTTCCGCATCTCTAGCGCGGTAGTCTACCAACTAAGCTACCAGCCTCGTGACCAGGCCAGACAAATCCGTTCTCTTCACCGAACCTATATTCACAGTACTCGCAATTTTTGCAATGTATATATGGGGAAGAATGTTCATTGGACATAAATTTAACTAGGATCTAGTTGACGTTCGTAAATTTTATATTTATAATTTTTTTTCCCGATATATACATCGCATAAATTACGAGTACTGGGGATGTAGTATCGGTTTAGAGAATGGATTTCTCTGGCCTGGTTACGAGTCTGGTAGCTTAGTTGGTAGAGTACCGCGCTAGAGATGCGGAGGACCCGGGTTCGAATCCCGGCCAAAATAAATCTTGTCTCTTCAAAATAAAAATAATTAAATATCACAATTAAAAAAAATTATAAACATCTAAAGATTTTCGAAAGGTTTAAATTAGACATACATGGTAAATAAAAAAAAATTTTATTAAAGGACAATATTAAATTTCTACAAATGGTATAGTCATTAATACCAATGACCCATTATTTGCTAAATTATTTTATAAAGGATTTTTTTTACTCATGAAATTTATTTATTCATTCAGAAAATTTAGTAACCAGCGGGTACCTCAGTAATAGAGTATTCAGCTCATACTTATACTTATACTTATACTAGCTTATACTGCTCGAGCAGCTACAACCCTCCCAGGTAGAGGCACAGCTATTCTAACCGCCCAAGAACTTGCTCGCCACCTTAAAGAGTGTATAGATAAAAGAAGGCAAGCAATGTGGGATGAAAGTCCAGCCAGTAAAGTGAAATATATAAAAAGGGAAGTAAAGCCTTGGGCTACATCTAATCGCAGTAAACGCCATGAAGAGGTCGCTATTGCTCGCCTCAGAATAGGACACACCCGGCTTAGGCTACACCTACATTGGATCCGGTGTGATACGATGAGACGTCGCTGGCAAACCAAATGACTGAAATATATCGAGAGTTATAACATTTGGTTCTTTAAATTTATAAAATTAAGATTATTTATTAATTATTTTTAATACATTTATATTTTACTATAATGTATAGTCAAATATGTATAATGTATACACCCCAGCATCGTATGTGATAGAATCACATCGCACCGAATCGGATCCAATGTAGGTGTAGCCTTACCCACGCACATCTCATTACATGGATGCACCCCCGATATGCCCTAGGTATAATAAAAATCTTAGTATCAGACATATATTTGAGGAATGCTACTCCTATATAAAAATACTAAATCAGCTCAAAATACCACCCGATGTTAGAGAAGCACTTAGAGACAGCAAATCTGAAATCGACAAAGTTGTGAAATTTATTACATACGGTAAATTAATAACCAATATTTGATAATCCAATGTCCCTACAATAGAGTCAATTGTTGTTTTTTCCGTTTGTTTTATTCCCTTATCATAGATATAATTTTTTGTTAGTATATGTGTGTGTGTATGTATTTTTATTTATATTTATTTATTTTTAAAGATAATTAATTATAAAAATAAAAAATCTACAGGCGTTGATGACCCTAGGGATTTACGCCTCTAAGCAACAACAAACAAATAAATCATACTTCGAGACTAGGCTAGCGTAGTGTGTCGAGTGCTGAGTAGGTATGCACAAGTTTCCGATTTCAAATCAGGCTGTGGCAGGTATATTATTTAATCTGTTAACAGCCATAGATGGACTCGGTAGGATCTACAGACCCTCCTTATTTAGCAGAAAAAAAACTGGTGTTTGATATATCATGTTTGATGTGTTTGATGACGGCCAAATCAACCTCCTTGTTGGCTCTAAACAGTGCAGTCTCCACCATGTACTGAAACCTGATACCCTTCATGGGGAGTAGAGTGTATAGATTTGTTTTGTTTTTCTCTAGGTAAATAACAAGCCAAATCAAAAACATTCAAAGGTTATCCTCATTAACAAAATTTTTGTCAAATAATCTTTACCTAATTCATAGATTTCCTTATATCTCAATGCATATTAAGGATATGTTTTCTTATGGGTACTCTTTTTAGAAAACATTTTTCCGTTATAGTAGAAACATGCGAGGTGTGGGAGAATCGACGAATTCTCCGATTTGTATGGACCGACCATATAATCATGAGGAAAGTGATAAGTCGGGACAGAAAACATAAATTAGAATACCTGAAGCACATCATGTGAAATGAAAATATCATTTACTTCAGCTGATAATGGAAGGAAAGATTGATAAAATGAGAGAACCAGGAAGAAAGAGGCACTTTGTTTGCATAATTTAAGGAAATTGTTTAGTCTCTCAACTGTCAAATTATTTAGGCGACGCCCAAAACGGATATTTATACGAAGAAAAAGAAATTAAAGTTAAGTTTAACTCCAAAAAGACTAACATCTGGTCTTGAATAATCTTGCCAAATATTAATCATAGCTTATTTTGTTGTATAAACTACTACAAAATAATATATCTTGTTAAAGCAGTCTATTTAAATAACTAACCTTCTTGCATAAACGTTGGCTCGAAAACAGTCCTTGAACTAGTCCCAATATTATTCAAAGGTTGTAGAGATACGGTTATTTATTAACTCAAAAATAATGATTTTCATTCTTTTTAAATTGAAATTTACAACTGTATTAAAGAAATACAAGTAAGTAGAATGAATGATACAGGTATGTTTTTACGTAATGGCATGAGATAAAGACAAGTATATGTAATATTCAAATGATTAATTCAACTTAGAAGGCCACGAAACCATCTTTGTTTAAGTGGCCACAGATGATTATGAGTAATTCAAAAGAGGTGGCAAGGTTTGAAACTAGTAAATTTCAGTTAAAATAAAGTTTTTCAAGGAAGGATTGTGGGTTCGTGCCGAATCAGCAACAAAAAGCATTGAAGATTTTACGAAGAATTTTGGAATTTAAGGATTGGATACGAGAGAAATTCCATGGTTTTTTCATCATTATAATTCCAATTTTACTAAGGATTTTGAGTTGAGGGGTTGGATACTTGAGGCTCCAACAAAAGTGAAAGTGGAGCCCAACAAAATGAATTTAGCAACTGAATTTAAAGATTCTTTATCACCATATTTTCAATATTACTTGATTTTACTAAGGACTTTGGATTGTAAGTTTCGGATACGAGAGGAGTTTTATAGCATAGTGGTAACCTAGAAAATCAATTTAGTAACCGAATTTAAAGATTTTATTTATCACTATATCTTCGATATTACTTGATGAAAAAAATTGTTGGTACGACTTTTTCGATTTGTTTTTTGTCGTATACGGTATAAAATGAACCTGGAATTCTGAAATGGACGAAATTTTAATGTGATCCTATAGATACTGGGATGTTGATCCGAGAGAGGAGATCCTGTTTGAATTTAAACAGAGCCCCAGCATCTACAGTGAGCGATGGTAGCAATATCTGCTATCCTAAATCGAAACAATGCATCAGCTCCAAGCATCGGGGTCCCGTAATCGGATTAAGTGCACTGCCCGCCTCGTCCTATGTCCAGCGCCCGTTCACAATTTAATATTTCCTAAACCATATCATTGCAATACTGTCCAAAAATTTAGGAATGGGCATAGTATAAAAATAGACGTGTATCAACTTAATTTCGATAAATATTTCGTCCCAGTTACTTTCAGTAATCGTTGATACTTTATAATAACACCAATTGAAATAAAATTTGTCTGAAAAAAACATATATATTTCCAAACATATATACTATGTTATTACATCCCAAATAGGAGGGATGGACATAGAATAAAAAATATATAGTCTCGAGCAATATTTCGTTCTGTACCAGCCAATTACTTTAAAATAACGACAAAAAAAAAATTTGAATTTGAAACACATATATTGCTTTATCCATATCATGCACTTACGTCCCAAATTCCAGGGATATACATAGAAGGAAAATAAACACGTATCCACATAATCTCGTTCTATAACGTACACGTAACGTACACGTGATGTAACGTTCTATACACGCAAGTTTCTATCAGCAATAGCAGATAACGAAATCGATAACGACAATAAGATTATCGTTATTGGACAGTACAAAATTCTGGATTGGAGTGATTGTGACTCCCTGAAAACGTTTGTACATTAATTTAGATTTTATTGCAGACTACTTTGATACGACAAGTTAGGAAGCCCATGGTTAATGTTTAATTTAATGCTTTACAAAACCATGAATAAATATAAATAGAGCTCAACCCTGATTTTACACCGTTATGTAGTTAAGAAAATTGGTCTATAAACAAACTCAAGAAAAGACAACCCATGTAGTTATAACGTATTTATAAGCCACTTCCATGTAAAGTATTCAATAAACAAAGCTACATGAATACATGTATTACATGCAAAAATCCCACTTTCGGTGTTGAATTCCACAGACAGATTTCCATACACGAAGGGTAAGGACTGTTATGGAAGCTGGCAGACAAGCGGGCATTAACAAGGGTGCAAATTGCTCTAAGTGGCCAGCGGTCAGGGATTTTTGTCAGGTTTTTCCCCTCTTAATTTCCCCTTGTTTCCTCCCAGGGTAATTTTTTACGACCCCTCGGGCACCTGTTGGTCATGATCCAGCTCAGTTTTATCCCAACATAAGTGCGTATACTTCTGGATTCCAGTGGATTTATATGGAGCAAAAAATAAATCATACCTAGCGTCATTGATGATAAAATATTAACTCATTATTATTAATTGGCTAATTGACTTAAATAGTTGTCATACATATTTATTATCATACAATTTACTAACATAGCGGCCAGTTTGTACGTAATTTTTGAGGCAGGTAACTAAACAATTAAGGTTCGTAAGTTCATTAGAGGATAATTCATTCTACAACCTTTAAAATATATATAATGTTAACAGTTGGGGATGGATCCTAAGGGATCTGGAGTCCCTCTTGGTGTTGAGTCAGCCTCTATAAATTAGGTACCCATAATAGGGGGATAACCTTGCGGTTCAGGGTGACCTCGGACAAATCACATCTCTGCAATAGCTTTCTTACAATCGTTATCATAGAAATAGTACAGTCTATACCGTGTACTGGAACTGGACCCTTTACGGTTTGAAGTGGTATAGATTAAATAAAGACGTTAGTAATTAATTAATGATATCCAGAAAAATATGAAATTTAAATCATGTTTGAATCTTAAGAAATAATAGTTATCAAATAAAATCATATTTAACATTACGTCACCATAGTCACACACAACATTACTCCAACATAGTCATTATTGAGATATATGCGGTTTGTTACGCTATTTTTGGTGTTCTATTCTAACATCACAAGATTATGTCTTCATTGCCTGGATATAAGTGGGTTTTTTTCGATCATAAATCACCATTTCATATATTTCTGAAAAATGACAGTTTTTTAGATATCTTTTTGTGTTACTAAGTCGACGATTACACGCAGCCTTTGTTTGTATTAGTGTAATAAGAATTCGTTTTTAAAATCCTAAAGAGGGTTTAACCACATGACTGCGTGAAAAAATACCATTCATAAAGAATTAGTTTCTTCATTCAAGTCCTCGAAATCTAAGTTACTATGCTCGAACCCAGTCTCCGCTGGTTTTCATTAGCAATGGCATAGTTAAGCATGAAGCTCTGAGATCTATCAGGTGCTAATCCGAGGGTAGTTTTAGAAGTAGTTTAGTTAAGTTCGGAAGAGGAAACTAGCAGAGCAACTCTCCCCTTTCCTTACTAAAAGCAGATTTATAGCTCGAAATAAATAACACCATCCCCTATAATATTCCATAGGCTGACATAATGTCATTAAAAAAATTGTTTACATAACCTAAAAAAAAAATTGCCCCACACTATCTTGATCAGGAATTTCATCCCAATGAAAAAATATGGAATACTGTAGACTTGTACTTGTATAAAACTTGACGGCTGAGCTTAGATATGAACTTCAGTATGTTCATGCAAAGTACTGAAACCAAGTTATGTTGTTTTGGTGTAGGTGATTAATTTAAAAAAAAAAAAAAAACTTTATTTGCAATTTTACATATACAAGCAGCATAAGTGTGAATACATGTTCCGGACTTCCTTTGCATGTTTAAAGAACAGTGATTTTAATTAATTACAGTTACCTTTTATAAATAAGTTTTACAATGGCAGGAAAAATGTAGAAAAGACCCGCTTAAAAAAAGGTGATTTATAAAATGTGATAATATCTTGTAGAGATACTGATATTTTTAGTTCCTTCGGCTGGTGAACAGTTATTATAATAAATATGAATTATTAATTCGGTAAACGTAGGATATAGGAAAAAAATAAATAAAAACGTATAAATGATGGTCATAAATGAGAAAATTCCCGGACCCCGATAAAATAACGTGGCCTGAAGAAAGCGAAATTATGGAACGAGACCTCCGAGGCTTATCCTCAACAAGAACTGCTCTAAATTAATTTATGCTCTTTCTTCAACCCCGGAGGAAAGAACTGGCCAAAGAGAGGGCTACAAGAAGCCTGGATATATCTGAAGGGGGTTTAGCTTTTTGTGGGGGGGCGACATCCCCGGGGGGAGAAAAGGGTGAAATATTGTCGCCGATTATTATTTCCATTATAAGCTTTCTTGTCGCCTCTTCCTTTTTACTAGTCCTTCCGGTTTTCCAGGCCCAGTAACCCAAAGTTTTTTGGGCAACTGAAGGCAGTTATAGAACGAAATGAAGTTTTTAGTGAATCGATAACTTTTTTTTTCATCCCAAAACTTTGATAACTGATAACATATATCCTTCCATAGTTACATCGGAATGGCATATATGAAAAATATAGGTTCTATTGACGTCAAATAAAAAAAAAAAACTTAATCAATTAAGTTATTATTGGAAAAATAACAACCAAAAGACTTAAGTCTCTAAACTAAAACAGGGCAGAAAGAGAATTTCAGAAAAACGAATAAATCAAATTTTAACCTCAAAATGCAGCAAGACACTGCCCATGGGAAACATCCCACCACCCCAAAGGCCCAAATGCAACTATGAACCATATATAATTTAATTAACCACATATAATCAGTGAAGAGAATGGATTTATCTGACCGAGATGCGAGACAGGATAGCTCAAGTGGCAGAGTACCATGACGGAAACATGGGAGACCCGGGTTCGAATCCCGGTCCTGGACATATCTTTTCTCTTCAAAATAAAATATTTAAAAATTAAAAAAAATATAAAAATAAATAAATAAAATTATAAATAATATAATGGCGTAAGTCAACAAGACCCTAATTAAAGTAATGTCCAATGAACATTCTTCCCCTTGTATACATCGCAAATTGCGAGAACGCGGGGATCAGTGAAGAGAATGGATTTGTCTGGCGGAGATGCGACCCAGGATAGCTCAAGTGGCAGAGTAGCATGATGGAAACATGGGAG
The DNA here is from genome assembly GCA_964056705.1 of Troilus luridus. NCBI lineage: Eukaryota > Metazoa > Arthropoda > Insecta > Hemiptera > Pentatomidae > Troilus > Troilus luridus. Next base: position 55,048,107 of record OZ057416.1, on the reverse strand, counting down.
ACCCGGGTTCGAATCCCAGTCTTGGGCATATATTTTCTCTTCACAATAAAATATATGAACCATACCCCAGCTGGGAAAGGTTAGATAAAAGAGCTGATAAAAACTAAATAGAAAATACACTAAGAAAACTACAAAAAGCAAATAAAATAAAAAAATAATAAAAAAAAAAAAATAGAAGACATGCTTTCAGGCATTATCAGGACGTTGACCAAATTAAAAACAAGATGAAATTTAGCACATCACATATCAACAGTCACGACCTTACTCCAAAACGTCAAACAGAAAAGTAGGGTAATGGAAGTCAATATACGAGCAGCAAGGGTTATATAAAAAAAGCTAATCAGCGGAAAATACATAATAACAACGAGATTTAAAAACCCTTTGTCCTAGTTTTTGTTTAAATAAGGTGGCTGTTTCTGTTGTTTCTGATTTATGTGAGCTGTAGTGCATTTGATCATCATTGATGTGGATTTTATTTCGGAATAAGTCCTGATGATGCCTCAATTGGCAAAACGTTGACTGGTCCGGTTTTTACAAATATTTTACACACTTCGGTTTTTTCCAAAAGCATCCAAATAACTAAAATAAAAAGTCTTTGTTCAGGAGTATTGGCTTAAATCACCAAATTAAGTATTAGAAAACGTAAATACGGTGAAATATATAACGAAGAAAAAAATCCTCGCTAATCAATTTTATTTATATATTTTTTGAAGAGAAAATATTTGTCCTGGCCGGATTCGAAACAGGTTCGTCTGCATCTCCGGTACAGTGCTACCAGGGGTCGATCCTAGTCAGACAAATCCGTTCTCTTCACCGATCCTGTATCCCCGTGTTCCCGCAATTTTTGCGACATATACACGGGAAGAATGTTCACTAAACATTACTTTAATTAGGATCTTGTTGACTTACGTCAATATATTATTTAAAATTTATTTTTATTAACTGTTATTTTGATGGTGATTATTTTTAAAAATTTTTGTTTTTGAAGAGAAAAGATGTGTCCTGGCCGGGATTCTAACCCGGGTCGTCTCCATCTCCGGTGCAGTACTCTAAACCACTGACCTACTACGAGTCGTATCCAAGTCAGACAAACCCGTTCTCTTCACCGATCCTATATCCCCGTGTTCTCGCAATTTAGGTGTGTCTACGGGGATATTTTTGAAGAGATCGGATAAATATTTTTGTTTTGAAGAGAACGGATTTATCTGACTTCGATACGACCCCTAGCTCAGTGGTTCACACCGGAGATGCAGACGACCCGGGTTCAAATCCCGACCAGGACAAATCTTTTCTCTTCAAAACAAAAATATTTAAAAATAATCACCATTAAAATAACAATTAATTTATTTATAGCGTGTCTTGAGTGGTCTGGTAAGGAAAAATACAATAGCCTCCTATCTTTACTTTTCTCGAAAAAATAAAAGTGGTTAGCATCATATTTTTATAATTCTTAGTTTGAGGTACAATGTATTTGATACGCTAAATATGTGAAAAGTTTAAAAACACTTACGAGTTTTTCTCTCTGCAGACCTAAGAATAATTTATGTCTTGGTTAGATCATTGTTTAATACGAACGAACAAAAACTTTTATAACGATTTAAATAATTTAAATTTAAATAACCATTTAAAATATAACAAGCCCCCTTTAACAATACGATTATCCCGATTAACAATAAGAGTGTTCTTGACGGGAATGACGGGTACGCCCTGATCTGATGTCAGAACATTGTTTGGTCAACTTCAAGGTTTAAACGTACTAAAAGTTCTGGGTTCTTAGAGAAGAAACAAGATGGGAGAGGGTGAAGACTATTAAATTTTACTGAAGTGTCGAATGAAAAAGGAAAAAAAAATGTTTGACATGAAGGTCAAAGACAGAATTATTTAAATAATTACTTAAATGAAGATTGCAATGTGGATCTAAACGTCGGTTTCTATAGTTACCGTATTAACATAGTTTATAATTATTTAAGGAATTCTTTCTGTATACATATAAATATATATACATATATACGTTCAACTCCAAGGGTGGAGGTGCGGTCTCAGGTTATGAGCCTATTTGGGCGATTATTCGTTGGGATGTATTGCACTCCTTCTTTGAGATGTGATTGATCTTACTCTTTTTTGTGTCTTGATAATGCCTGAATAGGCGAAACGTCGACTGGTAATTGTTTGTTTTTACTCCAGATTTGAAACATAAGGCTTTGCTTGTGGTTTTTTTCCATTTGCATTCTAATAAATGTTAATGTTTCGTTTTGAGTTTTTGGCTCTATTTTAATGAGCAAAAACATATTTTATAATCTCATATATATAATAATAAAGCTGTGGTTGAAATATCATTTACGATCGAAAAATTTCAATAACCTCTATTTTATTTGTTTACTTAATATTGTAAACTACTATATTTTTGGTTACCAAAAAATAGAAAATTGTAACTTTTCCTACACTTCTCACATTGCCTCTGCTATGAGATCCCGAGAGTTTAAGTACATTTACAGCTAAACTAAAACAAACTATGTTCTAGCTTTCCTATAATTTTACTAATTCGTCAGCACCACCATTTTGAGCACTAATTTACTAAGGATACAAGCTGTTGACGAACAAACTTCAAACGTTTCCAAGAAAAACCGTGGTCACTCAAACAAACAGAACAAATAGTGACGAATCTCTTGCTTGAGGACACAATGAGGAGACTAAAAAGAAAGTGGACGAGGGATCTTTTATCATATGAATATTAAATCAAGCCACGGGAGAGGTACCGATGTGTACTGTTCTTCTTCATCCCTCTTATCTCATTTTATCGTAATTTTACTGACATGCAATCTGTTTCTCTCAATTTCTTGTACTTGACAGGTGTAGATAATTTGATAAAGAGAAAAAAAAAAATACTATAAACATTGGGGTTGGTCACTACTAATAAAAATACATAATTGTTTTTCTCAGCAAAGTATGAGATTCCAAAATACAGAGAAGATTTACACTTATAATATTGCTCTATACTATTTAATTCTTTAAAGTAGTTCCAATAAAGTATAAAGTTTACAATAAATAATAGAGAATATAGACCACTACCAGCACACAACTACCACAAGCTCACAAGCTTTGACATAGATCATGCCAGTTAACCTCTGTGGGTCTTACGCCCGCATGAAAAATGGACAATATCCCCCAATCCTGGTCAATGATTTCAATTAAATGAATGTCAATTGTGATTAGATGCATTGCATGAGTATCGTGTGCTTCCTTTTGTTAATTTATTCAGTACATTATTGAATGAATACTTATGAAGGTCAGTTGTGTATTTCAGATTAAGGTTAACTGATTATAATACATCTTTAATAATTGAAATAGTTTATCAGTGAATTACTTCTTAAGTTGAAGCTGAGAAAAATAAAACCTGTACGGCTACAATCGATGAAGGGTCTTGGGTCTAGTACATGGTAGAAACTGTACTTTTTTTTCTGCAAGGGGGTGAGAAGACCAAGATCACGCTCAACCACCGGGTTTTTTCCCCTCTAATTCAGGGTACCCCCTATATAAGGCTGGTGAGCCCTAAAGGCTCCATCAGTGGCTGCTAATTGGATAAACAGTTAATCAGCCACAGCCGGATTTAAACTTCGAATCTTCAGCACAGAAGCTCAGCACGGAAAAATAAAATTATGTTACAATATTATAGTTTCGGACAATAAAAAAAAAAAAGTATTACAGAAACCAAATATATATGATAAAATTATTGTTACTATTATGTTAGTTTTGACTACTTTTAAATCAATACCAATCGTTATTGTACATTGTCGTTCTTGAAAAACGTACTACCGAAAATTATAGAATTAAATTGAAGATTTTAGAGCCGATAACAATTTAATATAAATATTGTAAATATATTTAATATATTATAAAATATACAAAAAATTACTTTAGCACATTTTTCGCTAGATGACTCAAGCAACTTTGTCCAGCACGACACTTTACCACCTTATTTCTCATGGCTTTAGTCCGGTTCTGAACCTGAAGTTGCGGAATCATGAAGAACTTGATAAAACTAGTGAAAAATGTGAAAAATTCAATTTCTTAAATAAGGAATTATCCGCTAATAATCCTTAACGACTCAATCATAAGTGTATTTAACCTTTATTACTGTTTATTAATTAATATTAGAGGTTTTATTAATTAGTGATACGTTTTTTGACATTTTATTATTTTAATCATAATTCACGTTGCACTTAGGCATATAACGCATCTATTTTCACTGTTATATCTAACATAACTACCTACACACATTCAAAATATTTTAATTAAAAAATGCGTAGGTTATTCCATCGTTCATAGGTTTCAGTTGATATCAAAGAGAATTACCTAACAAATAAGTGTTAATTTATTAATTATTTCTTTGTTCTTCGTTCATTGTTGTATAAATGAAATAAAAAATATAATGTAATTCAAATTAATTGGTCATTCTAGCGATTATTGTGATAAGCCTTATTTTTTTTTAAATTTCCAAATATATGAATAAAACGTTTAACTTTAAATATAACGAATCTTATATTTTTAATTTTATATAGGTACTATAACTAAAAAATTATCCATTTTTCTGCCATTTTCAAACCCCCACCACACCTTTGTTGAATAGATGCCTTTGCAGGTGTAAAACCGGCGGGAAGCAAAAACCAATCGATAGTCACGTGGGCAGTTTTACAGTACACTTTCCTCACCGGCAGAGCGCACTCGCACCTTCATATGGAGAAAAAAAATGTCGTGCATTTATTTTTATTTTTTGTTTAAATAATGTCTGGTTCAAGTTGTGTTAGTGAGAGAAAATTTACTGAGAGCTCACCTCATTGTTTATACGGAAAAAACAAATCGTTTATCGTAAATTTTTTATTATTTATTCGTTCAATGTCCATTGTTTATGAACAAAATCCATAAATAATAGAAGATTCTAATCAAATGGTAATTTAAACGGTTTGTACTAGTACCCTTGAACAGTCTTCACGGTTTTAGAAATCAAATAAATTATTTTTTTTCCAAATTTAAATTCATTCTATTTTTCTATATTTATTTTATATATCTACACAGGTTGGTTCAAATTGTGTTAGTGAGGCGACATTTTCTGAGATCTGATCTCATTGTTTGTACGCAGAAAGAAAAAAAAATATTTTTTTGTATTTTATTATGGTACTTTAAAATTTATTTTTTGATGACGATATCTTGTGTTTATTTGCTGTTAATTATTTTTAAAAAAACCAAACGTTAATCCTATTCTGACCAGGGTATTAATAAAAAAAAGTAAGGACTTAAGTAGAAATTTAAACCTAAAGTATGGAGCATTAACATAGTTAAAAATTAAGTAATTAAATGTTTTTCATACTCATAAATATAAAATCTATTTAAGATTAAACCCAATTATAAATGCTGCAATCTAAGTACATTATAAATATTATACACTAAGTTTATTTACTTTGAATAGAAATTGTTTTAACAAATTCATTTTTTATTTTCCTTAACTTACAAGTAGGTCAAATTAATAATACACATTGTCATAGATATTTTTCTCGTTAGTGATTTTTTTTTAATAATTAATATTTTTTTTTTGTTAAACGTTAAAATGGTTAATGAAACGAAATAACAATCCTTTTGGTTTGTTATTTCACATTAAATTCTACCAATATTTTTTTGCACCTACTTATTTAAAAATAATTTCATGTATTTTTTTTATGAATTATTAGAAAAAAACTGGGCATTTATAAAAGTAGCTTATCTTAGTTCATCTCTTTAAAAACGTTTTACAAAGCATTATTGATTAGAGTAGTATTACAATATTTGTCTAAAAATGGAGAAAGCACTTTAACAAAATAATTTAATTAGCTTCATTCTATGCATGGAAATTAGTTATAACTCAGAGCTACAATTTAACTATATATTTCAAATATAACTTAAATAAATAATTATGAGAATCAGACATTTATTATTAAAAAATTAATGATAATGAAGTACAAAGGCAGAACAACTTAAACGATCATAAGTCCTTATTATTTCAGCTCCCTTTAAACATTTTTGTGAGTATACTATGATTATATTAAATAACGATTTAGTATATTGATTGACAACCAAACAAATTTATAAGCAAAAAAATATATGAATACGAAGCACAAACACTTAAAATTTTATTAATCAACCGGCACTAAAAGGATCAATTCAATAAACATTCAACATAATATAAACGAAACAACAGAGAACACATGATGAGACCTTGTAGAACTTGAAGTAGCAAGCTCGTCGGACTCAGAATGACTGTGGGCCCAGACAGAAGTACAGACCGGTCCAAACGAAATAAAAAGTACTCCCCATTAAGTTTATTGTTTCAGAGTGTACCATTGTCTTTCAGCGAGGGACAGCACAAAGGAATGTATAACGGACAGAGTAAAGTTAGAGAGTATATAAGGATAAGTATTGAATAAAACAGATTCAAAGATAATCTTTCCATAATGAACATTAACTGTTAAACAATAAATCTATAGAATTTTTCCATTTAAACATTCGTAAACAGTAATAATTTGTGAATCGTAAAATGGTTTCTAATTTTTAGAAAAAAACCTCCACCACTATAACCCATGATGGTTCTTGGGTTCAATACCTTGTAGGGTGGTTACTGTTTCTCGGACAACGGTTGTGCAGAGCAGTAATTTGTCCAAGCCAAACCTAACCGTCTTTGCCCCCCCCCAATTAAAGACACTTTATACTCCTAAATTACTACTTCAAAATTACTAGAATTAATTACTACAAATTAATAGAGGTAATAAGGTAAAAAATCAAGGAGTGGAGTGACTCAGTGGTAGAGCAATCGAATCCCGCTCCGGGCAAGACTTTTATTTAGTCTGTTTGCAGCCGGAGATGGATCATATAGGATCTAGGTCCCTTCTGGGGCTCACCCAGCCTCTATAAAGTTGGTACCCACAATAACATGGAAAATCTGGCCGTTGAGCGTGACCTAGGACAAGTCACCTGCTTGCAGAACCGTTGTCCATGAAACTCTACAGTCTCTACCATATACTCAACACGAGACCCGTTCCCGGATTGTAGTGATACAGGTTTTTTTTTAAGGTAAAAAATAAATATAAACCTTACGAAAGAAAGGCAGACAAAATTCCAAATAGACCGGAATCCACCCCAACCTTAGCGATCTGTGAAGAAAACATGTTTACGTATCGAATCAAAATCATTAGTTTCAACGCTGGCCGCTGTCAATACCCAAACGTAGTTCTGGTGAAATAATTAACCCCTAGACCCCATCGTAGTGTTCAATGACCTTTATTGTAGTGCTAAAGTCAATTATTTTCGCAAAAAAATGTAACTAAATATAGTAAGACAATGGATAACTTATTATAATTTTTAAATATTTTATTTTGAGGAGAAAAGATTTGCCCAGGGCCGGGTTTCTTTCCCTTCAAAATAAAATATTTAAAAATTATAATAATTAATAAAAAAATAAAATAAATTAAAAACTTATTATAGTTTCAGAGAAATTAAAAATAAATAAAGACTATACATTAAGATAATGTTTAACATAGTTAGATTTATAAATTGTATTTATTTTTCAGAAGCAAGGAAACAAAAAAAAAAAACAGAAGCGAAAAAAACTAAAAATAAACATGATTAAGCTTAGAGATTTTTTGAATCAACATTCCAGTATTTTGTCAATCGAAGATAATCGTGAACATAATATCGAATGTAAAATGGTTAAGGAAAATGAATAAAATCCACTTGATATTTAGTAATTAGATACATTGCACCTATAAACTGCATTGAGATGTTGCATTGCACATCCGTTTTTATCTCATTACTTTCTTCTTTATTTCTGAGCGGAGTTGCTCAGTAGTAGAGGACTGAGTTGCCATGCCAAAAATCTTAGTTCAAATCCCGCTGCTCGCAAGAATTTTAATTAATCTATGGGATCTGGGACCCTCCTGGGGCTCATCAAGCCTCTATAAAGTGGGTACCCACAATAACGTGGAAATTCTGGTGGTTTAGCCTGATCTAGGACATATCACCTCCTTGCACAACGGTTGTTTATGAAACAGTACAGTCTTTACAATTTAATGAACCCCAGACTCGCTAAGGTTTTTTTTTTTGCCTACTGTATTAATTTATATTTCAATTAATATAAGCTATCTCAAAAATCACTAAGGCAGGCTAGCCTACAATGAGAACACAGCCAGAAAACATTTCTTGCCTCTGTAAGAAATTCCTTTTAAAGGGTGGCCCAGACGGGGGAGGGGGCTTTTGCAAGAAATCCTTCCAGTACGAAGAGGGACTTAAAAGGGAGAAAAGGTTTGATAGAAGATAAAGGATAAAACAGGACATTTCGTGAATTCTGTTTCCATTTCGTTTGAATAATTTAGTAATGTTTGTTTCCTTTGTATGGGTCCCACCATCTTCTCTCTGTCTTACATAAAATGGAATCCCTACTTTTAAGGAACGTTTTAAACATTCCTGATGAGCTGAAAGGCAGAGTACGAAATTGATAAAACGTTAGGTACAAATTGGGGTAGTACAAACAAAATTTTAATTTTAATTTATACTCCAAACAGTGAGACTAATATAAACAATAGTATGCAAACTGAACATTAACGCATTTCTGCCCGATCTCGTTTGGACATGGGTCTATGGAATCCCTACACAAATAAATGTTAATTAATTATGTGCACAATCATTATAACTTTCGAGACAAATTTTTTTGCTATAAATGATGCAAAAAGAAGTCATTATTTGACGTTGTCAAGTGTGGTTACGAAACGTTTTTGAAAAGTACCTCTTATACCCATTTTTAAAATTTAAAACAGAACAGTAGGGTATTAAAATAAAAATATTATAACTAGTCAAATTAGAGTTAATACAAAATAAATATGAGTTTAAATAGAAATTATTGAGAACAAATCACCAAGAATGAACATAAACTCAAGAAGTGACGTGAAATAATGTTTATAACGTAATGAGAAAAGAGTAAATAATTCTAAAGTACAATAAAAAAAAAATTAACCAGAAATAATCAGCAATATTGGAAACCTTTGTGGAAATTCGAAGATTTTAGAAAAAATAATATTCGTCAGATATAGCAATTTAACTTAATCAACAGTGACAAAAAAGGTATGTTGTACTTAATAATTTATACTTGCTTATATTTTAATGAGTAGTGGGCTAGCTCAGTTTGTAGAGTGGTGAGTTGCTATGCTGAAGGTTCCGGGTTCAAATCAGGCTGTGGCAGATAAACTATTAACTCAGTTAAAAGCAGTGGATAGACCCTTAACAGACCATCTTGGGGCTCACCCAGGCTCTTTAAATTACATGTTTGAGAAAAAAATCTGGAGGTTGAACATGACATCGGACGAATCACCTACACTGCACTACCGTTCTCCTACAAACAGTACAGTCCCTACCGTTTACTAAATCTGAAACCCTTCATGGGCTGTAGAGGTACAGGTTATTTTTCATACGTAATTTAATAAAAACGAAAGTTTCAATTGGAGCAAAATAAAATGTCTATGGATACTAAATTAAAACTTTTAAATGTTTTTATTTGAAAAGAAAAGAAATAAAAATATTTAAAAATTAGTAACAAATAAAATAAAAGAAATTATAATAATTATAATGACGTAATTCAACTAGATCCAAATTAAAATAATGTTCAAAGAACATTCTTCCCCTCGTATACTCCGCAAAAATGCGAGAACGCGGGGACTTAGGATCAGTGAAAGGAAAAGATATGACTACGAACGAGAAGCGTGCATGATTAGGGCCCAGGATAGCTAAAATGGTAGAGTCCCAGACTAGCGATTTGGTGACCCGGGTTCGAGTCCCGGTCCTGGACATATCTTTTCTTTTCAAATAAAAATATTTAAAAATTAGTAACAAATAAAATAAAATAAATTATAATATAACTTTTAAATTTTACTATATATAACCTGGTTAATGAAAATTGTTTGATGTATGCAAATTTTTTATTTATTTAGAAGCAAGACATCAGAAAATTAAATGTAACAACCTAAAAAAAATGTTTCCATTATTTTTAAGCGAATTCTTTAATGCAGATCTGATTGCTATGTACACGTAAGTTTTTAAGGGAATAAAAAATCCTCAGTTATGCCGTCCTTCTGAAGGGACTTAAAGTGGTAGTCCCGAGCCTGTACGGTGTTGACACGTGACTGTATTTGCATACTCACTAAAGATCTACCCTTTCTTAAATATATCTGGGTAGCAAAATAACTACTGGAGCATCGTCCAATTAGCCTTAGCATCATAAAGTGACGTTAAATGAATAAACAATAAAACAAAGTATTAGCCTAAAAACCACCAACAAACCACCACTTCGACCCCTTCCCCTTGAACTTCCTAGCCACCTTCACCCCATCTTACGTCACACACACAGACTCTCATCGGTAATATTAATGATGATGGTTTCTTCGCATATTTCCACTTGAATTCTTAGCGATAAGGCCACCCTCTCGAGCTGACGCCGAACCCCAGGCGATGATCAGACAAAAAGGGATGTCTTAGGGCAGCAAAAAAGGGCTCTTTAAGAATCCTCGAGTCATTAGTGGTGGATTAATTATCTCTAACTCAAAGGGACAAAAAGATGTCCCATCCGTCTTCTCTTATTATCCAAATATATATTGGAACTTGAAATAATTCGAAAAAGTATTGAAAGGTTAGAAATGATTAATTGTTATATAGGAAAAAATATAGCATAACAGTTTCTATATTTATTTTTTTAATAAACATATTAATTAAAATCAATATAAAATATTAATGAATTTAAAATATAGGATACCGTCTTGTTGTATATTCGTATAGAATAAGTTTTCTTGATTATCATTTTTATCATTTTATCCTTCTTGTGTAATTTCCCCTATTCCCTAAAGATTTGAAGCATAAACGATGAGATAGAACAAAAAAGTGGAGTACCGCAGGGATGTGTTTTAAGCAATTTTAAATTATTTTCTCATTAGTTATCAGTGATAAAAAGAATCTTCACTTGAATAACATTCTAACCATAAAAAGGTAAATTTATAGGAAATACTAAACAGCACCAGCCAACAGGGATGCAGTATAAATTCACATTTCAAGAGAAAAAATAATGCGTGAATTAAAAAAAAAACTGTACTGCTATTAAGAAGGGTCTTGGGTTCAGTACAAAATAGAGACTGTACAGTTTCTAAGACTGGCTGTGCAGGGAGGAGCTTAGTCCGAGATCACGCTCATTCGCGTGTTGTTTTTTTCCTAATCTAGAGTAGCCACTCTTAACAGGCTGGGTGAGCCCCTGGAGGTCTGCAAGTCGCACAGGGTCTTCCCGTGTGCTGTTAAGAGGTAAAATAATTTATGATAAGGTATTTAATTTATATAAAATATGATGAGGTGAAATAATTAATTTTTCACAGCCAGATTTGAACTTACCTTCAGCATTCTCCACACTGAGGTACCCGGCTTCCCGAATTTCAGTTTAAAAAAAATATATTTCTTACTCATTTCACCTCCTAATTAGCAACGTGTTTCATAGTCATCCGCCTTTAGAAAAAAAAATATTACTTTTATTTTATTTATTAATATAGGCGTTCCAACATGGGTTGCGTCAACCTATCAGAGCAGAGCTCCACACCTCTCGATCTATCCAATCCTCTTCTTGGATACCCCTACCGGCCATCTCTTCCTGGACTCCCTCCATCCACCTGCTTCTGGGCCGTCCGCGTCCTCTCCTCCCTGGTGGAACCCAATCCAGTACTCGGTCTGGCCAACAACTTTTATTTTATAATGTATAAATAAATTGGGGAATAGCTTATAATAATGAAGCTATGTCAAAATGAAGATAATAGAAATAAAATGTACACTATTTCGTTTACATAAGGTAGACTATAAAACTTATTTAAAAAAAATTAAATTCGATAAATACAAATTTTAAGTTAGTAGATAAATTAATATTAAATTATTAACACAGAGAGATTAAGCAATGATTAAGCAAAGAGATTAAGCAGGGTTGAGAATCTCCGTAGAAAAAACAATATTTATCACAAACATCAAGAACGCTCCAAAGTATTTGATAACAGATATTGGTCGAGTGGAGAAAGTAAAGAAATTCAAATAATTGGGAGAAGTAATCCAAGAAAATGGTTTGGAAAAATCTGCAATAGAAGAAAGGGTACACAAGATGGATGAGCATTTGGCATTACTAAAAATGTTTATAACAAAAGGTATTTGTCTAAAAATCTAAAAATAAGACACTACTCTACAGTTACACTGAATGCTTAGTATTAAACTATAGAGTAGATAAACATGAATTACTTGAAAGAAGAATAATAAGAAAAACTATAGGCCCAGTGAAAACCACAGAAGTATGGAAATTAAGATCTAATGAAGAAATATACAGGGGCGTAGAAAACATAACAGAAACGATAAGAAAAAGGAGACTATTATTTTTTTGGACATGTTTTCAGAATGGGTGATTCGAGATTAACAAAAATGATATTCAAGTACCTTTGGGAGAAAAAGTCAACAATTAGCCGGATTTGAGAGGTAAAGAAGGATTTGGAAAGAAACAATATAAGGGAAGGCGACACTATGGGCAGGGAGATTTTTAGAAACATGATCTTGAAAATGGAAGGATTCCAGGAAGAGTGAAAAAGAAACCTGGGGTGAGATGGTCTGAAGACAGAAAGAGACACCATAGTGAAAGGTTGAAGGAATATTGGAAGGGGCGGAAGAGTAAACACCCAAGTTGGAAGAATTGAAATTGGCACGTGGTCCTCAGCTGGCCTTATTGTCTAAAAAAAAAAAAAAAGAAAGGAGGGAAGAAAAAAAAGATAAAATAACAGAGATGAAAAAATATTGTAATGTTAATTTCATAATTAGTATCAAAAATACATATTGAAGGAAAAAAAATTTAAATTAAAAATAAATTATGATTTTATATTTTTATGTAAAATTATAAAAAGAAAAGGGAAGGATATTGTTTAACTAATCAAAGATGACGAGGAAAATTATAGCTCACAATATTAATTATCAATTAAAGTTTACTGAGGAAGAGTAAAAATTAAAACAGGAAATGAAGAAAACTTGCGATTCATTTGCATTTAGATTTGCTTTTCGCTACAAACGTGACCCCCCTAGAGGCATCTAAATAAAATTCTTCTCGGTAAAATACCATCTTCGTTCATCCTTAGCTTAATAAACACTTTCTGTTACGATGCTTATTAAAAGTAGAGGTATATTTACGAATCCGTAGTTGCAATTTTGTTTTAATTTTCTTGTGTACCACATTAACAGGATAAATAAAATTAAAAAAACACCCATGAACATTAAGATTACTGTAATTCTAATTACAACTACAAATAGATCTCTTTATTATATAAAATAGTTTAAAAAAAAATTTTTAAAACCTGTACCACTACAACACTTGAAGGGTCTAGGGTTCAGTTCATGGCAGAGACTAATGTTTCTTGGACAACGGTTGTGCAGGGAGGTAATTTATCCTAGACCACGTTCAACCGCCAGATTCCCCCCCTTATTTTTGGCACTTTATTGAGGCTGGGTGATTTCCAGGAGGGTCTTTGATCCTAAATGCCCCATCTACGGCCGCTAACAGATTAGATAAATGTCTGCAAGCGATCAGGATTTGAATACAGGACCTTCAGCACTGCAACTCAGCGCTCTATCCACTGAGCCAATCCGCTCCCTAAAAAGTTTTAAGGTAAGCTAAATTATAAACATTTTTAAAAGTCGGTAAATCAAAAATCTACTGTTCCTGACTTCTTCAAGCCGTTAGACAAAATATATCACTATTTATTGTAAGTAGAAAAAAATGTAATAGCTATATATAAATCCAATAAAAGGGGCGATCTGTGGTCTAGTGCTTAGCATAACAAACGACTAAGCCCAAGATCGCGGGTTCGTAACCTGGCAGGTGCCCCTAGGATTTTTTAAAGGGAGTAAAAAATCCTTGGTTATGCCGTCCTTCGGAAGGGACGTTAAAAGGGACGGAAAAGGGGGTCCCAAGCCGATGTCAGGTACTCATTAAAAATCCCTATCCTAATAAAACCTGGATAGGGAAAATTTAGAGCTCCCAATGTAGCATCATCCGATTAGCCGTAGCAGCATAAATGAACAAACAACAATAAACCCAATATTTCAAATTTTGGACTGTTATTTCAATATAGTTAGTAAACTGAAATAAGATTAAGACTTTTACATATCAACCATATTTTTTATCAGTAAAACAAAGCTAAAATAAAAAACAAGCATTTCATTATCTTTTTTATGCAAAATACTCAATATAACAAATCAATACTTAGTGGTTACTCGTATTTTAATAGGATTAGTTGGGAGACAGGAAATAAATGTTATACTGAACTTATAATTATAGAATAATATCGAAGTATTTATATTAAAACGTACCTATTGTACGTATAAAGTGTAATATAATAAAAATTAACAGTTTTATAATCTGTAGAATAGGGGGTGGTCCTAAGGCGGACAGGGAGTACCCCATAACTATTAAATAAAATAAAAAATTATTAAATATAATAGGAATTTTATTTATAGAATAGATGGTTCTGTGTTGCTCAAATTTAACAATTTTATTTGTTACAAGATATTAAAATAAAAAAAAAACATAAAATATAGTTGGTTCTAATATCTACTTATACAACAGCATACAAAAATGTCTCATTTACAAAAATCATACAATATAAAAATGATATCATACAAAAATTTCAATATTTTGTCAAATATTGCTCAAACAACTATCTTAATATTTAATTATCTGTAAAAAATTGTTACATAATAAGTAATTAATAAAGTATACTACCTGGATAAAGTCCTATTCGAATTTATAAAAATTACCAAAAATTCAAAAAGTTGCTTATGTTAATGATTTCGCATGATTTATTTCAAACTTAAAGAAAAAATAAAAATAAAAATTGCCAGCAGATATCATATTAACTACCAAGTGTTTTGTAGATTTATGAGTGCTTAAAATTATTTATATCCAATAGGAAACCACTTAAATATTTATTTAAAAAGGCTATTAATATAGATTATCTTTTTAGCGGCATCTAGCGGCAAGAGTCTGAACTTTTACCAGCCTCGTGACTGCTAGTGCACTCTAACGGCAGATTAGATAACTAAAATATTTGTTATGCTCATTCTAATTATTGTACATAAAAACTGATATGCAATTTAAATATATGTATAAATATATACAAAGTAAAAATTTATGTAGTTGTTCAACGCAAAATTATTCCTTAATTTGTTTAAAATTATAAATAATTTGTAAAATACCAACATTATTGGTGGCATTACACAACTGACAGTAGTATTTTTATTTAAAATATTTTGGGTTCATGTATTTATTGAATAATTATAAAAAAGCATTTAGGAATATATCTACCCCTTAATAAATCACGAATTTATCATATATGGTATGACTAATATCAGATGGTAAAATTTATTCTTAATTTGTTATCAACAAACAATAAGGTTTAAGTCTTTAATAAGCTATGCTGATATTTTACTTAATTCATTAATTCCTGAAAATAAGAATATACATTTAAAAAACACAGCTAAAAAAAAATAGTATAAATTTAAATGATCTTACCACTAATCTTAATAAAATGGTAATGTAAGAGAATAAATTATTTCGTTAGGACAATGGAATGATAAATTAATTATTGGGAAGAAATGAATTAATACTAAATAATAATAAAATTTAAAAAAAAGTATCTGTTTTGGTAACCCAGAGAAAAAAAATAGTGTTACTTATTTTATTTTAAAGAAGTTTATATTAAGACTAGTCAATGTGAATTTTTTGTGTAGCTACTGTTACATTAAAAGATTGCTTTTAAATTATTTATTTTCATCAATAATTACATTCAGTTATAATTATTTGTTAATTATAAAGCATACATTTTTTTGCTGTTACAATACATAATTTTAAAAAAATATATACATACATATTGATGTACATTATAGATGGTATGAGTTCAATATATGTGATAAAGATCGGTTAACAAAAAGGCTATTTAAAATTACCTCGTAGATAGATCATAAACATTAATACTGCTTAAAACAAATTAAAAAATAAATAGACAAAAATTGTATTCTTTATCATTTCTTGTTTAATTTTAAATTTGTTTCGATTTGAGTTTTAAATTTCTTAATTATGCTCCTGCATTCCTAAGTTATATTTCATAATTAATATAATAATAATAAATTAATTTCATTGAGATCACAAAGAATTGTAAATATAATATTATAATGAAGCATTTATAAGTCATACTTATAATAATTAATATTAAAAAGTCATAGTACGTTCTCACTGACCTGGACGAATTGAGGGGGGATTTTATCCTGTAAAAAAATAAAAGTGAAATCATTTTCTCCCCGACGATTCTGCTATGGTCCCTTGAAGCAAATTCTGGAAGTAAATAAAATAAAAAAATATAAATATAATTCTATTTAGTATAATTATAAATATATAAAATATGTTACAATGCTAATTTACAGTAAACATTTAGCTGCTACTTTTTAAAATCATTTCAATAGATGATTAAGAATGCAGTTATCAAATTTTTATTTGATTAGTTTTAAGCTTATTTCCTTGAGATTATTAATACCATTAGGTGGCATTCATGAGATAAATGATTAAAAAGTTAAATATATTGCTAGCTATAATGAAGAGTAATTTTTATTTAAGAATTAACCAAAGACTTCACTTTATTAAACAAATTTATTTCAATTTTATTTTTTTTTAAAAGCTGAAACCACTTTCTTTTATTGAATCCGAAAAGTTAAAATAAATCATCGATTGTAGTTTCAAAACCTACTTCAACCTGTCAATATATAACAAAGAACGTAAAAATGTAATAAACTGAAATTAAAATTGAATCTCAATATCCCATAAATCCAAAATGCTAAAATAAATCGATACAATTTTCAATAATGGAATCATTATAATCGTCTAGAGTTCAAAATACACAAAAAGTAATAAAGAAGCGAATTTACTTATATATTGAATATACAAAATAAAAGACGAATAATGAATAGACAAATGGGGAATAACTTCAAGTCCCTAAATGGATATATTCATATTTATTTTTAAACTTTATAATTTATATGTATTCAGTGAAGAGAGTGGGGGTGCTCTCTGGGTAGAGCGCTGTGTTGCTAGACCGAATTTTCCGAGTTCAACTTTGTATGTGGCATATTAATTATTTAATCTGTTAACAGTCGTGGTTTTAGACACTGTGGAATCTGGGCCCTCCTGGGGCTCACCCAGCCTTTATAATGTGTGTACCCTTAATGGGAGGAAAATTGGCAGGACATATCACTTCCCAGCACAACAGCTGTTCTAGCTGTTTCAGTACAATCTCTACCATATGCAACCCAAAGGCCCTTCACAAGTTGTAGTGGTACAGATTTTTTATATTTAATGTATACAAATTCATATATACTTTTTAATATTTCATATATATTAATATTTAGTATATATTTTTAATTTTTAATACATTCATAAACTCAGAACATTAGGCGTTAATCGAATATTTTTTTATTATATTTTTTTAAACATAATTTATATTAAAGAGGGAAAGAAACTTATGTTGCCCTACTTTTCATCCTGTCATACGTATATTCGTCCTTTACAATCCTAAATATTTTCGAAGCGGTTAGAGGATTTCGCAGGGCTGTGAGTAGTGCAATTTGATTGGACGGAATCTAGAACTCTGGTTTAATCCACAACCAATTACAAACAACTAATCCTCAACTGATGAATTATGTAAGTGGGGGCTGTACCAGACGTATATATCCCATCGCCATAGCGGAACCTCTGGCCACACGTCGGTCTAGTATTGGTCTCCGTTTTATATCCAAGTTTAATATCTAGTATGTAGAACAGGTATGTAGCAAACTTATTTCATTCTGATTTAATAAAAAAACAAAAACAAGCACAAGGCTTAAAATTAATAAAAAATAATCCAGAACTTGCCCAGAAGGAGAGGCCTAAGTTATAACTCTTGGTTTAAAACTCGATCTTCAATTTTAAAAATCGATAAATCTAATAATAGGAAGAAAACGGTCCGAGTGGAGATAAAAAAAATTCTCTTAAATAGAGAGAACAGTTTATTGGGAACCCAACGTTTCTATCCACATTGCAGCCTTTGTTCACGGCTAAATACACGAAATACAGACAAATTAAAATTATGCATGGTAAATATTGAAAATTTGTATACGAGTATCAGAATAGATGACTATAAGAAACAGAGGGAATAATTATAGAGTAATATAATAAGTAATAAAGAACGTAATAGGAATTAATCTAGTGAATGGTATTTGAAAGTGGTATTGATGGTGGTATTGAAGGTGGTATTGATGGTGGTATTGATGATGGTATTCAAAATAAATCTAATTGATTTAAGTTAATCAATATTAATAAAGTTATTGGATCTTGCAGAAGAGTGAACTAATGGAAACCTTAATTCCAAAAATAACAGAGAAATTGCATCATTAAGACTTGAGAGTATTAAAAACGTTCTATGGGCTCCGATATGTTCCGATTCCACCAATATCATTCCAAAAATAATGATTTTTTTTCTTAGTGGCCTACTAAGAACCTCGTCATTACAACTGTCCATTTTTTCTGACCTATGTAGTTATTTAGTGTTCACCCAACAAGGAAAAACAAGAAGCCCGTTCAAGCAAATAAGACCCCCCCCCCTCTCAGCCACCCTCGAGTATGTGTTGTTTGTCAGCTTACTGGAGGCAAGCGTAGAGTAGCTATCATTTTCAGTAGTTTTCCTGGATGTCCAATAGAGGGTTGGTCCAATGAAGATAATAATAACAAAAAATTAAAGAAATTAGGTCCACTTGACTACCTTGGACGTCCGTAATCCATGGATCTACAATTATTTATCTTCGTTCTTGAACTTGATAGTACGTATGAAGAAAGGTTACTCCTGAAGTCATCGTGTTTGGGAAGGTTCATAGTACTTACATACTTACTCCCCGGCTCTAAAGTTCTGGATGACCCTTGGCCACCTTGGAGCAATCTTTCTCTATTTGCCTGACTCCTGCGAACCAGTTATAGAGTTGCGAAACTACAATCCTTCTCTTCCTTATCTCGCCGTCTGCTTCTCGGTCTTCATTTCGTTCTATCGTCACCTATAGCTAATATATTTCTCTGTAATCTGTCGTCTTCCACTCTAGCTACATATCCTGCCCATCTAAGCCTACTTTCTTGCATAAATTTCAGCCATACATATTCTCCTTTTTAGTTTGCTGAAATGTTCCATCACTTGATTACTCATTATCCTCCCCTGACCATCTATATGTTTTGTGCCGTAAATTCTTCTAACAATTTTAATGGTTCCTATTTATGCAAGATTAATCCAACACCTTGAGATAAATAGATAGAGAGAGGGGGGGGGGGGGGTTATGCTTAGCTTTTTTTTTGTAAGTCAAAATTAAAAGTTATCAAATATGTACCTGTTCCCCCAAATCCTAGAGAAGGCTTTGATAATTCGACACTGTCGTAACTGTTATCTAGCAGTCGATTACACAAGTTTGTAACACTCGTCCATATAAAAATTTACGATATTTTCGTTTGTTTTAAGAGAGTAAACGAGAAAAGTAGGAAGAAGGCGACATTTTTCAAGGTTATATATCGCTCCTTTGGAAGAAAATGGCTTAACTCAAAATTACAAGTTAACAGATAATGTGCCTGTTCCCGGGAATCCTAGATAAGGATTCAGAACTCGAGTTACTTTTGTGATACTCTTCCACATACAAATTTCCGACATTTTGGTATTTCATTTTAGACAATTTTTTTTTCTTGCCGATTTACTTCCAAAATATTCGTACTTTGTAATCACATATTTCTGAATAATTAACAAACCGGATCAAGCAATTGATACATGAATAACGAGGATAATGTCGACAATAGATATTCGATATAAATCGATTATACATATTCGATATAAAAGAGCAGGAGAAGAGCGGAGCGGGGACACCTGGGCCTAATGCGCTATCGATTAGCCGATTGAGGCGCATCTATCCGCAGCCGACTGTGAGCCGCGATAATGCTATCTCCCGGTTCGGGGCAAAAACCTTCTATACAACAAATTTATAGTGTTCCATTCATATCCCGGCCTTTGTAATCGCTCCGGGCCATCGCCTCACTGAGCATATAGCCTTATTTGGTAGGCTTTGTGCAACGCGGATCCCAGCTTACAGCGGACATATAATTTGTGACGTGATGTAAGCGAGATTCCCACTGCCAATCGGCCATGAATCCTGCGTAGTATCACGATCAGAAGTCATCATTAAACCTTTCTTCAATCTCATTTCTACCCAGCATTTTATTTATCCCGATCCATAGTAAAAATCTGCCACTGTTAAGTCGAATTTTCTCAGTAATGAGTTTCTTGTACTTAATGAAGCGGAAATATCTTATTATTCTAGTAGATAAGGGTCTGATCGCGGCTGGCAAGGAATCCGAAAAAAAAAAGAAACCATCTTCACTAACATTACCGATAAGAGTATCTATGTGTCGTAAAATGGGGGTGGAAGATGAGCTAAGAACTTCAAGTAGAAAGACGGGACAATTAAGAATTTTTTACTCCCTTTAAAAAAAACATAGAAGTAGCAATCGGATCTATATTAATAAATTAAAAATAATGCACTAATAATTTTAATTTTTTAGTTTGATATATTCAATACATCTGATTTTTTAGTGACTCATTGCTTCAAAATAATATTTATGTTTTTTCCTTTCATTGCATCATCCATCAATCGTGTTGTATAAATTAAAGTTTAAAAGTTACGTATCTATAGAATTTTATTTTAGCTCCAATTGAAACTTTTTTTTTATTAAATTGCATACCAAAAACACTGTAAAAAAAATCTGTACCACTACAACCCAGGGTTACGGGTCTAGGATATGGTGCGGTGTAAATCAACCGTTTTACAGAGAAGGTGGTTCGTCCCAGATCATGCTCAACCGCCTGATCTTTTCTCCACCTTAGGGTACCCACTTTATAGAGGCTGGATGAACCTCAAGGTTCACCTTCGGTCTATAAATAATAAAGGGTCCATCCGCTGCTGTTCACTTTCCAAACTGAGCTACCAGTATACAACTACTGAGGATTCAAGTGGAAATATACGAAGAAACCATCAACAATAACATTACAGATGAGGGTATCCATATGCCTTAAGATGGCGGTGGGAGGTGGCAAGAAAGATCAAGCAGAACGGATTGAATTGGCGAGTCGGTGGTTTTTAAGCTAATGTTTTGTGACGGCTGACTTTGGATTGCTATTCATCTTTTGAATACCGATGTACGTATTCGTATATTTAACAAAATTAGACTTAACAACCCATTCACCGGTGTGCAGAAATAATCAATAAAATAAAAAAGGAACAAATTAAAAAAATAAACAATATATTTTTTACGCAGTTTACAGAATTACATGTATATAAATTAAAAACTTGGTTATGGTAGCATAGTAAATAAGGCAATTCAACTCCCTCTGTTTTATTTAATGAGGATAAATAATGAGGTGAATAGAACAGCAAAAATAAACAAGTATATATAAACATTCTCAACGACAAAGACAACATCTTAGAAGCAGATATATATGGGGCTTTAATTTCTTTGCCTTTTTGTAGATTTTTTTTTAAACTAGGCATTTAGTTGCAATTGCAATATCACAAAAAAAACGTACAAGCATACAACCGTTGAAGGGTCTTGGGTTCATTACATGTTAGACACTGTTTTTATCTAGGGCTCGGTTGTGCGGGAAGGTGATTTGTCCGAGATGACACTACCAACATCTCCCCCCAAGTTTATGAAGGCTGTGTGAGCGTCGGGAGCGCCTTTAGATCCCAAAGGATCCATCCCGAACACACATTTAATAAATATAAAGCTAAAACCATTGAATGAAAGTTTTTTGACTAATAGTGACAAGTTTTTATTTAAAATCATTACTAGGAATGGAATGACAGCAGATCAAGATCGGAGCAATTGGTGGAGGCTAGTATACATCGATTCGTTGCCCCAATTGAATAGAATAAATAAAAATCATTCTTTACATTTGATTGCACTCAGTAGTGGTTTTCTATTCTACAAAAAAAATATTTATAGTAAATTTCATAAAATTCAGTAATGAACGGTCTATGAACATTATTTTTAATCGGTTCAACAAAAACGTATGGACTCATTGGGATCTACAGACAATTATGGGGATCATACAGTCTCTATAAAGTGGGTACCCTTTAATGGGGGAAAACATGGCGGTTGATCGTGATTTGTGAATCATCTCCTTGCACTATTGTTGTCCTAGAAACAGTCTCTACTATGTCCTGAACCCAAGACTCTTCAATGGTTATAATAGAACTTTTTAAAAAAATTTAATAAAAGGATAAACCTAAATCAACTAGACTAAGACAAGCCAAATAAACTCCACATACAAAGAACCCGCTCATGATTTATAAATAATAATAAACATTTCTTTTTCTTCTTTTGTTATGGTTTTCAAAAGGTCAAATACCTCAGAAGGCATTGGCTATTGAAAATGATGAATAAACACGGGTGAATAGAGTTTTTATTCCATTATGCTAAGCAGTATGAGGGCATTATCGCTGACATAATTAGGCGTCGCATTATGCAGCGATGTCCATTGAGGGTCAGTCCTCACCTTCTTGGGGGACCTCGGGTCTGACAGTTTGTTCCGGGGAGAAGGAAAAGGGGGGGGGGTAACGCTCAGCAGATTCAGGTCGTTATCTTGCTAACTATTTATTATTTATTGAAATATTATACATAATGTTATTAAAAACAATATGGAAATTCCGTTGATAAAATTTAAAGATTTTTTCTCAGAGATGAAGGACATTTTGTGACATTGCCCCAATTTTACAGGCGGTATGAACGGATGTGGAAGTTTTCTTTTAAAAAGAATTAATTCTACTAAAATAAAAACCCTGTTTCTACAAACTACTAAAGGACAAACTTACATATCTACGTCTTTGGTTTAATACGAATGGGTATAGATGCAAATCAGGTTAAAGGTGGGCCGGTTGAATTCTTCTTCATTGAAGAAACAAAATTTAATGTCTGTTGACTTTAGGGTGTCATGTCCTCGAAGGCCAAAATTTACATTATAAATTTATATACTAGTTATACAGTTAAATAAATGAAATAGTTATATAGTTAAATAAATGAAAATAAGCGTTCCGAGATCTAGCGATGAATGGAAACTTGAGAGGGATAATCTAAAAGCAGTTGATCATATGTTATATCTACGATTTATAAAATTTATAAATATATATAAATATATATATATATATATATATTTATAAATATCTATTTTATGTAAGAAAGTAAATAAAACAAATGAAATAGCGCAAAATATTTCGGAGAGTGTTATTATTGTTTTTTGAGAGAGATCGAATATCCTTTCAAAACAGTTGAAAATATTCTGATTCGATAAAGAATGACTCTTTATTTTTTCATCATTATATATAAGTATGTTTTAATGATGCTAATGTCCTGAGCTATACTGGTAAATATGAATTTATTATTCTATTCAATTTTATGAGGGCTTAAGTCACATCATCACATTGATAGTTCTTATATATAATTTTCAAGAAAATTCATCAAAAAAATTGTTTTATTTTGTTTTGTTTTTTGTAGTGGCTAAGCGACTAAGTGAGGCATTGGCTTGAAAGGGAGTTATTGGTTTTATTAAAACTCCATTTCAAATCAAAAACGAGGATAATGGATCGATTCCCCTTCCCTCAATACAATAAACTAGACAATAAACTCGGTGGACAAAACTAGACTTAACCAATTATTCACCAATTCCCGATAGGCACTAATCTAACTGTAATTAGTGCTAAAGCTAAATGTTTTATATATCAAAATACTCCCTCGTGGCTAAAGGACATCTGCCCAGGATATCTTTATTGTCTCCTCCAAAGCCACTTCCTTTTGATGGAGGCGGCGGGAGACGAGGGCACAGCTGGGTCATTAACATTAGGCTCTCTCATTATACAGAAGTCAGTTTTGTTCATCAACTTCCATGGCGTTCGGGCGCCATAATTTCGGAAGGAAAGCCGACAAACAGTAAAGTTCTCTGTTTTAACTAATCTTCTCTTAAAAGTGAAAATACTTCAATGAAGGTATCAACAATAGCATCAATCAAAAAGTGAATGATGTTCCATGGACATATCATTAGAATGTCCGGTGGTTGCCTGACAAATAAAAGATTTGGATGATTATAGGAATGTGATCGGGTTAAAAAAATTAATGATCTGGAAGACAAATGAACAGGGATGAATTTCGACGAATGATGAGAAGTAACAAGGTTTTTGAGTTGGGATAGGAACTAAAAAATAAAGGGAGCCTCTGTAAGATGAAAGGAAGAAGCCATCAAAGCTGGCGGAAGGACAAGATCAAGGCACGTAAAATGATACTAATTTCTTAATTAATTCCCAATCCATAGCTACTCAAAAATAATGAAAAAAAGAGCATTTTTTATAGCTTAATATTTAGTTCTTTTTGTTGTATTTCTTTTCGAACTTTGGGTTGAAGTCTAAATTCAGAACGTAACTTATGGGTGAAGCATAGGTCGAGAGAAAGAAAAACCTAAATTCCAAGAACTGCAGATACAATGTTTTTATATCTGAAGAGAATAGTACAAAGTTTAAATTTATTTAACGTTATGAAGTGGCCGAAAATCAAATTCAATGATTCTGTTATATTCATACGAGTACGAAGCTAATAAAAGCATGTCAAACATACTCGTAGGTACTAGCTTTAGATAGCCATCAGTTAAAATCGATAAGAATTATACTATATATGCATAACATACAGGTATTGTATAACAAACAGGAAGGAAGGATGGTAGGAGTGACGAGAACGACCTCCATTCCAGAGAAGGATGGAGCTACCCTTTGCAGGAGTTGACCCTTGCAAGAGGTCGCTGAGCAGCCGGCTAACCCT
The DNA here is from genome assembly GCA_964056705.1 of Troilus luridus. NCBI lineage: Eukaryota > Metazoa > Arthropoda > Insecta > Hemiptera > Pentatomidae > Troilus > Troilus luridus. Next base: position 55,023,071 of record OZ057416.1, on the reverse strand, counting down.
TGACCTCAGCGCTCGCCGATTCTTTTTTGATGGTAATGTCGATCGACCAGATGCCTGATCGGGTATCACCACCTGGTCGGAAAGGAAGGGTTTAAAAAATACATCTGTCCCGTTCAGGGTTATCTTTCCTGATATGTAAAGTGGGCTGCGCAACCCGTAGAGGTACAAGCCCTTCAACCAAATAGATCTAATGGACACTTTGTATTTACTGTAATATTTATTTACTATCTTTCTTTGGCACGGAAGATTTTTGTTTATTGTAGTACTAAAATTACATCCATTCTCGGAACCATAAACAGAGCTTTTTTGTACGATTTTCCTGAAAAATCTAGAAAATATAATATGAAACCAATTACATAGGAAACCTGAATCTTCAATTATCTGATCCTAAATCATCAATCAAATAGAAAGAAGATTTGATGAAGCGGTTGAAAATATTAACGAGTTCAATACGACATCAAAAGCAAATACAGACATAACAGTTTTAAGAGTCTCAAAATCCCATAACGGAATAAGTTTGGTATGGAGATTTTATAGATTACTGCTAGTGGTTATTACATCCATATAAAATATAAACGTATAAGAAGATTCTAAAAACTATAAATAATTTCATATCGATAATTCATATAAATAAATAGAAATATTTATTTAATAGATTATACAAATGCCAGGTGTATATGATATATGTGATGTTCTTTCGAAAACCCTAAGAGATTCACGTGGAAGCGTGGATGGAGAAACCTCCCATTGAAGGCACTCCTAGCGTGGCTCTTCTTCCTTACCAACAATAATGCGAAATGATATACTTTATCTTAAGCCGGAGTGAACTTTCAAAAAGTTCAGACACCATTAAACTGTAAGTAGCACTAGAATAGATTTAAATACAGAGACGATGGTTGTCTACATAACATCTAGTGTTAATAATTTAATACATGATGAATTATATAGTAGTTATTTTTGAAAGAAAGGTTGTTCGATCATCGCCATGCGAGGGAATACAATGATCTTCTTTCCAATATTTTTAAAATAATTTATTCAACTAAGGACTACTCTAAGATAATTATTTTTTCTTCTCTTTCAACACCATCTTTTTTTCGGAGTAGACTCGTTTTCTCTCCTTTGACCATTTTGTTCCAAATCTTTCGTTAGTTTGTTTTTCTTACAAAAACGTTTAATTTTTTTATTACTGCATCTAATTTATCTCTATTTTGTATGGCAGTAAGATAATACTAGCTCTTACCTTCAGGGAGAGATTAAAGCCAACTTTGCAATTACAGTATGCAACGTATTAGATAACAAAATATTTATATAAAGTATGCTTAATTACAATTATCTTACTTTGAGATAGTCAGTAGCTTTTACGTCCTGCTAGATAGCGGATCGATCACACACTGTGTATATCATTCTTAAAGAACGAAATAATGTTAACAACAGTGAAGGAACGATAGAAAGTCAACTGCATAATCTAATTTCCTCAGCCTCTTTTCTATTTTCGTTATCACAAACATACCTAAATCAACCAAAAAATGAAAGATAACTATAAAACTTTATGGGACCTAACAAGAATAAGGATTTACAAAATTCAGAGGTAAAAAGCAGAGTTGGCTCTGGAGGAAATTTGCATGATAAACAACAAAAAGGGTCATTATTTTGATGTTAAGATAAAACGCATTAACTTCTTCAGCAGCGTCCGTAGAAGAAGCTCTTCTTCTGTACTTGGTGTTTTGCTAAATCGATTACCAGAAATTTTATTATTTAAATATCGATATTTTCCGCATATAAAAATTAAACATATACGGGTTCTTCTTCCTTGCTAAAGGTTCCATATTCAAATCTGGTCACATATATCACTGGAGATATATTAGTAAATCTGTGCGGGATGTAAAGACTTCCGGGCCCAGCTATCTTCTATAAAATGGGTACCCTCAATTGCACTCTTTTGATACTTTGTACAATATTCGATACTACACATTGACGTGTATTGAGGACACAATGTTATACTTTTTTCTGATAATAACCCGAACTTCTAGTCTTACAGTATCAAGTAACGGCATCCTAAATACATATTCCACTTAATACATGTTCTATGATTATTTAAAACATTAAAACTTTACCAGAATATCTTCAAACATTTCGGCATCCTAGTAGGCCCTAGGTGACACAGAAGGGTTGGTACCCCTCGTAACCTTTAACCCTAAGGGGAAGAACCAGCTACAACGAACAGTCCTGCATCGGCAAACAGTAAATGGTAACCTTAGTAAAAGATTTAGTAAATTATTTATAAAATTTATTTATACAGAAGCGACGTGAAGAAATCAATGCCAGAAATAGTTGTGCAGAGTGGTTTTATCAAAAGATTAGTAAAGACTCATGCGATCTTTCTTTCCATCATCGTTAATTTAATGTATCCAGAAGTAATTAATATAATTTTATAAATTATATTAATTGCATAATTAATTGATATAAGGAGGGATATTTATTCATTATAGGGATTTTTTTCTCTCTTCGTTCCTTTTATAAGTAAAAATTATATTGCACAAGAATTATTTATTTTTCTTTATATATTTTGATTTATTATTTCCTAATCTGTTCGAGCGTATGTCACTGAAACGGTTGACCAATTTTTTTTGTTTCGGGATGAAATTTTTGTGTTCAAGTGGCTTCGAGAATGGTATAGAATCACAATTCGATCCGGCATATAATATTTTTGCATTAATTAATTTATTTGTCTTAACTTAAAAAAGTATATCTGCCATATATATTATTTGAATTTTTCATTTCTTGCTACTAATCAAAATATTTATATGTGTATATTAAACACATTTAAGCTTATAGTAATTTATGATATTATTATTATGTTATTTTTTCAACTATGAAAAAAATAATAATAACAATTTATTGTAGTATAAAATCTTCAGAACTATTCTGTCATGTCTAAGCATGTTTGTGATATTGGAACTCAAAGACTCTTGTTTGTTCTTGCTTCACCCTAACCTGTAAGGTGTTAAATTAGGGCTAAATGGCCTATCAGTCATTATGTAAGGGATGAGATAAAAACTGTTAATTATATGCGGGGTACACGCGTGCCGATCACGAGCCGTGAAACAATAGCCAGGTATTTTTTTCTTCCTCTAAGGGTGAGAGGGGTCGTACTAATTGAAGAGCTCGTGTATTCAAATTAATTTGGCTATTAAACAATTAGCTGGTTGAATGCCTGCATGTATTTATGAATATATTGCTGAGTAATAGAGTTGAAACGTATTAGAAATTAGAGGCATGGTTTGATCGTATCTACTTCAGTTGTTATTCTTCGGTTACCGAGACAATCCTCCTTCCGTATCGTCCTTCCTATCCCAAGGACTGTCCCTGGAAGATAATATCAAAGTGCTATCCAGTTCTCCAACGAGCCTCGACCCTTCCAAAGACGCCCAGACCTGCCCTTGCCGAAGGGTCAGGTGTCCTCCCCAGGACTGCCCCACCGTGGGATCCGAAACCAGTACTGGCCAGCAGGTTCCTCAGTCCTGGGCAAGCAGTCGTCCCATCAACGGTGAGTCAAGAACATTAGTAATTGTGATGGTGCTAGTAGTAGCATGTAGTAGTGAATTCGGTGAAATAGTGTAAAGTCGGATTCCTTGGATAAAGTTTATATTATTGTCAAAATATACTTGGATAGAATACTATAAAATATACCGTCAGCAATGCCATCTCAATACATCGAAAACCGTTAAAATATTCGGCTTAAATATTTAACCTTATGAATGAACAATTTATGTATTTTTATAAATATTACTTTTTATTTTATTTGTGTTTATAAATAAAAAAATTAAATGGGTATAAAAGAAATTGTTCAATATCCTCAATATAATGACAACATTTTAACTATTATTCAGAGTAATCAATACATTACTTGTATTAAATATACAGTTAAATGTTCATGATAGTGTTATCACTCATTAATAATTTGTGTAGAGAAATGTCAAGGAAGGTCAGACGCTTGCCAGTTCTGCGCATTGCTAGCTTTTCATTTATGGAATCAAAAATATTCTCAATTAATAAATATTTCTGTTTAGTGTTACTTAATTGTTTTATTTTATTATATCTTATATCAATAACTGTTTTATGGGTTGTGAGAAAATAATTTCACCGATTCACAAATTTAGGGGAGAGATTTTGAGCCTTAGCCACTTCACGAAATGGTGCAAATCAAACCTAACTAAGCAATTAAAATGCAGAATAAAAAAATGCATCATCTGATTCGTACTCGACAGTTTTTTATTTTATTTTGTTTCATGCTTCACACCACTGACATTTTACGTTTCAAAAGCTTTTAAATTTGTTTTTTTCGAGTATTAATTAAACGAATATTCCTATTGTTTAATGTCGGAGGTTCATTTCCGACCTAAATCTAAATTCTGTAAATGGTTTGAATAAAAAAAAAAATTGAAAATAATTTATTTAAAAAAATATATATTACTTTTCAATCATCCAGTTTGAATGTGTGTGTGTGTGTGTGTGTGTGCGTGTGTGTGTTTGTGACTGATTAATTTTGCGTGTATGTATTACTGATCAATAATATATACCAACATTTTAGAAAGTGAATCATAGGCGTTGATAAGTTAAGGATTTTAATTAACAAGATATTAAAACAGAGAACAATAACATTTGACTTACTTATAAATATATTTAGTTTAATACCAATATTAGTAAATTAGGGAATTTATTATTATTTTTTAATTCGTTAAAAATGTGAATAGGAAAACTAGAAGTTAAGATTTTATGATAAAGTGCACAGTTAACCAAAAAGTAAGATATTACTTTTAATTTCATTTATTAATAATGTTTTTATGTGAAAAAGGAAAATAATTTTAATATGGTAAGTAATAGATTAAACAAAGATAATTTTATTATTTAATTTTTTATGATATTTCCTCCTTTAAAAAAAATATATTTCATTGAAATATTTATTATTTAATGTTATTCCAATATTAAATAAACATTTTACTTCATAAACATAATAAATTCGTAAATTTTAAATAAACGGGGTGGAATTAGACTAAGGCATTCGATTACTAACTAAACCGTATCTATTGGCCATATACTAAAACTTCTAAGAAGGCATAAATTCCTCGGAGGCAGTAAATATCCTCCGGTTCTTACAGGAGTTGCGCACAATTAGAGCAGTTAAGAATAGCAGTGATTTTTAATTGTGAAATATGTTCGTGGGTTGGAAGAGCACGGACCTTAAATCCTCAACTTAATGGCCAGATAGGGGTTGAGAAATGGCGGCGGTAATTTAGAGTCCTCCTCTAAACCTACGCCAGAATTTCCTTCCAATCTCTACAGATCTAAGATATTACGCTGCTCCCAGGCGAGGCTATAATTTTGGTAATGTGTGGGGATAAATGCGGTTAAAAATATCATTAATAGACGAATGATATTGAATAATTAAATTATTTAAGAGAGTGTGGTGGTTATCATAGCAACCTACAAAGTACAAGGTCTTCTCAGGTACAGGTTCAAGTAACCGAACAAACATTGTACATTGAGTATGTCATCAAATACGAAAATAGAAGCATGCGATTCTGGTGCAATTTATTTAATGAGTTTAAACTTGGGCACTCGGGCACATAAGCAGCAAAAATATTACCACTGGGATAGGGTGTTGTAACGAACGCATCCAAAAACCTAATATAAATCCAAAAATATTGTTGGTCCTCCAGGGCCTGTACGTTCTCAGGTACTCGTTAAAATTCCTATCTTAATTAAACCTGGATAGGCTAAATTTAAGGCTCCCAGTGTAGCAACGTCCGATTAGACATAGCAGCATAAAATGATGTTAAATAAACAAAGAAACATTATTTAAGAATTTTTTATGAAAATTAGGCACGGAAAAGTTGTATTACCACAGTTTACCCGCAAGTCTTTATTTTAAAATATTGGGTCGTTTTATAGGAAATATCCATTTTCTATTTCAAAACTTTATGATAAAATTATGCCATAAATGCGTTTTTAGTTTGAGAATCATTTTTACCAATTTTACGTTTAAGGAAGTTATCCGAAATTATGAACAGATGGATCTCTGGAGGAGAAAAGTCTGGCGGAAAAGGTGGGTGTGTGAGGACTTCTTAACCCGGCTCCCTTAGTTTCTTCACTGTCTGTCGTGTATGAGTACGGTTCCCTTCCGATTATTTAATGTAGGCTGTTATAGATAAATTTTTGTTCTATTGTGTCAATATCCTTGCATTACGATGTGGATGTGATGGTTTTACCCCTGGGCACAAAGAAAAAAATCACTATCCCTGCCATTAACCACCACACAGTAACCAATAATATTTTTTGATACAAATTGGTTTTGGCATGTGTTCTTGGTCCGTTCGTTGCAAAACCCTTTCCCGAATACGGTTGTAATTTTTCTATCAGCTTGGGCTGCCCAGGGTCCGAGTTATAACTTATGAAATAAATACATGACAATCGTGAGTTTTCATAGTCATACATGATGGTACACTAAACAATTTTTTTTACCTGTACCATTACAACCCGTGAAGAAGTCTGGGGTTAAGAACATGGTAGAGACTGATATGTTTCATGGAATACGGTTCTGCAAGGAGGAGACTCAAGGAGACTATTTTGGGTACCCTATTTTTATAACATTTTATAGAGGCTGGGTGAGCCCCAGGAGAGTCCTAGATCCCATATGACTTATCTTCCGCTGCAAACAGACTTAATAAAAGTACTGCCTGCAGAGGGATTTGAACCACGATTTTCGGCATTGCAACTCAGTGCTCTACCACTGAGCCACTCCGCTCCAGTATACTAAACAATATTCGTTTAATTGTAGTCATATTATATATAATAAAAAAAATAGAGGGTTAATAACAGCTCATTACAATCTGAAAACATAGATATAATAGCAGAAGTCCATTTTGAATTTTAGAAATAATAAAAACGGAAATTTCATTTTCACGGTATATGAAACGACCCAATAAATAAAACATGTTTTAAATATAATAATAGAAATGAATATTATCCATCTTGAAATCGGCCCCAACAGTTTCATCTCCCGTCTTTATTTTGAAGGGGACAACCCCCTCTCCGTTACGTTCCTCACAAACAACGTAGTCATTTCTAATGACGTGTTGACCAGTTCTCTCTCTTCTGTATAGGAACAATTGAAGAGAAGGTTGATTCTGAATTAATTATTAGCAAAGACATAGTTCTTAGTAAGACATTGCTCTCAAAGTCTGTTAGACACTTGAGAGATGACCGCTTTCATGATTTTGAAAATTATTCTAGAATTTAGTTAATCATTATTTTATTAAATAATTGAATTATAACATATTGTGGAAAATGTTGATAATATTAATTGAAATAATTAATCCGAACAAATAGGAATCAGCTGTGTAATAGTGGAAAGTAATAAATAGGAAATAATAAAAACCGTTACAGAACTGAAAATAAAAGACAAATAGTAATTAGAAGTATTAAAAGAGTAAGCCAAGGCTTAAGTGGGAGGATCACAATAATTATTATTCCCATGTTATCCGTCTATATGTACATAACACAAGTGTAATTGAAAACCTAAGAGTAATATATAGAATAACTTGAACCATCACAATTAAAAAAATAAAATCATAACAGTAGTAACACGATTCAAAGCTAAATTTGAATCTTGTTGTTCAAACCTACATTACCTGTAACACTACAATCCGTGAACGGGTATGGGGTTTACTACATGATAGAGACAGACTGTAGTGTTTCACGGAAAGCGGTTGTACAGGAAGGTGATTTGTCCTACATCACGCTCAACCGCCAGATTTTTCCTTACTTTAGGTACCCCCTTTATAGAGACTGGGTGAGCCCCAGGAGGATCTCAAATCCCATATGATCCATCTAACAGACTAAATAAAAATCTAGCCAGCAGCGCGATTTGAAGTATAAAATTGATTACCGACAGTATATAATTTCTATAAGTTTCGAAAATTAAAATTTATTTTGGCTCACCAAGAATCTATAACGAGGGTACCCTGAATTGGGGAAGAAAAAACTGACGGTTAAGCATAATATCGGACCAATCACCTTCCTACACAGCCGTTGTTCAGAAAATCCTACAATCTCTACCATGTACTAAAACTAAGACCCCTCATCGAAAAATAAATATTAATAAGCACAATTGCAATTAGTCTACACAAAATTTCGCTATATATACATTTATTTTCACAATAGTTGCGTGGTTTTAATTTTTCTTTATAGCTATTTACGTACTATAGATATTATTGGTGTTCATTTATAAAAGGAAGCGATTCCCGCAAGTCTTATAAATTCCATGAACATTATTTTGCTTAGTGTGCATTTTTTTTAAAACGATGCCCTACCGAATGTTTTCTTGGTAATAATGCTAAAGTGAGATTTTTGGACGAAATAATTAAAAATAATGCGTAGAATTAAGTTACTTTATTCCATTTATTAAATTACCAACAATAGGAATGGCTTTAAGATAAAAAATATAAAACGTCGTAGACGATATAAAAATTAAGAAATGGGTATAACTTTTTCTACAACATTATTGTATTGTAATTACAATACAAACATGGTATTTATAAAATTTATTTGCCAACAAAAAGATATGTTATTATTTAAAAAGAAAAAAAATCGGTGAAGTTTTCGTAAAATATATACAAAATAATCCCCATTTTAGTTTCCCTTTCTGATTTAGCAAATAAAATTATGAAGAAATGAGAAGTAACTAATACTTTTATTTATTTCTCCGATGTTTAATCACGTAGTAGTTTAGCCTTTATACATTGCGCTTTTCTTTAAACGTTTGTGATTTTTTAATGTATAGTCTTTTTTGTCCTGTTTCATAAGAAATTTGGAAGATTATCAATTTTGGTATTTCACTTTTTTCCTTTCTTAAGGGATAGCTACATGTATTATCGCTTGCAGTCTTGTATGTTTAGAAATTTCAAAGTTCAAGGTTCAAGGGCTCAGTGGTAGAGGCCCGAGTACCCATGCCGAAGGTAATGGGTTCAAAACCCGCTGCAGGTAGACTTTTATTTATAGGACAAATCACCTGCAGAACCGTTGTCAAAGAAACAGTACAGCCTCTACCACGTAGTGAACCCCAGACCCTTCACGGGTTGTAGTGCTACAAGTGTAGGTGCATTTATTTAAAGGGGCTAGTTCAGTGCTTAGTATGCTGCAGAAATTAGTATATAGTATATAGAAGTAAGCACTGCACTTACTAAATAGTAATAATGAAGGTTTCGGATTCAAATCCGGCTATAGCAGATAAATTATTAAATCTGTTTACTTGGACGGATCCTGTTGGATCTACTGAACCACACGGCTCACCAAGCCTAAATAACGTGGGTACCCTTAATTGGGGGAAAATTCTGGCGGTTGAGTTTGTCCTCCCTCAGAACCGTTGCCCAAGAAACAGTACAGTCTCTACCATGTACTGAACCCCAGAGGTACAGGTTTTTTTTTGTATCTGTAGATAATTCTCTATTTCGGCATTTTCTCTTTTATTCCCCTTTTTTTTATTTAGCGAATACAAGTACGAAGAAGCAACTAATATTTACTTATTTCTTCAATATATAAAAAAATACGATTAAAGAACAGAGAAATAAGTATACATTAGTCTCTTCTTCGTGATTTTATTTGCTAAATAAGAAAGGGGACATGCATAATAGTTGTTTAATATTTTTTTGTATATTGTATGTTTGTAGGGTTATTGTTGAGCAATACTCCAATTATATTGTTATGTTTTTAAGGTAATTGATAAGGCTTCTCCACATTCTTGGATTTTCCAAAAATGATTTCCTTCAGCCTATTGCTTTATTCAAATGAGAAGCAATGAATATTCCAAGCTAATAAAGGAAGGATGTGAGCTGAGCAAGGCTATGATAAAACACTGCTCCATATGCAAGCCAAATCCTTTATAATTAAAGGTTTTTTAATAGTAATATAGGAGGCAGCGGCTGAATCTTAAATCCGGCTTGTAATGGGCGAGATAGGGGTTGAGAAATGGATTTAGGGGTAATATAAGTCCTGAAGGGGGGAGGGAATTAGCCTGCCCAGAAATATTCCTTAGGGGGTGGAGCCATGACATCAATACCGTGTGTGGTGGGGAGGGAAGGACTTCTTTCTTGGCTCAGGAAGAGAGGGAGAAAATCGTTATTCTTAGGGAGGGTGGAAGGAGGAGGAAAAACCAATATGGCCGCGGAGGAGGGAAAAACACCCCCCGCCCCCCCGTCCCCAAGGCCCTGGAAAAGACTAAGTCGGGCATGCGCAATCGTTTTCTCCTTTTCCTTAACTCTTCTTCTCCTTACCCCCTTCCCCGGTCTTCTTTAATTCCCGATCCCAGCGCCACCTCTTGGCTATTTGTTTAAAACATTTCTTGATCTTTCCCCGCTGGCTTGAGTATCCTGCCTCGATGTCTTTGATAACCAAGGGATAACATGTAATATAATCTTATATAAAAATAACCGACGATTGCCACCCACCTCTAATCACTCACGGTAATGCTCTAGGCAGAATACATGGTAGAAAGCCAAGATTTTTTCGTACTACATACTTCGATACAAATTACAAATGTGAAAAAAACACATTTTTCGAGTTCCATCGTTTAAGGATTAATATAAAATTCATACAGAGTCATCTATAGGGCACAAATCCACATAGGTCATATACATTTGACGATGCGAACTAATTATGAATGAAGAATGAAAAAGTTCTTTCATTCTCATGAAAAGTGGTGTTTTTCTTTATCCATACTTTCCATTTGTATTGACGGTATCATCAAGTACAAAGAAAGAAGAGGAAAATAAAAAAAACATAAATTGCAGAAAGCAAGTTTTTTTTCGGAGCATATCGTCAATACAAAGTACGAATGTGAGAAAAAAAGTTTTCGTTTTCGGTCAGTAGCGTTTGTAGATTGATAGTCAACATAAAATTCATACAGAAACATCTAAAAAGCACAATAAGAGCGTATATTGACATAGTTAATATGTGTTTGACGATATTCAATGATTCTGAATGAACATAATTTTCTTCATACTTGATGATATCGTCGATACAAATGTATGGAAAGTTAAATAGACCATTTCTTAAAAAATACGGTTCTTTATTTGTCAACACCCTGGGTACTGCTTTAGGCAGGGTAAATGAGAGAAGGTCAAATTTTCTTCGGACAATATCGTCAATGTGAAATACGAAAATGAAAAAAACATATTTTTCGTTTTCGATCTGTATATTTTGCTTTGGGTTAGATAATTGGTATAAGTTACAAATTCACATGGGATATATATGTTCGACGATGTACACTAATTTCGAATGAGCCTTGAAACAGTTCTTTCATTCTTAAATATTTTCATTTTGAAGAGAAAAGATTTCTCCAGGCCGGGATTCGAACCCGGGTCACCTGCATTCTCTACCGCAGAACTCTAACTAAATGAGGTGCCTGGCTCGTAACACGGCCAGAAAAATCTATTCTCTTAACCGACCCGAATTCCTACAGTTCTTTCGTTCTTCTGATAAATCTCGTTTTTCACTTTCCATAATTTTCATTCGTATCGACAAAGAAAAGAGCAAAAAAAAAATAAAATAATAAAAACAGGGAATAGGCCAAGATTTTTTGGATCACATCGTCGAATCAAAATAAGCATTTGAAAAAAAAACAAACAAATTATTTGTTTTCGATCCATAGCATTCGCTTTAGGACCGATAATTGATATGAAATACATATGGAATCGTCAAGTTCACACATGTAATATACGTTTAACGAAAACGGTTTTTTAAAGAACCTTGAAACAGTTTTTTCAGACTCCTGAAAACTGGTGTTTTTCACTTACCGTTTCTATCAACGATATCATAAAGTACACAAAGAAGACAAAAATAAAAAAAACATAATAACAATACAAATTTAATTGATAGAAAATAATTTAATTAATTTTACTCGTAGCGCATTGTCTAAAGGATTTTCTTAGACAAGAAAGCTATCCTAGATATCTACACCTCATTTAACGTCATATCGTGCGTTACAAGTGAAATAAACTGAGTCGAAAACACGACTTTGAGAAATCGATGTTTATACCTTAATTTTAATGATTATATAATGGAATAGTACATACTAATGAACCTGAATATGCAAAAAACACATCTTACTTCCTTATGTTTTTTATAATTTAGAATTAACGCATATTTTTTAAATTTTATTAATTTTTTTTATTATTTATTTATTGATATTTACAACTATATTACAGTAATATAACAAGTAAATTGGCTGAGTGATACATAACGACATGATATAATGACAAGTAGAGAAACTACCCACTGGTAGTACTCAAATGTTCAACTAAGAAGGTCACGTGGCCATCTTCTTCTCAGACGCCTCGGAGGATTATCGGGAATTGAAGAGGAAGCTAGGTTTGAAACTAGAGGGTTTGAGTGGGAATGAAGTTTGTTATGAAAGGATAGATACCGGGTTCGGGCCAAATCAGCAACAAATGGGACATTAAGGTCGTTATGGACGACTTTATTCCTAACAAAATAAGGAGCGTTGAGGATTTTACGAAGGATTTTGGATTGTAGGGATTGGATACGAGAAGAATTCGATGGCTTAGTGGAGCCCCAAAGATCTACTCCGTAAGTCCAAATAGGTCGTATGGTGTTCATGTAGATGAGTCTTTTGTAATTAATTGGGAGCTTAGAGCGTTTGTCTAGTAAGTGTTGGAGTAGCCTGAAACGTCGAGCGGTTTCTTGTCTTTTCAGTCTTGTATGAGGATTCCAGGTTAATCGTTTGTCGAGATGCAACCCTAAGTATCGGATCTGTTCTACAGGCACAAGTGGGATATTATTATAGGATACTGAAGTGCAGGAAGTCATTGGTTTACGACGTAAGGTAAAAGTTATTTGATGGGATTTTTGAGAATTTATTTTAATTCTCCAGTTCTGACACCATTCTTCAAGATCAGTGATATGTGATTGGAGGCTTTGGGATACATTAACTGGATTAGTGTTGACTGATAATACACATGTATCATCAGCATTTTTTTTTTTTTTTTTTGAATATGGATTTTTTTAAATTTTGTTTTGAGTTACTTATTTTATCTCTTTTTTTTATTTAAAATAAATATGGATCCTTATATTTATTTTAAATTATATGAATTGATATTGATTAATCATTTCCATATTTTATCCACGTTCTATTCTGCCATACACATAAGGAAACTTACGGGCAAATCAATCGTGAACTTGGGGTCCCAAGCATTGTAGAGGGCAAGATATTGGACTCAAACCACAAGGGCTAAAGATATATTGATAATTTTGGCCATTAGTTATAATATATCGTAATGGCAATAATAAACATTGAGACAGCTCATACTATTTCCTTAAATAATTTTAAAAAAAAGTAGTGTTGCATTAATAATAAACGAAATAAACGATAACGAATGTTACCAATATTAATAATATCTCTCTAGAGATGTAAATATCGACTACAAATACCAATATTATAACTTATCGAGTTTTAAAAAAAAAACAGTTACTTCGATCATATTTATAAGTCTCCCTTGTAAGAATCTTAATTCCAGTCGTTGGTCAAACATAAGCTATAATCTAAGCGAATATAACTACACACACACATAGTAATTGTTGCTAAGGACCATTTTTCATAAATATTTTATGAATATAAATTAACAAAATAATAATAAAATTAACCAACGAATTTCCTACAAATTTAAGTGATTCGTCCAATATTGCTAAACGTCAAGCAATGTTGGAATGTGAAGGTTTAGGACCCATTAAACTCGTATAATTGCAAAAACTGGTCTCGTTACTTTCAGAGTCATTAATCAAGGCGTCATTTTCCACTCGTAACGTGGAAAATGACGCCTTTTCCACTTTATTTATGATCGTTTTACAAATCATCACTGTTCCAATAAATGGCCCGTATAATGATTGAGAGCTCTGAAAATATCCGAAATATGAACGAGACATTATTAAAACGCGGACCGAAGCGAAGCGAAAGAATATTTTAATGACAAGTGGGATGTATGCAACATCTGTTGATGACAATTATCAGAATTGTTCGCAGGATGGAGAGCATTTATTTTGACAAGCAAATGGTATTAATTTGACAGGCCAGTAATAATTAATGATAACATTAACATTAATGATAATAAAGCAAGTTCAGATAATCATCGTCATTTGGTGATTCAGAAACTACACAACATGGAAAACAAATAACTATTTATGGTTTATCAAGAATTTTCAGGTATAATTAAATAATACAGATTGAAATATAAAGAAAAATTATAAATATTTCTTTGAAATAAGAAAAAGAAGATTTTACATATATTTTTTTTTTAAAGAATGAGTAATATAAATTAAATATTCATTAATAACGTATCCGAAAAATATTATTTTATTTCTAATAATATATTCGTATTTAGTACTATTTATATATAATTTTAAATATTTAAATTATACAATATTATTATACTATTTTATATAATAATTTATATTTATAAAATATTATTTATTTTATTACTATTTGTCTCGTAAATAAGCATACATATTAATACGCAGTTAGAGAACACTTAGCTTTCATAATTCTAATAAGTAGAGTAAAATTAACTGTTTAAAACAATTAAAGCGGAAATGAAGCCACAATTGAGTCAATAAAGACTGATTGCCCAGTTAATGTTATCGAACTAATCTTCAACATATCAATAATTACTTTAGAAATATCGATGGTTGTCTAGAATTATTAATTAATTTAGCATTAACCTTTTAAAAGAGAGAATAAATATATCGAAATATATAATTCAGAATATTGTTTGTTTTTTTTCGATTTTCCCATCCCTTAAATTTTATATAAATAGAGAAAAATGCAATAAATTTTCATATCAAACTGACAGTTTTTGATATATAGTTGTTCAACTGACGTTCATTTCAATTTTTTACCTGTTAATATAAAATTGAATTATTTTATTATCTCTTCACTTAATTGTCAATTTTCTATTACGTTCCTCCTTAATAGAATACCATAATACTATAAAACAATCATATTTTTTCTCAAATTATATTTTATTACTTTCTTATATGTAAGAAAAAAATTAAACAGATAAAAACATCTAAGCATCAGAGAAATTAAAATATTAAGATTTCTTTAAAATATTATATGTGATGGTAAGTATGTTTTTTACGAGATCATATTATTATTGCATGTAAGTTTATAGGCCTATAGTTTTGTGAATTTCCTCCAATCATTTGTAAAAAACTATATTTTTCTCTGATTAATATTATCTTTTTATTTTATTTAAGGGGATCTAACTCTTCGAAAATTAATAAATAATTTGCGAAATTCACAAAAGGAAAAAGTAGATAAAGCCGATGTTCTAATAAGTTCATGGCTAATGTAATATCAACCTGAACTTAATTATTTAGTTACAATCTAACAATATCGTGTCTCAAAGCATTATGGAAAATGGCTTCTGAGAAGATATTGTTTATCACGCCTGGAATGTTTTAAAATGCATAATTGTTTATATGTTGAAATATATTCATTTTTATTGTTAAAAATTGTTTAAGTGGAAAATAGTTGCAAACCCTTGGAATTGGTCAATTCATCGTTGTAAATTTTATTTTTTAAATATTTTACCTATTATTTTTCTTAATTATTACTATTAATAAAAACCAACTAAGGCAACAAATAAATTTAAATAAA